>JANXHW010000002.1:70798190-73198190 GCA_026170595.1 Plestiodon gilberti rubricaudatus
GCAGCAGCAGGGTGGCTTCCCACACACCGGCAAACCCACAGACACCTGCCGGAGCAGGTGAGCCCATAAAGGGGGTTGGAGGGAGGCAGGGAGGGCGTGAACAAGGCAGGGGGGAGGGCAGAATGGGGGAGGATGTGTGTGGAACAGGATGGTGACGGGGCAGGGAGGAGGGTGGATCAGGCCCAGGACGGAGGTGAGATCAGCAGCACCACATGCCAAATCCCGAGTTCCTTCCCAGACCTGACCTGCCTTCATGGAATAACGCAGACTTGTGCCAGTGATTGAGCTGGCGCAGTTCCAAGTAACCCCATAGTGGGTGCTGGAGCTTACCCCAGGGCAAGGGGACAAATGTCTCCTTACCCTGAGGAGATCTCCAGAAGCCGAAAATGCTCCATGGGATGCAGCAGAAGCTATGTCAGCACCACTGCATCGCCGCACAGGAGTAAGGACTGGGCTGCAAATTTTGCATTGCGTACAGGTAGATTGCACTAGGCTTCAAATGGATTGCTGCTAAAATTTGGAGTAGCATGAACATGCTCATCTTTGACCTAAATTACTAAAGAACTTATAGAAATTATGCTTTAATTATATGTGACTGATTTTTAAAAGAACACAAGGCTATGTTTCCATCTATTCCCGGTTACAGTTATTTCTGCTTTACTGAATCACCAAGAGACTAAACTGGAAAATGCCAAGTCTTGCCAGTGGCCTGGAAGCATCACAATATAAACTGACTTTAGTTCATAAATGCAAAAAGCTAAATGACAGGTCACATGGCAAATTATGCAAATTACATGCTTACAGGACAGTAGTTCTTCTATCTAACCAGTGCTATTTATCAAATTAGTCCAAGAGGAGGTGGAAGCGAGAAAATAATGTACCTGGCATAATCTTCGTATGAGATGAAAGAAACTTTGCAAAATGAAGGATGCTTTGAAAAATTAATCACTGGTATCTTGCCTCTCTTCAAAATAAATCTCTAGTTTTTTTCTGAAAATAATACATACACACACACATACAGAGAAAGGTGTGTTTTATATAATGGCTCCATAAGCACATAATGAAAGGTTTCATGTTCCTCATATCTGGTGGAGCTTTATAGGGTCATTTTCCCTTGAAAAGAGGACATTGGAGACTTGTGCTGATTTATAATACAGTATGTCTATGTTTCTTAGATCATCAGAGAAGGCCCTTTTGCGGGTGCCGTCACCCAGGGAGGTGCGAGGGGCGGCGGCCAGAAATAGGGCCTTCTCAGTAGTGGCACCAACCTTATGGAATTCCCTCCCCTTTGGCTTACGAACTGCTCCCTCCTTGGACACTTTCTGGCGAGGCCTAAAAACCTTCTTGTTCAAAGGAGCCTTCTGAGCCTTTGCCTTTTTAACAATCTTGCTGGTACGGGTGGGGTGCTGCTGTTTTTATGGTCTTGTTTTAAATGTAATTTTTTAATCAATTTTTAGATGTTTTATTAACTTTTTTGCTGTTTAAAAAGTAATTACTGTATTTATTTGTATTTTTTGTATTTTTGTATTTTATTTTTGTGTAAGCCGCCTTGGATCCCTTGGGAGAAAGGCGGGATAGAAATATTGTAAATAAATAAATAAAATAAAAATAAGTTGACCAGATAGCAAGCAGACAGGCCCATACACAGTACTAATCCAAACATGGTGATGAAACCCTTCAAGTTAAAGAAATGGCACCAAAGCAGGAACAGCTAAAGGAACAATGACTTTAAATATCCACAGAAAAATGCATTTCACATTGAATTTGGGGGGGGAGGGGATCACTAAACATTTATACTCCCACAAAGCAGCAACTTTGGTATGGACTACTGAAGAGCACAAAAATTCAGCACAGCTTTCTGTCTGCCATGTCCAACAGCCAGATTCTTCTTCCTTCCTCATTGTGTTTATGAGTTTATCAAATTACAGATGTTGGGCTACTGCTATGGAAGTGCTAAGGGGGGAAATTACCCTGATTGTTGCAGAGAGAGGGTCACATATAGACCCAGTAAAAATAATGAGATGAATAATTATGAATAATAGTTAATAATGAATAATTAACACACGGGAGATGGAGAAGCATAGCTTTTCTGCAGGAAAAATGACTGAATTTTTCATCACTTTCCATCAACCGTGGTGGAGGTCTGACCCTCAGGCTTAATGTCAGTTGAGAAACAGCTGCATGTTGCAGAGGATTCTGCATGGGGCACTGGCTAGGCTTGTTTGAACCTAGATATCATAATAATATGTCCTAAATGAACCCAAACACTCCCCTTTGGCTATGTACTGCAAGAGGAGAGTGGTAATCCTGGCAGACAAGTTGTCATTCAGGAAACCTTCTGTGCCGTTACTCATCTTTTCACTGAAGGATCCCTGCTAATGCTAAGCTTCTGAGGAACCCCAGTGTTCCCAAGAGCACAATCGGAAAAGCGCTATTTAAACTGTTGGCTGGTTGCAAGTTATTCTTGTTGACATTGCAAAGCACGTAAAATAAAATATTAATTAGGGTTTTGTTTTGTGTTTTACAGCCCAGAACCACAAGTACCTTATGGCAAAACTGTGTGTGACACTGGGAGTTTCATGAAAACTCTCCCAACTTTTTTGTTTGTTTGTTTAAAATGGAATGCAACTGAGTGGTTGCAAATTTGATCGCAGCAATGGTGCCTTCCAGGGCTTGCTTAATCTTTTCCACACTATCTAAGTCTCCCCCAAACATTTTCCCACCTGCAAGGGAAAACATATGGGTCTCTCTATTCCCCCCCCCCATGGGTGTGATAACAGTTTGAGGGGATTTTGATAACAAAAATGACTGGTTGATCAATCACAAAGTTGGTCCTCAGAGAAGCTTTCGTTATAAGGGTTTTTTTAGCATTTGCCTGCAATTAAGTTTTAAATTATTTTTAGTCAAACTAGAAGCTCTAGCTCTAACTGTGCAGAGTTTTACTTTAATGATACTTGGGTTTTTTTCTCTTTAGAAGATTTTTTTAATGAGCAAGTTGATGGTAGAATGGATAATACTAGGCATAAATTTTGGCAGGATAAAAATAATTTTCTCCACAGTTTCAGTGGATTTTATTCCTTACTTGATTACATTGACTTCTTTTATAAAATGTGATTCATTTAGGAAGGTGACAAACCTAATTATGAGATTTTAAATAAGAAAACTACAGTACTGCAATGTGAAGGCTTTCACATGTCAAAGAACACATTTCCAAGTTAGAATGTAGCATGTTGCCGGACAAACTCTGTTGTTTAAAATATTCATTAAATTCAACAAGATGTTTTAACAAGCTTTACGTTTCGCCACACACATTTGTGGCATCCTCAGAAGTAAAACATGTTGTTAAAATATCTTGTTGAATTTAATAAATCTTTTAAATGACGGGGTTCGCCCGGCAACATGCTAATTTCTAACTCAGAAATTTGGTCACATCGTGACAACTTGTGAACAAAGAATACATGTTTCTGAAGAGCAGTTCATAATGCTTTGTGAATAGCAATGCTGTGTTGAGATACATAAATGAATATCTTCAGTGATTGGTATTTTCTGTTGTTAAGAAATCTGGGACAAGAACTGATATTTCATGAAACGTGTTCTGATATCAAGCTTTTATGAAGTAATGCCACCCACCAAAAAGTTAGATAACTTTTTGATTTATTTTTTGACTTTTGATTGATTGATTGATTTAGATATGCTTAGAAATGTGCCAGGGCAGTGGCCTCCTATCATGGGGGGAGCTGGTGTGCTCCACCCCAGGCGCCGAGCTTCCGGGGGGCGCGGCAGCCGGGCTTGGGGCTGCGCAGTGCAGCGTGGCACCGGAGCCCGGCTGCCGCACCCCCCGAAAGCAGCGCACCCACTCGGCGCGTCACCGGCTTCGGACAAGCCCTTCTCAGAGAGCGACCGCCCAGTTCGGCGGTCAGGGCTTTCTGAGAAAGTCCGACACGTCGATGCTCCTTTTATTCCTTTTTGCGCATGCGCAGAACCTTTCTGAGGGCAAACGAAGGCAGCGGTGGCGGCGGCCCGGAGCCTGGTAAGTTGGAGAGTGGAGGGAGGGGGCTGAGCGAGAGCGAGCGGTGGGTGGGTGGGTGGGAGGGAGGGAGCTGAGCGAGAGCAAGCGGTGGGTGGGTGGGTGGGAGGGGGCTGAGCGAGAGCGAGCGGTGGGTGGGTGGGTGGGAGGGAGGGAGCTGAGCGAGAGCAAGCGGTGGGTGGGTGGGCGGGCGAGCGGTGGGCGGACGGGCGGGCGGGCGAGCGGTGGGTGGGTGGGTGGGCGAGCGAGCGAGCGAGCGGTGGGTGGGTGGGTCCTGTAAATTCGCGGGGGGTCAAATTTGCGGTGGGGGGCAAAAATTTTGGCCGGCCTAATGGCTGGCCCGCAGCCAATTTTCCCCATGGGAAAACAGCCCCCCACCCCAAATAGGTTCCCCACCCCTGAGATAGTAGATTGATTGGACCCAATCTACTTACCGGTAATTATTATCTTGGAGTATCATTATTTAGCTTTTTACTTTAGGTTAACTGAAAACAACAAAAATATTGAAAATTCATTTTCAGCTTATTTTTTTATTTAACTCAACATGTATGTGTGCTGTTGTGTGTCTAAATATGTGCATGGGTGTGTACGCACACCATTAAACAGACTACTACAATATCCAGAGTACCTCCGATTTTTTAATTGTATGCTCGGAAGAACCCTTTTGAGCTAGGTTCATGCTGAATGACGGCCCACAACTAATTCTTAATATTATTCATTTACTATGAAACAGTTTTGAATGAGCATTCCTCACGCCTGCATGTGAACAATTTACACACCACAGCCAAAAATCTGCTTCTTGAGTTAATATTCCACCCCTGGCTAAGGAATAGACTATACAGAATCAATGGTGCAATATAAGACCATTATACAGGGTTGATTTATGTGGGTCACAGAATTCAGCCTTGAATGGTACAGAATCTGGCTTTCCTTATCTCAGATATTTATGTGTTTTTAACACAGATGCCAAGCATGGTCCTACTTATTGGTTAATGTTTAGATATTAGAATCTATTGATAGGTATATTTAAAATTTGCTATTCCTTTTTGAATTTCAGACTGATCAATGAATCTTTGAGGGATCAGTTACTTGTTACCATCCAGAAGACCTTCACCTACACTCGGACCCAGGCCCAGCATCTCTTCATAATCCTCATGGAGTGCATGAAGAAGAAGGAACTGGTATGTAAAACCACAGTCCCTAAATCTGAAACCACGAAGCTCAGCAACAGTGAGTTTGGAAAATCATAGTTTGACCTGCATAGGATGCTGCCTTATACTGTATCAGACCATTAATTCATTTAAGTCAGTATTGCCAATAAAGAATAGCAATGATTCTCCAGGAATGTTTCAGTGATACATAGGAATTTTTCTTTACCCTACCTGGATATGCCAGGGATTCAACCTGATCTTCTGCATATAAATACATGCAGTGTGTTCTACCACTGAGCCACAGCCCTTTCCCTTACCAGGTAACCGTAGCCATAGTTAGTGGCAATGAGATGTAACATTCAATTGTGGTTAAAACAAAGCATGGAATTCACGCACAAGCAAAGAACATGAAAGTCTGTAGCACTTGGTTTGGAGACTGGGAATGCTACATCTGCATTGGACCACAATTATGCTGACATTTGCAAAATTACCTAAGAATGCTATAAGCTCAAGGCATCTCTGAAAATCACGCTTCATATCCTTGGGAATATGATTCCTTTCATATATGAAACACTTTCTATTGATCCTGGAACATTCCTTCAAACACATACAACAAGAAATCCCTATTTAGCATATGAGTTCCATGCTGTTAAAAGGCTAGAACATTAACCTGCTATTATTTTATTTATTTAAAAAATGTGTATTTTTGGTATATAAAAATACTTCCATGGTGGCTGAAATAAAACAATCAACAATAAAAGAATCATAATTAACAGCCCAATCCTAACTAACTTCCCATACAGTGATGCAGCAGCACCAACACAGCATCTGCTGTATCCCGTGGGGGAGTTTTGACCTCTGGAGGCCTCCTCGGGTTAGGGAACATTTATTCCTTTGCCCCAGGGTAAGACCATGCCAGGCTGCCAGGTCTACTTGGGCCTGTGCCAGCGATAATGCTGGCGCAAGTCCACATGGACCCGGGTTGGGGGATCGAGGCCAGGAAGGGGGTTAGTATTCAGCGGATGGCACTGCTGCCAAACGCACACCCTTCCCAGTCCTAATCCACCCTCCTCCCTGCCCCTGCCACCGTTCTGTTCCACCCGCCCCCTGCCCCATTACATCCACCCCCACCTCTCCCCCACCCCCTCGACACACCTGTGCTTGCGGGCATTCTGTGGCTGCTGCCGTGCGGAGCCAGCTGCTCGCCACTTGTGGCCATGCACTCCAGTATGTCACCTTTTGTGACAGCCAGAAAGTACCTAACGCCACCGGAACACTCATTCCAGCAGCGTTAGGTGCCAATAGGATTGGGCTGAAAGAATTGTAAACACAGCAGTTATAAAACCCAGCAGATTTGGGGAAGGGCTGTAGCAAAATGGTAGGTTACCTGCTTTGCATGCAGGAAGTTGCAGGTTCTATCTCCACGTAGGGTAAAGTCAAATTCCTGTCTGGAATGCTAGGGAGCCACGACCAATCAGTGTTAATAACAGTACTGATCTAGATGGACCAGTAGTCCATCTAACTCAATAGAAGGCATCTTCCTATGTCCTATTAAAACTACAGCAGTAACTTAAACGAATTCAGCTAACATTTAAAAAGACCTTGGAGAATTAAGAAAAAGTCTTTGCCTGGTGCCAAAATGCATAATTCCCAAAACATATCATAAAACTATACCAAAAATACACCAAAAATAATAGATATTTTTAGCAGCAAATGAGTAAACAAACGTTCCCTTACTTTGGGGACGCCTCCGTAACTCACACACACACACACTGCAGGATGCAGCACACGCCCTGTTGGCACGGCTGCATTAGCACTGGAAAATTGGATAGGATTGGGCCCTTCTTCTAGTTATAATACATTCTCTTAACTGAACTTTCTAATCCCATTTAAATTAATAACACAATGAAAGTCTGGGAATGCAAGAATGTTTTGGTGGCTCTCATTTAGCAAACATGCTATCTTGACATGTCCACCTGTGTTAATGGGCACCACACCCTAGAGTCGGACACAACTGGACTTAATTGTCAGGGGTCACCTTTACCTTTACTGAAATTCCATCAGTGCAGAAACTGAGCTGCTCGATAGAAATTGACTTAAGTGAAGTATTTATTTATTTATTGTACTTATATATACTACCTTTCTGCCTTTGCTAAGGCACTCAAGGTGGTTTATAGTATTTTTTTTTAAAAGGCTACAGAACATAAAAAGCAGAATTGTCTCATGCTATTGATGGTCTTCTCAGCTGATGATGAGAGCTCTTTGGTCTGGGCAGCCTCTCTTTTGCCTTCCCTCAAGGCACACAGGCACTGGTGTCACTACAGGGGGGGCGGAGCTGTAAGTTCTGCTGAAATCGGAGCCTCCCTTACACGGAGGAATGAAGCGGCCCCGCCCCCTCACCTTCGGAGCCTTTCAGGGAAGCGAAAGCAACGCGCAGGAGACTCCCTGCACGTTGCTTTCGTTTCCCTGAAAGGCTCCGAAGGTGAGGGGGCGGGGCCGCTTTGTTCCTCCGTGTAAGGGAGGCTCCGATTTCAGCAGAACTTACAGCTCCACCCCCCCTGTAGTGACGCCAGTGCACACAGGTCTTTCAATAGCTCTGGGAAGCTGGGGGAGAGTCTGTCCCAGCAGACTCTCCCCCAGGAGCTGACTCTCAACACCAGGAGCTGAGAGTAAGAGCTATCTGGCCTGGGCGATGTAAGTACCATAGAAACTGTGGTGCAAGAGCAAATCAAATGGGAAATGAGTAACACATGAAAATTGTCATATTAATTTATTCCTTTGACTTCAGTTGTAGAATATCAATAACTCCACCAAGGAGTTTCACTTTTATGTTATGGTTTTGAATGGTGCTTAAATTATTCATATAGCACCATAAACCCAAAACTATCATATTATAGGTATGAGAGTGAGGCTTTTCTAGGCAGAAGGATCAATGTGGCAGATGTACTTTGTGGCTATAAATGTGGTGTCCTAACAGCGATGTTGGCAGTCATAACTTGCAGAACCCTACTAATTACTCAGATTGCAAGCTCAATTTTCAGGGTTAACTTGTCCTGCTGATGCCAGGACTATTAGCATTCGTTTAATGTGAAGACGGTGTTCAGTGCTATACAACATGCAGTACTGAAACAGAGCCTTACCAGAGAGCTTTCTGTCACTGGCTACATTTTTAATAATATCTGAGAAGGATTCAAATGCACTCAATTAATGAGTTTTATAATGAAATGCAACCATATTAGCTAACTATGCAAACATTTCCACACCACTGCTGAGAGATTATGTGTTGTCAAGCCCTGCATGTACATGCAAATAGCACAAATTCTTATGTAGGACAACAAATTGAAAGGCAAACTTACAATAATTGCACTGGAGGCTAAATTATTTGAACGTTTTTCAAATACATAATGTTTCTATGAAAGCTGAGCTGGTGAAACCTGGTCTGAATGATATGATAGATAGAACCTGAGTCACCAAAGCCACCATTAACTTCCTAAACCTTAGTAACCTTCTGCAAAACTGAAGTGAAATGATGATTAGATACTTAATTTCTTTTTACGTACTTCTTGGAAACAGTCTGATGAGCCAAGTTCCACTACAGAATTAATTGGTCAGGGCTCATATAAGGGAACATAAAAGTGCTAATATTGTATCCACAGAAAAAGTTGCCATTGGTAAAACTGTAAAGTGGGAACCACAAAATTGAATCCAAGTTATGCTGATGTCAGTGGAGAAGTCCTTCTTAGCTTCATGAGATTCTATGGACCAGTTCAGATGTAACAATCCAACGCACTATAGTGTGTTGACTGGGAACAAGCCATGAGCCTGTGTGCTCCCTTCTCTGCTTTCTTCCTCCCCTCTGGTTTGTTCAACAACACTTTGTCAGGATGCCTGAACTGGGAAACTGTAGTTTGAGCACCCTCTTCAAACTAGGATATCAAAATGCAGTTTGATTGTGGTTTGATAACGAGACTCAGTTCCACACTAGGAACTTTGAACACCAGAGGCGTTGCTAGTATGCCCGGGGGGGGGGGGGTTGATGCATTTTGCATCATCACCCCACTGCCTGCAGTCCCGGAAGGTTCAAATGAAGCCTTCTAGGGACAAGAGCGGGTGGGAGGGCCCATGCACAGTGCCGAAAATGGCGTGAAAACACTCCGCTGCTGCAGACACAGCCACTCAAGCTGCAAAATAGCAGCCATGGAGCAAAAAGTTGCTGCCACAGCTCCTCGCGAGGAAACCACAGCTGTCAACCAGGGCACAGTACCCCCTGCCCCCACTCTGGCTACGCTACTGTTGAACACTGCTGAGAATTTGCTGTTCTACTATCTAAAAGAAAAGACAGCGCTGGTGCCTGGTTGCACAGGGGGAAGAAGAAAAGTGGGGGAATTCATGAGGAACCTACTCATTTCCAGTTCTACAAACTATAGTTTGTTGCAAAGGATTGTTATGTCTGAACAGGGTCTATTTGTCTGGGCAAAGTCCTTTATGCATAGGCCATTGCTGAATAACCTATGCATAAAGGAGTTGCATATACATATGGTTCTATGCATTGAAAAAACTGAATGTTAGGGAATTATGGAAGTATTGACTTATGACTGAAATTAAAAATCTTATAGTAATTCACTTATTCTTCAGGAAAGCATGTGTACATAGTTGCAGGACGGAGGTGGTAGATGGTTCCCTTTTCCTTGCAGTGCTACTGGCTTCAGTGCATTTAGGAGCACCTTTGTGTTGCGTTTGTCATGGTTATGTAAGGACAGGAATTTAGATGGCAGATGTATGCCTACTAGTACACATAGAAAGGGAACTCTTGAATCCCTGGAGTATACATCCATATTAAGGAAGCACAGGAAAAAAAAACATTTAATTAGTCTCTAGCTAAAGGGAAACAAGAAAATCCCATCTCTATTTGGCATGCATGATTGATGAAGCTTTTTCTTTTTTCTTTTTGCCTGTTAGCTTTTCAATTACTGTCTTTGCCACCAATAGAGAGCTACACTTTGTATTAGAAACTCAGCATATTACACATTTGTGTAATCTTGTTGAAAAAGCCAACTGTAAAGTGAAACTTGATGACAAGTTCCAGCTGTTGCTTCAAGGTTAGCAAAAAGCATGTTGCTACTAGCAAGAATGCATAAGAGTAATGAGATCATCAAGAAGCAGTGTACTTTGATTTAAACATTTCCAAAACATTGCCGTGTATAAATCTGGTGTATTGGATTTCCTTGATGCAAATACATATATATGAAAAAGACTAGGAGAGTGCAAAAAGATACAGTTTTTTATATCCTCAAACCAGATTTCCCCCAGGCTCCAAAATTTGAATTTAAGTCCATAATATCATTCCTTTGGTCAATCCTATTGGGCTGCTGTGTTGCCGGAATGCGCATACCGGCGATGCAGCGTGCTTTATGGCTATCACAAAAGGTGACGCACACCAGAGCACAGCCTGGCAGCCGCTGCAGATAACAAGCAGCCATGCCCATGTGATGGCGGCCACCAGGGGAGCCCTGGCATTGATAAGTAGGCACAGCGCTATTGTCCCCCTTCCCGGCCTCAATCCACCTATCCATGTCCTCTCGGACTTGTGCCAGCAAAGTAGCTGGCATAAGCAAAGTAGCTGGCATATTAGCTGAGTAGACCCATCAAGGCAGTGGAGGTTTGCTCTGGGGCAACGGAACAAATGTTCTCTTACCCTGAGGACGCCTTCCCTTCCCCCTCTGGAGGAGCATGCTGGATTCGCTGAGGCAGGTAGGATGTCGGTGGAGTCAGGAGGGGGTAGAGCAGTGATGGCGAACCATTTCAGCTTGGTGTGTCAACATTTTTGAAAGTGCCTAACTTGACTCTGCTGGTGTGTCCCCCCCACACACACACACTTTTAATAGTACTTTGACTACTGCTACTTTTAATAGTAATTTTGAACTGAACTGAAGCCTATGACACTTTTTCAAAAATATAGGGTGTGTCGGGGCCTTGAGGGATACGCTGGCGTGTCACCCAAAATGACCTCGTGTGTCACCTGTGACACACGTGTCATAGGTTCGCCATCACAGAGGTAGAGGGACAGCGGAACAGGGGCAGGGAGGGGGCAAAACTGGGTGGAGAGGGGGTGGAACAGGGAGGCTGCAGGAAGGGGTGGATCTGGTGGCGATGGTGTGCGCCGGATCCTATCCCCTCCGTGGGCAGCCTCCCTGCCCCCTTTATCTCTTTGGACTTGTGCCAGCTACAGAGCTGGCGCACCTCCCAGGAGACCTACTGCAGAGTGGGAGGCTTACGGAGGTGTAAGGGTATTTAAATCCCCTTTCCGCTCTGATGCCTCCCAATCCAACCCCTGCCCCTGCTGGATACAGCACGCACCTTTTTGGCATGGCTGCACCAGTGGGGGTGAAGGATAAGCTTGGGCGCTGTGTCTTTGTCATGTCAGAGGTTTAAAATTGTTACAAATTGAAACGTTCCTGGGACCTTCACTGCAGGCCATGTGCTTCATATTTATACCTGAACTTGGAATTGGAATGGGTACTGTTTACTGGTCCAGGCTGTGACAACATGTACTACTACCGGATATTTTTGTTATTTATTAATTGTATATGTGTTTGTAAATAAAATATAATAAAAATTAGAGGGAAAACACAGCTCTGTGAAAAGGGAGCTCGGTTGTAAGGAGAATACACAACTCACAGTTCCTATTATCTGGTTAGGAATTAAAATTCCTTTAAGAATGATCATCTTTAGTAAGGAATATGATTGGATTATAGAAGTGAAGGGAGGATAGAATTGCTTGAAAGTGAAAAAAAAAAGTTGAAATGTTACACTTGGTCAGTGACAGAGGACAGTTGGATGGATAGAAAAAGGAGTGACATAGGAAAGAAACATGTGAATCTCTTGTAATAACTTGTGAGACTAACAGCGCAATCCGACTTAACTTTTGTGCCTGTGTAACCAGCAGCGCAGTGAGAACGGGAGGCCCCAAAACGGAAAAGGGATTCAAATCCCCTTTGAATTCCTCTTTTGGAGGAGATTTGAATCCCTTTTCCGTTCTGGGGCCTCCCGTTCTCGCTGTGCCGCTGGTTACATAGGCACAAAAGTTAAGTCGGATTGCGCTGTTACTGGAATCAATCAGAAACCATGTTAGAATAGCGTAGAATGCAGAAGCAACATTCTGAATAATTCTGAATAATGAGCAGCTGACCTTCAAGATTTTTTCAAACCAGACCAAAAAAAATGTGATTGGTAGAGGGATGGGTGTGTTAGAAGTTTGTTTTGTTGTTCAGTCGTTAAGTGGTGTCCGACCCTTCATGATCCCATGAACCATATCCTGCCAAGACCCCAATAAATTACGCCTGGGCACTATCTGAACTTGCCAGGATTATTGCTACCACACTTGCTTAGTGGCACACGTAAATGCACTTACACATGTACCAAAACATGCATTCAGGGAACTTGGTCCATTGATTTCAATTCAATTCTCATGACACACCCCCATGGAAGTTGGCATTCTCAAAGGGGAGAGAGTCGGATATGGGCACACAATATTATTTACAAATAAACAGATAAATTTACAAAAAGATGGAAAGGGAAAAATAAAGCACAAAACTGCAATCAATGATACTGAATAATTCAGCTGTGTAGAATCAATATAGTTCATGAATATTTTAGCTTTTATTGCTGATTGATTGATTCTACTGTTGAATTTTGGTGTATTTTACAATCAGACATTTATATAAAAATTCTTAACCAGTAATCCTGATGATGACCCATACTTGTTATATTGTCGCTGGTTATAATAGTCTTCATTCATTTTTAATATAGTTCTGGTTGTAAAACTGCTTGATTTAGCATACATGGATTTCAGGGTCCTGGTACTTTGATATTTTGAATGACTTGATGGAACAGTTAGGGGGTCTGAACCAAAGGAGGCCTGGAGGATAGACTCTGGGCTCCTGCTTTAGATAGGTTGAAAAATAGATGCAAGCAGAAAGTAAAGTTGTTAAAATAGAAGTTTCCACCAAGACTTTACACTAGGCTTGTACAGAGACTAGTCATATGGGTGAGGAAAACACACAATAAGCCACACCACCAGCCCTATGCAGGAGGGAAAAGATAGAGGGAGCTTTACGCTAAGTATACCTTTCCTGTGCCTGCTGAGCTGGAGTTGGAATGGTGAAGTTCCACTGAGCTTGGCTGAAAATTCAAAGCAAAAAGCTGAGTTACTAGGAGTTCCTGGCCAAAAAGTAGAGCAAACTGAAGAGGGAGGGGGGAGGGTGCCTGAACAGCAGTCGCAGGAGACACTAGAAAGGCATGGGGTAGAGCTGCAGTGTGCTGTTCAAAAAAGCAGGGAAAGCCTAGTGCAAAGTCTGGAGGTTTCAGTACACCAATTATGTCCTCTAAGATGAGAAAAAACAAAAACCGCCTAGGGCTGAATGGTCTGGGAATGGGATGGCTAAGATATGGGCATCTCTGGTCAGGACAGAAAGCTTGATTGGGGCAAAGAGTGATTCCTTAATCAAAGGAGTATGCAATTCCGGCTCTCAGTGGTCCAAAGGTGCGGTTTCTATTCAGAGGCTTCCCAACAGACAAAAGTTGTCCTCAGTCCAAAATTGATGCAAAAATGCTGGTGATAGGGAGCCAGGTTCTCAAGAGAACTCCTTTGCTTAATTGGATTACAGTGGAGAAATGTTTTCAGGGGAAAATGTGACATTTGCATTAGAGGCAAAGATTTCCCCTGTCAACAAATTAAAAACAAAAAGAACCGGGTTATCTGGCTGTTTAATAAAAAGATTAATATCAGGCAATTCTTTCACTGACATTTCGCACGACCCCAGTGTCGAGCGGAGTCATGCGAAACGTCAGTGAAAGAATTGCCTGATTTTAATATTTTTATTAAACGGCTGGATAACCTGGATCTTTTTGTTTTTAATTCGGTGATATGCACGAACCAGGAAAATCTAAGTCTGTATATTCCCCCAGTCCTCTCAGGGATCTCTGCTCTAGGCAGTCCTGGTTTCCAGGCTTGACCGAAGTAATGTCAAGTGGAGCAGATCTGCATCCAGAGACTAATTCATGGGTAGAAAAGGGACTGTTTTGCTTATACAGTACTGGGTTATTCAAAAAGGATGGTGCAAAAGTAAACTATTTATTTTTAAATTTATTTTTAAATATTTTTAAAAGTATTTATTTTTAAATGAACTGACATACCACAACTGTCATGACTGAAATGGCGCAATCCTGAGTAAAGATTCACTTGCGGAGCGCGCGCTTCGCAGGTGGAGGGTGTTGTAAATGCGCATTTACGGCACCCGGAGAGTATGGCTCAGATGATGCCGGCAGGATTCTCTCCACAGCGGAAAGGACCTGCACCCACCAGAGGATGGTAAGAGTTGCTCCAGTGGGAGCAGGGGCAGGTCAGGTGGCGAGAGAGGAAGGCCGTCGCCGAGCCAGTCCGGGAGGGGCGGTGATGTCGGCTGCAATATCCCTGTCATATTCCTGGGCTCGATTTCCGGTGGACTTCCGAGGAGGCCCACCGGGGCCTTCCAGCCCTACACTGGGGGAAGGGGGTCCGAGGAGACCCCGGGCTGTGCCGGAGTGGCCCAGGAAGGGCATAGGATCCTGCGGCTGGCCCTATGTGCTGGCCATGGATCTTTGTGCAGGATTGCGCTGGAAAAGACAGAAAAACTGTCTCAAGTTTCACATATATCACATAACAGTGGCCATACTCTAGCTCCTTCCCTACCAACAATTTCTGCACCTAAGTATGAAACATTGTAAGCAACCTTTAGATTCAAACTAAATTGTTTTTTTTTTCTTTCCTTCTGTCCTTCACAATGACTCTATCAATAAAGCTTATCTTATTTACATGTTTCCCTTGGATCAATACACCAGATCTTATGATATGCCAAACACCTTTCAGGGGACACTGAATAACCTTAATTTGTATGGAAAGAAGAAGATTCCTGTCAAGTGAAACATCATGTCTAAATTCAAGGGTAGTTCCTTGCTTTAGAAAAAAAGGGTACTTGGTGAATGTGGAGCAACAGGGGGGAAAGATTGTTTTGTTTTTGCTTTAATATGTTGATGAATTATTTTCTCCTTTTTGCATGCTGGAATCTCTCAGAAATTCAAACATATATTATTTAGATGTTCACATTGAAAGAAACCAGAATTTGGAAAGTGACTCTATTTTTATTCAATATAACACTTCTAAAAGAATAAAACTACATTTTTATGAATAAAAAATAAGAGGATTATGGTATTTGTGAAGAGCCTATAATTAGGCAATGAAGCAGAGAAAGAAAGAAGGAGCTTCTATTTTAAGCAGCTGGTGCTTTTTTCTGGTGTTTAGAATAACTGGCATATAACCCACCCAAATAGATTATCATGCTTTGGCAGCTTACTTAAGGCCTAGAATTGTAAGATGAGCACTATGAACTCATAAAGGGCTTCTTTAATGATGCAAGCCTATGTCCTTACAGCGCTGGCATCCCTGCTACATCAGTGGCAAGTCTGAGCAGTGTCTGCCAATCCTGAGGCATCATTGGCGTCGCTCGAGGTGGGGCGGAAAGCTACGTTCTGCAGCTTTCCACCCCACCATTACTCTCCGGTCCCTGCGCGTTGCTTTCTCTCCGCTGACGGGCTCCTACGACGAGGGGGCGGGGCGCCTCGTGCAGGAGAGTAACGGTGGGGTGGAAAGCTGCAGAACTTAGCTTTCCGCCCCACCTCGAGTGACGCCAGTGCTGAGGCTATTCAACACAAAGGGAAAGGTGTAAAAAGAGTCTGACCAATGCCATGAAGGTGCACTCCCTCAGCCACTCTCCCAGTGTCCAAGGAAACATTGACAGCATGCACCAATCGTGGGGCAGCAACCCAAAGATGTCTCCACATTAGCCAAAGAACCAATCAACACACAATGACAGGGAGACACCTCCAGGACATCAACACACCACTCCCGACCACACAACCGGCCTCATACAAGGAGGCCATAACACCATCCTCTGCAGCAGCCACTACAGTATAAGCAGTAAGGGGGCAGAAACAGGTGGGGTTCAACTTCCCTTATAATACTCACAGTATCACACACTGACAAGAAATACCACTGTTACTAGATCAAACAGAAAGTAGAAAGATGACTCCCCTAAGAGCGCAGACACATGTGTAACAAATATTTACTTACTTACTTACTTACTTACAGTGCAATCCTATCCAACTTACACCACCGGTGTAACCAGCGGTGCAGCGAAAATGGGAGGCCCCCTCCAAAGGGGGATTCAAAGTGGATTTGGGGTCCACTTTCCATTCTGGGGTCTCCCGTTCTCGCTGCACTGCTGGTTATACCAGTGGTGTAAGTTGGATAGGATTGTGCTCTTACTTACTTACTTACTTACTTACTTACTTACTTACTTACTTACTTACTTACTTACTTACTTACTTACTTATATTTCTATCCTGCCTTTCCCCCACTGATGTGGATGTCCATTCAAGGCCTACCAAAGCAAGTGTTCAAGTCTGGGGAGGAAAGCACCCCTTTGCAGAAAGATACTGTTTTGCCAGGGAAGGAACTGGGCTGAGCAACACGGAGAGTCCCAACTGCACTCAAAGAAGCCAAATCAATGGTAGCTCTGCTCACCACACAGGACCCAGGCTGGGAAACAGCCAAGATACATCCAAGACCAACCAGGAGGCTACTGTAGGTGTAACCAACATCATACTCACCTTTTCCATGAGTGGCCAAGAACACTCATGGCAGAGAGAAATGCAGAGGAAGGTCTCCCACTGGCCTTTTCACAGAGCTGCCCTCTAACCATTTAGCCACAGCAGGAGATGGGCAAAGAGCACCTCTTGGGGCATTTAACATCCTGCAGCACCACCCAGCCATGGATACCAGGAGCACACATCCTTCCCATGGAATGCTGACACAGTACAGGTTCCAGTCAGGAGCAGCTCCAGGTGCAAACTTGGGATATGCACCCACACCAACATTGGGGCATGGAAGAACAACAAGCAGGTATATCTGGCTGGGAAACTATTGCACATGGACGGGGTAGTGGAAGGTGATCCACTGCCTGAAGCCATCTCCATCGCTCAGGGGTCGCGTTGGGGGGGCAGGGCGGCAGGGTGCCACACTGTGTGGGGGGTGTACTTGCCTTCAGAGTCATTGCCAGGTTGCCCCCTCCGCCACTCTTTTCTTCATTGTTGTCGCTCCGCTGGCCACGAGATTGGCCGGCCAGCCCGCCCACCCAGGAGCCGTTTGGCTCCAAAATACTTCGAAAAGCAGCAGAGGGGTGTTTTCGTGCCGCCGCGCGAAAATGATGTCACCCCCCCGAGGGGGCAGGGCTTTTGGTGTCACATGGGGGGTGTTGCATCAACGCCCCCCCCACGGGGGGTGTAGGAACGCCACTGCCATTGCCCACCACCCACCATGAAGAAGGCAATGTGCCTGCCTCCTACCCCCTTTCATTTCTCCTTCTTCATGGTTCCTTCAAATAAAACAGGAAGTGCAGAACATGCTGGGAGTTAGGGGATAAGAGGCAGGCTCCTTGCTTTTGGAGTCACTTTCCTGCTCGCTTTTAGTAAGCAGGAAGCAGATCAGAGTGGCAGATCTGCGCCTCTGTCAGGCACGCTGCAGGGAGGCAGCTCCAGATTCAGGGTGAAAAGACACCCAGACACCCAGCAGAGCTCGAGCGTGTGGGTTTTCCATGCTGGGAAATGCCCTCCCGCCCGCCCGGACCTCCTTACCATTGTTTTTAGGGCTCCGTCATGGCTGAAAACCCGGAAGTAAGTGGTGATGATGTCATCACCACTTACTTCCAGTGGTACACAGTGGTATGTGGTGCGATGGCAGCCCCGGAGATGGTATGCCATGCCGAAAAGGTTGGGAACCACTAGTGTAGCACAATGGTCTTCAAACTGTGCTCTGGGAAAACTTGGCGTGTTCCTCAATGAGAATATCGGAAATGGTAGATAGGTTTCCCTGACAGCTTGCCCGTCACTGCCAACCTTCTTCTGCAATGTGCAGCTGCAGATGTTAATGATGATAAGCATTTGTATAACTGTTTCTGAATGCGCAAAGTACATGTATTGTCTTGATGTTGTCCTAACAACCACCCTGGTAGGTAAGTGTTATTAACCCTAAACCCTTCAGCATAGCCCTTGGACTTCTCACTACTTGAGAAAATGAGGTGCAAGTACATAACATCTGCATAACCTTCTACCAACAGAGCTGCATGCTTCACTTTTACTTTAATCAGCTCATTTTTCTGTAGCTGATGCATTCCCAGTCTCTCTTTTTTCCTTATTTTGCCACCAAGGAAAATTTACACTATGATATTCAGGCACATCCATCTGAATTATAAATGCTAAGGCATATTGGAATAGAAGCTGTTGTTTTAGTAAGAAGACCATAATGCATTAATAAGTCTGCCTACGAAGTGGAAGGTGCTTGCATTCTGTAAGCAGTTTCTATTGTTCATGTTGCAGCAGTTTATGTTGATGAGACACCTGCAAAATATTCAATAGTAATTAAAGAAAGCACAAGCAGTTTTAATTCTAAACCAACATTTGTTCACTCTAGATTCTTATTGCTCCCCCTCGCCCGGAGGTAGAGCTGTGAAGCTGTTGTGAAAGATATGTGAAGAGGACTAATAACCTGAAACGTCATAAGATTTTCATCTTATACAAGGAGTATTGTTGCCATTGCTTCTGCAGCGTATCTTGCATCTTTCGGTATCTATTTTGTTGACAGCAGACCCGATCAGCTTTTGCCATAAAGAATGAGTTTGCTTTCTTTACCTCTGAGCAGGCCCTCTAGAGACAGATAGAATAAAATGTAGTTTAGTGTATTGTATTCTTAATGCTGATATGCTTTTACCCTATGATTTCAAGATTACATTAGTCAGAATGTAATTCATTTTTTACTTCTGTAGGTTCATTAAGTGAAATGTGCTGTTTTGGATAGAAATCTATACATAATTTAAAACAAAACCAGGAAACAATGGTTGTGCTATTATGTTAGGACAACAAAGCCTTAGAGTCCCAGCTGAAGAAGGCAAGCAGCACATTTGGATGACAGGAAAGAGATGGAGCATTTTGTTTTGTATGAACCCAGTGGCATCACTAGGGGGGGGTGAGGGGGCGGATGACACCAAATGACGGGATGCCACCATGTGCACAAAAAGCCCACCACACCACCTAGGCTCAGTGGACTTCCGCCCACTCCAAGTTCTGCAGAGGCTTGTGAGCACAGGAAGAACCGACTCAGCTGGGCTCAGAGCGGCCGAACACACAAGCCTCTGCAGAACATGAAGTGGCAAAAAACAGTAATGCCTCCCCCACCTCCTACTGCCTTGGTGTTTAAAGGGCTGTCTCAGCCCCCGACCAGCCAATGGGAGCAAGCCAAGCCCTCGGCCCTTTCCAAGCCTGCTCGGGCATCCCCATCGGCACACGTGGTCTGCCAAGCTGTCACCTGGCCATCCTCGACCTCTCTTGGGCATGGGCAGGATTTGTCTGGGCTCTGCGCCAGGATGGCTGCCGGGTGGTCGCGATTCAGAAGCCCTGCATCGTCTAGGCTGGCAGAGTGGGTGCAACAGTCACCAATGGGATATTCAGGGACTACGTGTAAGAGGCGCCACTCTCACTTCTTTCTTTCTCTCTCCCCCGCTGCACCACATTTGCCTTCACCTTCTCTCCCACCCCCTCCTCGGGCTAGTTTGAAAGGGAGAGTGCAGTGGCAAACTGCTGGCACCTGACCAGGAAAGGGAATCCCCTCAGAGAGGGCGGGGCAGCCCCTGACCACCCCTCTCTCCGTAGGTGGGAGGGAAAGGGGGGAGGACATGGGGAGCGGGCCCCGTTCGTCTGTCCTTGGTGCTTTCCTGAAAGGGGTCAAGGTGGGAATAGGTAGAAACTGTGAGTGAGTGACAAGCTGTGGCAAGTGAGTGCTGATTCTGGCTTCCCCCTGCATTATTCCGAGACCTCGCTGCATGTTGGCAGGGCTGTTGCTAGGCCTTGTTAAAGTGCATCCGTGGGTGTAGTAGCCTCCACACATGCTGAGACTGCCCTACCAATGAGCCAGGGTGACCCAGAAGTGATGGACGCAACCTGGGGGGGGGCTAGTGATGCACTGGGGGTGACACCATGAGTTACCACACTGGGTGACACCACCCCCAGTGACGCCATTGTATGAACCTCTTGGGGGCAGTGCTAATTAAATGCAAAAAGTTCTGGCAGAAGTAGCAGCCAAACTTTGTTAAGGGGTAGCAGCCCAACTTTGTTACTGTATAGCTTAACTTCCCTAAAGCCTAGGGTAAGAAAGAGCATTCTTTTATTTTATTCATGTCTCATTATCTTCTCAAAGTCCTGTTAGGTAGGTTAGGGTTAGTCTCATTTCACAGATGGGAAAATGAGACTAAATATTTACCCAAGGCCACCATGTGAACCTGCTTGTGAGCCTGCTTATGAGTCTGCTTGTGTTCCAGGTCCCATTCCAACTCTATATTCACATTCATACACTATTCAGTAGTAGGTAATATTGAATTCATTGAGCTACTATTCCTGCTCCCACCCCATGCATTATTTGTTATAATTTACGCAAACTAAATCTTTAATTCTCAACTCTGTGTCATAGTGTTACTGCAAAAGTGGAGAGCACTTGCAGGGGATACTACCCTCTGTGTGTGTGTGTGTGTGTGTGTGTGCGTGCGTGCGTGCGTGCGTGCGTGCGTGCGTGCGTGTGTGTGTCTGCCTGCTTGCACACATCAACCTTCCTCTCCCTACATCAGTTTTCCCCTACAAATGCCCCAAGGCCATTTTTAATTGTTTGTTTTCCCCACATCAGATTCCAACACTGCAAGTAAGTCTAGCTAAAGGAAGCATCTTTAAAACCAGTAAGATATTGTGATAAGTTACTTGTGGTAACTCTTCCACTTCACAAATGTTCACACAAATTAGTCCTAATTTCTGATTTCTGGAATGTTTTAACTGCCTCTGAATTCTGCTCCCCAGATTGTACTGTGGTTTCTATTTGCTGGTATTTATTCTCCTCCATATAAAGAATGTATGTTTGGACTGCCTGGAGACAGAAACTGCCACTGCATGCATTTGAATCATTCTTGGAAAATGCAGCAACACATTTAACTACATTTACAGTGTACATATTTTTTTTTTCATAATGTAAATATTTCCTGAGTGCTCAGTGCTAACGAAAATTACCCTTGGCTTGAACACAATGGCCTGCTGTTACTGGGGATTTGGGAGGCAATATTTCAATGAGTTGACCAACAGGTCATATCAGATTATGCAAACTCTATATAGCTGAGGTAGGGGACAGAGAACGGGGTTAAAAGAAAGAGAGAGGGATCAAGTAAGACGCTTAACACAAGGGGAAAATGCTGGTTTTAAATTAGAGATTTGTATTAGACTTCATTCAGGGTCTCACCTGTTATTACCTTTGTGCTTTGCTTTGCCTCCCCTACTGTTGTCCCTTACTTGGCACCTGCTACTTAGGGAGAAACTGTCTCTTCAACCTACTGTTCTCTAATTTCAACTGACACATTTGTGAGATCTGTGATGATTGTACTTCCAAAAGGGGATCTGATTTGATTCACTGTGTTCCCTTATTTGTTTTTTTTTACACAGCCAACTTGCTTCGGAAAACAGTCCTAATCATTTTATGGTGACCTCGATACATACACAATGAGCAAGAAATAATTTTTGAAAGAGTAGATAATAATGTCTCTGCATGTGTCTCCACTCACTCTCAGATGCTTGGAGAGCACAGCTGAAAAGATGTTATTAAAATTGAAAATGAGAATTCATAGTTAGAAGGAATCAAAAGTTATCTAGTGTAACCCTTTGTTGAGCAAATAGTTCCATCTGTATCAAATCAAATGTGCCACTCCATATTTCTCTTCCTGGTCTCCAAGGAAGACCAGGTTTCGATAAGCAAGTGTTGATAGGCAACAGTTTTACTCTTAGGGACAATTAAGACTGAAACAGTTGGGCAGCCCAATCCAGCATAAATCCTCACGCTGCAATGTAGCAGCGCAAGTGTGGGCTACACTGCATCCTGCATGGGAGTTTTGGCTGCTGCAGGTCTCCTTGGGATAAGGGGACATTTGTCCCCTTGCCCCAGGGTAGGCTCCAGCAGCTGCAATAGGTCAACTTGGACCTGCACCAGCAGTATTGCTGGCGCAAGTCTGCGTTGATCTGTGCAGGTGGATGAAACCCAGGAAGGGGGGTTGGATATCCGTGCACTGGCGCCGCCGATCCCGCTCTCTAACCAGGCCCAATCTGCCCACCCCATTCAGCCCCTGCCCTCTTCCCTCCCCTGTGCTGGACGTACCTGCTCCAGTGGGCCTCCCAACAACTGCCGGCATACAGAGGAAGGCTTTGGCCTTACTGCTGGCACACCGGCTCCCTGTGCTGTTGCAAAAGTGCTTTATGGCACTTTTGCAACCGTGCGCACCAGTGGAACACAGTCTGTGATGGCAGTTCACGTACAGCGCAATCCTGCCTAAGATGCGGTGGCCAGCCAAAATGGCTGGCTGCTGCATCCTAAGCAGGATCTGGGCCACGCCGGCACAGCCCACGCTCACCCTGGGGGAATGGGACATTTGTCCCCTTCCCTTGGTGCAAGTGCCGGAGGCCCCAATGGGCCCCCTCGGATGTACGCCAGCTCTTTAGCTGGTGCGCGTCCGAGGAGGCCATGTGAGGCCGGCCCGACCTGGGAAGGGGCATTGGATATCAGCACAACCCAGAGTAGATATCCCCTCTCCTTCCCAGGCCGGCCCGGCCAATGGCCCCCTTCCTCGCCACTCCTGCCTGCCCTCTCCACACCCTCCCACCGCAGACCTTACCTGCGTCGGCTGGCGCAGGTCCAGGATGGCGGTGGTGTGAGCAGTGCCGGCCTCTGCGCCATCGCCACTTATACTCAAGACACCGCAAAAGTGCCTTATGGCACTTTTGCGACACCTTAGGCTGATGGAGCGCTCGCTCCGCCGGCCTAAAGTTGGACAGGATTGGGCCAGCGCCGGCACAGGTGGAGGCCTCCTCAGGGTAAAAAGACGTTCGTCCCTTTACCCTGAGTAACGTCCCAGCCACCCCAATGGTGTGCGCTGGCAAATCCGGGAGCTTTCTTCCTGTTGCTTCCTTGCTCCCCTCGCCATCCACCACTGATGCAAGCCATATCAGGTGGCTTCATGGTTGGGCCGGCAGTGAGATACAGTATACTGTACATATAATGTGATTGTCAGCATTCACTTGTGTTTATCCAGAAGCAATGAAAATATGTATCTATTTCATTTCACAATATTCATCTGGGATTGTCATCATTGGCATGTGAATGTCGGCTTTGTTCTCCAGGGCTATTTTTTCTTTTCTTCATCATCATCATTCCTTATCCCTTGATTTGTGGCTACAGCATAATTTCTGTTGTTGAAAGTTTGTTGCTCATCTATTGACTGCTGCTGTTTGTCATTTGAGTCTTGTATCACAGCCTCAATGTCACCTTCCCCACCCCCAAAAAGAACAAAAGATAAAACAGTTTTTTGGAGTTCCTTACTTTTGTTTTTGTATCTAGTAAGCAATTTGCAACTGTTAAACTGTTGCACTTCTCTGGTTGGGGGCACAGCAGACAGTCTGGTTGTCATGGCAACACACTTGACCTGTGTTAACAGACTGAATCCTATGTCGCAGCGTAGCAGCAGCTACTTGCTACTCGCTACAGACAACTATTCTGGTTTTTAATTTCCATATCCCACTTCTCTGGCCTACAAGAGAGTTGTCCTGTGTTCGCATGGTTATCACTATCAGCTTCTGACTCAAATATGACTACTGCACCTTTAACTGTGACATGGTCAGGGGATATTGGGCATAAATTCCTTTGTACAGCAATGACAGAAAATGACATCCACTTGAGAATTTTTCCCTGCCTGCCTGCCAGCACCAGAAAGGCAGAAGTGTTTTTCCAAAAGTAGATGTTGATTATTCCACACAGAATATCTACCTTCCATCTAATAGACAGTTTTGTATTGTATTTTGTACTAAAGTGTTTTTTTTTTAAGATAGAGATTAAAAAGATGCTTTTAGTGAGCAAATCCATCATTACAGTGTCACTGCACTTGAATGCCTGGATGGTCAGGATGAATTATCTTGATTCTGTATTGCCAACACCAACTGTTATAAATCATGATGACATTTCTACTGCAGAGTTAGGTCACTGCTCTATTAATGGCTTTCAACAACCCTATGCCCACTATCTACCTAGTCACCCTTAATAGTTACCGAGGAGAGGCAATCACTCTGACAGCCAAATCCTGTGTAAGGATCCGGTGGCAGATCCTTACACAGAGAAGGGGACGTTCATCCCCGTCCCCGGGTGTAAACCAGGGCTGGCCCTATCAGCCTCCTCGGATTTCCGCCAGCTAAATAGCTGGCGGAAGTCGGAGTAGCCGGTGGGGACGGGGATATAGCTGACACCATCCCCGACCCCTCCCAGGCCGGCTTGCCCAATGGGCCCCCTCCCTCGCTGCCCAGACTGCCCATGTGGCCAGCGGTGGAAGACTTACCTTTCACTGCCAGCCGCATGCTCAGTCTGGCGCTGGAGTGAGGGAGGATGGCCTTGTGCCAGCCTCCCTTATTCCCGAGTCAGCGCAAACGTTCCTTACGGCACATTTGCAACACCTTCTGGTGCCGGACGTTTGCGGTGGATTTCACCGTGAGTTGTGCACAATAATATTAAAGACGAGCTACACCACACGTGTCTCAGCACAGCTTGTGTGCCATCTCTTGCGCCTGACGGCGTTAGCCCGCCAGAGAGTCGCGTTCCATCCTATGCCAAGTGGAGACAGGCTCCACTTTTGCCCTTTCCGGCATGTCGGCTGCACTTGGAACATGCCGGAACGCGACGAACATGAAAGCGTGCGGTGTAGCTCAACTTATAGAGTGTAGTATATCCTATACAGAATTTCCTTTCAGTTTTGAAACTTCTTGACTCAGCTGTAGTTCTATTATATAGTCATCATTCCTCAGTAGTGTCTCGTTTTCTTGCTGAATTGTGTCAAGCCTTGGGACTCCTAGTGTGCTTATGCTGCTCTTGTTTGCCCACAATATCCCTATACTAAAGGCCCAATCCTATCCTCATGATACACCTGTGTATTCCCATGTACACCAGCACAATGACAGCCCTGCCTGTGTAGAAGCCCACCCAACGAATGCACCATGGACGTTGGTGCAACAGTGGAAAAATGCTACACTGGTGTAGCTCGGACATCGCTCACAGTGGCATTTCTACAACCCCCCCCCCCCGCACCGGAAGTGACGTAACGGCTGCTGCCATTATTCACCATACAGAGACGCAGGGTGGGCGGGAGGGCCAAACACACCGACGGCGCTCCTCACTCACCCCGGCAAACGGGACAATCCGCCCTGCCGCCGGCCACCATGAGACCCCCCCCCCCGCCCGTCTGCCACTTGGGGCCCGATCTGATCGCCACCGATCCCTCGGACAGCAGCACAACTCTGCCAGCAGAGAAGCCAAAACAGAGATTGGGGCATGTGACATGGGAGGGATGTAGAAGGAACATGGGAGAGACAAGGAGGAGTTCGTGTAAACCTATTCTAACCTCTCTTCAGAGAATGAACATGCCCCTGATGCCAAAAGGTGAATACTATGTCAACAACAGGGCTGGTGTGGGTACAAGGCCCTATAAAGAACAACAGGGAATGGGAAAGCGGCAGAAAATTGCATCTCCTGCTATCTTCTACCCTAATCACTTGGCTATGATGGAGCATAGGATATAGACTACATTTGGAAACCGATCACATCACACCAATCCCAGTACTAAAGCCCCTCGCAGGGAAACTACATCTCAGATTATGAGGCGTGTGGCATGGGGCTATACTCCTCTGGTCTCTCAAAAAGGAGAACTTTGGTGATGGGAACCAACCATGGTGAAAAGGCCCTTGCACACAAAAGGAGCGCTGATGTGGAAACAACCTCTCAACATGTATGTTAACATTTTGTTAACACGTCTCCTCAGAATTCTTATTGCAGGTATTCTGCCCCAGGAGGACTCCACAGACAGATACCCAACTGGAATGTCTACCTCACCACCCACACAGGGGAAGCAAGCATAAGGCACCCCACACAGGTAAGCGAAGAGGGGTAAGGAATACTGTGCTGCTGCAATGCACCGCTGCAGGTACACTCTGGTGGCCCTACTCTCCCTCACGAACACCAAGTATGCATCTCAAGCTAGAGAACAAGTGTGACTGATGCTGTTGTCAAGTCCCTGTTACTCACTCTGTGTTTCACCTTGATCCCCACAGGCAGCTGTCCCACAGGTGAAGACACTGTGCAGATCTCAAGGGACACCTACAGCCTGCCTGAAGTGACCAGTGTGAGCCCAGCTGCTGCGTGGTGAGGTTGCTGACCTATTCCTTCTAGTCAGACCCCTGTTGCTTTGCAAACTCCATGGCAGTCAGTGAACCAACAGGTGCAGCCAGACCTCAACCTGTTACTTGGCTGTCTGTTGGATAACTTGCAATGATACAACAGCCCTGCTGGAAGAAGATGGTTAGCAACCCCACAAGTGTGTTTTGCTCTCAGATGCCGCTCTGTTGCTGATACAGTTCAATAAAACCTTTGGCTGGATCATCCTTGTTGTCTCTGTGTTAGCAGACAGGGATCCCTTCTATCTTCCGTAATTGTTCTTCATCTCAGCTGGCACCAGGGTGAGGCTTCATGGGGGTGCGGCCTCTGCTCTCAGGATCTGCAGCATCCTCACTCCATTGCTTCTTGGCCACAAGGGGGGGGGGTGCTCTCCAGTGATCGTGAGCCCACTACTGCCATAGTATGTGGTGGGCAGTGGCAAGGGGATGGAGGGCAGCCATGCCGGCAGGTGCCAGTGATGCAGCAGAAGGCGCGTGCGTGCGTGCGTGCGTGCGTGCGTGCGTGCGAGCGAGCGAGCGAGCGAGTGAGTGAGTGAGTGTGGCTAGATGGGAGCGCTGTTGCAATACGCACCCTGTCTCACATGCCAGCCCAATGATTGGCCCATGCAGTGCTCCTTCTGATAGGTGCATGTGCTCCAGCCTCCCTGCCAAATGTGCCTGTTTGCAGTGATGCAAGATGTAAGATGCCAGACAGGGTGCTCTTTGCCTGTCTCCTGCTACAGATGGTGGTTAGTGAGCAGCTCTGTGGAGTAGCCGTTATGGGTCTAGACCTGCTTCCCTCTCTTCTTTTGTGGCTGCCATGGGTGTTTCTGGCCGCTTATAAAGGTGAGGGCAAGTTTCTTGGCTGGGCTCAAACCTGTCTTGACTGATTCCCCTGTGACTTTGTGCAATGAGCCACCACACCCTGCTTTGCCTGAGTGCTGTTGAGGCTCCCCTTGTGACTCATCTCAGTCTGTCCATGGCAAAAGGGTTCCTTCGAGTTGGCAGATTCTCCCATGGGAACTCAAACCCTTGCCATGGAAAGGTGTGTGTGCTTGTTTCACAGAGCTGCCCTCTTCCAAAGGAGCTCTCTTTCTACCCTTACTCTGCTCAGCTCCAAAAGTATTCCTTGGAAAACAGTGTTTATATGGTAGGATGAGGGAACCTGAAACCTGGGTGCAGGGGTCCCTACCAGTTCTTTGTTTTTGCCCCTTTGCTGCTCATACCAATGTGACCCCTGTAGGGTGGGAGGGGTGCTGTGGCATCCCTGTGTCATGTTGTGTGTGTGGGGGGGGGTCCTTGAGGCATCTCCCCATGGCTGAGGTGATGCCTGCATTATTCATTCCTAGTGACTGGCGGGGGGGGGGGGGTGTCGCCAGCATTAGCTGCACATTAGCCCTGCATGTGCCCCTGTCCACTTCACCCTGGCAGCATTTCTCTGGCTGCCAGTGTTGGGGATGATTGGATGCAGTGATTGGTTCTTTGGACATCATACCGATGACACACAGCTGTCACACAGATGGTGCTCCGACTTCACACCAAGGACACACAGGTGAGATGGTGATGTCACAGTGAGGACATGCCAGTGTCACATGGATGACATGCTAACTTTCCAGCAATGACAGATGAATGTCACAAGGGATCCCAAAGTCATGCTGATGACACAGCCATCACACTCTGCCGTCAGGACGCCACTCTGTGGATAACAGGCTGTCATGATTTGAATGGATGCTGGGAGTGGTACCGGGAAGGGCTAAGACAGGCTTGGCATTTGGCCCTTGTTGCACCGACATCAGTGCACTGTCAATGTGGCATTGGCAGGATGGGCTTAGGATATGATGGATGTTGCTCTGGCGTCCATGCAACATTGGCGCGGTTTCCAAATAGGACTGGGCTTTTAGACCTTTTACTACCATAAAGATTTTTTTTTTCTCTTGCTATGATGGTATTCTGTTCATGCAAGTACCATGTTAGACAAACTGGAAATGTCTCTAATGATACCATTGTTTTGTGCGTTTCAGATTACAGTGTTTCGCATGGGATCAGAAGGTCACCAGGACATTGATCTAGCGATCTTGACAGCTTTGTTAAAAGGTAATAGAAATCCTCTGCCCAGAAAGTCCATGACAAATCCAAAGCAGTTTCTCTGTGTTTCGCCTGGACTGCAATCCTATGTTTCTCAGCTCTACCCCATGCAAAATCGAAGAAGCAAATTTTTGCTACAGAATAGTAATTATTGGTCTTATAAATGTTCCATTATCACAATGTTCTTTCCCTTCACAAAAGATGAATTTATGGGAGCAGAAATTTATGGATACCCAAGAGGTAGAGTTTTATAGGTTAAAAGGTCATGTATTTAAAAAAAAATTAAACAAAAATTATGAGGAATTCCAATGTTTTAAAATACACATAAAATCACCAAAAAAACCACACATCTCATAAAATATTAATCCGACGTTTCATCCAAGATTCTGGACATTCTCAAGGAAACACAGAGAACCTGTGTGAGATGTTCTTGACTGCTGGAGAAAGATGCAAGTTTAAAAAGGAAATAGCACTGAAAAGTGCGGGAAACCACAAGCTATCAATTAACACTGAAAAACCAGCAGCTGCTCCTATCAGAACTTACTCAATTTAAAGCGAAACAGCCTAAAAAACCACAGGTTTTCTCCAGCAGTCAAGAACATCTCACACAGGTTCTCTGTGTGTTCCTTGAGAATCTCCAGAGTCTTGGATGAAACGTCGGGTTAATATTTTATGTGTGTTTTTTTGGTAATTTTATGTGTATTTTAAAACATTGGAATTCTTCATAATTTTTGTTTAATAGTTTTTAAATTTTTACATGGTGGCGTAGCTAGCCCAAAATTTATTGGGGGCCCACCTCCCAATTGGCGCTCCCCCGGATTGGCTTCTCTATAGTCCCCCGCGCCGCCAAAGGCAGCACGTGATTTTTTAGGGGTGTAAAAAATCACTATTTATTTCCCCCCCTAAACAAACATTTTAAATCCTTGTTTGTTTACCGTGTTTCAGCGCACCGCACATCGATGATGAAGGCGAGGAGGGCAACTTGGTTGCACCAAACCAAATGGTGTGTAACTCCCCAGTCCCGGGGGGGGGGTTACCTGCCGGGTGTGGGGCGAAAAAGCCAGGCGCGGGGTGAAAAAGCAAACATGACTCGTCTCAGACTCGGCCGACTCGGAAGAGGAAGTCAGTGCCTCTCTTGGAGGCGCTTCAGTCTCGCAGTCTCTCCACCTCTCACCATGACCCTGATGCACATAGAGCGAGTGGGCTTCCCGCAGGACCCGCTCCGTCACCGATGCAGTCCCCTCTCCTCCAGCTGGGTTCGTGGCCTCGCGGGGTTTCCCACCCCTGCTCCCCGGCATGGCTACCAGCAAGCCACCAGCAGCGAACGGAAGCGGCGAGGACGCCTGGGAAGGGCAGAGAACTACAAGTCCCAAGGTACTTTGGGAAGAAAAGGTTGGCTTTTCCATAAGGCAACGCGGCAGCCGAACAGCACTACAAATCCCAGGATGCATCATGCAAAGTCACCAGCACTGACTTCCTCTTCCGAGTCGGCCGACTTCCTCCTCTTCCATCGGAGTCGTCCAAGGCTCCGATCCCCGGCCAGAGTGAAGCAAAGTTCGCCCCGCACACGGCCGGTAACCCCCGCGCACGAGGCTCCGAGCCCCGGTCCGAATCCGAGTCACTGGCGCCCCCAAATAACTGGCGCCCGGGGCGCTGGGCCCCTGGGCCCAGTATGTTATGACCCTGCTGCGCTTAATTCACTTCAGTAGGCCACAGGTCATTAAATTCATTTCAGTTGCATCAAAAATATATTCAGAATTTAGATCCACATACAGTATATCTTCCTTAACATCTTCAGTACCTGTCCTTGTGTTTGCAGCCTAACCCATAAGACAATGTTTTCTGTGTAGCGAACACAGTCATGTGTTCTCTGTTGAGTCACAGAGTTACGTCCCAGTCCTTTGAGCACCTTTTGCTGACGGAACTAGCGTTCTCTCAGTGGAAGTTCCTCTCTGTTGGTGCTGCAGATGCAATGACAATGTGCACAACACAGCCACCAGTGCAAATAGCTGGCGACCACGCACGTATGTTACCAGAGCACCCAGCCACCGCCAGAGTTGATACATTGTTGGCAGGGATGGGTAGAGGGCAGGGCGGGGGAGTAATGGTGCATTTTGGAGCATTATTTATTTCGGAATCAGGGGTGTGTTGGGGGAGGGAGGGGATGGATCCGGCAGCAGTTGGGCATGCCAGATCTTAACCCCCTTTTTTCTGCCTGCCCCACCCTCTGGCTCTCCTTGAAGGTATGCCAGCTATGTAGCATAACCCCCATAGCATGCAGCACGTACTCCAGCAGCAGTACCGTATACTGGGGGATAGGACTGGACTGTTAAAGTGTGTTTAGTATTGTAGCCTTAGTTTCAAAATGTTATACTGCTGTGGACTGTCTTTTGTCACACATAATATAGATGGCAGGAAAATTAGTGACAATTCACTATTATCTGCAGGGGTGTAGTGGTAAATTTTGAAGCGCAGGAGCTCATTTTGACACACACTCCCATAGCTTAAAATATTCCAAATAAATATAAAAGATATATTACTGTACTAGTCTATGACTCAGAAGTCAACTGAGTATCATCATCATCATATTTGTATTTATATACCGCTTTTCTATGTCATCTGATTTCTCCTCAGACTTTATTCAAGGCGGTTTACACAGGCAGGCTTTTCTAAACCTCCACGGGTTTTTTTACAATAAACGTTCATTTGCATAGAACCCATTTTCTCCAGCTGTTTCCTTCAACAGTGTTGTATCTCCCTGGCTGCACACAGTTTTGAGCTCTGAGCTTGTCCAACAGCGATTCCCCTCTCCCATAGAGGGTCAATGCAGGCTATCTCAGCTTGTCAGCTGAGATATCACAGCTGTTGGTAGCTTGTCGGCAGCTTCCAGTTGTCTCGAACCAATCCCATCCTAGTTGTTCTTCAGACAAGGCAGCAACTCAACCACTAGACCACGCCTCCTGGCCCCACACCTCCTGCCCATGACCTTTGCTCATCTAGCTCAACCACCTGAAGATCTCCAGCTCCTTCAAATGAATTTTCCTTTTTTCCTTGCTGTCCCTTATGAACAGCCTCCCAGAGTACCTACAAGATGCTTGCTAATAGCCTTTACTCCCTTCTTAAAACCCACCGTTTCTGCCTTTGTTCTCTTTCCCCACTGTAACTAAGCTTAAGTATGCGTAACTGAAACAAATGCATACGCCTCTACTGTTCAGCCCACCTGCACACCCTTCCATCTGTTGCTTCCCTTGTGTCAATATCTAGATTCAGTTGTAAGCCTTTCAGGACAGAGACCTACTTTTTTACTCTACGTAAAGTGCTGTACACATTGAAGGTGCTTATATAGAGCAATAATAGTAGTAGCATTTTGGGCTTAATGTAGAAGATGCTTGGCCCAGCTAACTCACAAGAGGGTCATTTTTTTTTTCAGATCCCTTCCCCAGCATGATTCATAATGTCACTCAAATCCTTCAGTGTCCGAATTGTTAATATCTTGTAAGAGGCTTGCTGGATAATATGTGCTAGCTTCCGTTAGTCCTACCTAATCCATCATTGTGTGTGCTGAAGCATATTGCTAAGCTTACCTGAGCCTGATGCCTCCACATTCCTTCCAACTTGTAAATATGCCATCATGACTCATGCTCAGAGAGCATCCGTCCTGCAGCTGCTGAGCAATGTTGAATCTACACAGGGCAATGGGAGTCAACCATGAAATGATTGTACATTTACTTTGAAACCAAAGTGCAGGACATTGACTTAGCATATTATATTTCACTGAGAGACGGGCAGTTTGTGAACACAAGTTCTGTGAAATATGCTTGCTTGAAGCAATGAAGAAATCAAGTCGTCGTCATCCCCCAATTCTGCAGGGCAAAAACAAAGGGGATAGATCTAGAAGAGACAAGAAGGTAGACTGACTAATGGCTGGTAGCAGGTGGTGGTGGTGGTAAGAGTCCATGAATATTAGCTCCCCTTCCTAGACCAAGCCAATTCGGAGCCCAGCACATGTGCTATATACAACAAATGCTCAGCACTACTTTTTATTCCTTGCGTTTGCAAGGGTTGAAATGGTAATTTTATTTTCCACTGTGTACCTTCCATCAAATTAGATATTGAAATCTGTCAATATATTGTGAAGTAAGCCAGAGATGAGACTAAAATGTACCCATAGTCCCTGGGTACGCACTAGAAACATGCAGCGACAGAGATTCTGCTTTGCTCTGATGTCACAGTAGTATGAAGTAAATCCACCAAAGAGTCTCAAAGTAGAGAAGGCAGCTTTCCAGCACAGACAGACAAATGAAAGGGGTTTCCTAGCAACAACACAAAAACCATGTGACAGCTCTCAGAGCAATTTTTCTGCCTTGATCAGGTTTCATTCCCTTTGGAGTCTAGAGGGAATGTAAAGCAGAGAATCAACAAGCCTAGCACCTAATAGAATTTACAGCTGATTAACTCATTTTAACGTGGAGAGGCAAAATAATGTAGAAACGATATCTGTAAATTCCTACTGTATCTGCTGTAACCACTAGATTTTAAGTTAATAATAATATGAACTGGAGATCTGTGTCCTAGTAGCACTTGAGAAATTTCTTTGCCGTCTTTGCAGCAATATCTCCATGTTTGGATAACTGGTTTTTGATGTTAAGTTGCTAATGACATTTCCTTTTTTTTTTCTTGAACATAAATGGCATCTACAGATTTTCCAGGTGTTAATTCCAAATATGCTCTTCTGGATAAACTTGTTGAGCTTTTAGGTTATTAGTAGAATGACACCCAAGGAATTTTTCCTGTGAGCTTAGTGACCAGGGGAGGGGAAACATAGAGAAGAACACAGAACAATGTAGTTATCTGACCAGGAGCTGTAGGAAATATTTCAGAAAATATCGAATGTTTCACAGGGATCTCTTAGATATCCTTTAGTGATTTCATTCTGCTTATAGTTTTCACTTTTTCCCACTGGCGTTGCTGCAGGGGGGGCGGAGCTCTAAGTTCTGCCGCGGTCTGACCCTCCGTTACACGGGTGCACGAAGCGGCCCCGCCCCCTCACTTTCGGAGCCATTCAAGGCTGTGAAAGCAACGCGCAGGAGACTCCTGTGTAACGGAGGGTCGGACTGCGGCGGAACGTAGAGCTCCGCCCCCCTGCAGCAACTCCAGTGCTTTTTCCCTCTCCAAGTCTGTTTGTTTGTTTGTTTGAATGCATGAGTCCATTTTTTGTTTTTAGCTATATAACATTACACACTTTGTGGCACAGCCATCCAAGCCTTTTACATATAAGAAATATAATTGCTCTGGAAATGCTAGAAGATGTTTGACATAGTCTCATTATAGCACAGTGACTGACACTGTGTGCACATCAACACTCTTGTCACCTTTCATTCAATTTCATATTTTGATCGCTCACTGACATGGAATAATCTTTGTGCATTTCCGACCCATACAGGATCCTCCCTCTTGGAACTGCAGGCCCAGGCTTTTGATAATTTAAAAAATCAATAAGTGCACTTGTGTATGCATGTACATATGCACAATGAGAGCTTTTTCTCCTTGTCAAATAGCAGCCATGGAGGACCCCGATGTAGATTGGGGGCATAGCAGGGGCATAGAGTTATAATCCTGATTCCCCTGCCATAATCCCAATCATGATTCCAACAACCTTCGCCCTCACAACTGTTATTTTTAAAGAAATGTTAAGCTCATCTGTGCTATTGGCTTAACATAAGATCTAGTTTGCCCTAAATGCTATGTGTTGTTCTGAGAAAAGTGGGGAGAGCCTTGAGAGGAAAGTAGCCAATTTCTAGGATCATGATACAGCTGATTTCTGTGATCCAGGCTTTTCAATTTTGCTAACAAATAAATATGGTGAGATTCTAGGTACACAAATGGCTCCTATTCATTGAACATCAATAAAAAAATTCTGCTACTGCAAGGAAAGGGATGAGACAATTGCAAAGAGAGGCACAGTGATATGCAAGCATAGCCTGCATCAATTGCATAGCATATGGCAGGGGTGGCCAAACTGTGGCTCTTTGAGGTATAATGTGCAGCTCTCGGAAATATGTTGGCTGAGCTCCTTTTTGCATCACAATTTAATATAAAAGGGAAATAAGAGATTTTCAAGCTTTATAATTATTTACCAGGTATAAACTGAGAGTCCACTGGATTAAAACACAAGTATAATGTTCATGGTGATTAAATATATTTAAGAATTTAAATGCTTCTTAAATATTGCAGCTCTCATCTAAAGTTTATCGTATGTGGCTCTTACAGTAAGCAAGTTTGGCCACCCCTGGCATATGGCCACTGGCGTCGCTCGAGGTGGGGCGGAAAGCTAAGTTCTGCAGCTTTCCACCCCACCGTTACTCTCCTGCACAAGGTGCCCTGCCCCCTCGTCGTAGGAGCTAGTCAGCAGAGAGAAAGCAACACGCAGAGACTCTCCTGCGCGTTGCCTTCGATCCACCGACAGGCTCCTACGATGAGGGGGCGGGGCACCTCGTGCAGGAGAATAACGGTGGGGTGGAAAGCTGCAGAACTTAGCTTTCCGCCCCACCTCGAGCGACGCCAGTGCATATAGCTTTTAACTTTTAAAAAGGAGTAGAGCTGTTTCCTTCAGCTGTTCATTGGTTTCTCTTATGCTTTGTGTTATAGGAAGTGGTGAATAGAGAAAAGGGGACTTCTAGTCTAGCCCAACCCAGCAGGCAGCTTTGGCTAGTACAAAAGCCTGAGGCCCAAAGTTCCAGGTCCGTGCTATGGTTTGGGCTGGCCACCACTGGTGAGAAAGCGCCTAAGCACCTCTTCCCAAGTGAGCATAGCAGCCCCAATCAAGCTATGGTTAGGGCCAAAGAAGATGTGACTTTCAACACATAATTTGCCCCTCTCCATGTTTGGCTCAGGGTCCTGATCCAGACTGGGGTCACGTCATGGGTGGAGAGGATTAACCCTTCCTCCACAGCACAGTTCTGGTGAAAATCTCTGCCTGCAGCCACTGGTTACTCTGGAAGAGAAGCTGCCAGTGGTACCAATAGCAGCTTCCCTCCCAAACAGCAGTTGGGGGGGGGTAATTTTCATCACGGCAATGGCACAGGGGGGAAGGGGCCCTTCTCCCCTGTCATAGTCCTGATCAGGATCAAGGGCCACCACAGCTATTTACCAAAAACAAGAACAAACCCTCAGAAAGCAAGGAGACTTGAATTACTTGCAACTAACTTTGTCCAATTAGACTTTAGACATTACTAACTTTAGCTGGATATAGAATGGGAAGAACTAGTAAAATAGAGGTGGGGTGGTCAGATATGAGAAACTATTACCTTGGCTCTAGGTACAGGACATAATGGAGGTTTGGGGCTGTTGAGCCATTCACAATAAACAGGCAAATGTTACAAGAGTCCCAATTTATTCACATTTCATTTTGTGGAAATCTGAGTTTCTAAACATTTTAATTATAGGGCAAATCATACAAACATGGTTGTAGTAGTAACTCTCTCTTGCCAGCGCTGAGATTGTCTGCGATCTCCCCCAATGCCATGAGTACTGTACAGTATATGTTTTACCACTGATTCTATTTAATGAAGTCTGCTTATTCTTCCTTTTCTCTTTGTACAGGAGCTAATGCCTCTGCACCAGATCAACTGAGTCTAGCTTTAGCCTGGAACAGAGTAGACATCGCTCGCAGCCAGATTTTTATTTATGGGCAACAGTGGCCGGTACAGTATATTCACCACTACTAACAGAACTTTCCATTTAACATGAAAAAGAACATTTTTAAAAGCGGTTTTTCAAAGTACCGAATCAGACATAAACAAGTTTTTGACCTATAACTTTTTTAAAGGAACTGTTGCCATCTAGTGGTGCCTTCACATAATGGACCAGGAATCTGTCTTGTGTTGTGAGCCTCTGACATAGGTAGATTGGCTCAGCTGATGTGCTGGTGCAGAATGTTCAGTTGCTCAGTTTGCAGCTCAGCTTTGGTGAGGAAAAGAAAAGTTAACAATGTGGCTGGAACTAAAAACATAGACAGAACAGGTTAAGGACTCAGAAGAGATAGAAGCATGTTCCTTACAAGGAAAGGCTAACATGTTTGGGACTTTTTCTCATTTACAAGAAAAGATAAGAGCTCAATTCTATCTTCGTGGTATGCCTGTGTACCACAAGGTCCACCATCGTGGGAGCCGCTCCACCGGACTGTGCAGCATTCCCACCAGTACAACGGCCAGGAGGCCATGTGCCCCCAACAGCGCCATGCAGGCTAAAGGTGGGGGAGGATCAGGGGCAGGACAGGGCAGATCTCAGTGATACCAATGTCCATCGTATCTATACCAGCAGACCTTATTCTCTCTCTCATAACATTAAGAACTCTCACAGCATAATCCTGTGTAATCTTGCACCTGTGTAACAGTAGATGCACCGGTGTAAGTGCACTTATGCCAGTGTAAGTGCACTTACTCCGGTGCAACTGCTGTTACACCGGTGCATCTACTGTTACACAAGGCTATGCAAGGTTACACAGGATTGCGCTGTCCGTCTCCCAATGAAATAGATACAGAATTGGCAAAAGAAAGTGTTTTTCACCCTATTCATACTTAGCTTATAGACTTTGTTGGCACCAGATGTGGTGGTGATCACTGATTTTTTAGGTGTCTTTAAAAGTAGATCAAACAAATTAGGGAGAATGGATTGGTTAGACATGGTTGCTGAACGGTGCTTTCAGGTTGAAGACAAGGCACTGACTATGCCTATGAATACCAGTTGCTAGGTATCATACAACAAGGTAGGGCCTTCATGCTTGGATATGGTACACTTCTGGGAGCATCTGTCTGTTGAAAATATTGGAACTGAAATTCCTTTTGAGATTTTCCTCAGGGAACCTCCCTCACCTAGGCTGAGTGCTAGCAATAAGATATATAGTATCAGAGGTTCCACTAGTACTTGTGATGACAAGCCCCTAAAGCTGGCTTGCCCTGCAGGCCTTGGTCTACATCAGGGGTTCTCAACCCCTTCCCGGCCAAGTACCACTTCCGGCGCCACCTTCCTGCTGCGTACCACCGGAAGTGACTGGTGATGACATCGTCACCAGTTACTTCTGGACTTTCAGGTTTTCGGAGGCCAGAAAACACAGGTAGGAGGCTCTGGGCAGGTGGAAGGGCCCTTCTCAGTGTTCTCAAGAGGCTCGGCTGAAGGCAGGAGCCTCTCAGGAGCAAAAATGTGCCGCCGAAAGCACCACATCAGAGCAGGGTTCCGGTGGTCCGGCAGTCCGAGTACCACCAGCAGTCAGCTAAAGTACCATTGGTGGTACTACTACCACTGGTTGAGAACCCCTGGTCTACATGTCTTGTCACATCAGTAGTCAGGAGAAGAAGGGCAGAAGAAAAAGGAGGGAAAACAAAAAGAACAGTTAGGCTACACCCCCAAGGGTCACACTCTGCCCCCTTCTGAATACAGCCAGAGTTGTGCCAATTCCAACAGAAAACAGGATGCTGGACTCTATGGATTTGTGGTCTGAACCAACAGGATTCGTCTTACATTGTAGTGTTTATGAGGTGCAGAAGGGGACATGGGTGCTAGGGAGCCTAATGAAGAGACAGGGTAGAGACATTAAATAGTTTCTATTTCTAGATTCACTTATTCAGGCTTGACAGCTTTGAGACCTGACAACCCTGAGAGACAATGAGAGCTAAAAAGCAGAGAATGGGATGCTGAATTTCACATATTGAGCTGAACCAGCAAATTGACTGCAGCCTTCTAGTTAAAACAGATAGCAAAATTGGTGTTGTTGCTTTCTTATTTAATATATTTATATCCCTAGAAGAATACCACTCGCACAAGCTGGCTAACAATTACAATTAAAATAAACTAAAATACATATACCAAAACAACACTAAAACTACAGCATTTATATAAGTACATTTCTGGAATAACCACTGTAGCTGTGTTTGTTTTTTTTCCTCAGTAATGGTGGAATGTAATAACTGTCTGTCAGGGAAAGGGACTCCCAGGAAACAGCAGGTTTACCAAAGGGAGTAGCCCCTAGTGATTAATGCGCACACAACCCTTCCTGCTTCCCACTTTCCCTTTACTGGACCAGCAGCTGAACCAGGAAAAAGACTTGGAAGTTTGTATCCGCTGCCACCATTCCAGGCTACAAAGACGAGGCAGAGGACAGCCATCTAGGGGAGGACCCTCCGAGGAAGGCACCAAACCCCAGGAGTTCTTATTAAAAAATAAAACCCACAGTAGCAACTGCAGGGTGAAGAGACAATCCACTGAATTAACACGAGCTTGGGCCCAATCCTCCCTTCCCCACCCCTGCCCACCGCGCCGCTCAGCACGCAACTTTCTGCGCTTGGTGTGCGCTGGGTCTTCTGCTGGTACGCTGAGGTCGGTGCAGGCCTCCATGCTGGCCTCGGCAACTCCTAGGCCGCCGTGAAGTACTTTATGGCACTTTTGTGGCGGTTTGCACCAGCACAGCACACGCTGTGCCAGTGCTTCTTCTCATCAGCATTGCGCTATGAGCTACACTTCAGGACTTTCCTGGTTCAAGTCTCACCTCTGCCATGAACTCATCAGGCACACCAGTCCCTCTCAGCCTCCTCTTTGATATGGTGGGGATAATAGTACATGCTTACCATACAGATCATGCATGTGAAGCCATTTTTAGACTCTAAAAACACTATACAAATGCTAGTTATTATCTAACTGACCATGAGGACAATCTGATTGTATTATTCCTTTGTAGGTGGGGTCCCTTGAACAAGCAATGCTGGATGCCCTGGTGTTGGACAGAGTGGATTTTGTGAAATTGCTCATAGAGAATGGAGTAAGCATGCACCGTTTTCTCACCATCTCCAGACTAGAGGAATTGTACAATACGGTAGGGCCAAGCTAAAGCAAATTTTTCTATCTGTTTGTTTGTTTCACTTTCCTTCAGCATTAGAATGGTACACCCAACAAGCTCTTTCAATTGCATCTTGTAACAGTTATCAAAACATACTTTTCTGAAAAGGCAGACACCCGGGGCCTATCACTTTGAATTTTCATGGTTAGGATGGAAAATATTTCTACTGTTAAAAAGTCATTTTCCCCTATACTAAATGTATCACTGCTTGTTGTAATTTCTGTTTTGAAATTGTTGCTTTTGAATTGTCTGTTCTTAAAGCAGACATTTGGCCATTACAAGGGTCTACTTAGTTGCAACGCTTCCCAAATGCACCTGGCACTGTTGTCAAAACTGTACATTTGTCAGGAGATACATAAAGAAGGTACTGGAAAAAAACACTTTTTTAAAGTTGCCACTTGCGCTGGGAGAACTGCAGAGACAGGCAAACATTCAAAGGTGCCTGCTATGGAGGGCAGTGATGGAACAGAACGTCTCCTTCTGAATTTCTGCCTGTTGTCCAGTTATTAAAGGCATGTGGAAAAATCTGGTAATCTTAAACCCATTTAAGATGTTTATCAAAGAGAAGTAGGCTTCAAATGGGAGAATAGTGGCACAGGCCTACTCTGCAACATACCTGGTATAGGCCAGAGATGGCCAAACATCCACCGTTTGGGCCTCTGCATTCTTAAGAGTTGGGTAGAGGACAGAACCTTGTGCTGATGTGCTGATAAAGCAGCTGCACCTGCTGAAATGCCCTCACCTATACACCCATTAAAGGTCCAGGAGCATTCATGTTGACAGGTTGGCCACTCCTGGTATAGGCATTCCATGTAGAGAGCAATGTAGAGGGCTGCCCCATTCATGCGATTACCTAAATAAATAGAAGTAAATAAACATAAGCAAAGAATCAGCTTCCACAGGGGCAACTGTGCTGGTCTGTTGCAGCAAAAACTACCAAGAGTCTTATGGCACCTTAGACTAACAGATTCATCTGATGAAGTGAGCTCTAGTCCATGAACAAGCTTATGTTACAATAAATTTGTTCATTTTTCAGGTGCCCAAAATACCCCTGGAAATCTATCATCTGGCATATGATTTAATTTAAGCCAGAAAATAAATAGAAATGTAGACTCTCATTTCTAGTTAGTGCTGGCAGCGGAATTCAGAATTGGGGGGCCTTGGAAACGAACACGCGCCCCCCCCCCCCCCCAGTTTGGAACACAATGACCTGTTATGAGCTGAGCTGAAACTCTTTCTGAAGTTTGGGCCTAGCTCATGACCGGATTAGTCAGTAGCACCACTCTCTACTTCCAGATAACCTTCTGTGCTGCCAGCCTCCCAAAACATACACTTTTGAAGGTCAGAGATCCAGAGGCAAGGAAGGCTTGTAAGCAACAGCGGAATGGCCTTGAGGCTGAAGCAGAATGTCCATTGCTGCTAAAGAGCCTGGAAAATAGAGAATCTTGGTGTAAAGGAGAAGGATAGTAATAGCTACGTTTCATGATGAAAACAATGACATATTTTCAAAGCATGGGGAAACTACTGTTTTGATCTTGTTTAGTTGGGTAAGCACTGTTAAAAACTAAATAGAATGAATTAGGTGATCTTTCATAACTGCTCGAAAATACAGAATTATACAATTGATATTAGTTTACCCTGACCAGAGTCTAAAGAAATAATTTAGTTTGCACATGAACAAAGGAGCCAGAACTTTTTTGGGGGGTGGGGGGGATTTATCTGCAATGGCTGTCATTTCCGAAGAGGCAAGCCATTTTTCCAACTGAACTGGTTAGGTTGTAAGTGCAGTTCTCTTACTGATGTTTACATTATTTATTTGGATTATGCTATCTGAAAATAGACCTTGGGGTAGTATACATACTGATTTACTCAACTAAAATAAAGATGTCTGATCGTGGGAGTGCTCCCTCAAAATGTAATGGTAGACAAAAGTCTGTGGACCTTGTAGTGCTTCCTAAAGGAAAGCTATATTGTTGAAGTTTTTGTTTAAAAATGATAAAAATAGGTAATTATCCTACTATAATTGTTGGTTTGAATTTTTTTAAGAACCATACGTCAAGACAGTTGGGCTTTTTGATGCATCTATATTTTGTTTCGAACAGTGCCAAGTTCCAGATAGGTGAAAACTATTTGATTTTCTGTTGTTGGTCATTTTCAGAGACACGGACCGTCCAACACATTGTATCATCTTGTCAGAGATGTCAAAAAGGTAAGAGTCCAACAGATGGACAGTAGCTTGAAGGTAACGCTGTGGCTGCGTCTTGTTTTTAGAGACAGCCCTGTTTTGCATGAGCTTTCAGTAAGAGCCTTCTTCTGTCTTCTTCCATTTCAGTTGTGCGGTGTGTGTTTGTACCAACTTTCAACGTTCTGTGTACAATGTAGTAAACTGTAATTATTGGGCTGCTATCTTAATGATTTTAGATGCTTTGGGTACAGTGCTTCCGCTAGCAGAACTGTAGGTGTTTTTCATGCCATGTGGATTTATGCTGGTAGCTATATTCTTTATTCCCATCACTATTTTGGATGCTAATTTCTATATTGTGGGCCAGTGCTGGACTCTTTAAAATCTCTAATTGCTTCTACTGGTTCTTAAATCACTGTAACACTTTCAGTTTTATTATGTGCTTGAAAATACCTCATCTTCGTTTAAAATAATAATAATGCAGTTTAACAAGAAAGTTGTTTGTCTCTGACCCAGTTTCAGAACTTGAGATCATGTCTGAAACAGCTATAGAACACCCAACAGATGAAAAAAAAAATCCACTTCTAAAAATCATTAAGAACAACAATCACTGTATCAAAAATGGGATTAATAGAACTTTGTATTTCAGTGAGAATGAGTTAATATCTTGTTTCCCCACCACACATTTGGACTATTCTCCTTTACATCATACCTGGGTTTGAAGCCCGAAAATTATGCACTAGAGACCAAACTCTAGCTCCATCATTCTCATATATATAAGTTGCTTTTTATTCTGAGGCACTTCTGAAAAGTGACATAGATGGGTCAAAAGAATGAGCAAAATACAGATTCAAAATGGGGTTGCCCTTTCATTTGGAAAGGCTAAGTGAGACTCTGGATAGCAGAGAAATAAAAATTTCAACATGCCCCAAGGGATTAGCATGGGAACAAAACCGGTTGGGACATTTGAAAGAAAAAAAAGATTAGCAATGTGTTGAAGATGTTGGGTGTGGGGACAATTCTGTTGAGAGCCACCTCTGTAATCTCATTTCTGAAGTAATCAAAATTAACTATAGTCTTATCAGTTGGAAAATCTGACATATCTTTTGCATCACTTCCATTGTCCACATGCATAAATCCCTTGGATGTACAGTAGTATCTGAATCAAAGCCAGAAGTCATCCTTTAGGGCTTTCTGCTTCTCCGGACTTACTCCGTGAGCTGCAAGGAAGTAGCACAGTTTTTGCACTAACGTTCATGATCATTTTTGTACCATTCAGAGTTTGGGAAGCAGCAGCATCTTCTGTCGCCAGCCCCTTTTGGAAACAGTCTTTTAAAATGTCAAGTTCCTTTGTTATAGTAGCAGCTGAGTGAGACTGTTTTGCAGTAAAACTAAACTGTATTGTGCTTGTGCATTTTCCTAAGTAGAATGCCCCTTCTCCCCCAAAGAAATGGTATCATAAATTAGAAGTATCTTTGAAAAATATGCCAAGAATTTATGTTCCAGTTGCAGAATAAGCCCTGGCTGGGATCAGTGAACTATGAATACAGAAAAGCCAAGAGCAATATCCAATAGGCCTTAATCAAAAACCTACCCCTTTAGGAACCACCCTTTCCATTTTATAATATAAATGATGAGAAAGGTGCATGTGTATGCTGTGCCTCAAGATATTGGACAGCTTACTATGGTCCCATAGCCAAGCAATGAAATTCATTCCTCTTCAGTCAATCTATCAGGGAGCCTGACATCACTTAAAATGAAATGGCATTCTAGAAAATAGCATCTTAATGGAACGTATCATCATTCTGACAGTCAAATATTTCACTGTACATGGCAAAGACAGATGAGCATTCTGAAACAGGTGTTCTTGCTCAGATGCCTTCTAAAGCCTGGTAGCTAAACTTTCAATTCACTGGTAATGTCTCAGGATTTAAAATGTGAGACTTAAAATGTGCCATGCTGAAGTAGTAGCTATGCAACAGACATAAATGTTCTATGTTCCTTTGATTTCACTAAAGAGAAGTTTAAATATTAGGACTGAAGAGCCCAATTATTTACAGCCCAATCCTACATAAATCCCTGCGCGGTGATGCAGCCTCTGCTGCATCCCACAGGGGATTTTTGGCTACTGGAGGTCTCCAGGTAAGGGGACATTTGTCCCCTTGCCTTGGGGTAAACAGCAGCAGCCGCAATGGATCAGCTTGGACCTGTACCAGAAATATCGCTGTCACGAGTCCGCATTGATCTGTGCAGGCAGATCAGGCCCAGGAAGGAGGTTGGATTTGGTGTGTACTGTACACCACTAGTCCTGCATGCTCCCAGATCCGATCCGTCCACCTTGCCCTGTCACCGCCCTGTTCTGCCCTTCCCCCACCCCGTTCAACCACCTCCCCACCCACCCCTGTGCTGGACTTACCTGGTCCAGTGGGCCTTCCTGCAACTACCAGTGCCAGCAGGAAGGCTCTGGCCTTCCCACCGGCGCACCTGGGCCTTGCGCTGTCACAAAGCGCTTTATGGCGCTTTTGCAACAACTCACGCTGGTGGAATGCATGTTCTGCCAGCGCAGGCCCTCAGTTGGATTGGGCTATCAGTGATGTGAATCTGCAAGGTATTTGCCAATTAAGGAGCCAAAAATGAGGGACACAGAGAAACAATAAATGGGTAACAGGATGCAAACTTCAAAATGTTCAAGGATAGGGGGGAAATTCTATGTACCTGGAAAGCTTGCACACTGTAATACGATAAACATTCAGAGAATTAGATGTAAGATTGTACATGTTCTCATTCTTCACAAACTTTTACTTCTACCCCAGTTTTCTTACAAACTACGCTGACTAATCAATGTTACCCGCAAAAAACAAATTATCATACAGATTATTTGGAAATAATATGTCACTTTTGTTGAAACTGGCAAATCTTAAACGTATTTTTCTAGATCTCCTCATCTTCATCCTGCTTATTTTATTGCATGTAATATTATGGGTCTTTCCAGACAACAACAGCAACAACCCCCTGACTTTATTCTCATTACCATCCTAGCACTACCCAATCCAATGTGAATGGATTAAGCATTCAAATCCTGGCCCTTAAGACTTCATAGGGGATAGTCCTGCTGCCACGTTTTAAAAAGGAAACATATGCACTCTCCTTTTGGAGAAAGAAGCACACAGTCTTCAAATAGCTAAATAAAAAGGAGGCCTATAGCATTCAGGAAGTATTGTGAAGTGGAGAGGAGGAGGGGGAAGGCTAACCTTGTATGTGTTCTTGTTTTTAAAGGGCTTCATGCGTGCTGGAAATGGGTACTCCCACACAGCCCTGGCATTGCAACAATATCTTTCATATGATGTATTCTAATCAGCTAGCAATTTACCCTTTAGACCCCCTTCAGTTTGCTTAATAACAGCAGTCTCTCTTAGATATGAATATCAGTGGTCTCTAGTTATTAAGAGAGAAAAGCATTGACCCAAAGTGACTGCTCTTGCCACATTCATGTTTTAATGATCTCTCAAACCAACAAGATGGAAAAGAGCTTTAGCGTTTGATTGCTAAACAGTGCCCTCTAATGTTCATTTAATAAACATTTCTGGCTTTTCATGGATACAGTTAATCAGGTAGATGATATCTTTCTGTCAGCTGGTTTTGAGGTTCTCTGCCCAGGAGCCTATTAAAAATTTGAAATACATAGTGCTGGTGACAGTTCTGAATTTCTATAATTTTACTTCCGAATCCTAAATACATCGAGATAGAAGAAGTATATAATTTTAGTGCAAGTTGCTTCCAGCAAAGTATGGTTAGGATTGCAGCCTTAAAAGAGTAAGTTTAAAAGGCTTTCCAACAGAACACTGCTGCTGTTAAAAACTTTTCATAATAAAGCTGAACTCTGGCATCCGCTGTCTAAACTTGGACAAATTTGGATATGCTTAAAGCAGATCATCTCAGTGTGATCAAATCTGATCACATGCCAGAAGGTAGATTGATTAGTCAGGCATTTCTAGAACTGGCTGAAATGCACCCTAAAAAAGTTAGAGCTGATTCTGACCTCATATTTCTTGCTACAGTATGGATACCTGATTAGTATGCCATACATAGTCCTGCCATCACCAGAAAGAGAGATGGACATCCCTTTAGAATACTACTTGAAATCAGGTGTTTGATTGTTTGCTGATCACGTTTACCTACCGTAGTATTTTAATTGGTGGCATACTGTATGCCGGATTTTACACACGTGCTCCCTTCACATTTTGAAAAGCAACACTCCCATGTCCTCTTCTCAGAATATATACGTGGCACCAAGTATAAAATGAAATTTGGTCCTGTAATTTGACTTGAGCTAGTCTGGCTCCCTCATGAAAATCATAGGCGGAAATTGGAATACATGATTTCAGAGAGTGGACCCAAAGATCTCTTTTGGTATCTACTAGGCACGTACAGCCTTATGTGTAGATATTGTCACATCGTCAAAGGGACATATGTTTATTGAAAATGAGATGCATACAACAGGAGACAAAAGAATTCTGTACATTTGGGAGGTTTTTTTGTGAATAACTTTTGAATTGTGATGATAAAATAGAAGCCATGTTCCTTTCAGTACTACGAAAGTTCAGAGTTAGTACAGCAAGATAAATTCAGTGTTTGGCCCATTTAGTGCTATATGATGAAAAATATAGATTAAACGCCCAGCCCTATCCCCTGCCAGTCCATAGCATGCAGCTGCGCCAACAGAGCATTCACTGCAAGTTATGGTGGGGGCTGACCAGCCGACCAGCAAGAGGTAAGTAAAGATTTTTACTTACCTCCTGGTGGGCCACCTGGTTGCCTATGGATCTCCTGACCTATGCCAGTTATTTTGCTGGTATTGGACCAAGGAGAGGAAGGGAGTGTGTTGGGCTGCAAAAAAGGGGATAGCATCCTGGCACATGCTACTGCCATCGGGATCCACCCACTCAAAGCCCCCAAACTTCCCCCTGCCTGCCACTTTCCCTGTCCCAAACCTCCCCTGAACCACCCACAGCCCACCCCTGCCGCCACCTTACCTGCTATGGTGCGGGCCAGGTCCGTTGGTAGTGGATGCATAGAGTTGCCAGCCATTTGCGTCACTATGCACTAAGGCAGCGGTGCTCCATTTACAGCGGCACCGCGCCAATTACATCTGTGGAATGTGAGTTCCGCCATTATAAAGAGCCCATAGAATTGGGCTGTAATTCACGTTCAGTGCAATCCTCTGCATGTCTACTCAGAAGTAAGTCTCATTGTTTCCAGCAGGGCTTGCTCCCAGGAAAATGTGTATAGGATTGCAGCATATGTCGCTAATGTCAGTTGTATACAAAGATATTTTCCTGGAAATGGTGTAAAGTAATTATTTAAAGTGGAGCATAATGAAAATCTCAACCAAGAGTCATGTCTGGGTGAAAAAAAAAAAACACTAGACATACGGGGGGACTGCTATCCATGGTTTTCACGTATCTGTGGGGGGCCCTGGAATGTATCCCCTGTGGATACGGGGGCCCTACTGTACTTGTTTGTTCTTGAAAATGAAAACAGAAAAGCAACCACCAAACTAGCTACATTTTGTGTCCATCACAGCTTTCTGGATTTATGTCCTTCTTGGCATATGGCAAAGAAAAAGAGTAGCCAAAAGAGGGAACCTTGTGGATCTTAGTTCTGCTGGCTGCTAAACACTCCAGAATGGGTTTAGGAAAGATTGACAGTGTGTGTGTGCATAACGTATTTAGCATAGATATGAAAACTACAGAGTTTATCCTATCCTAGGATCAAGTCTGGGGAAAATAAATCTTAATGGTCTGACAGACACACAGCCCACAGAGAGTGCCAGTGTACACACACACACACACACACACACACACACACACACACACACACACACACACACACATTTAACAGGAGAGACACTGTAGGAAGCGGGAACCGAAAACATTCCAAAGACAAGAGTCCAGCAACGGTGTGGAGTCTTCTGGAAAATGCTTTGCCCTCATGCCTTTTTGTTCTGCAGTGGTGTCTCCTGCTTTCCTTCTCAGAAGAGCCTGAATCCTGTGTTCTGAAAGTGATTTTCTTCTGCTACTGCTACCTTTAATGCCTCTTCTTATTTAATTTGTGTCTTCTTTCCAAGCGTGAATATCCAGGTTTCGGTTGGATCTATTTTAAGGTGAATTAATTAACCAGCATAATAATAAATTTTAAAGTTTTCTTAACTTGTTTATTTCATTTTTTAAACTCTCATAGTTATAGACATAAATATGTGAAATAGACATAATAATCCGCTTTATCTCTCCCCTCCCCTGTTTTGTGTGTCTTTCATTCCAATGACAACATAGGGAAACCTGCCTCCGGATTATAGGATCAGTCTAATTGATATTGGCCTGGTGATTGAGTACCTGATGGGAGGAGCTTATCGCTGTAATTATACTCGAAAACGCTTCAGAACCCTCTATCACAACTTGTTTGGCCCCAAGAGAGTAAGATTTGATCTTGTTGGTTTTTAAAATCTGTTTCATAAGGGCACAGGGTTAAAGGGTTGGGATGAGAGCTGGTGTGGAAGTGGGAACCATATGAAACTGAATTGTAATTATTGTTTCCATAGTTGGCACAGACACTGTAAACATTGTTGGTTCTCTTGACTCATGTGCTCCCTGTGAGCATGATGACTGGAGCTGTAGCAGAAGTGATGTTCCGTGTTCCCATATTGAGCCAAGCTGGCCCACAGTGAATGTCTATGATGGTGATCTAGAATAGATAAAAGGAATGTAGCTACTCCAAAAATCTCCAAACTGAATATCAATCAGAGCGATGATGTGAGGCTCTTGGCCTTCAGTGCAGTCTGGAGATCTATAGGCCTGGTGGTAGATTGGGCTTCTACTTCAAGGCTTGTTGTATTTCTGGGCAGACAGTAACTGTGTTGGTTTTTTTTGTTTTTTTTTGTTACTGGGGCCACACAAGGGCAAAAATGTTTCTAGCCAGTGTTTGACTTTCTGGGTGACTTACAGCGCAGTCCTGTCTAACTCTGCGCCCTGCAATGCAGCGTGGCCGGTGCCGCCTCCTCTGCGTCCAGAGTGCTGAGCAGGCAGCTGGGAGGTCACCTCGGGGGGAAAGGAACATTTGTTCCCTTGAGATTGTTCCCAATAGGCTGAACGCCCCTGCTCTGTGTCCCATATTTGGAATAGAGGATACTCTACCTCCAGATATCAGAGGGTGTTCCTTTCATCTATCTGCTTTAATTAACACAATAGACAGCATTATGCATTGTTCTTCTGTTATCTTTCTACTTACAGCCCAAAGCCATGAAACTTCTGGGAATGGAGGTAAGCAGCATGCAGTCCATTTTGATTTGATCTTCATATCAGAACCAAATATATTCATGAAAACAGCAGACTTCAACTCTTGACATACTTATTAACTATGATCCAAGGAACCATGCAAGGAATTTTTGTTTGGGCTTTTATTTTCAGCATACTACATGTCAAAGCCACTTTTAAAGCAAAGTAGGATTTCCAAAGCAGTTTGAGATATGATGCACCATCAGACAATAGTGAACAATGACTGAGAACAGTGCAATGGCCAAGATGAAAGTACATGTCACGGCCAGCCAAAATACTTGCATACACTCTTCCTCCTGGAAGTGCAGTCTCCTTTTCCACTCCCACACACCCGGAAACTGTACACTTTTGTTAAAATGTTGATAGCAAAAACTCAGCTCTGTGGCTACTGAATCCTTGACAGCACAGGAGCAAGTATAAAATTACTTTCTAATTTGGATAGAATGAATGCTATCTACATTGGAATCCTGTGCATCCTATCCTGCTCCCGACCTGCCCCTTCCCCGGGTGCAAGCTGGCCGGGGCCCTATGGGCCTCCTTGGATGTATGCCAGCTATGAAGCTGATGTACATCCGAGGTGGGGGAGTAAGGCTGGCCAGGCCCAGGAACGGGCCGAGGATATCAGCGGAGCTCACCGACTATATCCCCACCCTCTCCCGGCCCAGGCCGGCCAATGTCCACCACACACACACCCCGGGCTGCCTCGTTCCACACACACACACACTGCCCCTGCACTGACTGGTACAGGGCTTAACTGTATCGGCAGGTACAGGGTCCGGAGGGAGGGCTGCCATCCTCCTCAGCGGCGGCCCTTTCTCCTGAGTCATCGCAAATGTGCTTTATGGCATGTTTGCGATGCTTTGGAGTGGCGGAGCGCGCACTCCGCTGCTCCAAAGTTAAAGAGGATCAGGCTGTTAATCAGCATATAATGCTAAGCTGCAGGAAGTGGAGATATTAAAAGTGCTGTTCTAACTAGCGTTTCTTGGAAAGCTGAACCGCTATTCTGTAGGCATCTCTCAGAATTGCTGTTCAGCTAAATGAAAACCTAATTTTGATGATTATATGAAAGCCTAAATTTTTGTTTGAAGGTGACAAACATAAGACAATACATATTTCCCTAAGGAAAAATCTGAATATTGGGGATAGCTGTCTTGGTGAGCAATTTGATTCAGGTAAACTAAAATAAGCAACTTGTTAAAAAAACCAAGTTGGTAAAGAACCAAGTTGGTAAAGAACTATATTGGTAAAGAACCAATATAGTAGCAAGGCAACTGACTTTATGTCTTCCTGGTGGCTTAGTGGTTAAGATGCTAAACTGCAGACTGGAAGGTCGGTAGGACAGCAGTTCGAGACCCGAATGCCCCATGACGGAGTGAGCTCCCATCTCCTGTCCCAGCTCCTGCCAACCTAACAGTTCGAAAGCAAGAAATTGCAAATTATTTATTGTAGATAAATAGGTACCGCTGCAGCGGGAAGGTAACAGCGTTCCATTAGTCATGCCAGCCACATGACCACAGAAGCGTCTTCGGACAGCGCTGCTCTTCGGCCTTAGAAACGGAGATGAGCACTGCACCCTCGAGTCGGACACGACTGGCTTTCGAGCAGGGGATACCTTTACCTTTACCTAATACATTAAAGGCCAAATCCTATGGGCCACTTACAGCAGCAAATCTAGTGATCTGCTGCCATAGGTCACCTTGCAATGGCACAAACGTTACACCGCCATCACATTCTACATAGCCACAGGCTGGAACAGCCAGAGGCCCCATGCGCATGCCAGAGCTACTTGGACACTCCACCGGTGCAGTTTGAGGGAGGTTTGGGGTGGGGAGTGGGCTGAACTGGGGTGGATTTCAGCAGGTTGGATCCCATCCCCCTTTCCCTTTCCCCCTTTTCACCTCCTTCTTCTCCTTGGACTTACACCAGCAAAATAGTTGGTATATGTCTGAGGAGACCCATTGGTGACCAGGCAACCTACTCTGAGTTAAGTAAAAAATATTCTTACTTACTTCTCGCTGGCCGTCTTATCACACACACCCCACCATAGCATGCAGCACATGCTCCGTCGGCAGTGCTGCATGCTATGGACTGGCAGGGGATAGGATTGGGCTGAAAATACTTGAATCTGCTAATGGCATTTTTCACATATTTTAACAGGATGATGTCCCAATACGGAGAGGAAGAAAGACAACCAAGAAACGAGAGGAGGAAGTGGATATTGACCTAGATGATCCCGAGATTAACCATTTCCCTTTTCCCTTCCATGAGTTGATGGTGTGGGCTGTGCTGATGAAGCGCCAGAAGATGGCCCTCTTCTTTTGGCAACATGGCGAGGAAGCCATGGCGAAGGCTTTAGTGGCCTGTAAGCTATGCAAAGCCATGGCCCACGAAGCATCTGAGAATGATATGGTGGACGACATATCTCAGGAGCTGAATCATAACTCCAGGTTGAGTCATTAATCAATCCGTTTGTTTTTGCAATTATTATTATATAAAAACTTAATAAAGTGATTCCCCACTTTTACTTGACTCTGGACTTTTGAAGCCAGACCAAACAAGAAAGTCTTATAGTGCTCCCCAAAAGTACTCTGGAATTATTTTCAGTGCAATTCTAGGCAAATGGAAATCAACAGGGTAGCTACTGAGAATACCTTTCCAGTGGCGTCACTGTGACGCGCGTCACCCCAGAGCGGGGGACGCGCGTCACCCCCCCCGACTCACCCCCCGACTCACCCCCCCCTACATAGACTTACCTTTTCCGGCGCTCCAGGAGCCAGCTGGGAAGCGCTCCAGGGCCTTCTGAAAAGAAGAGGCCCTGGAGCGCTTGCGTTAAAACGCGAAAATTGACGATTTTCGCGCATGCGCAAACCCTTTTCTGAGGGCAAGGGTTTTAATGCAAGCGCTCCAGGGCCTCGTCTTTTCAGAAGGCCCTGGAGCGCCGGCCGGGCCGGACGCTCCCTGGCCTCGGAGCGTCCGGCCTCCGGAGGGTGACGCGCGTCACCCCCCGGCGGCCCGCCCCGCCCGCCACGCTACAGTGACGCCAGTGTACCTTTCTAACAGCGCAATCCTGTGTAACCTTGCATCGGTGTAACAGTAGATGCACCGGTGTAAGTGCACTTAATTTTTACTTACTTCTTGCACTTACTCTTGCATCTGCGGTTACACAGGATTGCGCCGTATGTGTCTTTCTTCATACAACTAGGTGCACAGATAGTAGAATCAAGATTGCAACCTTAGTTCACCTTAATATTCATTACAGAACACAAGGGAGACAGTAGTCTCTTGGGTATGTCAGGACCAGGCCATTTAGAGCTTTATTAGTCAAAATGACCACCTTGAATTGTGCTTCGAAAATAATGGGAAGCCAGCGTAGATGCCAGAGCACAGGTATAATGCACTGCCCGTAACCCAAACCTTTTATGAGGTTGGCTGTTGCATCATGAATAGCTATCCACATACAGCACATTACAATAATCTAACCTCAAGGTTGTGAAGTATGACAGTTGTTTTGGAGGCCTTGGTCAAATAGAAAGGAATGCAGACAAGACAATTCAGTGAGCCATTCCTGGGCCTGGCCACTTTCTCTTACCTGGAATTTCAGGCTCTCTGGTGGACACTGATGACTAAATACTACCATAATGACCATTCCTAATGAATGGTCACCAAGGGAACAAGACCAACTATCATTACCTCCTTTTCTTGTACAAACTTCAATCAGATAACCAATATCTAGGCCCGAATTATACTTAATCACGAGATAAACCCCAAGACAACAGGACCTATTGGGTGCTGCTAAAACTGGATTCCAGGCCTCCATGTAGTCTCATGACTAAATTAAAGATCATGCTGTAGTACCCTAGTTACGCATTCCTTAAACATTCTGATTTTGCCACAGGGATGCAAAATACTGTATAGATGTAAACAGTCAAGTGAGTAGCAAGCAGAAGAAAGGAGACAAGTGAAAGCGAGGGCATCCTAACAATTATGAATTAAGAAACAAAGCTTGGTGCTCTAGCACCAACACTTGAAAGTAGTATTGGCATCTTGGCCAAGTCTACTGCAGTGTGTGATATAATCCTTGCAGCAGTAGCCTTAACCAGTCATTTACATTCCATGTAACATATTGCATAAGCTAATGAAAACACCCTTGTATTGCAGGGATTTTGGCCAACTGGCAGTGGAGCTGCTGGACCAATCCTACAAACAGGATGAGCAGCTGGCAATGAAACTGCTGACCTATGAGCTGAAGAATTGGAGCAACGCCACGTGCCTGCAACTTGCAGTGGCAGCGAAGCATCGGGATTTCATTGCTCACACTTGTAGTCAAATGCTGCTCACAGACATGTGGATGGGCAGACTCCGGATGCGTAAAAATTCAAGTCTAAAGGTCAGGACTGCTTTAGTATCGAACAATAGCTTGAGGCTGAGGGAAAGGCGATACCAAATTAGCTATAACTGGTTTACTAATATAAAGCGCTGACAATGCCATGTCTTGTTAGTAGCAAAAGAGAGACACTGTAGATCTTTCCAATTTAAACTCTAGCAGGGGGTGTCAATGTGAGACAAGACTGACCCACTGGCATCACTGCAGAGGGGGCAGAGCTCTAAGTTCCACTGTGGTCCGACCCTCCGTTACACGGGTGCACGAAGCGGCCCCACCCCCTTGCCTTCGGAGCCATTAAAGTCGGTGAAAGCAACGCGCCCTGCAACGCGCACCGACTTGAATAGCTCCGAAGGCGAGGGAGCGGGGCCGCTTCGTGCACCCATGTAACGGAGGGTCGGACCGTGGCGGAACTTAGAGCTCCACCACCCCCTGCAGTGACGCCAGTGGACTGACCCGCTGATTCTAAAGCTACCACGGATGCCAGGGCGGTAGGGGACACCCTATGGCCATTTGTTGCCCCTGCCTGCACAATGACTTCACACTAGTCCCTGGCAGTTCTTTTTCGAACTCACCTGCACGAATGTCAGATTCCTGGATGGTCTAAAGAGCATGCATGATTTGAAGCTAAATAAGCAAGTGGCATAAACATATCCTGTTAATTGTGATGATTATTGTTATCATTATTATTGCTTTAGGTAATTCTAGGAATTCTACTTCCTCCTTCAATTCTCAGCTTGGAGTTCAAGAACAAAGATGACATGCCTTACATGTCTCAGGCTGAAGAGGTTCAGCAGATTCAAGAGAAGGAATCAGAGGAACCAGAAAAACCAGTTAAAGAAAAAGAAGAGGAGGACATGGAACTCACAGTAAGGGAAACCATTGCAGAAGCTGGTCTGTGTATTCATTGGCCGCTTGCTATTGTGACCTATACATTAGGAAGTGCAATCCACTGAACACCTCTTCTGGCCACCCCCTATGAAAATAAGCCATCCTGTGCAGAAGCCACGTTAACAAAATTATATCTTGGAAGAATTATCTGATTTGAACATGCTTCTAGTTATTTGAACACGCATTCTCTGATTTGAACACGCATTCCTATGATTCCAATGCTGCACCAGTGGAGGAGCTGGTTAGGATTGCGCTGATTGTATAGTAATTAATTAAGTGGTTGTGGAATCTCTTTCTGTGGGGGCTTTCACAAACAGATTAAATGTGCAATCCTGACTAGGATCCGGCCGGCGGCCCATGGCCACCCGCCAGACCCTGTGCACCAGCAGCCAGCGTGGCCGCCGGGCAGGAGGTCTATTCAGGGAAGGTGACACTCATCCCCTTCCCCGAGTGTAAACGGAGGCCGCCCAGATGGGCCTCTTCGGATTTCCGCCAGCTATTTTGCTGGTGGAAATACGAGGAGGCCGTGTAAAGGCTCCGGCACCCGGCGGGGGTCAGGATATGGCCGAAGGCTGTCCCCTGCCCCATCCCGGGCCGCCTGGGCCAATGGCCACCCTCCCCCGCCTGGTGAACCTCCCCCCCCCCCGCCACTGGATCCTGATTTACCTGAGTCTGGTGTCGGCAGGGTCCTCCCGGTGCCGGAGCTGGAAAGGCTGGCCTTGCGCCGGCCTTCCCGGCTCTCGAGGAGGCACAAACGTGCCTTACGGCACGTTTGCAACTTCTTCTGGCACCGGAACACTCGTTCCGGTGCCAGAGTTTTCATCTGGATTGGGCTGTCAGGAATCACTTGTCAAGCATATTTTTGGTAATTCAGGTTTTTTGGTTGGAAGCTAAAAGACATGATTCTTTGGAGCCATTGCATCTGTATGAGTCAGAAAGTAGGGGTTCTTATAGCTGTTTTTGTGGTATACAGAACAACATAAAATATTATAGGCTGGCTGCTTCTAGTTATCTCTAGTGACTGTCTTTTGCTTATTTTCTTACATTTTATTTCCCCCCTAATTTTATATATTTTTTCATTAAAAAATGTTGAAAGCTTACATTGTACAGCTACTGCTTTATGATGGCAAATACTTAAACATAAGTATTGAAGTCAGCATTAGCTATACTCACATGACACTTATCATGCTAATTTTAAATGAATATATTGTAAACAAAAGATATAATCAAGTTCCTTAAAGTTTGATCATTAAAAATCCCCAAGTCCCTTGCTGGCATAAGATTTCACAAGCTTTTTTATACAATCACATCCACTGTGGTCTCTCAGTGCCCACCTTCAGTTGAGAGTCAACTATTTTTAAGGTTCTGTTTTATTACATTTTGTTCAAAACGAGGGTGTTTCCTACAGGCCATCAGCAAGAGCTGCCCCCAAGATCTTACCTGCAGGCAAACAGAAGGCTCTGCTTACAAGACCCAAAATTCAGGGAAGCAGAAGACTCTAGGCACAAGATCAGCCAACAGGACCCCTATGCAGGCAAGACCCTGGGCACTGGAAAAAAAAAAGGAAATGATCTGAAGTCAGCATAAGATGGGCAGGTTGCCTTCATTGAAATTAGCTTGTCCTGCTTTAATTGTAATTGATTGTCGCTGACTTCTGATCAATAAATGAGGTGCTTATTAGAATCCAATAAGCACAACTTATTTCATGGGGTGACAAATGTAGTCAGTAGTAATTGTCCTTTCTCTGTGATGCTCCTTGCGCCTGTTCCTTTTTTTCCAATATTTTGTTCCCTAGTGAACTCCTGGTTGATAACACAGAGAGAGCTCTGTAATGTGTTGTCTTGTTTTTAGATAAATAGTGTGGTTTCCATGTTCCCACCTCTCATCCGTCTTGATAGTTCTATGGTTTTTCACCCCTACCTAACTTTACACTTGCTAATATACAGCACTTACATCAGTGCACTTATGATGAGTCTGTGTGTGACCTGACCTTATGCAATCAACACACAGCAGTGACCTTCAGGAAGGCCCAGTCTAGCCAAAGTGGTACCTGGAGTGGTATCCAAATTCCACACACACCCCTCCTTTTGTTTTTGGTGCGTGCACACTGCCCTGCAAATTGCTCACTTCCAAGATCCTCCCTGCCTGGTCAGTGAAAATATGGAGGAGGAAGGAGGGGGTGGTTTTCTTCCCAGTCTCTGGCTACTAGGTACAGACTTGCAGTGGTCAGTCCTACCTTCTCCTCCAGCTCTGCCCCTCCCAGCCTCCTCTTGCTCCCTACACAGATAGCAAGCAAGAAGATGGGGCAGTGGCTGGGTGAAGCAGCCAGGGCACCCCTGCCAATTCACCACCTTCCAGCGCACTGCTCAAAGCAGGTGTTTTAGCCCATTTCAAGGGTTGGCTGGTCCTGCCATAACTAGCCTTCAGTTTCCAGCAAGTACAGTGTTGGTTCTTTTGCTGTTGTGAATGTGCTTTTTCACTGTCTACAAAAGTGTAAATTCTGTTCATATGCTATAATGAAGGGGAAGCTTTACAGAATGTTTACACACCTAAGAAAGATAGGAGAACCATATACTGGCAGGAAGTGGTGGGGGAAAAGAGAAACAAGTGTGCCAAGCTATCGAGGAGTCTAAGTGAGGTTCTTGCTGGCTCAAGGATGCAGGTCAGAATAGACTGAAAAGTAGGAACGTTAGGAATTTGTGGGGAGGGGTCCTGGAAGGTTTCAGTTAAATTTTGCAAGTAGGCTCACTCACAATGATCAGATTATTGCACCTACAACCTACCACAGTGTTAGTAAGTTCTCAAGCAACAAAAGGATAAAACAGTCTTTCCCAAGGATACTATAGGTGCTTTACACATTCTTGCATGATTCACCCTGACTCATGGTGAATCATAAACTAGAGATCAAAAATCAGAAGACACCTACATATGCATCAGCCTCCTAGCAAATTTTCTCCCATGTCTGTCCCTGCTACCTGCAATATTGTGAATAATGAGAATTTTCCTAGTTGTGAAAATAATAGTCATGGTCCTTCGCTTCAGCTCAGACCTCACCAGTTTCAGAATTATTCTCAACTTGTGAAAGTGGATGGAGTTTAGTGCTCAGTTATCCCTGTTTATTTCAGAGCAATTACAGCATGATAAAACATCATCAACAAAGAAGCAGAAGTAGGAAATAAAGCAATAGCCTAGAACTGGTCAGAAGAACATACATATACACCATTTAAAATTAGTTGGGCACTTATAACAGTTTTCATTAAATTTGTATAACACATAATCACAATTAGATTATAACAATTACAACATCTCAAATATTACGTACAGCTCAGTTTCCATACAGGTAAAACCATAATTATTACTATTTCCATTTTTTAAGACTGCCATTTCTTTTTTAAACTAGCAGATGGAATGCTTGATTCTCTCATTCAAACTGTACTCCTATTCCAGACCTTTTTAAAACCATAAAATAACATTTAGAGCGTTTCCTTCCTTCCTTCCATAAATGTGCAACATAAATTCTTATAGGTATCAATAAATAATAAATGAAATTCTGATCAGGCCTAACTTGTTGAAAGGTCAGGTCATTCAGCTTCTCTTAGGAACATGCATTTAGAACACAGTGGAGGTCTTGAAGCCTGTTTTTAAATAATAAGTTCTCTTTAAATGTCATTCTCAAAAGTTGGGAGCGCAACGAAACATTTGAGCTAAAGCCACCATAAGCCTTGCAGTGTTATACAGTACTAGGTGGCAGATTGCCCTTACAATACAGTATAAAGAATTTTCTACACACATCTACCCTAGGGAAACTCCTCTGAAATTTGAAAGTAAATGCCAACTAAGGGCCAAACTGCAAGTTATGGAGTATGTGTGTGGTTCTCTGCTTGTTTCATCTGAAAAAAAATAGCTGGGGAGGCACCTGAAATTAGGCAAACCTGTAGCGGAAGGCCTTTCAATCAAAGCTTTTTTTTCCTAGTCAAAATAGCAAGGAGGAGGCATGATCAGGATCAGAACTGAAAACAGGGTGTTAAAAGCCTCCAAACCCTCCTGCCACCATGATTTCATTCTGTTTTGGGTACCCCCAGCATTATTTTGAAGGAGAAGAAGAAATGGAGAAGCAAATGTATTCTCCGTAATGTGTGGCTCGGCCATGCATGGTAATGAACAGCGCAATCCTGTCTAGAATGCAGTGGTGGCACACCTAAGGCGGCCACTGCATCCTAGTTAGGATTGGGCCCACACCAGTGAAGCTGGAGCACTCCTTCATCTGAAATGCTCATCCCTTCCCCCGCATAGAGCCCAGCAGGCCCAATGAGCCTCTCTTGGATGTGCGCCGGCAAAATAGCCAGCGCAAATACGAGGAGCCGATATAAGGCTGGACAGGCCCAGGATGGGGGATAGGATGGGGGACAGAGCACACTGTCAATGATCCCTCCCCCATCCCTGGCCTAGTGGGTCAATCACCCCCTCCCTTTCCACCCTGGTCTGCCCTCCCGTGCCCCGACCAGCGCAAGACATACCTGCATCTGCCGGAGGGGGCTGCAGCTCTGGGCAGAGTGATCGGCGCCAGCCTCTCCATTGGCACCGCTTACTTGCTGGGTGCCAGAAACATGTTTTACAGTATGTTTACGACATCCAGTGCCAGCGGAGCCATCACTCCGCTGGCAGAAAGTTACACAGGATTGCGCCGTAAGTATTGCATGCATACGATTGCAGCCTAAGTCTTCAATCCATGCTGCTAGACAAGCAAGTTAGGAATGATGTCCTTAGTTACCACCCCCAAAATAGGAAGAACCATCTAAAATTCACAGAAGATTCACCACACACAAGTATTAAATGACTAGACAGCTGGATGTGGAAGGCCCAGTAGTAGAGCACAGACCAGCTCAGTGGTACAGCACATGCTTTGTATAGAGGAAGTCTCAAGTTCAGTATTTGGCATCTCCAGTTAAAGGTACTAGGACTGGGAAAGAATTCTGCTTGAGACTTTAGAGTAGTGTTATTATCTCTGTTGTTTTATGGTTTGATTGGTGGTGCTGGTATCTGATTTGTTAGTTTGTTGTGTTTTCATTTTAATTTTTGTAGTTCTTGTTTTATGTTTTACTCTCTACACTGCTTTGTGTATAGTGGTTTCCCTGAACTTGGATTTGTTTCAGCAAGAGACAAAAACACTGTTCATTTATTGCCGTTTTTGAAATATTCAGCATTACTAATATATGAATTGACTTATACACACGCACATTGTTATAGACACACACGCACATGAGTATATAGAGATGCCCCAAGGCAAACAAGCCCAAAATTGAGCAAATCGTACCCTCAGTGGTGAACTAGATACCCTGAACTCTGTGATGACCCAGGAAAATGCACAGAGGCCTCTCTGGCCATTAAACCTTCTATGAATTGGCCATTTAAGATTTACAAATGAATTTGATGATTAAACAAATTATGAAATAAAAGAATAGTTTAAAAGTACAGTATATATAACCAGTTATTTTCTCTCAACATTATTTAATTATGTGTATTTTGGATCAATGAAGTTATACTAACTTATTTTCACATGTTCCTATAGCTCGTGGCTCTTAAGCAGACGTCCTCACAGTTATATAGAAGAGAAGACTCCGTTCCTTTTATTTCCTTATGTACCAACACAGAGTCATGTTTACCATGCTCAATAGACAGCAAAAATCACTAGATTTTACATGTGCCAGCTTATTGAAATTTTAAATTATCAAAACATTATTCTTTAACTCTTCATTTCACACCTCCCCCATTTAGGGTCTAAGTGAGGCTGAAGCGTATAAAGAACATAGAAGTTTCAAAATTCAACAGAAATTCTCGGTTTGATTGTAACTTTTGAATGACAACTGCTGCTGTATAATGAGGTCTTGTTCTCTGTGAAATCATAAACACTGCTGTGTGCTTGCTATCAGAGTCTAAAGAAGATACTGAAGTAAAAACCCTTAAGTTGGTATCTAACATTACCACTACTTTCTGGACCCTTTTTCCTGCATGTTTTGTTCCTAGCCCAGCACCCTAGTTGTCAATTCTGTGATCCATCAATTCATTATGCTAACGTTTCAAGAAGCAAAAAGTAGAAACATCTCTGTTGTATGGTTGTTTTCCCGGAACTGAGATGTGGGAGGTATCCATGAGTGTCGTGGATGTTGATTGTTCCTGTTGGGTGCTACTGGTGCAACAAAAGAAGATGTGCAATCATTGTTCAAATGGTAACTTGTAATTTACAAACATGTGTGAATTTTTCATGATGCTTAATTAGATATAGGTTGAGTCCTATTGTAACATTAAGACATTCATGTATATTTTTCTTTGTTGTACAACATCCCATCAGTTGATCCATTATGACATTAGTGTTGACAATTAGCAGCAAAACAACTACAGTATATCTGTTCTGTTCTTTTTCCCTGTAGGCAATGCTAGGGCGTGGCAATGTAGAGTCATCACGAAAGAAGGAGGAAGAAGAAGTTCAGAGTCGACACAGACTGATCCCCTTTGGGCGCAAGATCTATGAGTTCTACAATGCACCAATTGTTAAATTTTGGTTCTACACTGTAAGGAACAATTATCATTTTGTCATTTGTTATTAGTGAGATAAATTGCAAAGGCCCTCTTCATCAGTATGTTTACATTGTATAAACAAAGCACTATTAGAATTTCTAAGTATGATGCTGTAAATATTGTAGGTGGCTTGCAGAAAGATACCATTTTGAGCTGCTGTATAATGTTACTGAATAGTAACCAGGAACTAGTGGGATATTTTAAAGTGTGCTTACTCCATTTCCTGTAAATCTGTGGAATTTATCTTTCTATTCAAATAGTGGGATCTTTCCTCTAATAATTATAGAAAGTTTTGAAACATTCAGCATGGTGAATTCCATGCAAATGGCTACTAGAAGAAAACTACATCCTGTATCTGGTCCACATGAACTCTGATGGAGCAGATTTACCTATTCACAATCACTTGATCAGATTGGACAACACTGTATGTGCATTACAGAGCAATTCTCTCTAAACCTAGAGTGGCAGAGCACACGCTCCGCCTCTCTAAGCCATCACAAATGTGCAGTAAAGCACATCTGCAACAACTCTAGAGTAAGGGCTGCCAGCGCGGAGGCCGGCAGCCCTCACTCCGCCGCCCTCCAGACCCACACCCACCGGCAGAAGTAAGTCCTGCGGAGTTAAGTCCTGCGAACCCGCAACCAACCGGTGGAGGTAAGTCAGTGAAGGGGCAGAGGGAGGGCGGAACAGGGCAGCCGGAGGGGTGGCCATTGGGAGATGGCGGAGATATCGGCGGCGTGCTCTGCAAATATCCTTGGCCCATTCCTGGGCCTGGCCGGCCTTACTCCCCCACCTCAAATGTACGTCAGCTTCATAGCTGGCTTACACCTGACAAGTCCCATAGGGTAGTCCCATGTAGCTGGCTTACACCCGGGAAAGGGGACAAATGTCCCCTTCTCCCAAGCTGCTACCGGGCTGCCCCAGGGCAGCCCAGGAACTACACAGGATGCAGCAGCTGGCCCTTTAGGCAGCTGCTGCAGCTTACACAGGATTGCACTGTTAGACTTGCAGACAAGTTGCTTCCCCCCACTGAGGTGAACGTGGAAGCCTTATAGTGGGAGGGGAATTTATGGAGTGCATTGGAGCTCTTTCATCCACAAGGAACTGCTGGTGATTTTTAAAAAAATCTAATTTGGAAACCTTATGTTTTGAGGCAAATAAGAACAGAATGGAAAACTGAAATGGTTGGGTTATTTAAAATTGTATGAGTTGAACATTTATGCACCAGAAAACCGGGCTTATTTCTTCTCAGTTGGCATACGTTGGGTACCTGATGCTGTTCAACTATATTGTGTTGGTGAAGATGGAACGCTGGCCTTCCACACAGGAGTGGATAGTTATCTCATACATTTTCACCATGGGAATAGAGAAGATGAGAGAGGTAATGTTATCTTGAAAGACTTGGAAATAAGAATGCTGTTTTGTAGTTCTTTTCCTAAACATCAGTTGACTGTAAATTTACCAGAAATGTCTTTTTCTCTTAAAATAAAACCCAATAACATTTAAGAAAGTTGGACTTTAATACTGCATGTTTGTGCTCCTGTTTTTAAAGGAGTGACTCCCTTTCCCAGACTTCTGTATAATGCTTCTGCGTGCAATTTTTTGGAGTCATTCTCTGTGAATGCTCTCTGGACCACTCTGAAGGAGCTGGGAGTTAACATCTGCTACTCCATCACATCTGAGCTCAGAACTGAGCTCTGCCCCATCATACACATTCCACTCTGCAGCATCTTTTCCAAGAGTTGCCATTGGCACTTGCTGTTGCTACTGCTGGAGGCAGTGGTGTAACGGCAAGTAGTTGTGCAAGACTCCATTACACTGGAGTCAGCAGCCCCTCCCCCTTGCTGTTGGAGCCATTCCAGCAGCAACAGTGAGTGAGTGAGGGAGTGTCCTGCGTGTTGCCTTTGCTGCCAGAATGGCTCCAACAGCAAGGGGGAGGAGGGGCCACTCACTCCAATGTAACGGAGTCTTGCACAACTACTTGCCTTCGCACCACCCTTGTTACACTACTGGCTGGAGGAGAAGCATTCCGGGACCTGGTAGTTAACATCTTGCCCCCATTGCTGCTCCAGATAGTTCTAGAGACAGTATCATCACTGCACTTAGAACTGAGCTCTCTTTTCTTTTTTTAAAATTGATGTTATGTTTACAATATCATTTTGAGTTCATTTGGATTCTTTTATGCCACATTCTATTATTGTGAGCTCCATGGGGACAAGACTATTAACATGAAAAAAACAAAAAAATGCTATAAGCCGTTCTGAGCCTGGGAGATAGAGCGGGATAAAAATAGAACGAACGAATGAATGAATGAATAATACAATTGTGCTCAATCAAAAATTGATATAAATAATGAACAGTGAACAAAATAATATACATCACAACCACAAGGGGACTCTTCAACACCACTAAAGACTTCAAAGAATTCAAGAGAGCAGTGAGTTGATAATGTTACATTTTTTCAGCTGAAACTCTTTTCAGTTGGATTGTTCTATATCTTCTTTTATTTTACTTCAATATTTTCATCAGTAAATGTTTTTGGGAAAACTGTTTGTTGAAATATAAATATCATTGTATTCACAGAGAGTATTCACAGAGAATGACTCCAAAAATCACACATTATCTATCCCAGAAAAAATGTACATCTGGAATCCAGACAAAGAGCCATGATGTGGTTCCAGTCAAACCTGTTAGAATTTTAAGTGGTGGATATTCAACACGTGCTCTTCTTTAGAAAGTTGCAGACCAGTTATTTGTGCCAAATTATTATTAAATCAATAATTAATAGAAACAATCCATAAAATGAACAGAGTCATGGTCTGATCACATGATGATGTACACGTTGAAAAGGTGCTTATGGTTCAGTCTTAAGGGCACCTCGCACCACCGGAACGAGTGTTCCAGCGGTGCTAGGCACTTTCCGACTGTCCATGCGCTTGTGGTCATCGGACGCCCGCTGACACGGTGTGCTCAAGGGGTGGGAGGGAGGGAGGCAGGGGGTAAGTGGAATGGGGTGAGGGTGGGGAGAATGGGGCAGCAATGGGAGCAAGGACAAGGGCAGACTGGAACCAGGAAAGGGACGGGTTTATTGGCAGTGGCGTCCACTAAATAACCCCCTTCCTGGCTTTGATCCCCTGACCTGGGTCCATGCAGACTTGCGTCAGCGATATCGCTGGCGCAGGTCCAAGTAGACCCAGTGGCCCAGCACTGGACTACCGTAAAATGTTCCCTTATCTCAAGGAGGCCTCCAGAGGCTGAAACTCCCCTGCAGCATACAGCGGGTGCCGCGTTTGCGCCACTGCATTGCCGCATCAGGAGTTAGGATAGGGATGCCCATTAATAGAATTATATATTTTCTAGCTTTGGAATACAGTCTTAATAGCATTGTTCAGTCACCAAATCAACCTTTGAAAGGGGATGAAAAAGCAACATTATATTTGTTTTTGGAACATCTTTTGAACGTAGTTCAGAAAAGAATGATCACTGGCTGAATGGTTGAATTTCAGGACATTAGGGAAAATGTAAAAGAACCACACCTCCAACGAGGGGCTGTCTCTCCCCAAAGGTTGTAATATCATAGAAGCCTGAGCACAGTTGCACAGTTGTGCTTTCATACCCTATGCATAAATGCTGGATCAAGCCAACATGAAAGAGTTTACATTTGTGTTTTGGCCTGCATGCTATAAGAATACTTGTCATGCATTTTTCTTCTCCCTTTTGGGGCACAAAATGAAAAGTAGCGAGTCTGACACCTGCATCGTTCTTTCCTGTTCTCTAGATATTAATGTCAGAACCTGGAAAGTTGCTGCAGAAGGTGAAAGTGTGGCTCCAAGAGTACTGGAACGTTACTGATCTCATTGCCATTCTCCTGTTCTCTGTGGGTATGGTACTCCGCCTCCAAGATTTGCCATTCAGAAGCGATGGTCGTGTCATATACTGTGTCAACATCATTTACTGGTATATCCGATTGCTAGACATCTTCGGGGTCAACAAGTATTTGGGGCCATATGTAATGATGATTGGGAAAATGGTAAGAAAATGTTTCCCATCCTTCCTTTTTATATTGCATTTTCAATCTGAAACAGTTTATTTCCTGCAATCTCAGGGTTTAGCACTAAGCCTGACCAGTAGCGTCACTAGGACGCGCGTCACCCTGGGGCAGGGGGCGCGCGTCACCCTAGTGACGCTACGATATCGCGGCGCGGGGGGGCGACCCGGCTCCTCCCCCCGCATCGCCCTCCGGACGCTCCGAGGCCGACCCGGGAGCCAGCCTCGGAGCGTCCGACCCCGTCGGCGCTCCAGGGCCTTCTGAACGAAGGCCCAGGCAGCGCGTCCATCCGGGTATTTCCCGGATTTTCGCGCATGCGCAGACCCGTTTTGAGGGCAAAAAGACCCGTTTTGAGGGCAAAAAGCTCCCGGGCCGGCCTTGGAGCGTCCGAAGGGTGTCGCGCGTCACGGAGGTGGCGCGCGCGGGGTGCGCGCGTCACCCGGGGGCGCCCCGCCCCCCCGCCACACTCCAGCGACGCCCCTGAGCCTGACTTCAGGCATCTTCAAACCCTTGCAGTTAGCCACCAGAGGAAGATATTAGTGTTTTGTATATCTTCCTCTGTGCCACACTACTTCACGAGGAATGTTTTTATGGCAAAGTTTTTACACACCTGCACCCTTTCCATGCATCGGTTTTTAGTTATTTATTGAGGTTTGTATCCAGTTTCTATCATCAAGACTCAAGGTCTGTAGCAGAGGTGGCCAAACTGTGGCTCCTGAGTCACATGCGGCTCTTTGACATATAATGTGCGACTTTCAGAAATAAGTTGGCTGAGCTCCTTTTTGCATCGGAATTAATATAAAAGGTAAATAAGAAAGTTTCAAGCTTTATAATTATTTACCAGGTATAAACTGAGAGTCCACTGGATTAAAACAAAAGTTGAATGTTCATGGTGACTAAATATATTTAAGAATTTAAATGCTTCTTAAATATTACGGCTCTCAAACATCTGAAGTTTATCATATGTGGCTCTTATGTTATGTAAATATGTGGCAAGTTTGGCCACCCCTGGTCTATAGCAATGTTATTTCAACAAAAGGGTTAAAAATACAGTAACTTTTCCAATGCAGTATAAAAGGCTATGAACTTTTTATTTATTGCAGGATATCCAGCCTTTTCTTCAAGGAACCCAAATGTTTACATAAAAAGGGGCAAAATCTATGATGCACCTTATATGATAGCAGAATAATCAAACACAGCAGTTCTCAAACTGGTGGGTCGCAACCCACCAACAAAACCGGGTGCTTTTTCTTGGGGATCGCTCCGCCTGAAAAAAAATGTTTAAAAAATGATCGTTTGACTTACTGGGGTCCTGGAGCCCTCTGGAGGGTTCGAGGAGACCTCTGTGGGTCTCCTCGAGCTTTAGATCACTGCAGAACAGTGATTACAATGGAAGTGGTAGCAATTGCCATTCCGTGGCGATCTAAAGCTCAGGGAGGCCCAAAGAGGGAGCACAGACACACACACACCCCAAACCCTCTGGAGGGCTCCTGGACCCCCGGTAAGTCAAACAAGCACTTTTTTCCTGCTGGCGGCAGCGATATCCGGGATCGCCGCCGCCCCCCGCAAAGACTCAAAGAGAGTTTTGAGAACTGGAGAGAACTTTGAGAACTGATGAGCTAACATATAAATAATATATCCTATGAATAGACCATTCTATTTCAATGTTTAAAACACTTTGAAGTGGTTCTGAAGGTCCCACTGATTTCACTGAAAATTCAGTGATGTTCCAAGTTAACAATGTGAAGATTGCATCTTGTAGCTGAAACGTTTCTAGCCATGAACCCTATAAATGTAAGCCCAGACTTAGGCTGGCTGACACATGTGAGTATTTTCCATCCCTTGATTAATCACTACTTGATTATTTGGATGTATGAGCAGACTCGATAGCAAAGGATTTTGGCTAAGGTGACAATACTGTAGTAGCAAAGTTCTACCTGTAGTCTTAGAACTGCAATGGCCCATTCTCAAGTACTGTACAAGCCATCACTTGATGTTGCATGTATAAATTGGCCTTCAGTAAAATGTTGAGGGAACAGACAACACCATTATTATTATCTTCTTCTGTCTGGGAGTAAATTTTAGAACCATAAATTGATCTAACCTCAGGGAAAATATAGAAATCAAATAGATATCTCTATTTGGGAAGATGTCTCTAGAGCTGCAACAGGTCAGCATAAGTCAAGTTAGGGGATCCCCTGAAGTTATGTTCAAACCAGTGGCGTACTCAGCCCTCCCAGCGCCTGGGGGGGCGGGGGTTGAAGCGCCCCCATCGCTCCGCGCCCCCCCCAAGCAGCCGGGCTCAGGGCTGAGTAGCGCGCCACCGGACCGGAGCCCCCGGAAGCAGCGCGCCCCTCGGAAGCGTCACCGGCTTCAGGACGCTCCGCTCCGAAGCCGGGAGAAGCGCTACTCCAAGCGACCGCTCAGCTCGGTGGTCAGGGCCTTCTGAGAAGGTTCTGCGCGTCGAAGCGCCTTTTACTCCCTTTCGCTCATGCGCAGAACCTTTCTGAGGGCAAACGGGCAGCCCGATACAGGCACATTCACATGAAAATTTGGTGACTCACTACAACAGCAAAAGACCATCAGGATCATGGGAGAGGGTCAACATAAGTCTCAAATCTTTAAAAGGTTTTCAGGGAGAAAGTCCCATAGTAAGCTAGCCCACTTATTTGGATCAGTGTGGCAAGTATTGCTTGTTAAGATGGAGCTGTTTGAATAATTTGGTCCTTATGCTCACAGAAGAAAGCAGAAATGTTTCTCTCGCTCATTTCTTTTTCTTTCAGATGATAGACATGATGTATTTTGTCATTATTATGTTGGTGGTTTTGATGAGCTTTGGTGTTGCAAGGCAAGCAATACTCTTCCCCAATGAAGAGCCTTCGTGGAAACTGGCAAAGAACATTTTTTACATGCCGTATTGGATGATCTATGGGGAAGTGTTTGCAGATCAGATAGACCGTAAGCAAGTTTATGATTCTCATACTCCAAAGTCAGGTATCAAACTTGGATCAGGTGATGTCTTACAAGGTCATTTTTAACACTCTCTCAATAAATGGCTCAGGATAGAGGACTCAAACTTCACAGGAAAGTATAAAATTAAAAAATTAAAGCCTCACTTAAATTGTTAATTTTGAAAGATAACAATATGTTATAATAAAAATAGCCATAACACTTCCAAGCTATTCTTTTCCTTTCTAACACAGATCAATCACATTAAAAGTGACCAATGTTTTTATTTTAATTATCCAAATTGTGGGGGAAAGACTTAGCTATCCAGGCTGTGTTCAGTGATACATCTAAGACATAAAGTATATCTGTACAACAAATGCATATTGGTTTATATCAGTTTATCTGTCATGGAGTCCCTCAAAGAACCCTGGGAATTGTCGTTTAGGAAGAGTACTGAGAATTCTATTTGAGATCTCAAGAAACCTTAACAGAACTGCAGTTCCCTGGGAAGAGGGAATGACTGTGAAACCAGTTGAAGTCTGTTGTATAGCTTATACCATAATGTTTCATTTCTTTCCATCCATTAGTTTGCTTTTGAAACATACACATCAATCCCAGTTTGCCACTAAGCATTCAGTACTATTGAACTAGATCTTTGACTGGTGCCATTATAGCTATAGTGAAGGCAGTAACGTTACACTGATTTACACCATATTCCTTTGACCTTTGTGTGCTGCTGCTGACATATTCTGTAGCATTGGTAAAATAATATTTATTCAAGATTATGACAGGATTTGTTGAACTATTTAGCAGGAAAATAAGTCACATTGTGTTCTGACACTAATTCCTATTTCCATATATATTGTTGTCCTAAGAATTCATTTGTCTGGCCATCTGCAAATGCCAGTGTTCTGTTTTAATGAATCCTACTGGTGACACCTGGTGTAACATGCCAGAGCAGATCAGTGCTAATGTGAAATGATGCAGCCGTAGGAATGTAACAACAAGAACAGGGTGCCATATCACTCACCAGACAGACAGACAGGCAGGCATGCAGGAGGAGATTAGTTAGCCTACCTTTTCTGCTTGAATGAACATGGGGGACACCTAAAAGTGAGAACTTGCTCCAATGCAGCTGCAGTATCTGCATTAACAGATCCATTGTTACATCAGGTACCTCCTTTATACGTCTATGCTTCCATGGTATAGCTCAGGGGTAGCCAACCTTCCACCATTAGGGCCTCTGTGTTCTTAAGAGTTTTGCAGAAGACAGAATCTTGGCACCTGCAAGTGCTGATGGCGCTGATAAAGCAGCTGCACCTTCTCAAATATCCTCCCCTATACAACCATTAAAGGACCAGGAGCATGCATGTTGAAAGGTTGGCCACCCCTGGCATAGCTCATTCTCATTAAGAATCTGAGAATATGGAATGTAGTAATAATAATAATAATAATAATAATAATAATAAAGCAGTTTGGCTTTCCCAGTTGTTCAGATCTGGATAACATGACCTCATCAGCATTACTTCATAATATTTCCATGTAAATGAAAAAAAACTCCATTTTGAATGCTCTTTTCTTCCTAGAAGTTATAAAAAATATATACCACCCTGAGAAATGGAATTTCCTCTTGCAAGTTATCCTCCTTTTTTGTTCTTAATGATAGCATGGCATGCAAGCAAGCAAAAAAGCTGGTATCCATGGAGTTTTCTTCCTAAGTTTATCTTATCATGGTGTTCCATCTTCTTTTTTTTCTGTATTTCAAAAGTTTTCCTTTTCAGAGTACAGTATAGCAAGGCTATAACGAGAAGAAGGGCAGAGGCAGGGGGGAAGTGGTCACAAACTATGCAGTTTCCTTTCACAAATGTCTGTTCCTCTACAAGTGGCCATTTATTGATGTTGTACTAAGAAACCGACATAGTGCAACAAGTCCAGCAACAAGCCGGCTTGGGAGAGGGGAGTGCTCTTTTTTTACATGGTGTGCTGATTCTAGTTTAGAACCATGCAAATGGAGAAAGGAAAGGACAAGAATCTCAATATGAGTGGAGTGTGTCTGTAGATGTCTTTTAACAGAATGGCAGGTGCTAAGCCCCCCCACACACACACACACACACACACACACATATTCAGTAAATCTATTAAGTACTGTAACTGTTGTTCCTGCTCTTTGAACTTTGCACAAATATCAAAAAGTGATTACAATAGTATCAGGTACATTATATTATCTCTAGCCAGGTTGTGAAAGAACTTGCCGTATCCCGCCCTTGGACTTAGGACTTCCTAAGGACTTACTTAGATGATAGTTTATCAGCAATGAAGGAGCTTCAGTGCAACCTTTAACTCTAGCATCCAGGCAAGGAAAGCAGAGTTTAGGCAGATCCACACCACACACGTTCGCGTTGGTCGCATTCCGGCACGTTCCAGGAGCGTCCAACATGCCAAAAGTCGCCTCGGACTCCACTTGAGATGGGACGCAACCAGCCATCACGCAATGCCATCACGTGTAAATAGCACCACACCGGACTCACGCGGACTCGGCTGGACACAACACTCCGAACCGCATGCGGTGTGGATCCGCCTTTTGCCAGTTCTTGTGTTATGCAAATGTGTCTACAGGGAAGGACCTGTTAAATCACCATGGTATTGAGCTAACTGCTTGGTAGCAACTGAATGTTTGTGTTAATGGAACTGATTTCCACAGAAAGCAAAATTCCAATGCTAAGGACCAAAAGCAAATGTTGTCTGACTACATTCAGAGGATACTTTTATATAGCAGGGAGCTTCTCACAAATCAACAACCTGAGAAAAGAAAAGTCTGGGTTGGAATAGGCAGTGAACAAGAAACTGTCCCCTTAGTTCCTTCAGCCTCCCAACATGTTGTTATGCTGGGTCTTATCAGTCGAGCACTCTGTTTCAATACAGTATATTGCATTGTCAAACTAGATATGATTTCTCACTTGTGACATGAGAGTAAATTGTCTGCAAAATGTTAACCTGTAGCATAGACAAAAACAAAACAAAACAGGCTGGCTAAATTGCACACTGTTGTATGTTAATTTTTAACACTGCTTATTTCACTATTTAAAGGCCTACGACCATTGATTCTCCAAATTGGTCTAAGCTAAATCAGCCACAATTTACTATTTAGAGTACTCTGGAGTGTTTGTATTTTCTCAGATGTCAGTCAGCCTATCTTTTCTATGTTACCTGTAAAAAGCAATCAGACCTGAACACTATCGTTTGGTGTCCAGGTTTTTCTCTTTCTTTCTTGCATTTTATCCACCTCTTGCTGGCCATAAATTCTAGGTCTTTTCAGAAATCCACATCTCTCACTGTACACATCAGATCTAAATGCTATAGAACACTTTACTGAATTTGAGAAACATACAAATACAATATACAACTCTAAAATAGCTTTGGTTTTTTGTTTTATTACTTTGCCTTGATGTCTGTGAAGCATGTCCGCAGGCTGACCAAGTTAACAGTTCACCTCATCAACTGGCAGCCTCTCCATTCAATGACAGCGCAATCCTATCCAACTTTCCCCACCGGTGTAACCAGCGGGGGAGGCTTTGGAGGGGAGGGGGATTTAAATCCCGTTTGAATCCCCCTTTGGAGGGGATTTGAGTCCCCTTTCCCTTCTGGAACGGTGGACCTCCCATTCTCACTACACCGCTGGCTGCACCGGTGGGGGAAGTTGGATAGGATTGTGCTGTGAATGTGCTCCATGTTTGTCTTAACCCTCTTGACCCAATACATAACAGTGAGTTCTAAGGCAATGCATGTACCCTGTAATTTTGGTGGGGGGGAGGGTGTCTATAAATAAGTGCATGTGTTGTTTCTGTATGGGGAAAAATTAAATGTATGGGGGTATTCTAGACTGTCCAGTGGGGTTTGCAGATGAAAATTATTTATAGAGAGGATGTATTCATAACTCCTTGCAATAAGTGTACTGAATTACTTAATATCTTGCATTAGTCAAATATATGCAATGAGAGAACTTTATTCATGCAATCCTGGTTATAAGCCTACATTAAGGATATTCCTGGAGTTTTGTCTCTTAACAGGTGACTCAAGGGCTGTTAGAGCTCACTGAATCTCTCTGAGAGTCTGTCACGCCTCTGGTTCCATCCCTTGAAGGGTCCATAACTCAGAGACCGAAGGTCCCAGTTCTGAGTTCTCTCTCTAGCATCTCCGGCTGAGCAGACCAGGAGTCCCAAGGCTGAGAAAGACCTCTGCCTGCCTGACATTCTGAGAGCTGCTGCCAGCCAACAATAGCTTCATAAGTCCTTCCCGCCATCACTGCCTCGGCGGCACCTTTCACAGATGCAGATCTTACACTATATCTGTATTACACTGTCCGCGGTGCATACTGTGGAATCAAGAGGTGGAGGAAACCAAAATCAACTTGCGTTTGTTTTGCCATCTGCTCTAGCTATAATTCCACACTCAGCTAGGAAGAAGGCAGGTCTCCACCCCATGTGTCATGTGACACTACAGATCTTCCAGGAGTTGGCCTGGTGTTCTTCCCCTTAGAGGGCAGCTCCTTCCATCCTACTTGGTTACATAATGTTGACGTTTGCTATGAAGCTGTTATCTGCCTTTAATCCATGAGGTAGCAAAAAACCTGAGGAAGTAGTTGCAGAAGTGTGCTCACTACTCTTTATCTGTCCATATTATCCTTATCCAACAGTCCCAAAAGAGTTGTTTTAGATTGTTCTCCAACATCAGCTTCTTTTACTATGACAGCATTGCTCATACTGCACAAGTCATCTAAAACTCTTCAGGAAATTGTTTTCTCTAGAACAGGTTATGTTGCTTACAGCGCAATCCTGTGCAAAGAAGCTCTGCTGGTGCCGGGTGTCATAAACATGCTGTAAGATATGTTTTCGACATCTGGCAAGAAAACGATGCCAGTGGAGAGGCCGGCGCCACTCACTCTGCCCCAGAACGGCAGCTGCGCCTGCTGGGGAAAGTAGGTTTTCTGCCAGTCAGGGTAGGGGCGGGGGCAGAATGGGGCGTTCCAGGGGGCCGGATTGGCCCACTGAGCCTGGGTGGGAGGAGGGATCATCAGCGGCATGCTCCGCTGAACCCTATCCCCCTTCCCGGGCCTGTTGGCCCTTACATGGGCCTCCCGGATTTGCATCAGCCATTTTGTCAGCGCACATCCAAGGAGGTCAATTGGGCCTGCTGGGGTTCTATCCGGGGGAAAGGGACAAACGTTCCTTTTTCCCGAGAAGCGCTCCAGCTCCACCGGCACGGACCCAATCCTAGCTAGGATGCAGCGACTGCCATAGATGCGCCGCCGCTGCATTCTAGACAGGATTGGGCTGTAAATTGCTTTCGCTAGAACATGTTATGTTGTTAAATGATAGGCAACATCTTTCTGACCTGGACCATCTTTTTACACCGTGTAGGATTTATTTATTTAAGATTTACAATGTACATGCACTAACCTACATATAAAGCACCTTGAAAATGAAAAGTGTCTGTGTCATGACTGTTGTAATTATACTGGCAAGAGACTGGAATGTATGTAAATATTGACCTCGGCCTATGCTCTATGATATGAATGCTCTAGGCCTACAGCCACTGGCGTCGACAGGGGGAAGCGGGGGAGGCGGGCCGCCGGGGGGCGTCGTGCGTATAGGGGTGACGTGCGATCCCCCCCACTTACAGTTTTCCGTTGGAGGCGGGCCCGCCCGCCCTCCCCTGTGTCCGTTTGGCTCCAAAATGAGCCGAAAACGGAGCGGGGAGGGCGCTCCGCTCCTGCGCGTGATGTCACGTGCGGGGGCGGAGCCTCTCCCTTAAGGGCGACGCGCGCCCCCGCTAATACACGCCCCCATTAATACGGGTATTCTTAGAATTTTCGCGCATGCGCAGAGACCGTTTTGAGGGCTTCTTGCCCTTAAATTCTAAAAGTACCCGTATTAACGCGCTGCATGGGCCTTCTTTCAGAAGACCCTGGAGCGCCGGCGGGGTCAGACGCTCCGAGGCCGGCTCCCGGGCCGGCCTCGGAGCGTCCGGAGGGCGACGCGGGAGCATCACTAGGCTGACGCGCGCCCCCCTGCCTCTGGGTGACGCGCGTCCTAGTGACGCTTCTGAGAGTAGAGATAAATTAGTAAAGCTTTGGAGTCAGCCAAATAATGGTGTTCATTGCTCTGTTTGCTGTTGCTCTGAACTCCAAATTCAATAAATCATAAATAAATAAATTGCTGGGACACACCAGAGCATGCCACCATGCAAGAACTGCCAGTGTGCTATGAGAAAGAGAATTTTAATGTTTAAGAAGCAAAGGCTTCTGTGAACCCCAAGACTCCTATCCCCCAAGAGAACCTACAGACTAGGCTGCCTGCCCTGTCTCTGCATGATTTTCTGCTCTGGCCTTGTTTCTTTCCAGCCCAAGGCTGATAGCAAGAAACAAGGCTAGAGCAGTAAAACAAGCAAAGACATGGCAAGCAACCACAATAGCAAGTAATTATGCAATGTCCCACATTGGGTATGATTATTGGATCATTCATTCCTCACGCAGACATGTAACAAAACTAGCAATCCTCACTAGAGGCACTCCCACCAGAACAGTGACTCATGTAGAAACATACAGTTGTGCTCCACAGAGGGCAGATTCTTTTTTTTCACATTTACTCACTCTAAAAGTAAATGTGTTCCAATGTAACATTGTAGAAGGCGTCCAGTTTTTTAATTCAGAAAAACATGGGTGCCTCACCTATGAGATGTTTGGGAAAGACTAGCCTGACTTCATATACATTTCATATTCAGTTCATACACAGCAGCAAGACTCCCTTTTCTTTCAAGATCAAGATTTTTCCACATGGAACATTCAGAAGGCTTTATTTTGATAGGAGCACATCCTGTTCCTCAAATGCTGTTAATTTGAAGGTTGAGGGAGCAAAGCACTTCTCATGGTTTACTTAGCTAATCATGATGAGACTAGATTCTTGATTCCTAAAATGGAGCTGAAGTTTGGGACAGTGAAACAAGGCTGAAATGGACAGCTAATTGAATACATATGCAGTGAAGAGAATGTTTGAAGAGTCACCCTCTTTAAATAAGATTAAACTTATTCCACAGTGAAAAACATTTTCTTCTTTCCTTCACTGGGAAGGTTAATAAATATGAGCAAGTGTACTTCTGTACACTCAGACACAGAGAGCACCTGCTGAAGAAGGGAAATTATTTACTGCTAAGATATGATGGTATTTGGATTATCCTCAGTGGGATGTTGGTTGCATGCATTAATTTATCCTGTATATGCTTGAAAAATACAGACAAAATCCATTAAAGGCCATCTACACATTGTATTAAGGCCACCATTGATAGGCTAATACTGTATGTGGACCAACAGTGTCCTTTTTTGATCAATAGCTGTCACGTGGTGGGCTGTTCATGCTCAGGACCATGAAGCGTGGAGAGAAAAAATCTCCCAGGTAGCTATTTGCTCTTGAAGTGGCTATTTGTGGCAGCCTTGGAGAGCAGATTTCAGCAGGAAATGCCGTGGTGGAGAGTATTACCTCCTTGCTCCCAGTCCAGATGCACTGCAGTTCTGAGCCAGATTGGATCCCCCTCGTCTGGTTTCTGTTCTATTGGCTGCTGTAGTTTTCTTTATTTTTACCTGTTTTGTGACAATGTCTTCTTGTAAATGTTGTTTTTATATTTTATTTGTAGGCCACTTTGACTCTTGATGAAAAACAGAATAGAAATTTATTATGTGAAAAATGTAAAGAGACACTCTGTTAATGATGGGGTTAACATAATGTGTAGTTTGGCCCTTAGTTTCAGTGTCTTTGTTTCAGCCATTAGCTGTAACAAATCCTCAATTTGGTTGTTTCCACAGATGCAAAATCATAAATTACATGGACATTTCAATATCTACCTTCCAGTACAAGGTTGTCATTAACTGAAATCCAAGTATAGTCGAGGCTTCTCTCAAGGGGAAATGATCCATTTTGATCAAGAAATCTTCCACTTCATGTTTATATTTGATCAAGCTACAATACACAAAGAAGCAGTTGTAATTCTATTCAAGGATGTCGTTGCATTGGGGGTATATATCTTTGAGTCCAATTTTAAAGTCCTGATAACCAGCTGCCCTCCAAGTTTGATTGAAGCAAACTTCAGAAAAACTATGAATGCAGTCTATGAGCAACCTTTGGTGCAAGAAATGGGCTCAAAGAGGCAAAACCATCAAATCATTTTTTTCTAAACTTTACCTAAACTAGGTTTAGTAGTTTAGCATCATCATTGATCATCAATCATGGAGGCTCTGAAGTACTCTGGAGATTAAGGAAACACTATTCAATGGGCCCTGGACCCAGTCTCCCCTCCCACACCCCTTGGGAGTTTCTTGTGTGACATATCTTCCTTGTCCATCCTTCCTTGCTCGGTAGCTTGTTAAATCCTAATCAGGCTACTTTCCTTCTATAATCCTGTATGAGTCAGGTTTTTTTTTTCCAACTGATCAATAGCTGCAGAGGCTCCAGCACCTTTAATAGTTTTGAGAAAGAGTTTATTTCAGCAAGTGCCATTGTTCTCATCCTTTCAGCAATGTGATGTGACAATCAACACCTGCCAAAATCCCTCCTCTGTATTCAGGTCTGAACAGAATACATGGATTAAGCAAGAGAACTTGGGTATTTTAGTCTTTCCCTGTAGTATGTCTGCTTGAACGTCTAAAATGTTGCAAAAATTATTCCTTGTCTCAAGCTCTTTAGGCACTGGTCTATTCACGCATTAATTTGCTAACATTTGGACTATATGACCAGACTACATGGTGAGGGTTGGGAACTTGCCTGAAAGAGGTAGATTGGTCTAGATGGTTTTAAGTTATTTCTCGTCATTTAATATTATGATCCTGTCATTCTGTGACTGTGATAGACTGTGTAATTGCTGTTCCACTGACAACCTGCAAAGGGTTGCCATCATCACCCAAAGTTATGAACGCAGCTAGTACACATAACTGGAGGGACAGAAATGCTCTGCCAAAATACAGCAGTCAGTCAGTCACTTTTCCTTCTTCTCACTCCAAAATAAATGACAACTGTTATACACAAGGGTGGTGGGTGTGAGGGCCCATGCCCATCAGAGGGCAACCCCAGCCAGCCAACATCTGAAATCTCAATCTCAGTATATGCAGGTCTTTGCCCCAGGGCTCCAGCAACTGGGTGCTAGCATGAATTAAACTGAAAACAAGTTTGCTACATTGCCAAAATAACATGCCTGATCCCAAAAGTATTTGATAGTTCACTCCTCCTCTCCCACCCCACTTCTGTCCAAGAATACTGTCAAAAGCTCTTAATGAAATGAAAATATGCCATTTGATTCTGGGAAAAGAAAATGATTCTTCTTATTCTTGCCTACTGGTCAAATGCTCTCTTGTTTTACACTTGTTTGATGATTACCACTACACCATCTACCTGTTAGCAAAAAGCCACTTTTGTATTTATAGTGGAAAATAAATTTTAGTAGATATGTTTTCATCAGTTCATGTCCATCGTTACTGAGTGCAGTTTCAAAGCATGCAATAAAAAGCTAGAAACAGCTAAGAGTAAGAGATGCAATTGTAGCCACTCATTCTGAAGACTTATTTACATGTCTCAGCAAAGTAGTTTAAACAACCCACTTAAAGAAACAACTTTCAGAAGCAGGTATTCTGTAACACAGTGTGTCTCAAACTGTGGGTCTTGACCTGATTTCTGGTGGGTCCCGGGTGATGGAAAGATCGGATAATTGCCGCAAGTCCTGAATGGTTCCCAAACTGGGAGGCGCTGCTCCCAGGAGAGCCATGGAAACCAGCCAGGGAAGCCACTGAGTGCCACGGAATCCTCTCGGAAAGCAGTGCAATGCTAATTGGCAGCATAAATATAATGTAATGGGGAGCCACAGCCAATGGTCACCAATGGACAAGGGAGTCACAAGTCAAGAAAGTTTGGGAAACACTGTCTGAGGCTATTCAAAAATCAGATAGCTGCTAATTGCCCTACAAACAGCTGAGCTGCTGCAGTTTGCAAGCTTGTGTAAATATAGGGAAATTAATGTTTGAGCATCTTGGGGGGGGGGGTTTCCAAGTCTGTCAATGACAGGTAGGTAGTGGGGGCAGGTAAAGGCTGGGTCACATAACTAAGCCCCTCAAGCCTTGAGGTTATTCATTAGGGCTGCCTCATTGCAAGATTGAGGTTTTTTGCAAATAAATAAATAAACAAATAAATAAAATATTACTTGTAAATAAATAAAAATATTATTTCTTTCTAGATCACCTTTTTTTAAAAGTCTCGTAAAGCTAGGTGGGTTCCGATGAAGTGTAATTTTAAAAAGTGGGTACCAGTGCTAAAACGTTTGAGAACCACTGCTGTAACATATTTGCAGAGTTCTTGCTCTCAGTAATCAGAAATCTCTTGCAAGGTTAGAAGGGGGTGGAATCATCCTGTAAGCTTTTGAAACAGATATATCTTTAAATTATATTTAATATATAACTTCTGTAAAAGTTTTGCAAATTAGGATTTCATTTTCATTCCCTCCTCCCTTGTTTCTTCCTAGCTCCTTGTGGTCAAAATGAAACCAGAGAGGATGGTAGAATAATCCAGCTGCCTCCCTGCAAAACAGGAGCATGGATCGTTCCTGCCATCATGGCTTGCTACCTCTTGGTTGCAAACATTCTTCTGGTGAACTTGCTCATTGCTGTCTTTAAGTGAGTGTCATCCCTCTATGTATGTGGTTTTGGGGGTGTGTGTGTGTGTGTGTGTGTGTGTGTGTGTGTGTGTGCAGTGGCGTCGTTGGAGCATGGCAGGGGGGCGGACCGCCAGGGGGGTGACGCGCACAAAGGATGCGCGTCACCCGTGCATCACCAACCAGACGCTCCGAGGCCGGGGGGCCAGCCTCGGAGCGTCCGGCCCCGCCGGCGCTCCAGGGCCTTCTGAAGGCCCGATGGCTCAAAACGTTAAGTTTTACGTTTTTCGCGCATGCGCTGTACTTTTCTGAGGGCAAATGAGCAGCCCTTTGCCCTCAGAAAATGTACTGCGCATGCGCAAAAAACATAAAACTTTACGTTCTGAGCCATCAAGCCTTCAGAAGGCCCTGGAGCACCGGCGGGGCCGGACGCTCCGAGGCCGGCTCCCCGGCCTCGGAGCCGAGGGTGAGTTCCGTCGAGGGGGTGTTTGGGGGGTCACCCTAGGGCGGGGGGTGACGCGCGTCCCCCTGCCCTAGGGTGACGCGCGTCTAGTGACGCTCCTGTGTGTGTGTGTTTTAATTCAGTGGCTATAGTAACTATTGCAGGAGGTGGGTGGGATCAAACATTCAGGTACAAAATTAAGCAAATGGGATTCTCTGCCATCATGTGTATGCATAGTCACCCAGCAGAACGTTTCTGAATGGTATGGGGTCTTATAAATCCAACCCCCCAAAAGCCAAGATTTGCTGCAGCTCCTTGTCAAGGGGCCCAATCTAATCCAATTTACCAGCGCCAATGCAGCCCCAGGTAAGGGAACAAACATTTCCTTACCTTGAGGAGGGCTCCGTGTTCCCACACACACACACACACCGCAGGATGCAGCGTGCGCCCTGTTGGCACAGCTGCATCAGTGCTGCAAAGTTGGATAGGATTGGGCTCAAAGTTATACTCAAGCTTGCTGCCATGCATAGTGTGGAATAACCCTGATGCTGCAAGTTATTTCTGTTTATTAGATACAATTTTCTTCTCTTCTTATTTTAGCAACACATTTTTTGAAGTTAAATCTATATCTAACCAAGTATGGAAGTTTCAGAGGTATCAGCTTATTATGACATTCCATGAAAGACCAGTCTTACCCCCTCCACTAATCATCTTCAGTCACATGACTATGATATTTCAACACATATGCTGTAGATGGCGGAAAAACGAAAGCGACCCAGATGAGACAGACTATGGGCTGAGTAAGTTTCATGGCGTTCCTTCTGAGGCAGATGTGAAAAAGTCTTGGAGACTTATTTAGAGTTGCTTGGTTATCTCTATGAGTTTGGAAAACAGCTAAAGCTCATTATTACTAGGGCATTGGCACAAGAAAACATGTACAGTATTATTAAAGAACCTGGGAAGTAGACTAGGGAGGAGTCAAGGGCTCTGTACAGGGGATTAGTGTACACAGAAGCAGTTAACTATGTGGTGCCTGTGTCATTTTGGCACTGCAGTGACAATGCTTCCACCAGTGAAACAACAAAGTGAGCCTTAGAAACCAGGGGTTGATCAGTCCACTTTGTAAGTTTATCTGTATCCTACCTTTCCATCTACCAGGATCCACAAGGCAGTTTAACAACAATATAAAACATGGAAATAAAGTAACCATAGCAATCAACAATAAAGCCACACCAAAAGCAGCAATAAATATTGAACAGAAGAATAGTCTTAGGGAGAAACTAGGCAAGATTTTAATAATTTTTTTAACAGTGTGCCTAGGACTGATCGTGTATTTTTCTATAGAAAAAGCAGCCATGCCTCCCACCCCATCCTAATCAGGACTGTGGTGCAGAGGGAGAGGTGATTAAACCTTTCCCTTGTGTCATTTTCCAAATTGACCCTCAAACATTCTACTTGCCCCAATTGTTTAAAAAATGCATTATTTTAACATTCATAAATGTTAACATTTGGGGTAGAAAGATTTTTAGGAAGAAAATTGTGCAGGAGCAAACGGTTAATACTACTCCCCAGCAGTCCCAATCTGGATCAGGGGCTTGCAGCTGCTTTTTGCACAGAAGGAGACAGGATTATTGGGTTTAAAAAAAAAAAGTCATGTCTAGTTTGGCTCTTAATTTGCTGTCTAAAACCCAGTGAAGCGAGATCCAGTTGAGGAGGAGAGGACCAAAATCTAGGTGCCACTATTGAGAAGATTCCGTCCTAACTTAGCCATCTACCATACATCAGACTGCTGAAGGACACAGAGCAGGGTCTCCAAAGATGTACAGGTGGATTCCTATGGGAGAAGGTGGCCTCCATCTAGGGCAGGGGTTCTCAACCCCTTTTCAGCCCAGTACTACCTCCAGCGCAGTGCCACTCTCCTGCTGTGTACCACTGGAAGTGACTGGCGATGATATCATCGCCAGTTACTCCCGGATTTTCGGAGGCCAGAAAACAGAGGTAGGAGGCTCTGGACGGGTGGAAGGACCCTTCTCAGCATTCCCTAGAGGCTCGACCAAAGGCAGGAGCTTCTCAGGAGCAAAAATGCAGCACCAAAAGCACTATGTCAGAGCGGAGTTCTGGCAGGCCGGCAGGCCAATTACCACCAGCAGTCGGCCGAAGTACCACTGGTGGTACGAGAGCCACTGGTTGAGAACCCCTGATCTAGGGCATTAAAGGTTTTTTAAAAAAAGCTCTTTGAACTGGGTCCAAAAACAAACTTGGAGCTAGTGAAGTCGATACAGAATTAGAGTTATATGCTCCATGATATGGCGTATTCCAATTAGACGTCTAACTACTGCATGCTGGACCAGTTGTTCTTAGTTGCCAAGATGTAGTCAGATCTTTGTTACACTGTTAAGTTGCTAGATCGATTGCCACTGCAATGCCAAACATCAGTCTCTTTGTAGAGTTAGCTGCTTGTGTGTGTAATAATCAGAACAGTCTCTAGCCCTTCCTTACTCACACCTTCTGCTCCCTGAGCCACTGGTACAGGGCGGCACATACTGTACTTTCCCCTACCACTGCTAATTCTGTTCCGCTGCATAAGGACGAAAAGGGAAGAATGTAGTAATGTGTCAAAAAAAAAATCACCCAAAACACAACCTACACCTGTATGTGAACACTGAACATGACTGCTCGTTGTTGTTGAATGTTACCCTGAAAAGCCACAGTGTCATGCGAAAGGTGAGAAAGTTGAGGTTTATGTTGGGGTTAGTTGGGGTTACAAATCTGTTGGGGTTACAAATCTGGAACTGATTGAAATGATCCTCAGGAACAAATATGCCATTTTAAAGTCACAAAGTAAGCAGTGCCTTATGAAACCTTTTGATGATAGCTGATTGATTGTGTTTAAGTGCTGCTTTGTCATCACCTTGTATGTCTTCTACAGAACTGTTTATAACCGACGATGAACTGAAGAAAGTTCACGATTTTGAAGAACAATGCATTGAAGAATATTTCAGAGAGAAAGATGATAGATTCAATTCTTCCAACGATGAAAGAATCCGTGTCACCTCTGAAAGGTGCCGGACTTTTCATTTTGGTTTCTGTAGCGTGTATATTTTACCAGTTGTCCCTCTTTGCATTTCTAGTCTTTCCTATTTATTTTGAAAGGAAAACATTTCACACTGCTCTTGAATGAGTACCTGTCTAGAAACTTGCAGTAGCAGAAAGCTAATAAAATTTTCATTAACATTGTACAAAATTCAAATTATTTCTGCGGAACGGCAATGTCCATTTTCACAACTCCTGTTTCCAAACAAAAATCCTCAGCTGTAGTCCAAAGAGGGTGCTTCAGGTGCATCTCCCCCCCCCCTTGACATGTTTTAGTGATGTCACACTTTTTTCTCCTCTGACTGCACTGGATGCTATTTCCAAAGAGCTTCTGATTTTCAGGATGTGTTTGTTCAGTGGGTTGTTAGGCTGGAGGGTTGCTGTTTTAGGAGGAGACTCAGAAACCCTATTGTAAATAGAGGTCTTATCCCATTTAGAATACAGTCCTAAAATGTAAATGGGTAATATGGTCTTGAAACCCGTCATGATATTAATGTCTACAATGAATCCGTGTACCCTGACCAATCAAATACATCCCATTTAGTGGAAGGGAGAGAATTCTAGAGCTACAGAGAAGTATAGAACTTATAAGGCCTACAACCCAATCCAATTGGGCTGGAATACTTGCGGAATGAGTGTTCCGCCAGTGGCAACTGCCTTACAGCAGTCACAAAAGAACGTCCGGCAGCGTGCAGAGCCACGTGCTTCCAGTTCGCCACTGGAGAGGCTGGAGCAGCCCTTCACGCGGCAGCAAGGTACTGAAGATCCACTGATCAAGGTAGGCCGACGAGGTAGGCGGGACTGGCTGGGGGAGGACTGAATGAAGTTAGAATGGGGCAGGGGAGGGCAAAATAAAGGTGGAACGGAAGCAGAAGAATGCGGAATGGGGCGGCAATGGGAGCAGGGGGAGGGCAGATTGGGTCTGGGAAGTGGACGGGTTTGGCGGCAGCAGCAGCCAAATCCAAATCCCCTTCCCGGATCTGATCCTGCAGCCCGGGTTCATGAGGACCTGCACCAGCGATTTTGCTGGTACAGGTCCAAGTAGACCACTTCACTGAGGCTTACCCACAGGAGACTTCCAGGACTGCCCCCCTCCCCGGCAGGATGCAGCGCAAGCCATTTTGATGTGCTTGCATCAGCGAGGGGAAGCGTAGGATTGAACTGATAAATTAGCTATATTGCTCTTTTCATTGTAATGCCAATTACGTACACTTTTAGTATTGCTGAGAGTTTAGGATGTTATGGCTTCTACAAGATATATTTCTCTGTGAACAGGTAATTGTTCTCAGATCTATTTTACATGAATTAGACACTGCTGCAGGTTATTGGCAACTTTCCAAAATGTGTGAAGTCCTACACCGTATAAGTATATATTTTCAGCACTTCTGTCAATCAAACATGCCTCCCATACATCTAACTATGAATAAGAAATTTGCTGAAGAATATAGACCATAAGAAGTGGGGAGCCAGTATTTGTACTGCATATATCTGAAACCTTTAGACCTATATATATTTAGAATTTAAAGCTGCATCTCAATCACTGAAATTCAGTCTGATTTTTGAAATTAATTTGGATATAAATCTTAGAAAAAACATCTTGTCAAACACAAGAAACCTGGGTATTTAAACCAGGATTTCATAACAAGCGTCTGGATTTTTTTAACTTACTAGTTTGCTTGTCTAACATATTTTGCATCCCCTTACATTATATACTAACAGCCTGTTTATATAACAGCCATTAGATACTAACAGAGGTGTTTGTTTTTGTTGAACATGAGAGGATTACAGCCTAGGTCTTACTGAACACAATGGACTTACTTCTGAGTAAAATAAATAACACCGCTTTCAAACACCTCTATAACAGTCCAATCCTATTCCCTGCCGCCAGGGGAACGTGCTTTTGGCTGTGCCAAAAAGACATGCACTGCATCCTATGGTGGGAGGGCGACCCAAAAGCAAGTAAAAATCATTCTTAGCTCCACATAAATCCTGGGGCCTCCTATGGGTCTCCTCAGACACACGCCGAGGAGTGTGGTGGTGTACAGTATGTCTGAGGAGGAAAAAGGAGTGGGGTTGCAAAAGAGGCAATAAGATTCTGTGTGCGGCATTGCTGCCAAATCCACCCCTCATGCCTCCTCCCCACCCCCAGTTCCCCCCTCCCCACCCCTAAATGCCCCAGTTCCTCCCACTCCCCCCCCATCCATCCCACTGCCCGCTCCCACTCCTGCCTTACCTGGTGCTGGTGGATGGTGTCTTCGCTGGCAACAAACATGCACACAGCTGCCAGCAACTGCACTGGCAGCCTCATTGTGCTCGCCAGCAATATTTTCCACCTGGATTCTGACACTTCCACCAGCAGCACCTTCTAGATAGGATTGGGCCATAAGTCTATACAGAACAACTTGTTGTAAAGGAATGCAATATTTTAAAACATAGGCCTGTATCCTAAGTTTAGTTAGTCATGACTAAGGAATTTAGTCATGACTAAGTCCCATCAATTTCAGTGGACTGACTTCCTTAGTCATGAGTAACTAAATTTACAGCACAATCCTGAGCCCATTCCCGGGCCGCACCGGCGTGGCCCAGAAACACCTCAGGGGAAGGGGATGTAGGGCTGCCTGGGACCTATGGGCCTCCTTGGATGTACGCCAGCTCTGAAGCTGACGTACATCCGAGGCAGCGGAGTAAGGCCGAATCGGGCTGGGAAAGGGCTGAGGATATCGGTGGAGCGCACTGCTGATATCCCCACCCTCCCCCTGCCCAGTTCAGCCAATGGCCCCCTCCCTCGCTGTCCGGTTTAACCCCCCCCCCCGCCCCTGCACCAGTCGGAGCAGGACTTACCTGTATTGGTGGGCTAACCTGTATCGGCGGGCACAAGGCCGGTCCGCCGGGGGAATGAGGGCGCATTTGCGATACTTTAGAGCGGCAGAGTGCATGCTCCACCGCTCTAAAGTTAGAGAGCACTGGGCTGTAAATTTAGGATATAACCCATAGGTTATAAAATGTGTCACTTTTATATTAAAAATGGAATATGTGTTAAACATTTTCAAGAGAGTTAAACATTTTCAAGAGAATATTGATGTTCATGAGCAAAATCCAGATTTCATCTTGAACATGTTTTGTTATGGCATACCCTGAGATTGCTGCACCAGATAGACTTATTCCAGGAACCTGAGCATTTCTGTGGAGATGATTACTTGATCCAAAAGTTAAGAAAGATGACACTCCCCCGTATGATTATCAGGATATTTTCAGCACAATGCTTATGATGGTCAGGTATATCTGACTATCAACAATTGCACTAACCTGCTTCTCTCTCTCTCTCTCTCTCTCTCTCTCTCTCTCTCTCTCTCTCTCTCTCTCTCTCTCTCTCTCATAGGGTAGAGAATATGGCCATGAGGCTAGAAGAAGTGAATGAAAGAGAGCACTGCATGAAGGCTTCACTTCAAACTGTAGATATCCGGCTTGCTCAGTTGGAGGACATGATAGGACGAATGGCTACAGCACTAGATAAGCTGACTGGTCTGGACAAAGGAGAGGTCACTAAGATACGGTCTCGAACATCCTCTGACTGTACCGACACAGCCTACATTGTCAGACAGAGCAGCTTTAACAGCCAGGAAGGGAACACTTTCAAACTTCAAGAGAGTATTGATCCTGTAGGGGAAGAATCAATGTCACCAACTTCTCCAACAGTAATGCCCCGCTTGAGAAGTCACTCCTTCTATGCAGTGAATATGAAGGACAAATGCGGGTTGGAGAAGTTTGAAAGCATTTTTAAAGAAAGGTCTATGAGCCTCCATCGTGCTAGTAGCTCTCACTCTGTCTCCAAAGAGCAAAAACTACCTTTAGTGCCTACAAGCACTCTGTCAATTGCCCCAGATTCAAGAAGGCCTTCCTCTTGCATAGACATTTATGTCTCTGCCATGGATGAGCTGCAGTCTGGAATCGAACCTCTTGATAGCTCAATGAACATCCTTGGGACTGGAGACCCAGCTCTCCAGGCTCAGATAGCTTCCAGTGTGCTCTCGAGTAGCGCCTATGTAAGCGGTACTCCTGGTGACAAAATTTCAGGCAAGAGCATTGTTTGTGAAGACCCGTCTTCAATGGAAACACGAGTTTTTTCTTCAGACTATTCACAAATCACAGAAAGCCAAAACCCCTGGGATTCTGACCCTCCCCTGTACCATACGTTAGAGCGATCTAAGAGCAGTCGATACCTGGCTACAACCCCATTTATCTTGGAGGAAGCACCTATTATCAAATCTCACAGTTTCATGTTCTCTCCTTCTCGGAGCTACTTCAGCAGCCTTGGAGTGCCAGTCAAAACAGCAGAGTATACAAGCATTACGGACTGCATCGACACAAGGTGTGTCAGTGCTCCTCAGACCATTGCAGAAAGGTCCAGCTTCCCTGGAAGGCATGGAGACAAAATGGATGACTTAGGGTGCTGCCACCCTGAGAGGGAAGCAGAACTAAGTCACCCAAGCTCTGATAACGAGGATACCGAAGCCAAAGATAAAAGAGCAGTTTCCTTGTCTCCTCAAGATAGCAATACATCTAGAACGCTGTCCAACAATATACCGCTTCCAAAAATAGAACGGGCCAACAGTTACTCTGCAGATGAATCCAACTTGTTGTATTCACACACACGGAAAAGCTACTCTATCAGTGACAAACTTGACAGGCAGCGAAATGCAACAAGCCTTCGGAATACGTTCCAGAGGAGCAAGTCATCCAAGCCAGAGGACAGGGGGGACACTTTGTCCATGAGGAGACTCTCTAGAACAGGAGCCTTCCATAGCTTTGAGAGCAAGCACAGTTAGAACTAATATACACATCGCAACAAGAAGTGTCTGAGAAAGGTCTGCTCTCCGGTTCTTTTCCTTAGCAGAATGAAGGAACCTCAGACCGTAATCTGTCAGCCACTGCTGGCATCTGCCACCAGTCAAGTTAGCACTTTGGTAATCCCAGTGCCAAGCACTGAGGTTCTGTATCTTGATCTAGTTGGGCATTTGCACTTAATGGGGGAGGTGGGGAGAAAAAATTGTAAAGACATTATTTTTTAAGAAAAACTTTATGACATCATGCATAAATGGGTGAACCGTTTTAAGAAATCTGCCTTTCAAAACAGGGATACATGGGTTAAAAAGAGAAACAAAATAACATGCATACAAAGAGGGTCTTTTTCATTTTGATTCTGTTGACTTTTACATCAGTACCATCTTTGTGATGGTTGATGAAGGGCATCTTTGTATTACTCTCTAGGAATCCAAAACAAATCAGTTCCACACTTTCCCCAGTCTTTTCACATCCCTCTGCTTCTGTCTGATTATTGTAAAGAGAAACAAGTTAACCACCACACAATTCACCTGTCTCTCTCTCTTTTTTTTTCGTATTAACTTCTAGTGCCACAAATGCTTATATTTTCAAGAAGGGAAGAAAAGAAATGCCTTTTGTATAGCAGCATGAGGGAAAGGGACGACTTTATGTTAAAAAAACACAGTCACATGATTTCCTGTATTAAACAGGCATTTTAGCACAGTTAAGCAAGCTCAGGATGAATGTAATTAAGTGGAATAGCAAATATTTATTTTTTTAATCACACATGTCATCAGTTTAGAAAGTATTCTGTGGAACCTTCTTGAAAGGCCTGCTGCCATGCTAAGACAGTTGAACCAAAAGCTGTTACCACTGTTCTGTGCAACATTTCCATTTCATTCTCACTTCTTCTGTGAGAAGTTCATTCTCACTGCTGTGTATTCTGTGTATTGCATTCGTTGTGGCTTCTTTGTCACTGCTGTATTCTCCTGTCGGTTCCACCATTGAGCTGCCATTGTTTCATATTAAGGCATGGTTGTGTAACCAAACATTTCAATACTTACAGTACTGTATGGGAGTTTATCATGTGGCCTGATCTTGGATGAGCACAGAACAATGCCGTTCTTCTCTGACAAAACAAAAGGCTTGTAGAGGTTAGTTAAAACACCAAAGTGAAATTAAGATTTCTGATAATTCCAAAAGCCATTCCTTTAAGTATGCTTCCACTGTACAGAAAGGTGAAATAGCAAGACAAAAATATTGTATTTATTTATATAACATTTATATACCACCCTTTCTATGAATTGAACCCAAGGTGGTGTCCTGTCCTCCCCTGCCCTGGAATGTAAGATCAGCACCCCAACCCAGACCTACCCTCCAACAATATTTATAATAACTCTCCAGGGTTGCAAGGATTCACAGCGCAATCCTATCCTGCTCCTCCACCGGTGCAGCCAGAGGTGCAGTGAAAACTGGAGGCCCTGGAAAGGAAAGGGGATCCAAATCCCCTCTAAAGGGGGATTCAATGGAGATTTAAATCCTCTTTCCCCTCCAAAGACTCCCATTCTGCCCTCCTCCGCTGGTTGCACCGGTGGAGGAGCTGGGTAGGATTGTGCTGTAAATGTGTTCATACTGTTGCTAATAGTGGGGTAATAAATAGATCGCAGTGCCCTTCTTAACTATAAAAACCTTAATCATGAAACACTTGTAGAGAAAAGCACTCCTAAGTAATAAGCAAACATCTCTGAAAGAACGCATGGCTCTAGTTTGCTTGACACTAGGCAGAGGTGAAGGGAAACATTCTGTGCTGTAGCAACACTCACTCAGCACAGTTACATGTAGGTTTAAAATACAAAATGCAATGCAGCTTCCCCCACTCACTTAAGCCCTATCATGTCATTACTGTAGTCTCTTCATTAATCAGATTCTTCTCCATCTATAGTTTGTGGACTTTCTGGCTTGTCTGAGTGCATGGAATCCTCGTACGATGTGCTGATTGTGGAAGCCCATCTATAAAGCAGATTTCTTTGTCAATCTGCTTCAAATATGCCAACTTTATCTCACTGTATGTGGCTCACTACACGTTTCACAAACAAAAGCTCTCTAATACCCAACAATGGGGGTAGTGTTTTTTTGTTTATTTTGTTTTAAGAATAGCAGTTTGGGGAAGGGGCAACTGAGAGGAATGCTACTGTGAATCTAGACGTTGCAGCCTGTGGCTCAGAGTCTATAAATACACTTCATGAATTGTCAGTGCAGCACAAACCAATTTAGCCTGAGCTGACTAACCTGTGTGAAAATACTCCTATAGCGCAAACCTATCCAGCACCAGTGCAGCATGGGCACCATGCTCTTGCCAGAGAGGAGCAGGCTGGGGCGTCTCCTCAGAGTAAGGGGATGTTCATCCCCTTACCCCAAGTAACGTCCCAGCCTCTGCTATGGGGCTACTTGGGTCAGTGCCACCAATTTCAGCAGCGCTGGCCCAAGAAGCCCCGTGTTGGGGCTTGAGGCCTGGGAGGGAGGATAGGATACGGTGTCCAATGAGGAAGTCGGTCCCTCCTCCCTCCCAGGCCCAATCTGCCCCCCTCTCCACCCTCCCCCTGCCCTGTCACACCCCTTTCCCATCCTCCCCCATGGCCCCAGCACCACTCAGAGCGGGACTTACCCGTTCCACAGCGCTGGCCTCCGTCTTCTTTTGTGGATGGCACAGGCCACCTACTGTAACCACCTACTCGCCAGATGATGCAAATGTACCTTATGGTACCTTTGTGATACTCTAGGCCAATGCCGAGGCGAAGTATCAGCGAAGCACAGGATTGTGCCATTAGAATGTTGTCATAATAGCAGATTAACAGCCCAATCCTAACCAACTTTCCAGCACCAATGCAATCACAATATGGCCCCGAGAGGTAAGGGAACAAGTGTTCCCTTACTTCGAGGAGGCCTCTATGATCCCCCCCCCCGCGCAGAATGCAGTGCATGCCCTGTTGGCATGGCTCCATCAGCACTGGAAAGTTGGTTACGATTGGGCTGTAAATCATCTTTTGAATTCTCCTATTTTTCTGCAGTGACATGACTCTGACCTACATTAAACGTAACTAAGTGGTAACACTATTGTCCTCCTGTGCTAGCTTTGTGTGGTAACGTGTTACCTCATTGCAAAGGATCATCCCCAGATCAACTATAAACTAACTAGTGCTACCATTTTCACCCCATTCACTAGTGTGGGAGAGGCCAAGTCCCAGAAGCTGGGTTGACACCCATAATTTCTATGGCAATAATGCATCTCTTTAAGGACCACTTCACCACTGCTTCTATATTCATGTTAGAAACCTATTCTAAAATTCAACATGTACACGAGTGGTAGTATCATTTATGAATGGCATGTATGTGCACAAACGGTGGCTTTTGGTGAAAACCTATATGTAAGCGATATATGTGCACAATTCACTAATTACCATGAGTGTTCACAGGATCACTGAGTGCAAAGCATGATGTTTGAAATAGCCTTAAGATTGTGTCTGCCATAGGAACAAGAAAGCACCATATAATTTGAATTAAACAGATTCATTTCTAGGAATTATTCAAATTTAAGATGATTCCCATCTTACATATGGCATTAAACACATTTTTATATACAGGATATAAAATTTAGGAACAAAACATGTGAAAGTACCATTTTTCTCTCCAGAGTAGCACCCACCATGCCATTACACACACTCACGCACGTGCACACATGCACACGCATAAGCTGCCAGCCATGAACATTCTGCCATTCACTTCGTATCTTTAAGGGAAATAAGTACAATATGCAGGAACTTCTAATAATTCAGAATTCATCTGGAGTTAGGAGGATGCTCCCAAGCCCAGAGGCCTTATAAAGATTAGCATACTTCCCTTTATTGGAGCTTGAACTGGAGCTTGAACTCCAGGTATGAGGAATCATGAAATGTGGGTGTGTTCACATCTATACTCTCAAACAGCAGTATTTTACTCAAGCAGTACATGAGGCAGCAAAATATTTATTTTCTGTACTGTCGGCGCTGCCAACTCAGTAGGTCATAAACAGAAGTGAGGTACTTTAAATCTGAAGCAGTCTTTTGAGAGCATAGGCATGAATGTACCTTTACTTTTGCCTTAAAAAAAAGATGTTATGCATCTATAGATGGATACATATTGGAACAACTGATGAGATTGCAAAACACAATTTTCCAGGAATTGTGCCTCATTGTTTCTAAACCAGGATTCCTCTTGTTGTGATAACTGTTGGAAATACTTCCTTATCTCAACTTTTTGTGAGATATAAACACCCACCCCATCTTGAATATTCAGGACAATTTCTGCTATGTCTGCTTTTAAAAGAAACCATGCAGTCTTTCTTTTCATCATAGGTTGTATTCTGCTGCACAACACAGCCTCATTGATCCAAGACTGGGGCTGGGGGGGGGGGAGATTTTAAATTTTAGGATAAATACTAATCAAACCTTGAAAAGGGAAGTGTTTCAGATAATGGGGGCTGTGCTATTTATTTGAATGGAATGTCATGTAATAAAATAAAATATTCCATCCCATATATATATAACTCAATATGATGGTGACATGTTCATATTAGGGAACGTTATAGAACAGCATTTGACTTTGCACTATATGGTCATATATGTGTTAGCCTATATAACGTTCAATAATTCAGGATTTGTTGCCCTGAACAACAGTCTCTGCTAGCCACAGTGCCAGCACGTACACACACACACACACACACACACACACACACACACACACACACACACTAATAATAATAATAATATGCAACAGCTGGGCAAAGAGTCATGATCTGTAGCTGCTATATATGTATTTCACTTTCTTCTGTATAGCTCCACTGTCAATGTCTTTGACTGACATACAATTCTCTAATGAGCCACTGTGAGCTGTGATAGGTGCGTTGTGATAGTGTGAGAGAACAAACTGGCATGTTATGCAAAAGATAAGATAATTAACTTTTTAAGTAATATTTTAAAACTCAGCTGAGTTAGCTGTTTGTTTACATATGCTGGAAAATTAAGGAAGCAGTGTACAGTACTTTTAAAATATTTTCATATAGTGATCAATTCTGTTGTTTCCAGTTTAAGTGATACTATTCTATAGTTGGGTATACACTTGTCCTAGATATTGAATTATAGCATATTATTCTTTCACAATAATAGCGTGATAATGACTGAAATAGTTTCTTCGTCCTTAAATTTCAGTCTTATTTTGTGCCGATGAAAATGCATGCATTGTTTCATTACTTTCTTTGGACTATTATTGGGTTTAACATTTCAATGTTGCCTGCCTGTAACAATGAATCCAGTTAGAATGAATTAACAATTTTGGACTTTTACACTATTTTCCAATATGTTCGTTTAAATGGAATTGATTTTTAACGCACTTTAATATTACAAGAAATGAAGTATTGAACTGTATAGGTCTTGAACCTACAGCATTTGTGACTGAAATAATTCTGTATTTTGGAAATAAGTACTTCATTACTAGTTTTAGCATAGATCTGTTATCAAGTAGAAGCAAGGTGCAAATGACTAAATTGTAACAATTATCAGCAAGAAAATAAAACCTTTCAATCCACATAGCAAAATCAATGAAGACTCCAGAAAGTAACCTTTTATATTAAAAATAAAATAAAATTGGGGAAGAGGTATGTACGGTCAGGGCCTCTGAGAGGGGGGGTTAAGGGGGTACAATCGTACTCAGGGCCAGGGCCAAAAATGGGTCAAAAGGGGGGCCTTGGAGCAAAAAAAGGGGGCCCAGGAGCCAAATTCATATGAAGGGAAGGTGCCCAAAAGAAACTTTGTACCCCCTGATAAAATTCCTCTGAATAGCCCTGTATACGGTTTGTATAGGATGTGTGCTTCTTTCTCAAGGTTTAGATGGCTTGGAAACTATTATGGAAGGAGTAAGGCAAGTGAATAGTTTAGATTTTGCAATTGCCTAGCTCCTGATAAATCTAGAAATGAACTCTTTGCAACTTTGCAAGCCACTGGTCATTCAGTAAAATGAATGATTGCGCAGGATAGAGCCTTACAACCCAATCCTAACATTTGCTGCTCCAACACTTGAACATGTGCTGAGGTTACAGAAGGAAAAAATGGCTTTGTAGGGAGACAGGCCAGTGCAAACGTTCAGGGGCAAAGCAAAGATGGAATCTTCAGGCTAATTGCTGCCTTAGAGGTACCCCAATGTCAGGGGATCCTATCTGAAAGAAGATGGTTTGAAGATGAAAGCAGTTACCTGCAGCTGGAAGAAATGAGTGGCCAGCATTTTTTTATTATTATTATTATTATTATTATTATTATTATTATTATTATTTTGCACATATGTCTCTTCAAAAGTATTAGCAGTTTGACAACCTGGACTGAGCCAGTGAGAAGGGATAAAAAATATTACTGGAAACTATTGTCAAGCTTTTAAACAACCAAACATTGTTTCCTATTCTGAGTTTGTTGCTTTTAGTGGATTCAAGAATCATAAAGAGAAAATCATAAATGTCTTCTTGGATTCTAGTAAAGATATCAGGGGTTACATGTGTGTAGGATTTTATGAATCTCTAGCCCACCTAACATTAAAAAAAACCCTGCATATTTGCACAGGCATCCCTGTTTAAAAGAGAAGAAATATTTTCTATATACTTTCTAATTAATGCTGCTTTATAAGACAACCACAAGTTTCAATTCCTTTAAAAGCATCTACACAAGAGCACTTTCTGATCCATTCCACATCAAGGATGGGATTGTCAAATGTCCCTTATTTCAATGGATTCTCAAAATTCCAAAGTATTGCATTCGATAGACACTCCAAAGAAACAACCCAAATTTTAGAATGATAAAAATTAAAGGGACAAAAAGCTATGGCAAATACTATGTTAAAAACACAGTAAAACACAATCAAAAATACATTAAAAACTGTGTTAAAAGATAGTACTGTATTAAAAACCATATTAAAACTAGTGGTAGCAGCAACATAGGGGTCAACTTGAAAAAGACCAGTACAATCTAGATCGAAAACATTGCTGCTACCACTAGTTTTAATACGGTTTTTAATACAGTAGTACTATATTTTAATACAGTTTTTAATGTATTTTTTGATTGTGTTTTACTGTGTTTTTAACTTAGTTTTTTATTTGCCATGGCTTTTTATTCCGTTAATTTTAATCATTCTAAAATCATTGCTGTCCATGAGAACCTAAAATCTTACTAAACAACCCAAAGTGGACCTTACTTTATTTTTATTTTTTTAAAAAATCTTTTTCTGACAGCCATGTTAGATGGAAGTGTAGAAGAAAATGAAAGCAAATACGTCATGTAGGTTTACTCAATCCTCCACATTTGTAAATATAGTAAATTCTGTATTCCACATTTGAAATCACGATGGCCTCTTCAAAACAAAATAAACTGTATCTGAAGAGCATGACCATATTCAGGTCTATTTTTATGACATTGTTTTTGCTTTGTATACAGTCATGAGGGTGTGCTGGAAATTGTGCCCATCTATTCCTTTTTCTAGACCAGAGGTGACCTTTCCAAGTGGCACGCGCCACCGTTCCCACTGATGCGAGGCCCGAGATGCACTGCTAGTCTCAGGCAACAATCTGATACTTTCTCGGGAGTAAGCCCCATTGAACACAATGGGACTTACTTATGAGTAGACATGCATAGGTTTGTGCTGTCACTGTGCTTTAAATATTTAGAAATATTTATTTATTTTAGTGGCACGCTCAATATTATCTACATAAAAAGTGGCACATGGTGTGTCATGGGTTGGCCACCGCTGTACTAGACAGTCTCATTCATGTATAAAACTGAAGCGAGTCCATTGTCTCTAATGGACACATACCCTGATCTACTTCCCATGAATTGAACAGGGAAACTATTCTAGATGGGGAGGCTCTATGTATTCACCTGGAGCTCTTGCACTTGAAACAGATCACTGATCATGGGCAATAAATTGAATGTGCCTCAGAATACAGTAGCTGCAAATACTTTTGGACCCTGACTGTTCAGCTCTGCACTGCCTTATTGGTTGGAGGATGGTAGTTTAAAGTTATGAATCAGCAAAGGCACCTATTGGAATTAGCCCTTAGATAAGGCCAGCCTTATTCAGCAGGTCATCAGAAGCCTAGTCATGTCTATCCACCTCCTTTAAATAGAAGACATTCCTTCAGTAGGGTTGCCAATTCTCCAGTATTGGCCTGCATTCTCCAGGAATCCACATCTATCTCCAGGTGACTACTGAAAGCAATCCTGGAGATGTTAACAGTGATTACAGCGCAATCCTGCGCAAAGTTAGGCCGGCGGAGCGCATGTGTAAAACACATTTGCGGCTCCTTCGGGGTAAGCAGCACCGGCACGGAGTCCAGCATGGCTCACTCCGCCGCCAAACCGGACCTGCACCGGCCAATGCACAGGTAAGCCCTGCACTGGCCGGCTCAGGGGCGTGGAGAGGGCTGGCAGGGGTGGGGAGGGAGGGGGTCATTGGCTGACCCGGGCTGGGAGGGGGCGGGGATATCGGCGCTGGGTTGCGCCGATATCCAGCACCCCATCCCATGCCAGGCTAGCCTTACACTGGCTCCCTGGACGCATGCCAGCTCCAGAGCTGGCACGCCTCCGAGGAGGCCCATTGGGACCTGCGGCGCTTACACTAGGGGAAGGGGACAAACATCCCCTTCCCCCGAGGTGAGCCCGTGCCATGCCGGCATGGCCCATTTTCTGCCTAGGATGCAGCGGCCGGCCCTTTAGGCCAGCTGCCACATCTTAGGCAGGATTGGGCTACCCGTGACATTACGTCATGTTGAAGAAAAACATATCCAGGAATAGCTTCAGTCATGGTTGGCAACCCTGTCCTCCAGTGAGAAGGAATAAGCACATCACTTCCTTTTTTAAATGATTTGTATGTAAAAACGGAAAAATTGTTGCCTGAATGTTGCAGAATGGGAATATTTTCTTTATTTTTGACTACAACCAAGATAAAACAATAATCAAAATATTGTGGATATATGTATGTGACGGTGACATGTATTAAAGGGATTTTTTTTACTTGATCACTGCAACTGTCCAGTATGAGGGGAATCTCTATGCTGCTATTGCTGTCTGGAACAGTGTTTGCAATCTACCCTAACAGCTAACAGATGAAATATTTGCAGGATTATCATGGGAAAATATTACACAAAAATAGTTTATTTAAAAACTGAAAATGCAATTTTTAAATTATTTCCTAGAAGGTTTTATTCTAGGTCATAAACTATCTGTATCTAGGAGAATGGTCCTTTTAAAGTTTGACTGGATTCACAATGCACTTTTAGGTTATATATTTAGATATGTAATAAAAAAGAGATATTGGCAATTTCTGCAGTAGGACTTTTGACATTTCTGTAACTAATGTTTTGCAATAAAAAGGGATGTAGTTCAAAACATGCCTATAGTTCCTGGGTACCTTTATTTGGGTTCAGTTTTCAACATCTAGATCAAACAGAAGTTTCTATTCTTTTTCCACCAATGCGGCACTAACATTTTTAATATATTTCTGCCTCTTTCTAGCATTTCTGATTTGACACATGTACGTGACCTGCATTTGTGAATCTGCCACTATGTATTGTTATCATTTTTAAGACTGGCTGTTTCTTTTGATTTGCAGTCAAACAGAGCCAACCGGTGGTCACAATGCAGCTTTGGAGTTCTGGAGTAACATAGAGCTCTTGCTCTGACTAGATGTTCAAGAAAAATATACCTAGGAGAAAAGATAAAAATAGACATTCCCACAATGATGTCGTGGGATGAAGTCTCACTCACCTTTTTTCTTCTTATCCTGCATTAAAATTCTCTAAGACAGCCATGCTAGGAACCCATGAGCCTGTCAGGTGGTTCAGGGTGGTGGATATTACACAACCTGAACAAGTTGATTCAGTGGCAGAGACAGAAAAGCAATAATTTGGTCAAAATGTATGTATTCAAACAAGACCCCCCTCCCCATAATAACCAGCATCCCTTCCAATTCAACTCATACACTTCTTATATTGTGCCATAATAAACAAAGACAGTGCCAGGTTTGTGAGGGCTTTGTGGGCCTCCTTAGCAACTGCAGGTGGCAGTAACTGCACTGGCAGCTGCTATGTTTGTTTTTACCAACACTGTCCGAAGATGCTTCCATGGTCATGTGGCCAGCAAGACTAATGGAGCGTTGTTACCTTCCCGCTGCAGCGGTACCTATTTATCTACTTGCAATTTCTTGCTTTCAAACTGCTAGGTTGGCAGGAGCTGGGACAGGAGACGGGAGCTCACTCCGTCATGCAGCACTCGGGTCTCGAACTGCTGAACTACGGACCTTCCAGTCTGCAGTTCAGCATCTTAACCACTAAGCCACCGCAGCCTACTAGGCCTAATGCGACTAGGAAACACACACATAAAAAGCCGCAAGCAAGTTGTGCAATGTAGGACAAGGGAGGAACAAACCATTCCCAAGGTTGCCATCCAGCTATGAGCCGAAATTTTCTCCTGGGCTCAGATATGTCGTACAGTTGAAGTCTGAGAGTCAAACTACAAATGATGGCAGAAGATTCACATATTTAAATTTTGGTCTTCCCTCAATGCATGTAAAGTGGAGAATGCAGTTTAGCTAAAGGGATGCACAAGTGGGTCATGCTGAAGCCTACACTGGTCTGTCACCACACACACACACACACACACACACACACACACACACACACACACACACACACACAATCCCCTAGCCCCGCCCCACTAGCAATGTCACCCCAGAGTTATGGCCACAACCACACACCCCCGCAGGAAAGACGGTGGCAAAAGGCTACTGACAGCCCGGGCGGGCAGGCCAATCCTTCCAGCCATCACAAACTGCGCAACCATTTTTTGGCTGCCGATGCGGTGGCTTGTACACACACACCCCGCGTGCTACCCGGGGCGGGATACACACACCCCGCCCCATCACTTCCTCCGTCTCTGTTTCCCCTCTCCCCATATTCCTCACCTTACTGTCCATTCCCTCACTGGCAGTTCATGCATCTTGACAGTGAGGAATTACACTTGATTAGCAGGTAGAATTTATTAACATGCTTCTGTGCTAGAAATGGTTCTCATCATCATGCTTGGGATAAATTATGGTACTACCAACTTCCTCTACTGGCTACTCCCAAGAGTTTAACTTTAAGGTTAGCAGAAAAATAGGGTAGCATCTCGACTAATGCTACAGTTTTTGGAAATGTCCTCAATGAAAGGAGCAAGCAAGCAAGGATATACACAAAGTATACTTACAGCCCAGTCTAGCCTAAGGCCTCAGCAGCACAATTCAGGCACAACTGCAGCCTAAGCGCCTTAGGCTCGAGTTGTGCCTGAATTGTGCCGCAGAGGCCGAATTTGTGCTGCAATTGTGACTGACATAGGACGGGTTAAGGAAAGTTGACCAATTCAGTCCTAAGCTCGGCATAAGAGCTATTCCGTCCTAAGTTTGGCCTAAAAGTGGGCGTGTTGGGGGCGTGTCGGGGGAGTGACGGGGGCGGTTACGAAATTTGTTCCGGTTCCAGACACTGGCGACCCCCTGACATGCCCCCTCGAGCACAACTCAGGCACAAAATTTGGGTCAACAAAAAGGGTGGACTCAAATGTGAAGAGACCCATAGGAGCCATTTTACCTTACCCACACCAGCCCTCTCCTGAAAAGTTCTAACACCCTGGGCCCAAGTTGTGCCTGAGTTAGGACGGAACAGTTGTGGCCTAACTCTGGACATGGACCCAAATAGTTACCCTATCAGCACCCAGCCCCACCCAGCCTCTTTCCCACAAAAGCCCAGCCCTAGCCCTCCACTCTCTCTCTCTCTCTCTCTCTCACTCTGAGCACGTGGCGTGGGGTCCTGTCCCCCAGCAGCCACAAAGTGGGACTTTGAAAAATTTCAAACACCCCACTTCTCTCTTCCCTTCTCCTCTCTCCTCTCTGCCCCCCTCTAGGGCAGAGAGGGCTGTGCCACCTGTGGCCAAACTGTTTACTGCTGTGCCTGGGCAGCTGTCTCCATGCAAGTGTTTGCTAACCCATGTCTTTCTCCCAGCCCCTCTCCCCCCCCCCAGGCAACAACACCAGCAGGTAAGTGCAGGTAAGAGCAGGGTTCGTGCTGACATGTGGTCTGACTTCTGCCTCTTTGCATATAGAAATATAGGTAGGATACATGCCTCTTTACCAGTGTCTTGTCTCATAGCTGCCTGCAATGCCTGCCATGATATGCCTCTTTACCAATGTTGTGTCTGATTGCTGCCTGTAGTAGTGTGAGCACACAATGCCACAAGTGTGGAACTGTTAGCCTTATGTAGACACCAGCTGTTCCCCCCCCCCTTTTCTCCACAGGGTCTACTCACAGGTCAGTATTGGTAGGTTTGCCATGGTTGTGACCCACACGTTGTGTTGTTGTCTTCTCTCTCTTTGACCCTTTTCCCTTACAGGATCATGTTCTCCTGACACCCAGGGAAGGAGCGCAGACCATGCTATGTGTCTCACACCTCTCAGCTGTGTTTAATTTCTCTCCCTGCAGGCCTTTGCAACCGCACACTGGCATTTCTTCAATGGTGATTGCTACCACACAGCAGCTGCCATGGAACACCCCCGTGTTTTTTGCCTCCCCAGGAACGTCCACTACCACCTACCTTCCTGGGAGCACCCCTGGGCCTGCAGTCTGGTTGCCCCATGGTCATCTGCCTCGATGCTGCCAGAGGTCCTGGAGCCTGCCCTGCAACCCTCCTCAGCTGCCGGCGCTGCTGCTGCTCCACCTCCCTGGCTGCCTACTTGCTGTCCCTCCCCTTTCCATGGTGCAGGCTGTGGTTCCATAGGGGAAGGGCCTGCATCCCCTGGTCCATGGGGCATGCCTGCTGCTGCTGCTGCTGATGTGGTCCGAGTGGCCGCTGTGACTGCCCCTGGCAGCCTCGCCTGGCCATCTCTGCCACTGTTCCAGAACAATAAAGATGCCCCTGGAAACACATGTCCCCAATGTTACACAAGCACTGCCCCCCACACACAGAGACAGTCCCCAGCACACAAGCCCCTGCATGAATCCCAGCCAGGGCCTGCCACAGCCAGTCCAGGGAGACCACAGCAGGGGGGCTGCCAGACCCTAAGGGCTCAGAGGGGAGTGGGGAGTTGGGGGGCCTCTCAGGCAGGCAAACACTGACAGGCGACATGGCGCACGTCCGCCACGTCCGTGAAGAGCCCTTTCGGCAACCGGGGCTCTCACCCGCCCTCGGTCTGCCCGTCAACGGCGTCCGTTTCCGCCCGTCACCGGCGTCTGTTCTGCCCAAGGTCCGTCTGCATAAGAGGCGCCCGTTCCTGCATTGCCTCCATCTGCGAAGTGACCCCTGTGTCCCTATTGGTCTCTGCAGACCCCTCTCCCTGTATCCCTCTCCCACCAGCCTTGTTGTCTGTCTGTTTCTGACCCACCCATGCCCCTCCCCAGCACCCACTGTCTGTGTGCCTGCCTCCCCTCCCACTCCCTGATGATGGAAGCTGGCCACCCCCCACCCCCCCAGAGCGCCTGCCGCGACGTGCTGACGTTGCCCCATCTGGGGGCGTGATGAGCTGCGTGAGCCCTTCCCGCTCGCAGCAGACAAGCCCAAGGCATCTCTCGGTCTTGGCCAGGGCACGGAGCAGAAGGCATGCCGGGATACCTTCTTTGTGGGCATTGCCACGGCCCTGGAGGCCCAGGGCTTCAGGCAGCGCACGGGCATGTCATGGCAGAGGCGGTTCCAGACTTCATGAGACCCCCCTTGTGCGTGCCGTTCCCACCCCCTCCTTCCCTTCTCTCCCCCGCTCACCCCCCCATGACTCCCACGTGCAGCCTCACCGTGGCTTGGGGGTGGCATCACCTTCTGCAGGAGGGAGGGCAGTGGCACTCCCCCCTGCAGCAGGTGGCTAATGCCCAGGGTGCCCTGGGGCAGCTGGCACTGGCACAACCTCTGCCCTTCAGCTGACTGTCGCACGCCCAGTGCCTGCAGGCCCACCTGTGGCTGCCCATCTGCTGCGAAAGCTGCAGCAGCTGTGGTAGGTACACACAGAGGAGCTCAGGAGGGGGCTCTTCGCTTCCACAAGACTGACACCTCCCCACAGGGGCCTGCCTGCCTCTGTGGTAAGTGTTGCCTCGATCCTGGCCCACTGCTCTTGCCTCCTGCCTAACTCAGGCACAGTTGCAGCCTAACTCAGCCCTATTTTGGGCCTCAACTGTGCCTCAACTGTGCCTCAATTGTGCCTGTGTTGGGCTGGACTGAGGCCTAAGAACACTTAACGGAATGTCTAGCTCACGGGCAGCCCAATCCTGCTTAGGTCTGCCGCACTGCGCCAGATCCTAGCCTGGATCGGGCCAGTCCTGGTGTTGCTGGGGCACACCTCAGAAGAAAGGGACGTTTTCCCCTTTCCTCCAGGGAGAGCCTCAGCGGCCCCTATGGGCCTCCTCAGATGTGCGCTGGCAAAATGGCCAGCACAAATCCAGGGAGGCCGTGTAAGGCCAGCCAGGCCCAGGAAGGGGCTTAGGATATTGGTGGAGCGTGCCACCAATATCCCCGCCCCTCTCCTGGGCCCAGCAGCCCAATCCAGAGCTTCCCCACGCCCCTGCCCTGACTGACGCAGGACTTACCTGCATCCGCCAGTGCAGGACCCATCCCTGGGCAGAGTGAGCGGCGCTGGCCTCTCCACCGGCACCGCTTACTCACGGGGTGTCAAAACTCACCTTACACTTTACTCGCCTTATGTCACGTTTACAACACCTGGCACCAGCACCAGCAGCGTAGCCATGCCCCCGGGAGGTGGGGCCACAGCACGGCGACACCACCACCCCTGACACTGCAGACTTCTCAAATCAAACGTAAGACTCCAGGTGGGCAGGAGGGCCAAAAACCGCAGCGGTCTTTCTCACCCCCACCCACCTGCTCGAACATTTACAATACAGTCACAGCGCAGCTGTCGTTCCCCCCCCCTGTGTGTCACCCAGGTTCCCCCCGCCCCCCACCCCACCCCACCCCAGGCAGCCCGATGCTACTGGTCAGTGGTGCCCTCGCTCTGCTGGAGTTGTTTTGTGTAGGATTGCGCTGCTAGTTAGGACAACACTAGAAAAAGCCTATTGCACCAATGTTCTGTATAAGTTGAGACACTTGTCAACCTCGCATAAATAATACACAGTTCATTTTACTGGGGTTAGTGTTACTAGTGCCAGTGCTAAAATGAGCAATGCCGTTAAAAGGGGCATTTGTTTAACTGTCTAAGACTGTACAACAATAGATTCTATTATTACGTGTTCACACAATTAGCTGACTGTTCTTTTTTCTTTCTTGTTTTTAGAATATTAGCTTTGAATTTCATGTAGTTTTGATGTGATGCCATTACCATTTGTAAAAGCCAATACCCAATACAAACTTAAACCTTTTTATTGTGGAATTCCAGAGGCTGAATACAATTATTCTTATTGAATAACTGATACTGATATTCTCTCAAAAATTCTTTACATAGAATGTATTGTTTCCTGGACCGGGAGCAACTACCAAATTCTCCCAGTATCGTCTAGCAACGTGAAAGCTGCCTTTTACAGATCGAGGAAACAGGCCAGTGGCGTAGCCAGACTGCCCCCAGGGGATGGCAGTCACGTGACACCCCCCTCATGTGACCGCCCAAACCCTGCCCCCTTCGGCCTGATCGGTGTTTCCAGCACGACACCGCCAGATTTAGAGTGCCCAGATTTACAGCCCAGGCGGACAGGCGGGTGAATTCCCGACCCGCCGCCGGGCTGAAAGCGTGCATTTTTGCCACCACCATTTTCACCACCGCCACTTCCCAGCTCTCCCAAGAGGTTCAGCCAAAGGCAACAGCCTCTCAGGAGCAAAAATGCAGCCAAAAACACTGTGTTGGATTGGGGACCAATGGTCCACGTACTACCTCGGTCAGCCAGAATACCACTAGTGGTATGTGTACCACCAGTTGAGAACCCCCTGATATAGGCAATTCTATGACGTAAGTCTTTTTAAAAAATAAAAAGGGACTATTTATTCCTAAAATGAATGACATATCAAATTCAGGGTTTCATTTTAGGGTAATCTGAGCGTTTTGACAAAAAAGGTATGACTGTAAATGTAACCCATATAGGAGGTTTATTACAAAAAATGACTTCAGTCCAAACACAGCCATGCTTGCAATGACTTCTGAGCAATATTGTCCAACTTTGGCACTCCACAAGTGAGATGGCCTTCTAGTTGGTAAAATCAAAACCTGCCGAGACACCTACTTCCCAATCCTATCCCCCATCATTACCGATAGGGCATGCTCTGCATCCAATGGTGGGGGGGGGGGGGTTGCAATCAAGAGGCCTGCCAGAGGTATGTAAAAATATGTTCTACTTACCTCTGTGTAGGCCTCCTGGTGGCCTATGAGTCTCCTTCGACCTACCCCATGCTTCTGTAAATCCAAAGAGAGAAAAGGGGCAGGGTGGGTTCAAAAAGAGGGGATAGGATGCTTTCGTGCCGCCATAAAGCAAGTTCCAGCAGCACAAGGCCCCGATAGGATTGGGGCCCTAGGCTGCAATCTTATACACACTCGTCCCATTAAATTGGATGAGACTTACTTCTGAGTAGGCATACATAGGATTGCACTGCTAGTTAACATCCAACCTGATGAAGGGTTCTAGAGAACTTGAAATATTGTTGCTCGCAACATCTTATGTTCTTATGTTCTTATTTTGCCATTTTGGTTGGTCCTCTTTAATATTTCTAGTATTCACCAATGGTGGCTTTTTTCTAATGGACCAATGTCTACTACTGTACAATTTTTGTCTGCACATATAAAGTCATGATATAAACTTGACCACAGGGTGTCACTATTTCCTCTATGAATTTCAACAGCATAGGCATGTTTATCTGTCTCAAAGTTGAAATTGTGCTAGTATGTAACCCTGTACTTAAAAGGGGTCCTATCAGAACTTGCTCCAACAACACAAAGTGGGGGGGGGTGGAGTGGGTAGGGTTGCGAACTCTAGCTGAAGCTATTCCTAGAGATTTTTTCCCCAATATGATGTATGGCGAAATCGTAACTAAAGATCCAGCCGGCGACCCAGGGCCGCCCGCCGGATCCTATCTCCACTGCTGCGGCCAGAAGGTCTACTTGGGTAAGGGGATGTTCATCCCCTTCCCCGGGTGTAAACCGAGGTATGCCATATCGGCCTCCTCGGATTTCTGCCGGCTAAATAGCTGGCGGAAGTAGGAGGAGGCCGTGTAACAGCCGACCCGACCCAGCGGGGACAGGGATATGGCAGACACCATCCCTACCCCCTCCCGGGCTGGCTCGCAAAAATGGCCCCCCTCACTGCCCGGACCACCCATGCGGCCGGCACCAGAGACTCACCTTCCACTGCCGGCAGCATGGACGTTCCGGCCCTGGAGTGAGGGTGGCTGACCTTGCACCGCCCTCCCTTACTCCCGAGTCAGCGCAAACGTGCCTTACGGCATGTTTGCGTTGGCTTCTGGCGCCAGAGCGCTTGCCCCGGTGCTGGAAGGTTACACAGGATCTCGCTGTACATGTCATTAAACCCAGGAGGTGGTGTTAAATTCTCCAAGATTGCTTCCAGTGATACCTGGAGATTGATGCTGATTCCTGCAGGCTCCAAGCCAGTCCTGAAGATTGGCATCCCTTGGATGGGTCCAGTCTAGGATGCACAATCAATGGTGTCCCACCTTCTGATTTCCTTGGCTCTAGAACAGTGCATGGCAACACTATTAATAATATTTTAAAATTCAAGTTATTTTCCCCAAAAAATACATGCACGTACGCACGCACGCACGCACACACGCACACACACACACACAGACTCAAATTAAACAATGCAAGAATTTATTCAGAAGCAGTGTTCACAGACACACACACGCACGAATCATATTCAATGCACTACAGTTGCTTAATAGAACCCAGTTCCATCTAGAATGCTGTTATCCATGAGATGCATGGCTTATTTTCAGCGGCTGTCACTTCTTCCATCCGGAGTTTCTCCTTCAGTAATAATTAGACTGAAAGGCTCTCTTATACCTGGAACCAGCAAGTTACCGGCTTATCAAGTACGCCTCAGGTCAATAGCTTCTGCTGCTGCTCTCCTGAGATAAAGTCTTTCTGTCCCAGGCAGGTTGGAATCTTCAGCTCTAATGTGAGGAAGAAATTAGCTCCACAGAATTGTGCCTTTTTTCCTTATATGGTAACCTGTTTGTCTATGAGACGCCAAGCCTTCTATTGGTAAGACCTAATGTATTTATTGTATATACAGTATATACTGCCTTGTAGCCCATGTATTTAAGGAGTATACGTGGGTGTTCCAGATAATATGATGGTACAATCCTGCCTAAAGATAAACAGCCGACCTAAAGGGCCAGCCATTGTATCCTATGCCACTCCCAGGCTGCCCCGGGGCAGCCCAGGAACACCTTGAGAGAAGGGGACATTCATCCCCTTCCCAGGGTGTAAGCCGGCCGGGGCCCTATGGGCCTCCTCGCATGTACAACAGCTATGAAGCTGACATATATCCGGGGAGGCCGTGTAAGGCTGAACCGGGCTGGGACAGGGAAAGCACGTCGCCGATATCCCCACCCCCTCCCAGCCCGGGCCAGCCAATGGCCACCCCCCCTGGCTGCCTCTGCCCGGCAGCAGAGTGAGGGCTGCCGGCCTCTGCATTAGTGGTCCTTACTCCAGAGTCGTCAAAACTTGCTTTACGGCACGTTTGCAACAGCTTAGAGTGGCAGAGCGCGCTCTCCACCACTCTAGGAGTTACAGAGGATTGCGCTGCCTGTCTTGGTATCCAGATATTGACCAGACCTGAACCAACCAACAATGTTCAGAAAATACGGGAATTGATGCCATGTTTTATCACATGGCATCAATTCCCGTATTTTCTGAACACTGTTGGTTGATTGCAGGCCATGAAAGCTACCGAATGAGACCTGAACCAGCTTATAGCTTTAATACAATTTCTGCATCATGGGCCTTTAGACCACGCCCAAAGACAAAGGATGATCTTGGAAACTAGCTAGAAGCTTTTATAGTTCTTTTTCCCAAACAGGAAATGTAATAAATCTACCATAACAATAAATCTACTATTTGATTCTCAACTTTGTAAGCAGCAGAGCAGGTTTACACTAGCAGCGCAATCCTGTCGAAATATCCGCCAGCGGAGCCACGGCTCTGCTGGCACCAGGTGTCGTAAACGTGCCATAAGGCACATTTTTGACACCCGGTGAGTAAGTGGCACCAGCGGAGAGGCCGGTGCTGCTCACTCTGCCCCAGACTGGGAGCTGCACCCGCTGAGGAAGGTAAGTTTTCCGCCGGTCGGTGCAGGGCGGAACGAGGCATTCCGGAGGGACTGGATTGGCCCGCGGGGCCCAGGAACCCACCGAATCCTATCCTCCTTCCTAGGCCTGTTGGGCCTTACACGGGCCTCCCAGATTTGCGCCGGCCATTTTGCCGGAGGAGGAGGCCCATTGGGACTGGGTCGGGCTCTACCCAGGGGAAAGGGACAAATGTTCCTTTCCCCTGAGGAGCACTCCAACTCCAGTCCTGGCTAGGCCAGTCCTGGCTAGGATGCAGTGGCTGCCTTAGGTGCACCACCACTGCATTTTAGACAGGATTGGGCTGTAGGATGTTTAAACTGAGGCTATAGGAACCAAAAGATCCTGGGGGTCTTTTGTACACATACTGATCTGCAGAACATCATCATAAAAGAGCAGATAGATGTGCTGTGATGAGGCTGATAGAACTGTAGATCCCCTGCTAAACAGGCCTGAGGATAAAAACAGTGTGTACCTGCTCTTTTGACCCATTAATAATAGCAACATGTACTAGACTTACATGTTGAGTCTTACATGTACTAGACTTACAAACTTAGCTAGAGTATAGAAATTGTCTACAGCTCAGCAAGGGATGTGGAAAAGGTGAACCAAAACCAAACTTGGGGTGAATTTATTTCTCACTTTTCAGCATTTCAGTTATCCCACAGAATTCACACTAGAAAGCAAAATTCAGTTTATCTCCAGAACACTCCTTAGATTATACTACAGGGAAGTGCAAGTCTCCTCAGGTGGACTTTCTTCCTCTTTAGACTATTTGCCACTTTTCACACAAAACATTCTCAATGTGGTTTATATAGCAAAAGGAATGAGGAAATGGCTTCCTGTGCCAAATGGAACCAAATTAGGGCTTACACTTTACTCCGTAGTGATTTGGTAAAGTAATATAATCCCCTAAACAGGCTCACTCAGGCTCTACCCTTTGAGGAATAATAATGGGTCACTTTCAACCTCTAGGCCCCATACTTGTATACACAGCAGTGCCTGACTGATTGACTGAAACTAGAGGTAGAAAGGAGAGGAGGTGCCTGTGTTGATAGATAAGATCATGCCTCTTCTCTTTCTTTGCCACGCTTGGGATGTGTGCGCAAGGCCTTCTACAGCTGCATTTGTTGCTGAAAACAGCTTTGGATGGCTGTGAGTTAGCTCAGAGGCCCCGAAAGGAATTACAAAACATAGTCTTAAGAGAGAAGAGAGAACTGCATAGAATCTTTTATTCCATTTTGAAATATTAGCATGGCCATGGGTCCCAGCAATAAGCAGATTGGAATCAAAGCTGGAACAACATACAGAATGTTACAAGCCCTTTTATACCTTCATTCAATGCATATGCAAAAAGACAGGATACAAGTCAAATTTCAGCAGGAATTACATCACAAGCTTGCCTACGTGCCATTAGAGACAAAACCCAAGCAAAAATCCCTTCTACCCTTGGAGTGCGTCCTTTGTCTTTAGCTAACCCTAACAGGACGAGGGTCTGTGTGTGATGTTCCTGTAACAGAATTTCCCATAGGAGAGACAAGCTGATTTCTTATCTCCATAGCCCACTCCTTCCTGGGCTCTTTAGGTACTGAATAACAGGAAAACGGGAGGGGGAGTTGAGGTAAGGCTGAGAGTGGGATGCTTACAAAATCCCATAGCCCATAGTTCAGGGTTCAGGCTTTGTGTCAAGATGGCGAGAGAGGCCTAGCTTTAGACAGAAGCCTTCTACGGCTACAGTTTTCCCTCCTTTTTGGAAGATTCCACTTGAAGCCTTTCTCACTTTTCAACATAAACTAGTCAAGCTAAATATTGTTAGCAGGGAAACTTACTCACAAGATTTGCATAAAACAATACAATTAAACCTGCAGTAAATACAACCTTGACCTGAATTACAACACAACTTGTCCAATACAACTTTCATAGACAACTTCCCATTCTATTTCCTATTTCTACATTCTGAAACCACTTTAACACATACATACTAAGCCAAAAGAATTTGAATATTGTAACCAATCAAATTCATTGATCCCACAACTGGAATTAGTCTCATTCCTTCTTAACTGTGCACTAGACCAGTGTCCCTATTAAAAGTGCAACTTTTCTTGTATCCTATGTACTTCCTATAAAGAAACTCAGTGTAACACCTTTCAAGTGATTAGAGACAGAACCAAATAAGCACTTACTGACAAACAGGAGAATCAACTAACAGAGTAGGAAAGAGCTCAGACAGAAAGGTACAGGATCCCCTTACTTTAACTCAGGGTATAAGGCATCTAGCAGAAAGTCAGAGTTAGCTCAAAACTCTCACTCAACCATTCACTCTTAGTCAAACTCACTCAAACCATAAGAAAAACAACCTGTACTACTCTGTATTCTTACACTCAGAGACATTTATACAACTAGCACTGGTACCACTTCAAAACAGAATTGGAACCCATTGTCCAATTCATGATAAACAAAGCAGGTTCCAGACAGCACCTGTTCTTGGGCTATACTGAACTTGAATCTTGAACACAAGACACTATCCTTTCAGCTAAACAGATACACACAAGGAAGTCATGAATCACATGACTTGGTGAGGCTCCTACAAAGACAGTGTATAAAACACAGAATAACTGTCTCTTTAATAACAACTTCCAATTGTCCCTCCTTTTGTATATTAGGAACAAGCCATTGTTCTCCAAAGTATATTAAGAAAGGTGCTTTAAGATTCCTTTCCTTGGATATCCTGTATGTAAACATCTGAAAAACACTATCTCTAGTTTACAAAAACCCATTTTTCCTAAAACAATATAACATTGCAGATATATAACTACAAACCTCCCAAGGTAAACCATTTATAAACTGTTCACAACTTTTTCAAGATCAACTCCCAAAGCTTCTTGACCATCACTACTACTGTTTTGCTCAGACTGTCTCTGTAATAAAAGGTCTGTAATACAGGCACTCAGTGGGCTTGCTCAGAACCCAATCTCTTAGGTGTTCATACAAGAAGTCTCTATGTCCTTTAAAAAAAAGAAATGTCTGAACAATAGTTCAGGCTTTGATCTAACTTGGACCAATGTTGTCCTGGTCTTAGTTGAACTGACTTGGGACTGTCAGAGTTTAGCTGTGACAATCTCTTAAAACAACACAAAGTGTACAACTCCAAAAGACATAAGTCAGACTCTAAAAGACACATGTCCACTTGGCATGAAAGCCTAGAATCCAAACAGGCTAAGCAACATCTGGGGTGCACAGGTACAAAACACCAATCTGTGCTGCTCTTCCATCATTTAATATGAATTGCCATTCTGACACCAAGGCAATATCATTGAATCCTGGGCTGGCTTAATCTCTTATCCATATTGGTTCTCCAACAACAAACAACACACGATCCTCTTTCACAAATCTGGGGGTTCCTTCCCTAGTGACCCCATTGGATCCATCCCTGGTGGTGCCTACAGTGAAAAATTCCTAGAAACACAACTAATTAGTTTAATTTCAGCCATTACGTGTTTTGGCTTTTCAGGCTTTTGAAAGGTAATCATATACTTCTCGCTTCCAGTTGCAGGGCTGGAATAGACCTGTCAAAATGATCAAAAAGTTAAATCTATGTTGCCAGTAATACCTTAGCTCTTCTGTCCTCTCATTTCTGTAACAGACCACTTAAAATGTGATGGCAAACACAAGCCTATAAAGATTTAACTGAACATAAAAGGAAAACACATGATAACATTTTGTTTTTACACAGAACTAGGCAAAACCAGTTAAAATGCAGACTTGGATTGGTCCAGAGCTGAACGATGAGGCGTTTCCTTTCAGGCCTTGTGAATACAGGAACCAAACCTATAAAACAATAAAACAACAGAACATCCAAAACAACAACAGAAAGCAACAATTTTTCTGCGTTCAGGAGTTGAACCTCTGAAAACCCTGTAGTCACTGGATCTCTGTTATCTAGACCATTATTTCTTCTCCCATTTGCCAAATGGTCCATTCCAGTCTCTTATGCATTCAGGCCTCTGGATTCCAGAGTCTATAAACAAAAGTCTCTTCAGTTTTGTTCAGGAGTGTGTGGTGTGTTTTGTGTACTGTACTTTACCACTTTTCCTGACAAACAGTTTCTTCTAATGCAAGATGCACAGTTGGTTGCATGCAGATGCACAGGAACTATTCTTTGGAGCTCTTCTTTTAGCCAGGTGTAGCCTTGATTTCTTCCAAATCATGGGCAGCCATGTGGGTATTTACTTCTCAGAAGGATGAGATGCAGACTTTCCTCTTTCCTCTAGGCGTAGTCTCCAGGGGTGTCTGTGAATTAGAAAACCAGAACAGCAGAAACACCAACCAAAAAAACATATCCATATTTTTCTAATTCCTGCCCTGCCCCTTTTCTGGGAGACCCTGCTGGTCAATAATATGCAAATTTTGTGCAAGCTTAGGGTAGGTTCCTGTGTTCCTTTCCCTCTGTAGTTCCTCAAAACAGAAAAACAATTTCCAAATTCCAAAGAAAACCAACATGACAAAAATAGTCTTCATCTGTACAACCTTGTCAGGCTGGCGTTAGAGGCCTGAACTTTGTGCCTCTGCTAGCAGTCCAGCTGCTTGCACTCTCTCCTTTAAAACATTGTCCATTATGAGCAAGAAAAAAACAACACTGCATAAAAATTAGCCCTTTCTTTCAAAGTCCAGTGAGGCATTATTCCTGCAAGAAAGTAAAGCCAAACCAAAACAACACAAAACAATAGCCCAATGGGAGGGAGGAAATTCTTCTCCCTCGCGCACAACACCAAAACCAGAGGGCATGCACTAAAATTGAGTGAAGGGAGAGCTAAAACCAACAAAAAAACACAAAAAAAAACATTTCTTCATCCTGGGTATAATTCATTAGTGGAACTCCTTGCCACAAGATGCGGTGTTATCACCTAGCCTGGATGCCTTTAGAAGAAGTTTGAATGGAGAAAAAGTCCATCACACATTACAAGCCATAAGCAATCTCCTGGCTTTAAAAGCAAGTTTTCTCTGTTCCAGATACAAGTGAATAGCAACAGGAAACAGGTTATCTTGTTGGCTGTGTGCTCTCGGAGGCATCTGGTGAGGGCCACTGTGAGATACAGGAAGCTGGACTAGATAGGACTTTGGCCTGATCCCGCAATGCTCTCTCTTCTTATGTTCTTAAGTTATCCAGAAGTGCAGTTCAACCATTGGTTTCAGTGGGTGTGTGGCACCTTCTTTTCCATTCTCTCATACTGGTTTCCCCACTAACTCAGGGCGATCTGAGGTGGCAACGTGCTGCAAATCTGCTTGCTGAGGGAACTATCTCAGTTGGGCACACGGGGAGGGGCTCTCTTCTGGCTCCCACACTAGGGTTTTGCTACCCTCCTTTTTCCATCCTTCAAGTCTGGGCGGCATGCATGTAATCTTAATGATGCTTCGTCCCCTCCCCCAACACTTGACTGTTGCAGAGGTGGCAAAATTTTGACAGTGGTGCAAGTCTGTGGTGTCACCTCTGGCCCTGGGTTTTACTTGAAGCTAATTTTGTAAGGCATGCTGGCAGCAGATTGTGAGTCTGTCCTTTCTTTTCTCCAACATAGTCTACCTTGCAAGGCTGGTGTACCTCTTTAGAGTGACTTCCTCCAACACACATCAGTCCCAAAAGACAGCAGGAAAAAAACATCTCTAGCCAGGGCTTGTTTACAGAAGAGGGGAGGGGCAAGTTCCCAGAGCTTAGAAGACAACAAAGTCAATTCAACATTGCCGTGCTCCTCCCTTTTCTGCTCTTCCCAGAGCTATCCATTCAAATGCACATAAAAACAAAACCTGAATGGCTTCTGCAACTTCCTGTCTTTATTCTCACTGCTACAGCAATAAAATCTCTTGCAGGTTCTCTTCTTATCTCTAGCTGGCTATTTCCAACAGGCAAACTTTTTTGCTAGTGACAACTTTTGCTAGTGACAACTTTTTTTCTTCAATGTGAGCAAGAGAGCAATCTGATTCAAATCTCAAACTGGAGAGAGAAAAAAACTTTGCTGTGGGGTTTTTCTTTCAGGCAGGCAGAGAAAAAAAAACTGTTCTCTACTTTAAGATCTTCAGACATCAACAACAAAAACACAAACACTCAAAATAGTATTTCTTTGCAAAAAGGCAACTTCCAAGTGGGAAATCTAAAACAGCCACATTAAAAACCCATATTTGTGTTAGTTTGAGCAGGGGGTCCCAAAAACTGGGCTTACACACTAAACAATGACCAAAAACACACATTCATGCCTACAACATATTTGGCAAAACAAACAGCAGCTGCAATTTTAAATTGATGGTATTTTCTAGAGTACTCTATGCAAGGGAGGGGCTGGCCCTCCTTTTCTAGCTGGTACTTTTGGCCATTCAAAACTACAAACACATACCTAAGCGCTTCATTGAATTTCCTTTTAAAAAGAAGGATCCCTTCTTTGGATGTTTTTACCTCACACCTTATTGAAATCCCTGTGGAGCAGACTCAGTCACGACATCCCCACCTCTAGATTTCTCCCTTTTTGGTTAACCCTTTCCTTCCAACCAACCAAGTCCTGGGTTTCCTTCCCCAGCCAAAACGTCTTTTGGACCTCAAAATAATTTAAGGTGACTCACCGGTGCAGATTCTCAGTCTTCCATCCTTGGAGGCCTCCATCATTGTTCTCTCTCTCTCTCTCTCTCTCTCTCCTCCTCCTCTTTGTTAGTTCTTTTTGGCGTTCACCGTCGCTATTCGAAGCAGCGTGTAAATAAGCAAGTTCCTCTCAAACAGGAGAGTGCCGGCTGAACTTTACTTTATTCACACGCTGGATCCGGTTAATTCCAGTAAAGAGGAGTTCAGACAACAAAAGGGCAAAAACATAAGCCACTCAAAGCCCACCCTGACAGGGATGCCATAAAACTGTTGCTGAAAACAGCTTTGGATGGCTGTGAGTTAGCTCAGAGGCCCCGAAAGGAATTACAAAACATAGTCTTAAGAGAGAAGAGAGAACTGCATAGAATCTTTTATTCCATTTTGAAATATTAGCATGGCCATGGGTCCCAGCAATAAGCAGATTGGAATCAAAGCTGGAACAACATACAGAATGTTACAAGCCCTTTTATACCTTCATTCAATGCATATGCAAAAAGACAGGATACAAGTCAAATTTCAGCAGGAATTACATCACAAGCTTGCCTACGTGCCATTAGAGACAAAACCCAAGCAAAAATCCCTTCTACCCTTGGAGTGCGTCCTTTGTCTTTAGCTAACCCTAACAGGACGAGGGTCTGTGTGTGATGTTCCTGTAACAGAATTTCCCATAGGAGAGACAAGCTGATTTCTTATCTCCATAGCCCACTCCTTCCTGGGCTCTTTAGGTACTGAATAACAGGAAAACGGGAGGGGGAGTTGAGGTAAGGCTGAGAGTGGGATGCTTACAAAATCCCATAGCCCATAGTTCAGGGTTCAGGCTTTGTGTCAAGATGGCGAGAGAGGCCTAGCTTTAGACAGAAGCCTTCTACGGCTACACATTCACATAGCTGCAAAGTGTCACTGTGCACTGCAGCACAAGTTAATTACACTGGAGCAGGAAATGGGTCTTCAGAGTGCACTTGTGCAGTGCAGAGTGGCAACTAGTACTCTTGCATAAGTACTGGGCCACTTAATTGGCATCATATCCAGCTCACCATTCTTCCACATTAGGATCAGAGGTGTCACTAGGGTTTGGGTCACGCGGTGAGTGAGTTCATCACATCACCCCAGTGATGTGGTTGGTGTCACCTGGTGTGATAACTCATGGTGTCATCCCCATTAACTTTATTTATTTTAATACATAGCAGTTGATTTCTTTTTCTGGTTATTTGGCCATAACGTTTGATAGAATACAAATAATTCAACATGGTTTGTTTCATTACATTCTGCATTACATTATCTTTCCAATGATATACAGTACACCCTTTCCCCCCATGGAATAGCCATCCGCAGACCTGTCTCAATGCAGATGGCTACCCTGGGAATAAAGGGCTGACTGGGGCCCGGGTGCGGCATCATAGTACCTTGTTTTAGCAGCGTGCAAGCCCACTGCCCACTCCTGGACTGCCATGCCAGCTTCTAAGTACTTGAAATGGCTGTAAAGAGTAAAAAAAACTGATTCACAGCGACTTCCGGTTGTGCGTTACAACCGGAAGTCACTGTGAATTGGGTTTTGTTGACTCTTTACTGCCGTTTCAAGTACTTGGAAGCCGCGTGGGCGTCCAGGTGCGGACAGCGGGCCAGCACACTCCTAAAATAAGGTACTGTGATGCCGCCCAGCCCCCGCCTCCCCCTCCCCCTCCCCCTCCCCCTCCGTGGATTTCATTTAAGGCGTTTTTTTAATCCACTGGGGGGTCGGAAAACGAACCCCCGTGGATACAAAGCGTTGACTATTTAACATGATGGTATTATTCATAAATACAATTTTGCCCATTAGTGCCTGGTATCACACACCCCGAGGGTGTCACCCAATGCGGTCCCCCCCCAATGACGCCACTGGCTAGGACTGGAATCTTAAAAGCCTAGCACACTATGACAGACGCGTCGATATTGTGAAGCGCGCGGGGCGGACCGCCGGAGGGTGACGCGTGCAGAGGGTGACGCGCACCAATGCGCGCGTCACCTCCCCTGCGCGCGTCGCCCTCCGGAGGCTCCGAGGTCGGGAGAAGGCCTCAGAGCAACCTCCTCGGCCGATGCGCCAGGGCCTTCTGACGAAGGCCCACTGTGTCAAAACGTAATTTATAACATTGTTCGCGCATGCGCAGACCGTTCCTGAGGGAAAAGGGCTGCCCTTTTCCCTCAGGAACGGTCTGTGCATGCGCAAAAAATGTTATAAATTACATTTTGACACTGGACCTCGTCAGAAGGCCCAGGACAGCCAGCCGGGGAAGACGTCCCCGGAGCCGGCTGCAACGGAAAGGCGGCACAGGTCGGGGGGGCAGAGTTGGGGGGCACCCGGGGCAGTGTCCCGTTGGGTTGCCCCCCATAAAATTCACGACGGACGAACTGTCATTTCCGGGCTGTGGGGGGGGTCATTAGGGTGACGCGCGCACCCTAGTGACGCCTCTGCACTGTGATACAAACAATTTAGCCACCCAAAAGATGTACTCCTTATCAAGTGGGACAAATTAACTGCAACTGGCACTTTTAGATTTTGTACTGTATTGCTGGCTTGACAAGTCTGTAGCATCTTATCCTCTTAGAACATTTTTATTAATTAACTCTTCTTGTTGGACAGTTAGCACAAAATCCTGTTTTTGTGCTTGTCACCTCTAAATTAAATGTACTGGCTGTTATTGGGCCCTCTTAATCAGTCAATAGTGACATGGTGGCACTTAATCTGTCATCCTATGGCTATTTGGAATATGGAATCTCACTGCAGTCTAACAGTCTTCTTAATTAGGTCAACACTTCTCTTAAAAAAAACAGTTTACAAACACAGCCAAATGTAGAGGCTGGATTGCAGCGAGGATGTTGCTATATTGTTTATAATGGTGATTGTCAGCAATTGAACTAAATCCACAGTTCTTAAAGTTTGAGGAGAAACTCATTGAGGTTTTCAGGCAGTTAGTAGAAAATGTTGCAAGATCTTCAGCAATGCCTCCCAGTCCAGTTATTTGTATCTTGATTGGGCCAAGACAATGGCTCACCCTGGCCAGGTGGTTTTTGCCTTGGGGGTTAAAAGCTTCTCTGTATTGACCAGAGTTTCACTTTTACAGAACATTAAACTAACTCACATGAATACCAGTGCTGTGTCAGCTGCAGTGCAACTATCTGGAACTGGATAGGTACATGATGATGTTGCTACAGTGAACCTTGTACTACGTAGTTGGAAGAATGGCAAATTTCCTTACTGCAACTTATTGTGCAATGCAAACGTTATAGGCAGAAATCTCATGATTTAGAGATCACAAATGTTCTTTTTGTCTGTCACATACTATTACTTCCCAAATGGCCTGCTCCCTTTTCAACCAACTCTTCTTATTTTAAAGATTAGATAAGGGGCATCTCTAGGCATTCACTTGCTTCAGTTGTAATTTTTTTTCTTTGCCTTTATGCAGCATAATAGTATAACCTTCCACTTTGCCTTCATGATCGGAATGGGTCCTTCATGGGTGTCACTGATGTAGGCATATGAAAGAGTGGGGAATGATTCAATTGCACAATTCTCACATAAAAAAGCTACTGCAGCATAATGTGAGATCTCCAGTCATAAGGTGTGCTTCACATGAGGAAGAGAATGGGACGAATCACATACCTCGATCAGCTCAGTGGGCCAAAAAGTGACCCAGGAGGTAAAGGGCCATTCAGTGAGGTTTAGGGTACATGATGAGACGTTCCTTCTACTGCCAATCTCAGAGAATCTTCTGGAGCGTCCCATGATGCAGTGCAAGTAATTATGGTTGGAGAGAAACAGAGAAGCCCCTATGAACATATTGTACATGCATGTGTTTAAAAACACTTTGGCTCCCAACTATGATGTGCTTCTAATACAAGTACACTGAACGAAGAACCAACTATGAATACATAAATAATGTACACCAATGCATGAGCAATGTGAGTAGTATGCAGACTAAAGACTCTAGGTTTGGATGAAACCTATACAGAGCACAGCTAGTAATATATCACATTGTTTAGCATATTCCACACAAGCCTTATTAGCTAATAAGTTGGCTAATTCACTCATGCACCATTTAATTATCCTTTCTTAAGCAACTGATCTTCCAAAGACTTATGATGACTATTCCTAGTCCTAAAATTGTGAATAGTCCCATTGGTTACTGATTGCTTTAATTCACTGAAATGTCACCTCCATTTTTCACTTCTGTCTGGGGGAAAAAGGCATTTAATGCTCAAAATGTTCCCTTCCACCAGCACATGTTGATTCTCTGTAACAACCTCATCCGAGGGATCCGTTTCAGCTCTAATCTAATAGAAACAGAAGCTTGGGGTGCTGCTGCTGCTGCTGCTAAGCAATGTCTTTGCCATGGCAAATGGGGAAAAGGCATACAGTTCTGCTCCGTTTGCCATTGTGCTTGATCTCACTCACTGGTGTTGTGGGCCTGATGCTTATCAAGCATCTCTTCCTCTTTGTAATGGCTGGGGCACCAACAGGGAACGTGAATGAATCATACCAGACCATCATGGCCACTGAGATGGTCTCTACTCACACCCACCTGCAGGGTGGGAGGAGGCTGTAAAATTGCCTGGCCTGGTTTGAGAGTGGGGTGTAGGCCAAGAGCCTTGGACAGGAGGTAGTTTTGAATTTGGCCAGGGAAAAAGAAAGCATTATCCATTCAGGAGCTGGCTAGAAAAAGATTGCAAGGGTTAGGATTTTGATGGCAGGATGCAACTTTGGGGCTGTGTGCCTACTTGTTTCCAAGCTATTCACAGATAGATTTGTAAATACTGTAAACAGAAATGTATTTATTTATTTATTTGGAAGATTTATATGCTGCCTTTCCCCAGGTTAAGAGCCTGGCACTCGAGGCAGTTTACAAGAAGGTTAAAAACAAAATAAAAAACATACCTAAAAACAATATTTAAAAGTCAGAGTGGCCAAAAGTAGCAGATTAAAATATCAAACAAACAGCAGGTAACTGATCAAATAAAAAGTCCAGCACGTCCCCCAACAGCCTCAACTGTCAGAATCATCCCCCCATCCTAGGTAAAGGTACCCCCTGCTCGAAAGCCAGTCATGTCCGACTCTAGGGTGTGGTGCTCATCTCAGTTTCTAAGGCCGAAGAGCCAACTCTGTCCGAAGATGCTTCCGTGGTCAAGTGACCGACATGACTAATGGAATGCTGTTACCTTCCCACCACAGCGGTACCTACTTATCTAGTTGCAATTTCTTGCTTTCGAACTGCTAGGTTGGCTGGAGCTGGAACAGGAGATGGGAACTCACTCCGTCATACGGCACTCGGGTCTCGAACTGCTGTCCTACCAACCTTCCGGTCTGCAGTTCAGTGTCTTAACCACTAAGCCACTGCAGCGTGGGCCCCCCATCCTACCCACCACCAGAAGCTATTTGAAATAAAAAAAGTTTTCAAGCCCTGTCGGAAAGTGCCCAGGAAGGGGGCTGAATATTGTAATTCACCCGGAAGGAAATTCCACATTTGGGGAGACACCACCAAGAAGGGGCTTCCTCTCACTGCTGCCCCCTTGCTTCAGTCAAGGGGGGCACCAAAGAAAGACCCCTCTGAGGATCTCAAGGGATGAGCTGGCCTATATGGGGAAAGGCGGTCCATATTTCTTGTCCCTAAACTGTTAAGGGCTTTAAAGCTTAAGATCAACACCTTGAATTGGGCCCAGAAACGAACCAGCAGCCAATGTAGCCGCTGGAGCAACAGTCCAACAGAGTCAAACTGTCGAGCTCCCACAACCACATGGGCAGCCACATTCTGTACCAGTTGCAGTTTCCGGAGTGTCTTCAAGGGCAGCCCCTCATAGTGCATTGTAGTAGTCTAACCATGATGTCCCCAGGGCATGGACCACTGTGGCCAGATCAGAACGGCACAGATACAGTCGCAGCTGGTGCAAGCTGTGTAAAGGTCCCCCCTGGCAACAGCCACCACTTGCCAATCCAGGAGCAGCTGCTCATCCAAGATGACACCCAAACTGCGAACCTGCTCCTGCAGAGGGAGTGCAACCCCATTCAAAACAGTTTGATGATCCAGTGCCTGCATCGAAGCTTTCCAAACCAAGAGGACCTCTGACTTGTCCAGGTTTAGTTTCAACTTGTTAGCCCTCATCCAACTCCCAACTGCCTCCAGGAAATGCTTCGGGACCTCAACTACCACCCTCGAAGATGGAGGAAAGGAGAGATACTGGAGAGCTGGGTGTCATCCACATATTGGTGACAGCCAACTCTAAATCCCCAGATGACCTTTCCTAGCGGTTTCATGTAGATATTAAAGCGCATGGGGGATAAGACAGATCCCTGCGGCACTCCACAAGTCATAGTCCAAGGTGCTGAACAGCACTACCCCAGCACCACTATCTGGGACCTGCCGGCCAAAAAAGAACTACTGCAAAGCAGTGCCTCCAGTCCCCAAACCAGCCAACCACCCCAGAAGGACACCATGGTCAATGGTGTTGAAAGCCGCTGAGAGGTTCAACAGGACCAACAGGGATGCACTCCCCCTGTCCAGTCCCCGGCGCAGGTCATCAAGTAGGGCGACCAAGGCTGTCTCCATCCCAAAGCCTGGTCTGAAGCCAGATTAATAGGGATCCAGATAATCAGTTTCATCCAGAATCCTCTGGAGACGGAGTTGGGGCAGAAATTCCTGTAAGGTGTCCTAGACCTAGAACATCCAACCATACAGGGAAGCAGAGAGCACCAACCACAATAAGGGACTGAGGAACAGGACAGTCAGTGGACACCTTCTCTCATATGTCCCTTCCCACGTCAGAATGATGCAAACCCCAAATACACCACAAGTATTCCTTGTGAGCCAGCATTGGGCACACATGCCTGATCCTATCAGGGGTTCTCTTTACTTGAGCATCTCCGTCATAAATACTAAACCTTTGCCAGCGTTATTTAGGTCCTGGATAACAAGAATTGAAAGACACTCATAATCGGAAAGTTATCATATATTGTCACAAATAAATGACCACGCAATGTGAGATTAGGCCTGGGGTAGGGGTGCTTTTTGAATTCTATCAAGCTTCTGAGCTTGTGTGAAGAAATAAACAAGGATTGTGTTAATTATTTCTACAACAACTGACATAAACATATTATTAGTATTGCAAAAACCAAGCCCTTTTACCTCCTTTTTTCCCATCATGGAATATACAAAATCATGACTCTGCTTAAAGCCCTCAGGAGCAGTTTCAAACAAGTACTTTGCCTGTGAATTTTCAAACCTTTTGTTTTGCAACCCGTGGTCTATTGATCACTTGATAAGTTTAGACTGTTAAGTTGTAGTTGTTTTGCATGGACCTGATGATTTTAATGCTATCTGGGGAAAAAAAAAAACAGTATAGCATTTCATAGATGGGAGTCTTGCATGCCAGGAATTCCATTTTCCATTATCAATCCATTTTCCAACACTGTGCAGTGGTCACATGGTATCATTTATTTTTAGATGTCACAAACAATAAAATTTCCTGCTTGGAAACAACCACTGAAACACGACTTGTTCAGGTTCAGGCTATATGTGGAAAAATCCATCCAGTCCCTTCAGCATCAATGTGAAGTCCCATTGTCCTGTGAACTTTAGACCTTCTCGGCTAATCCATCACACCCTCCTGCTTTGCTCCTCTGTCAGTGGCAGGGAACAGAGCACAGGCTGTTGGGGCTTTCAGGGCTTGGATCATCTCAACGTTTGTATTTGTATCTGTGAGTTGATTTTCCTGGCAATGACTTTGTTTCTTCACTTAGTACAAGCTGTGGTATGGAACCCAGAAACATGCCAAATGTTGTTTCACCAAAGAAGCAACATTTTAATATTTTTCCAGTCATTTTTTTCTTTTTATAAACATTTATCAGGCTGTATCAAGTAACTCAATCCCACTGCTGTGCATTGTCATAAACAAGCACCCCCCCTCTTGAGGAAACCCCCCTCCCCCCCCCAAATGACAGCACTCGGTGTACAGTGTACACTGAAGCTGATCTAAGAATCACTCTGTCAAATTGTTCATTCTGTCCAGAGCCCTAGGTCATGTCTCACACATAGCCTTCCTGCGCTCAAATGTATACTGAAGTTCCAGCACTGTCTTGTATCACCAAGGAAGCAATAGCCTTGATCAAAACCTGTCTTTATCCTTGCTCGGTTAGCTCAAACCTAGTCATTGGTCCAGTCTGCTCACCTGACTCAGGAGTGGGAAATTCAAATGTCCATTAATTTCAATTTCAGACTATTGGAGCATGGGGAGGGCAGGCTGGGGTGGCAGGGGAGGGGAGATTGGCCGGCCAGGCCAGGGACGGGGATGGGAATATTGGCAGCGCACTCCACCAATATTCTAATCCCCTTCCTGGGCCTGGCCAGCCTTACACAGCCTCAGATTTGCGCCAGCCATTTTGCCGGCGCACATCTGAGGAGGGCCATAGGGAGCTCTGGGGCTCTCCCCAGGGGACAGGGACAAACATCCCTCAAGGTGTGCCCCAGCTCCGCCAGCACGGGCCTGATTCCGCACAGGATCCGGCACAACACGCTTAGCACGCTGCAGCAGACCTTAGGCAGGATTGGGCTGTAATTGATTGTTTTTTCTCTTGTTCCATTTTTACTTTAAATAAATACTTCAAATAAACCTTTTTCCTTCATTTTGATTAAACAAACCTGCTATTTCTGTGTTGGCCAGACACTCCGGTCCTCCCTCCTCACGATTAACCTGAATGGATTACCTGGGCCTATCACTATGGGCCAAACTACCGTATTATCTCGAGTATAAGACGCACCTGATTATAAGACGCACCCTTAAAGTTTGGTGCTATTAAAAAATGTAATTAAATCACTGGCATTAAATTGCAACAGCCTGATTATAAGACGCACCCCTAGTTTAAAAACTTAAATTAGGAGAAAAAAGTGAGTCTTATACTCAGACCAATACGGTATATGTTATAGTATATGTTAAGGTTTTTCCTCAATAAAAATAGCGCTGACAGGTCGCAATGGGTTCAGAACTACTTCAGTGGGAGCAACTGCCCCACAGCTTCCTCCTGTTTTGTGGCCCCCTGGTGCACTAGTTACAAGAAAGAAAGAAAGAAAGAAAGAAAGAAAGAAAGAAAGAAAGAAAGAAAGAAAGAAAGAAAGAAAGAAAGAAAGAAAGAAAGAAAGAAAGAAAAAGTCACCTTACATACTTATTGTAACATGTATTTTGGCCCTCTGATTTTACCTGATGAGAATGACCCTGATGAGATAATAACTCAGTTACTGGTTGACAATGATTTTTTTTTCCTGAATGAACATCTTACTTGCACAGGTGGAATGTGGGCCCTGTGCTCTGTAAGGTGTATATGTGAGAAATGCACACACTTTGGGTAGCATGCAGTTTAATTTAGAGAGGCAGAAAGCGCTGAGGGTCGGTGCTGCATTCTTTGTGGACCTATTTGCTCCCACTCTGACTGTTCAATCTCCCTCCCTCCCAACACAATCAAGTTTAGTGATAGCTGGAGGCAGACACTGTCAACCAACGAAGTTGCCTTCGACTGGGTCAGAACATTGGTCCATCTAGGTCAATATTCTCCTCACTAGCTGGCAGTGCCTCTCCAGGGTTCCAAGCAGGGGGTCTTCCTCAGGCTTGCTGCCTGCATTTGCCAGGGGTTGAAAATGGGATCTTTCGCATGCAAGCCAGTGCTTTAACGAGATACATCCCCATCCCAGCAGCATTGATCTTGAATGTAGAACGTTTTGAGACACAGAGGCAACAATTCAGGATTCATTTACGCTAACAACAAGGCAGTCATGAAAGGGCTCCCATACGGAAACAGCAGGATAAGAATGCAGGTCCTACAATCTAGAACAGCGATTTTCAACCACCGTGCCACATTAGTGTGCCGCAAATGGTCTACAGGTATGACACGGAAGTTTGGGGGAGGGTCATTTGTTAGTAGGGCCATGGGAGAGATGAGCCCCCTGCTGGCAGGGTGGTGTGCCTTGTCAATTGTAAAAAAAAAAACTGATGGTGTGCCTTGATCATTTTTGTACCTTGACAATGTGCCTTAAGATGAAAAAGGTTGAAAATCACTGATCTAGAGGAACATTTTGTGAAAATGTGTTTTCTCTTTCATGTAATAATCATTATAGTGTTCTTGGGTCTTTTGCTATATACAGCTGTTCAACCTCTTCCTTCAGGTCTTTCTAGAATTTCAGATCTTTTAACCTTCTTTTTTTCTCATCACTACCAAACCTCCCTGTTGCACCTCACCTCAGAGCCCTGCAATTTCTAAAGAGTGGAATTATTTTAGTGTATACAGTTTATGAAATGCCACAGCAATCTTTGGAATAAATTGTCTCATGTAAGTTGCTAGAATTCCAGGAAAGCCAGGAAAAAGAAAGCCAGGAAAAAGACAGAGCAATTTCCTCCTTCAGAAATCAGTTATCTCTCTTGCAGACTTTGCTGTGTGTGCTAGTCCTGAGAATTGGCAAACTCCTAGTAAATTCCTTTTGCTTCACACTCACAAAGGACACAGAAACCTATATTAAGGCTGGGTAAATATTGGCCTCTCCTTCATGGATCATTGCCTTGTCGTGGCGAAGGGGCTTGCATAACTCAATGAAGCCATGAGCTATGCCGTGCAGGGACACCCAAGACGGACAGGTCGTAGCAGAGAGTTCTGACTAAAAGTGATCCACTGGAGAAGGAAATGGCAACCCACTCCAGTAACCTTGCCAAGAAAATCCCATGAACAGTACCAAAAGGCTAAAAGATATGACGCCGGAAGATGAGCCCCTCAGGTCGGAAGGTGTCCAATATGCTACTGAGGAAGAGCGGAGGACTATTCCAAGTAGACCCAGAAAGAGTGAAGCGGTTGGGCCAAAGCCAATAGGACGTCCAACTGTGGATGTGTCTGAGGTTGAAAGGAAAATCCAATGCTGCAAGGAGCAATACTGCTTAGGAACATGGAATGTGAGGTCTATGAATCAAGGCAAGCTGGATGTGGTCAAAAATGAGATGATAAGATTGAACATTGACATCTTGGGAATCAGCGAACTAAAATGGACGGGCATGGGCGAATTTAATTCAGGTGACCATCATATCTACTACTGTGGGCATGAATCCCTTAGAAGAAATGGAGTAGCCCTCATAGTCAATAAAAGAGTGGGAAAGGCAGTACTGGGGTGCAACCTCAAAAACGACAGAATGATTTCAGTTCGAATCCAAGGCAATCCATTCAACGTTACAGTAATCCAAGTGTATGCCCCAACCACTGATGCCGAAGAAGATGAAGTTGACCGGTTCTATGAAGACCTACAACACCTTCTAGAACTAGCACCCAAAAAAGATGTCCTTTACATCATAGGAGACTGGAATGCTAAAGTAGGAAATCAAGAAATAAACGGAACAACAGGCAAGTTTGGCCTTGGAGCGCAAAATGAAGCAGGGCAAAGGCTAACGGAGTTCTGTCAAGAGAACACGCTGGTCATAGCAAACACTCTTTTCCAACAACACAAGAGGCGACTCTACACATGGACATCACCAGATGGTCAATACCGAAACCAGATAGATTATGTGCTTTGCAGCCAAAGATGGAGAAGCTCTATACAGTCAGTAAAAACAAGACCTGGAGCTGACTGTGGCTCAGATCATGAGCTTCTTATTGCAAAATTCAGGCTTAAACTGAAGAATGCAGGGAATACCACCAGACCAGTCAGATATGACCTAAACCATATCCCTTATGAGTATACAGTGGAGGTGAAGAATAGATTTAGGGCATTAGACCTGGTAGACAGAGTGCCTGAAGAACTATGGACGGAAGTTCGTAACATTGTACAGGAGGCAGCAACGAAAACCATCCCAAAGAAAAAGAAATGCAAGAAAGCAAAGTGGCTGTCAGATGAGGCTTTACAAATAGCTGTGGAAAGAAGGAATGCAAAAAGCAAAGGTGAAAGGGAAAGATATAAACAACTGAATGCAGAGTTCCAGAGAATAGCAAGGAGAGATAAGAAGGCCTTCTTAAATGAACAATGCAAGGAAATCGAGGAAAACAACAGAATGGGGAGGACTAGAGATCTCTTCAAGAACATTGGAGATATCAAGGGAACGTTTTGTGCAAAGATGGGCATGATAAAGGACAAAAAAGGCAGAGACCTAACAGAAGCAGAAGAGATTAAGAAGAGATGGCAAGAATACACAGAAGAACTATACAAGAAAGATCTTAATGTTCCTGATGACCACGCTGGTGTGGTCACTGACCCAGAGCCGGACATCCTAGAGAGTGAAGTCAAGTGGGCCTTAGGTAGCATCACTAACAACAAAGCTAGTGGAGATGATAATATCCCAGCTGAGCTACTTAAAATCCTAAATGATGATGCTGTGAAAGTGCTGCACTCAATATGCCAACAAATTTGGAAAACTCAGCAGTGGCCAAAGGATTGGAAAAGGTCAGTTTACGTTCCAATTCCAAAGAAGGGCAGTGCCAAAGAGTGCTCAAACTATCGCACAATTGCACTCATTTCACATGCTAGCAAGGTTATGCTCAAAATCCTACAAGCTAGGCTTCAGCAGTACGTGGACCGAGAACTACCGGACGTACAAGCTGGGTTTCGAAGAGGCAGAGGAACTAGAGATCAAATTGCCAACATGCGCTGGATCATGGAGAAAGCACGAGAGTTCCAAAAAAACACCTACTTCTGCTTTATTGACTACGCAAAAGCCTTTGATTGTGTGGATCACAACAAACTGTGGCAAATTCTTAAAGAGATGGGGGTACCAGACCACCTTACCTGTCTCCTGAGAAACCTGTATGCGGGTCAAGAAGCAACAGTTCGGACCGGCCATGGAACAACCGACTGGTTCAAAATTGGGAAGGGAGTACGGCAAGGCTGTATATTGTCACCCTGCCTATTTAACTTATATGCAGAGTACATTATGAGAAATGCAGGGCTGAATGAATCGCAAGCCGGAATCAAGATTGCCGGGAGAAATATCAACAACCTCAGATATGCAGACGATACCACCCTAATGGCAGAAAGTGAAGAAGAACTAAAGAGCCTCTTGATGAGGGTGAAAGAGGAGAGTGCAAAAGTTGGCTTGAAACTCAACATTAATAAAACTAAGATCATGGCATCTGGGCCCATCAATTCCTGGCAAATAGAAGGGGCAGAAATGGAAGCAGTAACAGATTTTACTTTTCTGGGCTCCAAGATCACTGCAGACGGAGACAGCAGCCATGAAATTAAAAGACGCTTACTCCTTGGAAGGAAAGCTATGGCAAACTTAGACAGCATAATAAAAAGCAGAGATATCACCATGCCAACAAAAGTTCGCATAGTCAGGGCGATGGTGTTCCCAGTAGCAATGTATGGTTGCGAGAGTTGGACCATAAGGAAGGCTGAGCGCCGAAGAATAGATGCTTTTGAACTGTGGTGCTGGAGAAGACTCCTGAGAGTCCCTTGGACTGCTAGGAGATCAAATCAGTCAATCCTAAATGAAATCAACCCTGACTGTTCCCTGGAAGGACAGATACTAAGGCTGAAACTCAAATATTTTGGCCACCTAATGCGAAGAGAGGACTCTCTGGAGAAGACTCTGATGCTGGGAAAAATTGAAGGCAAAAGGAGAAGGGGAAGGCCAAGGATGAGATGGTTAGACAGCATCACCGATGCAACGAACATGAAAATGAGCGAACTCAGGAAAATAGTGGAGGACAGGAAGGCCTGGCGGGATATGGTTCATGGGATCACGAAGGGTCGGACACGACTTAACGACTGAACAACAAAATATTGGCCTGGTGTGTGAAAAAAAAGACCATCCAGGATGGCCTAAGAAAGAATGTTTGCTTTGAGTATTCACTGTGGGGAATGGTCCAGTCAAACTAAAGTAATTATAACTCCCATTGATCAACTCTTTCCCACTGAAATTAGTGGGACTTGAACGCAAAACTTCAGCTGGATCATGACACGTGTTTGCAACCAGCACACCAGTGTTAGGAAAGCCCCATGTTTCAGGAAAAAAACTTCTCCAGAACCGGGGCTATATATTACCAATGCATGATGAAAAGAGGAAAAGAAAACCCTTTTGAAATAATTCCTTTGAAGCCAAAATAAAAAACATGAGTACATCCAGAGATTAATTATGAATAATTGGATACTAATGCAGTGACAGTATGCATATAGAAGTTAATCCATTCACATGAGGAAGGAAGCATGGAGTGTGGTTTGGGAAGACTTTTTTCCCCATCTTACACTGATCAAAGCCTTCCTGTGGATTTGCAAGAATTGGTGGAGACAGATGACAGTTAAGGAAAGACTACGACACTTTTAAATATAGAGAGTTCAGATGAAAAGTGTGATGAATGCATGAAAATGATAGGAATGTATGCCAAATAAGCTGCAAAGATTTGATGCAGCCTTGTGAATAACGCACACACTTTCAATGATTTTTTTTCTTCCTGATAGATGTAAGAACAAGCCCTATGGAAATGTACACAACAAATAATGCTCTTCTTAGGGCACAATCTTCCCTAGAGCTGGACCGGCCCAGAGTCATTGCAAAAGCTGCCGCAAGGCAGGTGCACCGGCTCCAGGCTGGCGCAGAGGGCTGCACCAGCCCTAGAGCGCCAGATCCAGGACCCATGCGAAGCAGGGTAAAGGGGGTAAATTGTACCTGGGCCCAGGGTCAAAAGGAGCCAAAGGAGGGGGCCCAGAAATTTCCTGGGATCTCAGCTGGCCTCATGGAGAGTGAAAGACAGTGGCTGGGCCAGGTCTACGGTAGACTTGGGTGCTGCATTGGGAAGCCTGGTAGACCTGGGCTCCGGATACATTTAATTAATTATTTATTTTGGTGCCATTTTCTTAATTTTTTTTAGGTGCTTGCAAGTTTCTTTCTTTTTTTAATGCCGTCCTCCTTTCTGCTGCCGCTGCTTGCCGCCACCACCACCTCCTCCGGTTTTCTCTTAGCCGCTTGCTTGCTGCCCGCCCCCCAGACCATGATCCCGCGGCCGCTTGGCCGGCCTGCTGTGTCTGCGGCTGGCCGAGAATACCACTGTTGCTTTCCGCCGCTCACCTCCCAGGTCATGATTCCGCGGCCGTTTGCCACTGCTTGCCCCCCATACCTGGCCAGCCTGCTGTGTCCTCCATGGCCGGACTAAATAGAACTGGCTTGCACACTTGCGCGAGCCTCGCACAAACACACAACGCCTGGGAACTCTTGCACACCTGTGCGTGACTCGCACAAACACGCAAACCAGTTCTATTCATTCCGGCCGTGGAGGACACAGCAGGCCGGCCGGGAAAGTCTCGGATTCTCCAGGACAGTCTCGATTTCTGGGACACCAGGTCCAACCAGCTGGGATGGGCCCCCGAAACCAGGACTGTCCCAGAAAATCCGGGACAGATGGTAAGCCTACCCATAAGCTACTTACATTGCTCAAGGAAGCCCCAGTCCTTGCACTTGCAGGTGAACAAGTGGGTGGTCCTCTCTGAGCTCCCAACAAATGGATCACTCAGGCAGAAAACGATTTTCCTGTATGCTGCTGAATATATTACCTTGCTGGGATGATGTCATCAAGCTACCTGATTGGAGGAGTGGAACCCACCTGGTCATTCCATCCCACTCCCTTGACCTAGATGGGCAGGTCTGGCTGCCCAATCACTAAATGCATGCTAATCCTGGATGAGGGGGTAGCCATTCTAGACAGGAATGCCCAATCCACAAACCCATGTGCTCTCTCCCTCTAGTCATGACATTTCATACAGACGAAGGTAAAGTCAGAATACTGCAGGATGATTTTCCAGCAACTCTAAAACTGCTGACCCTGCACAGGAGCCCCTGGGGAGTTAGAAGCTTCCAAAACTACAGAAAAATACTGTAGACAAAAAATGGGGAGGGGGAACAGGGCATTTATCACACTGGCTTAAGAGGCTGTTTGGCAGCAGTGACAGCAAAAGACATTTCCTTGTTGCCATTGCAGTGGCAAAGTGTCATCTGTCAGAACTGCTCTGTGTGGCGATGGCCTGGTGAATTCTGGGTGCTTCAGCCTTCTGGCTAAATTGTCATCTGCCTACTGTGACACATTTCTTGCCGACTTTGCAGACAAAATAGTTCATATATTTGGCATGTAGGGTTTCAATTTGATTACAGAATCACAGTATGACGTATGGAAGGCTCAGAGCTTTTTTGGAAGATGCTTTTAAAAAACTGGATTTTACTCTTAGTGCTGTGCTCACACTAGCCCCCAGTCCAGTATCAGTAGGATAATATCCCATCTACTTTTAATGGATAGGGAAGGGAAGGTACTCCAGCCACAGAGAATATTTGCTTTTTTTTTTTTAAAACCCCAGTGTGTACAGTAATGTGATGCTGGGGGAGAAAATAATACATGACCTTCAAAAAATAAAATAAATTTTATAAAAGTAAAATCCTCACAAAATGGCACAAAGAACATTCAGGCTTGCTGGTCTTCTACTTAAATGAACAAAAGGAGGGGGAAGAGGGGGCTAGATGAATGTGTCCAGATTGGAATGATGCAGTGAATGCTCAGCCTCTTAAATTGTAATCCCAAACAATTACTAGGAGCTAAGCCCCACTGGACACAGCGAGACTGAGAAGTAAACCTGGACAGGACTGTACTGCAGAGGCTGCTAAAGGGCCCGCCGCTATAGACTAAGCCCATTGTGGGCTGGGCTTCCTAGGCCCTGCATTCCTAGGCCACACCTCGGGAGAAGGGTACGTTTATGCCCTTCCCCGGGTGTAAGTGAGCCTGGGGCCTATGGGCCTCCTAAGATGTATGCCAGATCCAGACATGGCATACATTCGGGGAGGCCGTGTAAGTCCGACCCAAGCTGGGAAGGGGCTTAGGATATCGGCGGAGTGCAATACCAACCCCATCCTCCCCCCATCCCTGCACCAACTTACCTCCGTTGGCAGCCGTGGGGTCCGGAGGGCAGTGGAGTGAGGGTCACCGGCCTCCGCACCGGTGGTCCTTACTCCTGGGTTGTCACAAACGTGCTTTACAGCATGTTTGCGACACTTTAGAGCGGTGGAGCGTGCACTCTGCCACTCTAAACTTAGTGAAGATTGCGCCGTAAATCTAGTGGCTGCTGGAGTAATGCTTCATTACGATTTGCATAAAAGGTTACAGAGGAGGGTGCCACACTCCTTTCTCTGTTTCAACATCCTCTTAACTTTTGCTTTGACGTTTTCCTTTTTAAGAGACACAAATCTTAAATGTTGCTTCACATGCGAATTTTGTTGTAAGAAATAATGCGTAACACCTGTGTATGTTGTCATACAGCACACTTGTGGGTTTAGCTGTGTGAACATATGGCATACACACCCTAGCAAACTTTGGCCAGCCACAAAATACCAGTGCACAGATACAGCGAAAACCTCTTGTCTGGGAACGTCATGTTATTTCCTGTTATTTATTTTTGTAACATCAGCAGCAGCCTAAGAACTGAATCTTTAGATACACAGAATCAACGCGAAAGAAGGGCTACACACACCCCTGCCTCACACTGAAGCTGTGCATTCTTCTGACTGTCTTGCAAAGTTGTGCTGAATGTGCAACTTCAGTGTGGCAGAAGGAAATGTATAAGCCTGCCTCTATGTGACATCTGTATGCATCTTAAGGTGCATGTCTTGTCTTAAGATACATGTCATAAAAAGGTTAATGTCACACACAACCTTTGCCAATGTCATGCAAGTGCGTGAACAATTCATCACTGCCCATTCTGAACAATCAAGGTTAAAAGGTGGAAGTTCATATGTCTCAGCACGTAGAGGAGGCTCAGAAGGGACAACATAAGACTCCACTTCGTTATTAAGACAGCAAAAGGTATTTGTGAAACCCAGCACCCGCAGGACCAGTGACACGAAAATATTGAAATGCTTTAATCGACCTCTGTGAAAAGCACATGTGAAGAGATTGTGATGGGGAGGGGTATTGTTTCCTTGGGTTTGCCTTAGCTATAATTAAATTGAGGGAGGAGGGGGGGAACCCTTTCAAGTGGAGAACAACAATTCAGCTGCCAGGGCAGAAAGTCAGCTAATTCGCTGACCTTGATCTCGCATCCAAGCACGCCAGTGTGTGGATTTTTCTAATGGAGATGGAGCAATCCTTTGACTAGCTCATGGACTGAGAGTGTTTCTATTGTGGGGCTGCTGCTGTTGCTGCTGCTGCTGCTGAGCTCATGTTGTTGATCTTGTTTTACAGCAGTCCTGCCTGTTGTGCAGAGAACAGAATGTTCTCTTCTTTGAACTGAGGTTGAACTTATCCAGCCCACTTTGTCTGAAGAACCACACAGTTACATGAGAGAGAGAGAGAGAGAGAGAGAGAGAGAGAGAGAGAGAGAGAGAGAGAGGAGTTAAACAATAAAAATCCCATAGGGTTTGGCTTCATATGAACCACTGAGGATTTTTTTTTTCTTGCTCACACGAAAACACAAACACACATTTTCAAATCTAAGCAAACATGCTTTAAAGCCAAAGGACAAACCATTACGGCAAGCTTACCGGTAGTTGCTTCACAGAAAAAGAAATAAAGCATCTGACGTATTCCTTTCTCAGTACTCTACTATATCTATCATACCTTTACTGTCCAGAGATGGGATTTCAAAGCAACCTCAAGCTCATGAGCAAATGGAAACACGGAGAGATGTCACCCTCTCCGGACTCTGAGCCATATTTGCGTGCAAAGACAGCAAACCTGAAATAAAGGGGCTCAACACATTTTCTGCTTATTTTGGGTTCATGAAAACCATGCTGAGCTTCAAGAAGTGAAGCTTCAGGTCACCACCAAGATTCCATTCTTCTGTTACTGTTGACAGTTAAAGCCTTCTTCAGTGGCACCCAGTGCATTTTACATCTTGCTAGCACGGTGCTGCTATACACCAGAAGACGTCCACTTCTGTGTGTCATGAAACGTTGTGTGTTCTGTGTTCTGTTAAATACATTTTTAACATGGCATCTAAACCCGTGTTCCCTATTTCTTACAAAAATGTTGCTGGCCATGAAAGCTATCGCTTCTTCAAGAAGTGGTTTGCATTGTGGGCAATCCCTTTTGCTGGCTGATCTATACCGTGCAAAAACAGTGCATGCTTCACAAGGGTGATGGTCATAGATTTTACCACTTCGCTGCTTACAAATTCTTACAGACACATCAGAATTTCACTGGAGCACCATATCTGACATAAGAACATAAGAAGAGCCCTGCTGGATCAGGCCAAAGGCCCATCTAGTCCAGCTTCCTGTATCTCACAGTGGCCCCACCAGATGCCTCAGGGAGCACACAAGATAACCAAGATACTACAGTACCTGTATTCTATTGCCACTCCCTTGCACCTGACATACTGAGAAAACCTACTTCTAAAACCAGGAGGTTGCTTATGGCTTGTAACTTGTTATGGACTCCCCCCCCCCCATGAAATCTATCTAATCCCTTTTTAAAGGTATCTAGGCCACATCCTGTGGCAAGGACGGAGTTCCACAAATTAATTAAATGCTGGGTGAAGAAAGATTTTCTTTTGTCTGTTCTAACTCTCCCTTCACTCAATTTTAGTACATGTCCCCTGTATGACCCCCCCCCCTGTAATGCATGTCTCCTGACAGATGTAGCTTTAAGGGGCAGCTTGTTGGACCAACAGGAGAGTTTTAACAGCAGAGCACTAAAGAGAATTTTAGTATCTGTGTCCGCCCCCCCCCCTTGGTGGGGATGCAAAACAGAAGTCAGAGAGAGGCAAGCAGCAAAATTACAGAATGTAATAATGGATATTTTAATGGCCCCTGAATTAATTAGATAAATACTGTATTCATTCAGGTCACGACAGTCAAGGAGCCATTAATAAGAGGAGTTCCTGCTAAGTGGACTCATATTTTGCTTGTTGTTGTTGTTGTTCAGTCGTTAAGTCGTGTCCGACCATTCGTGATCCCATGAACCATATCCCGCCAGGCCTTCCTGTCCTCCACTATCTTCCTGAGTTCGCTCATTTTCATGTTCGTTGCATCGGTGATGCTGTCTAGCCATCTCATCCTTTGCCTTCCCCTTCTCCTTTTGCCTTCAATTTTTCCCAGCATCAGAGTCTTCTCCAGAGAGTACTCTCTTCGCATTAGGTGGCCAAAATATTTGAGTTTCAGTCTCAGTACCTGTCCTTCCAGGGGACAGTCAGGGTTGATTTCATTTAGGATTGACTGATTTGATCTCCTAGCAGTCCAAGGGACTCTCATGAGTCTTCTCCAGCACCACAGTTCAAAAGCATCTATTCTTCAGCGCTCAGCCTTCCTTATGGTCCAACTCTCGCAACCATACATTGCTACTGGGAACACCATCGCCCTGACTATGCGAACTTTTGTTGGCATGGTGATATCTCCGCTTTTTATTATGCTGTCTAAGTTTGCCATAGCTTTCCTTCCAAGAAGTAAGCGTCTTTTAATTTCATGGCTGCTGTCTCCGTCTGCAGTGATCTTGGAGCCCAGAAAAGTAAAATCTGTTACTGCTTCCATTTCTGCCCCTTCTATTTGCCAGGAATTGATGGGCCCAGATGCCATGATCTTAGTTTTATTAATGTTGAGTTTCAAGCCAACTTTTGCACTCTCCTCTTTCACCCTCATCAAGAGGCTCTTTAGTTCTTCTTCACTTTCTGCCATTAGGGTGGTATCGTCTGCATATCTGAGGTTGTTGATATTTCTCCCGGCAATCTTGATTCCGGCTTGCGATTCATTCAGCCCTGCATTTCTCATAATGTACTCTGCATATAAGTTAAATAAGCAGGGTGACAATATACAGCCTTGCCGTACTCCCTTCCCAATTTGGAACCAATCAGTTGTTCCATGGCCGGTTCGAACTGTTGCTTCTTGACCCGCATACAGGTTTCTCAGGAGACAGGTAAGGTGGTCTGGTACCCCCATCTCTTTAAGAATTTGCCACAGTTTGTTGTGATCCACACAATCAAAGGCTTTTGCGTAGTCAATGAAGCAGAAGTAGGTGGTTTTTTGGAACTCTCGTGCTTTCTCCATGATCCAGCGCATGTTGGCAATTTGATCTCTAGTTCCTCTGCCTCTTCGAAACCCAGCTTGTATGTCCGGTAGTTCTCGGTCCACGTACTGCTGAAGCCTAGCTTGTAGGATTTTGAGCATAACCTTGCTAGCATGTGAAATGAGTGCAATTGTGCGATAGTTTGAGCACTCTTTGGCACTGCCCTTCTTTGGAATTGGAACGTAAACTGACCTTTTCCAATCCTTTGGCCACTGCTGAGTTTTCCAAATTTGTTGGCATATTGAGTGCAGCACTTTCACAGCATCATCATTTAGGATTTTAAGTAGCTCAGCTGGGATATTATCATCTCCAGTAGCTTTGTTGTTAGTAATGCTACCTAAGGCCCACTTGACTTCACTCTCTAGGATGTCCGGCTCTGGGTCAGTGACCACACCAGCGTGGTCATCAGGAACATTAAGATCTTTCTTGTATAGTTCTTCTGTGTATTCTTGCCATCTCTTCTTAATCTCTCCTGCTTCTGTTAGGTCTCTGCCTTTTTTGTCCTTTATCATGCCCATCTTTGCACAAAACGTTCCCTTGATATCTCCAATTTTCTTGAAGAGATCTCTAGTCCTCCCCATTCTGTTGTTTTCCTCGATTTCCTTGCATTGTTCATTTAAGAAGGCCTTCTTATCTCTCCTTGCTATTCTCTGGAAATCTGCATTCAGTTGTTTATATCTTTCCCTTTCACCTTTGCTTTTTGCATTCCTTCTTTCCACAGCTATTTGTAAAGCCTCATCTGACAGCCACTTTGCTTTCTTGCATTTCTTCTTCTTTGGGATGGTTTTAGTTGCTGCCTCCTGTACAATGTTACGAACTTCCGTCCATAGTTCTTCAGGCACTCTGTCTACCAGGTCTAATGCCCTAAATCTATTCTTCACCTCCACTGTATACTCATAAGGGATATGGTTTAGGTCATATCTGACTGGTCTAGTGGTGTTCCCTACATTCTTCAGTTTAAGCCTGAATTTTGCAATAAGAAGCTCATGATCTGAGCCACAGTCAGCTCCAGGTCTTGTTTTTACTGACTGTATAGAGTTTCTCGATCTTTGGCTGCAAAGCACATAATCTATCTGGTTTCGGTATTGACCATCTGGTGATGTCCATGTGTAGAGTCGCCTCTTGTGTTGTTGGAAAAGAGTGTTTGCTATGACCAGCGTGTTCTCTTGACAGAACTCCGTTAGCCTTTGCCCTGCTTCATTTTGCGCTCCAAGGCCAAACTTGCCTATTGTTCCGTTTATTTCTTGATTTCCTACTTTAGCATTCCAGTCTCCTATGATGTAAAGGACATCTTTTTTGGGGACATATTTTGCTGGGGAAGTGCAATTGCTCCTATTTATCCCAGCACAGACTCCCACCCAGTGACTGTTGCTGGGGTTTCCCTTCTGTTTCTTTTTAAATTGTGAGCCCCTTTAGGGGGCAGGTAACCAGACCTGGCACAAGGGGAAATGATACCTGAAGCTGCCCCCATCACTGCTGGCTGGCACTTCCACTGCTGTCCCTCCTGCATTTCGAAGCAGAGGAGACGATGAGAGGCACCGACGATGGCAGCAGCCACCACTGTAGCCCACCCACCCCCTCCTCCTTTGTGAGCAAGGAAGAAGAGAAGGAGACAATGATGGGTGGCAGCCCTCTTAGCCCACCCACCCACCTCATTCATGAAGGAGGAGGAGGAAGGCAACAGTCGTCCTTTTTCTCACCACACACAGATCAGGATCGCCTTTGCCACAGCTGCTGCTACCTACTTCCCCTCTCCCAGCCTGCTCAGCCTACCTGCTTCCTCCTCCTGGCTCTGCTGTTCTGATTGGAAATAGTGTGGCACAACGGGGCAGAACAAAGAAGCTAGGAGAAATGGACATGGGCAGTCCTTCTCCCGGCTTCCACCCTGCTCTGCCACTTTATTTCAAACCATAGAGGGAGGGAGGGGGGAATAGGCAAGGTGGCTGAGGAGGTGGCCAGTGGGCACAGGATGCTAACTCCATCCATTCACCTTCTCAGATAGCCCACACCTCATGCCGCTCCCCTCATGGCTGGGCCAGCCCTGCAGGGAACCATCTTCTCACTCCTTTTTGCTATGTAACCTTTTTGCTATGTGAATGTTTTTGTTGAAAAGAAGTAAATAAATTGTATCATCATCATCAATAATGGAACCCACAACACGAAGCCGCTTCACTGAATCCCAAGTGGTGCTGAGGATCTAGCAGTGTGCTAGGTCTGTGACAGGATCTGGCCTGGCGGAGTGATATGGAGTCATCTGGGCAACAGCTTTCTTTAGCACTCTCCCATTGCTGTGTACAAACATACAACAGCAAAACCAATTGCAGAGACTTGAGTCAGCTGCAGCACAAACACTTAAGGACCAAATTAGACGTCCTATGCGAATCCCACTCCTACAGGCAGGCAGCCCCTCCTAAAGCAGCTGAGGAGGGGGAGTGTGTGTACTGAACCCTGTTCCCACTTTCCACCTGTCTTCTCGAAATCACTTCTCCATGTGAGAAGACCCTGAGTATGTGAAGCTGTCTTAATACTGAGTCAGACCATTGGTCCATCTAGCTCCGCCTTATTAACACTAACCTGCAGCTGCTTTCCAGGGTTTCAGACAAGATTTTCTTCTCTGGAGATGCCAGGGATTGAGCCTGGGACCTTCTGCATGCAAAGCAGGTGATCTACCACTGAGCTATGGTCCTTTCCCTGCCCTCACAATTTGGTACGTTTGCCTGGGAAATGGTAAGCATCATCAGATTCTTTAAAAGTATTTTTGCACCTAATTTACTTGTACCATTATACATCTATCGAAGCCAAATTAGATGGGATGTGGGAAATCTATGAACAGGATCGCCCATGATTTCATGAATAGCCGTGGTATAGGGGCAGATCTGGGGGAAAAAGGGAGGCATCAGCAGCAGGCCTTGGCTTTTACAGTTTGGGACAAATAGCAGGTGATGGGGAAAATGGGGAAATTATGTGTAATTTTTTTTTTAAAAAGCTCTCCTCCCTCAGCACTGCAGTCTCATTTCATGGTTGCAAGGGGTTGCGAGGGAGGTTTTACAGTCAAATCTGTAAAAACAGCAAGATATCCTGCTCACAGATCTCCCAAATCGCATCTAGTTGTTTGGCCCTTAGCCGCCATCCACCCGCGGCTTGTATAACCCATGTACATAGAGTGTTTCCTGTTTTACCATTCCAAGCTTTCTTAAGTGGCATCGTCTTTAACCAGTATTTCACTGCATGGATTCATAATTGTGGGAGTGCACATACACAATTCTATAGTTCTCAGCTGTTAGTCTCTTAACAGCCATTTGTCATTTTAATTCAAATACTTTGGCTGCGATTATAATGTGTTCAGCTCTGACATACACCTGAACATTAGATTTTTGACCATTTCCATGGTTACAAACTTGAAATGTGGAGAAATCATTAGAAAATATATGAACAGGCAAACATAATTTAACTGGTGCAACAATATAAAAAACTTTGCCTTCCAACCATAGCTCTCTAAAAGTGTTGGTGCCATATGGCTGGACAAAGCCATGCGTTGGGCTCCTGTGCCCCCCAAAACTGACTGACAGCAGTTCCTCCTACCCTCCCTCTTGGCCAATGGGAGCATCCCCAGAGCTGCACACAAGGGTGTTTGGGGTATGCTCCCTTTGTAGAAGGAGTGCCAGGTGCAGCACTGGCACAAGTTCATTCGTCCTCACAAAAGGAGGAACTGCTATTTCCTGCCTTCAGTCCTTCTCGCCACTCACTTTCTCTCCTATGGTATAGGGGCAGGAGATAACCCAACACCCCAACGCTGGGTTATCTGCTGGCTGAACACATGAAGTTGCCTTATACCAAGTCAGACCATTGGTCCAGCTAGTTCAGTACTGTCTACATTGACTGTCAGCAGCTCTCCAAGGTTTCAGACAAGGATCTTTCCCAGCCAGCCCTGCCTGGAGACACCAGAGATTGAGCCGTGACCCTCTGCATGCAAAGCATGTGCTCTACCACTGAGCTACGTCCCCAACCCTAATGGCTCCCATGGATTTGCACCACCGCTAACACCAGTGTTAGGGGGCTCAGGGGGTCGGCCTTGCCAGGTGGGTCCTCTGATAGGCATGGGCTTTTAGTGCCCAACCATCCAACTCCTATTGCCATTCCTGCTCTTACCACCATTTTGGTTTTGGATTTATTCTGATAAGAGCAGTAAATGACTTCTTCTTTTGAAAAGTGCTATAAAAATTATGGATAGTGTCACAAGCTGACTGGTGGACCCCGACTAGCAAGGCAAAAGAAGGTGGTCCTGTTGGGAACGCCAAGCCCGGCTCCTGACCTGCTGGGCCTGATGGCCACCAGGCCCACAACACAGCAGCCGTGGGGCCAGCAGCCGCGGGGCCTCACCTGAGCTCCATAGAGAGGAAATGGGCTATGCTATGGAGGAGGAACAGCTCATAAAGGACTGTGCCCAAGTAGAGGGGGCAGGTAGAGAAGTGGCCACATCCGGCAAACTACGGGTCACTATCTGGCCAGCTGCTTTGCTCTTCCTGAACCCTTGGCTTCCCAGGCCTGGCAACCATTTGGGACCCCATCCCGCTTACATGGGAAATGCTCCACCGGCAACCCATGGGCCAGACCTTCTGAGCCCCTGGGGGGAAAGAAAGACCTCCCCAGGAGGCATAACGCCACTGGAGGAAGACCAAGGAGGCAGATGGTATTGGCCCTAAAGGGGCAGAGCCCGTTAATGGCATGTCCACACTGGCCAGCTCAACTCCATCTAGGGGCGAGTGAGGATAGGACAGGGAGATGCCTAGCATGAGCTGGATAGGCTGGAGCAGCCAACCCTTGGGAGACAGGATCCACAGGACGGAGGGCCTGCAGTATGTCCAACGTCCCCTCAATAAAGTTAAGAACTCTTTGCAGCAACTACTGGATTGCTAAGCACTTTATTTGCCTCCCTCCCCTACACTGACGGCAAAAATGAGCTCCAATCACCCCTTTGACATGGAGTTCCTACCATGGGATGACCCCAGGCCCCAGGGACCCCCAACAGATGGTTAAACTTTGCTATTAAGCTTTGCTTTATAGGATGGTTACTTTTATGTGATACACACACCTTTTCTCATAACCACCTTTTTGCCATATGTATGTCTCCTCTTGTTTATGTCATTTCTTGGCCTTTGTATTTTCTCATCCCTTGGCACCCTCTTGATGCATGCATTCAATGAGGGTGTGTTTGTTCTGGCAGGTTACTACAATTTAGCACATGAAGAATCCAGAGGATGCTTCTATTGCCTCATCTGGCAAGGGTTCACTGGGTCAGGCCCTGGAAGCTGCCTCAGAAGCACATGCCAGACTTTGGGAGCTGAGTCTTAGAAATATGCACTTGCTGGCACTAGTTTGCATGTTGGCTAGAGAAGAGTGAGTATGAGTGTAGCACCCTGCCATTCCCATTTAATTCCCACCCCGTAGAAAGTGGTTACATGGAACTGTCCCGCCAGAGCAGGTAAGGCAGTGGCGGGGTGGGGAGGGGGCAAGGAGGGGGCAAAACTGGGGAGGGGGAACAACGGGGGGGCAGGGAGGCTGTGGGAGGGGGTGGATTTGGTGGCGATGGCGTGTGCTGAATCCTATCCCCTCTTTTTTGAACCTCCCTGCTCTCTTTCTCTCCTCGGACTTTCTCTCCTCAATGAGTTCAAGGACACCCATGACAGCGGGACACTTACGAAGGGATAAGTGGATTTAAATCCTCTCTCCTTCCTGAAGCCTCCCGATCTGCACACACACACCCCTTGCTGGATACAGCATGCTTGTTTTCGGTGCAGCTGCACCAGCGGTGGGGGAAAGGATAGGATTGGGCCGTTGACCTGTCAACTGTTCTGTAATATAATTGCTGTGTATCTAGTTGTAGTCTGTTGAAATTCTCATAGCTTAATTTTAAGAGATCACTGAGTTCACTGAGTTAATGGATTCCATCAGCTATTTTTGTGATTGTACTTGTCTTTTCCTTTCTTTATTTTATTTAGGGAGACATACCTCCTCCAGATCAAATTTGTTCATATGGGATAAATATAGTAACATTTATGCTTGAAAACACTTTCATAACCCACTAAGATTCCACATATTTTCACTTCGTTGGAAATGTATAAAATGTTTTACAGAGAGAAAAGAATCTGTCTTCTTATTTTACTTAATCTGACAAAAATTTGGAAGAGCAATTAACTTTCTCACGCTCCCTGACACAGCTACAAGATTAGTTTCATTTCCTGAACTTTTACAAATAAAAACATAACCTAGCAACAGAATGTCACATATGACTCCATCTGATTTTTCAAATTGTGCTAGGTTGTACCCATTGTTGACTGTACTCTACTGCTCCTGCCATTGAATGAAACTATTGAGAAGGAAGTGTATTCCGATTTCCTTGCCGGAGCCCATCCCTAAACCAGATAAGTCATATCATCAAAAATATACATTCAGTTTGATTGTTGCTATGGTGATAATAAGCTGGTCTCACCGCAACAACAGTTAACAGTAGTTACATGTGTTGCCTCTCATTAAAATGAATCATTGGGAAGACGATACAGTACCTGATTAGCAAACTCTAAAATAATCCACGTCTTAACACCTCACTCAGGCTTCTAATGTTCATCCCTCTCTGCCTCATGATTTTCAGCTTTCCTTTAGTAGTCAAAGGGTCAAAACACATGAGATACAATAGACCTGTGATTGGGTCTTCTGAGTTTTTTTAAACTTTACAGCAGCTTCAGAACACTCCAGTAAAACAATGGGAATAGTGTTGGAGGATGGGGCAATTTTGCCAATGTAAATCACTCAAGGGGGGGGGAATAAAGGCCCAATGCAGGTGTCTGTATTTTTTTCCCCAAGTGGGGCTAATAGCAGCTTTTAATGGGAGGGAGGCATGTTTTAGATGAGGGAAACCAAACAGGGAGAAGGATTACATACCCCATGTCTCAGCACTGTGGTTCCAAGAAAAATTGGAACACTCTCCAGCTGCTTTTCAGTTCTTAAAAAGGTCAGGCGATTCTGTCATGGATCTCTTGCATAATTTCTATTTAAAAGAAAAAGAAAAGATATTTCATGCCTCTAAGTCATGGCTTTTGCTGTGGGATCTGAAGAGGAAAAGATTTTGTATCAATTCCTAGAAACAAGAGTAGATGTACCAAGATGGCAATCACGAATTTAATCATGGGGTGTTGATTTACAAGGTAGAACTCTATGTTCCATGTAGTAGTTCTGATAGTGAGTGTTCCCCTGAAGGGCTCACTTATCAGGTAAAGTGGCTATTGGTGTCTCCAAACTGAACAAAAGACAAGGAAAGGAAGGGGCTATTTAACCCTCTCCTTCCCAACTGTTTGTCCACCCCAAATTACCCTAAGCGCCAGCGGTTTTTCTCCTTGAGAGATCAGAGATGAAAAGAACTACAAACTCTGGATAACTCATCCAGTTTACGGTGCAATCCTGCATAAATTTAGAGAGGCAGAGCATGCGCTCCGCCACTCTTGTTGTTAAGTCGTGTCCGACCCTTTGTGATCCCATGAACCATATCCCACCAGGCCTTCCTGTCCTCCACTATCTTCCTGAGTTCGCTCATTTTCATGTTCGTTGCATCGGTGATGCTGTCTAACCATCTCATCCTTTGCCTTCCCCTTCTCCTTTTGCCTTCAATCTTTCCCAGCATCAGAGTCTTCTCCAGAGAGTCCTCTCTTCGCATTAGGTGGCCAAAATATTTGAGCTTCAGCCTCAGTACCTGTCCTTCCAGGGAACAGTCAGGGTTGATTTCATTTAGGATTGACTGATTTGATCTCCTAGCAGTCCAAAGAACTCTCAGGAGTCTTCTCCAGCACCACAGTTCGAAAGCATCTATTCTTCAGCGCTCAGCCTTCCTTATGGTCCAACTTTCGCAACCATACATTGCTACTGGGAACACCATCGCCCTGACTATGCGAACTTTTGTTGGCATGGTGATATCTCTGCTTTTTATTATGCTATCTAAATTTGCCATAGCTTTCCTTCCAAGGAGTAAGCGTCTTTTAATTTCATGGCTGCCGTCTCCATCTGCAGTGATCTTGGAACCCAAAAAACTAATATCTGTTACTGCTTCCATTTCTGCCCCTTCTATTTGCCAGGAATTGATGGGACCAGATGCCATGATCTTAGTTTTATTAATGTTGAGTTTCAAGCCAACTTTTGCACTCTCCTCTTTCACTCTCATCAAGAGGCTCTTTAGTTCTTCTTCACTTTCTGCCATTAGGGTGGTATCGTCTGCATATCTGAGGTTGTTGATATTTCTCCCGGCAATCTTGATTCCGGCTTGCGATTCACTCAGCCCTGCATTTCTCATAATGTACTCTGCATATAAGTTAAATAAGCAGGGTTTATTATACAGCCTTGCCGTACTCCCTTCCCAATTTTGAACCAATCGGTTGCTCCATGGCCGGTTCGAACTGTTGCTTCTTGACCCGCATACAGGTTTCTCAGGAGACAGGTAAGGTGGTCTGGTACCCCCATCTCTTTAAGAATTTGCCACAGTTTGTTGTGATCCACACAATCAAAGGCTTTTCCGTAGTCAAAGGCTTTTGCGTAGTCCACCCCTCTAAACCATCACAAATGTGTCATAAAGCATGTTTGCAATGACTCAGGAGTAAGTGCCGCCGGCGCAGAGTGCTGTTGTTGAGCGCCGAAAGCTGACGTACATCCAAGGAGGTCCATAGGCCCCGGGTAGCCCTACACTTGGGGAAGGGGACAAATGTCCCCTTCTCCTGAGATGTTCCTGGGCCATGCCGCCGGGCCCGGGAACAGGCTTAGCTTAGGATACATTTTAGACCAACCATGTATCCTTACACAGAATTGGGCTATTAGTCTGAGAGTCTATATATAAAGCTGCCTCAGACTGAATCAAATAATTGGTTCATTGAGGACAATATTGTTTACTGAGGAGCAAAATGGGGAAATTCAGAATCTGAGAAAGAAGCTCTCACAAGCACTCACGAGCAAGGCTATTATCAGCTACCAGTTGCAACACAGTCTTTAGCTGAAACAAAAATAGAAAACAAATTTACAAAATGCTTAGGAAATGCACAGCTTAGAACAGAACAGAGTGAGACAGGAGCAAGACTACAGATACCAAAATTATTTTCAGTTGAGAACCAGTGGCAACTGACAACAGCTAAGATCTGTTTCATACTACACTCTTCAAAAGTGGGTCCTACTTCTCTCCATTGTAGGCTAGGGAGATAAGCTTCAGGTTCATTTGCCCCATATGTGAACTGCAGGCTTATTGTCTTATGCCTCTGAGTAAGCCCTGTTTTCACAATCTGTTTTTGAGGTTGAGTTACTAATAAACACCCACTAACTGGCAAGTGAGTCTGCTTTTAGTTAGACTTCATCTTGTTTTCTGCTGGTGCTGCTAGCCTTTTCCTTTTAACAGTTTATCATCGGAAAATCTACGTTTAAAAGTAAGGCCAGGCATATCATATGGAAATTAAGAAACAATTCACTTTCTACATTACACTAAGAAATAATATTATTGTTTAAAGAGAAGTAAAGGAATTATATTTGTGATCTTCGTTGACAAAGAGGAGTTGACAGCTCCTCTTCCAATAACCATTGATACCGTTCATTCATTAATTTTTTCTTTACATTTTTATCCTTTCCTTCCTCCAAGAAACGTAAGGTGGTGTACATGGGCTTATCCCTTCTTATCCTCACAACAATATTATAAAGTAGGTTTCACCAAGAAATATTGACTTGCCCAAGACTATCCAGTGAACTTCATAACTGAGATGGTATTTGAACCTGAGTTTTCCACATCTAACAGCGCGATCCTCTCTAAAGATAGAATGGCAGAGAGCACGCTCCACCGCTTTAAGCCGTTGCAAACGTGCCATAAAGCATGTTTGCGATTATTACTCTAGAGTAAGGGCCGCCAGCACGGAGGCCAGCAGCCCTCACTCCACCGCCCTCCAGACCTGGCACCCACCGGCGGAGGTAAGTCCTGCACCGGTCGGTGCAGGGGTGGGGGGAGGGCGGAATGGGGCGGAGAGGGGGGCATTGGCCGACCCGGGCTGGGAACAGGAGGGAATATTAGCAGAGCACTCCACTGATATCCTAGGCCCGTTCCCAGGCCTAGCCAGCCTTAACCCCCCCACCTCGGATATACGTCAGCTTCAGAGCTGGTGTACATCCAAGGAGGCCTATCGGGCCGCAGCTTACACCCAGGGAAGGGGATGATCCCTTCTCCTGAGGTGTTCCCAAGCTGTCCCGGGGCAGCCCAGAAACAGCCTAGGAGGATACACCACACTAGTATCTCTAAAGTAGATGATTATGAGTTTTTGGCATCATGGTGAACATTCGTAGGCATGCTCTTTGAGCAGTTCTGCTCATTTGTTGCCTGTAAATCCTGCAGAAACGTTATTGGATGTTCTCCCTGTTTAATCCCACAATGTTCTCTCTTGTTCAACAACTATATGAGGATGTGATTACATAGAAATTTGAAATGAGAGGGCCTCTGTAACGCTCAGCTCTGATGTGGTGAAAAATCCTCTCTATTTTTTCTTTTATTTTGGACCTTTGTTCTTTACATTTTTGTAAATGTTCACACACCCTGTCCACACACTTTTAGAGGTTTGGGATGTCATCCAGGTACAAATCATAATTTGTTTGGCATGTTCCCCTTGATTGGTACCCAAAGAAACTTGACTCTGAGTCTGCTCATTAGACCCTGAAGCCCACCTGATGGCCACAGGCAGGAAATTCAAACAGCCCATGTGACCCCAAATAACCAATCCCTCAGAGAAAACAAGGTTTACACTCATTGGCTATAAACTCAGGAGTGACAAACCCCCCCCCCCCCAATGCAGTTGCCCTAGTCCAGTGTTGGAGCATCAGATACTCAGCGTGTGATGAACCCATGCCCTTGGCTGCCTAGGGGCAAATGGACCAAAATCCTGCAAAGCATAAGTAAACCCCCCTTTGCCCCCCTTTTCTCATTTTGCCAAGCAATCCGTGCTTTTTCCCTTTCACCTGCAATTATTTCCTCCCCCCCCCCCCCCGTGGTTCCAAACCCTTGGAATCCCTCTTTTAAAAAAAATTCCATATGTTTTTTTTTACTGATTATTCTTCCTTTTAGTTCAGGTTCACTCAGGAAAGAGCAAGTTGCCTTGTCTCTCTAACCATCATGTCCCACTGCTGTTTACTGATGGGTTTTTAAAGGAAATTGCCAGGATTTGAGAACTTTCTGTTCTCCTGGGAGAGGGGCTTTTCCAAGGCAATCTCTCTCTGTCCAGACCTTTGGGTACTAGTGCCAGCTTCTCATTGTTGGTTTCCCACAGTTTGCCCAGTAAGGGAATGGAAATGGAAAGCAGGAGGCTACATGCGAGATGCTGCCCACTAGGCACAATGCTTGGTCAGTCCTTCGGCTTCTCTTACATCTACCTGTCTTTTACAACCTAGTTTCTTATAACATTCCATGATGTCTGGATGCAGTCAGGCAGGGTTGGCCCATCCATGAAGCTAATGACTCCATTCTCATTGGGCAGCAGATAGGGAGGAGGAGAGGGGGTGGTGATCAGACATTTGCTGCCTCTCCCCCCCCCCATACTACTGCTGATGGAGCCAACCTCCTTACTGTCCCCTTTCTCCACACAGGTTCTTTAATCAAAGCAGGATATGAGAGGCGCACTGGGATCAGTCCAATAGCTTCAGGTGGCCCTGCAGTCAAGGAATGAATGGATAGCAAGTACTTATTATGAGGACCAGCTAATGAATCATTATTATCAGCAGAACTTGAAGACACAGAGACCCAGACCTCATAGCTGAAAAGCCTGAGCAGTCTTTTGTTTCTTTCATTTGAGGGTGTTTCTGTATCCATCATTTCTCCTAAAGTTTCAGAATGTGGTGGCAAGGATACTTTTCACCAACTCTACCTGGCAAGAAGACTGTACCCCGTTTTTTATGGTCCAGATTTCTAGCAAGTGTCATTTTAAATGTTCATAATAACCTTGAGGCTGGAGAAATATATCCATATCTGTATCTGTCAAGGCTAGGTGCCCAGAGCTATATACCCACAGGGAAGAGGCCTGTAGAAATTACAGGACTGGAGTGTACAGCCTTCATAACTACCCTGTAGCACTGACTGAGTAGGGGCAAACTTGCAGTCCACTCTCTAACAGCGCGGTCCTATGCATACTTACTCAGAAGTAAGTTCCACTATGCTCAATGGGGTTTACTCCCTGGAAAGCATGTAGATGAATGCATAGAATAGTATTTATTTATTTATTTAAAAAAAATTATACCCCACCTTATCCTATGCCAAAGGCAAATGCCCAAGGCGGCTTACAACAAAAATTAAAATACATAATTTAAAAAAATACATAAAATAAGTTTAAACAATACATAACCGTACATAAAACTAAATTTAAAAACAATAAAATCCACTGGGGGGCGACAGTATGGAGCAGAGAAGCATCATGGCAGAGCATCTTGAGACACAGGAGGCAGACCACAACCCATCACCCAAACACTAGATGAAACAAAAACGTTTTGAGCCCTCGCCAAAAAGTCATGAGGGAGGGGGTGGTTCTCAGATCCCCTGGCAGGGAGTTCCACAGTTGTGGCGCCACAGCAGAGAAGTCTCGCCCACATGTTGCCACTCCCCTAACTTGTGATAGAGGTGGCACTCGCGTGCCCCCTCAGATGACCCCCTGAGGAGAGCCCCCTCAGATGACCTAAGAGAGCGGGCCAGAATGTATGGGAGAAGGCGGTCCCTCAGATATCCTGGACCCAAACCGTGAAGGGCTTTAAAGGTCATTACCAGCACCTTGAATTGGGCCCGGAAACGAATGGACAGCCAGTGCAGCCACTGAAGCAGCGGTTCAACAGAGTCAAACAGGCCTAGCTCCAGTGACCACCCGGGCCGCCGCATTCTGCACTAATTGCAGCTTCCAAACCGTCTTCAAGGGCAGCCCCATGTAGAGCGCGTTTCAGTAATCCAGTCTTGAAGTCACTAAGGTGTGGACCACCGTGGTCAGGTCCGGTCGACTCAAGTACGGCCGCAGCTGGTGCACCAGCCGAAGCTGGGCAAATGCACCCCTGGCCACAGCTGCCACCTGGCTTTCCAGGGAGAGCTGTGAATCCAGAAGTACTCCCAAGCTGCGCACCCGTTCCTGCAGGGGGAGTGCAACCCCATTCAGAATGGGCAGGTGACTCAGTACCTGCATCGAAGCTTTCCTGACCAGTAGGACATCTGTCTTTTCTGGATTCAATCTCAATCTATTAGCCCTCATCCAGACCCCAACCGCCTCCAGACAGCGCTCCAGGACTTCCACAGCCTCCCTGGAACGAGATGGCAAGGAGAGATCGAGCTGGGTGTCATCAGCATATTGGTGACACCCAATTCCAAATCCCCGGATGATCTCTCCCAATGGTTTCATGTAGATATTAAAAAGCATGGGAGACAGAATAGAACCCTGTGGCACACAGGGCAGGGCGCCAAACAGGCATCTCCCAGCATCACCATCTGGGACCTGTCAGCCAAGTAGGAACGGAACCACTGCAATGCAGTACCCCCTAGTCCCAACTCGGCCAGCCGATCCAGAAAGATACCATGGTCGATGGTATCGAAAGCCGCCGAGAGGTCCAAAAGGACCAGCAAGGATGCACTCCCCCTGTCCAGTTCTCGGCGAAGATCATCCAACAGGGCGACCAAGGCTGTCTCCATCCCAAAGCCCAGCCTGAAGTCAGACTGAAAAGGGTCCAGATACTCCATTTCATCTAGTATCCCCTGGAGCTGAGACGCCACCACCCACTCAATCACCTTACCCAAAAAAGGCAGATTGAAAACTGGCCGATAGTTATTTAAATTGGAGGAATCCAAAGATGGTTTTTTCAGGAGGGGCGCACAATTGCGGTCTTCAAGATGCTAGGCATCACTCCCTCCCGCAAAGATGAATTCACAATAGATTCCACCCAATTGCCAGCCCAACCTGCACAGATCGTATTAGCCAAGCTGGGCAGGGGTCAAGCGGACAGGAAGACGATCTCAAACTACAGAGGACCCTATCCACATCCTCAGGCTGTATAAGGTGAAAAGAATCCATAATGATGGAATTGACAGGTGCCGTAGGGACAACTTCTGGAACTGTTAAACCAGAGTCCAAGTCGTGGCAAATCTGAGCGATTTTATCTGTGAAGTGCTGTGCGATCTCATTGCAGCGGTCCGTCGAACACTCCAACTCACTCACTACAGGAGCTGAGTGGAGTAGATCCCAGACAACTCGAAAGAGCTCCGCTGGTCAGCTACTTACAGACGCAATGGTGGCAGAGAAAAACGCCTTCTTCGCTGCCATCACCGCCATGGAGTAGGCCCTGATATGGGCTCTAGCCCGTGTTTGGTCAGATTCATCACAAGTTTTCCTCCACCGTTGCTCTAGGCGTCGGCCCAGTCGTTTCATTGCCCACAGCTCCTCAGTAACCACATTTCGACAGTATCGACGGCAAGGCCGTAGCCGTTCAGGAGCGATCTGATCCAAGGCTCTCGCTGTCTCCCCATACCACAGGGCAGAACTTCCTTCTGAATAAATATGCATCGAATTGCACCATATGCCAATCAAGCTACTGTATATATTTTTAAAAAAACCTTGCCAAGGGAGGGAATCATGTGAAATTCATGCCATTTCTTACAATTGCCCACACAGTTTTAGAACCCTAGTTTTAGAACCAAAAAGCCTACTAGTTAAGACGCCTACATCTGCCTACTGCAATATCTAAAATACAGCGTGGATGTCCTCATGATTCTATCATGTCTGCCAAGTCCATATAAGAGCAGCATGTTGCAGACATTTTCTCAGTGGCTGTTCCACAGAGACAGAACTATCTTCCCCTGGAGACCTGCTAAAACTTGAGTAGGAGCAAATTCTGTAAATGTTGCAAGATCTCTTTATTTGGGTGAGCTGTTGGTGACTGTAATTGAGCAAGTGTGGGAAGACGGTTTTGTTTCTTTTGTTTCCAACAGAATATATAATATGGCCTTATATTTTAAGAAAGATTGTATTGGGTTTTGTTTTAAGTAGTAATAAGCTTTGATAGAGCCATATATATACATACAAGCATAGAGACAAATGGAATGATACAAAAATTAAACCAAAACATTAACTCCACTCAACCCCCAACAATTCTTCTTCATTTGCACAGATTTCACTGCCCACCAGCCCTGGAGGACTTAAACAATCAAGATAACAGAGCTATCTTCTCGGCATGCCTGGAAGGTTATAATGGAGAATGGCTCAGGAGCGCCCCCTACGACCCCGTTCGTGGTGGACTGGCAGAAGGCGAGGGCTCAGCTCTACCGTTTTCAGAAATGTCAAAGATAAGGGACACACACTGGCGCTGAAGAACAAGCTGTTCTGTGGAATGCGCTCTACGTGGCTGAGGTATATCCCTTATGTTCTATGCAGGCTTTGATGTGCTGGAATGAGGGACATTCCATTCGAAGAAGGGAAGTCTGGCGACCGTACAGTGATGCCATCCCTTGGGAGGTCCCTATCTGATTAGGTCTTTCCGTGCTGGGCGTATGCAATAATGCCTTGCGTGGGAGAAGCGGAGCAAAGGAGGGGGGGAGGGGGGAATGACACCAGAAATTCCCACCAAAGCGAGCCTGTGTAATCCGAAGCCCCCTGGATTTCACACAGCTCTGGCGCTCTGGCGCAACCCTTCTCACGTTAAAAACAAAACACACCCAACAACAGTGTCGACACCCTTTCCAGGGAAATCTCGTGATTGCGACTGTTTGGCGCTGGGGCTGCCCAGCGAGTGAGAAAGTAAACAGCAGGGACTGCCATGCCAGCTTCAAGGAGGGAAGAAACAGCTGCGACAGCTCCTCCTCCTCCTTTCCCCACTCCTCCTCGCTCTGCCTGCGGGGCTGCTGCTGGGTATATAGGGAAGGAAAGGAAAACACGATCCCCGAGGCGGCGGCACGCTTGCTGAGCGCCCCCAAGGCTCTGCCTGAACGTGACGCCTTCTTCGCGCGCGTGGCATTGGGCGGCGGCGGCTGAGGAGGAATATACCGTGCAAAGTGAGGGGCGGGGGGGGCCCACGAAATGATCCGTTGACTAGCCCCAAACAGGCTCTCCGTGTTCCTTCTCTTGATAATATAAATGCGGGGGCTGCCGAACTGAGGGGGTGGAGGAGGCTGCAGAGCCAGCTCGCTCCAGCCTTTCCGTGCGTACAACATGGAGGAAGGAGGGAGTCTGGGAGGCGAAGGGAGGGGGGGATGGCGAAGGAGAGGAGCGGAGGGTTATTTCAGGTGAAACGGGGAGGAGACGAAGAGAGGCAGCAGGATGGGCGGGAGAGATGAGGCGAGGGAGGCGGCGACTGCTGCTGCTGGGCGGGAGAGGAGGCGACAGGGGGGATGGCTGTGACAGGAGGGAAAGGATGTGGGTGGGCGAGGAGGGTAGGAAGTGAAACGGAGGGGGAGGGAAGCATGTGGGTTAGTAGGAGGGGAGGGGGAGGAATGGATGGGGCGGGTAAAAACTGGTTATTAGGCATGTGGGGAGAGTGGGGGAGAACTGATGTCATGCAGAGCAAGGAGGGCATTCGTACGGGGGGGGGCAGGCGGGATGAGCGTGTGCCACATTTCTTATAGCAAAGTGTGTTGCTTGACAGAATGGCCAGTATTCCAGATAATCGTATCTGCACAGCAATGCAATTTATTTCGTGGTGTGTGTCGTGTTCCAGAGTGTCCCTTTTGGAAAGGCTGCGAGCGGGTGGAATTTGGATCTGACACGTTTTAGGTCACCTCCAGGGAGGGAGGGACTGGGAGGGAAGTGAAAGAAAATCTGGGGATCTAATGACTAATGTCCCTGATGCTGAACGAAGACATGGATAATAATGGATGGTCAGCTTATATATTCAAGCAAGAAGGTGGCGCGTGAGAAAAGAGAGGAGGAGGAGGAGGAGGAGGGAGGAGGAGGAGGAGGAGAAGAAGAAGAAGAAGAAGAATGGGGCGGGGGAGGAGGATGGAACAAACTGTTCAAAAAAACAGCCACAGGAAACGCATCAATCTGAGTCACAGGGAAAAGCTACAGGCAGAATAATAAAAAAAAAATTTTTAGTACAGATCACTGCAAATGTGTCATTTACGTACATGCATGCTAAAGTTGAAGGGAGATGCGGAGGGGGGGCTTGGGGCGGTGGCTTTTTTTAAGAGGAGGGGCCTGTGGCGCCCCCAGCGTGTACTGCTCTGTCTAATCGGTCTATTTATAAATATGTACCAGCCTGGGTTCCTTTATTTATTTATTTTATTGAGCCAGCGTGGGAGGCGTATCATAATGCCTTCCACCACCACCACCGAGAGAGTAAGGGGGAGGGTGGAGTTCGCGTTCAGAACACCTTGTTGCAAACCATCAGCTTCCCAAGCACTTGCCTTTCCTATAGAGCTGTATCATATCGAGAGGGGGGCGAATGGGGTGTGTGTACTTTCTTGCAATACTGTACTTCATTTATCTTGCTCTAACGTTACAGGCTGTCAACTCATATTTGCCATGGGGGGGGGGGAAACACACCCCAACAAGTAGCAATCCAAGGGTCGAAAAAAGGGTTCATCTCTGAATAGGAAGGGCTGGAGCCAGCTTCCCAATCCTCCCTCCCCAAAGCAATGAAAGGGACAAAATGATCCGGCGTTTACATTGAATGACATTAACACTGATGATGGCCCTAGGACAGAAGTCACGCAGCAACCTTAGCTGTCAGTGAAGCCAGCACTTGTTCCTCCTTCGCTCCCTCCCCGCCTCCAAATTCCCCCTCTCTTCTTTCTATCTGTTTCTGTCTGAGGTGTAGGTGCTAATTTCAGTGCAGCTCACGTGGGTCTGGGCGCCCTGAGCTTCATGCACGAGCTGGGGGCGGGCTCACCAGCCCCCAATCTAGGGCAGTTTGTTCAACTGCAGTAAAGGGAGCTCGATGTTCCAGCAGCGAAGGGATTTCTGAGAACTGGGACTGTGTCCTCAGATGAACTCAGCTCCTTCTCCTCCTCCTCCCTTCTGCTGCCTGCAGAACAGCCTTAAAAGGGCGATGTCTGTACTTTTGCCGGAACAGCGTGTGGCTTCGGTGCACGTACATCTGCAGCCTGCAGTGCAGTCTATTGGTGCGGCCCCACCACTCTTCGCTCTGCATTGAATGGGGGAATGTTGCTGAACTTCTGTAAACAGAAGAGTTGGGGACTCATGGAAGTTTGAAATATCTAAACTTGCCTCCGAGAACGTAGCCATTTTCGTGCTCAAGCAAAGAGCAGAGCGTTTGCTTCTTTTGCTAATAATGACCCCTGTTCTTATACTGCATGGAGAAGCAGAACTTCAGCTCCCTGACCACTTAAACGGTGTTTTTATCACTTCTGCGGATTTCCTCTACAAGAGTACATTTCGTAAAATGCCACCGTATTAACAGGAGGAGCAATGCACAGGCTCCAAAGAAACAATTTTGCCTCCTTTGTCTCCTGCCTGCCTCACCACAGACACCAACATGAATTCCCCCTTTGTCTCCCCTTCACATTCTTCTATTCTTGCCCACCCACCCAATGCTTGGAATGTGCTTCTAATAATTATGCACAAGGCCTCACCCACTTTTTATTCAGATCTTTCCTAAATACATTGAATCTTTCATGAGGCCTCTATGTAGGGAAAATATAATGAGACAAACAATTACTCTTTTTGCATTTCCCATGATGGTACAGTACTTCTATACTTGGAAAACATATAAAATCAGACCATCTCAAAAGGATTTTCTAGAAGAATCAACGCAGCCCAGTTTATAAAAGTATGACTGATGTTGGCCCTTGTCAAGCTACTTTCCTGAGCTTCAGTTTTTATCTGTAAAATGGGAACAACAAACTTGCTACAAATTAAAGTGGGAGGAGGACTGTAAAGCCAATGCTTTACACATGGAAGTGCTGCAGATACAGGGCAAAATCAGGTCAATGTCAGCACTCATAACATAAGCCCTGCTGACTTCAGTGGGAGAGAGTAAAGTACAGTGAACCCTGTACGTCACTACGGTGGTGGCGGATGGCGGTACTGTAAGTCCCGCGCCGTCCTAGTCCCCGTTTACTCCCCGGTACAAGGTGGCCGTGGCCCCTTTCCGTCAGAGCCTGCCTGTTACCTTCACTGCACTGAATGGCTCCAACGGCGAGGGGGCGGGGACACCTCGTACCGGGGAGTAAACGGGAACTAGGATGGCGCGGAACTTACAGTACTGCCCCCACCATAGCGACGCCTCTGCTTGATTTAATGGACTCACAGCCCAATCCTATTCTTTCCACCCTGCCAATGCAGGGATGCCAAAATAGCTACTGCTACATCCTGGGGGGGGGAGCGTTGCTAAGGTCTCCTCTGGGTAAGGGAACATTCATTCCCTTACTGGGGTAAGCCTTTGCAGCACGGAGGAGTCTACTCGGACCTGCACTAGCGAATTCGTTGGTGGAGGTCCACATGGTCCATTGTTTCCAAAGTCTGTTAAATCGAGGTCCGTTACATCAAGGGTTCACTGTACATGCATAACAGCCCAATTCTGTATAACTTTATGTGACCGGCCTAAAGGGCCGGCTGCTGTATCCTAGGTCCATTGCGGCCTGCACAGGCACAGAATGCTTGTCCCCTTCCCTGGGTGTAAGTGGCTTGGGCCGCAATGGGCCTCGGATGCGTGCCAGCTCTGAAGGTTGCGACGGACCGCGTTGCGACAGGCCAGCCAATGGCCTCCTCCCTCACTGCCCCTGCCTGCCCTCCTCACACCCTTGAACTGCCAGGCCTAGGACTTAACTGGGTTGGTTGGCGCAGGTCCTGGGTGAGGGCAGCATAAGCGGCTCCAGCCTCCGCGCCAGCAGCGCTTACTCTCTGGGTACCACAAAAGTGCTTTACAGAACCTTCACGACACCCAACGCCGGCAGAGTGCACGCTCCACCAGCATATAGTTACACAGGATTGCACCGTAACTCTCTTAACAGAATAAATGGGACAGAAATTCAGGCATTTTACCATGTAGTGTGCTCTCTGGCACGGCACCCATACACCTCACCAGCAAAGTTAGGTGAGAAACACAATGAAAAGAGGCCTGTAGTATGTACTACTAATTGCCACTGCACTGGCACTACCTTGTTACCACTGTACTATCAAACCTAACTACCAAGAACCAGTGTCTCTTGTTCTACTTAATTTTACTTCAGTCTGTTATCCCTTGGCATCCCGGTCCTAGCATTGGCCCTCTTCTTTTATTGCTTTCTTCTCTTAGTGAAAAATCAGCAGTGGCACTACATGCCCTGGAATCGGGACACAAAATAGTGTCTGAGAATACTCAAGCTCTCTTCAAAGAAACGAGACCCAGGCAATGTCTGAGCTTGGAAGCGGTGGTGATTTCCCAGAGAAAAAATCATTCCCTGCTTAATAGGCAACAAGAACTTTCTTTCGTTAATAGAATTTGGCTGCCTATCCTGAGGAAGATTGTTTCCATACCAGAATCTTGATTGCTTTGATCCTTGCCTTTTTTTGTGCTTATTCCGCTTTAAATTGATTCCTTCGGATAGGAGCAGTTGCTTGTTTGCCTACTAATTGACAGCTGTTTCCTATTTCAGATTGACAGCTGCTTCCTATTTTAACTGGTGTTTTTCTCTAGCAGTCAACTCCATCTCACACAAGGTGCTTGTGTGTTCCTTGAAAATGTCCAGAGTCTTGGATGAAACGTTGGATTAATATTTTACAATTTGTGTGGGTTTTTTCAATGTTTTTATGTATTTTAAAGTTTTGGAATTCCTCATATTTTTGTTCAATATTTAAAAATCTTTTTACATGACTTTTTAACCTATATAAACTCTACCTCTTTTGTCATTATGTCTGGACATGAAAATATCCATACTACATTCTTCTCTTAGATTGCCAAGTAAATTTTTGCAAATATGTGCACAGACCACTTTGTGCCTTACCATGTGAGGAAAAGGGTGAGTGTGTATATATGATTGCAGCTTAATTCTACATAACTCCTAGTTAACAGAGAAAGCTTTCAGGTCCCCTCAAATCACCCTAGAACCCCTTCCCCATGTTGCAGTCATATATTGATGTAGGAAAATGCAGTAGAAACCAGCCAAGCAAGGCCTAAGTAAGCCAGCTTCTACTTTTCATTTGTGCTCTTTCCTACTGGTAGTGCCTGTGCTGAAACTAGTTCTGAATTATGTTTTTAAAGCAATTTCTAAAGCAGAGACTATGAATGTTCCATGTTACCAAGGCGCTTATCACGTTGGTATTTAAACACCATTGGAGACATTCTGAACTCAGATTCGTTTGACCTATTTTGAATGCTCCCAAACCCAGCCTAATCTCCTTCACATCTAAGTCGGTGGATCCTAGAAAGCATTCAAGACAGAAAGCTGTCTTTCTTTCCTGATTAATAATAAATACAGTGCAGAACATACATGCAATTATAGTTAAATGATTTAAAGGTCAAGCACAGGAAAAAAAAAATCCCCAAGCCCCAAAGCAGAAAAAAAAACTTGATAGCTAGAATCTTTTCAAACATATGAACTTGAAAGCTTGCTGCCACTTTGTCAATAAGGATGCACAACACCGCTATTGCTGAAGATTTAGCTCAAACAATCATAGACACTCCCAGATTTGAAAGCCAGAGAAACCATTGTGATTATGTTGTTCTGAAAACTTTTTTTTAGCATAGCCGTGATATCAGTACTAAAATTGTGTATCATTTCTAAACATTGACAGATCGTTGTGTTCAATTTTCAGCATTATTTTTTTCAGTATGACTATAAAGTTCAGTCCAATTTAAATTAATGCACTTTGGGACAAAAAAATCCCAACTTTATATACACTGTACAGTGCTCGTTGCTTGGCCAGCTCCTGCCAACCTAGCAGTTCCAAGGCATGTCAATGCGAGTAGATAAATAGGTACCGCTTGCGGGAAGGTAAACAGCGCTCCGTGTTCCAGCCGCATGCTACGCGCTGCGGCAAGGAGAGTCATGCCGGCCACATGACCACGGAGGCGTCTTCGGACAACACTGGCTCTTCGGCTTTGAAATGGAGATGAGCACCACACCCTAGAGTCGGACACGACTGGACTTAATTGTCAGGGGATACCTTTACCTTTTTACACTGATAGGATCTGAGCTGTCAGTGATGAACAAGGGAAGAGATCTTGGGTTAGTTCAAATAAAACATGAACCCAGTGTGTGGCAGCTGTGAAGAAGGCAAATTCCCTGCTAGGGGCCTTTAGGAAAGGGATAGAGAAGGGTAGCCCAATCCTACCTAACCCCCCACATACACACACACGGCGATGCAGCGGTACCAGCATTTAAAAAACAATTAATGAAAATTAATAAAAACAGTATCTAAAAATCGATTAAAAAGATCATTGCTACAATTAAAACAAGAGCATAAAAACAGCAGCACCCCCACCTGTACCAGCATGGCCTCCGCTGCATCCTGCAGGGGAGTTTTGGCTGCTGGAGGTCTCCTTGGGGTAAGGGGACATTTGTCCGCTTGCCTCAGGGTAAGCCCAGAAGCTGCTATGGGTCAACTCAGACCTGCACCAGTGATATTGCTGGCGCAAGTCCACATTGACTCGTCCAGGCGGATCAGGCCTGGGGAGGGGGTTTGGATTTGGCAGGAGCCGCCAAAACCATCCCTCTCCTGATCCGCCCACCCCCCCTACCCTGGTCCACCCCCTGCACCAGGCTTACCTGCTCTAGCAGGCCTCCCAACATCCACCGGCACGCACAGGAAGGCTCTGGCCTTCCCACTGGCATGCCAGCTGCTGCCGCAAAGTGCTTTAAGGCTGCTTTGCAGCAGCCTGTGCCAGCAGAACACATGTTCCACCAGCACTCTGGTTAGATAGGATTGGGCTGTAAGACTGCTAATATTCTGATAAAGACTGCTAATAATCTATAAACATCTATGGTGCACATTGGTTGCCACAAGTATTTTGTAGAGCTGGAAAAGACAGACAAGAGGGTAATTAAATAAGGGTCTTCCTTATAGGACCTTACAGAGAGAGAGAGAGAGAGTTTTCTCCCTCTCTCACAATATTAGAACCAGGGTTCATCCAATGGAACTGAGTGGTGAGAGATTGAGAACAGACAACAGGAGGTATTTCTTCACACGGTGCATAATTAACCTGTGGAATTTGTTGCCAAATGATATGGTGATGGCCACTAGCTTGGATGGTTTTAAAAGAGAATTGGACAAATTCATGGAGGACAGGTCCATCAATGGCTTCCGGGCATGATGTCTACCTTCAGGTTCAGTGGCAGGTTCCTCTGAGTCCCAGTTACAGAGGAGCAATGGCAGAAGAGAAGTATGCCTCTCACTCCTGCTTGTGTGCTTCCCAGAGGCAACTGGTGTGCCACTATAGGAAAGTGGACACTGGACTCTGAGGAAGTCCATTTGTGGAGACCAGGAAAATACCGTATTGTCCCGAGCATAAGACGCACCTGATTATAAGACGCACCCTTAAAGTTTGGTGCTATTAAAAAATTTTAATTAAATCACTGGCATTAAATTGCAACAGCCTGATTATAAGACGCACCCCTAGTTTAAAAACTTAAATTAGGAGAAAAAAGTGAGTCTTATACTCAGACCAATACGGTAAATATTACACCAGACTGATTCACTGATGTTACAACAGACTGATTCACTTTGTTGTTATCTTGCTGGATGCTCCTCCATTGGTGCTGCCGAGGTACGGGCATCCACAAACCACCGCCTTTTACCTTCTCTGGACACTCCCCTCTGAGAGCCCCAGCACACTTACGGCGCAATCCTGTGTAGATTAGCACCGGGGGAGCGCGTGCACTTTCATGGCACCCGGAGAGTAAGGACCACCAGCACAGAGGCCGGCGGCCCTTTCTCCCCCTACAGACCGTCCCCGCACCCGCTGGGCAAGGTAAGTCCTGCACCAGCCAATGCAGGGGCGGGGGAAGGGTGGAACAGGCGAGGAGGGAGGGTGCTCATTGGCCGCAATGGGTGGGGGGAGGGCGGGAATATCGGCAGCGAGATCCGCCAATATCCAAAGCCCTCCCCCATCCTGGTGCAGCTTTGCACAGAGTGTACACCAGCTCCAGAGCTGCTATACATTCGCAGAGCTGCCATACATTCGAGTAGGTCCATTGGGCCTCAGGCCACTTACACCCGGGGAAGGGATGATCGTCCCCTTCCCTTGAGGTGCACCGCAGCCCGGGACCTGAATAGGATACGTTGGCCGGCCCTTTAGGCCAGCTGCCGTATCTTACACAGGATTGGTCTGCCCGTGAGGACACTCCCATTTAACCTTCCCAGTGGGAGGTACAGTGTGCACACATACACACACAAATAAGCATATGTGCCAGCAGGAGGAGAGCGCAAGGCTTTGCCCCAGGACCCTCCAGAACCTGGCTGAGCTTACCTATATCTCACTTCAGGTCTTTTATTTCAGTTGTTCATTTCATCTACTCACTGTGAAATACAATCCTATGCACGTTTATTCAGAAGGAAATCCTACTGTGTTCAATGGTGTTTTCTCTTCAGTAAGCACACACAGAATCGTAGCCTTCTTTTCTCTGCTGAGAAATACATTGCTCCTCTGTTACTGTCTCTTCGCTGGATACTCTGCCTGTTTCTGTCCAATTTAAGATTCTGTTATTAGCTTTCAAGTTCATTCATCTTCTGGCTGCTACATGTCTTCTTGGTTTTTTTTCCTTCTTCATGGACTCCCACTTCTTTAATTTGTTTGCATCTTTTTTCCAACCACTGCCTTGCCTGGAATGAACGACCCACCAAGATGCAGTCAAATACACCTCTTTCAGCCTTTAACAACTCCCTTTAAACCCTTCCCACCAGAATTCTGCTGATTATATTATTTTATTATTTGATTGGTATCCTTTGCATTTTCTTGTCTCCCACCCACTCCCTTCCTCTTCTTATATTGCATTCTGTAACTGATGCAATTTAGCCTTTGAGCAGGTCTTTGATCTGTTTCAACTAGTTGGGTACAATGTTTAGTGTACGTTAGATGTATAAATTAGTAGTAGTGGTGGTATTACTACTACTGTTATAACAACTATTACTATACTATGTTTCCTGGAACAAGATCTTCTGAGTACAGTAATCTACAACACAGGGCCTAGAGAAGGAAAGTCAAAGGAGCATTGTTCCTTGAATCTTGCCTGGAAAGCTCCATGCGTTCCTACATCCTTGGCCCACAGCAAGGGAAGAGGGAAGAAAACAAAGGGTTGCCTTGCATCACATTGCACTCTTTTTCTCTCTGAATCCAAATATATTTTGCTGAATGGACAAGAAGAATTGTATACAGACAGAAACCATAAGACAGTGTGAGGGCCTTAGTACTAGGAAGCCTAGAACCACAATTCCATTCAGCTGTGGACTCACTGGGCAAGTCAACTGCATTTCAACCTCCACTACCCTATCTTTAAAATGGAAATACGTAATAAGGATGTTGTTGGATAAGGAAGGATAGGATGTAGGATAAGGAAATGTATCTGCCATGGAATTCAGGTACAGGTTGCTCTGTAAATCTAAAGAAATGAGGGAAACCTTGTTGACGTGGTCCTGATTCATCTCTATAAGACTAACGAATGTTTATTCTTATTCTTTGTCCTTCCTTTTTGCTTACCTCCACAATGGTTCTTCTCTCTATTCAAAAATGGCTCAGTTGCCTTGACCTGAATCCTGATATATTCTTTTCCTGTTTACCTAAGGTCACTATATTTCTCTTTTACATCCCTGTTTTCTCCTTCCTGGTCAGAGAGACAAGTAGCCATCTCAAACTCTTTTCAGCTCCTGACTTTGACCCTGACTTGAATTGAGTCGTTTCTCTTAAGCAAAAACTGTCAGTTGTGCTCAGCTTCTGCTCTATGTGACCCTCCCACAATGTGAACACCTGTTCATTAGTTAACTGGTTCTAGGAATAAACCACCTCTGTTTTCTGGGGGGAGGGTCAAACCAATTCTCTGAGTAAACATTCAGGCTCTTGAGTTTTGGAATATTTATATCTGTACTGATTTTTAAGTCGTACCTCTGTAATTTAAGGTAATTATAGTTAAGAATTTAAATATTTAGACTCTTCTAAACTGAGAAATAAGGCCCACCAAAAATACTTTGAGAATTCAGTTACACATTGTGGGTCATATTGCCAGTATGTTTGCAGCTTTGTCAACTGGTAGTGTAAACGGATTTGTTGAAGTGAAAGAGACTAAATAAACATTATTACTACTCTCCTATGCAAATAAGGGCCCACATGAACTTTGATTAGCTAAGGAAAGAGGGTAGCAAAGTGATTTTACACAGTATGAGCCAGCAGACAGAAAAAAGGGACATGAATTAAGAACAATTTCCAGAGAGTAAAAGCTGTTTGTATTCATCTACAAACTAATTCTTCAGAAGCATATTATTTTGACTCATAGGGAAACATATGCTAAGATCCTGCTGAAATAATTGAACACTTTATATGTTGGGGTAGTTTTATTTGCCATGTAAGTGACCAGTGTTATGTATACTTCAAGCTCAAGTGTGTGAGTGTGAGTGTGATGGTTGTGCAACATCCAGTCCACAGGAGAACAGAGTATCATATCTCACAGCAATATAATGAAGTCTAAAGAGCAGGAAGAATTGGCCAATACTGTTTTTTTATTTCTTTGTATGAGTGGGTTGGGTTTGGCCAACTCCCCACACAAACAAACTTTGCGATGACACTTCCCCTAAGGTCAGGGGGAGTGGCATGAAAATTGGCCAGTGTACTACAGCAAACAACAACAACAACCCCAAACAAACCAACATATGCACATGCTCTTTTACTCACTCAGGGCCAAACTACACATGATGCTGACTCACATGCAGCTTTTCTGACTCCTTTTCTTTTACACAGTGTGCTTGCACAGGCTGCAATCTTCCACAGAAGAAGGTTAAGGAACACTGTGGTGACTTTTCTGCTAAAATTTCCCCCAATCTGTTTTTCCCCTGTATGGAGAAAAAGATACCGGTACTCATACCTTTTTACTAGGGGTGAGGATGGAAGTAATTTTAAAACAGTTTTAAAAAGCCCCTCCACCACCTATTTCTGAGGAACAGTCCAGACTCTCCCAAAGACTGCAGCTGCATTTTGGAAAAAGAAAACATGTCAGTGGGGGAAACTACACATACCTCAGCATTATGTATGGCTTGGCCCTTGCAAGTGTCTCTTCTCCATCAGCACCTGTTTGGTTCATTAGCACCTGGTTTACTTAACAGCAATGCTAGGGAAAATAAAACTGTTTCTGGAAAAGGGAGAGGCACACATTCTTATTGTTTCTCAGTCTGCTTTCTCCTGGTGAGGATAACGAAAAAAAGTATTCTTTTGGATTCCATTTGTCACTTCATTTGCTATCTGACACAAGCAGAGGAGCCTGGAATAGGGCCAGCTCCAGAACGTTGAGGGAGGAGGGCCCCTCAACAACGTGACCTTAGGTAGGTGGGCCCCGTTCCCCTTACTTTGGCAGCAGATGTAATGCTACAAGAGGCACTGTGGGAGGGGAAAACATGGTAGCCAGCCACAGCTTGCTAAAAGCCAGCTCTCTAAGAATGAAAAACATCCATGTCTGCCACCATAATAGGGAGAATGGGGACCATGCAGCCTGTGGCCACTAGTTGTTTATGTCCAGACCTCACCAGGGGGGCATGGCAGACATCAGCAGTAGACAACAGGGTGCTGGGCCCTTGGAAGCTGTTCAAAGGTGCCTCCTAGTAACATTGTTGACTATGGCCTGGAGAATTTATACTGCAGCCCCTTAACAAAACTGAACGTACTCCTGAAGTGAAGATACACTCAGAAGCTGCCAGATGAACTTCCACAACGATTCTCCCCTGTGAATACACTTTACTCCCAGCCCTGTGGAATTAGGGCTGGACCAAACTGAGGTTTGGGCCAAATTAATGAGGACTCCAGGGGAGTTGCAAATGCACCCACTCCAGCCCAATCCTGCGTAAGGATCCTCAGCAGGTAGCCCACGGCGGAAAGTCTACTCGGGGAAGGTGACGCTTGTCCCCTTCCCTGAGTGTAACTGCGGCTGCGGCCAATAGGCCTCATTGAATTTCCACCAGCTATTTTGCTGGTGGCAGTCGGAGAAGGCCGTGTAACAGCCCAGCCACCCGGCGGGGACCGGAATATGGTGGACACCATGCCCCCGCCCCACCCGGGGTATGGCTGCCCTCCCAGCTCCACCGTCCTTCCCTCCCATCCGCCGACCCTCCCCCCCACCCACTGGATCCAGACTTACCTGGGTCCGGCGGTGGGCCAAGGGCTTCGGCGGCGGAGCTGGGAAGGCTGGCCTTGCGCCGGCCTTCCCGGCTCTAACGTAATCGCAAATGTGCAAATCGCAAATCTTTATGGCACGTTTGCGACTACTTCAGGCGGAGGAACACTAGTTCCGCCGCCTGAAATTACAGCAGGATTGCACCCCGTGCGCGTCGCTGGGCCATGGCGGGGGGCGGACTGCCAGGGGGTGCCGCACGCAGAAGGGCCTCTTCGGTTTGTTGCTGCGCGCCTCTTCGGCCTCATTGTGTGCGTGCGTGGCTTTTTCGCTCACACGCACACCGTTGTTGAGGGCAAGAGCCTGCCCAGTTGCCCTCAGCTGCGGGTCCGCCATGTTTGCGCATGCGCAGACCACCGCTGAGGGCAACCAGGCAGCCTTGTACCCTCAGCGGCAGTCTGCGCATGCGCAAACATGGTGGACCCGCAGCGGAGGGCAACCGGGCAGGCTCTTGCCCTCAGCGACGGTGTGCGCATGCGCGAAAAAGCCACGCATGCGCACAACGAGCCAAAGGTAAGGCCAAAGACGCCCGGAAAAAGGTAGGTGACGCGCTATGGCAGGGGGGCGGGGGTGATGCGCGTGCCCCCACTATCAGGTGTGCACCCTAAGTGTTTTACATGATTGTGTGGAACCCTGAAAATTGTAGCTCCATGATGGAGCTAAGATCCCTATCCAAGAATTGTAAACACCCTTGGAAAAGTACCATTTCCAAAATCACTTGAGAGAAGTCACAATAGTAAGTCCACCTAAAATTGATTCAAGCTGGTAGCATATACAGTATGTCATTTCCATGGCTAGGCAAACACAATTCTTTTAAGAACAAGTAACAGGTTCAGCATCAAGTTTATCTGAGAATCCCACAGATTCTTTGTCAGATATGATAAAGTATAGGAAATTAATCTGAGCAGCTAGTGCTGGGGTGGGGTGGGGTGGGGTGGGAGTGAGTGTGAACCGGTTTTGTAGACTGGATCACTTTCTGCATTTTTCTGGCTCATCTGTACAACTTTCTTCCTAACTCTTCCTTCTGCACCAGCTGTAAAACAAAAAGGGGTCAGGACATACGGTCCATCACAACAACACATTGAAGAAGCCACTGTATATACTGCAAAATGCCTTCCGCTGAAGACAGTCTGACCAACAGGTTGCAAGAGGAAATATTGACCCTCTAGCCAAATGCCTTCCAACTTCAGGTGTGGCCATAATCTGATGCTTTAGACTAGAGATAGTAGAATGAAAAAGTTGGTCAAATTAAGCAACGGGATTTATAATGCTGGAACACGTGCCTTCTGGCAAAGTACAGAATGTCATCATCTCCTAACTAAGAGGCCATGATGCAGAAATGTTCTTTTGCTTTGGGCAACTTCCTTTTGAACTGAACTACCCAGAGCCATTGTCTTATGCCGATTACTAAAAAAGTATAGAAAAGGACTTCCAGACATAACGAGAAATATTCGCTTAACTAACAGTAGATACTATGCGTGTTTATTTGAAGATAAGTCCCAGTGTGATCCATGGGGCTTACTCCTTATAAGTGTGCCCAGGACAGCAACCTAAGCAATATTTCTTTCATTTATTTTTAGACAAAACAATTGCAGTAAAATTCCCTGTTTCATTGTCTGTCCTTGCAATGGACATGAGCAGTTACTGTTAAAGTTGTAGAATCTTTTGAGACCTGTGCAGGTACACAAGTCCTTTCCTGAATAAGAGTGTTCAGTCAAAAAAAATAAAACACTCCTAAACAAACACCAGGCAATTTCTCTTTTGCCCCAAATGTTCTTTTGTATTAATCCTTCTCATCTTTAATCATGTAGGAGAGTATGTGCCACAGTTCAATCTTATGTGCATGGTGAATCAACTGGAGAAGAAGGGTAAAGAGTAACTTTTTTTAACTTGTTTTGTTAATCACTGAATCAGGATAGTGAATTACTTTAGGCATGGAGCAAATTGTGCCTTAGTGTGAGCCCCCAATTTCTGGAGCCTTCCAGCTGCACCCATGCACCACATCCCATTGTGTAATCCCCAGGGACCATAGGGTGCTGCTACTGTGAAAACAGGATATTTATTGCCCACCAGGAATAACTATGGAGAAGGCAGGAAAGCTTCATTCTGCAAGCTAAGTTCTGCTCAGAGTTTTTATGGTTTCTTGGTAACTGGTAAACACTGAATGTAGCCAGAGCAACAAACTAGTGGGAAACTATCTCATTGACAGAACTGGTTTGTCTGCCTGCAGGAAGGGGATGGGGGAGGAAAATTGCATAATCCAGGTTATATTGGATCTTCACTTGTATTTAGAGAACTGAAGTTACTATAAGTCTCTTTTTCCCCTGGTAATTTTCTTTTCCAGCTACACTTGGCTACAAGTTTCTTGCATGCCACGTCTTACCTATACCTAGAGGTGTTTGAAAATGGTTTTGTTTTTTTCACAGATTTCAGTATTTAACCAAAATGAAATAGCAGAAAGTGGTGTTATGTGTTTTTATTCAATTTTTTTCAATTGTTTTCAATTGTGAATGCTTTAAAAGTGTACTAGGTAGGTGGTATAGGTTGTATATAGGCCAGCAGGTGGCACAGTGGGTTAAACCGCTGAACCATGAGCTGTCGATCGAAAGGTTGGCAGTTCGAATCCGCGACAGGGTGAGCTCTCGTTGCTTGGCCAGCTCCTGCCAACCTAGCAGTTCCAAAGCATGTTAATGCGAGTAGATAAATAGGTACCGCTTGCGGGAAGGTAAACAGCGCTCCGTGTTCCACCTGCATGCTACGCGCTGCGGCAAGGAGAGTCATGCCGGCCATATGACCACGGAGGCGTCTCCGGACAACGCTGGCTCTTCAGCTTTGAAATGGGGATGAGCACCACACCCTAGAGTCGGACACGACTGGACTTAATTGTCAGGGGTCACCTTTACCTATAGGTTGTATAAGTTGTACAGTGTCAGCAGATGAAGAATGATGCAAAATTACATGGTTGTTGTTGTTGTTGCAGATTTCTTAGCAGAAAGAGGTGTTATGTGTTTTTATTTCATTATCACCATTTTCAAACACCTCTACCCATATCACTTTCTGAACCCATTATTCAGAAGACTTGCCCATTCCACAGAAATGTGCTTCTGATTCTTGCTGTGTTTCACAAAATTCCAGCATCATGACTGTTTCACATTCCCTTATTCAGGTTCATTGTCATGGGTTGATTTCAATGTATGGAGCATTTTATGGTATGAAAAGTAGAAAGAAGTGGGAAAGGTCCTGGTTTAAGGACCTGGTTGTGTGTGTAATGGTGTAAGGCCATGAATATAAATGGTAATAAATAAAGTAACAATAACCACATCAATCATAATAATACCATGGAGACTGAGCATATTACAACAACTACAGGAAAGGAGAATAGCTTTTGTATTCCTTTATCCATATTGGACAATAATTATACTTTCTGTCTCCATAAAACTACTAGCTACAGAAAGCTTCACAAAAAAAAAGCTGGTGTAACATAGTGGCTTAGCAGCACAATTGTTTCCATATCTACTCAGAAGTCAGTCCCATTGTGTTCAACATGGCTTACTTCCAGGAAAGTGTGTATGACTGCAGCCTCAGAGAATAAGCTGCAAATCAGGACTTCCCTGGTTCAAATCCCACCTTGGCCATAAATTCTCACTAGGTGGCCTATATGACGCAATCCTGTGTAAGATGCAGTGGCCGGCCAAAAGGGCCAGCCACCGCATCCTATTCCATTCCCAGGCCGCCCCAGGACAGCCCGGAAGCACCTCGGGAGAAGGGGACGTTCGTCCCCTTCCCCAGGTGCAAGCCGGCCGGGGCCCTATCGACCTCCTCAGATGTACGCCAGCTATGAAGCTAGCATGCATCCGAGGCGGTGGTGCATTCGAGTTGCACTGTGTTCAGTGGGGAATATTTTTAGCTAAGTGTGCATGAGACTGCAGCCTAAGGAAGTAACTCATCCACATTCAGTGATCTTGAGTGTTCACTCCAAGTCTGGTTTCTTTCACAAAATCTATATATAATGTCCTTTGCTTTCCCATTTTTTGCTACAAGTTCCCAGATGATTTCCCAACCCTATACAAACATCTTCTAACTTTTTGCCTTACCTGTTGCATCATATTTGAAGAAAAATTATTCAGTAACCTCCTCAAGCCAGAGAACATATTTCTGTAATATAGAATGACACCCTGAGCACAGTCATGTGTGTTATAAAATATAAATGATGCTTAATGGAGTAGGGAAGACAGTTTTGTTTGTTATTCAGTCTTGAAAATCTAAAACCCAACTTAATTTTTTTTAATTAAAAAAAATATGTAGGGACCACTCCTATGGCTATTGCAGAGGTTGCATAATCACTTTTCACTTCCCCTGAAGTTTACATTTTACGCTGAAACTACTTCTTCGTAGCTAGTTTCCCTAGCTCTCTAGGTTTACAAGTGAGAACTGCTCGGAATGTATTTTTGATTGGCGGAGCCAATGTTAGTGACATCAGCCAAATCACTTTCGATTGGCTAGCTGGTTGCTGGGACTATAAGGGTTTCTAGTGAGCCTCTTAACCCGATTTCTGCCGGAAATGCAAACTTAAAGTCTTGATGAGCAGCAAGGGAGCGAGTTAGCCCAAAAAGGGAAGGAAGTGAGCGAGAGCGCGATGAAGTGGTCCTCTGCGCCCTGGAATGCTGATCTGTCACCATAACAAGCAAACTGAACGACAGCTCCTCGCCGCTTGGCGCGCCCAATCGCAGGGTGCCGTCGGTATTCATTTTCCAGGCGCTTCCTCCGTTGCCCTTTTAAATGGGGGCTGCGAGGCTCTCGGAGTAGCACGAGGCATTGGGAGGGAACCTGAGGATTGGCCCAGCTCTTCGTTTATAGACACACCTCTCATGCAAAAAAGGCCCTTCTGAGTGGAAGGGGGAGAAGGTAAACAGAGTTGAATCACTCTCCTGGCTGACCAATTGGTGGTGTTGGGGTGGGGGGGGCTCGGAGGAGCCTTTTGCGTGATGGGCTTCTGCGAAATTGGTCCTGAGCAAGACTGTGCTGGAACAGCGAGGAGCCGTAGGCGAGGGGGGAGTGAGTCAGGCAGTGGACAGACCGGGCAAAAGTATCTTCTAGACCTCCGGCTTGGGCTGGTGTTTCAGAGTGGCATCTGCTTATGAGTGCGTGAATGCGCCGGGGAGCCTAAGGAAAGACGACCAGAAACAGCAAAAGGAACGGCACGGCAGAAAAAGAGGAAAACCCGGCTTGCGTGCGCGATCTACTGAGCTAATTTCTTTTTTCCCCTGCGGGGTGGGGAGAAGGAAAACACCCCCCCTGGTGCTACTTGAATTACTTGAAATCACCACTTGTGACACTGTTTCTGAAGACAGCCTTAGAATTAATACATATACATATAATATTCCAAGCGTGCTCGAGAGTGCATGAAAACCCAGGAGTTTACGGGCGTCTGTGAGAAGGGCGCACGAGAAACGGCGGAAACTGAGGTCAAAAGGTAGGCTGGTGCGTTGCTCCCTCTCGGGGGTCACGGACGGTCGTGGTTATGTAAAAGCGGAGCGGCAGAGGTGGACCCCTTCCCTGGCTGCTGAGGTACCCCACCCCACCTCCACCCGCGATCCGCAGCCTGAAGACAACACGACAAGCAGCCTGACGGTTGCAACACCCCCACCTACCCACCCCCTCCAAGAGGGAGAGGGCGGCGGCGGCAGGCAGAGAGCAAGGAAGTTTTTTGCCATTGAGTTCTGCTCGCTGTTGTTTCCCTCTGTCCCTGGTGGAAAGGGTGGCAGATCATCGCCTGCAGGATGTCAGCCGTGGCTTACATGGACTTCGTGGCTGCCCAGTGCCTGGTGTCTATTTCCAACCGCTCTGTGGCACAGCAAGACGTGACCCGGGAAGCCGAGTTGCTGAAGATGCCCGAGGAGGAAGAGGAAGAAGCAGCAACAGAAGCAGCCGTCGTGACCAAGGAAATGAACGACCCCAGGGACGCCTGGAAGGATTATTGCACGTTGGTGACCATTGCCAAAAGCTTGTTGGACCTGAACAAATACAGACCCCTCCCAACCCCATCCATCTGCAGTGACAGTGTGGAAAGCCCAGATGAGGATGCAGGATCAGACAGCGACGTGACCACTGAATCTGGGTCGAGCCCTTCCCATAGCCCTGTGGAGGGACAGGATGCTGGCAGCGTGCCCAACCCCCTCTCTCTCCTGCACAACGGAGTGCCTGCCAAGGGGAAACTGGCCACTGAAAAAAGACATAAATGCCCCTACAGTGGATGTGGCAAAGTCTATGGCAAGTCATCCCATCTTAAAGCCCATTACAGAGTGCATACAGGTTAGCTGTGGTCTCTCAATTACCAGTGGGGGTGGGGTGGGGGTGAGGGTGGGGGTTGACACAGTGGAGCAGAGAACAGTGACCGTGCAGCTTTCGTGTAAGCAGAGCCTGCCTGTTAGCAGAGCCTGTTTACAGAAACGCTTCGCTTACATAAAGGGAAACAGTGCCCTGTGGTTTTTTCTATTTCTTTTTTTTTTTAAGTGGATTGTCCTGGTGTGAACCCTTCTTAAAGATGCGGCGATTATTTTAGCCCTTCTCTTCCCCCGGTGTCAGCGTCTATATCAGAGCTCTCTCCTCTGCACTCCTAAGCATTCTCTAGAGCAGACTGGGTACATTTGGGGACATGGTGTTCATGCAAATGGCACGTCAAGACTGTGATGGGATGGGGGAGCAAAGGGTGTTTCTCTGGCTTGTCATGCTACTGAATCTTGTTTTCCTCTCTGGCTTCTGTACTGTATATCACTGAGGTGTGCTTACACTGAGAAGTTCAGACCAGTAGAGGAGCTGTTTAGTCCAAAAATGCTTCCTTGAGTCTGAGAGCCCTAATCATCCACACAGGTTCTGTGTGGATGATTAAGACTCTCCATATACTGTACTACTAGAGCCTTTTAGGGATTGCCATCCATTTAATTTCATGATAACTCTTCTCTCCTTGCTGGGGCAATTTTCGGTCTATACATAGGTGTGCAGATTTGATAGCGCAGCATTATACTTGGATAAAAAGCAGTGTATGGTGAGCTGAGCTGACTTTTTTTCTCCAGCTGCTTCCTAAAGTAGCATTTCAGAGCTGTGCTTGGTTCAGCCTCTGTGGCACATCTTGGTTCCATAAACCTCACTGGGCGTGGCCAGGTTTTGACGGTCGTGGAATGATGACGTATTTTCGGAATTCTCGTGAAGAAACGCATGGATACTCATGATATCTAGGTGCATTGGAATGTAAAATTAGTTGGGGAGCAAAACATGCAGGGAAAGTAATAACATTGCTTTGCATGTTTGGAAAGTTTCCTATTTATGTTAAAACATATAGGACAGTAGGTGCCAAATTATGAAAACACCTTTCCTTTTACAAAGACGTTCCGTTTTCATTTAGTCCTCAGTAGTATGGCAGCCAGCTTCATTGTAGCCATTTGGAATATGACGCATTGCCTTGCTGCCTTGTGTGGGTTTTTTTTGGTTTTAGACACTAAGGCTGAGTGTGTCTTCAGTAAGCTGATGCTTCAATAAGCTTGTTCCTGGTTTTAACCTCAGCCACTATAAAGGGTTGTGTTCTCTGCTAGTGAGCACAGCTGGTACTTCATTGCAGTCACTGGAAATGTATCCCTAGAATTTGGCAGATACATTTCAAGATATAAGCAGATTGCTTCCACATGTGCATGTTCAGTAAGAGCTTTTGTAAAAGACCAAATGATTGGTGATTACCACCTCTTCCAAGTGCATTGTAGCCATTTGTTGTAGAGTGTGTGTGTGTGTGTGTGTGTGTGTGAGTGTGAGAGAGAGAGAGAGAGAGAGAGAGAGAGAGAGAGCGCACGAGTGCAATATCTAAGACCAAACATGAGAGGGTTAGGAAGTTGCAGTGATGTCACAGAATGTCATTGGAACGTGCTTATTAACATAATGTGGCTTTTTAATGGCTACATGATTATGTATTGATAGTCAAGTCCCAAGATAACGTGTCTGGTTTCTCTTGGTCTTGGTGTGTATGCTTTGGCAGCATCTGCAAAGGGGCAATCGATAGGTAGTAATTGTAGCCCCCACACACGCACACTTGTTTAGAGATGGCCTGTTTAGAGCAGATGTGATGCGATAAGACATTTAAATTCTGTCTCTGTCCAAACTTATGGGTCAACAGAAGGCTTCCATTTCCTATGGATGTTTCTATAAGTACTACATTTGCTTTATTTAAAAAAGAGAGATGGTGAGGGAGGAAAGTTTGTTGAATGATTCTCCATAGCCCTAATTATCCATAAAACAAGATACTTTATGCCCTGACCTAGCCTGTGGGAGTTAAAAGGCTATAGCAATGGTGGCAGAAGGTTAACCTAGTAATCCAAACATCTTCTGCCAATTTAGATTCTGCTCTAACAATTAAAATTCTCACAAACTGTTGCTTTCCTTTCAGATTTTAAGCTTTTTTTAAAAAAAAAAAAGCTGTAGATGATGCATACTATCTGCATAGGCATTGTAAAGCACCATATTTGTAAGCTGGCATAGTGGGGGAAGAGAGAGAGAGGAGGCAAAGGAGGAACCCATATTGCTCAGCATTAGCATTTGTGTTGTAAATGACTCCCCTCCCCCCCAAAAAAGTTGACTGACAGCGCAATCCGACTTAACTTTTGTGCCGGTTTAACCAGCGGCGCAGCGAGAACGGGAGGCCCCAGAACAGAAAAGAGATTCAAATCCCCTCCAAAAGAGAAATTCAAAGGGGATTTGAATCCCTTTTCCGTTCTGGGACCTCCCGTTCTCGCTGCGCCGCTAGTTAAACCGGCACAAAAGTTAAGTCAGATTGCGCTTGAAAAGAGGGAGATATCTTCATTTTAGGATTGAAGACAAGATGGTACTGCTGTCAGCACCTGAGTGCTAAACGCTATCTTTCTCCAAGAGGGAGTGGCAAAATGTGGATTCTGGCTGAACTCCCGCTGAAGTATCTTCCCCAGTGGCCTAGTTCTGACTACTACGGGAGGAAACCTGGGACTGAGGCCCAGTACTGCTTCCCCGCTTGCAGAGCTGGCATTCTATGTATCGCAGGCCAGAAGATGAACAGGAAAAGGAGTGGTGCATGTCACTCAACAGTGATTCCTGTAGTTAAAGCACAGAACATCGGAAGGAAAGGAGTGTAAGCTTCAGCCAGCGTCCTTGCTACAGCAGGAGTACCAATTAACTTGTGAAAACATAGAAACCCATCATTGATATCCTGTTAGCTTACCTTCCAGAGTAAATGCTGACCCAGTAATATTTATGAGAGGTAGTTTATTGGATTTGCCGCCTCTTAGGCAATTAAGGCATTTTTACCCAAGGGTGTATATACGCAACAGGAGTAAAATGCACGCACCTGTAGACGGGGAGGAAATAGGATCTGGACAGATACTATGGAGCAAAAATTCTTAGAGGTTGGAATAGTAGTTATGTCGAGAAAATAACTTTAGCAGCCATCTTCTGGGTGCTTCCATGATCTTCGCCCACTTGGTAGTAAGTTGGAACTATACAAAGTATAGAAGAAAGGAACATAGTTCAGTTTTCTAGTTATTTTGGGTATTCTGAAGAGTTGTAATACTACGTTATGCTCCCTTTTTTGCCAATGGTTTATTATAGTCAACTAGCAATGACATCTGCTCAGTGTTCCAAGAACTATTGACTGGAAGCACCATCGCAAATTAGTACTGTGGAGTACTTGCACTGTTAATTGACTGTGTGCGTAAAACTTGCATTCTGCTTCACATGTTCAGTGAACTTGAACTCTTTTCACCAGAAAGTTAGTTCAATGGACAGCATCACCATAGCAGCTCTGTCTTTTACCAGCTGGAAAAAGTGTTCCAGGTAGAAATTAAAAATGTATACTTCCTGCTTTACTTTTCAGTGCCTTATTATTATTATTATTATTATTATTATTATTATTATTATTATTATTATTATAACAGTATTTATATACCGCTTTGCAACAAAAAGTTCACAAAGTGGTTTACAGACAAAATCAAATGATTAAATGGCTCCCTGTCCCAAAAGGGCTCACAATCTAAAAAAGATACAGAAGAACACCAACAAACAGCCACCAGAAAGACACTGTGCTGGGGTGCTTTCCTATCACTACTTTCCTATCACTGGGTTAAATTTACAGTAAGTAGTTGTATAGCTCAATTTGAGCTTACAAGAGTTCACTAACAGCTAAACCACAAGGCTGATAAATCCCCACATTTTCTCATATCAACCAAAACTAATAGCAAAAAAAATTGCACAATGGCATGCATGAGAAAATGGAGAGTGCCTTGTAGAGCCCCGTTTGAAGACTGATGGTGTAGATCAAGAGGTAAGTAACAGCCATCTTGCACGGCCCTGTAAGGCAGGCCATGTCTGTGTCCTTAGCAAATTAAAACAAACCCACACACCCACACCTACACACACACACACCCCACACACACACACACGAAACTTGAACAATGCATACTAGGGCAAAGCTTGCCAGCCAGACTTAAAGCACATGGTCCCCATTGCATACACTGTACATTCCTCACTTACACTGTGGCATTTCCTGACAAGACTCTTCCCTTTATCCCGTCTCACCACCACCATACTGTAGCTGTCTCCAGTGCTTTCTTCATTCACGTTTCCTCCTTTTCTTATTTCCAAACTTTAGGTATGCTTAAAATAATAGGCCCTTTTAAAATCTGAGCTTGCTTTCTGGGCCACCAGTCTGATTTGCTATGCAGCCTTTCACAGCCTTTGTGTAAAGATGCATGTTTTCCCTTTGTGACTTCCTTGTCTTACATTTTTAATGCTTATTGCATCCTCTCAAATTTTACTCTGAAGCACAGTTTCAGAATTTCTGCTCTTGCTACCCTCATTCAATCTCTTACTCATCTTTTTTTTTTTTTAAACTGGAACTTTTTCAGTGAACTTTGGTCTGTTGTAACATGGTGTGTAAGGCCACAGACACACGGGCAGTTTGAGTCTCTAACACAACTGGTACACAGAGCTGTAATGGCAAAGATCTCCTCAGTACTAGGACCTACTACACTAGTGAGAGGTTCCTATTCAAATTTAGAATATGTCCTATCCTAAAGGAGGAGCCATGGAAGGGGGGAGGAGCCATGCATGCTTTGTGCAATCCTTGTTTAGAATTGTGGCAGTTCTGGAATAGTGGTCTTGATAATGCTGAAAATATTATCAAGTAGTGGAAGATGATACGGATCACAAAATGTCCATATGATAAACCTGTTAAAGCAATAGTCTATTAATCAAGCTATTTGGGTTTAGGGGTCAGAAATTGGTGTCTGACTAGCTACTGTTGGGAAGTATGGTTTTGAGGGTTGTATTAGGTAAAACAAAAAATGGGTTAGCAGTTTACATAGAATAAACTTTCTGTGCTGTGGAGTTTCTAGGTTCTAGTATAAATGATAAAAATAGTAATGTTACCTTTTTAATAGCATTTGGCTCCAAATCTGCAATGGTAATGGACATCAGAATGCAATCACCGGTCTCGGGAAACGTTTATACAAACTGTTGGGGATTTTCCACATCAGAAGTCTCAGTCTTTCTCAGTTGTTTACTGACGGAGAGAAATACATGGTGTGAATGGATGGATCATAGATATAGTTAGCAGTAACTCTTGTTACCACAATGGCTGCTTAATTATTTCTCTTTGCAGGAATCACTTCATTCTCTATTCTTAATGTATATGTTGATCATACACTGTATTTTATTCTACATGCTATACAGTTGGACCTTTTTTTTATCCACTGGGGTTCTGTTCCCAGAACATTCCCAGAACCCCAGTAGATTAAAAAAAAAATCAGTGTTAGAGGAAAACCGAGGGGGGTGGGGTTCGGCATTTCCCTCCTCCTGAATTTGTTTAAACTGACTGAAAAAATAAACGTTACCAGAAGCAACCTGTAGATGGCACCAGAGACTCCCAATTGCATTTTTTCTTTTTCAGCAGTTTAAACATGCCCGGAAGCAGCTGGCAGATCCCTGACAGATTCCTGGTTGCATTTTTTCTATTTTTCAGCGATTTGGAGGTGCGCAGGAAGCGGGAAGTGGCTGGCAGGCCCCCGACAATGCGTAATGTGGCGTGGTCGAATTCCCTCTTCCACAGTTTTGCCACTCTTGTTGAGTCAAATCTGTGGCTGGAAAAACTGGATAAAAAGGTTCGACTGTACTTGTAAAGCTTGACAAAATGGCAAGATGGGAGAAAATGGACCGGGTTCATTAAAATTACTCTCAACCGTTGTTTTCTGACACTCGTACTTCATCTGAAGTATGGAGAACCGGCGTGTTCCAATCTAAGAAGGAAAATGTACATTTTAAGAAGGAAACAGTGAGCAATAGAATGGTGCTTACTCATCAGCTTCATCCTTTCATGCTAAGACTGCTATCTCTAGTTGCCAGTAATGGGCATTCTGAAAATGCCAGCATTTAATGAATTATTGTACCCTGTTGTGTCTTAGTACAGAAGTACATATGCTAGTTTTTATGTCCTAACTTTAGGAGTGTGTGCTTCTTAGAAAATGAACACTTGGTATCTCTCTGGGTGAATGCATTTATCCCTGAGGTACAGTATAATCGTATGAAGGGCAGAGCTGTCATACCTGAACCAAGATGGCAGTGGAAACCAAGTTACGATTCCAAGGTCTGAAGCACAGAAATGATCCCATTTCAGTTGGCAACGAAAAGAACCCATTCCAAACATTTTGGAATATTTGGCGCTCTCTCTCTCTCTCTCTCTCTCTCTCTCTCTCTCTCTCTCTCTCTCTCTCTCAATGTTTGGGCTCAGCCAATGTCACCCTGTCCTTTCTGACCCAGGGCAACTATTTGCAACATATTTATTCTGCCTAATGAAGAACATTGATTGTGACCTTGTTTCTTTCCCAGTAAGAAAGGGAACAAACATTTGGACACAACTTTCACAATTCTCTGAATCAATATATGAAGGAAGAAGCAAGTTTGAACTGTTAATCTGCATACCTCAGACAAATGTTAAGTACACTAAGAGCCTAATCCTATCCTTTCCCCTGCCATAGATTGCGACCGTGCCAAAACAGGCTGTGCTGTATGCTGTGGTGAGTGGGCAGATTGGGAGGGAAAATATTTTCCCTTACCCCTCTGTAAGCCTCCCAATTGCCAATGGGCCTCCTCGGACCTATACAAGTTCTTTAGCTGGTGTAAGTCCAAGAAGATAAAGGAGGCATGTTGGGAGGGTTGGAAGGAGATAGCATCTGGTGCAAGTTACTTGCACTGGGTGCCATCCCTCCCACCTTCAACACAACTCCCTCCCACCCCTCTTTCTATCCTCCCCACCGACCTACCTGTGTTGGTGGGCCTTTCTGATCCCGCCGCCGCAGGTGGGGCTGCTCCAGGCTCTCTGGTGGCATTCTGGAAGCACACAGTTTTACATGCTGCTGGAATGCCGTTTGCGACAGCCATAAAGGTGCTAGTGTTCTGGCAGCAGTAGCACCCAATAGGATTGGGCTGTAATAACAAATGTTCCTATCCTAGAATGTATTGTTTTTGGTATGGAAAATTCCAGGTTTCTTGCATATTTTATTTCTATCCCATCATTTCCAAGGAACTCAGAGCAGCATACACGCTTCTTGCCCTAATTTTATCCTCAAAACAACTCTGCGAGATAGATTTGGGTGAGAAATGATGACTGGCCCAAAAGACCCCGAAGCAATCTTCACATCTGAGTAGGGCTCTCTGTGAGTAGGGAGTTTTGTGGTTCTAGTGTAACACTAACCACTATAGTGCAGTCCTATATTGCAAAATGAGTCGTGTAGCAACAAAAATATCCTGGAGGGACAGTTGGGTATCTTGCTCATGTGCCTTGTCTACGCTGGAGTAATCTGGAGCTCCTGGCCTCTGATGATGCTCCACCTTGACTAATAAGCTTGTTGAGTGAGAACTGCTACATTGTGCAACAGTGCAAATTAGTTCCAAGTAGTTCCAAGTAACAACTATTAATTTGCTGCTTACACCATCTGTGCCTGCCTGGTATGTTAGAATATAAAGCCTTGTGCAAAACTCTGTAGAGTTAAAGTTCTGTCTCTCAGCATTGTTCAGAAGAATATTAGTCACTCACAGGGTCTCCTCTGTTCTTTTCAGACCATGCTCTTGAATCGAGCAGATTCTATATGCCTCTCCAAATAGAAATTTGCCTACTTTAGGTCTGAATGCATTTTCTTTGCAGCTACTGTGTGTGTTTCTAGCAAGCTGATCTTTAGGAACTTGTACAAGAAGGAAAGGGGTGCTTTGCAAGCCTGCTTGCCAGCTGGCCAGAATAAAGTGTCCAGATTTTTGTGAACATCTGGATCCAGTGACAATGGAATTCTTAATTCTGAGATCAGTCTTTGGAACTGGGTGTTCAGACTCTTTTTTTTGCCCAGCCCAGTCATCATTTTGCTTGGAATAATCAGTGCCAGAAGAAAAATGAAGGAGTCAAAGGGCCAGTGCCAAAAGCCCAGAGATAAACGCAACCATTCTGGAAGAAAAGAAACCTGATCTGAGCAGTAGCCTTGGTATGGCTCACCCGTCCGTGGAGACTGAGTAACTTCTGGACAGTGCTGAGATATCTATTGCTAAAATGGACAGGCATCGAAAAGTAATGACAAGAACTACGTAGCCTGCTGTCCCTGCAAGTTGGTGGGATGTGTGCCTGGAGGATGCAAGAGCCGGATGAGTCCCTAAGCATGCTTAGAAGATGGCAGGAATGATGCAGATTCCAGAGACCTTTGGAGACCAAGAAGAATGCAAGGTATGTTGGATTGTTTTGATTGTATAATTGATGGGGGTTGGACTGTCAAGCTTGGCCATTGTGGAAACAACCTTTGATTTATACCATCTCTTTCTCTCTCTCTCTCTCTCTCTCCCTCTCTCATTTATGGGGTAGATGCAAGCTTCCTTGAGAACAAGGGAGCTCCATCTTCCCTGGTTTGTTTTTTGAGCCCAGTTCACCACATCATTGATAGAAACATGCTGCAACCTGCCACTCTTCTTCTTAGCAAAACATTTTTAGACACACTATAAGTGCTGATTGAGGGCATCATTTTCAAACCATTTAATTTGGCATAATCGGTCAACTTTGATGGAATTGTTCAAGAGTAAATAGGCACATCTACAGTACAAACTCCTCTTTCTCTGCTGGATCGCCCCAAGAGTCCATCTAGCTCAGTGTTCTGTTTGCAGGAGTGCCCAGACAGATGCTCCTGGGAAGCCACAGTGAGGTCATGAAGGCAATAATCTTTTCCTGTTTGCCTCCAGCTCCTGCTACTCAGACTAATTCTGAACATGGACGTTCCATTTAGCTCTCATGGCTTAATACCTATTGGTAATAGGTCATACCTATTGGTAGCAGAAGATCTATTCTCCATGACCATGTCTAATCTTTCTCTAAGCACATGGCCTTCGCAACATCTTGTCATAGTGAGTTCCATAAGTTGTTGTTAATGAATAATGAATTGCTGTATAATATTAAGAATAAGAATATTTATATACTGCTTTTCAACATAAAAGTTCACAAAGCAATTTACAGAGAAAATCAAATAACTAAATGGCTCCCTGTCCCAAAAGGGCTCACAATCTAAAAAAGATGCAGATGAACACCAGCAAACAGCCATTAGATAAGACACTGTGCTGAGGTGAAGAGGGACAGTTACTCTCCCCCTGCTAACTATAAGAGGAGCACCAACTGAAAAAATGCTTCTTTGCCCAGTTAGCACACACAAACACACAGGCTCTCTCCTGGGACTGGGTTCCAGAGGAGCCAATTCATATGTTAGTTACATATCTATTCTGCCCTTCCTCCAAGGGACTCGGAGCAGGAAGCATAGTTCTTCCCTGCTCTTTTATCCTCACAACCACACTGTGGGGTATGTTCACAAAATCATAGGAAGCTACCGTATAGTTAGTCAGACTGTCAGTATTGTCTGGCAGCACTTCTCCAAATTTCCAAGCAGAAATGTTTCCCCTGCTGTACTTGGAGGTGCAAGGGATTGAACCTGAGACCTCAGCATTCAAAGCAGATACTCTGCCACTGAGCCATGGCCTTTCTTCTTGTTAGACTAGTCATAGTGCCTGGCCCAAGCTCACTCAGTGAGCTTCATAGCTGAGTGAACCTGAGCCTTCTCCACTCCTAACCACACTGATTCTCATGTCTGTGTTTTTTTCTTCCTAGAGGTTTTTTTTTTTTCCGCTTTAGGAAGGTACCATCCTGAACCCTGAAAATGCTATTTTCTCCAAGTTCAAAAAACAGTTTAGATCAGGGGTTCTCAACCAGTGGTACTTGGGCCAACTGCTGGTGGTATTCGGACCTATGGAACCCCACTCTGATGTGGCACTTTTGGTGGCATGTTTTCACTCCCAAGAGGATCCTGCCTTTGGCCTAGCCTCTCCGGAATGCTGAGAAGGACCCTCCCACCTGCCCAGAGCCTCCTACCTGTGTTTTCTGGCCTCTGAAAACCTGGGAGTAACTGGCGATGATGTCATTGCCTGTCACTTCCGGTGGTATGCAGCAGGAGAGTGGCGCCGGAGGTGGTACTCAGCTGGGAAGGGGTTGAAAACCCCTGGTTTAGATATTGGGTGTGCAAACTTCAAAAGAAAAGGTGTGTGTATATGTGTTTCTTATTTGAGCAGCTTTTCTCCCTAATTCTCAAATGGTTTTTGAATTTGGGAGAGTATAAAGAAATGTCTAAGACCTTGTCTGAGAGGTCACATCCTGAGAAACTCTAGAGAGAAAAGAGCATGCTTAGAGCTTGTACCTGTATCCCTCCCTCCCACCCACCCCCAGTGGAAACAGACCAGGAATGGGATTCAGATTTGTTTGGTTTGGGGTCTTGCTCCTAGTTTTGGATTTCAGCATGAAACCTTCTGCTACCCTGTGTCCCACAACCCTACTGCCCACTGCTACTGCCACCTATAGCTTCTGACCCTGCCGGTTAAGACTGGCCCCTTGTCAGATGTGGCTGAATGGAATCCCTTTGGGCCTCATAACAGAGAATCTGCCCCCAGTCTTATGGAATTCACTCTCTAGTGAGGCCTGCAGGTGTGCAGCACTAGTAGAGTTTAGAAGGAAGGTTTCACTGCTCATTGAAGTTTTAGCGAAAACATTTCAGATGCTTACAAATGTCATTGATACTTAGTTGATTTTTTCATCGTTTTTTATAAGAAACGTGGTATGTGAAGAAGTAGTAGGAACAGCCTGTACAGATCTGCAACCTGAATGCACCCCTGTATGCAAACCCCCCCCCAACAAAAAAAGCTCATGCACAAGCATACCCTGTCACCACCACCTCCTTGCCCTCCTGGATGCTTAAGAAAGCAACTGGGGAGAAACGGCCAGTTCCAGCACCACTGCCTTGCTCGTCCTCCTTGCAGTCCTGTTTTACAATAAACAGGAAGAGCAGAGCATGCTGGGAGTGCTGGAACTGAAGGTAAGCTTCCCCTCCCCCTCTCCCGACTGCTTTCTTAGGCAGCTGGGAGGACAAGGAGGTGGCAGCAAAGGTAAAGCACGCTTGTTGCCCCTCTTTCTCCAGCAGCATCGGAGGCAGAGCAGGACTGCTGCTACTACCCCAGTTGTCTTCACACTCACTCTCAGTGAGTTGGAAGGATCGGGTAGCTGATTAAAGTGGGTCGTGGGCAGGTGCAGAGGGGCAGGGCACCCCTTGTCTGTTTTTCCCCACCCCCACTCACTGCTTCAGTCAGCCTCATTGGCTGGCCCTGAGTAATAATGTAAAAGTACCGGTATTACAAATGTGTGTACAGTGCATATTTAAAATGGCAACTTCATGGAAGTCAAGGGCATTTTAAATTGGCAGGATAATTTGCTTTAAGACCCCTTTTCTGGTCTTCTCTGAAGACTAGAATGTACATGGTCCTTACAGTAAAGAGTTGTCGTGAAATAAACGTTGGATGGTATCATCATAGCACACACATTATATTGTCTGCCAGGGTGTCTGTCTGCTGTGATGTTTCATTCTCCTGCTCTGTTTTAACGTCCAGCATAAGCACTCGCTGATCTATTAAAACCACTGCCAAGTAGGTAGATTCAAGGCCAAGTAGAAAGTGCAGAATTGCAAGGTAGCAGAAGAACAACTGATCTTGATCATAATTTCCCTTCCTCAGCCCTCTAGTCTAAAGTAATCTCTGTAAGTTTCTAGTAACGACGGTTCTCAATCACAGCAGAGTAGGAGTAATGCTCATTTTTTTGCCCTGTCTCCCAGGAACTTTTATTCTTTGCTCTGGGGCTTGGATGTGTTCCATTTTCATCCAGGAGTACAATTCTGTAGCTTTTTTCCCCCACTTCAGAGCCCTCAGTCAAAAGTGTTCTGCATTTCTTAGCTCCATATCTTCTCTTCTGTGTACTGTTTTTCTTTTTCCATACTGGATCTGTTTCCTTCTACAAAATTGAGAACTTGCATTGCATCTTGAACCCGTTTTGCCAAGCTTGGTGTGCACAAGATGATACTAAAATAAGGGTAATGCATTTTATTGGGTTCCTTGCTAACAGTGTGTGCTGTTAATAATCCAGTTAACTGCCTTTGTTTCTCATTCTAGAAACTGCTGGGAACCCTTGGCAAGATAAGGTGAATACTGTACCTGGGTGCTTTTCACAGTGAAGTGTGGAAGCTGGCTATAATGCTCCATGGAAGGAAATGGAAAACCTTTTGCTGCAGTTTAAGAGCATGACAGGAAGATTTTGACAGACTGCTAAATTCATGCAGGCCACTACTAAAAAATAAATCCTAAACCAGAGGAGAGCAATACTTGAGCAGAATCTATCCAACATGATGTCTAAAAGAGGTGACAGTACTGGGAATGCCATAGGAATCTGATGAAAAGCACTGGAACAGCACAGGCAGCTAGACCTCGTGCCTCTTTACACCTGCATGAATGTTGTCTCCTCCTTTGCAATACACCCGCTTACTGAATGCGATACACCCGCTTACTGAATGGTAGCAAGCAATTGTGACTGGAGTTCTTTATCCTTTTTGACACTTGTAGCTTTTTTTCCACCCCTCTCATGGAGCAGAGAATGAACTTCTCAAGATGCATCATCAAGGGCCTTCTACTTCTAGTCTGTACATAATGGTAGCATTTGCTTTTTAAAAAAGAAAACAAACCTCTTTCTCATTGCTGATTAGAACTGGCTTATGTATTTGTATGTTTTCAAATAAAGAATTGTTTTGGTCATCTCTGTGAATCTGTTACTGCGAGTACTTTAAATTGTGTCTGTGTCACCCGTACTCCACTCTATTGCTCAGACTTGTGATACCAAATACTACTTGTTATAATCCTTCTCCCACAAAACCCACCACTCTTCATAGGTTTAATCAGTGCTGACACCAAGTTGCTGGGAGCTTTGGCGCTAAGCCCTGTATTCCCCCCCCCCCCCGGATGTGGTAGCAGTAGAGCCAAAAAGCACCCAATACTGATGAAGGATCTGGGGTTTGGTTGGCCAAATGGGCTGTCTGGTGGGTATGGGGCCTTGGTCCAAGGCTGACTCCTTGTTTTCAATTGCAACTAATACAAAGCTTCGTTTACCACCCCTGTTTCAGAGCTCAACCACATTGATCCTCTCCACACACCATTGGATATAATGAATAAATTTACAGCTCCATAATGGTCTATTTGATGGCCCTGCTGGACTAGGTATAACTATCTGGGCCTTCCACATCTGCCTGATAGTTGTCTTCCCAGCTGTGCAGAATGCAAGAGGTGTATTGGATAGTCATGTTGCTAATACTTGGCATGGTGGTTTTTAACCTGTAGCACCCCCAAAAGTACTTGTGTGCCCTGTGTAGGGTATATTCTGCAAACCAATATATTTTGTGTATTTATAGACTTAATACTGTGAGCCCAGGTGTGTATGTGGGGGGGGGGGGGAGTCATTGTTTAGTCATGTACGTGGATCCATTTCTTCTGTAACCTGTGCTCTCAGGGGGTCTCTGGATTTCAGTTGTACTTAGCCTGCATCTTTCATGTAGAGAAAGGTGTACAGCCTTGAAAAGAATAGAGTTGGAGAGAAGCGTTTGGGGAGGAAGGCAATATGCTTGTTTTGATGTCTAGGGAATTGTAGCTCTACGAAAGAGGTGGGGATTTGGGGAAAGCAAACATGTCCATGTCTTGCCCACTTGAAATTTTTGCCATCATCTCAGTACTTGGACAGTGAGTGAACCTAGGGGTGAACAGTGTGTACCCTTGTTTCAGGAGGCGTCACTGGCATATTCTGTAGTGGCAGCTCTTTAATTCCTACCTGAGCAGGTTTAGGGTGCAGGATTTAGGGGAAAGTGGGTTTCTAGTGCCTTGGGGATTCCCTCTAGGTAAGAAGATTGTACAGAAAACTCAGAGTTTAAAATGTCCTTGCAACATACAATTTACCCAGCTGCCCTGTATGAATCTCTAGAAAGCAGCTGTGAATACCTACTATTTAAACATCACAACAGATATACCTTTGCGTGTGTAATGACATATATTTACCAACCTCCACCGAGAGTAAAATAAAATTATCAGAGTTCTTTTATTGCTTGTGTGCATTTTGAAGGATCAAATGTTCAATCCCTTGATGACCTCCAGCACCTTGGTCATGTATTCTAAATATGTATTGTTCTGTTCAAATGTGCCTAAGCAGTACTCAGTGTAAATCTCAAACAGACATTTTTCAAGACAACAAAAGGTTGTCATTTTTTCCCTTTCTCAGGCCACTGACTTTTTGAAATGATCTAGTGCTTCATTTTCAGATCCAGATCTGCAGAGACATAAAAATAACTCTTCCCTCAAGTATTGTCCAGCTCGTACAATGGTTCACTTGGCCTCTAGCTGGGGGCTTGTCACATTTGCTCTGCCTAGCAAAATTAATCTTGAAATTGCCCTGAGAAAGTTGAGTGCCAGGATGTCCACTCAGGAGTTATCATGCATACAGTTCTCAACCTTTCCTCAGCAAGTGGAAGAAAATCATGTGCTGCCTTTCTCAGTGTATGTAGGATGATTGTATTTTGCAGGAGAATAAATGGAAGGGCACTATCATGGTTGCTTTCAGGCAGCTGCCTTTGGAAACAATGTGCATGTAGGTATAATATGTTTAAAGTAGTGGTAACAGCAGCAGAGTGGTCCCAGTGATAAACATAAGCGTGGGCACTGCTCATCTTAATATTTTGTCTGGGTCAAATCTTAGGAGAGGAGAGAGCTTCACCACTTCTGGTTTTAAGAGCCACCCTTCACTTCTTGTTATGATAATGTGCAAACAAGCAAGCGCGCATGTGCGCACACACACACACAGAGATAACAATCACTTGTCTGACCGCCTTCTAAGGTGCTGGGCAGCCCACTCCTCTGTAGCACCGGTGCAGTGTGGGTGCCATGCACATGACGTATCCAGGGCTGGAGATGAGCGGGCTGGAGTCTAAGAAGAAAAGGCCCAGGAAGGAGCATAGGATTCAGCGTTAGCCAACGACGCCAATCCCACCCCCTTCCGGGCCTGATCTGCCCTCCCCCAGCCCCCTGACACCCAGTGCAGGACCTATTTGCTCTGTGGCACTGGCAGCAGGGTCCAGCGTTGGCGGGATGGCGCAGGTCTTCCTGCTGGCACTGCTTACTCACAGGGTGTCACGAACGTGCTTTACAGCACATTTGCGACATCCTAGGCCGGTGCTGAGGATTGCGCCATTAGTGTCCTTTGTTTCTCATCTTCTTGTGCTACCAATACCATTACTATGAGACAATAACAGAATGGTCATTCTTCTCTTATCTCCATATATGAAAAAATGCTTCATGGTGGGGAACACTCATATCCTTTTGAGTTACTTTTGTCTTCTTTATCACCTATTCAGTTGTCCATTTTGTTAGTCGGATATCTAGCAGGACTTCACAATCACCTCCTTCGTTCACTGTAAGAGTGCTTGAATTATCTTTTATATGAGTTAATATCTTGTTGCTGCTGTACAACCACTTCAATTACAGATACATGCTATGTCCCATTTTGGACTGGAATTTAAACAGCTATGGTGGGTAGGTGGATCATAGGGGTCTGGTCAATATTGTGACATCAGCCCAACTCGGGGTGGGTGGAGCCCAGTGGGTCAAGCAAGGGGCAGAGACTACAGAATATTCTCTGTCAGCAACCACCAAGCCTAAAATCCCTCACTTTTTCCTACACTTTGCATCCCTTCAGTAAGAGCTAAACTGATGGAGGGGAGGAGCTGTGATTCATGGATGACACATTTTGCTCATTAGCTGCTGCATGCAGCCTGGGCCTGCACTCTGTTGCTGGGTCCTAGAGTGAGAGTTTTCCCTCTTCTCTGCCAATTCTGCAGAGGCTGACTTTGCTGCCCACCAATCCTTCTGACAAATAGCAGATTGCCAGATGCCCCTATCAGCCCTTGATGACAACAACAACAACAAATCTGCAGTTCTCCAGTAATTTTAAGTGAGAGCATTAGGTGTAACATTCTGGTGTTTGCCACCATTGTCTAGAATCTACTACTCTTCATATCTCTTTTCTACATTTGAGAGTTGTCTGTGAGATGAGGTAAAAGCAACACTATCCACTTAAGTCAATATGGCAACAATATTTCTGCAAGCCCGGGACTTCATTGAGAAAATCACAGCTTTCATCTTCTGATTTGTTGTGTATAGACTATACACAATAAATCAGAAGATGAAAGCTTATAGAAAAAGAAATGTCTCACCCGTGGGATTCTGGAACTACAGTATCCCCCCCATATCCGTTGGGGATATGTTCCAGGCCCCTCTGTGGATACTTGAAACCGTGGATAGGAGCAAACACCCTCTCCATGGTTTCCTGAGGGCCCCCTGCCCTGCCTCCCCTGCGGGCAGGCGTTCACACACACACCCCAGCTCTTATTTTTCTTTCAGCAAGCTTTGTTTCTTCCTTAAAACAAACAGAAGCAGCCTCCATTGCAGGCAGGTAGAATGAGACTAAGTCCTGGAGAGGCTCTGCAAGGTTTCTGTTAACCTTGCAGAGCCTCTCTAGGACTTAGTCTCATTCTACTTGCCTGCAATAAGCAGCCAGAGGCTGCTTCTCCTGTTTGTTTCAGGAAGAAATGAAGCTTACTGGGGAAAAAGTAAAAGCCTGAGGGGGGTCCTCGTGATCTGTGGATAACTGAAACCGTGGATAGTGAATCCGTGGATATGGGGGCCCACCTGTACATTTGACAATATATGCAGCCAGGCATTCAAATCCAGGGATCCTTAGTAGATGCAGGAATTTTGAAGTACGCTCCCTCTGTTTGCCAGAGTCTCTGTTCACTTCATCAGAAGATGCAACTCCATGCAGACATTTCTTTACACAAGAGTGATATTAGTGGTTGGGTACTGTGAGGGCCCACCTGACCTGGCTAACTCCTGAACCTTCAGTACCAATGGCAGTTGTAGCACTCAGTGGACATTCAGGGAGTTCTCTAGGAGGCCTAATGCAGGGCTTTGCCCTAGGCCTAGGACCTGCAGCAGCCTGTTGTGAACAACACTGCCATTACTAGTGCGTTCATTGGTGTGACTGAGGAAGCCCATTCATGCAGCAGCTCTGTCCCATGGAGCTCTGGAAAGGGACAATCAACTGCAAACCATCCCTCATGCCCTATACGTTTCCCCTTGCCTTACATACCAAATGTTCTTCGCTTAGCCCTACATACCAAAACACTACATATGCTCAAATATCAATTTCACAGAAAAAGAAGCACATGTGCATGGTTTGATTTACGTAACATATGCTGAGAACAGAATGTGAAAATCCTTGATACAAATTAATGTACAGCTCGCCTTGCCTCAGACAGAGTATGGACATCTTGGGCATTAAATATGAACAGACCTTTGCAGAGTTAGTGTTTGCTGTCCACCCAGGGACTGACATTTTGCATAGAAAGACTGTTAACTCTGGTGGGTTTGAAAGGATTGGAAGCTGTTCTTGGAGATGAGTATCTGGCAGGTTATGTCATCCTCACAGATCCGTAATGTGGATGTTAGTCTCCCTGAAAGCAGTCTGTGGGAGTAAAAGCTCTTCCTAATGGTTGTTTGCTCAGGGTAAATGGCTTTGATAGCATATGTCATTAGTTATGTGCAGTTTGCTTTGAGGTGGTGGGTTTTGACATTCTCAGTCACATCAGTCCTTGCTGATAGAAGGAAGGTGATTGGGTGGGGTGCGGGAACAGAATTTGATTTACTTAATCAAATCAGTCAGCATAGTAGATAGAGCAGATTTATTTTTCTCTATTTATTTGGGACATGGATCCTTTTCAGTCTCGTTTCTCACAGTTACAGTTGACTTTATTAAGGTGCCAAGTGAGAGAGAGTGAGAGTTAGCAGACTTGTACATAACGAAAATAATTAATCACATCTTTCAAGCTGCTTGTGCACATGAAAGAGAAGAGAGGAAGAAAACCAGCGCAGGTTTGTAGAGATGATTCATAGAAAACGGAGCTGTCCTTGTACACAATCTTTGGCTCGTACCACATGGCAGCTGTCCAGATGAAATATCTTGATGATCTTACAGTAAATAATGTTCTGGCCAACATTCCATTCTATTTCTGAGTTTAGTGACAAAAAAAATCATCTTTGGCAGTGATTGAGCAAAATATGCTGCTGTTTGTTTGGGTGAGCACTGAAACCATAAAAGTCAATAGGACATAGTAGGCTTCAGGAGCTTGACTTTCTCGGCACCAGCCATACATGAGGGTCAAGTAACTATCCAGTCTGGTGCACAGTTGTGCACATATGTTCCATTGAAATCTCAGGAGTCCTGAACTCTGTGCGTGTTGAAGACAGTGATGTGTACCAAGTTCTCACAACAGAGGGAAAGCAGTAGAGAGGTTTCCCCGAGTACCTATATTGGGACTGATGCTATTTAATATTCAGAAATATTCTGAGAATAAGGAAAAGCAGTGAGATAGCCAAATTCAACAAATATGTTGAAGTCAGTAATGTGTAAACTGAACTGGTATGTAATGTGGACTTCACTGTATTCATTGGCTGTCTAATGAGAGAAGTGTATCTCACAATTTTGCTAGGGTGTACTGGATTTTGAAATTCTGAAAATGCTCAGACCTGGTGCATGATTGTGTGATGATAAAGCTATAAAAACCTATGACAACTGAATAAGAAAATGTGTCACCTCTGGGTTTTCTTGGGGACTCTTTCTAACTAGGAGACTTGCTGGAGGAACTGCTTTCTTACAGATGTTAATCTCAGGTTATTAACAAGAGTTTGTCCAAGATAAGGGTAGCCACATTTTCATAATTTTGATGGATTCTTCATAGCTAAGAACTAACTATAGGCTGCGTTTCAGGGGGGGGGGGAGGCCCATATTCTGTCCATACTTTGTCATATTGAACAACCTTGAATCAGTTCTGCCTTTACTTCTAAGAATATGTACCTATTTGAGGGTGAAATCTAGAGCAAATACAACGCACTTGTGTGTGTGCTTTTTTTTTCTTTAAAGTGAAAATGTTTGCCATAGTTTTGTTTTGTTTGCCATAGCCACTCTCTTAATAAACTGCTGTGAAGGATGATGAGAACTATAGCAACCTTTAGGCATAAGTTATGTGTTTAATAAAAGAATTAAATCCTCGCCAATATACTGTGGTCACAACAAGAACAAGGTCCGGTTCATGATGACCCACTGCCACTGTTGAGTCTTCACAATTTGCCAAGGTGAAAGGTGGTGGGCAACCCTAGTCCAGGGTACCCTTTTTGGTATCTTTTGCTCTTGGGAATTTCAGTATTGCTCTGCCACTGTTAGGGCTAAAAGCATTAATGAGTGTAATCAATTTGTTCACTACAGATTAAAAGCTATGAATCCGAATACGATGAGAGAGGCTGTGGCTCAGGGACAGGCTTTTAATATTTTACATTCCAAGTGCTCAGCACCTTAGGAAGCAGGAATGAGGGGGGGGGGGAAATCTCTTCATAAGACTAGAGAGCAGTGTTTGGGTCATGTCAGAAGTGGACTATCTGGTCTGTTGACTCCGGGCCGTATGGTGGGTATGTGTCATTTAACTGGATTTTAATCAGAGCTGTTCCCATTAATACTGTTGTTGTGGGTTACAGGAGTTTGATTCCTTGATTCTGGCTATACATTTAAAATTACTTTGTGTGTCATATGTGTTGTTGAGTTCTTGGAACCTGTTCCTTTATTTTAGTGTCCTCAAGTATTGCTTATAGTGAAATACCTCATATATATTTCAGTCTTCTAATCAACCAAAAGCTAGAATGTATTCAGCCATTGTAGTTCTGTTTCCTTTTAACTCTCTCCTTTATTACTTTCCTACAGGTGAACGACCGTTCCCTTGCACATGGCCAGATTGCCTTAAAAAGTTCTCCCGCTCCGATGAGCTAACACGGCACTACCGAACCCACACCGGGGAGAAGCAATTTCGATGTCCACTTTGTGAGAAGAGGTTTATGAGGAGCGACCACCTGACAAAGCATGCACGTCGCCATACTGAATTCCACCCTAGCATGATCAAGCGATCTAAAAAGGCCAGCTCGGCCTCCTTTTGAATGACAGACTACAACTGGGGGTGGGGTGGGGAACAACCATCTTTGCAAAAGGCATAACTGATCAGCACAAATACGTCTGCCACTGTACAGTAATATCCCCTTACTTGCATTTTTGAAGCACATGTAGCTGGAAGTTAAATGATAACTATTTTGTCCTGTCCACCCTGCTATGCTACCAACAACAGTCTTAAATCAGTGGCTGCTGGGTGGGAGTGGGGAGGGGGGCAGGGTCGGGATCAGCAGAAATAATGCAACATTTTTTTTGTAGTTTAAAGAATCAACACTGGTGTATATATGTCTGACTGGGTGGTTTGACCTGTGACACCACAGTAGTGATTCCAAGCTCTTTGTGATTGCTGTGTCATGGACATGTTTTGTTGACTAATGTAATGCTGCTTGTATGTAAAAAAAAAAAAACAAAAACAAAAACAAACATGTTTAGTAAAACCACTCTTCAACTTACTTAAATATTTCTCAACTAAAAAGACAGAGACTCCATAGCACATATTCAAAGAAAGTTCACTTCTCTCTCTCTCGCTCGCTCAATGATCCATCCTGTTCAAGACTGTTAAGAAAAAAATCATTACATTTGTTGTTCATATTAGCCGATTGGTATACAGAAGAAAAGAAAGAAACTGAAATTTATACTGAAGAAGATCTGTTCAGTATAACCAGGTCTTCTTTTTTTTTTAAAGGAGCTACATTTTTGAATATAAGCTGCTCTTTTTTTCCAGTGAAAATACGCTTACATCAAACTAATATTACAAGCAAAAAGGAAAACAAGAAATCAGCTCCGTCAATTTGTGATACCACATGCATTTGGCTATATTGTTCACTTGCCATTAGAAACGATCACAAGTCATCCTAAAGAACATGGCAGGCATAGGAGAGCAGAATATTTTTGACTCTCTCAGCAGTTCCTGTTCCTAGACTTTCATTGGAAAACCATCTACAGTACTGTACTATATAAATACCACGAACAGTGCTTTATTCTGCTGTGTTTTGTTGGAATGAATGCATAACAGCAGCTACCATCTTTATAAGCTACCACTTTTGCAAAAGTTTTTTCCTTACAGTTCTCTCTCTCTCAAAGGTGCATTCTCTTCATCCACTTGCCAGATTCCTGTGACTGCCAATGGGATCGATGTGCGTTTGTGAAGGGAATAGACCCTTTTTTTTCCTATGAAGCATTCTCTATGCTAATGGAGACAACTAAAACTCATTTTTAAAAGTACTTTTCGAGACGTCTACCTTTTCATAAGTTGCAGCTGTTGTACAGACTAGTATGGGAAGAAACCACCAACACCAACACCATCAAGGAGGTAACAAAACATGCAGGAGGTGTGTCAACCAGTTTCTTAATGACACGAGCCTCACCACGGCGTACCTTGCAATCTTAACCTGTGTATGTTGGGCTTGATACATCTAATGATAATGGCAATATTTCATCTGTTTAACGATTTGCTCCAGAAAACAAGAGCAAACACATCATTGGAGGAAACTTCTTGCATCTAGCCAAGTAGTCATCTTTATTAATGTTAAAAGCATGAACCTTATAAAGGTTGTTATCATGGAGTTTTCCCTCCCCCATCTCTCGTAATGGTGGAGAATTATGTTTACAGACTTTTTTCCCAGAAACATTCTACTGGTCCTATGGTCTTTACTCCTCCTTAGCAAGAAGGAAGAAAAGGTGCAAATGTCCTATCGAGGGTGAAATTCATCCTTGAGTTAATCTCACTGTAGCCAATGGGATTATACCAGGATCAATTTGACCCATCTTTGTAAAGAAACTGTACATACAATTCTTGTAAAGTACACCTGCAATGACAGTATCTTCTTGTTTCACCTGATAAAAAGCTAGCTTCCTAGAAAAATAAAAATAAAACATCTCAGAGAGTAGAGTATTCTACAATCGTCCGTGGCTTCCAGCACTAGAACTCAGTATGCATCTAGCATTTTTACCTGTGTGGTTCATTATAAAAATCTGTCTATGCGAAGAGAGCGGCTTCTAAGTCAAGGTGTTAGGGGCACTGAACAATTGATGGGATTTCAAAAACAAAAAGGGATGAGTTTTCTTCAGTGAAGACATGTCAGGAAACCAAGCACACTTTCTACCTCCGTTTCAGCTTTTTGAAACGTTTGTTTTATGATAAACCAAAATTAATTTCTGGTGTCCAAAATAAATCGTAGGGACGTTTGTTCTTCCTTATAAAAACAGGTAGCCTGGCTATTTCTAGCGCTCTAGTGTAAAACGTATTCTGCTTTACTGGTACTGTTAATGCTGCCTTGTTTGATTCAGGTCAGGACCATGTGGTAGACCAGCAACTCACAAAATGGTATTGTTCCAACTGTCCTCCCCCCCCCCATCTATATGAGACCAACTTTTAAGAGCCTTCCGCTCTAGTGGGGGGTCCTACTAATTCAACAGTCCCTCAAACTGTACTGTTGCTTTGCTGTAGGACAAGTGCAGTATTAGCTAAATAGAGCCTGGATGCTGAATGCTGTTATTTCAAATACAACGCAAGCCACAGGCACATGAGTGACACCTCCTTGAAAAATAATCTGGTCAGAAAGGCATATGAGAAACTGCGGTGTAGTGGCATACTGGTTAGGGCACACCAGCTTTCCTGAATGTTGTGGGCTTAGTCTTACTAGATCTCACACTGCGTGATCATCACCTGTCCAGCTGGAGGGTAGAATCCAGGTTGGGAAGTCCAAGGTGGTCAGATACTGTGCTAGCCATATTGTTCTCTTGAGTGCTGCTGGCTAGAGAAATGGGTGTGCCTTAACCACACCTGCCAAACACAGCTTGGAATTCTACTCTGCTGTGCCCTCAAATGCATTTATGCACACAGCCATCCAAGCCTGAACGTTGTAGGCAGAATATATTTTAAAACAAAACGTGAATTTTGTTCTTTTCATTCTTACAAAACATCCTCATGTGCAAAACCTACCACGGATTGCATAAACTTATGTTTAGGCTTATTGCTAATGGTTCTTCCATCTTAAAAAAAAATATATCCCCCAAACAGCAACCAATCAATATTCAAATAGTCGATACTCCAATTGCTGCTGTAGGACAATGCATATGACACTCCAACCAATCCCTGCTTATGATGGTTGCCCTTTTTAGTGTGCCCCCCTGTTTGTGGTGGGAAGGTTGCCAGATTTATTGCTGAGTGTTTTGTTTTCGTTTTTTGGTTTGTTTTTTGTATGCCACTGCATGTATTTTCAATAATGTAATGTTGAGCAGTGATGTGCAAAATTTCAGGATCTACTAATGCTAAATGAGTCAGACAACCCATTCACTACAAGCAACCACTAGGGCTATATTGGTATGTGTGGTGGGGTGAAGAGCAACTGCTACCACCATCACAAGCAGGGTGATCATGTGCACCAATCCTTCGGCCACAGATGGACACTGGATGGCTTCCTACATTACTTTTAGCAGATATGAGTGTGCATAGCCAGCTCTTAAAGGGCTGAACTACACATTTGATGACAAACAAAAGGTTGGGAAATTTAGATGTCACTTCTCCACTGCAAGGTGGTCCAGGGAAGAGGAGATGACTTGCAGGAGAGATGCAGTTGCTGGGGTGGTGGTTAACCCTCCCCCCACCCATCACTTTTCCTCTTCAACTCCCACCCCTGCAATCTCTTTTTCTTGAGCTGCATCAAATGGGAAAAACAAGCCGGGGTGAGTTGCAGGAGGCAACAGTGGAGAGGGGAAGAATTAGCCGCACACGTACCTGCAGCTTCTCCCCTGTAAAGTATCCCCTCTCCATGCTGTTGTACAGCAGAGAAGTGATGGCAAGACTTCCTAGGCCTGTGAATATGTATTGTGGGAAGAGTAATTGAAACACTTGTGCCCCAGAAAAGACCTATATAGGCCAGACTTCCAAGAGGTCATGAGTCTGTTCTCAGAAACAGAAGCATGTTTCTTTGGCTTAAATTCTCAACACATTTACTTGAAAGCAAGTGTCATTGAAATGAATTGGACCTGCTTCCAAATAAATACACTTAGTATGGGTGCAAGTCATGCTTCTTAGGAGTCTCCCAAGAGGAACTTCAGAAGCTACCCACAGCTTATTAACCATTAACAACGTATTAGGAAACAGTTGTCTCTTGTGGAGTAAAAAACAAGTGATGAATTTCATGTGCAAACTTTACAAAGCAGTAAAATCAGCTGTAATATTTTTTAACACAAGGGAGGGAAAAGACTATTGCAGCCGTGTTGAGAAGAAAGAAAAACCACGTCAGTTGCCACATTAACTCTCTAGAAGTTTGTAAGAGTGCTGACGGTAAGATGGTTCCTCTCCTCAGTTCAGAAAGACCTTCCTAGAGAAGCCATGGCTTTCAACTATAGCTATTCAACATCCTTTTGTGAACAATTTTGATGACTTCTATACAGGTCTTTTTTCTGTTTGCCGATGGACTTAGCCCAGTCTGCACCAGATCGGACATACTCTTCAAATGCTGTGTAACTACAGATTAACAGTCTGTAACGCTGTAAAATACCAACCTTTACAACTTTAATCCATTTTATTTTTGTACAGTATTCGTATCCTTTCTAAGTTATTTCGCTGTCCTGTTTTGTAAATCACATGAAATTGTAAAAAAAACAAAAAAGTAGTCATAGGTGTTTTTGTACATATGTATATAAATTGTCCAAATAATATTAAAAAATAAAAAGAACCATGTGACTTGTGATGATTTGAGTTCATATGTGATTGCACATACTTTAATGTGGGTGATCATTAATGGGTGATCATTAGCTGCTGCAACAATAAATTACCAATGTTCACAGATATAGATTAGATAGGCAGCTATTGAAATTAATGGGACCAGTGTAGCCCACAGCTCAATTCACAAATGAGAAACATCAGAGTACTTTAATTCAGTTTGGCCATGATACTGAAGGCTGCACATGTGCTTGTTTGATACTGTCAGCCTATAGTAAGATGGGGGAGGGGGGAATCTCAGTGTGAATAGACCTCATGACAATCTTTTGTTTTAATAGCCAATAATGGAAAACCCACATGCTCCCTTAAAGAAGACAATCTCTTTTTTATTCCATATAGCAACGATTTTCAAACACTGTGCCCTGACACATTAGTGTGCTGTGAATGGTCTGCAGGTGTGTGGCAGGAATTTGGGGGAGGGACATAGTTGGGCCATTGGGGGATGTAAGCTCCTGGCCAACAGTGCAGTGGCGTAGGAGTGGGGGGGCAGGGTGATCCACCCCCAAGCAGCACACAGGGGGTGCACAAGCTGCTGCATCGGCCCGCAGAAGCTAGCTACGCCACTGCAGCAGTGCGGTGTGCCTTGTCAATTGTAAAAAAACTGGTGGTGTGCCTTGACAATTTTAGTGCCTTCTCAGTGTGCGGTGAGATGAAAAAGGTTGAACATCGCTGCATTATGGCAAGAGACAAGGGAATGGGAAAGCAGAGATTTAAAAACACCTACAAAATAAGCCAGTTTGTGATCTTTATCAAAAAGAAGGAAAAGGGTCTTTCTTTAGGTCTGTCACTATGCAGGGTCAGCCCAACTAGGTCCACTGCCTGGCTCTGTTCCTTACTTGCTGCTGCTGCCACCTTCACGGGGGGGGGGCATGCTCGCGTGTGCATATCCCCCTTGCCTCCTTGCCACACCCTGTCCTTGCAGTGGGTTTAAAGAATGCCTCCCTTTAAAGTTTAACGCTGACTATCTTTTCTATGTCATGAGTGTTTAGCCCTTCTGTGCCCATATGCGTGTCAACATATTTCAGCCAATGCAACCACTTCGAGCATCTGACAAGGGCTCTAGTCCACAAAAATGTATACCACGATAAGTTTAACAAGACAACCCTATGCACGTTTACTCAGAACAAAGCCCCATTGAGTTCAATGGGACTTATTTCCAGGTAAGTGTGTATAACATTGCCGTAGAATCTTTTTTTGTGTTTGCAGCAGCAGACTAACATGACTACCCTTCTGAGATTGTTATTCTGGGAAATACAAAGTTGATTATTAAACTATGCTTATGTGCATTTGTGAGCATATTTGTGAAAGTCAGGATGCAGGTCACTTGATTTTCGGGCCCAACCTATCCAACGTTCCAGCACTGATGCAGCTACAATGCAGCCCCAGGGTAAGGGAACAAACGTTTCCTTACCTTGAGGAGGCCTCCATGACTGCCCTTCCACTACAGGATGCAGCACACATCCCGTTGCCACGGCTGCATTGGTGCTGGAACGTTGGATAGGGTTGGGCCCGAAGTTTAAAAGGTAACTGCTGAGTCATCATCAGAGGCAAAATATTGATGGCAGGATTCACACATGTATGCTCATTGCCTTATGACTAGTATCAAGTGATCATTTGGATTTTTCGAGAAGCCCTCACAGGTCAAACAACATGTAGAATGTGTATAGATCTTGGGTTTCCGGGTTTTCCAGCCATGTAAACATTCTTTAATGTTAAAATCACATAAAGAACATGTTAAAAACACGCAAATTCTTTAACACATTAAAGAATGTTTACATGGCTGGAAACCCCGGAAACCCGAGATCTATACACATTGTAACGGGCCATGAAAATTTCCGATTTTTTCCTAACATGTAGAATATTTAGGCTTACCATAGTCCCAGAATCGAGTCGCGCTGCAGCCTAGAAAAGACACGAGCTTCTCCCAAGAGTGCACCGCGGCAGGCCAATGCAGTCGCCTTGTTTACCGGAATCTGCGGAAGCCGTGGCTTGCATTGGCCTGCCGCGGTGCACTCTTGGGAGCAGCTCGTGTCTTTTCTAGGCTGCAGCGCGACTCGATTCCGGGACTATGGTAAGCCTAAGAATAATATTCATATTAGCCCACATTGTCTTAAATGCAATGCTTTTCAACTGAGTTACAGGTTCAGTTGCAAGAGTGGAATCTGCTTACATTACAAGCATGAGGGAACCAGCCAGAAGAATAGCAAGGATGGAGAACTCAGTATACAGTTCTAGATTAGGTTGGGATCTTAATGGCACAGGAAAATGTTTTACTTTTAATGCATTGAAAGACCTAAAAGAGCTAAAACAAGTATTTAACTACTTAGCTGACTTTCAATGTATTATTTTTCAAGAACACGCAAGCCTGTCAAAAACCGGCTCAACTAGGAAGGCCTAATCCTGGGAGCTGATTTGCCAGTAAAAAGAAATGTTTAAGACCTACAACAGCTGCATCATGGCAATATTATGCTCAGGGGCAATGTTCAGCATTGCAGCTACCGTCAAGCCATAGGCTCTATGTTGCCCAAGCAGGCAGAACAAAACAGTTTCTGAACCTTCTGAAGAATCTCAATTCAACTGTCCATCCCTGCTCAGAACTTTCCAACCTCCTGAATTTTGCCTCCACCAGTCTTGCATGATTCCAGACATCAAGGAAGACCGCAAAATACAGGGCAGCAAATCTGCCTTAATCTACCCAAATTAAACAGGTTTAGGCTTGATTTGTGTATTCAATTTAAAGCTAACAAGGTAGGCCAGACTGTGATGAGATATAACAGTTTATCATGCTCTTAGCTGGATTTATTTCGATGAGTTATGTGCCAATTTTTTTAAAAAAAATGTTGTTGTTGTTGTTGTTGTTCAGTCATTAAGTCGTGTCCGACCCTTTGTGATCCCATGAACCACATCCCGCCAGGCCTTCCTGTCCTCCACTATCTTCCTGAGTTCGCTCATTTTCATGTTCGTTGCATCGGTGATGCTGTCTATCTCATCCTTTGCCTTCCCGTTCTCCTTTTGCCTTCAGTCTTTCCCAGCATCAGAGTCTTCTCCAGAGAGTCCTCTCTTCGCATTAGGTGGCCAAAATATTTGAGCTTCAGCGTCAGTACCTGTCCTTCCAGGGAACATTCAGGGTTGATTTTATTTAGGATTGACTGATTTGATCTCCTAGCAGTCCAAGGGACTCTCAGGAGTCTTCTCCAGCACCACAGTTCGAAAGCATCTATTCTTCGGCACTCAGCCTTCCTTATGGTCCAACTCTCGCAACCATACATTGCTACTGGGAACACCATCGCCCTGACTATGCGAACTTTTGTTGACACGGTGATATCTCTGCTTTTTATTATGCTATCTAAATTTGCCATAGCTTTCCTTCCAAGGAGTAAGCGTCTTCTAATTTCATGGCTGCTGTCTCCGTCTGCAGTGATCTTGGAGCCCAAAAAAGTAAAATCTGTTATTGCTTCCATTTCTGCCCCTTCTATTTGCCAGGAATTGATGGGCCCAGATGCCATGATCTTAGTTTTATTAATGTTGAGTTTCAAGCCAACTTTTGCACTCTCCTCTTTCACCCTCATCAAGAGGCTCTTTAGTTCTTCTTCACTTTCTGCCATTAGGGTGGTATCGTCTGCATATCTGAGGTTGCTGATATTTCTCCCGGCAATCTTGATTCCGGCTTGCGATTCATTCAGCCCTGCATTTCTCATAATGTACTCTGCACATAAGTTAAATAGGCAGGGTAACAATATACAGCCTTGCTGTACTCCCTTCCCAATTTTGAACCAACCAGTTGTTCCATGGCTGGTTCGAACTGTTCGAAACCGCATACAGGTTTCTCAGGAGACAGGTAAGGTGGTCTGGTACCCCCATCTCTTTAAGAATTTGCCACAGTTTGTTGTGATCCACATAATCAAAGGCTTTTGCGTAGTCAATGAAGCAGAAGTAGGTTTTTTTTTTTTTTTGGAACTCTCGTGCTTTCTCCATGATCCAGCGCATGTTGGCAATTTGATCTCTAGTTCCTCTGCCTCTTCGAAACCCAGCTTGTACTTCCGGTAGTTCTCGGTTCACCTACTGCTGAAGCCTAGCTTGTAGGATTTTGAGCATAACCTTGCTAGTATGTGAAATGAGTGCAATTGTACGGTAGTTTGAACACTCTTTGGCATTGCCCTTCTTTGGAATTGGAACGTAAACTGACTTTTTCCAATCCTAAAAATAATGGGAAAGAGTTGAAAAATGTTTGTTTGTGTGGTCAGAGTTGAAAAATGTTTGTAGTGTGGTCAGAAAACAGACCACACAACAAAACAAATGACTGAAAGCGTACAGACCATGATGGGACTTTATGTTAATTTTCTGTGTTGCTATAATTCCAGCATCTTCAGCAAAAAGCAGTGTTGAAGTAAGCATTAGATTTCCAGAGTTTGTTCTCAGTAGCTGCAAAATCTGAACATTCATCATTGCCTTATATCTACCATGTTGCCCAAGCCGACTTAAAACCTCTGATAAAATACCATATGTGCATGTTCGACTATAACATGTCACAGTAAGTGTGTGTTAACTTAGAACAAATTAAAAAATGTTTTGTGCCGACATTTCCTTGTGGACCCCAGTATCTTCACCTTAGTGCTAATTTCTTTCTTTAAGAATTTGTTACCATGCTTCTTTCCTTAAGAGTAAGGTGATTTACACATAAGACAACAATTTTTAAAAAAACCCAAAAACAACAATCCGAAAGATAAAATTCTACCAATACAGAATCTTAACTTTCAGTAGTTAGAAGATCAAGAGCAATCACCAAATCATATTAGTGCAAGGGTATTGTCCAACCCACACCGTAGCCCTTTATTGCCTGATCTTATGCATGCTTATTCAGAAGTCAACCAAACTGTGCGAGGCTTGCTCCCATGTAATACTGCCTAGGATTGTTACATTAGTTCCTGTAACAAAACTCCTGTCGAGCCTGGAGTTCAGTTTTGGACTCTGGCAATGTGAAAGTTTGCATCTCAAAGTGATGATAATAATAATAATAATAATATACAGTAGTTATATACCGCCTTTCTTGGTCATTGGATTTCTCCTCTGACTTTAATCCAAGGCAGTGTACATGGGTAGGCTGTCCTAACCCCCCTTGGTGTTTTTTTTTTTTTTTTACAGTATATAAATGTCCACTCTTTCATGAACGGCTACATTCCAGGTGGTATCCTTTTGCAGCCTGACTTTTTTTTCTGCTGGCTGGCGCCTCCCACACTCGACCAACGCAGCTGGCAGCTCTCTCCTTCTATAGCCTCAGAACAGATACCAAGATGATGCTACAATATATGAATCTGTACTTTGTTCATTGATGAGCGTGCATCTTAAAACATGGGATGAGGAGGAGCAATGATAACAACATGTGGAGAGAGAGGCAATCGTAGAGATATATACTGTAGATCCCAAGTGGAGTGGTGATTTAGAGGCCAACAAGTCAATTTTGAATCGAGCTGAGAAAGCCAGAGCAATTGCCAAGAACCAGTTGAAAACATCATCTACCCACTCCTATAAGGAATATGGACTGCCGCATTCTGTCCCACCTGCAGTTTCCAAACCATCTTCAAGGACATCATCCACATAAATCATATTGAGGTAGTCCGTGCAGTTACAACAGCACGGATAGATGATGGGGCAAGACCACTGCTGTCCCAAAAGGGCTGGTCAGCCAGCATATCCACTGTGCCAGATAAAAGACACTCTGGACCACAAATTTTCTCAAGGAGCATATCTTAGTCCAGTAATATGCACAGACTATTTACCAACTCTAACAGAGAAGCGCCTAATCTATCAACCCAAACAAACAAAATCCCAAACCCTCAACATCAAGCATATGAAAATGCACCTCCCAAAGAATAACTGGGTCATCCACCAACACTGCTTCCATCTTCTCTGATTTTAGCTTTAGCCTTTCGGTCCTCAAGCAAGATTCCAAGATGCAGGTTATGTGTAGAAACTGCTACTCCTGAATGCCTACATGATGAAATATACAGACCTTTATCATCAGCATTTCTATAGACGCCTTCTTTCTCAGTTTTGCATTTTCTTTGGCAGTTCATCCATATGAAATGTCTTCGTCATGGTTCCTTACTGCTCTTCAAACCATCTAAATTTGCTTTTTCTGTACTCCATCTCAATTAAGAACCTGTTTCTTCAGTGTTGAACCATTGTTTCACCAGAATGTTTAACCCTCTTGTTCTGTAGTTCTTAAATTGATTTGGTCTCCAGAGCCCTTTACACTCCTAAACGGAGTCTCAGGGAGCCCCGCTGATGCATGTGTGGAGTTTCGGGAAGCCCCAGAGCACTGGTGCATGCATAGAGTGGTATAGCGCCAAGTAGATGGTGACTACTTTTGGTGTGCTCATGGAGACCCAGGGCTCCTCGGAGCAACGCTGCTCGTTTCTAATCTAGCTAGATCAGCTGTCCTGTGAATCCTGTGCTTTCACCTGCATTCAGTTAACATTTGCCAGGTAAAATATTCTAATTTACTGTCAAATATTTGTAGAAGGCTTCCACAATGGATAGTATCTGTGGGATGCATACTGGGAGTTTTGATACCAATTTTGAATTTGAACAGGTCTGCCTAGCAGTAGTGTCTGCCTAGCCCGGGCGGGGGGGCAGCACAATAAGTGCTGCACGGCATTACATGGAGGTGCAAAGTGGTCCCTCCCACCCGCCGGAGACAATCTGGCAGCGAAGGCAACGCTGCCTTTGCTGCCGGACTGGCTCCGATGGTGAGTGGGAGGGGCTACTTTGCACCTCCGTGTAACGCTATACAGCACTTACCGTGCCGCCGCCCCCCCCCTCTGGCTACGCAACTGATGCCTTGTGAACACACATTTTCAAACCTGAAGATTGTACACTGCAAATATAGAATCGGTCATAAATTTTGATTTAAGAATTTCAGAATTGTACTCATATGTATGTACAGAATTCTTTTTTGAATGAAACAACTTTTATTTGATGTTAGACTACATGCAACTCTTTACACCAGTGAAAATCTATTTGTTGGTTTAACTTGCAACAGTATATTGATTGCATATTTGCACATAGCATTATGTGAAATGTAATGCAAATTCTGCCTCTGTTAATTTCCATATTTCTATAAATAGTTTACAAGCAACTACGAATATCATTCTTTGGGAACAGGTGTGACAAGACAGAGCCTTTACTAATTGCAAGAAAATGGTGTTTTGTAACCCAAGAAAAACGGTGCTAGACCTGAGGGGCAAAGGCTTGCTTCAGAAAAAATGATTACACAACAGAAGATAATTTAGGATACTTACAGCCCAATCGTACCCTTTACCCCGCCATAGCATGCAACTATGCCAAAACAGGCTCTGCTGCATGCTTATGTAAGCCCTTCTGTAAGCCTTCTGTAAGCCCTTCGACTGCCAGTGGGGCACCTCAGACCTGCACCAGCTCTTTAGCTGATGCAAGTCCAAGGAGACAAAGGGGGCATGTCAACTGGCACTGGAGGGGGATAGTATCTGGTGCAAGTTGCCCACAGCAGGTGCCACACCCTCTTGCCTCCAACACACCCCAGCCCTCCCCACTCCTCCAACCCACCCACCCCCATCCTGTTGCGCCCACCCTCCTGACTTACCAGTATTGGCAGGGCTCTTCTTCACAGCCACCATGTGGGGTCCTCCCTGCCGTCTGTGGTGGTGACCTGGAAGCTTCCGTAGCAGCTCTTGCGACACTGTAAAGCATGTACTGCCGCCAGAATGCTAGTTCCAGCAGCAGTGCGGCCGCATAGGATTGGGCCGTCAGTGGATTACCCCAACACATGAGCAATGACCAGCATCCTAAACCTTGTTCCTCTATCTTCATGAAGGTTTATTAACTTATTTCCATAGCACTTTACCAGTGAAATTTACACGTGTGAATTCACTGTAAATTGCAATCCACTGTTCTGCTGGTTGGACTCCACACCCAGTCGCCATAAAACTCCACTTTTTCTGATAAGTTGCATTCAAGTAGCACCTTCATTATTTATCTGACCCAAGCATAAAGGGGGTGGGGGGCTCATTTCCCCAGTAGGTCCAAATGTTGAAGGATGCCTACTTCCCTTTTATCTGCAATTTAGCAACATATCATGCCATCTCCCCAATTCCAGGGTCTACCTCTTCTTTTCCTAGCTCAGCTTTGCCCAGCTTCATGCCATCCCTTGCCACAGTCACTCTTCTGAATACTACACAGCTGACGGAGGTACTGTGTGGTGAATGTGGAGACAGTACAGGCCACAACCATTCTGAAAAGGGGCACAAATATTTCATTCAAACTGAAGATAGAGGACACTATTCTCCTTTCTCTTTACGCTCTTCCCCTGCTAATCTGTACATTTGCTATATGGATTTTCACTTATACCGTATTGGTCTGAGTATAAGACTCACTTTTTTCTCCTAATTTAAGTTTTTAAACTAGGGGTGCGTCTTATAATCAGTTGCAATTTAATGCCAGTGATTTAATTAAAATTTTTTAATAGCACCAAGATTTAAGGGTGCGTCTTATAATCAGGTACATCTTATACTCGGGACAATACGGGGTATGTACCATGAATATTAAGACCTTGCTTCTTTATCTGTACCAAGATTTTGTTATACGGACGGGGAAGCAGCTGTGTGAGATGCACTGCCTGATGGGTAAGTGCACTCCTACAGTCAGTTTTATACTGGCTTTCAAGGCACTTGCATTACACACTCCCTTTTATCCATTTTTGTACTGTGTCAGTAGCGTTCAACAGCTTCCCTCATCACCATCACCATCACGGTTCTCCCACTTCTCATTCTTCCTCCTCTGCCTAACTCAATCATTTTGATACAAGTAGAACATTTACCACTTATTGATACTATATATTATTGCTATTTATTCTATCATGCCACACAACCTTTTCCTTATTAGGCATTTAGGGTGATTTTTGGGGTGAACTTGGAATGACTTTGGTTCGAATTAGAATTTTTCCCATTTAAATTAACGTAATAATTGTACTGTACTTGTTATTCGGACTTTCACTATAAGGGCCATTTTCAGGAACAGAACTAGGTATGAGGGAAGATTGTATTGCATTATCTTGTCATCAGAATGGCAAAGCAGCCATGCAGCAGTTGGTACAACAGTGGCCTCTGGTGGCAAATAGGATGATCTGGAGCCCAAACCTTCTTATAAATTTGACTGGCGTTTCAATCTCTTTCCCCACAGCTGAGTTCTGTAGTTGGCATGATGAAAGACTTTACCAGCAAATCCATGTTGCAACAGTACACATTGTACTGTACTCTGTAAAACAACATTGCATCTCTTTGTATAGATGGTACTAATTAGCATTTGAGGCTTGCAGAAAAAGGACGTGATGAAAGCAACAGTTCATGTCCTTCATATCAATGCTGACAGCTCTCAATGTCAGAGGATGATAGAGAAAAGTAATTTCCTCCCTTAAATGCCCACTGTTTAGCTTTTACAATGGGAACCAGGTGAATAGAATTGCTGCTTAGTCCAGGGGAAAAGCATAAACATCCCCTTTCCTTTGCTATCCACCCAGTAGTTAACTGTCTCTCCAAAGTTCGTCTTATAATAGTTTTATCAGCTGTAGAAATTTATAGCTAGTGATATAAGAATTAGTGACCTCTATGTAAATTCAAAAGTTGTGACACTTGTGCTCGTAATATACCAATCTGTAATTTCAGGATTAGCCACAAGGGTATAATCAGGCAGTGCCCATATTGATTCGTTTTTCATAGTGAGATTTTTAAATATACAGCAAGTCCTCACTTAAAGTCATTTTGTTTAAAGTTGCTTCGTTTTAAAGTTGATGGGAAAATGCCATAAGAACGTTTACATTTATCAATTAGCCTATAGTAAAATTGGGTTCATTATAAGTCGTTTCACTTAAAGTTGCAGTTTCCAAGAAGAACCTATTGACAAATTTAAGTGAAGACTTGCTCTATATTAAGCTAAAAAAATGACACACAGACTCATACAAAGGCAACAACTAGAAAAATACAGTATTCCGCAACATGTCAATTAGACTTTTGGCAAGCTGGATATACGGTATATTTCAGCAAATGATGGTACAACCTCCCTTCCCCATATTAAAAATCACAACCCAAACTCCGAAGTGAGAATTGCCTGAGGCAGAGATGGCTCTCTGGTGGTCTGTGGGATTCATATGGCCCTCGCCCCACATCCTATCTTGCAACCCTCAGAAGATTTCTTTGGAAAAGCAGAATTTGGAGTTGTTTGACAAAAGAAATAATGCAAAACATGTGCTCCTTGACAACTGTTGAACTGAGCTGTGAACTGAATGAGAACTGTTGTAACGCCTCCACATAGCCTCCTCTTACACCATTCTCTGCTAAGAACAGATGCAACAAGAGCAGGTGACACTGGTCAAAGGCAGTATTAGCTATTACATTCAGAAGCCAAGAAGCTTTCATTTTTCTTTAAAATTGTTATTTTATCAATATTTAATAGACATACTGGCATACTATACTTAAAAGTTTTCAACATTAACAATAAAATAAAAACAGGAATTCTGACTGATCCTGAAAATGTGCATCCATCAGTCCCTTCAAAGACAAAGTTCCTCACCCCTGGCCTGAGATAGCTCTTGCATGACATTTTCTGGACAAGTCTGTTCAGTAATCTTGTCCTTCAGTATTACTGAAACCTAAGATCTGAACTTTGTTGAGTCTCATGTTAAAACTTGGAACACTATTCTTTCAGAGGACCCCAGTGTCTTGTACAGATGAAAGCAAAGCAGCCACTTGACAAATAATCCACTAAGGCCTCCATAGTCTTCTCTCTACTGGACAAGCTTTATTTCTCACTTTCTGGAAGACAAAATGTCTGAGGAAGTCTTCTCACCAAACGTATCCTAAACAGAACACATTCCAATTCTAATTTATGATTTGAGGTTCATTGTAATTTTGCTTTCATTTTTCTTATGATGGAAAGGCCTATACACTGAATCAGTACATTTTGGACAATGGTGCTAGTACTGAAGAAAAAAAATAATTTTCAATATACATTTATTATATAAAAAAATGATAGAATTTTTTGTAGATTTTTTTTATAAAAAACATTTGAGATAAAACATTACACAGTCCCAATAATGATGGTACATTATATAAAAATGAGCGAACATCTGCTGAACAGATCACTTTCTCTGAGATTAAGATACAAAGATATTGCATATTTTATGTTTTCGACAATTGTCTGAAAACATATCTTCTTCCAGACCAAAATTAAATTAAGCAATTGGAGGTCTATACAGTAGGCCCTCAGTACCCACAGAGGTTCTGCTCCTGGAATCCCCACGGATACTGAAATTCATGGATAATGAAGTTTGCTATCGCGGATACTGATGCCAACCCAAAAAGGCTTTAAAAAGAAAAGAAGGTTAAAAAGCGCTTTCCTTACCTTTCCACTGCAAACCACTGCATTTTCTTGCTTCTACAAGGTGAAATTGCACTCTGGAAGCCTCTTCTGGGTCATGCTACTCCCCCACTCTCACAAGTTTGCCCCAGTTTGCAGTGGAAAGGTAAGCAAAGCAGTTTTTAACCTTTTTTTTCTTTTTAAAGCCTTTTTGGGTTGGCATCAGTATCCGCGATAGCAAACTTCATTATCCATTAATTTTGCTATCCGCGAAGCATCTGCGTTGAGCCAAATCCGCGGATGCTGAAGTCATGGATATGGGCGGCCAACTGTACTTTTATAACAAAGTATCACAAATTACCTACATCAGATTGTTAACAGTCTATATATTTCTCCTTTGAGTTTACAACTACAGATAATGACAACTGTTAAACTTTCCCTTTGAACAGATTTGGTGTTCACCAATAAATCCAAAAGCTATACCAGAACATTTACAATATCTGAAAAAAAGGATGTAAATATATGTAAACGCTCCAAAACGGTGGGAGGCAACTTCAAATGAAAGCTCACAAGAATGTTTTTTTCCTCAATCCATCACAAAAGACAACAGATTACTAGAATTGAAAGGACTCTTCTGATCTCATTCCCTCCAAAATGAGACTCGCAGTCATCTCGAGGAAAAGGGAAATAAAGATATATTACACACAGACACACACATACACAAATTGTAGGCCATCAATGAATGGCCTCCTCAAAAAAGTTGTGCTTTTAAATTAACAACAACAACAAAAAGATTCTGCAGTCTTCTCCAGTTATTTTTGTTCTAGGTTCCAAAGGCATTAAGAAGATCTATATTGATTGGTCATGGCTGAAACCGCCGTCGTCTCCTATAAAAAGACTTCAAGCTCCACTTGTTTGATTCTAGCATAGAAGGTCCATTGTAGACCAACAACACAGTCATTTTCTTTGCATAAGTGAGGTTTTGCAAGAGCTGTCAACGAATAAAGGAAAACGTCTTATTAAAAACAGCAACCAATCACTGCATTTGTTTAATAGCCAATATACATCAGTGCTTCATACAGCCCCCTATACAGCAACTGTATGCCATTTCTCAAGAACATATCACTATTGTATTTTTATTTTTTGCTCACCAAAGCCAGGCAATTTTGGCAGGTTGGCAACATAACATATTAAAAATAAAATAAAATTACAACAGCTTCCCATAGTATCTATAAATACACAAAGATTTCTGCCACCAGCATGTCTGTATGGCCCAATATTATATAAACAAAAACAGAAAGATTAAGAAAAATACACACATAGGCAATGAAAACAACAGATGACATATAAAGAGCAAATAAGGCGATAGATAGATAATATGAAATTTTTAAAGAGTAAAATGAGCTATGTACTTAAATGCTCCCACCTTCTCTGGTGCACCCAACTGAACCCAAAGCTTCAATTTACTGTGATGTCTGGAGTTGAATACTGTGGTTTAAGACCAAGATCAAATTCAAATATGAAGGGATCACTTAAGCCACAGTTCTCTGCTCTGGATGTCACAGTAAACTGTGATTTAACAAGTCAGAAAGCTTTGAATTCAGATGGATGCACAAGGGGACAGCGAGAAGGAGCCCATAGGCACATAGCTCATTCACAATCTACCAAATGATGGTTTGGTGGACGATCTGAACTGGGCCAGAGTGGCAAGGAAAAAGGCCCTCCTTTAAAGACCCCATTGATCAAATGTCAGGAAGAGACAAAAGCAGGGCCCTCTGCAGATTTCAAAGGACAAGATGGCCCAAATAGAAAGGGGGTACTGCCTTACAATACAATCCTAAGCATGTTTGCTCAGAAGTAAACCCTTCTGAATTCAACAAGACTTGCTCTCTAGTAAATGTGTTTAGAATGGCAGCTTTAGATGGGCAAGTCCTAGGCAGAAAAGCTTTACAGGCTGGTGGCTACACTTTGAATTTACACCTGAATAGAGAGCACAGCCATTCTAGGACAGGTTTCATATGATCCTAGCAACCAACCTGTCCCGTTAGGTATTCCTCAATATCACTTATTCTTTAATCAGAGAAATCCAAGTGCAAGATACACAGTTTATAGCCACGCACCTTTGGTGTAACAAAAAAGTACTGAGAAGTATTCTCTTGGCAAGCTGTTTTTACCACCATATCAAAGACTCTCCTCTCGTTAACTGGATCCATTCCCTTTAAAAGAAACAGATGCATTAAAATTTTCTCTCCTGCTACTGAACAAAGTTGAGTAACAGCCCAATCCTATCCTTCCCCCCCTCCCCGCTGGTGCAGCTGTGCCAAAAAGGCGAGCACTGTATCCAGCACAGGGTGGGGGGGCAGAGCAGGAGGTTTTGGAGGGGAAACTGGATTTAAATCCACTTTCCCCTCTGTAAGCCTCCCGAGCCGCAATGAGTCTCCTCGGACCTGTGCCAGCGATTTCACTAGCGCAATCCGAGAGAAAGGCGGTGGGAAGGCTGATGCCAAAGGAGATAGGATCCGGCACCACCTCCTGCAGCCTCCCCACCCCCGTTCCCCCTCTCTGCCCACTTTCACCCTCCCCCCACCTCTCCCGTGGGAAGGTTCCGGCCTTCTCACCAGCACTCCAGCAGCGTGCTACTCAGCACACTACCAGAGTGCTCTTTACAGCTGCTTTTCAGCAGCCAGCACTGGTGGAATATGCATTCTGCCAGAGAGGCAGCCCCACAGAATCGGGCTGTAAGCCTGTTTTTCATATGCTAGCAAATATACCTGATTTATTTCGTCTACTACTCTGAAGGGGCATTTGTTGAGCTCCTGCAAAGCCATCAAGTACAACATCGTTGAAACGCTTCTCTCCCCTCCACTCTGATGGTGCGGAGTCAGCTCATGAAGCTGGGTGCTGCTGCGAAATTTGACTCGAATCCGAATTCCATATTTGTCATATTCTTCCTGTCAGAAGAGGGGCACCAGTGTTAGAAAGCTGCAAGTTGGCACATTCACAAGAGAGAGAAACAGAGAGTATAAGAGAGAGAAAAACCTTTACACAGATCTTACGATGGCTCAAATCAGATATCACAACAAAGCAAGGTTTGAATTTGTAGCGTGAAATTAATTCCATATTGCCTGTTTCGTTGAACAAGGTTTGAATTAATCATCGTTTTAAACCCAAACCAACTCCTGAGCTTCAAAAAAACCCAATAGCTAAACCACAGTTTAGGGCTGCTTGTCTGCTTTCATTTTCCATCCTCCCTGGCACTCAGTTTCAGAAGTTCACCCGTCTCCTCCTAGGGAGGCAGAGCAATAGCCTTCACCATGATTTGTCAATCAAGTGGATACATATGGGTGGTGCCCCCCACAAATCTGCTGCCTGAGGTGACCACTTCAGTTGGCTTCATGGATGGGCTGGCCCTGACCATTATGCACTATATTTCTTTAGTAATTTGGAGAATTGTCATGGCAAGTAGACAGTTTTATTCAACTGACAAATAACAGAACAACAAGCTAGCTAAATGGCTGCTTCTTATGATAGGCAAAGATGGAGGTGAGTGAATGGCCAGTATATTGCAAGGATTGCTGCATGTCCATGTACAATGACTCTCCATTCACTCTAAGGCAGCGGTTCTCCCCACGAGTTGGGGAAGTCATAAGTCCTTGTGGGGGAGGGCCAATGGCAGCAGCGCTCTTGGGATCATGCCATCGCCAGGGAAAAGGTGTGGGTTTTTTTTTATTACCGGGGGTCATGCCAGCCCTCCAGAGGGTGCAGGGAACCTGCGGCCCCTCTACGGGCCTCCCCACGCTTCAGATTGGCTCCCTGAAGCGATCAAGACCCACTTCCAGTTTCGAACAAAACCCGGAAATGGGTCTCAATAACTTCAGGGAGCCGATCTGAAGCACGAGGAGTTCCGCAAAGGGGGCCACACACACCCCCACACCATTCGGAGGACCCCTGGTAAGTTTTAAAAAGACTTTTTAAAAAAAAGTTTTTTAAAAAACCAACCTTTTCCCCCAGCAGTGATTGTGGCAGCACATTGCCAATGTCACTGTACGTTGCCATCCCCCTTAATGGGGTAGCGGCCACTTCCAGTTTTTGTGGTGGGTCGCGACCCACCACTTTGAGGATCACTGCTCTAAAGGATCTCCCTAATGGGATTGTGTTACTGGGGGCTGGAACATACAGGGTCAAGGGTGAAATGCAGACTTTGCCTCACCACAGGGGCACTCCTATGTGTGGCCGTGAACAGCAGCCATTCATATATAGGTAAGAAAGTAAAGGGACACAACCTGTTCCTAAACCTGCCCCTGCTGAGCCCTATATTTTGGTTGATGGTCAGGTCTGCCCTCCTAGATAGCTTCCATTCACTTTGTCCCACATAACTCGAAAGGAAACGATAGAACACTGAGCCAGTTGCTATCTGCATAGCCCTGCCCCTTGCATCTACATATGCTGATACTGGGTTCCATTTCTTCGCGGGGCAATCAGGTTGCTAGTGTTCAAATTCAGAGCAGGATTATTCATCCAATTCTAAAAAGAATAGCTTACGTGTTTCAGAAATAAACATGCTACTATCTTCCAAGAGCCATGCCTATAGTAGCAGTATTAAAAAACCATCATTAAAATAAAAAATGCATATTATCCTAAATTTGTTAATTGAAGTCTTAAATTCCTACTTCTAGGGAGAGATTTCCTCTCCATGTGTTAAGCAAAATGTAATACAACGTACTGATAATCATACCTCATTTTCTGTATGAAGATCCACTTCCCCTGCACATTGCATAGAACGGAAAAAGGAACTGAACTTCTCGTTAATTCGGTCAACCAGCTGCTTCAGAGGGTTTAGCCACTGTTCCTTAACCTAAAAATGAAGAGACCCGTGTAGACAAGAGCGATTTTACAGCAGACAATTCCACTTTGGTGCTGTAGCAATCGTTAAAAGTTTTAAACAGGACACCCATTAACGGTGACAATGACCACAATCTTAAATTCTCCGGAATGGGGCAAGATAGTTGTAACTTAAGAAGGAGCGGGGGGGGGGGGGGGGGGAGAAAAGAATAGACCTATGAAAGGGCAAAAAAGAGGACTGCAGGCAGGCTGTGCTGTGTCGCACTGTGTTGATATGCAGCAGACCCCAGCAGCTACCACGGCCACAAACAGATAACATAGGCCATACTAGTCACTGAAAGTCTCACACGGTATGCTCCAGTCAAACACACACACCCCATCATCACTCAGTCTTGGTGATGTGCAAGTACCCATCCAGCTCTTTTGGGCAGTGGGCTACCAAGGGCAGACTGCCTCCTTCCCCCCGCCCCAGCATGTCTAACAAGGATGAGAGTAGAGCCCAAGCTGTAGCTGAATGGCATGTCCTTTTGGGGGGGGGACTGCAGCTGTAGCAGTGCAGGGGATTCCACATATGCACAAATCCCAAGTTTTGGATAGTTGCCCCCTGTATTCTTGCAATGTGCATAGTGTTCATGCCCTGCTTTTCACAACCACTCACAAGGATTGGGTTGTGGGCTGTATTTATTGTTATAGTCTGTTTAGTATATGCCCAGCAGTCATTTTTGCTTTCAGTGTCTTCACAGTTACTGTATATATCTATATTTTCTCAATGAAAATAACAGAAATAATATCCAATACAAAATACCTGTGAAATGCTTTGTCTATAGTCCTCCAGTTCTTTTTTCTTTCCCTCTAGCTCCAAAGTCATCTGCTCTATTTCTTTTGCCCTTTTATTACATTCTTCAACAACCTGGCAGGACGAAGTTTGTCTCTTTAAAATAAAATCTTCGGAATGGACAATATAGAAGTTTAACAATCAAATTTTAACCAAAAAATACCACAATGCCCATTGTGGTTCACATGCAAAGTGTACAGGACTGGAATTGGGTTTTATCTATTTTGTACTCGTAAAATGAAATACAGGTGGGCCCCCATATCCACGGATTCGCTATCCACGGATCACGGGGACACCCCCCCCCCCAGGATTTTGCTTTTTTCCCCAGTAAGCTTTGTTTCTTCCTTAAACAAACAGGAGAAGCAGCCTCTGGCTGCTTATTGCAGGCAAGTAGAACGAGACTAAGTCCTAGAGAGGCTCTGCAAGGTTAACAGAAACCTTGCAGGGTCTCTTTAGGATTTAGTCTCGTTCTACTCGCCTGCAATGGAGGCTGCTTCTCTGTTCGTTTTAAGGAAGAAACAAAGCTTGCTGGAAAAAAAAAAAAGAGCTGGGGGGGCGCACACGCCTGCCCGCAGGGGAGGCAGGGCGGGGGCAGAGGCGTCGCTCGATGGGGGCCCCCGGTGCCCTGGGCACCAGGTGCTGCTTTAGGGAGGGGCGGAATTTCACGGGGGAGGGGGCGGAATGTCACGGGGCGCTTACCTGGTTCTCGCTGCTTCTTCGCAGCCATCTCGGCTGCATTTCGGCCCTCCCGCCTGCTCTCGCTCCGTTTGGCTCCAAAAAGATAGCCAAAGAGCGGGGGGGTGATTGGAGCCGCACGCTGACGTCATGACGTGGGCGCCGTCGCATCGGCGGCCCCCCACGTGGGGGTGGAGCAACACTACTGGGCGGGGGCCCCTCAGGAAACCATGGAGGGGGTGTTCGCTCCTATCCACGGTGGGGCCTGGAACATATCCCCACCAGATACAGGGGGAGTACTGTATGTTTCTACCTCAAGTGAAGACAAACCAAGACACTGCTGTACCAATAAATGGAGGCTCAAACTACATGTGACCGCAGCACACGTCTTTGAGTCAAACCTCAATCTGCTCCATCATGTACAAAGAAGGGTAAAAGGGGCTGATCTCAAAAGCAAAAGGGACGGGGGGGGGGGGGGTTGAGGAAAACTGAACCTCTTTCCTCCCATAGTTCATCTCTTCACAGTATATCACCAGAACTTCTTTATTCTTTGATAGTAAACGGACAGGGAGAAAAATGACCTGGAGGGGGTGCTGTGCAGAGATCTGTAGCGGAGCGGTAGTTTCCACCTTTTACCCATGACTTGGGCAGACCTGGTATTAAAGAAATAAGTCCGCCACCATCAAGTGTATCTTGAGCTAGGTCTGATTCCCCCCCCCCCCACTTTAAAAACAAAAAACAAACACACACAGAAGCAGCAAGAACACACTGGTCCTTTCTATTCAGAATTCTAATAGAGTCAGAATCTGGCATTTACAACACATTATTCCTGCTGCTTAGCTTATTATTGTTATTACCAAGCAACCTAGTTCAGTGTGGGAGTCAAATCCTGGGGGTACATACTGAAACGCTGACGCCTGTGAAGCAGGAAGCTCTCGATTCCTCCTCATTCAGTAAAGCATCAATTTCATCTAATGTGTTTGGAAGAGCCTGGAAAGCCTGAAAGGAAAGGACCTCTCCATCAAATCTGCATAACATGAAACAGGGTTTAAATCCACTAAACTGTACCAAATAAATTGAGAAAGCCTCTATTAAGATTTATGAAGTGCAGCTTCTCACTATGTATAGAAGCTCTGCTTTCACATTATTTATTTATTTCGTACATTTCTGTCCCACCTGACACTTATAAACAATGATTTTACCTCAAGAAAGCCTCTACTTCTCTTTCCTAGTTCCATCAGAAACTGTCCTCCGCCAGAAACTCCAGGGGTCCCCCACTGTACTTCCTTTCGGTGAGAGCCCTCATCTCTTTCTGGTCTGCGGACAAGGGCAAGGGCTCTCCCAGGCCTTGTACTGAGCCTTGGAAAGTAATGAGCTGCTGAGCCTCTCCAAGGCCCAGCGAGGCAGAGTCAAGAGCCCATTCCCATTACCCACTCAAAGATGGGGAAGTTTGCCTTGCTTGTACTGGATCATGGAGTTGCTCCACATGCCTTTCTAGCTCAGTATAATGTCACAGTCTCCAGTACATCAGGGTCAGTGATGAGAACAATTTTTGGCTGGTTACTAAGGTCAGCCAACGTTAGTGGGCTCCAACAATCTCTCTCCCCGTTCTCATCAATCCACAAACACTACAATTCAGATGAACATGACATTTTTCTCTCAAATTATTGTCAGGGAAAGGGACTCCTGGGAGAAGGCAGGTTGACCTAGGGGAGCAGTGCCTAGTGGTTAGTACAGTCACACACCTTCTTGCTTCCCACTTCCCTTTTACTGGACTAGCAGCTGAGTGGGGGGAAAGCCTTGGCAGTTGTGTCCGCTGCCACCATCCCAAGCTAAAGAGACCAGGAAGAGGAGGTCTGGGGGTGGGGAATCTCCCAGGAAAGCACTGAACCCCAGGGGTTCTTATTAAAAATCAAACCCATAGTAGCATTTAAATGGTGAAGAGACGTGATAATCCACTGAATCCAATCCAATCACCCATGAACATGGACTAGACAGACAAAAGGGTCAAAATGTAACTAGTTTATTAAAAGTCTCAACAAAAAAAGGAATTAAATAATATGGGGAAAGAAAGGTGGGTAATAAAAATTACAAGCAGGTGGACTGAAAATGTCTGAGCTTGGCTGGAAAGCATAAACAAAAGGTTTCACCAAAGGGATGCAATAACCACTAATGCCCACCAGATGGAACAGAGATGTTACTCAAATTCACTCAGTTATTTCACTCATGACTAAGCAAATGGGTACTCCTCCCTGAGCTCCCAAAGAATGGGTCACTCAGGAGACTGGTAGAGAACAACCTCTACTTACTGTGGGCTGGGAATATATAACTTTGCTTTGATGATGTCATCAAGGTACCTGATGAGAGGAGTGGAACTCACCTGGTCACTCCATTCTACCCCCTTGACCTAGATGGACAGGCTTGCCCAATCGCTAAGCACATACCAATCCTGGAAGGGGGCTAGCCATCCCAGACAGGAAGAGAAGCCTGAATCCACATCCAGCACATGGTCGTCTTGGAATGGCATTTTTCAAACAAACAAAGGACGAAGGCTGCCTGCAAGAGGATGCCTCACAGTTTTTAGCTGCTGAACTTCACAGGGGCTTCTAGGGAGTTAAAAGTTTCCAAAACCAAAGGAAAATAGGCAAAACATGAGGGGGGGGATTCTTCACACTTAAGTATCTAAAGCAGGAAGCAAAAAAGGACATAGTAACTTACTAATGCATAAAGAACTATTCTACCCACCAGTGGTGGCAACAGGTACAACAACTGAGTGATGTTCTAAAGAACATTTTTGAAGCAGAGCTTTGAAAATCCATCACTCCACCGCTGCAATACTTACATCGGAAAAGGCTTTTGAAAGATGTTCACCTGGGCCAAGGTTACATGCTTGCCTAGCTTTCATCATTAAACCTTTACAGTTCTCAAAGAGAGTACGTTTTCTTTCTTCCAGCTCCAAATACTGTTGCTATATATAGAAACAATGAAAATAAAAAGCAATATTATTTTGACAGAAACCCCACTGATTTCGAGCAGAATCAGTCAGAAGTTCATCAATGCTAAGCATATGGAATGTGATCCCACCAACTCAAATGCAGTCCCCGAGTGCCAGATTTGATGGCAAGTCAGGGCTCACTAAACTGATTTTGCTTCCTGCTTTGGACACCAACAATTGGTAGGCCACAGTACGTGGCTAGTGGGCTGCATTTGGCACAAGCTACGCAGACCTAATCCAACGACTTATTTGTTTGAGAAAAATAGTACTAACTCATTACACATCAGTTAAGCACTGCAACACTAGTGCCTGGGGGATCACATGAGACTGTTTACCAACCTGAGGTCTGTAAATAAGTTCCAAAAGATTTGCACTGAAAACCTCCTTTTCATGTATATAAAGCAAGCAAAACCTTCAGCTTGCCTGTTGATTCAGGTAGGAGAGGGATGAAACCATCAGAGCAGGTTATTGCTAAGCATGTTAACAATATGGAAATCTAACATGATGCTTGCTGTTCCTCAATGACAAAGTACTCTCATTGAGGAATTCTGCTTAATAAACAGGGGCTCAAATTCTTTCCACTTTAGCCTTTGACTAGTAGTCTAACAGCCCAATCCTGTCTAGCAGGATGCGGCGGTGCACATAAGGCGCTCGCTGCATCCTAACCAGGATTGGGCCTGCCCCGGTGCAGCCAGAGAAGGGACGAGTAACGCACCAGCCACCCCAATGGGGCGGCTCGGATGTGCGCCCGCTATTTTGCTGGCACACATTCGAGAGCCCCGTGTAACGGTGGCCAGGTCCAGGAAGGGGGATAGGATTTGGTGGAGGAGGCCGACGCCGATCCCTTCCCCTTCCTGGGCCTGGCCAAACAATTCCACCCCCCAAAACACCCTGTTCCACCCTCCCCCACACCTCCTGGTGGGGACTCAACTCTCCGCTGCCGCAGCAATCTGTCCTGCGGCAGCAAAGGAGTGGCACCAGTCTCTCTGCCGGCGCCGCTTACTCGTCGGATGACACAAGCATGCCTTATGGCATGTTTGCAACACCCTAGACCAGCGGAGTAGTTGCTTCACCGGTCAAAGTCTAGACAGGATTGCGCCATAAGATGTAACTGATACATTGAGAGCAGATAAATCGAGAGATGTCAAGAGCACAGACCAATGATCCACATTAGGAAGGATCCTAATGTACACAGTGGGACTTTCTTCTGTGTAGACATGTTTAGGCTGGCACTGTCAAGAACCACAAGGAAGAAGAAAAGTGAAACATACAATATTTAACAATATATTCAACATGAGCATTTGTCTTAAAGGATTGCAACTCTATCTAGCACAAGTAACATGATCTTTTGTCCTTCTTTAATGGATTGTGGGTCGGGGAGAGGGAAAGAGAGATAGACTTGCTGTGGGGGATGAGATAGCATTTACAGTAGTGTAAGCCAATTGTGACTGTTCCCTGGAAGGACAGGTACTGAGGCTGAAGCTCAAATATTTTGGCCACCTAATGCGAAGAGAGGACTCTCTGGAGAAGACTCTGATGCTGGGAAAGATTGAAGGCAAAAGGAGAAGGGGAAGGCAAAGGATGAGATGGTTAGACAGCATCACCGATGCAACGAACATGAAAATGAGCAAACTCAGGAAGATAGTGGAGGACAGGAAGGCCTGGCGGGATGTGGTTCATGGGATCATGAAGGGTCGGACACGACTTAACGACTGAACAACAACAACAAAGCCAATTCTGCAGAAAATGCTTTATGCGCTTGTCTCTTTAAAGGAATGCAGGTACAGTATAATTTCATTTACTTGTTTTTCCTTTCCCTTAAGTCCCAGCAAATTTCCCATCCAAGATGGTCAATTTATTCCACTTTTCTGGCTGGACTAGTCATATCAGACACCAGTCTGGAAGACTAACTTGGACCTTCTCAAAGAACACAGGACTAGCTCTAGGTTTTGTCAGTCCCAAGCATGAAAACTGCAGCAGGGCCCCACCTCAATTGCACACACAACCACAGGCAAACACAGAAATGAACACACACACACACAAAATATTCATTAATATAATTTAATTATATTTGTATCTTGCCCCTCCTCCTATGAGCTTAGGAGGAATTCTTTCTTTCCCTCCCCTATTGTATACTCACTATAAACCTGCAAAGTTGATTGGGCTCAGAGACAATGACTGGTTCAAGGCTACCCAATAAACTAACAGCTGAGCAGGGATTAAACCCAGGTCTTTCCGCTATGTCACCCACTGTATCACAGTTCTTCCATTTTCATACAGACAAAAGACTCATGCATGAACGCATGTGCACGCAAACACGGGGGAGAATCCTGGGTCTGACCGGTTGGACTGACTGCTCGTTCAAGACACTACTATGCACCCCAACCACTGCCACTATCCACTTGTGCCCCCAACCTTCATGGAGTGGGCCTACCAGGCTCCCACAGGAGGATGAGATGGCCAACTCTGCTGGTCGGGTGCTAGAACTGCTGAGGTGGTCACAGGAGAGCGTTCTGGGCTGCTGCAATCTCCATTACTGGGAGCTCGGAGATAGTGACAGGAAGGCAAGTCTGAGAGCTTATACCGTATTGTCCCGAGTATAAGACGCACCTGATTATAAGTCGCACCCTTAAAGTTTGGGGCTATTAAAAAACTTTAATTAAATCACTGGTATTAAATATATGCCAGTGATTTAAACAAACAGTGCAATCCTGTGCATGTTTACTCAGAAGCAAGTCCCACTGTTCTCAATGGAGCTTACTCTCAGGAAAGTGTGCACAGGATTGCAGCCTAAACCATTCATTGCCTGGGGAGGGGGTATGAAAGTGTATGTGAACTTGCTTTACAAGCAGAGACGCCACTAGGACGCGCGCTGCCCCAGGGCAGGGCGCGCGCGTCACCCTAGTGACCCCTCCCCCCGGACACACCCCCTTAGTATGGCCGCACCAAGATTTGGGGGAGGGGGCGCCCGATGGGCCGCCGCTCCGGGCGCCCGCTCAATCATTGCAGCCGGCTCAGGGACGTCTTCCCCAGCTGGCTGCCCGGGGCCTTCTGAGGAAGGCCCGCTGCGCGAACGTTATTTATAACGTTCTTTTGCGCATGCGCAATTTCAAAGGACAGCCCTTTTCCCTTAGGGACGGTCCGCGCATGCGCAAAAGAACGTTATAAATAACGTTCGTGCAGCGGGCCTTCCTCAGAAGGCCCCGGGCAGCCGGCCGGGGAAGACATCCCCAAGCCGGCTCTCTGGGCTTGGCGAGGCGGGAGGCCCCCAGGCAACGCTCGCACGTGTGCGCGCAGAGAAGGCGATGCGCGCATGTGTGTGTGCGCGCATCACCTGGGGACTCCCGCCCGCCTCGCCACGCAATAGCGACGCCCCTGTTTACAAGAGGATACAAAACCCAGCAGAGCAGAGAACGAAAATTAAAAACTTATTGCAGACTGGAAAGGGTTACAGCCTGTACAGGGGAGAGAGAGGTGTGTGTGTGTGTGTGTGTGTGTGTGTGTGTGTCCTCTTGTTTTTACAAAGAAAAGGGCAGAGAAGGAGCCAGCTGCATCTCGGAGTTGCAAATGGAGCTGCGCTGCAAAGCTAGCAGCAAACGCGTCTCCTCTTAGCCTCCGCTTCTTCCAGCAATGTCTCTTTATTTTTGCAACAGTGCGAGTATACGATGCACCCCTAGTTTAAAAAGTTAAATTAGGGTAAAAAAGTGTGTTTCATACTCGGGACAATACAGTATGTCCTTGACCTTAGGTGCAGCGCCAAATGCAGAATTAAATCCAAACACTGTGGCTGTCTGGCTGCCTGACCTCTGCAAGCCCGGGAATAAGAGGATTCAAAAGGACCAACCTAGAAAGGAAGCAGCCTAGCAGTTGACTATTATTTATTTATTTAAAAAAATTATATCCCGCCTTATCCCATGCTGATGCAAATGCCCAAGGCGGCTTACAACAAAAATTAAAAACAGTTTAAAATACAGAAATTTTAAACAATACATAATTTAAAAACAATAAAACAATAATATCAATAAAATCCACTGGGGGGGCAACAGTAGGGAGCACAAAAGCAGCATGGCAGAGCATCTTGAGACACAGGAGGCAGGCTACAACCCATCACCCAAACGAGAGACGAAACAAAAACGTTTTGAGCCCTCGCCGAAAAGTCATGAGGGAGGGGGTGGTTCTCAGATCCCCTGGCAGGGAGTTCCACAGTTGTGGTGCCACAGCGGAGAAAGCTCGCCCATGTGTTGCCACTCCCCTAACTTGCGATAGAGGTGGTACATGCAAGAGAGCCCCCTCAGATGACCTAAGAGAGCGGGCCGGAATGTATGGGAGAAGGCGGTGTATGCGGTATATTCAAACTGTGTATGCCCAACTGTGTGCAAGCGGGGCTGGACTCATCCTATCTACCAAATAATTGCCACAGTGCACATGCAAATACATCCCCCTAAAATGATTTCATTTAAAAGATCTCTGCACCTAGTTTGGGGGATGCCACTGCTGGTAGTCTGGGACCCAGCAGATGCCATACTTTGCCAAACTCTGGTCTGAAAGAATCAGAATCTCAGAACCAGACAGATAAACAATTTCTCACAACCACCCTACAGCCCCTCTCATCAGAAAAGTATGTACAGAAACCTCTACATACCCAACATACAACACACACCTATAAAGGAGCAATTAAAAATATCATGTCAAATATGAAGTGAACATGATGCCTAAATGAGCATGAAGATCACACAATGGTTAACTGCTCATCAAAAATTATTTGTGCCCCAGCACAAATCTGTCTGTATCAGGATACACCCTGTCTGTATCAAGAGTGAAGAACTTGAGGGGGCACTCTTTGCCCACCCTTCGACACTCTTGTCTCTTTTAAGTCTTAGTTCTTCATGGAAAACGAGTTCAACAGTTAGAAGTAGCCCTCATAGGTTTAATTGGTTACAGTGTAGCAGTACTTAAAACAGATACTATATACAAAATGACGACACAATCAAACATGTTATAGGTATTTTTAAGCAGACAATGCCTACATATTAAATATCTTCTTAGGTTTTTACATTTCACTGTACATTTCGAAGATTTTGTATAGTATGGATCTTTGCACAAGCCAAATAAACTTTGTACATTGTAAGCACTGTATTGTGGCAGAATTTCACTACACTGTACTGGAACAGTGAGGGAGCCCTCCAGTGGCAAAAATAAATAAATCACTAAACTAGCAGGGTTTCATAACTAACCAGGTCTAGCTAAGCCAAGCATTGGGATAGACAAGATGCTACGGTGTCTTGTATGGGACAATCCATAGTATCAGTACTGTAAGTGTATGATTTGATATACAATTTTAAGTTATCATGAATAACTCACAGCGCAATCAGACTTAACTTTTGTGCCGGTTTAACCAGCGGCGCAGCGAGAACAGGAGGCCCCAGAACGGAAAAGGGATTCAAATCCCCTCCAAGAGGAATTCAAAGGGGATTTGAATCCCTTTTCCGCCTCCCATTCTCACTGTGCCGCTGGTTAAACCAGCACAAAAGTTAAGTCAGATTGCGCTGTCAATGATGTATGATTTGATGTTGCCCAAAGGACGCACACATGTTGTTCCTTGTTAGTTTTTATTATGTAGGTAATCACAGATATGGAGCCAGCGCATTTGAGAGTGACTTGCACAAAAATTATACATTGGGCCACACATACTGCTACTGCATATCATTGGAGACAGTGCCCAGTAGTAGAGATGCATCATTTGGGGTAACCAACGCTTATTTACACAATACTTTCCCATTTTTTTTAAAGCAGCAGATAGAATCTCTTTGAAACAGAGGGGATATCACATGTTGCCTAGGGCAGAGGTTCCCAACCTTTGTCGCCAGGCGTACTACCTGTCACAGTCAAATTTTCTAAAGTACCACCTGCACCAATAAATAAATTTGTTATTATATAATAAATTTATATATAAATATAAATTTATAATATTTAATTTAAATATGTGCACTAGATAGGTGAAAGTCAGCAAATGCAGCAATTAACCCACTGTGGGGTTTTGTTTTGCTTTTCCAAACAGTTGTACTCACAGATCCATTTCCTGCTTTGGAAGCTTATCCAAAATAGCAGATATATAGGCTTCAGTTCAGGAGTAGAATATCATGCATCCCCAGTTTTCAGTCTCTTTGGTTTTTGGCCTATCTTTTCCCAGGACAGTTATGTTTCATTCTTCCCCACCCCCATCCCCTATTCATGCCTACTGATTTGAATCTCTACAAATATGAGCAGCAGCTTGCTCAGCGACAGGTCAAATACAGCAAAAAAGTAGAAATAAAATAAAGAAACAGGAAATAAAAGCCTTGCCTGCTCCTTCTTGCCTGCGCCACCTAGTGGTTCAATGGTGTATATACAGGAAGCAACAGGAAACAGTACAGATGGGAGATAAGGAGCAGAAACAGCTGAGAGAGAGATCCCAACTTGGGGAAGTGAGGCTGACCTCATGATATGCTTCCACTGGATCCCAACCCCACACCTCCAGAATACTATAAGAGGCTCAAACAGGTCAATTTGTTCCCCTCCTCTCCCAACTGACATCCTCAGCATTTGGTAGGTCCTGGAAGCTGTTGAGCACAGGTCTTTTTTTTGGGGGGGGGGGGGGTTAACTGCTTTGTTTTGTTTTATTAACAGCATTGCTCGTACCCAGGACTCTCCTGATTATACACAAACCACTGTTTTGGTCTTGAATGGCACTGTTTTGCTTCCACACTGATAAGTACTCAACCATCCAAGTTTGGTTTTAGAGAAAATGATGTCACTGAACTTATCTAAAAGGACTGTATGAGTAGTTCACAAACATACAATAGTATGTGACAATAGTATTTTAATTCCTCCGCAGGAAAATTTCTAGACTTATCTTACGGTCCAATCCTATTGGCCTTGTATGTCAGCGGATCTTCTTATCAGCGGATATAAAAAGCCCAACAATGGTGCAAACATTGGAGGAAACAGCCAGTGGCTCCCTGCACACACCAGAACAGCCCAGACACCGTGATGGAGTAGGTAGGTCAACGGCGTGGGCAGTTCAGAGAAGGTTCCGGGTGGGAGGAGAAGGAACCAGGGGAGGTTTTGGGAGGGAGGGGGCGGATCCCGGTGGCAGTGACTTGTGCAGGATGCTACCCCTCTTTTGTTGCCCAAAAAGCTTTCATTTCCAACAAAAAGCTTTAAATATACTGTATATTTATATTCATCCACAGGAGTTATTCCAGAAGCACAACTGCGAGAAAAATATCAAAGAGTTTCAAAGGTTAGAAATCAACTAATTGATAATACTGGGTGGAATTTACCAGACATGGCTACTCCATTTCATAGAGGAAATCAACTAGCAAACAGAGAAAAATAGATGCATCTCTTATCTGTCAAAAAGGCAATTTTCCTGGGGAAAAGCTTATTTGCATGAAACTTATACATGCTGGACTGCTAAAGAATAATATATTTTGTCCTTATTTTGCTTTGTTTTGATTAGTATCTCTTTTTGCCTATGGATTACCCATTAACAGTTCACCAAAATAGATTCTATAATAGAATATCAGAAGTTTCCTATATTCTCTCTTTCATAAGGTGCTCAACAGGCTTTAGGAGGAGGTGAAAAACATCTACCAAAACTTAGTAGTATTTCCCTGTGAAACTGAGCTGAAAGAACAAGTACACCAATAGTATTACAGACAAACAATTCATACAGAAGGAAGACAAGATTGTCATGTTCTTAAAAATGTTCTAAAATAAATAATGTGATGTACAACCTGAATAGTACTCCATGATTTTTTTGCCCAAATGTGCACTACTACATGTACTAACTTAAAAAAAACCCAATTAATCCAAGCAAGACAATTAGCAAGTCTCTCTCAAAACAGTTGTCAAACACAAAGGTGACTGAGCCAATTATCTGGTGAGCAGATGGGACTAACAATCCTCCCTACTGTTCCATATGGGTCATAAACACATATTTGCCTCTCAATAACCAAAATTGCTTCAGATAATGCAAGAGTTCTTGACCTAAGATGCCATTTTGAGCAAGAACAACTCATGAAATCTGCTGATGTTCATGTGGCATGTTTAAACGCACATACATATTAACAAGGAAAACATATTCTAATCCAAGAAATTTTTTTTTACTTTTCTTAATGAATCCCTGTTCTGGCAAGCTCACAGAAGGCATACAAGTGGTATTTGCCTCCCACAGAAAAAGACTGAACTGGATTTTGCCTGTCTGCCACAACATATACAAAGCATTTTTAAAGACTATCAGCACAGAAACCAGTGATATACATATTTTAATAAAAATAATTTATCTCATGATTCCCCTCCTGAAGCCCGACCCACACCGCATGAGATCAGGCGCAGAGGCGAGCGAGCGTAGGTGCCTGGCTGCTCGCCTCCGCGTGCTGAAATTATCTCCACGAGTGTCTTCCAGTGAATATTCCCTCCTGTTGTCCCGCCTTCTTAAAAAGTGCAGTGGTGATTGGCTAAGCACAAGTGTGGTCTCTTCACAAGAGAAGAGAGAGAGGAGCAGGAAGGAGAGAAAACTAACAAAACAATTCGTGCTGGGAATAGAATTCATCTTGCTAACTTTTGTGAGGAGAAATGGATCCAAGAGAAATCGGAGACTCAAGTGAGTTCCGATTGACTGACAACCCCTTTCATCCCGCCCTCTCATCCGACTGGTGGCTGCAGTAACTCCGCATACCCGCCCCCTCAAAACATGGGCATCAAACTTTCTGCACGTGCCGGAACTCTCCCGCATTCAGCTGCTCTCTTCCGAAATGGTGACCAGACAGCTCTGCACTGGGACGCGCCAGAAATCGTGCGGTGTGGGTCGGGCCTTGATAAGGTGCTCAAGGCACAATGAAATCTAGCAGGCAGCGCAATCCTGTGTAAGATACAGCAGCCAGTCTAAAGGGCCGGCTGCCATATCCTATGCAGGTTCAGGGCTGCCCTGGGGCAGCTCTGGTGCACCTCAAGGTAAGGGAACGATTGTCCCCTTCCCCAGGTGTAAGCAGCGGGAGGCCCAAAGGGCCTCCTCAAATGTACGCAAGCTCTGGATTTTGTGTACATTCACGCCGGCCGTGTAAGGCTGCATCGGGCCTGGAGAGGGCCTAGGATATGGCATACCTCACCGCCAATATCCCCGCTCTCTCCAGGCCTCAGAGCGGCCAATGGCCACCCTCCCTGCCCGCAGTCTGCCCTCCCCTGTCCCGACCGGACAAAAAGATAACTGTTGTAGTTCTTAAAGAGTGAAGATGGGCTTTCTTGGGGAGGCAAGGGATTGTGATCTTGTTCCTGGCCCTGTTTCCTGACCAATCATGTGTGTCTTGGAAAATAATGCAAAATCCTGAGTCAGTGCAATCTATGTGAGCATTTTGCCTCTCCATATTGTATGGCTGATATTGAGGGAAGGTGGTGATCAAATAGTTCCCATATATTAAAGGAGGTTTTCAACTTCATTTACCAAGTTTAAAAGTAGAAGTCTTACCTCAACAGCTCGTAGCTGTACAGTTGCAGTTTTGTATTCAGCCTGAAGCCTGTTCTTGTGGAAAGCTGCTGTAGTATTCTCTAGAATCAAATCCATTTTGTGTTTGTTCAGAGTCACACAATTCTGCAGAACACACAAACACATTCGTTTTGTCACAAAACCAATATTGTCCAGAAGAGGTTGCTGAAAAAGGGAGAACTTATTCTTCAAATTGGTATAAGCCCAGAGGCAATAACTTTTCTGTTATTATCTTTCTGTTTTGTGGCTGGGGATAACCAATGCCTATCTCAGTGGAACAGTTCTTATGTTTTAAAGATAGTGCTCCGTAGTCATTCTGTCATCATAAGAGCATGCATTAATTTTTTTTAAAAAAAGGAAAACATTTGGGTTACATTTCACTAAGAGTCCAGTTTTGCCAGTCTTCAGAGATTTCCAGCAGAGGTCAAATGCAGCGTCCACTGTGCAGCTCTCTGTTGCACTTTACAATTTGCTACAGTAAACATACAAACAGGGCAGCAATAGTGCAGCATCAAAGGTGACTTGATTCTGGATCATTCTCTAGAGATCAAAGGCTTCTTATCTACTGCTCTATCTCAAGCTGAAAGACATTTACATGGCCTTTCCAACCTGGGTTTAGGGTTCCTTAACCAGTCTGCTGACCATGACCTACCAGAATCCCCTGGTCCTTCCTTTCTCCACACCACACCCTAGCAAGATACCCAGCAACTTCTTTCTCTGCACATGGAGCTCACAAACCTGCTTTTCTCCACTGTGCCCCCCAGTCAAACACTTATACAGGGTTATTCAAAAAGGGTGGTGCAAAAGTAAAGCTGATTTATTCTTAAATGAACTGACAGACCACAACCATCATGACATGAAAAGACAGAAAAACTGTCCCAAGTTTCACACGCATATTCAACGTGGGCACTTGCGTAGCTACAATGGGGCGGGGGCGGCAAATGGATCAAAAAAAGGGGGGAAAGGGGTCAAAAGCAATAAAACTTTTGTAATAAGAGGAACTCGCCATCATCCAAACAAACCTAGTCACACACCATGTTCAACCTACCATCTTCTGAAGGACAGAAGACAGGGAGCTGGGGTAAGACCTTCCCGTAACAGTACCCTAGACCAGTGATGGCGAACCATTTGGGCTTGGTGTGTCAAAGATTTTGAAAATGCCTAACTTGACTGCTGGTGTGTCGCCCTCCCCCCCCTGAATGTTTAATAGTGCTTTGACTATTGCTACTTTTAATAGTAATTTTGAATTGAACTGAACTAAAAGCAACTATATAACACATTGCATTTTATTTAACATCAATTAGTGACTTTTTTGTGAAAATATAAGGTGTGTTGGGGCCCTGGGGGAAATGCTGGCGTGTCACCCAAAATGACCTCGCGTGTCACCTGTGACACACGTGTCATAGGTTCGCCATCACGGCCCTAGACTATGGAGTTCATGGGAGGTCTGCCAAGTCCCCTTACTTTGCATTGTTAGATAGCAAGTTAAAGATGTCTTGTTTAGGTGTGCTTTCTCTAGTATTGTTTCTGCATCTTGATGGTTTTGCTTCCTTCAGAATGTTGTCTGGTATTGTTGTTGCTGAATTAGTTTTATACCATTTGCTGTTTTTTTTATACATGCTTTATGAGCCTATTTTAGGGGCAACATTGCAAGCTATACATCATTTTATATATGAAATGATATAATAAAATGCATATTTCATTATATGCAATAGTACCAACAGAAGTCCTTATACAGTATACATAGAGTATATTGATACATCATATTCAAAACAAAACCACCATCAGTCACCAGCCGCCACTACGAACTGAAATTATGTGCAAAATGAAATATCACACTAAGAAATTGGTGTTTACCTTTATCAGTTGCATAAATTCTGTTACAAGTTTTACTTTCTGGGTATTAATTTCTTTTATTTTGGCATTTGCTTTGTCAGACTCTTCTTCCACATTGATGGCATCTAGAGTCATCTGTCTTAAACTGTATAAGGAAGATTTATGAGCAACACTGTGAGGATTATTATAAAATTCCCAGTTCAACACTATAGATGCTAGATTAATGGATACTTTGACAACTAGAAGGTATACCTGCTTCTCAAAGTACAACCAAGTCAAAATATGCTGTGCCAGCCATCTTAGAAGACTGAAAAGACTCTGTAGACCTTATTACTGTTAACAAAAATCTCGTTTTCAATAACACCTCCAGAACAGATCCATCCCCTCACTATTCCATTTGCAACTCATACATGAAGCAGAGCAAGGTAGCAAAATGTTGTGGTGGCAGAGTAGACTGTGCCACTTCATGCTACAGGTGAGGGATCATACAAGGATATTCCAAAATGTGTGTAAAATCTCCCTGAAAATGAAAAACCAGCACAGCTGGCAAAGGGCTCGGCTACAATATTTCTTGCTCATGAGCTAGTTTTCTATTTACTGGGAGTTTATTCAAATGGGAAAATATTCAAAAGCAGTACTGTCCACGCATTTCTACAGGAAAGATCTAAGTACGCATTCAAACTATCCTCCATTAATCAGTTAGACTTTGATATGCTGGCTGGAACAGGCCCAAACATTGTTCTTCCCGCATTAAACATTGATACAATTTGGCAACTACATAGGCTATTCTCTGCAATTTCACATCCCAACAATTTATAAAGATCAAAACGTGAACTGAAGTTTCTGCACACATTTTCTCACTTTTTCTTCAAGTTGTTTTGTACGGCAACAAACCATTTAATTCAACTGACCATATTTTTATAGTTCATTTGTAAACTATGAACCATACCACAAACATGCAAATATGCAGTTTTCCGACTATCAACAGGAGACTGAAATATTTGCTTGGGTCATCAATATTGCAAAGATCAGCCTTAATGAGAGAGAGCGGAAGTGCTAGAATCCTGGCAAATTTCAGGTCACATTTCCAGAAGTAGCTGCAATGGCCTACTACTAAAGTCCAGATTTAAGTATGTGTCACTTTCACCACGGTCAGAATCTGTCACAGGAACATAGTAAAAAATTGTTATTTAATAATTCCAAATCAACCAACTATCCAGATGCTAAAACTTCAGGGTTTTGTTTCTCGTCCTTAATTTAAAAGCAAGATACTATAAATAATTAGCATGCAATGATACTTTAAAATTTATATTTTAAAGTATATAATGGTATACCTATCATATTTCATACTAATTTTTGATTCCAACTGCTTCCTTTTGTTTTTTCGTTCCAAAAGCTCCTTCTTCTGTTGCCTGAGTTCATTGTCTCTGCGTTCCAGGCACTTCTGCCTCTCAAAAAGTTCAGCCATTTGAGAATCCAACGACTGCAATTGCTTGCTAATTTCCTGAAGTAACCAAAGAAAATTATATTTTACATTGTTCTCAGTACAATCTTACTAAAGCTGTGAGAATGTTTACTGCTTTAACCCCCTGCTGGTGTTCCGCCTGCACTAACTGCCTTACGGCAGTCATATACAACACTCCAACAGTGAGCACTGTTCCTCCCGGCCGGAAGTCGGCCTGCGATTTCATAAAGCATTCACATTTCAGCAATAAAGTCTACTCAATTGGTGACCTGCTGAATTACCCTCTTACATCAATAACCTGCAAGGACATGTGTGCTACTGCAAGCTTCTGCTGGCTGCCTTATTATCATCAACGGGCAGCTCAATCCTAACTCTCCATGTGGTGTTGCAGTGGCGGCAATGCGGCTACCACTGTATCCTGTAGCGGAGTTTTGGCCTCTGGAGGCTTCCTCGGGGTAAGGAAACATTTGTTCACTTGCCCCAGGGTAAGCCCCAGCAATCGCTATGGGTCAACTTGGTAGCTGGCGCAAGTCCACGTTGAGCCGTACAGGTGGATCAGGCCCAGGAAGTGGGTTAGGATTTGGTTGGCGCTACTACCGCTGAACCCACCCCCTTCCTGGGCCCAATCAGCCGTCTTCCCCTGCCCCATCCTGCCTCCTCCGACGGTCTACTTTATGTGGCAGATCTTCAGTCGTCCACCAGCACCTGAGAGGCCGCTCTGGCCTGTCCACTGGTGGCCTGGCAGCATGCGTCATCGGCGGCTGCTTTACAACAGCTGAAAAGCAGATGCTGCCGGCATAATGTTCGTTCCGCCAGCAACCAAGCGTCATAGGATTGGGCTGTAAGTGCAAGAATATTCTTCAAATATTACTGTATATAGATTCTCAGATACCAAGCACTGAATAAATTTTTATGCTTTCATAATATCAGAAAATAATCTTGAAAAATATTTTAGCACTTTATTTGTAAATGCATGTGCAATGTTCCATCTTTGGACTTTTAAGATTGTCAAGGGAGACTACGCTCTGGGTACCACTGCTTTCAGATGGATGGCTTATTTACCGTATTTTTCGCACTATAAGACGCACTTTCCCCCCAAAAAAACATAGGGGGGAAAATGTGCGTCCTATGGTGCGAAGCCTAGGGTTGGGGGTGCTTCGGGGAGGCCTGTGGGGGCTTCGGGGAGGCCTGCGCGAGCCCCCACAGGCCTCCCCGATGTTTAGTTTGGCCGAAAATAGCGATTTTCGGCCATTTCCGGAAATGGCCGAAAATCGCTATTTTTGGCCGACCTGAACAGCGTAGAGGCCTGCAAGAGGCTCGCGCAGGCCTCCCCGAAGCCCCCACAGGCTTCCCTGAAGCGCCCCCAAGCCCAGGTAAGTGAAAATCTTTTTTTCTGTATTTTATGCTCCATAGGATGCATGCGTCCTATGGAGCGTAAAATACGGTATTTTAATCTCTGTTTCCTTTTCTTCTAACAATAAAATCAAAAGCAAAATAAATTAAGTTACAGAAAACATTTGTAAAAAAAGAAAAAAGAAAAAAATCCTAACAAGGACAGTATTAGGAGTAAAAGTCAACCATAATAGGGGAAAAAAAAAACACCACTTATGGCTTATGACAGAGAGGAGCATGAGCTTTTCTGTGGTGGCAACTCTGTGTGGAACCCTACCTAGAGAGACTCAAATGGCAAGTTCACCAAGCACATTTTGGAAGCTAATGAAACATTTTCTATTCAGGAGGACATTTGGCTGGCTGAGGCAGCTGCTGTGGTTTATTTTTGCTGTTTTTATCAATGATGGTCATGTTTTTAAAATTGAATTGTGTAATGTGATTATGAGCTGCCTTGACAGCCTTTCTGGTTGACTGGCGAAATAGCATTTTTTAAAAATAAATAAATGGCCAGCAAGGTGATTTACAGCAAGCTGCCAGCACAGGCACTTACTCACCCCATCCCACCCCACAAGCTGTTAATGTAGGAGTGCAATCTACCAGAAATTTTTCTCACAGGCAAACAGAGGTAGCTATATATTTACAGAGTTTGCACAGGCAACCAGTTTTAAAGAGAGGAGGAAAAACACACCAAAATTGCTTACAGCATTAACAATATTGATTTTAAGGTAATGTATATAGCACTGTAAGGCCAGCGGGTGGCACAGTGGGTTAAACCTCTGAACCATGAGCTGTCGATCGAAAGGTCGGCAGTTCGAATCCGTGACAGGGTGAGCTCTCGTTGCTTGGCCAGCTCCTGCCAACCTAGCAGTTCCAAAGCATGTCAATGCGAGTAGATAAATAGGTACCGCTTGCGGGAAGGTAAACAGCGCTCCATGTTCCAGCCGCATGCTACGCACTGCGGCAAGGAGAGTCATGCCGGCCACATGAGCACGGAGGCGTCTTCGGACAAAGCTGGCTCTTTAGCTTTGAAATGGGGATGAGCACCACACCCTAGAGTCGGACACGACTGGACTTACCGTATTTATTGGCGTATAAGACGCACTTTTTTGTCTACATTTGTGACCCAAAATAGTAGGGTGCGTTTTATACGCCAATACGAAAAAAATCCCTTTTCCCCCTTTGCCCGTTTTAAAGCATTTTCGGGCTTACTGCGTTTTTCCGGAGCCAGAGAGCTCCCTTGTGCTTTCTTCCCTAACTAATCTATCCGATCTACAGCTGTTAGTCGGGTTTAATTTATGCACGTGCATGAGTTGAGCTTCTCAGCAGCCAGCAGAGGGCGCTGTGCTCAGTTCAGCTGAGCTGCAGAGGGCCTAGTCTTTCCAGCTCTCCTGGATGCTGAATGAATGCAGCTTGGGTGAGCTTCTGAACTGGGCCTAGTTGGGGAGGCTTTGGAAACTGCATAGGTGGGGTGGGGTAAGAGTTGAGTCTGGTGTTTTTTTTACTTGGGGTAAATGTTTTTTACTTTGGAAACTGCGCATGGGTGGGTTGGGGGAAAAAAAGAGTTGAGTCTGGGGTTTTTTTTGTACTTGGGATTTATGTTCTGGTGCATTTTGTTCATGTGTCTTATTGCTGTGTGTTTTAAAAGAGATCCTGGTATTTTTGTGCAATTTATGTAAATTAGCTAATTAAGCAGCCAAGCAGTAAGTGGCCAAGTGGCCCAAAAATGCTTTAAATCTTTTTTTCCTTGAAACCCAGGGCCAACGGGAAGGTGCGTCTTATACGCCGGTGCGTTTTATACGCCGATAAATACGGTAATTGTCAGGGGTCACCTTTACCTTTAATACCATTGTAAAGGTCAGGTGCAAGTATTATTGTGGTAGAGACACTGACACCCTGATCCTCCTAAACATATTTATTTGGAACTTACTTTCCAACAACTATGCTTAGAACTGCAGCCTTGCAGTGGTAAATGCTGTGTAAGAATGTATATAAAATGCCACTCAAAACTGCTGAGACAAAAAACGTTACAGGATAAATAACATTCAACATTTCAAATCATGGAGTGCTATCTATTTTCCTAAAATACCACCATAAATCAACTTACATTCAATTGATTGTCCAACTGTCTTCTTTCATCTGCATCGACTATGACAGTTAGAAACTGTGCTGGCCTCAGCGCTGTGTTACTAGTAACAGCTTGATTTGTGTAAGCAGACATTTTTACTGCATATCTTTCTTCTGCTGTGTAGATTTGCCTAAGTTTGGTTTCCTTTATGACCTGGGCATGAAAAAAAGCCAAAGTACAATTATACAAAGTGATTTTGAAATGAAAAAAATATTAAAGAATAGACAATAAACCATAATTTTAACAGCTGAACCAGAGGTATTAGCAAATTAGGTTTTCTATGTTTCTTCCAAGTTGCCAAATCACAGAGTGAAGCTTTCACAATTTATTTTACAGAATTCTACAAAGAAAAGCTGGAAGCTTCTGAAACATATTCTTGAATCCCACATCTCCAGAATAACCTTACTGCAAGACACAGTTGCGCTGTCTCTAGGCTAATGAGGTGGACTCTGATATGGACTACAGGAACTGGCTAGAGCAGCGGGCCTCATACGAACATATGAAGTTCCCTTATGATATTACACAAGAACATTGGTTCATCTAGCTCAGCACTGTCCATTCTAACTAGGAGAAGCTCTCCAGGGTTTCAGGTAGAGACCCTATCACCTGCTACCTGTTCCTTTTTGAGCAACATCCAGAAGGGACCATCATCATTGAGAAAACCCCATGTTTAATTATGGGGGATGTCCAAGACTGCTTCCCTTGGAAATACTGCAATTTGGTACTACTGCAATTGTTAAAATAGTGATGAGATCAGAAGAGGTAACTCAATACTAAAGCAGCAAATGTATATTTATACCTAAATGTTGCTTTGTCTGTTCAGAAATCCATAGGATTGTACGGACCCAAGTCTTCACCAATGCAGCCTCACAGAACATAGCACTACGTTGGTGTCTCAGTGAAATCTGTCAGTGCAAATGTTTTGGCCTGGAGCCCTTGACCCTCCCATGCATGTAAAAAGGATGTTCTAATCCGATGCTGGGGTCAGAAAGACACCAAGAAAGCAATGAGATGTACTGTATTTGACAATTACTCCATTTTAATGTCAAAGTTATTAAACTGCATTACAGATAACTGTTTATAGTACAGGGATATTATTCATAGCAAGTACTGTATCTAGGCACTGACAGGATCCCCTCTGATACCTTATGCACTTCTTCAATTCAAAACATACTGAAGGTATGAAACAACATCAAAGACACAGCATCTCCTTATCTTATTACAAGAGAATTTTCAACTTTTACTGGGGTATTACAGACCCCCAATATCTTGGAAGTGCAATGTCCCATTTTCCTCCCCATTCACTTTAACCGAGATCTAACAGATGCAAATAGCCGGTTTAGTAAAAGTCTCAAATAAAAAGAAAAAGAAAAGAACACACAGTGGAGGCAGGGGAGTAACACATCACAGAACATTAGATCTCTTTTTGTAGGAGAATATATGGTATATAAATTAGCACAGGTTAGAAGAACAGTTTTACACATAGAAGGACGCTTTTGAGGTCAGTTATGATCCCAAATGCACAGGAGCAATACTGTACTTGGCTACTACAAAAACAAAGGCCAGCAGGTGGTGCAGTGGGTTAAACCGCTGAACCATGAGCTGTCGATCGAAAGGTCGGCAGTTCGAATCCGTGACGGGGTGAGCTCTCTTTGCTTGGCCAGCTCCCGCCAACCTAGTAGTTCCAAAGCATGTTAATGCGAGTAGATAAATAGGTACCGCTTGCGGAAGGTAAACAGCGCTCCGTGTTCCAGCTGCATGCTACGCACTACGGCAAGGAGAGTCATGCGAGCCACAAGACCACGGAGGCGTCTTCGGACAATGCTGGCTCTTCGGCTTTGAAATGGGGATGAGCACCACACCCTAGAGTCGGACACGACTGGACTTAATTGTCAGGGGTCACCTTTACCTTACTACAAAAACAGGGTCTCACTTCTGCATTCATAAACTTTTTGAATGCTGCAAGAATAGGTGATGAGTTCATCGTGAAAGCTCCCTGTGCAGGAAAAGATATCAAGATGACTTGCATGCTTTCAGGGGCCTTTTCCTTTCTCTAAACACTTTAATAATAATATTAAGGTAATTATTTGTCAGTAGCTTTCCTAAACACCAAGATCCTTGTCTTGTATGGCATTCCTCACCCGTTCAATCATATTTCTGGTCTTCTCTGTTCCTACAGGGACTTCATGAATGTGATACTGAGAGCACAGGTAACTCATCACAGGCTGGGGAGCATCAAATAACTCTCGCAAGTATGAGAAAAATCCATATCGGCTGAAGGAGAAAGAGGCAGTAAGATACTTTTTCTCATTTTCAAAGATACCACAAATAACTACTGTAATTATCCTAGTTATCAGAGAGAGAGAGGAAAGGACTAGGGATCTTGCTTTAACTGAGGTCAAAAATTAAGATTATGCAACACCAAAAGTCAAATTCTGCATGTTTGCCACTGACAGAATTACACAAACAGTAAACCATTATTAAGCAACCTAACAATTTTGACCTACTAGTCAGAAACAAAAAATTCATGAAACAAAAAGAAGCAACACCTCAACACCTTCAGGTACCATCATGTATGCTAGACCAGTGTTTCTCAACTGGTGGTACGTGTACCACCGGTAATACTGGGACTGCTGGTAGATGGTACGTGACGCAATCATCCGCTGTGAGGCACTGGCTTTGATCCTTCTGAGGCCTTCCAAGTGCATTCCAAGTGGTCGCCAGCATTCGGCAATGCTCGGAACGCACCCGGAAGGCCTTGCGGAAGGATCAAAGTCAGTGCCTCACAGCTGATGGCCGTTTGCTTGATCCTTCCACGAGGCCTTCCAAGTGCATTCCAAGCTTTGCCGAGTCAACCCAGAAGTAACTGGTGATGACGTCATTGCCAGTTACTTCCAGCGGTAGTTCAGGGGACGAGGAGCATGGTAAGCGATACGTCGGGTGGCGGGGGTTGGGAAGCATTGTGCTAGAGCAAGTGTTCTCTTGTTTTGGAAGGGTGCACAAGGAGGAAGGGAGAAGGAATGGGATTTCAACTGTCAGGCAGCTAATAAAGCAACACAGACCGGGAGCTACTAACAAATGCAGTATATTTCCTCTTCTTGTCCCCCGTTGGGTCTCAGAGACAATACACTGCTTTCACCTAAGCTTAAACAGTGCAACCAACCAAGAATGCTAGCAACCCAAGGTTGGATCCTCTGGTGGTGGTCATCCTAGATATCATATGAAGGTGCCTTATACAGAGTCAGACCATTGGTGCATCCCTAGTCAAACACAGAGCTGGTAGCAGCTCTTCGGGGTTTCAGTCAGGGATCTTTCCCAGTCCTGCTTAGAGATGCCAGGGATTGAACCTGGAACCTTCAGCATACAAAGCATGTGCTCTTCCAATGAGCTACAGCTCCTTCCCCCTTGGAAACTGCCAGGTGATTCATTGTATGATCACTTCCACACAGTAAATTAACATCTGTTAATATAATGCTCAGCTATTCAAAGCTGTTATGGGTTCAGGATATTGACAGAGATAAGTATTTTAACACTTACTACAATTCTTCAATTGGTTTGAAAGGTCTCTTTTCAGCACATGATTCGCTAGGTGCACACACAGCATTCACTTTGAGTTTCTGTTTATCACGCATCTAAAGAAAATAAAAGTGGAGTAAAAAACAAAATAAAAGCATTTTAAAAGCAGCTTTTCTACATGCAAAGCTATTGTTGCAGTGCATTGCTCTTTGGCTGTTGAGCCTGAAAAGAAAAGAAAAATCCATTTCTGCAAAGCTGGTGTACAGAGATAATCCCACTTTCAAGCAGGGAGGAAACGTAACAAAAGAAATTGTACACCTAAAAATCTTCTAGATTTAGAACAACCTCCATCTCTGTCTCAGAAAGGCAGGACTTTCCACTTCCTTCTTCATGAGGGCTCTATTTAGGAAGTAGAGAGTCTCCATTCCTAGAGGGTCCTTGTGAGGAAGGACAGAGGGCAGAGCAGCACCGCAGAGGTGACTGGTAGGCGAGGGAGGGGCTGGCAGACAGGCCTTGTTAAGTAAAAACTTTGTTAACTGGTTAACCAGCAAACTTCCCATTCATCATGGGACGCCTGTTAACAAAACGTTTACTATATTATTATTAAGCTCTTTAATATGGTGGTTCTTACCCTAACCAGTGTTTACTAATGTATGACTAAGTCCTTGCCTCGCTTAGGAAGAGGTCCATATCTTCTTTAATTTCAAACACAAAGGCCTTCATGTCGTTGAGCAAAATATGATTTTCTACATACTTAGCATGCTTGTGGTCTTTCATATTAATCTGTGCAGAAAGAAACACATCAACAATTATGAAGGCAGGTTAAAACTCATTGAAAAATCAAATCCACTTGGAGGAACCAACGAACGGTACAGAAAACACTTGGTTTTTATGAAGGGATTAAGTTCTGTTTCCAAAAGGATAAATATTGCTTCCTCACTCACTGCCTACAAATGCCTTCTTAAAACTCACTTTTTTTGTGAAGCCTTTGGCACTATTCCTTACTCCTCATTCCCTACTAACTAAGCATAAGTACATGTTACTGTTTTACAAAAGCTATCCTTGTTTACTCCTGTCTCCGCCTCCCCAGTCGTCTCTTTTATATCAATATTGTAAATACATCAGGGCAGGAGCCTGTCTTTTCACTCTCTACATAAAGTACACTGATAGAACTGTATGTATAAAGCTGATTGAAAGGAATCTGGTTTACAGTATATATGCATCAAGAAAGAAACAAAAGTTAATGGTCTCAGACCAGGATATGGTTGCAATTCAATTGACCTGGTAATGGCTACATAACCTCAAAACATAATACAGGTGTCCCCCGCTTAAGGACAGGAATATCTTCTGGAAAATCCGTCATATAGTGAAACCATCATTAAGCGAGTCCTCAGCACCATCTAGTGGCAGATTGTGGTATAACGTGTAAAACCAATACAGTAGAGTTGTAATAGGGAATGAATGGCAAACACAGTGTACATTATGAGTGTAACACAAAGCACAAGATTTCTACCTGACAATGGAGGTAGAAACACACAAACAAAACACAGAGAGTTAAAGACAACTTTTTTTGCATTTAAAATACAGTACTGTAGCTTTAATTCTTTGTTTACACTTTGGGAACCTCAGTCATATATGTGGATCATCATTAAGCGATCCGTCATTAAGGGGGGGCACCTGTATTCTAAAAAGGATAACTTAACTTTGATGCAGCATCATTTTTAACATTCTCAGATGAAGCATGAAACAGTCCACTCAAAAAACCAGTCCAATCAAAAAACATATTAGTTATTTGATCCTGAATTAGCTGCTGAAATGAAGGTACTAAAGATCTCTCATTGTACGGTATGTTTTTAATGCTACAAGGAAGCTTTCATTTCATCTCAAGACACAATGCTTTTCAGGAAGTCTCCTAAAGCTCAGTGAGGGTGGAGTGGGGCACCACCTCTTCAGTTTGAGAAGTTTACCAACAGAGAGAAGGTATTTATACTGGATCCTTTCACCTCAATTTGCTGAACATATGTCTCTGCTAAATACTACTATGCATTGTTTATTCATTTAAAATATTTATATCCCACTTTTCTGCCAAACCATTTAAGGCAATTGACAACAATGACTGAACAAGAGCTCTGAGGGGGATGATAATAGAAAATGTCAACTCTCCAGGCCTCAAATACAAGCTCAGTACGTATGCAATACATCAAAACAATGCAGAGACTTCAGGTAAAATAATATTCTGTACTTTTTTGCACTTATAGTTGCATGAAGAGAATTTCACCCACACAGCAAACTCAAGACATCAAGGCACACGTATGCTAAGTTTGATTACTCATGTTAAAACAATGACTTATTTAAGAAGGGTTTGAAATTATAGGGTTATAGCAGAAGTGGCATTTAAATTGTAGTGATGACTAAGTAGCAACATATTCAACTGGATTAGCTTACGGCAAGCATCATAGGGTCACAAACAATTCTTTTAAACCGGTTTCTGTTCTGTCTTAGCCACAGAAGAGCAGTGTGTGCGTCCTGAAATCTTCGTCTGAGCGCATCTTCTTTCCGATTCATCATATTGTCAAAATGTATAATGCGATCAGTTACCCCTGTAATTTTGAGAGAACTTTAAGTCATGTTTACTGTACTTTGTGATCACAACGGTAGGCACTACTGAGTTACAGTACTAGTAAGAAATTGTCTTGAGTCAGGCACTTATTGCCAGGTTCATACACTTTTCACTCTCTTCCATCATGGACTGATCTTTGCTAATATGGAGAGATTCATGTGGAATTTTGTGAAAGGGTCCAGCATGAATTTGGCTCCTGTACTAGCAAAGAAAGAACTCTGATTTGTTATTATTTAGCAATAGACACCCCTCACCAACCTCTGTGCTGGCAGAAACCCTCACTAAGTCCAGGATTCAAAAGTCTGTGCAGAAAGCTTTACATGAACAGTGAGCTTTCTGAATCCTCTCCCAAAAGCGGCCACTCATAAGTCATTCCCAAAATTTGGAAGATCTGGAAAATCTGCTATTGGCACATTTCGGATGTACAGTAGACACTTTCCATCCGTGGATTCGGGACCCGCAAATTTGTCCCGTATCCACGGGGTCCATGTTAAAAATTAGGTTTAAAAAAACTCACGTTTTTTTTCTTTTTTTACTGATTTTAGTGTGGACCCTGGTATTTGCAGATCCTTGTTAGCCGTGGAGTGTCCAGAACGGACCCCCCGCAGATAGTGAGGTCTGACTGTAATGGGAAACCATAATTTTCCACTACATGAAAGAGCCTCTGCAAATCAAGGTATGCTTCTGTGCTCTTCTCTCATTGTCTCTCATGCACAAATAAAGGAAATATTTTACTTTCAGTTTGAAGCAAGCCACAGTTTTACATTACATCTGATACCTTGGTGGATGGAAATACTTCCACATACCAAAGGCCAGAATCCAAATCGCCCTTTAGGAGTTAAATGTATCCCTTTTCATTCCTGGCCATGCAGCAGATGAAAGAGACTCAATATTACAAATTGAAGAATTTGGGTTGTTGATTATTGAGCTAATTTACTCCAGTGGAACTACAAGCAGAGCAAGAACAAGATAAAAGGTTGCAATCCTATACACACTTTCCCGGGAGTAAGTTTCACTGAACACAATGGGAGCTACATTTGAGTAGACATGCATACGATTGTGCTATAAGGCTACAATCCTAGACATACTTGCTTTGGAGTAAGTCCCATTAAACCCAGTGAGACTTACTTCTGAGTAGACATGCACAGGCTTGCACTGTAAGGCTGCAACCCGATACACACACTTGACCACACACACTTGACCACAATAGGTCTTCCTTCAGAGTAAATATTTTATTTTTCACATTTTTATACCGTCCTTCCTTCAAGGTGGTCAGGGTAGCATGCATGGTTCCTTCCCTCCTTTTGTCCTCACAACAACCCTGCAAGGTAGGTTAGGCTAAGCAATAATCATTTGATTTTGTCAGTAAACCGCTTTGTGAACTTTTTGTTGAAAAGCGGTATATAAATATTAGTAGTAGTAGTAGTAGTAGTGACTGGCCCAAGGTCACCTAGGAAGATTCATGGCTGAGCAGGGATTCGAACCTGGATCTTCCAGATCTAAGTCCAACTCCTGAACCACCACACCAGTATAGGATTATTCTGTAAGCCTATTTACCTTTTTTGTCTCTCTGTAAGTTCTCCTTTTCTCTGCGCAAAACACTTATTTCTCCATCAACATTTGCCTTCTCTTCTCCCAAACGCCTTAGCTCAGTATTAACATAATCCACCTGAGGCTGAATAGTCTCAGAATTGTCTGTATTTTTTAGTTCGTTATTCCAATCTTCTATCATCTTACGAGCATTTTGTATTCTCTTCTGTCGATCAAGTTCTTCCTCTTTTTTTGTTCTCAAAGCTTGTTTAACATCCTCAATCTAAGAAAATAGCCCAAGGAAACATTTTCCAAGCATGTCAACAACAAAACAAATTCCCACAACAAAGCAATAACTGCCATATTTTGCTAATATTTCTAGCTCAAATACACATGCAAAAATTATCTAAATAAAATCATTCTTTATATCAATCTTGGGTGGTCTGGTCTCTATCAGTGTAGAAGTGAAACAAAGCCATCAAAAATCAAACCTGACCCTTCAAGGGGAGTGCTACTACCCAGAACAGGCTGTAAACCCATCCCAGACTCAATTTATCCTGCTGCCTAGAGTCCAGCAAAGTTCAATGACCAGAACCACAAGGGCTGTTTCAGCCCCATAACTTGGCCTGAGCCCAGACTGGAAGGAATTCAGGTAATTAGTATCATCTAGGAAAGTCTGAAGATGAGATGCCACTACCTACTGGATCATCTTGCCCAAAGAGGAAAATTTGACACTGGCCAATAATGACAAGAGTGGTAGAGTCCAGAGAGCTTTTTCAATAATGGTCTAGCAATAGCCTCATTCAAACCAGATGAAACAATGTCCTCACACAATGCAGCATTCACTATCTCTGTCATCCCAACTCTTGCTGCCTTAAAAAGCCACTATGGGCAAGGGTCCAATGGGCACACGATTGGCTTCACACTTCCAAGCAACCTGTCTATGCCCTCATGCTGAATAAGCTCACATTAAGCTCACATGTATTTATTAAGACAGAGCATTTAAGAACATCAGAGATCACTTCCAATGTGGAATCCAAGTCAGAACAAATGCAAGCAAGTTTATCAGCAAAGTGTCTTGCATACTGTTCACAACCAGCCATTGATGGTTCCTCCACCTGTGGGCCTAGATGCAACAGCCCTCTCACCACCTGAAAAAACTCCTCTGGATGGTTCTGCTGATGTGGTGGTGGTGAAGTAAGATTTCTTCTGGGTCATTCCATGTCAAATCAACCAATGAAAAATCCATTTTTGAACTTGACGTCATGGATTTTGTTCATTTTTGGTACATTTGTACTTTACCATGATATGTTTAAAAATTAATTTTTTCATATTTTTTGTCCACCCGTTTTTGAGATATTGAATTTTCAAAATTGCCTAAAAATGCCAAAATTGACTTGTCATCATACCTTCAAACGCCAGTTACAAGATACCTATGAAAGCCATAGACATGGGACATGTGTCATTTTAAAGCTTATGAATAGGGCTTCCATTTGATATACAACACGACACAATTGTAAATTTTCAAGAAATTCAAAAATATTCAAATAATATTTATTTTGAATTTTTGGAAGCTGCATTGCAGCTGCATCAGTGCTGGAAAATTGGATAGGATTGGGCCCAAAGTTATTTACTCATTCCAGAGGTTGAACAGGGCTTTAAGAGGAACACCAGAGGAAGTAAAATCCCCCAGACCAGTCAGGAATCCATCCAGATCCATCATTTTCTCAGGGGGCAGATCATTCTACCAGGATGTTATATGGGGGACTCAGAAACAGACGAAAGGACACTTTCCCACTCTCCAGAATCCCCCCCCCCCCAAACATAGTGCTAAAGTGCTCAGGGATGGCAGCCAATCCCAAATCCGAGCTTCTTATCACTATCACTAGTACAACAGGGGAAGGTTTCAGGAGAGCAGAAATTTAAAACAAGTGACCCTTTTCCTTCCCCCTCTCCGGAAACCAGGATCCTGTTTCAGCGGACTGGAGCCCTGAACAGGAACACTGTTTAGGGGCTGAGAATACAATACAACATTCTGTTACAGGTCACTACAAGAGCTAAGAATCAGAAAATATTTTGGCTGTAATCCAAAGATACTGAAAAGCTGTTTGGACCAAGGAAACTGAAACAGTTATAACTTCAAAGCAATGGTACTTACACTTTACAATGCTGAGGTGCCAACCTGTTTGTCTAAATAGCTTTTTAAGAGGACATGGTCTTTGTACAGTACATTTAAAACGCTACAAAAAACAACCACATTAAAAGGAAAAAAGCCTAATGGTTCTAAATCATTACCTGGAATGTATCAGCAACGTGAACCAAAATTAAACAAATTAAAAATGCAGGTTTTCCACTAATTACCACAGAATTTTCAATACAAAATTTATACACACAAAATCCACACAGGAGCACAATATATCTTGTTAAGGGCCAAGCCAGTTTTAAGGTATGTAAAGCAACAAAATTCTTACTTGTTGGTCTTTTCTCTCCAAAGTATCCTGATGCTGTTTACATTTTAGAGATGTTTCTCTGATTGTTGAAGTCTATATAGTGAGGGAATTTAAAAAAGAATTTAGCTGTAATTATGTCACTGTGTCATCCCCGTCCCTCCCTTGCTAAAAAAATCACGGTATTGTACTGGACAGAAATTTGCAGAGAGAAATAATTGTTTCTTGATACAAGGCTGTATACTACTAGTGTGGAGCTTCTAATTTGTAATCTGAAAAGAAGCAGCCTCATGAAAACGTGAATAAATGGAACCATGCACGTTAGTATAACCCAAGAACAGCTAGATCAGGATCCCCCAACATCAGCTCAAAATTATTCATTGAGAGCAGTAACATGAACGGTTCACAAAGCAGAGAAATACAGTTGGACCTCTGTATCCACAGGGGTTCCGGAATGTTCTGGACACCACCAGCACCCCCGCAAATACTGAAATCTGTGTAAAGTGAAATTGCTTTAGCGCGGATATGGGGGTTACTGTAAAAACTTGAAAAAAAGAAAAGTTTAAAATAGTGTTCCTTACCTTTTCGGTGGCAAACTGCTCCATTTACAGGGCTGTAGAGAGTGAAATCGCACTCCTACAGCCTCTTCCAGGTCGCTCCCTTCCCCCCTCCATTCCCCATGCTTGCCCCAATGCATTCTGGGATGACCTTGGAGGAGGGGGGAAGTTGAGTGACCTGGAAGAGGCTGTAGGACCGCGGATAGCAGGGGTCCACTGTACCATTTCTGTTTCATTTCATATAAAAACTTTCAGGACAGTGTTGGTCTCCATAGGAGCCAGTATTATGAACTCCCTCTGGCCTGGGCACCTCTTCTTCTTTCCTCTCTTCAGGGCACACAGATCTCAAGCAGTCCCTGGGAAGATGGGGGAAGAGGTGGCACCAACAGTCCTCTCATGCTACACACACACAAAATTTTAACTGTAAGGTTTTTTACAACTGTCTCACTTCTGCAGAGTACAGTGTAGTGATCAGAGTGCTGGACTTGGATCAGAATCCTCACTCACCTATAAAGCTTACTGGGTGTACCTTGGGTCAATAACTCTCGCTCATTTCTCACAGTCACTGTGAGGATAAGAGGGGGGGAGGAGCCACATACACTGCCCTGAGCTCCTTGGAAGAAGGACCGTATATAAATATGAACGCCAAATAAATCTTTATTACCTAATAAATATTATTATTATTTATTTAATTTATATCCCGCTTTTTCCCATAAGCGGCTTACAATAAAAATACAAAATACGTACGAACCATAAAACAGTAAATATAATAAAACTAAAAAAAATACAATCTAAAAAAGTTAAAAAGACAGAACAAGGTACAAAAATAGCAATAAAAGCTCTTATAAAAAGGGGCTGGACCACTAAAATACATAACTATTTTCTAGATATAGTATTTTTCTTTTTCAAAACCAACATTTGTGTCATCTGCTTGATATAATTCCTTATGCTTGGTTATATGCATTTCAAAACTTATAAAAACTTTATTTTACTCTACGTGAGCATGACAGCACATGACCAACACGTATCCATTCAATATATTTTTAATTACATTTCTGAGGCATAGTCAAACTTGCTTTTAAAGTCTCCCTTTGAACTGTAGGACCATTATGGCAAATACTGTTTAAGAAAGGGCTGATACACCCTCTTTGTTGGCATCCTCTCCTCTAGAATCAGCCTTGAAGGAGGGAAATCCCTGCAAGAGTTCCTAACTGAGAATGAGGCCAAGAACTATTCAGAGGGAATGAATTAAAGAAGATGGCAACTGTTCAGAAGCAGCCTGTGTCACTGTGTGCTGTTGAAACTGGCTAATTTCCTAGCACAAGGAAGAAAAAGAGCCAGAACACAACCTTCCCAGGATATAGCTGGCACTCTTAACAAGCGATGAAAAGCTGCTACCCTCCATCTTTCTGTCAATGCCAATAAACCGTCTTTAACAGTGGTGAAACAAGGGTGGAGCGAAGGCAAGTAGTTCTGCAAGACTCCGTTACACTGGAGTCAGCGGCCCCTCCCCCTTACTGTTAGAACCATTCCAGCAGCAACAGGGGAGTGTCCTGCGTGTTGCCTTTGCTGCCAGAATGGCTCCAACAGCAAGGGGGAGGGGCCGCTGACTCCGGTGTAACGGAGTCTTGCAGAACTACTTGCCTTCGCTCCACCCTTGTTACACCTCTGATCTTTGATAGTGGACAAGGAACACACTTGGATTCCGCATGCCAAGAGAAGGGGGAGGGAATAAATCAATTACTGATCATCACTACAAAAAAATAATTAGCAACCAAAAGTGAGTCTGCAACAATCTGCTTGAAAAAACCTTTAAAACTTAATTCCAGACAACAAACGAAGCCTCTTGTATGAGCATTCAAAGTACTGCTTCCACAATACTTGCAAGCAAACTGACACTACGACTTCAAAGCATATACGGTACCTTCTCTCTGATTTTGGCATCCAGATTTGCACATTGCTTGTCCACTTCTTGGATCCGACGTGTCATGGGAGACTGCGCTTCTTTTAATACTCTTAATTCACCCTTCAGATGATTTTGACTTTTTTTCACCTCTTCATACTGCACACGAACATCTTCGTAGGCCTAATAAGAAATCCACACAAACCAATTAGAGGCAGAATAGCTCTGTGTTGAATAGACTTAAGGGTTGTTTAATGCTGATGCTTTGTTCACTATTTACCTCAGACAAAAATTATAATTTTTAGGAACTGCAACAAAGAATGTTTAGAAGAATGACACTTTGACAATGCAATCCTAACCAACTTTCCAGTGCCGGTGCAGCTGCAATGGAGGCCTGAGGTAAGGGAACAAATGTTCCCTCACTTTGAAGAGGCATCCATGACTGCTCCCACACTGCAAAATGCAGTGTGTGCCCTGTTGGAACAGCTACATCAGCACTGGAAAGTTGGTTAGGATTGCGCTGTCATTCTGTGAAATGAAATGGGTGACATTTTCAGGCAGTTACCCCGGCACTGCTCAGTCTAAGCTTGAAGAGGAATGGCCTAAGGCAGTGATGGCGAACCATTTGGGCTTGGTGTGTCAAAAAATTTGAAAATGCCTAACTTGACTCTGCTGGTGTGTCGTCCCTGCCCCCCCCGCATAACTTTTAATAGTACTTTGACTATTGCTACTTTTAATAGTAATTTTGAATTGAACTGAACTGAAAACTATAGAACACATTGCATTTTATTTATCAATTAGTGTCTTTTTTGTTGCTGAGTTTTACTAGATAATAATTTGAAAGAGGTCTGCCAAAATCCCTGTCCTAAATGTTCAAGACAAGCCTGTAAAACCTGCAAAAATGTAAGGTGTGTCGGGGCCTTGGGGAAAACGCTGGCGTGTCACCCAAAATGACCTTGCGTGTCACCTGTGACACGCGTGTCATAGGTTCGCCATCATGGGCCTAAGGAATAGCACCAATTTTGGTCTAGATGTTAATGAAAGATTACCGTATTTCTTCGAGTCTAAGGCGCCATCGATTCTAAGGCGCACCTTTACTTTCAGTACCACCAGCAGGGGGAAAAAAATCAATTGATTGTAAGACTCACCTCCCTTCATTGAATCTACCGGCTCAGCACCAACTCTCCCCAGCATGTTTCCTGCAGCTGAGGATGACTGAGTGCACTGCCTTTGCATAGCATTTCTGACCCTGCCAGAAAGTGCCGTTTCTTTCGTTACCTGGGCTTGGGGGAGCTTCAGGGAGGCCTGCGCAACCCTCTGCAGGCCTCCCTGATCTTCAGTTCGGCGAAAAACAGCGATTTTTGGCCATTTCTGGTTTTCGCGAAAACTGGAAACGGCTGAAAATCACCGGGTTTGGCCAAACTGAAGATCGGGGAGGCCTACAGAGGGTCGCACAGGTCTCCCTGAAGCTCCCCCAAGCCCCAGTAAGTAAGAAGATAGCATTTTGGGGTGCTTTTCGGAGACGTTCAATTCTAAGTCGCACCCCATTTTTTTAAATGCTTAATTGGTAAAAAAACATGCGTCTTAGAATTGAAGAAATACAGTAATTTATTTATGTTCTGTTCGGAGACTGGACATAAGACGCTGCCTTATCCAGAGTGAGACCATTGCTCCATCTAGCAGCTAGATTTTTACTGCCAAAAATGACTGGCCGTGGCTCTCCAGAGTTACAAACAGGAATTTCTCTCCGTTCCAACTGGAGATGTGGGGGATTGAGCCTGGGAGTTCAACATGCAAAGCAGTTGCTCCCCTGTTGAGTTACAGTCCCTTTCTGGATCACAACACTGGTAAAAAAAAATTAGGAGACCTCCATAATCACTGTAGCCCTTCTTGAAACGCTATGTGGGGACAACTGCTTCTCACTATTGTCAGTCATTAGAGTCCTAATTGCCACAACAGTACGAGAGGATAAAGTGACATTTGAACAACCAGTCAAAAGGTCCCCAACTGCAAAATGTTTCTCCAAAAAGCTCATAGAGCTCCAGATAAGGCCTCCAGGTCAGGAACCTAACTCCAAGATGGTAAAGTCCAGACTATTGAAGTTGACTACTGCTGCAAGTCCTTGACCGCTGACTGGGCTATTTCAGCTTTCCTCCCGAGGGCCCCACACCTAATAATCCACCATAACCACATCATCACATATACTGATTCCTGAAAACTGCAGTGCTAATCACAGCCCATATTCAATTCCATGATGCCTATTATCATAATTAAAACAGAGGCAATTATCATTAGTGTTAAGTATCAGGTTCTTGGTTAATTTAAGATCCTGTCACTAATCAGTTGTTCTTTGTATTCCCATTTTGGAAACCATTTATAGAACATTGGACTCTCACCTGTACTGATCGTTCACACACCCCTAATATTCAGTTGTGTTTCCCTAAGGAGGCACACACCTGTTTGCAAATCATAGAAGTACACACACCTTTCTGAAATCATACAAACGTTCCATGTGAGATCAACACATTTTTTAGCTCCCAACAGTGTTCAAAATATTCTGGCAAGAGTTCCAAATGAAACTGACTACTTTATCTTTGAGAATTAAAAAGATAATCCAGTAGAATTCCAGCAGATGTTATCAGTTTTTGGCCTGCCACAACAGGGAATCTGTTCCATTTTGCAGCATATGTCTTGTGTAGAAGAAGGTTTACAATCAGCATCTTCCACATCTCTAACAAGAATATGGGTTTTGATTCCAAAGACTTCAAAAAATTAAATTAAATTTAAATTCTAGCTGTAAAAGAACAAAGCCCAAGGCCCAGGTGGAAAACAGTTTCTGTAGAGAGACCCATATTGTCCACCCTAACGTTGCACTACACGCTGGGTGAGGAAAAGTACCTTTTCATGGTGCTGAGTCCAGTGAACTGAACGCAACTGTGATGTTGGTCGCATTTCATTGTTCCTGTATAGCAAACTGAACCTGGTCAGTGATTATGACTCTTATTTATCAATGTGGATTTTTATCCCACTTTCTCAAGGTTTTGTACCAGGCATACTTCTCTGCCAGCACTGCGTACGCAGAGAGTCACCCAGAAGAACGTTTCTGAATGGTATGGGGTCTTATAAACCCAAACCTTCAGAACAGTGAGGAGGATACACCGGAAGCCTGCAGTAACCAATTTGTGAGACATTTTACAGATAAAATTAATCCCATCTTTCATGAGCTACATTCCACATTAACAGATCTCACTGATGTATTCTTTGGTGTATTCTGTGTGCTTGATGGACACTTACCCATCATGACTGGGGAGCTCTACCTGCAAAAAAACTGGTTAAGTGGCAAGGAGGATGATAAATGTATTTCTCAGGGAGGGCATGGTTCCATCCTGCCCTAAGATGGCAACTGTCTGCCCTTTCCTGAAAAATCCTCTCCATTCCACCATGTTGGATAATGACCCGCTGGTCTCAAACCTCCTACTTTTGAGCAAGGTGCAACCCGACTCTAGGAACTTCTGGATGAGACTGATTATCCTGATCCATTTTAGTGGATCAGAGCTTGGGACAGAAATGACCTTGGTTGTCTGAGCTGATCAAAGGCTTGGAACTAAAAAGGGGGAGTGCATCCCTCTTGGTTCTGCTGGACCTCTCAAAAAGGTATTTGACATCATCAACTCTGGCTTCCTCCTGGAACACAGGCTGGGTTAGGACTTGTTGGCACTGTTCTGCAGTGGCTCTGGTCCTTTCCAGAGATTCTAGAAGGAGGTATTGGGAGACTCTAGCTCAACATCAAGGCTACTAGCCTTTGGGATCACCCCTGTTATTTAACACCTACATGAAACCACTGGGAGAGGTCATCAAGAAGTATGAGGTTGAGTGCCAGCAATATGCAGAAAACATTCAGCTTCATATCTCGATTCCATCTGATACAGTACTTGGGAAGCTATGAAAGTAATGAATTCTTGTCTGAAGTTGGTGACAGATTGAATGGGGATGAAGAAGTTGAAATTAAATCTGGACAAGACAGAGGTGCTATTGGTTAGGACACCTGAGATCCAGGTTATGGATTGTCAGTCTGATCTGGAGGAGGAAAGAGCACGTTTGGGAGTGCTTCTGGACTGTTCTGGACTGATTGTTCAGGTGTCACTGTGATCCAGGGTGCTTTTGCCCAGTTTGGATTGGTGAATCAACTGTGTCCTCTCTTGGATCAGTCAGATCTGACCATATGTGTCAATGTACTGGTCATATCTCATCAGGACTGCTGAAGCATGCTTTAGGTGGGGCTGCTTTAGGTGGGGCTGCACTTGAACACCACTTGGAAACTTCAGCTTGTGATCAGCACTTGGAGTGGTGTTCACATCACACCCTTGCTGCATTATCTGCATTGTTTGCTGGCAGGTTTCCAAGTGCAACTCAAGGTGCTGGCTTTGCCCTTTAAAACCTGAAATGGCTTTAGACCAAAGTATCTGAAATACCATCCACCTCCACCATATGATACTACCCGCCCCCTGAGGTCATCTAAGAGGACCTTCCTATGCTTTCCACCACTGACAGAAGCATATTGGGTGGCGACATGAGATTTAGGCTTTCTCTGTTGCAACACCTAAATTACGAATCTCCCTGCCAGAGACTGCGAGGTTGGCATCATCTTAATTTGTATTTCACTCAGCCTTCAACATGCAACATTATTCAGCTGCTGTCTCTGTTTATGGTGCTCTCATTGTGTTTTGTTTTTAGATTGCTCTTGTATGTTTTGGTACAGTTATTTTGATTGTACTGTATTTCATTTTTCTGCTGGAAGCCACCTTAAGCACCGCCCTTTTGGTAGGGGAAACTGTGGGACAAGCACCTTTAGTAAATAAATGCACAGCAGTTTTATACAGGAAAATTATTATTGCTCCAAAAATTATTCTAAAGCAAATTATTGCTTTGATACATTTGATCTTGAGGTGTTCCTGCCATGACAACTGGACTGACAGGCATTCGCTCTCACTCTGAAAGAATGGTTTCCTACCTGTGAACAAAATGGCCAAACGGCCATGGATGATGAGAGATGCCATGGATGACTATTCCTCCATTAAGCTGAAGGCATAAGCTAAGTACACTGCTTCTGGTAGCAGAGGATCAGGCTGAATATACTACCAGCTGTTAGCAAAGCAGCGCAACCAAATAAAGTTTCAATAAGGCTAGGCAGAAAATGACTCCTCAAAGATGACATTTTGCAATACTAAAGAATATACACTTCTATGGTCTGGCAAGTGTTATGATTCCTTTTATCTCAAGCACATTTAATGTTACGGTATTTTCCCTTGTTGTATTCCTTTTATTTCTGATTAGCTTCTTCTCTTTATTCAACACATTTTCAAAACAACATTTAAAGGCATATTTCCAAATGTCTTTAAAAACAAATTAAGAACTTACCACCCAAGGTCTTTTACTCTTAAGCATTGCAATTAAATCTTCATGACGCTTATATTCATGGTATCGTTCCATGTCTTGCTTACACCTTTCATTCTTTTGCTTCATTTTTTCTAGCGTATTATTGGTCTCCTTGCATGAATTCTGCCAGAATATGAATTTATTTACTTTTTTTAATCCAAAGAACCAACTTTTATTTTATAAACTGCTTCATGCCCCATTTGTAACTCAACTGAGCACTTCTGGTCTTTCTGAGGAAAACAGCCAGGATGGTGTAGTGGTTCTGGTGTTGGACTTAGACCTGGAAGATCCAGGTTCAAATCCCTGCTCAGGCATGAAGCTTCCTGGATGACCTTAGGCCAGTCACTATCTCTCAATCTAACCTACCTCACAAAGTTGTTGTAAGGATAAAAGGAAGGAAGAAACCATGCATGCCACCCTGACCTCCTTTCAGGAAGGGTAGTATAAAAATGTGAAAAATTAATTGTTCCACCTCCCTCACCCTAACTGCATGCTTTTTTGGTTAAAAGAGGAGTCCATATAGACAATTCTAAGGCAACTACAGACCCTGCTTGACTCCCTGACAGGTGGAAAAGAATGAGTGAGATTCTACAGCTGGCAAAGGGAGGCTCACCAGAAGAGCCCGAAGGAACAAAACTGAAGACAGACAAAAGAACCTGGACCACTGGGGAGGAGCTGTGGCTCCACGATAGAGCACCTCCTTGGAATGCAGAAAACCCCACGTTCAAACCCTATTATCTCCAGGCAGTGCAGAAAAAAACCCTGCCTGAAACCTTGGAGAGCTGCTGCCAGTCAGTGCTGACAGCACTGAGCTGGATGGACCAACAGTCCAAGTCAGTATAAAAGCAGCTTCCTATGCTCCACTCCCTAAGTAACCCTTTCCGCCGAGAGATAGGAAATGAGAATACTGTATATGAAAATCAAAGAGACAGAGAGACAAACGAAATGGTAAGAAAAGAGTAAATGAGAGGAATAAGGAGAAGGAAGAAAAGGAATTCCACAATAAAATTTATGAAAAGACAAAAACAAGAAGGTAAAGGAGATACTTGCTTTCCAGAATGCGCTGGAGATTCAGGAGTAGCACCTCCACTCTGATAGAGGTAAAAAAGCATGAACCCTTACTTCTGAGCTTAAGGAAGAGCTCTTCTACTAGTACACTTTCCTCCTACAATTGAGTAATTATTACATGTTGCTTATACAAGTGGGAAAGACTGGGAAAAGAATTCCCACACACATCAAATGGGCAGCCACTGACCTCAAGTTCACGTTCTCTCTGCCTGAAGTGTTTTAGCTTACGGTGAAATTCGTACAATTCTGGAGCACCAACTGATTTCTCTGTGGCTTCAAGCAGGTCAATCTTGGTCATTTTTGCAAATTCTCCAACTTTGTCCTACAAAGCAAGAAACAAAAAACAAACTGCTATATGTGTGTACAAAAATTCAGCAGAGTAGAAAGTTCTATAACAGGGGTGTCAAACATAAGGCCCACAGGCCTTATCAGGCCCAGAGAAGCTCCTTATCAGGCCCGGAGAAGCTCCTTATCAGGCCCGGAGAAGCTCCTTATCAGGCCGTGTGATAACTCAGCTCTCTCAGTCAGTGGTGTTCCTGGAGGGGGTGCGGCAACCATAAGTGGTGCAAGGCGCTGCACCACACCTTGCAAACCAGTGTAACGGAGCCCCTTCCACTTGGCCTCTTAGCCATTCTGGCGGCAAAGGCAACACGCCTTGTTCCACTTATATTACGGTGCCACACCCCCTCCAGGAATGCCACTGTTCTCAATTATTGGGTCATTAATTGCTCTTAGCTGATGAGCTGCGAAGTTGTAATAGGAATGCTGAAATAAGTTGCTGGCTCTCATCTCTTTCTATTGTTCTCTAAGCCAGGCAATGTGAGCTGATAGAACTGATGTGTGCTATGCAGATAGAAGTGTGCTTCTGTTTGCCCCATCTCCAAAAGAATATCATGGGAAGGGGTACAAAGAATCCTGGACCTTGTACAGAGGTACAAAGAAGGGCTACGAAAATGATCAGGGGCTTTTTAGCTTGGGAAAAAAGGGGCAGGGAGAAGATGTAGGTTTATGAAATTAGACTGGGAAGCAGAAAGAGATAACCTCAAAAAAACACAATACTAATCTTTATTAATACCACCCAGAAAGACACAAAATCTTAACGAAGTTTAATAAGGATAAGGTCCCACTTCAATCCTTGGCATGCCCAGATAGGGCTGGAATTTCTGGTAACAGACCCTGATTTAGAGTCTAAGACTGCAATCCTACATACACACTTTAATAGGAGTAGGTCTCATTGAACAAAATGGGACTTACTTTTGAGTAGACATGCATAGGCCTGTAAGGTAAAGGTAAAGGTATCCCTTGACAATTAAGTCCAGTCGTGTCCGACTCTAGGGAGCGGTGCTCATCTCCGTTTCAAAGCCGAAGAGCCAGCGCTGTCCGAAGACGTTTCCATGGTCATGTGGCCGGCATGACAACACCGAGGCGCATGGAACGCTGTTACCGTCCCGCTGACGTGGTACCTATTAATCTACTTGCAATTTCTTGCTTTCGAACTGCTAGGTTGGCAGGAGCCGTCGCGCGGAATCGAACTGCCGACCTTTCGATCGACAGCTCATGGTTCAGTGGTTTAACCCACTGTACAGTACTGTAAATCTGTGTTTTCAGAGGGTCTGTGACCATTTTAGCATAATCCCTACCATTCAGCAGATGGAGGATATTTTTTTGTCTGTTTGGAATAGTGGAGCCAAATGGTCTTGAAATACTGTATATCATGTATGACAATTCTATGTAAACATGCCACCTGACCACTGTAGTTGCGATGCAGGAGCAGCAGTACCTCACTTATTCCTAGAGATTAGACTGGCCATTGCCCATTTTAAGATGACAGTGATTATGTACTGCTCAGGTCATTAACTGCTCTGCATGGCAGGGAAAATATTAGAAAATATGCTCGGCAGAAGCAGTGTTGCTGAAAGGGCAGCCCATGTGATAATTGGGCTCTCCATATCTCGAAAAGATGATCAAGATTTGCAGATTTTCTCTTCTGTCATTGCAGCTAATGAGTTCCTAGCTGAAAACAAAGTGCTTATTTTTGGTCATCACCATTACTTCCTGCTTAATGACATCACCTCCGGCCCCTGCTCTATAACAACACACTCTTTAAAGCAAAGTAAATAGTCTATATAATAGTAAACCTTGCTCATTACAAGGAGTGGAAACCTGCACCCTATGCTCATGGATGACAGAGTACAGCGCAGGTTCCACGGGGCTCTGTCAACCCTCTCCTATCTCATCATGTGCTTTCTCAATGTGTGCTCTTCCCATGGCAAGCCAGTGGTACAACCCAGATAGGGCCATACAATAACAGCCTATGCCTTCTGCATTCAGCTGGAAAAATCCAGATGCCAATCCCTAAGATCCCATATGCAACAGTTCTTCTGCCAGAAGCAATCTGCACAGTGGAACCTAGAAAAGAGTAGCAACAGAACGCCCCACGTTTTGAGTTGGCACCCATAGTGGTTCAGTGACCCTAGCTACATGCTGGTTCACTGACCCATGGTGGTTCAGTGACCCAAAGTTTTAAACTTTGGTCAAGGCCAATGTGAAGCCACAGAGCCAGATCTGAAGTAACTTTTTTCCTGTTCCCTCCAATATTCCCCTGCTCTTTTCATTATTGTGAGCAAAGCCCAAACAGGAGCAAGAGTGCACCCTTAAGACAGTGTTTCCCAAACTTTTTTGACCTGCAGCTCCCTTGACCATTGGCTGTGGATCCCCATTACATTATGTTGATGCCTGCCAATTGGCATTGCGCTGTTTTCCAAGAGGATTCTGTGGTACTCCGCGGCTCCCCTGGCTGGTTTCTGCGGCTCTCCTGGGAGCTGTGCCTCCCAGTTTGGGAACCACTGCCTTAAGATATGGAGAAACTGTGCAAGGCAAACACAAATATATTTGGTGCCACAACAGAGACTCAAGCAAACTGTTGCTCTGTCTATAACCGAAATCACCTGAAAGGCCAGAGTTCAACCCACAGGGAGGTTAAGTAAACATGGTCTTTTTCATTTAGTAAGTAAACAAGGACAAAAAGGGATCCAACCCATGATTCAGCTTGAAAAAAGACAGTAGGAGGCTAGAAAAAGCCTCATGAAAACAAAGGACTACAAGTCTATGTGGGAAAGCCCTATATCTGGTCAGAGAGCCACAATTTAGAACTCCATCTCATAGTTTCCAGTCATGCTACATTACAGCAACCCACATTTTCCTTAACAGATTATTCTTTAGAATTTACAGTACAGAACTACCGTATTTATCGGCGCATAAGATGCACTTTTTTTGTCTAAATTTGTGACCCAAAATAGTAGGGTGCGTCTTAGATGCCGATACTAAAAATCCCTCCCCCCCCCCGCCAGCCATTTTAAAGCATTTTCGGGCCACTTGGCCGCTTACTGCATTGTTGTTTACCACCTCCAATCTTCATCCCGCGTTGCCGGCTGCACTGCGGCCCTGCCGGGACTGCCCCCAGTCAGCAGCTCCAAGACGCGAGCCTCCCAGGCGCTGGATGCAACCAGGGAGCCCTGCGTAAACATCGCAGTAACTGTGATGTTTGCGCAGAGCCTGCAGTCACATTCAGCGCCTGCGCGAAGTTCCCAGGTGCTGGACGCGACCAGGGAGCCCTGCGCAAACATCGCAGTAACTGCGATGTTTGCGCAGGGCTCCCTGGTCGCGTCCAGCACCTGGGAGGCTCGCGTCTTGGAGCTGTTGACTGGGGGCAGTCCCGGCAGGGCCGCAGTGCAGCCGGCAACGCGGGACGAAGATTGGAGGTGGTAAACAACAACGCGGTAAGCGGCCATGTGCCCCAAAAATGCTTTAAATTTTTTTCTTTGAACAGCAGAGCCAAAAGGAAGGTGCGTCTTATTCGCCGATGCGTCTAATACGCCAATAAATACTGTAATATTAACAATCTCATTAAAATGAAATCCTTTTCATACCTGTGGAAGAAACTGGCACAGATTGCCTACTTGGATATTTAAGGCTGAGACTTGGTCCTCAACCATTTTGAGAGTAGAAGGTTTTGAATTGATAAACCAAGTTGACTGGTTGTTCACTACAGACATTTCTCGTTTGATAATGACATTAGATGGAGGCTTAAACCTAAGAATAGAAAAACAATTTTCACTTTTTATCTGAAACAAAGAAATATGTACTGAAACGATGTGGGAGAAAACATACACACCCATCTGTATGCCCAACATTGTGCCTTCCCAAATTTTCTCAGTAAGACATGTTTAATAAACCCATTTACACAAAAAGGAAATATGAACAAATCCGGTTACTCACACCTCAATTTCAACCATTCCTTTGTTGCAACCCCGCTTCACATAGTGACCGACCTGCAAAATATAATTTTGAAAGAAACACACAAGGAATATGTATCAAAGACCAGATTTACATGCCTAATTTAAAAGTAATTAAAACAGCAGAATTAGCATGCAAACTGCTTTGAAGAAACAGTAATAATCCAATTTGCTCCAATACTGCCATAAAAGAAACAAGGACTGTGACTCGTAGGTCCAGACAACAACGCATTCCAGAGTAACCGTTGTAATACTAATGTCAACTAAGAACAGAGAGCACAGCACATTAAAGTTACTCTACAACAGTCTGGCATACCATAACAGATGTCAATAGAATCTAATGAGTAAGTCTATAGGTTGCAAAGGGTTTTCCTTACCTTATCTGCTCGCCCTATGATGGAAGGTTTTCCTGCCAGTCCCAGGCATATGGCACAAACAATACTTGATTTACCTGTTCCATTCGCTCCCACTATCATGTTTAAATTGGATCCTGGATACACCTCACAGCTATCGTAAGTCCTGAAAGGTAATATTGTTTGTTTTATGCTAATATAGTGAAAATGATATGAGACTGAAAAACAAATCACAATTTAGACTACAGTAACAACAATTTACTACTTAGGCATGGTAATGCTTTCCAGAGCAACCAGAGAAGACTTTACTTTGCTGACTGGAACCACGTTAGGGGGTAAAAATTTGCAAGATCATGTCTTATATTCTATGCGCCACTGAATTTTGTACTGAAAGCAGCAGAAGACTTCATTAATTTGGCCACATATACAGTTTTTCTAGGAAAACAGCAGCTTCAGACATGGAAGACAAAATAATATTCATACAAATGATTATACAGTACTATTTTCAGAAATGGAAATCTCTAATATAGGGCTGGAATAGTGACCTTCAGAGCACCTCAAATTCCATTTTCCTACATTAGGAATTGAAATCACTTCAATAATCAAAACTTAATTGAACCAAATGCTTGTGTAACCTGCTGTTAAAAAAAACACCTCCGAAGGTGGAGGTTTCTAAGAGCAAGTGTCTTTCTCAAAATGATGATACAGTATATTGTATTTTTATCCTGCACTTTCTCTGAGAAGCTTGGGACAGCACACATTATTCCCTTTCCTTTTGGCTTTTGCCACTCTACATAAAGCACCATACACTAAGATGGTGATATATAAAACAAGAGTGACTAGCCTAAGGTCACTCAGTAAGCTTTACAGCCGAGTGATCATTTGAACCCAGGTCTTCATAGTTCTAGACTAAATACTCTATCAGCCATGCTCCTTCTGCCACTCTCTCTGGGACCTTCTATTGCTGGTCTGGGTCTCTGCCGTGGGGCATGAGTCTTTTGCATCGGGAGGGTGGACTGGTGCTGTTATTGGCAGGGTCAGAGGAGATATGGCAGTGGGGAGTGGGATAGACGTTTCAGGAGAAAGTCAGAGGTGGACTATTCCTCTTTCTGGTCCTGCCCTCCCCTAGTCTTTGGACCACAGGTTTCACTAACAGTGTACCCTCCAGTCTGAAGCTGCTCTGTTCAATGCCAGGTCAGTAAATAATAAGCCCACTCTGATTCAGAAGGGATTGGTCTGTCTCAGCTTTGTCCTCCAGGTTCACAAAAGGGACTTTGGAGATCAACTAATCTGCAGCCAACTTACAGCATCCCGACTGGTGGCCATCCAGCCTCTTCTTAAAAATCCTCCAATGAGGGACAGCCACAACACGAGGCAGACTATTCCAATGCCGGACAGCACTTATAGTTAAGAAATTCTTCCTCCTAGTTCTAGTTCAAATCTACTTATCTGTAGTTTCAACCCACTGGTTCTAGCCCTGCCCTCAGGAACCAGAGAAAGTAGGTCCTCCCCTTCTTCTGCATGACAGCCTTTCAGCCTGAAGACAGTGATCGTGTCTCTCCTTAGTCTTCTCTTCTCCAGGCTAAACATACCAACCTCTTTTAAGTGTTCCTCATAAGACTCTTCATCATCCTGACTGCCCCTCTCTGAACTCAGTCCAGCTTATCAAGTCCTTCTTAAAACATGGTGTCCAAAAGTAGATGCAGTATTTCAAGTGAGGTTTGACTATTGTATAGAGTGGAACCATTGCTTTTCATGATCAAGATTCTATGCCCCTACGAAGGCAGCCCAGCATTGCATTAGCATCACACTGCTGCCTAATGTTCAGTTTTTTGCCCACTAAAACAACTCGATATTTTTTATATATGCTGCTGCCAAGCCATGTACTTGTGCCCGATTTTTTATTCCTACACACAGGAACAAGCATGCATTTGTCTCCACTCAACTTCACCTTGTTGGCACAGGCCCAGTGATCAAGCCTGTCAAGATAATTTTGAATCCTGATTCAGTCGTCCAGGGTGTTGGCTATCATTGCCCAGCTTTGTGTCATCTACAGATTTGATAAGCACTCTCTCTACTCCCTCATCCAGGTCATTTATAAAAACGTTGAACAGCACAGAGCCCACAACACAGTTCTGTGGCACTCCATTTGATACCTCCCTCCAGCGTTCCTGGTGATGCAGCAGCCAAGACTAGTGTTCCTTGTAAGCTGCGCTGCTCCAAGCAGCGCAGAGTTTGGCAACCCAAAAGTTCGGCAATGGCACATGTTGTCATCATCAAGTGTCCGGGAACAGCATCGCAATGCTGGGCTCAAGAAAGAGCATGCGCACCAGCAGGGCTCCTTAGAGGAAATAATGGCCAAAACTTCAGGGGTGGGGAGGCAAGTTGCAATTGTCTATCATCTATCCTCCCTTTCCAGGTGCCCTGTCCAGCTATTTTTCATCGTTCAAGTGTCATCGCCTAATGCTGAATGAGCAAGACAGAACTGAGAATCTGTTGGTGTAATGCCTGCTGTGCTGTCAAACAGTCTCTTTGCCTGAGTTGGCCTGGGTGATCGCTGGTGTGGCGTGGGAGTGTCCCTGGCTGTTGTTGCTGGGGGACTTCAGTGTCTATGCGGAGGCCCCTGGTTCAGGAGCAGCTCAGCATTTCATGGCCGTCACGGCAACCATGCTAATTTCTGCCCAAATGCACATGGCAGGACACACATTAGACCTAGTACAGTATTTACCACTGGGCAGGTGGATGGTAAACTGGGTGTGCAAAAGATTTAAGATCACTCCTTTGTCATGGACAAAATCATTTTCTGGTAGGGTTTAGACTGGTCTGCATAGGCAGGGAACTGGTTCATATTGTCTGCCCCTGGAGGCTTCTGGATCCAAAAGGCCAACAACTCTCCTCAAGTACTGGTTGACTCATCTGGAGCTCAGCTCTTCAATGCAGGCATTGGACTAGTGACCCGTTCTGAATGGTCTGCACTCCCTCTGCAGGAGCAGATTTGCAGTTTGAGGGTCCTTCCGGATTCATTGCTGCTCCTGGATGATGGCAGTGGTGGCCAGGGGGGCCTTTGCCCAGTTTAGACTGGTGTGCCACCTATAACCATATCTGAAGTGATCAGACCTGACCATAGTGGTCCATGCACTGGGGACATTAAGACTTTGTTATTTTCACATGCTCTATGTGGGGCTTCAAGACTGTTCAGAAACTACAATTAGTGCAGAGAGCAATGGCCAATGTGGTCATGAGAGCTGGGCGGCTTGACATTATCAGACCACTGCTCCTTCGACTGCAGTGGCGTTGCTGGAGGTGGGTCGGAATGCTAAATTCCGCACTGACCTCTGTTACTCACCGGCACGAGGCAGCCCCGCCCCCTCGCCTTCGGAGCCATTCAGTGGGGCGAGGGCAACGCGCAGGACTCCCTACATGTTGCTTTCACCCCACTGAATGGCTCCGAAGGCGAGGGGGCGGAGCTGCCTCATGCTGGTGAGTAACGGAGGTCAGCGCGGTGCGGAACTTAGCGTTCCAACCCACCTGCTGGTTGGTTTCTGTGCATGATTCAAAGTGCTGGTTTTGACCTTTAAAGCCCTTCATGGCTTAGATCCAAAGTATCTGAAGGACTGCCTTCTCCCATCCATATAAGATGGCTTGTCCCTGAAGTCCTGTGGTGGGACCCTCCTGTCTATCAACATTATCTGAGGTCCAGTTGGCAGTAACAAAGTGAAAGACCTTCTCTATATCAGTACCAGTTATGGAACTCCCTTCTTGTTGAATTAAGAACAGAACCCTCCTGGTCGGCCTTCCAGTGGAGGAGTAAGATGTTTCTGCTTTGCACTGTGTTCTTGCTCTGATGTTTTGTGGTTTTTCTGTCTGCTGCTTTATTATTGTGATTATTTTGTTTGATTTGCTCCCTGAGGCATCTGGTGGGGCCACTGTGAGATACAGGAAGCTGGACTAGATGGGCCTTTGGCCTGGTTCAGCCAGCCTTTTCTTATGTTCTTATGATTTTATAATCTTATTGTATGAATTATTATATTTTATATCAGTGGTTCCCAAACTTTGTAGCACAGGGACCCACTTTTTAAAACAATACTCTATCGGGACCCACCTAGCTTTATGAGACTTTAAAAAAACGTTTCACTTTACCAGCACTCAAGCCTCTGTTTTTATCCTTTTTACTATGATGGGGAGAGGGGGAACCTTCTGGAGCGTTTGTTGAGCTTCACGTTCATCGGATCGGTACCATTCTGGTGGCCTTGAATTCCCCTTTGCCTGGCCTTCGATAAGACCTGAGGCACATTTGCCTACTCATGAGTAAATGCACACCTGTGGCTTAGTTTCGCTTTTCACAGGGCTCAATACAACTTCCTTGTCAGCTTGGAGGGGGAAAACTTCCTTCTAGACTGAGTTTGCTGGGGCCTGCATTCATTGGATTGGGACCATTCTAGTGGCATTGCGTTCCTCTTGGCCTGCCCTTCGAAATGGACTAAGACATGGTCGCCTACTCACAAGTAAACATGCAGTGCTGCTCTGTTTCGGTTTCCATTTTCAATACATTCAATACATTTTCCTTGTCAGCTATCGGCGTCCCAGTTTCAGTTTTCCCAACCCACCAATAACTCACTATCCACTTGTTTCCCACAGTTTGAGAAACACTGTTTTACATTGTTGTTAGCCGCCTTGAGCCCTTTGTTGCAAAAGAGAAAAGCAGGATATAATTGTTTTAAAATAAACAAACAAACCTGGACTACATGATCAACTGCCAGGGTCCAGAAGAGGCTGTCCCTTGACAACATAACCCTAATTGTATTGTACAAGTGAGTAGGGTTGCCAACTCTGCCTGAGGACGTGCCTGGAGACACCCCCCTCCCAGTAAGAAGTGACCTCTTTTGTACTGTAGTTGTTTCAACATCGTCTTAAGGAGGGTTTAAAAAAAAAAAAGCACCCACCAAGTCTTGTTTTTTTTTTCTGTTTAAAGTTGAGAGATGAAACTTTTTTCCCCCATGTTTATGCACCCCACATTTATGCATCAGAAAGGCAAAGATCACCTTTTTGGCAAAAATGAGGTTTTTCATTTCAGTCATTGGGGACCACCACCATCACCTGTAATGAAAAATGAATTTTGGCATATTTTTTTTATTCTGAGGGACTAGCCCAGGGGTGGTCAACCTTTCAACATGAATGTTCCTGGCCCTTTAATGGCTGTATAGGTGAGGGCATTTCAGCAGGTGCAGCTGCTTTTGCAACACCATCAGCAATGGCAGCTGCCAAGATTCTGTCTTTGACACAACTCTTAAGAATGCAGAGGCCCTAATGGTGGAATGTTGGCCACCCCTGAACTAAGCTTTGTAATCTACTTGGTTTTTAACCCTTCACTTACAGGTAAATACCTGTAATCACTTCTAGAAGAGAGTGTTGCAGAGATGCAACAACAGCAATATCCATTAATATAGGTTTTCAGAGCCAGTGCATATTACTGAATTAAAAATTAAAAAGTTGTCAGACCGTTTATTAAAGTTAAAACAGGACGAGTCGATTTCTAACGTTTCACTTGACTGTATAACAGGCATCATCAGAGAAATAGCGCCTTCAGATGTCTCAAAACAAGGAGCTGTTTCTCCGATGATGCCTTGTCAGCCACACAGCAGCTTACAAGGGATGCTAGTCTTGGCTGCTGTATCACCAGGACTGCTGGAGGGAGGTATCAAATGGAGTGCTACAGGACTGTGTTGTGGGCTCTGTGTTGTTCAACATTTTTATAATGTGACCTGGATGACATCACAACATCACTGTGTTCAATGTGGTCTACTTCAAGGAAAACATAGCCAGGATTCCAGACTGAGGATATAAATTAAATAGTAGGACCTGATTCTGTGGTGGAGATTTAAGAGTATGACCAGGACACTTAGACAACATAACCCTTATGTTAGATAACCACATCTAACATCTTGAACTCTTGAGTGCATCATAGTGTCAGGCTTGAAGATACTCATACATACTACTCGGAAAGGGCAACCCTGCTGCCCTTTTCTTCCAATCCAAAATCTCAACAGACCCATTCTATGGAGAGAAGTGGCCCTCCATGAGGACTAGAACCTCACCTCCCTGACAGCAGAAGGCCACGCCTACGTGTCACATCCCCGCGCCCCGCATCGTCATTGGCCAGCCCCAAAATAGCACCTATGCATGCGCGTCTCGCATACTTACAGGAAGTTCTCCATAGCGATTCTCACGATAGAACCCTCTACAAACAGTGAGTCTGTATCCCGCCGGCCCATCGCCTCCGCTCCGCCGGCCCCTGCACTTCGCTTGCTGTGGCGGTTGTTGTTGCCACTGCCCTCTCCGGTCTCAGCCTCCCCAGATTTGCGTTTGACTGTGGTAGCCATCTTTCCACCACCCGAAGCCCTGACTACAAGAACCCGTTCCAAGTTCTGATGGGCTCGTACGCCGACAACGCGCGCCTGTCTCCTATTGGTTGTTGCAGCGCGCCGGCAGGCTTTGAGCGTATCTCATTGGCTATTGTAACCCTGTAGAATCTTGAAGATTTCCGTTGGAGAAAAGCGGGCGGCCGTTCCCTCTTCCAGCGCCCCAGGGAAGGTAGTGTCTATTGGCTACAGCAGCCAGAAATGCTTGCTCTCGGTGGGTGGGACAATGAGGTGGGCTGTGCTTTGCTGTTCGAGTGAATCATGTTCGTGTGCGACACAAGGGATTTGTGACGGCACCATTCGTTGCTGACAAAGGAGACAAGACTATTCTGCCTTCTGCAACTGGCCGAGAAGATGACAATCAACTAAACGCCGCACTCGCCTTCCAGGAGGACGCTATAACACCGATGGAGACTACAATTCCCAGCGCTCAGTGCTCCAGAAGCGGATGCAAGTTTCACTGGGCGTGAGATGCTGGGAAATGTTGTCCCTTTAATAGTAAAGGTGTGTTATACCTGCTGCCCTATGGTGACAGAGAATGTAGGTCTTCTTTTAATTTAGAGCATAAAAAGACTACAGTTCCGAATGCGAAATGTGAATGTTCATGATCCGGGGGAAAGCAGCGCTGCTAGTGTGTTTCATTATTTGATCTTCTGGTTTGGTGGGGGGGAACTGGAATTTGTTAAACTCATTCACTCTATGCAAATAGCAATGCTGGAGTTATGACTAAGAACCAAAGAAATCAATAGGATAAGTAAGTTAGTCATGACTAAACTTTATTTAGATACAAACTAAATCCCTTTTTATGGTCAGATGAGACTGTACTCATTTTTAATAGTGCCAAATTCCCACTTAACTGCAGTCATAATGCCCATTTTATATCGATATATAGATAGATAAAGAGAGCCAGATTGGTAGATAGATAGATAAAGAGAGCCAGATTGGTAATCTGTCTATAATCTGATGGATCCTTCAACAGTAGCTTTCTGTACTATACTATGAATTTAAACAGTTAATATAGCCAATTTATTTGGTTGTGTTATTTATTTGCCTATTTGCCCAGTTAGCAGGGGTGTACCCTGCTAACTGGGCAAATAGGCACCTTTTAAAGTGGTGCCCTTATATTTAGCAGGTGGAGAGCAACAGTCCCTCTTCACCCCTTTTCCAGTAGCTGTTGCTGGTGTCTTTTCTGTATTTTTTTTTAAGAGTGTGAGCCCTTTGGGGACAGTGAACCATTTATTGATTTATTTCTCTGTAAATCGCTTTGTGAACTACCTTGTTGAAAAGCGGTATATTAATATTCTTAGTAATAATTTAATTTAAAAAATAGAACGATGAACGCACACGCACCATAATGTGGGCTGGTTATCCAGCACTAATTGGATAGCAGATTCTGTTACAGAAAGCCCTTTTCACTCTGTCAGATCTGTGACTACTTCTCCCCTTCTTTTCAATGAGCTATCTGCTTTCTTCTTTTGTCTCTCTCTTCAGCTCCTCATTTGCCAGCTACCATCAACTGACTTCTTCTTCCCCATGCTTTTTCACACATTCTACCCCCTCCTTTCACTTGTTCTACATTCTGTAACTTTAAGCTTACCATAGTCCCAGAATCGAGCATGGCTTCAGCCTAGAAAAGACTCAAGCCGCTCCCAAGAGTGCACCGCAGCTGGCCAACGCGGTCGCCTCGTTTACCGGAAACTGCGGAAGCCGCAGCTTGAATTGGCCAGCCGTGGTGCACTCTTGGGAGCAGCTCGAGTCTTTTCTAGGCTGAAGCCACGCTCGATTCCAGAACTATGGTAAGCCTATTAACTTCATAGCAAGGAGGCATTACATACTCCTATAAGATTATCAGCGCAATCCTATCCAATCTACACCACCGGTGTAACCAGCAGGGCGGGAGGCTTTGGAGGGGAAGGGAGATTTAAATCCCCTTTGAATCCCCCTTTGGAGGGTAATTGAATCCCCTTTCTGTTTTGGGGCCTCCCGTTTTTGCTGCACTGCTGGTTACACCGGTGGTGTAAATTGGATAGGATTGAGCTGTATGAAAGCTAAGAAATACAGGATTAAACTGGAAAATGATATTCTTGGAGTCTCCACCAGATGTCAGGAGAAGATTCTATTAAATACAGAAGAGTCAGAATCTTAGAACTATATAATGAGACAACTGAGACTCCCATTTGAAAGACTTACATTTAAGAAATATTTTTATTTAACAAAACACATAAGGCACTAAATACATTTTCAGTCCACAATAGCTGATGTGAATTAATTGGACATTTGGAAACATTGATGCAATGAAGGAAACGTAGCACAGCACAGAGAAAAATACAATGAGGATCAAAAGAATAACTCACATATGTAGTGAAGAGATGGCCGATTTGGATATAGAAAACCCGGTTCTTGACCAAGAAGCTCAGTAGGTGGCACTACTAAGCACATAGTTCAGGAAAGCCTAATTTTCCTTGCAAGGTTGCTGTGAGGACAATGTGATATAAGAATGAAAATCCACTTATTTTACTGAAAAGTTCTTTAGAAATAATTTGTCACATTTTGCCTTTCCTGCTTTAGAAACAAGCTCCAGTGTCTCATCTTAATTTTAAAAATCCACAGACCTTTGGAGGAACTACACTGATAGGGAAGCTGGACACATAGCCATTTTGCCACATATTTGCATTTGATTTGTGATAAAACTCTCTTTACAGGATAATACGGAAAACCAACTTACAAAACAACTGCTGTAAACTGCTTTGAGTACCTCAGTAGAAATATGCTTTATAAATGCAGTAAGCAAACAACCAGAATTCTTCAGGATATCTGAAGGCCTGCATCCTGGGAAGAGGGTGAGGAGAGGAACTAGTCTAGCAATGACATCTCCTCCTGCGTCCGTGTATTGCATTACTGCAGCAAAGCACTTTCTCTGTATTGCTCTCCTTTACAGAAAATAGGTTTGGATGAATTTCAAATTGCCCCATGGCATTTTCCTGCTTGATATATTCAGGATTCCACTTGTGCTACAATAGCACAAGTCAGGGTACAAGTCTAATAAAAGAAGGAAAGCACTCTCATAACGGCAAGCCATATCCCACTATTGCTCTAAGAGTGGACATTCTCATTCTAGGCCAGAGCCTGTTGTCTGAGTGAGGGCATGGGGGCTTTTTCAGGAGACTGAATATATTGGTGTGGGGTGTCAGTTTCACTGTGTGTGTGTGTGTGTGTGTGTGTGTGTGTATGGTATCCCTTGACAATTAAGTCCAGTCGTGTCCAACTCTAGGGAGCGGTGCTCATCTCCGTTTCAAAGCCGAAGAGCCAGCGCTGTCCGAAGACGTTTCCATGGTCATGTGGCCAGCGTGACTCAATACCAAGGCACATGGAACGCTGTTACCGTCCCGCTGACTATATATATATATAAATTTTCCGAGACTATGGTAAGCCTATGTAACTTCAGAGCAAGGACGGAGGCATTACATACTCCTCCTATAAGATATCAGTGCAATCCTATCCAGTTTACACCACCGGGGTGTGTGTGTGTGTGTGTGTGTGTGTGTGTGTGTGTGTGTATGTATGTGTATGAGAGAGAGAGAGAGAGAGAGAGAGAGAGAGAGAACTGTATTTGTTAACTGTATTATCTGAGCCCCAACAGTCTCTGTTTTCAGACCCTTGAAAAACAAAAAAATTATATCTGTTGCCATACACAATGGTAGTGCAAGGGCCTGTGTTGAATAGCATGTACATTTCACCTTTCTCCTAGAATTCTGTTTGGGGAAGGCAGGGCTGGGAGTGGCAGGTCAAATACTCTCCTTCACCCCAGTCAAATAGCAAAACTCACTACAGTATTCTGCTCCATTCTCTCTCTCTCTCTCTCTCTTTCCCCCCCCCCATCCTCCCATGTACATATGTGAGGACTTGTCATTACTTAGCAACAGCCCTCATGCTTATCCACTGTTCTAATTTAGCTTATAAGAAGAGAGTATGTGAGATTTTTACCTAGTGACAACCGCATTTCTCCATTCATATAGTTTCCTTCCCTCTTACAGAAGAAGGAAATGAGAGTTGGGAGGGACATAAATTAGGCTACCAGTTGCAAAGTTAGTTGAAATGGCATGGTTTTCATTGTGGTGCAAAGCAAGCAAGCAAAGCAAACTGCACCAGATGATCCAGGATAGTTTTTACTTTGGTTCTTTGAAAATGCTACACTTGTCCACGTTTTTATTTATCAAATACTCTTTGTGTGGACAGGCAGGATAAATGTCTCCTCCAAGGTGCTCAATAAGATCACCAAAATAAAACATTTTAGTTAAACATGGAACACCAAGCAGCAAATAACTTCCCATTTGTCCTACCAAAATACACCTAAAGAAAATGGTTTAATTTGTCATCTGAAAGAGAGGAAAGTCAAGTAGATTTCTCTAGGAAGGCTGTTCTAAAGTCTAGTTGCCACTACAGAAAAGGCTTTGTCCCTTCTTGCCACTAGCCTTGCTTCTGGCAGTAGTACTACCTAGAACAGGGCCTCCAAGAATCTCAGCACAGGAATCTCTTGGCTACACTGGTTCCAGGCTTACAGTGCAATCCTGTGTAATCTTGCACCAGTCGGTGCAAGTGCAATTACACTGGCATAAGTGCATTTACAGCGCAGTCTGGCGGAAGAGTCTGGCTCAGTCGGGAGAGCTGCTGCCTTGCAAAGCCCGAAGACCAGTGAACTTGATAAGTTCGATACACGCCACCGGCAAAAAGCTGTGAAAGCCTCCAGGAGGAGAGATAAGAGCTCCCAGCTGCGTCGGTCGAGTGTGGGAGGTGCCAGCCAGCAGAACTGTCAGACTGTAAAAAGGATACCACCTGGAAAGTAGCCGTTCATGAAAGATTGGACATTTATATATTGTAAAAAAAACCAAGGGGGGCCTGCCCATGTACACCGCCTTGGATTAAAGTCGGAGGAGAAATCCAATGACCAAGAAAGGCGATATATAAATACTGTATATTATTATATTATTGTCCTACTAACCTTTCAGGCGCCGGAACGAGCCGCAAACGTGCCATAAAGCACGTTTGCGACTACTCTAGAGCAAGGAAGGCCGGCGCAAAGGCCGGCCTCCCCTGCTCCGACGACGGAGTACCCGACAGCTGCCGGACCCAGGTGGATCAGGATCTGACTGGGGGGCGTTTCACTGGTCCGGAGAGGGGGGCCATTGGTCCAGCCGGCCTGGGAGGGGGCGGGGGATGGCTTCGGCCATATCCCGAACCCCGCCAGGCAGCTTACACGGCCTCCTCCTACTTCTGCCAGCAAAATTGCTGGCGGAAATCCAAGGAGGCTGATCGGGACGGCTGCCATTTACACCTGGGGAAGGGGACGAGCGTCCCCTTCCCCGAGTAGACCTCCGCCCCGGCGGCAGCCTAGCCACCGGGGAACAGGATCTGGTGGGCGGCCATGGGCCGCCAGTCGGATCCTTCGATAGGATTGCACTGTTACACCGGTGCATCTACTGTTACACCGGTGCAAGGTTACACAGGATTGCGCTGTTAAGGTCAGCACCAGAATTTTGAAGTGTGCCAGTTGGAAGCCAGTAAAGTTATTTTAAGCAGAAGCGTAATGTGTTGATGACAGCAAGTAACATTTAACCAACTGGCTTTCTGGATCAGCTGTATCTTCCAAATTCTTTTCAAAGGCAGCTCAACGTGTAAGTAAGTAAAAGTTAGTACCCTAGTCTAGTGATGATGATGATGATAGCAAGATCTTCTTTCTCCATGAGAGTGCACAGCTGGTACACCCACAAAAGCTGATGAAAGGTAGTTTGAGCAGAGGCAGAGATGTACTTAAACTTTCATTTTATTAGATAGTTCATAATGATAGAAAAGCATGTGAAATACACTATACATGTGTGCACACACACATATACATATAAAATGCACACCCACCACACATATCTATAAAATGTTCAACAAGTCAAGTGTGTGGCATCCATTTATTGCTGACAGGAATGCAAGTAATTCATGGCTGAGTAGGATATAAAGACCATTCTGTGCAAGTCATCAACCTATTGATATAAGAAAGTGTAAAACTGCATTCCAAATTGGAAATCTTCTGTAATGCACACAGGTCAGTTTTGTTGTGTTTTAAATTATACTGAATTATATTCGAACGTTTACAGAAGTTCATCTGTTAGCCACAGGGATGACAAATGGATTCATTAAGATAACTGCTTGGCAAGGAATAGCAAAACATTCATTTATATAGGGGACACTTGTTACAAATCTCCCCAAAGGGATTTATTTTCCTGAACAACAGTTGAACCAATTGCATTCAGACTACAGGGTATCACTAGTGCTCAATACTATTTTCTTTGTTATTTCAAAAATGTATTAGTTGCTTAAGACAAAACATTCACTGAATGCAGATTTAGTTAACACAATGACAGATTGTGTCCATTTTGCTTTCTGAAAATTATGTGCTCAAAAATATTTACCAGAAAAGCATCTACTACTGCAAAACTCTGTGCAAAATGAATAATCTTTTATAATAACTGATGTCACATGCAAAATAAAATACAATTAAAAACCCGAGGGAAGCCCTGAGTCAGTAACTTTATTGAGTCTTTGCTGAATTCTCCCCTTGCCTTTGTGCCTTCAACAAAATAGTTCAGTATCACTTTAAATCTAAGGCGGAGGAGAGGAGGCTGTGCAGTTTCTACTGTAGATAACTTGCACTGTGGCACTTCATCTGCTTCTGCAGAGCTCAATATTCAATTTCATTAAAATCGGCAGAATATCCGGAAGATTGGAGTGTCGTTTCTCCCATTTCTACAGAGAAAGAGAGGAAAATATTTGACGCATCTGCATATTATATTACAGGCAATTATTTTAGCTTTAGATTGAAAAAGGTACATTTTAGTCACAAACCTAGCTTTCCATTCTTCCTCAGGCAGGACAGCACAATTCTATGCAGAAGTAAATCTCATTGAAATCAATGGAACTTACTCCCAGGAAAGTTTGAATAGGATTGCAGCCTTAGGGCACAATCCTACCTGGCTGCTAGGCCGGCGTAGGATGACTACACCAGCCCAGGACCATTGCAAAAGCTGCCGTAAGGCAGTTGCGCCGGCCCCTGAGGGCTGTATCCAGACAGTGTGCAGCACAGGTGTGCACCACAAGCTGTGGCTGGGCTGTGCAGCGCAGGGGTGGGGGGAGGGCGTTCTGGGGGTGTTTCAGGACAGGGGTGGGCGGATCGGGCCCGGCAGGGGCGTGGGATCAGAAGCTGCAGCACGCACCATATGTATCCCATCCCCCTCCCAGGACCGTTTCCTCCGACACGGGCCTGCTGAACTTATGCCAGCTAAATAGCTGGCGTGGATCCGTGGAGACCCATTCAGGAGGCTGGGGGCTTTACCCGGGGTATGGGAACAAATGTTCCCTTGGCTTGAGGTGACCTCCAGCCCGCCTCTTTCCGCCCTGGATGCTGAATTGGCTGCACTGGCCTCACTGCATCACAGGACAAAAAGTTAGGCAGGATTGGGCTATGAATGATACAAAGGTTTTAGCTCATGAACAAATATCTAACAGTAACATCTGGTACATTTGAACAGTTTAATATGGGTAAGAGCTACTGTAGTAACATCAGGGAATCAAATTTACAACAGCCACGAACAGTTGCCTAACGGCCCAATCATAACTAACAGTAGTGCTGGCGGAAGGCACGTTCTGCCAGCACAGGCTGCCACAAAGCAGCTGCAAGCACTTTGAGGCAGCGCAAGCAGCTGGCATGCCAGCGGGAAGGCCGGAGCCTTCCTGCTTACACCGGCAGACGTTGGGAGGCCCACCAGAGCAGGTAAGCCTGGTGCAGTGGGTGGAAGAGGGCAGGGGGAGAATGCGGAGGCAGTTGCGTTGCTAGATGGGTCACGTGGGGTGGGTTTGGTGGTGGTGGCCAAATCCAAACCCCCTTTCTGGGCCTGATCCGCCTGCATGATTACTCCCCAAAAGGTATGTGGGAGTAATGTGGACTTGCGCCAGTGATGTCCCTGGTGCAGGACCGAGTTGACCCATAGTGGCTGTTGGGGCTTACCCCGGGGCAAGGGGACAAATGCCCCCATACCCCAAGGAGACCTCCAACAGCCAAAGCTCTCCCGCATAATGCAGCAGAGGCTGTACCGGCACTGCTGCATCACCGTGCAGGGGTTTCGGTAGGATCGGGCTATCATTTTATCATTTTTAAAAACTATATTTCTGGTTTGAATTTTGTACATCGCCTACGCCGCCTACAAGCAGTGAATCTGACTCAAATACTATACATTAAATGATGGAGAACTCTAAGCAAATGACATTTACCTTTACAAGATCCTGCCTGAAACAAAATGTCATCTACAGCAATGTCACTTCTTATTGACACACCACGGACTGCTTCAAATATAATCTGTAAAAAATAAACAGACCCCAACACAATATTTTATCAATGCCTCTGAAGCAGAACAAGTTGGTTTTTCTTTTAAATACAGAACATGATGGACTGCTCTGTGCTCTCTCCTGAAATTGTCTTTAGTAAGACCAAGTTTTCAGGAAATAACTTTCTATGAGATGTGAAATTCATCACACCTAGAACATTAATACTGTATATTCCCATTAAGATTGGTCAAGAATCTCTGAATTAAATTACTATCCCTGCAACTGATTTTATCAGGAAACATGCATACTATATGCATACTGTATGGAAACTATGATACTGTAGTAGTTGCCCCATAAGGAATTCTTTCCCCAACAAAGGCCCACCAACCCCACACTTCATATTTTAAATTACAATGTGATAATTTTTCTCAGCTATTCAAATCTGGTAGACGAATAATTCTGAAAACCTATTTTATCGGAGGAAAAATGTCAACTTTTGTTTGCAAAAATCCACATAGGATTTCCATTTATCTTTCTTGTGTCTGCTGTTAATTTTTGTGCAGATAAAGTTATAATTGGCAATATTACAGCTTGCTTGTTCAACAACAGTCCACCTGCTCTGCTCCCATTGCTTTTACTCCCCTCAGCCCAGGGGGTGTCCTTCAACGTGGGAAACTAGCAGGACATCAGAATATAGTACAATACATACCTTGTAAAGAAAACGAAGTTATGGGTCTTGCAGCCATGTGATTTTATTGAAGGAATAAAGTTCAATACTTGTACTGTTTGTTTGAACCTAAACAGACAAGAAAAAACTCTAGTCCCCGCTGACGTTTCACCCTGCACTTAGGGTTTCTTCCCTAAGAATCCTTAAGTGCAGGGTGAAACGTCAGCGGGGACTAGAGTTTTTTCTTGTCTGTTTAGGTTCAAACAAACAGTACAAGTATTGAACTTTATTCCTTCAATAAAATCACATGGCTGCAAGACCCATAACTTCGTTTTCTTTACATAATACAACAAGCCATGAGAATCTTCATACCATGCTTAAATACATACCTTCCTGGATGCCACTTACTGCTCTCCTCCAGCCCACTCATCCACCACCCCTGGAGTCCTTAGATATGGGGAAGAGAGAGTTCCCTCAGTGACCCAAATCTCCCAACCTAAATAAGGACTGCAAGCTTTTCATCCTCAAAAGTGCTGCTTTGTTGACAAAATGTTAGAGGCCTACACAGTGACAGCAGATTAATCAAGGACGTCAGCAGGAGAGATACAGGGGAAGCTCGGCTCATTAACAATAGCTGGAAGAACGGAGCCCTCTTCTTCCACATAACCTAGAACATTGAAACTTCATCACCTTAAAGGCCTGGAAAGATCTGGGGGTAACCAGAGATGGGGGGGGGGGATTGCAGAAACTCAGACCAAATGCTGTGCACTTCTTTAGCAGTACCTGCATCCTGGAAAAACTGAATATTATGGCCTGATCCTATCCAACTTTCCAGCACTGATGCAGTCGTGTCAACAGCGTGTGCACAGCATCCTGCGGTGGGCAGGTAGTCATGGAGGTCTCCTGAAGGTAAGGGAATGTTTGTTCCCTTACCTTGGGGCTACATTGTGGGTGCATCAGTGCTGGAAAGTTGGATAGGACTGGGCCCTTAGCATCATAATCCTGTCAGCCAATGGAAGGTGTTTTCAGTCTCTCCAGGATAGCATTTTTTCAGTCAACTTTAAGGAATTCTTGTATGAAAACTATAAGAGAGCAACATTTCCTTTTGGTAGAGATATTGACTAACTGCTGACAACACACTCAATTCTGAAATGTAGGAAAGATTCCCACTGCTGATGGGCCCTAAATGAGAAAATACCTAAATAGCTGCTGCATGACTAGAAAAGAATGTTTAAAGTAGGTTGCCTCTTGATCTGTCTCCCTTTGTCTTTTATACTCACCATATATGGTTCAAGCCAGGTCTGCCAGGTAGGGCCAGTTCAGATGACAACGGAGGCAGAAAACTGTCCCCATGTGATCAAGAACATGAACGATCACTTCCTGGCCCCTCCCCTAGAGCCCTGGTGAGGTTATTTAATTACATGGTGGGGGAGTTCACCTGATTGCCCCCCCCACACACACACACACACACTAATAAGCAACTTCACTTTGGCAGGAGGAGAAGCCAAGAAGTGCATGCTTATGTTCTTAATTGTGTGGGGCTGGTTCGCTGCTTTAGTGACTGAGAAAGGTTCAGTTTTAGACCTCCCTGGCAACAAAGAAGATTGCCTGGGCTTGTTTATATGACTGACATTGATTCAGAAGCAGCTGACTGACTGTTATTGTGAATCAGCAACTCATGTTCCAGCTATGTTCCCTTAAGTCATTCACAGATTACTTGGTAGGAGGAAGAGGAGGGCTCTGTTCTTCCAGCAGTTTACAGATGGGCCATCAGTGAAGTGGAAAAAAGATACATAGGACTGGAGCCATTTTCTCTCTTTAGGTTTAAGTAGCTTAGAAGTTCTCTACAAAATTTCCTATAGCTCCTCATCAGGATGGACAGTTTGGGTCTATAATTTCCAGGCTACTGATACTGAAGTCCACAACAAGAAAACAGTCTATGTCGGAGGTTCCCAAACTTTTCATGCCGCATACCACCTTCATGGGCCTTTGGTCCGCTGCGTACCACTGGAAGTAAGTGCCGATTATTTCACTGATGACGTCATCAGCACTTACTTCCAGATTTGTGCCACACCAGAGTGCAGAACAGCAAGGTAAGAGGCAGGGGAGGGTGGGAGGGCTATTCCCTGCACTTGCAGCCCAAGCGCTAGAGCTCGGCCGGCTTGGTGCCGCTTTTAAGCACCGCTTTTCGGGCTCTGGCGCAGCGGCCCATGGCCATCATGGCGGCTGCCATCTTAGCCGCTGGCAGCCCACGTACCACCAGCCTGTGGTCCATATACCACTAGTGATACACGAACCACAGGTTGTGAAAGCAGGCAATAATGAGTTGCCCAGGGCACTTTACGTCTCTGAATCTCAGACAGATAATTTTGCTTCTTATCATTTGTCCCAGGATGAAAAAGAGGTGAGTCAAAGGTGATTTTACCATCAGTTCTTTTCCTTTCATTCAATTTGCTTTAGCCTCTAATTCAACCTTACAACATACAGGAACACATCAGAGCTTGAAGCGAGTTAAGTGGTTGTTATCTTGTGGTAACAGACCATGAACATTCCCTGTGATCAGATTCATCACTGCGCTGTTGGCTTACCTGATGATAATTATCACATGTGTATTCAATTAGGCCTCTCAACCATGAGATGCTTTGTTCACCTCTTCTTCTCCAGAGGAGGGTCTCGTCCTTTTCACCAAGCTTTTTCACGTAAACATTTAATATCCCTGTCCCAGCTCCATACATGTGATAAAAAAACTTAAGACACTGGTGTCCCGAGGTCCATCGTAGTAACCTTGAGGTAAGCCGTGCTTTCTGTCCATAGATCATATTAGATGCCTCAATGTACATATAATGACCTTTAAAAAAATAAAATGGAAAGGTTTCACCTTGATATATTTTATAATTAGAAGCTCCTGCCTGGCATGTTTCCTGCTTAATGAATTACTTTGCTCATAGTTCAGTTAGAAACAAAGAGACTGTGATGCAGACTATTACTGATGATATTTATATTCTAAAAGAGCTGGCCAAAGTAGACAGATCATGTAACATTTGATTGATAAAATAAAGTGTCTGTAAATAATACACACATTTTGGGGAAAACGAATAATTGCAATATACGAATACGTAGTGAATGCCTCGCTGTCCTCCATACGTCCTTGTCGGAGTTCCTCATAGTCTCAGCCAAAGAAACCCAAATTTTAAGTTCCAGAAAAAACATTTATTACATCCTCAGCATGATAGGATAACTAATAACATGATAACTAATAAAATTTGTGCAAATATGCAGAGTTTCCATACAGATGCTCATCTTGCATTCCCTTTTAAAAATCAAGCATTGAAAGTTAGCTTGTTTCCTTGTTTTGGCAAGAAGGCTTTTATGTACCAGGAGCAAGAAAAGTACATAAGACATTGAAGGGGGTAAATGTGCTGCAGATTGCCTCCTAATTGTAAGGCATTCACACCTCAATTAGCTTCAAGCTTCACACAAAAACAAAAATGTGAAGCTCGCGCTCCATCGACAGCCATTTTGTGACAGCAGAACTCTGTTCCGCTGTCGCAAAGTGCTCTGGCCAGCAGCCCAGTCTGGCATAGGATTGGGCTTTGATCCTCCTTTCTGCTTAATTCCATCTAAGACACAGGCAACAAATAAACTGTTTTTCCAGAAGTGTACATTAATCTTGTTTGTCCTAACACAAAGGAAGCCAGTTCTGGTAGGTAAGAAGTTAAACAGAGTAAAAGCTGAATAGGACACAGCTGAATCAAAGTCAAAACAACAAGAATGGAATGAAAATCATTTTTTTCTTTATCTGCAACTTATGAGGGAAGATATAAAGTTAGGGCACGCAGGATCTTCCAGAACACTGGAATTGTAATTGTTTACAAATATTGCCAGCAGACAGGTAGTCCCTGACTTACATCCATGTTCCACTCTGGAACTGACATAAGTCAGAACAGCACTATCAAGCAGGCACAAATGCAGAAAGCTGGATAACCAGCTCTTTCTGCGAAAGCGCAAACGTGGCCGTAAGTTGGGACATTCATAAGTCAGATGTCCGTACCTGGGGGCTACTAGTATTTTCAAATCATCAGGCATAAGGGCCAGAAATTTGCTTTAAAAAAAAAGAAGCCAAGATTACCTATCCTAGTTATGATAAAATTATTCTGTCTGCCAGACATCAACTTCTCTATAAAATGCTGCATACATGAAATGTCTGAAAACTAAACCGCCTTGAATATAAGTGGACCAAGGGAAATGACCTTTGTGTTCTTAATTTGTATAGTAAACATCTCTGATCAAGTTCTTTCATTACAGATCCATTATTATTCATTATAATGATATTTATTCATTATTGCACCTTAATTATATTCATTATATTTAAATGAATTATTATTCATTTCACCTGCTTCAGAAAACAGAATGTTTTGTGTCCCTCCCTGTACCCAGACTCTGCTCTATGAACAAACAACCTGTGTCTTACACTTGAAGTCCTAATATGAATGGTTCTACAGCTGTATTCCCCCCCCCCCAAAAAAAGTGTATATGTTGGTTCAAACATTTAATTACAAAAGCTTATATGTTGGATCAAACATTTAATTACTTCAATAAAGCCATTTAGTTTATTAATACAGAGAATATCAATCAACTAAATGGCTTTAGTCAAGTAATTAAATATTTGATCCAACATATAAGCCTTTTGTGAGATTATGTACTTATATATGTACTTATACAAAGTAGTGTATTCTAATATTGGAGAAATTCTTTCCTTTCAAGTAGAAACAATGATTCAGTATAATCAGCTCCACATGCGATTTTTTCTCCCCTTAATGATGCACTGTGGCAGACTGAGATGCTTTATATAAGAATTTATTGAGTCTCCTACCAGTCAGATATGTGGTTGTGCAGAAAAACAGACTCATCCGAGCCTTACAGTGACTGCTTTTAATAAATTATTGTAATCCGCAACTTGAGGACAATAAATAAATGTATGTAAAACTAGGAATGTATTTCAGTGAACAGGGGTATTTTAGGGCTTGAGGATAAAATTAAAAAAAAAAAACCACCACGATGAGGCTTGAGTACAGTGTTGTTGTTGTTGTTCAGTCGTTAAGTCGTGTCCGACCCTTCGTGATCCCATGAACCATATCCCGCCAGGCCTTCCTGTCCTCCACTATTTTCCTGAGTTCGCTCATTTTCATGTTCGTTGCATCGGTGATGCTGTCTAACCATCTCATCCTTGGCCTTCCCCTTCTCCTTTTGCCTTCAATCTTTCCCAGCATCAGAGTCTTCTCCAGAGAGTCCTCTCTTCGCATTAGGTGGCCAAAATATTTGAGTTTCAGCCTTAGTATCTGTCCTTCCAGGGAACAGTCAGGGTTGATTTCATTTAGGATTGACTGATTTGATCTCCTAGCAGTCCAAGGGACTCTCAGGAGTCTTCTCCAGCACCACAGTTCAAAAGCATCTATTCTTCGGCGCTCAGCCTTCCTTATGGTCCAACTCTCGCAACCATACATTGCTACTGGGAACACCATCGCCCTGACTATGCGAACTTTTGTTGGCATGGTGATATCTCTGCTTTTTATTATGCTGTCTAAGTTTGCCATAGCTTTCCTTCCAAGGAGTAAGCGTCTTTTAATTTCATGGCTGCTGTCTCCGTCTGCAGTGATCTTGGAGCCCAGAAAAGTAAAATCTGTTACTGCTTCCATTTCTGCCCCTTCTATTTGCCAGGAATTGATGGGACCAGATGCCATGATCTTAGTTTTATTAATGTTGAGTTTCAAGCCAACTTTTGCACTCTCCTCTTTCACCCTCATCAAGAGGCTCTTTAGTTCTTCTTCACTTTCTGCCATTAGGGTGGTATCGTCTGCATATCTGAGGTTGTTGATATTTCTCCCGGCAATCTTGATTCCGGCTTGCGATTCATTCAGCCCTGCATTTCTCATAATGTACTCTGCATATAAGTTAAATAGGCAGGGTGACAATATACAGCCTTGCCGTACTCCCTTCCCAATTTTGAACCAGTCGGTTGTTCCATGGCCGGTCCGAACTGTTGCTTCTTGACCCGCATACAGGTTTCTCAGGAGACAGGTAAGGTGGTCTGGTACCCCCATCTCTTTAAGAATTTGCCACAGTTTGTTGTGATCCACACAATCAAAGTACAGTACTCCCCCCATATCTGCTGGGGATATGTTCCAGGCCCCTCCGTAGATACTTGAAACCGTGGATAAGAGCGACCCCCCCTCTCCATGGTTTCCTGAGGGCCTCCCACCCTATCTCCCCTGCAGGCAAGCATGTGTGCCCCCCCCCCAGCTCTTATTTTTCTTTCAGCAAGCTTTGTTTCTTCCTTAAAACAAACAGAGAAGCAGCCTCCATTGCAGGTAAATAGAACGAGACTAACAGCGCAATCCGACTTAACTTTTGTGCTGGTGTAACCAGCGGCGCAAGGGAGAACGGGAGACCCCAGAATGGAAAAAGTATTCAAATCCCCTCCAAAAGACAAATTCAAAGGGGATTTGAATCCCTTTTCCATTCTGGGGCCTCCCGTTCTTGCTGCGCCGCTGGTTAGGTAAAGGTAAAGGTATCCCTTGACAATTAAGTCCAGTCGTGTCCGACTCTAGGGAGCGGTGCTTATCTCCGTTTCAAAGCCGAAGAGCCAGTGCTGTCCGAAGACGTTTCCATGGTCATGTGGCCAGCATGACTCAACACCGAGGTGCATGGAACACTGTTACCGTCCCGCTGACGCGGTACCTATTAATCTACTTACAAGTTCTTGCTTTCGAACTGCTAGCGCCGCTGGTTACACCGGCACAAAAGTTAAGTCAGATTGCGCTGTAAGTCCTAGAGAGGCTCTGCAAGGTTTCTGTTAACCTTGCAGAGCCTCTCTAGGACTTAACTTGCCTTCTCCTGTTTGTTTAAGGAAGAAACAAAGCTTACTGGGGAAAAAGTAAAAGCCTGGGGGGGGGGTTTCTTCACGATCCATGGATAACTGAAACCGTGGATAGCGAATCCGTGGATATGGGGGCCCACCTGTATATGAAAGATTGTGCTGTGACTTCCAAGCAATAAAAACAGTTTATCAATTGGGGGAAGATAGTGGGTGTTTGCTTCCCAATAAGGACACAAGAGCCCTGCTGGATCAGACCAAAGGCCAGGTTTGGGGACTCGAGTCGTGGGACTAGGTCTCAAGTCCAACTTAAGTAGCTGCTGAAACTTTGACTCGGACTCAACTTGGGTCCCACGAGCGACTGACTCTGACTCAACCTGCAACTTGGCCCCAATTTGAGTTGCCAGGGGGCATAGGGAGTTTATAAAAGAATTTTTGAAGTCTTGTTTTTACCTTTGGGCACCTTAGTGTGCCAAACCGCTGCGTTTTCTTGCTTTTACAAAGTGAAATCGCGCTCCAGGAGGCACTTCCTGGTTGCGTGATTCCCCCTTCCTTCCCCTAAGGTCGCCCCAGAATGCATTGTATAATACATTCTAACGCGAATCTGGGGGGAGGGAGTCGTGCAACCAGAAAGTGCCTTCTGGAGCGTGATTTTGCTTTACAGCAAGAAAACACAGCAGTTTCCCACGCGAAGGCGCCCAAAGGTAAAAATAAGTTTTTTAATTGAAAGTCTCAGAGCCAAAGACTTAAACACATCACTGGCAAAGGTCTATTTTGTCCAGCATCTTGTTTCCTACAGTGCCCAACCAGATGCCTCTGGGAAGCCCACGAGAAAATCTTGTAGTAATCTGCAAATTCACATTTTTAGGCCTGTGTTGTACAACTCCTCTGTTTCTTGCTTCTCATGTGTCACAGTCTGGTTCCCCAACCCACCCCTGCAATAAACTCTGAAAGTAATAGAGTTGATAGCATATAGGGGAGATGAAAAGAGTGCCAATAATAGCAGGATCAACTGTTAGATGTTTTAAATGTATCTGAAGGTGTACAGAGCTGCATTTATAACATCAATGTGAAGTGGCTCATTGTGATAGAGATTCCTTTGACTAGAGGAATGTTGGGTGGGAGAATAAGTGTTTTTTACAAACTATGGAGGAAAATGGAGTGTGTGTTTTTTTTCTGGCTGTCTTAAGCCAAATGTAGCTTTTCCAAGAATGAATTAAATACTGAACATAGCAAAGACCTGATTTCAAGTTCATCCGTGGCATTTAACAGTTATGTTTGAAGTTTCAACACACTGGCTGAGTATAGTAGTTTCATGCTACAATTTAGGCTGTTGTATATCATGTTTCTGTGTACTATGTCATTTTTAATCCACTTTGAGCTCTCTTTAATCCACTTTGAGCTTTTTTAGAAAATGTGGTCAATCAATGTTATTAATAAATAAAAAATGTTTCAGTGTTAAGACACGTTAATGATTTTCACTTGTATAAGTGACAAAGGGGTCCTCATTTTCCTAATTCTAAATCTAATCTCCAGCTGTTAATAGCTCAAGCAGTCAGTTCCCCCACCCACATACCTATTGTTCTGCTGCTGCTGCTGCTGCTGCTGCTGCTGCAGTTTTTTCCAACAGGCTTCTCAAGATTCTGTGGCCCCTGTGGGCCACTGAGCATGCTCAACCTTTCCAGTACATTTCAAACGCATTGTGCTGCTCACTAAAATGTCCTCCTTTTCCTACCTTCCTTGTCCCACCCTGTTTTACTTTCTGGACAGGAAATGAGGGAGATTACCAATGCATAATGAAACCTCTTTGAGAATCCAGACTCTCTGTCTTCTTTACGCCAACTAGCAGAGCTTTCTTGTCTCCTTTTTTTTATATTTGAAAGTTTCTTATTTCTACGCACTTCTGGAGTTCAATAAGCACCCAGAAACCTCCATCCTCTTTACACGTGGTTCTGTCTTGGCTACAGTCCTCTTGGCATGGGAGTGGCAACGTTAGAAACAGAGGAACAGATAAGTTCTAACATAGCTTCGTCCCAGCAACCATGGCAAAATCTACAGGAAACCATCATTAGACATTTTTCATGGCGTTCAACCCGATTCTTCACCTGCCTAATTTAACAGCAGCTATCACAATGACATCTGGTTCAAAAGTGTTCCTATTTTTGAGAAGAATTCGATTAATTCCTCAACCATTGCTGTAATTTTATAGAGCCTGCAGAACTCGCATAGTTAATAGTCAGTGCCATGCTTCTTTCTGTACCCAATATTTGTCGACCCCCTGTTGTGTTTGCAACTGAACGTGTAAAGCTTTTGGCCATGCAATCTCTATTGCCAGTTAGGAAAATTGGAATGTCCATTGCACTGTGTTAAGACAACTCTCTTCCTTCAACAGCATGTTTTCCTGTAATAAACAAAGTTTTCCAACCCTGCCCAGGATATGGCTTACTGGAGGCAACTGAAAAGGAAATGGGACTATGATGATGTGCGCTGTATACATCACTGCAATATATAAGACGATCCACCATGGCAAAGTACCGTAAGCTAAGACCATGCCTTTGTTAAAGTTTGTCCATAGTGCTTAGCTCTGGAAGTCCCTTCTACAGCAGAAGTGACAGTAGTCTGATGTGGTATAGTTTACCCAGGATAGAAAGGGTGCCTTAGCTATAACATCCTGCCTTGGGCTGAACGTTCTGGACCCTTTCATCATTCCTTGATTCATGAGTGTCTGAGCTTCCATATTCTCGCCATCACTGTCTAGGCTGAAAGTTCACAATTTAAACTGTAACTCACCTACCCCAGTAGTGTGGTCTCCTTTTGGTCCAGTGTAAGATGTAGGAGTCTGACCTCTTCTCCTATGCCAACTGCCCCGGTTTTTCTTTAGCTGAGTAAATGAACACTCATTTTGTTCAAAAGTACATTCTCCAGAAAAAGCAGGCAGTACGTCTGCAGCAAAGATTTTTTTTAAAAGTTACAAATTCATTGAAACTGGTTGATACGATGGTTTACACAAAGAGCTCGTGTTCTTATTAAAAGATCAAGGAAAGTACCAGGAAGGATTGTGGGACAATGGAGGGGGATGGATAGGCCAGCCCAAGGTCCCCAACAACTAATGACTTGATTTGCCTGCACAGATCAATGGATGCTGGCTGCTTCCTTTCTTTCCGTCTGCCCTGGGGACTCCAGGAAGATCACAAGTGGTTTATTTATAACAGGTTTCCTATGATATGTACCATCAGCATACCCCAGTCCAGTATACCTTGTGTGCAAGGTAAGAGGAGATCTGGGGTATTGCATAACCAAGTATGCTTTTGCTGGCGGTGGAGGTAGGCTCCTCCTCAGTCCAGATCGGGAATGAGCCTGGCAGGGCAAGGGCTACATGCATATGCTCTTTTTGGATCAGGACCAATACATGTGTGTCTACATGCCACAGTGAACTAACATGCATACAAAGCCTCTGCACACACCTCCATGTGCCACTTGACAGAGAGAAGGCAGGATCATACCCATGGTTGACTTAAATTTGTTTGTTTAAAGCTATGGAATCATATGGAATTTAACTATGGAATCATAATCATAACTGTCATATTAAACCCTGAATGAATTTAATGTTCTTTTCCGAAAGAAAAATACAGAACTTATAAAGAAATTCTATGAAGCAAAAGATAATAGTTTCAAAATATAATTGAGAGATTTCACTAATAGGACAATATGCACATCATCTTACCAACAGCACGACAGCTTCCTAAACTCACTGATACATCGTCCAGTGCCACTAGTCCACAATCCCAAAAGCTTTTACACCAGCTCACAAACACCACCTGAAATGTACAGAAAACACGTGCTATCTCAGTTGTAAAGTTCTTCATTTTAAAAAGTGTTGTAGTTCCCCTTTACTCTAGTTAGAGAGCTTCCTTGCATTTCTATCTCATTTTTCTGTCATGAAAAGTTTGAAGCAAAAGCATTTTGACAATGTAAAATATGGCAGTTTAAGCAGACTGCAGTTATTGTTTGTAATTCACTACATTTCTAATGCAGTCTGATCTCGGTGCAAGCCTATGTTAAGTAGCACTTCCATCTGATACAGCGCACACCCCATTGGCATGGTTACATCGGCACTGGAAAGTTGGATAGGATTGGGCCTATGGAAGGGTGAATCAGTCGTCATCGGGTAACCTGAATGGAAATAATCTGGACACTATACAATATAGAAACACTTGTTTGAGTCGACAAATTAATGTTGGAGGGAGTTGTATTAAGAACATTGCCCTTTACTTTAAAAACAGTGATTAACAGCCCAATCGTATTCTTCCTGGCATAGGCAATTGACAGCCCAATCTTATGCTGCGGACGGCCTGCGCTGAATCCTATCTCCCTTCCCTGCAGCCTCCCTGCCCCTTTCCTCTCCTCGGAGTTACACTAGCTAAATTGCGGGTCGTGCAAGACCCATTGCGGGTCGAGAGGCTTACGCAGGGGTAAGCGGATTGAACATCCCCTTGCCCTGCGGAAGTCTCCCAGTCCCCCCTTCACACAGGATACAGCGGCTGCCATTTTGGCGCCACTGCATCAGGGAGGGTGAGAATAGGATTGGGCTGTGAGTGTGGACCGCGCAGCCCATGTTGAATCCTATCCAGGGCATTTGCCCACTTACCCTGGGTAAACCCTCAGCCATTGCAATGGGGCTACTTGGTTCTACGCCAGCTCTTTAGCTGACGTAGGACTGAGCAGCCCCGTGTCGGGGCTGGAGATCTGGGAGGGGGGATAGGACATGGCGTCTGCCACCGACGCCGGTCTCACCCCTTCCCAGGCTTGATCCGTCCATCCCCTGCCCTCCCCCCACCCCTTTACGTCCCCTCCCTGCTCTTTCCCCGCTCTACCCCAATCCTGTGCTGCTCTGGCGTGCGCAGGACCTGGATACGGTGCTGGCAGGAGGGCACAGGTCTTCCTGCCGGTGCCACATCCTCTCCAGGTGTCGAAAAGTGACTTAAGGCATGTCTGTGACACCCAGCACCAGTACTGAGGCTGCCTGCAGCACCGGCACCCATAGTCAAAAGAATTGCGCCATAAAACAGACTTGTTATACACATGCCCCCAAGCAAAGAAGTATTGGACTCAGATTCATAAACAGATTGAGTTGATTTTAAAGATGAAGGTTCAAATGAAACCGGAAACCTTTTTGTTGGGTATGAGGGATGATCATGTAGGCGAAAAATTTCAAACTTTGTTCTTATATATGATAGCTGCGGCAAGAATTTTATATGCACAATATTGGAAGAATTCGGAGATACCTTCGCTGGAAGATTGGTGGCTGAAAGTTTTGGACTATGCTGAAATGGATAAACTTACAATTTTAATTAAGGAAAAGTCAGTTAACCTTTTCGAGAATAACTGGAAACCATTTATCGATTTTTTAAGAGAGAGAGAGAAGAACGATGTGATGATATGCGGATTTAATGAATAGAATGTGGGTGTTATTTTGGCTTAGTTGGATATTATATGTAGAAAATAGTGAATAGTATGCTGGTAGGATGTATTGCTTCGTGCTTGCTATAACTTTATGAAATATGTATTGTTTTTATGTTTTAATATATTAATAAAATATAAATATATATGAAAAAACCAGACTTGTTATACAACTCAACACACATTTTGGTGCCTTAAAGTTAGACCTATTTTGAGGGCACTGGTTCAAAAAAAATGACATCAGTTTTGCCCTATCAGGTCTAGTTTTGGAGATACGGCATAGGCACTTTATATGCTGATTCAAGCAGCTTCCTCGTGGTGAAGCCATGGTGTTGTTGGCTTCCACACAAGGGAGCTGCTTGAATCAGTTTATAAGGTGGCTATGCCGTATCTCCAAAACTAGAACTGATAGGGCAAAACTGATGCCGTTTTTGGAATCAGCGCCCCAAAATATACCCAAGAATAGGTCTAACTAAGAAAAAAAATCTTTTTTTGTTGAGCTGTGTTATTCACCAGTTGTGAGCTTATTTAGAAAGAGAAATACATATTTTTGTTTAGGCTGCAACCCCTACACACATGTAAGGCGTATCACTGAATATAATGGGGCTTACTTCCAAGTAAACATGCCTAAGAGTGCACTGTTGTCACTAAGGCATAACCTTGCAGCAGAGATGGTGAGTCAAAGCTGGATTGGCCTCTAGCATTAGCAAGAATGTTGCTAATGGGAAAGCCCACTATGAACAAACCAAGAAACAAGATTCTATTAAAGGAAGGGAGATCATAAAGCTAGAAATTCAGAGACTAATGCACACTGATCATGAAATTTTGAGGAATACAAAGAATATATTCATGACATTTACAATACCCATCCAAAGAAACTGCTATTAGGAGTTCAAATACAAAGTCTGGTATAACGATAGTATATAATTTAGTATACACAAAATGGCTGCCACATCATGGAGGTCATTTTCAGTTGCTCTTGGCGGCAGCAGCTTTCTTCATGCAGCAAGCCACGAGTATGCCGCGGCACTCTACTCAGAGAAGGTCGTATGGACACAAGACACCACTGGAAACAATTTGGCCTTCAAAGGGCAGCACTAGAACAACAACAACAACAACAACAAGAGACAAGTACAGTTCTTTGCTGCCATTGCTTCCAAGATTGGATAATATATTTGAAAACAGTTTTTTTTTTCCTGCAGAGTTATTACTAAGAGGGGAGACAGGTGAATAATGCAAATTGCACATCTGACCTTCACAAAAAATAATTTGTTGCCATTTTTTAAATATATATACCAGAAAGCTGTTTCTTTTTTAAAAGGAACTAAAAGCTGGATAATGGCCAAACTCTGCTAGGTCTCTTGGTAACTGACTGCGACTCTGGTGTGGGTGGTAACTTTTCCATTGCTCTTTGGCTGCTTTATGCTCCTAGCAAGAAGCTGTTTTGCAATAGGCAGCAAATGCAATTATAAACATGTTGGTTTCTGGACAGTGTCAAACATGTTTGAAGTTACACTTTTGGTCCACCTATAAGGGATGGAACTGAGATCCCTTACACTACATAAAAACGCCAAATCCGGGTGAGGACAATTCAAGTATGTTGCTCCATATGCTCCTGTTTGCAGTTTCAACTGGTTAAGATAACTTGCAGATGACCTGTTAACATGAATTGTATCAGTTGGCCCTCCTGGCAGATGCTTATTTTTCACGTACTTTAAGTCTGGCATCCAACTGTTTCCTGGAAACTGCAGAGGAATTTTGACTGGTTGTGACTAAATGTTAACAGGAAGACTGGCAAAAAGGGTTTTTTAAATAACTCTTCCAGTGAACAATCACTAGAATTAAATTACACATTTTCATAGGGTCTGGATCCTGAGAGCTTTCTCACTTAATATGACAGCTGAACAATAAATATATCACGTTTTATCAGACGGGCAGCCCAATCCTAACCAGCACCGGAGCAGCGGGACCACATGGCCCACACTGCATCTTATGCTGGCTAGGAACAGGTTGAAGGTCTCCTCGTAAGGGGACATTCGTCCCCTTACCCCAGGTAAAGTCCCAGCCTGCGCAACAGGGCTACTCGGATCAGAGGCGTCGCTCCGGTAGGGGCGGGGCTGTAAGTATCGCTGCGGTTACAGTCGCTTTACCGAGCGAGGAGGAGGCAGCCCCGCCCCCTCACTGTCTGAGCCATTCGCCTACGGAGAAAGCAGCAGGCAGGGTCTCTTGCCTGGTACTTTCTCCGCAGGGGACTGGCTCGGACAGTGAGGGGGCGGGGCTGCCTCCTCCTCGCTCGGTAAAGCGACTGTAACCGCAGCGATACTTACAGCCCCGCCCCTACCGGAGCGACGCTTCTGACTCGGATCTGCACCAGCAAAATCACTGGTGTAGAACCAAGAAGGTCCCATGTTTGGCTTTCAAGCCAGGTGGGGGGATAGGATTCAGCATGCGCCAGCGCCACCGATCCCACCCGCTCTCGTGCCTGATCCGCCCCCGTAACACCCACTCCCTGCCCTTCTCTAGCCCCACACTGCTCAGAGCAGCTTTTACCTGCTCTGGTGTGCAGTCGTCTAGATCCTGCTTGCTCTCTGGTGTCACGGAGCGCTTTACAGCACTTTTGCAACACCCTAGGCCAGCGCAGCGGTCACTGAACCGGCATTAGGCCCAATTACGATTGTGCCGTAAATAACTTAAGCTAACTTGTTTTCTCTGATATATCTTAAACATTAAGTCAGAAACTATTACTACAATCCGTCAGTCATGGCTAACATTATTAAAGCAAAATAGTACTTTTTACTTTCTTTTCCGCCACTTGCTTCCCCAGAACTAACATCCTGGGTGTTAGTCAAACACCTTTTAAAAATGTTGCACCACAATCTGGAAGCTGCTGTGACTATGCTGCTTTGCGCAGCTGATTTTTGTTTAGCTTTCTAAATTTGTGCACTGGATGCAGAGTATGTTATTGTTTCCAACTGTTTGTCTCCTCCTTCACTGTCACGTTTACGGGCACAACAGGATGCAGCACGTTCATTTTAAATGCAAAACACAAACATGCACACAAATGTGGAATTTAAAAAAACAAAACACCTAATTTCATAGCCGGGTTTCCACTTCTACCATCATATTTTTCCTTCACAGAGGTTATATTCAATGATGAGGAAACATGGTTATAATTTGAAAATGTGTTGAGTATGTACTTTTGCAGCTTCCGATGGTTGGAGGATGAGTTAAAATGTTGTAAGAGGATCAGTTCTAAATTTCTTTGCCAAAGAAAGCCTTGGATCTTTCCAAGAATGAGGATAAGCTTTTGAAGACAAGATTTTGGGAGGTATCTGTAGAGAGCTATATGGGATTTCTGTATAAATAAGACTAAGCTCATTGAAAAAAGAAGCAAGTGTGTCTATCAGTATCCTGATGAGCTCACATTGCTGGAAGGATTCACTGGCTTCCCTCATAAGGAAAGATGCTACAGTCTGGCCGAGCCCCATTTCACCAGCTGAATTCTCATCACAGTGATAGGTTATGTTGTCTGCTATTCTCTTAGGGCATGCTTGCAACACCAACTCCTTTGCCAGAGACACAATGGAAGCAGCTTGTTCAATATGTACCCAGTCCTAGGACGGAGATGTCTCTGATTAGAGTTCCCAGAACCCCATTAAAGCAGAACTAACTTTACTGCAGTGTTTCACTGCAACAGAAATATTGTCCCATTCAGCTTGCCACTTGAATAAGCAGACCAGAGCACCTCCCTGTTATTCTTGTACTGATCATTGTGTGAGTACAGTATTGTATATACTACAGGTGTGCAAAGAAAAGCACAAGGACAGATAGGGACCAAATAATCAATTACAGAAGGGACAAAAAGAACCAAGTGAGAAAATGAAACAGTGACATTTGAAGAGGAAGATTCCTAAGGCAGAAGGGACAGAGTCATTCTCTATGCCTATTTGGTTCTTCCAACTAACTGCTACTGGAGCACTGCCCCAGAGGAGGCAGCTCCTATACCACTGGGGCAGCCCAATCCTGTAACGTTACACCCTATGATGCAGCGAGGCCGGTGCAGCCACTGCAGCATCCAGGGTGCAAAAAGGCAGCCAGGAGTTCACCTCAGAGGAAGGGAACATTCAATGAGTCTACTCGATTGTGTGCTATTTTGCTGGCGCGGGGGCGAACAACATTAGGCACTTACCTTGTATCGGCGCGCAGCCATGAGGGTGATTGATCAGGAAGAGGAAGAGGAAAGTGCCTCTCTAGGAATTGCCTCCCTAATCTCACTGGTGAGTCACTAGCGAGATTAGGCGATTCCTAGAGGGGCGCACCGCTTCCTCTTCCTGATCGCCCTCATGGTTGCGCGCTGATACAAGGTAAGTGCCTGAGCTCATTCCATCCAGCCCACCGAGGCCCACCGAGAGGAAAACATTAATTTAATGTTGGTTTTCCTCTCGGTGGGGTGGGCCTCGGCGGGCCGGACAGAATGAGCTTGGGGGTGGGCCTCGGCGGTCCAGACAGAATGAGCTCAGGGGCCTTAAACGGCCTGCGGGCCGGAGGTTCCCCACCCCTGCTGTAATGTTACACCCTGTAATGCAGCGAGGCCGGTGCAGCCACTGCAGCATCCAGGGTGCAAAAAGACAGCCAGGAGCTCACCTCAGAGGAAGGGAACATTTGTTCCCTTACCCTGGGTAAAGCCCCAGTCGCCCCGATGAGTCTACTCGAATGTGTGCTATTTTGCTGGCGCACATTCAATCAGGTCATGTAATGGAGGTCAGGCCTGGAAAGGGGGATAGGATTTCGGTGGAGCCACCACCGCTGATTCCTCCCTCTTCCCAGGCCCAGTCAACCAATCCTCCCTCCCAGATCGCCCTGTTCCATCCTCCCCCCACCCCTCTGCCCCCTGGAGGGAACTTAATGCTTTACGGCATGTTTGCAATACCCTAAACCAGCAGAGCAGTGCTCCACCGGTCTAAAATGTAGACTGGATTGCGCTGTAAGTAATAGCATGAAAGTATTAAATAAAGTTACATTAAAAACCTCCAGGGAAAGAGATTCCACTACTTGTGGCTCACAAACAAGTTTCCTCGATAGAATTTGTAAGAGCCAATGTCAAGTTTTCATTACTTTCTCTGATCTGCCTCTTAAATACAAGCATCAAGAGCTAAAGGACAGTTAGGGATTGGGAAGTGTGTTGTTTCACATTAAACACAATGTTCTGAAAAATGTGTTTCTGAGTTCTTAATACACACATTTCCACAAAGAATAAAACTAATACATTGACAAAGGGTTATTAAAGTTTGAATAAGCAAATAATTCATGTACAGCTCTGAAAAGTGCCACCATCTTCCACATCCTGCAACTCATCTCTTTTTTATTTGAATAGGAGTGAGTATTTAGAACTCTTTAAATCTGTAATACTACAGCAGTCTATTCCTGTATTAATTTCCAAATGAACTATATCACCTTATATTTACAGCCCAATCCTGACTAACTATCCAGCGGGGGCCCAGGGCCGCCCGCCGGATCCTATCCCCATTCAGGGCCGCTCTGGAGCGGCCCAGAGGTCTACTTAGGGAAAGGGGACGTTTGTCCCCTCCCCCCAGTATAAAACGGGGAAGCCCCAATGGGCCTCCTCGGATTTCCACCAGCTATTTAGCTGGTGGAAATAAGAGGAGGCCATGTAAGGGCTGCGCCGGCCCGGGAGACGGAGATATGGCAGACGCCATCCCCGCCCCCTCCCGGGCCAGATCCACCAACTCCCAGCCTTCCTCGCCGTCCGGACTGCCCCTGCACCCACCTGAGGATTACTTACCTCCACCGACGGCTGCAGGGGCGATCTGGCGGCGGAGTGAAGGTGGCCGACCTCCACACCAGCCGCCCTTACTCCCAAGTCATCGCAAACGTGCTTTCCGGCATGTTTGCGACGGCTTCCGTCGGAAAGGATGAAAAAAGAGCCCTGAGTGAGAGCAAGTCAAAGCTAGAGGCTATTCCTACCACATCTATGCAACACAAGGGGCTGCCTGAACAGAATGCTGATGTGTAAAAGTCCCCAGTCAGCATATGCTTAAGCTGCCAACACTTAATTTTACAAGTCTCCTTCCTCTCAGATGAAACTGATTCTTTTTACAACATGAATACTTTTTGTCCTCACATAGAAGTTTTTCTTAGCTTTCCTTTTTTTTCTTGTTGCAAACACACAAACTAGGAAGAAAGGGACATGTGTAACTATACAAAGAAAAAGGACTTCCTAGAAGCATTATTGAAAACAGAGAAGAAAGCTCTGATTAGAGGAAGGTTTCTAGCTATTACAGGAGTACAATTTGGAAGTGGTCCTTTTGGCATGGGTATGGGAACAAACTGCTTTCAAGACAGAGTATCATACATTTATGAAGGATCTGCTGTTCCTAATCTGGTACTAAAATGTTGTAGCCTAATAAAATCTGGAGCATATTGAGATCTTTGCTTAATCAGATCTAGACCCTATTAATCTGTTGTTCCAAAAAGGAACATCAAATGATTGAACAGGGTAGAATTCCCTAGGGAAAAACGTAGTCTAAAAATGCTATCAAGTTTCAGGGATTTACGGCCGAATCATATTCAAGGCCACAGCCGGCAGAATGTGTGTTCTGCCAGCACAGGCTGCCGCAAAAGTTCCATAAAGTTCTCTGTGGCAGTGGAGGGAGCCGGTGCACCAGCGGAGTGATGGAAGCCTGCCAGAGCAGGTAAGCCCTGCGCAGGGGCTGGAACAGCGTGGGGGGAGGGCAGGGGGCGGAACAGGGTGGGGGAGGGCAGAACAGGGAGAAGATGGGGTGGGGTGGGTGAATTGGGCCCGGGAGGGGGCAGGTTCGCTGCACACTGAATCCCAACCTTCTTCCCGAGCTGCCCTACACGAATCAACTCGGATTTGGTTCGAGGTGACCCATTGCGAATGCTGGGGCTTACCCCAAGGAGACCTCCAGCAGCCGAAAATTCCCTGTGGGATGCAGCATAGTCCATGCCGGCGCCACTGCATCACCACACAGGGATTTAGGTAAGATTGGACTGTTAATGTTAAACCTTTCCTCTCATACTTGTTCTCTAGGAAATGTGCATTTGAAGGCATTTTTACACTTAGCAGTTAAGGAGAGAATGAGAAATGGTAACTGTCGTTTCCTTTTGTTTTAAGTCATCCTGTTAGATGTATTTTACTGCTATGCAGTTGCATCTGTTTACCACTTTTTAGGTTGAATCAAATCCACCCAAGAGTATGAGATGGTGTTTCCCAAGTATCTCATTCATGCCGGTGGCCCAGCTACTAGTTTCCTGTACAAAAAGCTCTAGCCAGTAATTGCTTTAGACAGCTAATTCAAACAGATCCTACAAAACACACACACACACACACACACACACACAGCCTCAGAGACAGAGAGCTCTTTCATTGGGCTGCTCAAACCAAATCTTTCCTTGGCCTGCTCTCCGACATCAGAGAGCAAATGTGCTCACAAAGCACATTATCAAATACTAACGTATAGATATTATTTAACATGTGTATTAAGTATTATTCCTTCCAGTGAGGAGGAACATGGAGTAAAATATGCTGTCAAAAATGTTTTGGCTGTTTCTTCCAACTGCAAAAGACTGGAAGAGACTCTAAATGGAAGGAAGACCGAAAGCGCCAATTCTCTCACTCTATTTGGCATTCTGGGATGGCCAACTGACAATTTGGTTGTCAAAACATGTTTACTATTTCCATAGACAGCCAGAAAATCAGGATTGCATAAATCAAGTGCAGATCTCATCAAACATGTGCTTAGTACAATCCACCAGGAGAGTCTCCTGTTTGAGCTTCATGAATAGGAGTTACTGTATGCTGCTGAGTCATGGACAAGCCCCATTTTTAAAAAATAGGGTTTGTACTGTTAAAAGCTATATTAGTGGATTGTTTCACCTTATCCCTATTACAGATTTTAACATTTCTTAATATTTAAATTAACTTTTATTTTGCATCAAAGTTATACGTTCTACATGATCTTCATTAAGCGACAGTACAAGTTTCACAGGCACAATAGTTTACTGCTAATGACATAGTTTTAAATGGTGGAGTCCTGTACGTGTTTGATGTATACCCTGGACATCCTACATGATTTTCAGCGCAATCCTATCCAACTTACACCACCGGTGTAACCAGCGGGGGAGGGCAGGGCTGGAGGCTTTGGAGTGGAGGGGAGATTTAAATCCCCTTTGAACAGAGGCGTCGCTATGGTGGGGGCAGTACCGTAAGTTTCACACCATGTTAATCTCTGCTAACTCTCTGGTACGAGGTGGCCCCACCCCCTCGCCTTTAGAGCCAGTCGCCTTCGCCACATGGAATGGCTGCGATGGTGAGGGGGCGGGGCCACCTCGTACCGGAGAGTTAACGGGGATTAGCACAGTGCAAAACGTATGGTACCACCCCCACTGTAGCAACGCCACTGCCTCTGAATTCCCCTTTGGAAGGAATCTGAATCCCCTTTCCGTTCTGGGGCCTCCCGTTCTCACTGCACCACTGGTTACACCGGTGGTGTAAGTTGGATAGGATTGTGCTGTTTGACATTTAAGTCCTACTCTATTCTCTACTAACTTTCATACAGAGGCACATGCGCACAAGATTCCTTCTCTCATGTCCCACAGTACACCTGCACCACAGCAGAGAACACAGTCATTGTTATTCTCATCCTTCGCAGTAGTTCCCAACTGTTCTCAAGAACCTTTATATGTTGTTTCAAGCTAAAGGCACTTAAGGCTGAGCATTTTACAAGTGTTAATCTAGGTATCACAATCTCTTGGCCATCTTTTGTGTAAAACAAACAAGTTTTAGCTAGTCCAAGTTTATATCATTCACCAACACAAAGTCTTGTTTTGATATGGACTTAGCAACACCAAACAATTCTGTAAATATCAGAATTGCAACCCCGTTTCCCAGTACATAAAGTAGCCAAACAAAGCAAGGTTGTCACGTGATCATGATGGATCAGCATCACAAAGTGACCCTCTGATGCTGGGCCCCTGGTTGCTGCCCAAGTGTTTGCCATGGCAACTCCAGGGAGGACTGGGCCCAGTTGGGAACTGGCTGGGCCCTCTTCCCTTATCAAGTGTGGCAGGTATTTATTTAATTTGCCATTGCTCTGAACATTCAAGCTAGTGAGCACTTTGCACCACCACCACCCCATAATATTCTCCTGACATAGTGCAGCGATATGCTTTGTCAGTCAGGACTCCTTCTGCTTCTGCCATTGCAGTGGCAAATTAAGTAAATACCCACCATGCCACCAAGGTAAGGGGAGGGTGGGTGGCCTCCTCTTTTTAGGAAAGGGACCACCAAAATGTGGTCAAATGACTGGCCTAAACCATTGATTCCATTTGTGAGTTCTTTCTCTTTTTAGCTCAGCTATAGAGTTAGCAATGGGCAATTTCAACGAACAGATACAGTATAAGGATATCATATCAGTAATGGTTGGCAACCCTCTTTCTAGGGAGAGGTGAGAATACTACATTAGATTGGATGGAACTCGACTTTGTAACCAACTAACACACAAACACACACACACACACACACACACACACACACACACACACACACACACACACACACTTTGACTTGATTAACTGGGAGCTTGTCTACTTTATGATCTCCTGCAGCTCAAACCATTTCACATGTATTCATCTGTGGTCACATTTGCCTGTGTGGGGAAATGTTCACTGGGAAATGGTTGGAAAAAAACACACCCTCTGGTTTTATAGCTGGACCCTCATGACTCATTTTGGGCTAACTGAAAATGATTGCCCAAACAGGAAATACTGGTTGTTACCTTGCAAGGCATGGGTTTTTTGAAGGTGATTTCAGCTTGAGTCCAGACTCCTCTGGGAGTTTCCAAGACAGACCAGATTTTCTCTTGAACCACATGGTTCTCTTCAAAGATATAAACAGCCAAAGTGTCGCTCATTTTGAAAAAACCATATAAGGCATAATAAAAACGCAGACAATACTGCAAATTTCCTGGCAGAGTGGGGCTGTATAAACGGCCAATATACCCAGGCTGTGATGTAAACTTTGTGTTTGCCAGCAAGTAGTAACCTGTAAAACAACGCAATTATAAAAATATTATGAACAGTTTCTTGTGATCTACTCACTTTAGGGCTCTTCTAGGCATTTCACCAGGTTTTGGTACAAAAGAAAAAGTCCACTGGCCAATCTGCAAACCTTGACCATTGCAGATTATACAATACACCATGTTTCTCAAGATCTGTTTAAAAAGAAAACCTCCTAAATAGGCTCTCTGTCACTAGTAAATTTTCAATTGTACATAGCCAAGTTCCAGTTGTCACTGGAGACGAACACATTGCAATTTCATAATGAAAATCCTTATTTTTTTGCAGCCTGGCTTCAGTTAAACTGGTAGGCAGACTCAGTTCCAGGGAAACCACACCCTGGCTACAAGAGTGATGTTAGAGCACACAGCACAGTCTCTCTGCCAGATCTTCAGTCGATAACCCATAAACAAAAAGCCTGCCTCAAACACAGTATTGGATGATGAATTCATATATAGTTTTTTGTGCACAGAATTAAAAATTATAATACAGGGAAACCTTAAACTTATAGGTATATGGGTCTCATTGAACCTCCTTGATCAAAGTGCTGTATCAGTAAGTAAGTAAGTAAGGAACCTTTATTGTCATAAAAACAAAACAAAAACAAACAAACATTACATAACACTTAACACATAATATTTATATTACAAAATCTACAAGCACAACAAAATTACAGCTTAAACATCAGAGGGAATACTATCAGCTTTGTGTGCTATAATGATTGTATCAACAAAGGCTGCCGATCTTTCCATTACGCCATCCATCTCTGTCGATAAAAGGTAACGTACTACCTCCTGATCTGCCCAGCCCTGGAGCTTGTCTAATATAGGGCCTGTATCAAGTGCTGTATCAATTACTATACTTAATGCCAACCCAACTTAGGGCCTAATGCTATGGCCGCCCTGCGATGCCAGAACTTGCATTCTTGGAGTGCAGGGCACTTTCCGGAGGCACGAAAACTGGGCCACTGTCGCGCACTGCTATGTCACTGCCACAAATGGGCAGCAGCACAGTGCGTGTAGCAGCAGCTCCAGAGGTCTCCAACTATGCCGGTAAGTTGGCAGCAGAGGTGTGTCATGGGCAGAGAGGGGGGAGGGCAGGGGGTGGGTGGGAGGGTCGGATCCTGGCAGCAGCAACATGCGCAAGGATCCCAGCCCCTCTTTTTGAACCCTCCCCAGCCCTTTTCTCTCCTTGGACTTCTGCCAGCAAGATGGCTGACATTGGTCTGAGGAGACGTATATTTATTTATTTATTTATTTATCTATTTAAAGAATTTATACCCCGCCTTTCTCCCAACAAGGGCACTCAAGGTGGCTTACAACACAAACATAGGCAATCGGGCAACCTACCAGGGGTTAATATTTTTACTTACCTCCTGCAGGCTGTCCAGTCGCCCCCCACCCCACCCCATAGAATGCAGCACAACCTCCATTGCCATAGCTGCATGTTATAATGTGTTGGGGGAAAGAATTGGGCTGTAAGGCAGTCTGGATCTGAAGCAGTTCAGCAAAAAAACAAAAGTTATATTCAGCTGTCCATGGGTTCAAACTCTGGAATCCAAGATTGTTTTCATATGGGAGGCTTGAACTGGCGTGATAACCTGATTCATCATCTCCATGTCCTACTTGTTATTCCAAGTTATTCTACTTTTCACTCACCCATGCCAGTAGTATGGTCTCCTGGTCTGTATGCATTGGGCCTGACTTTCACCCTGCTCCAGCCAGGGCCATCCTTGTGATCCTGATAAAAATTGCACAGATCGTCCTCAAAACTGCAACTTGCTTCAGTAGGATTGAAGGAAAGTTCTGAAAGGAAACAAAAAAGGAAACAAAAAAAAGAGGAAAGAATTGAATGAATTCACATCATCGATATGTATAAGCAAGACCCATCAAAGCTTGAGTGCTTCTTGAGGCAGCCCAATTCTGCCGCCCCCCACATGCAGCTGCCACCACCAACTCCTCACTGGGTGGTGGCAAGGAGGAGGGCACCTCCCTCTTCTTGCCCACGCTTGGCTGCTTTCTTAAGCAGCCAACTAGGGCCTCTGAGAGGGATTTTATCGGGGTATAATGTTTCTTTTGGGCCTCTTCTCAAAAGGGGAGGGGCAACATGGGGCAGGGGGAAGGCAGCAATGGCTGGAAAAGTCTCCGGAGCCCAGGTCTACCAGGCTTCCCGATGTGGCGTCCAGGCCTACCTGCCCAGTAGACCTGTCCTCCTGGTTAGCCCAGCCTCCGTCTTTCACTCTCCATGAGGCCAGCTGAAATCCCAGGAAATTTCTGGGGGCCCTCTGTTGGCTCCTGGGTCACCTTTTTGACCCTGGGCCTGGGTACAATTTACCCCCTTTACCCCCCTCTCATGGGCCCTGCACTTCGGGAGAAGGGGATGTTTGTCCCCTTCCCCAAGTGTAGCGCTGTCCGGGACCGATGGGCCTATATACCAGCTCTAAAGCTGGCTTGCATCCGAGGTGGGGGAGTAAGGCCAAACCGGGCCGGGAAAGAGCTGGAGATCAGTGGAGCTCACCACCAATATCCCCGCCCTCTCCCAGCCCGGTTCTGCCAATGGCCCTCCTCCCTCCATTCCCCTGCCTGCCCTATCCCCCACCCCTGCACTGACCGGTGCAGGACTTACCTCCACTGGTGGGTGCTGGGTTCAGAGAGCAACGGAGTAAGGGCTGCTGGCCTTCGCGCTGGCGGCCCTTACTCACAAGTCGAACTACTGCAGCCTGGCTTCAGGCTCGTGACTGTGTCACGAGTGCTATGGCCTAGAGCGGCGGAGAGGATCAGGCTGCCTGCCTCAGTCTCACGTTGTAGCTGTAATCTTGGTGCTTCGCATCTTCACTTTCTTTCCCCTGATCTTCCTCCTCTACCCCTCCCCTCCCACTATCACAAAGCCCCGGGTACTTCAGCCCCTACGCCCCCCAGGTAACCCTCCTTATTTCCCTACATTCTGCTCCTCCTCCTTTCTCCCCTCCATTTGCACCATGATATGTTGGCTTTTCCTTGTAAGGATTTCCTCTCTCTTTTTCCTTATACCTAGAAACTGCTGGTGTTTAGGGGCTGTGTGAGTGATTGTTGTGTACACTGCATTTTACTGTAACTTATCCCCACAATAAAAGCTATCTATCATTGCACCTTTAATCTCGCCTCCCTCATTTCATGCCATTCCATTAAGCTGAGCCATGAACCACTGCACTTGGTACCTGCACATGCAATAGATTTCCTCCCATGTACGCATGTTACACATGTTTTAAAAAGCACAACCAGTAACAGGGTAATCAACAAGAATTGCTACTAACAGTTTAATAAATCTGCCTCGTTTTGGGTTCAATGTAGTGAAAATACATACGGATAGGGCTCAATTGTCATTTGTAGTTGAATGCTATTCTATGACACAGGTGAATTGTTATTACTGATTTATTTTTATCTGTTGGTGGCTTCCTGAGTTAGTCATAGCCTTGTTTCATGTGGCCAATAATATCATTATTAAAAATAATAATAATAACAAAAACCGCTGCACTGAACAGGATGTATGCTAAAATTGTTTGTTCACTGACATTTTGAAACCTAACAAAACAAATCTGGAAAAGAAATTTGAAAAGAAAAACTCATACCTGTCTCATTACTGCAGAAAACTGGAGAGAAAGAAATGTCATCAAGTGCAATATATCCTCCTTTGGCACTGTTGAAAGCAACTTCAAAAATAACCTGGAAACAGACACCAGGCACTGTTACTTAAATGCCATATGGCTTATTCTATTGCAACAGGTATAATGCACCTTCACACAGGAAACCTTGTCGTAATGTTTTAATTGACCACAGTGCAGATTCTGAAAAAGCAAAACATTTCCCCTCACAGCAGAGATCCCTACCTAATAACATACATGAAACAGAAGCTCATGGTTGTTACTGACACCAAATCATTGCCATAACAACTCTCATGAAGGGAACAAAGTGAACTGGGTGTCTGCTGCACAGCTCACAAGACGAATCAGATGGGGTTCCACTGAAACATGATGAAGGAAAAACACAAGATCCTCAGATGATTCACCCCCTGGCAGGTGAATTAGCAGTACGATCCTATGCATGTTTGCTTACAAGTGAGTTTTCCCGAGTCCAGTGGTACTTACTCTCTAGTAAGCATGCTTAGAATTAGAGCCTAGAGCAGTGGTTCTCAAACTCCTACAGGGGAGTAGGGGAACCTGTTAGTCGTTGTGGACTCTGTGGCGATGGCACAGAAAAGCTTTTTCACTTACTGGAGGTCATGCCGGCCCTCCGGCAGTCGGGGGGGGGCTGCAGCCCCCTCTACGGTCTCCTTTTGCACCTCAGAAGAGCTTCCAATTGGACTCGGAAGCTACCAGTTTTCGCTGAAAACCAGACATAGCTCCCAAACACAATTGCAAGGTTTTCTGAGGCACCGGGGGGGGGCGTAGAGGGCTCCGGAGGACTGGCACAACCCCCAGTAAGTAAAAATACCCCTTTTCTCCACAGCAGCAGGACCCCGAAAGTGCCGTCACCGACGTCTCCATGTCCCTTAAGGGGGTAGCAACTGCTTCTGCTGTGAGAACCACTGGCCTAGAGCAGTAGAGTCTGCCACGTGGCCATCAGTGAGTAAATATAAACTATATGATCATTCATGGCAGTTTGCAAATTGTGTCATACTTATGGCAAAATCCTAACCAGAAGTTGCACCAGCGGAACGTTAGTTCTGCAAGCACACTCTGTCACAAGAGCATAATAAAGTGCTTTGCGACAGCGATACCTCCAAGTGTGCCCACGGGAAGGCCAAAGCCTTCCCACGCATGCCGTAAAGTACAGGGACGCCCGCCAGAGCAGGTAAGTTTGCACAAAGGGTGGAACGGGGCAGGGGAAGGTGTTGAACGGGGTGGGGGGAGGGTGGGTGCAGGGGTGGTCAGCAGTGGTCAACCGCGCAAGGATTTAGTTAGGATTGGGCTGTTAGCCTCCCTACATCAAAATAGCGGTTCAAACCTTTCTATATTCACACAATAAGACGTTTCATACAACAAAATTTCATACAACAAAATTACAAATCAACTGCGCCAAAGACGCGACAGTACTTCGCACAGGTCAGGTATTGAATGGCCTTACCTCCACTGGGTATGGTGCACTGAAGTCAACTTCTCCTAAAACCCAGTCTGTAGTCATGAGACTGTCGGCTCTCCAAAGTTCTTCATAAAAACCATGTATATCCCTCATGTAGGCAGTAAAAACAATGCCGCTTTCCTGCTGCATTTGGTAATAAAAGGACAAACAGCCTGACATAGGAATTGTTGTCCTAGGTGAGACCAGTTGAGCAACCTCCTGGAAATGCTTGACATAGAGAGAGTCCACGTACATGTAGTGACCTAAAAAATAATGTTTGAGATGACACATCTCAAAACAACAACATTTAGAATGTATATAAATACATTTGATACACAGTCAGTGTAAATAATAAACTGGGTATACAACTCCTTAGAAATGGAGGATACTGGGTATACAACTCCTTAGAAATGTGAATCTTTTTTTTTTTTAATTTTTATTTTTAAATTAACATTTCATGACCATATCAATATCATAAATAACGTTCTATCATCATTTCCTTATACATATAACAATACATTTAACAATACAATTATAATCCTAATACATAATTGACCAGTATACCAGTGGATCAGTTCCATCCATTTCTATATCTGTTTCTCTATCTAGTTTTAACAAGAGGTACCAGCGGGTGGCACAGTGGGTTAAACCGCTGAATCATGAGCTGTCGATCGAAAGGTCGGCAGTTCAAATTCGCGACGGGGTGAGCTCTCGTTGCTTGGCCAGCTCCTGCCAACATAGCAGTTCCAAAGCATGTTAATGTGAGTAGATAAATAGGTACCGCTTGCGGGAAGGTAAACAGCGCTCCGTGTTCCAGCCGCATGCTACATGCTGCGGCAAGGAGAGTCATGCCGGCCACATGACCACGGAGGCATCTTTGGACAACGCTGGCTCTTCGGCTTTGAAATGGGGATGAGCACCACACCCTAGAGTCGGACACGACTGGACTTAATTGTCAGGGGTCACCTTTACCTTTACCAAATTTTACTGAAATTGTCTATTTTAATCTCTCCTCTTAAAAATCTATCTTTTATAGTCATTTTCTCCATACATGCTGTTTCCCATACTTTACCTAAATATCTTTGAAAGGAAAGATTCTTTAAATCCTTCCAACTACTAGCTATTTCCAACCTTGCTGTTCCAATAAGAAGCTCAATAAGATCTTTATTATTCACTTGTACATTCTCTTCTGTAAATAGGGACAACATTAGAAGTGTTTCATTAGCAATTATTTTCTGACCTGTCACTTTTTCTAACCACTTAATCACTTCTTTCCAAAATAGCTCTACTTTGGGACAAGACAACCACATATGTTCGAATGACCCTTTTTCTCCACAGTTTCTCCAACACATGTTTGATATTTCAAATTTTAAAAATATCAGGCAAGCTATGGACACAAATTTGGAACAATCGGGCATATAGATCAGTATCAGCAAAATCTAAAGAAATGGTGTTGAAAGTAATACATAGATGGTACTTAACTCCTATAAAACTCCATAAGATAAACTCCTTAGAAATGTGAATCAGTAGCGTAGCTAGAGGGGGGGGCGGCATGGTAAGTGCTGCACGGTGCTACATGGAGGTGCAAAGTGCCCCCTCCCACTTGCCGTTGGAGCCATTCCGGCAGCGAAGGAAGCATTGTACTACCGGGCCCCCCCCCCACTACACTACTAATGTGAATGACCAACATTTGTATGCTTCAACTTATAGGCCATGGACAAGCTGAAGTGTGATTTCATGTGGATCTCCTCTGCTTGTTCAGGAGAAGAAGGATAAAGTAATCAAAATAAATTTTGTCTCCTCTTCTGCCCTGTTGTTAATTTATCACAATAATTTTGCTGAGAGCACCTGACAAATCATAAACATGGATTGAAAAAGAATGTTCTAAGAAGAAAATATCTGATACTTTAAGTTTGGGGTCTTTTCTTCTGCACAGTGACCAAGCAATGATGGTGTGGCCTTATCTGAAAAATACTGTAGGCAAGGCTACATTGTAGCTCCCTGGTAATAACAGGCCCTACTCTGAACGAGAGTGAGAGTGGACAGATTTGAGTTGCCTTTAAAGGATGACAAATGATCACTTACAACGTTTATTATGCCGCCGCCCCCCTCCGCCTAGCTGTAGTCACACTAGATGCAGATGCTCATCTCCATTCATATCCAAAGACACATAAACATCTGCTCTAGAAGGGCTCAGATGCACCACACATCTGCACTGGCAACTTACACACAAGGCTGCTTCCACTCAAGGACTTGAGTCTCGCTGGATCAGGACTTCAGCTTTGACAACAGGAAGGGGCCTCATCCACCTCATGCATAAAGTTCACCTCAGTGTGAGACAGCGGTGCAGAAACCCGTGATCAAACCAGTGTGTATAAAAAGAGGGGGACAAAACACTAAAGCAACAAGTTTTTCATGGATACATTTGTGTTGGTTTATAAATATGTTGCTAGGGAAGAGTTTTCAATGGCAACAGAAGCAATTTGCGGATGTTTTTCAAGCTGTTAACCTCTCAGATTATGCAAAAGTCTTGGCTTGACAGCTGATGCCTCTTTTATTGCCCTGGCAAATTCCTGTTCCCCTATGCACTTCCCACACAGATCTTATTTTGACCATAATTTGGTCAGTGCTTTGTGTTCTTTTTTTCTTGTAGTGGAACCAATTAATAAAACCTAAGTCAAATTACACAATGCACACTTCTCCAAAAAATAGAGAACCATATTTGACAACCCTCATCTATGTTGGAGCAAAGAAGATTTAGGAATTTTATGGACGGTGCATTTTTTAAAAAAAAAATGTTCTGTTCCAAAAAAAAGTTGCACATGACCTTTTATAAATTATGTAAATTAATAACAGTTGAACACATTTATTTTGCATTATTTCTTCTGCCTTTAATAGTCATGAGGAAGGAACTATGCAGAACACTGAAGCCTCATCCCTGAAAACATGTAGAGACCTGGTTATTCTGGATTCGGTTATCATACCAGCTACTGCCCACATACTTCAAAGTCTGTCTTTGCAACTATGTGAACTAGAAACTTGCTTTTAAAGGAAAAATGAAAGACTGCTGTGATTGGCTGCAAAACATAGGCTGCATTCTATTCTCCATCATGGGGGAGAGGGAGATGGCAAGGGGTACAATTTTCTGCTGTTTTCCCTTCCCCATTATTCATTTCACCTATACCAGCTCTGTGGTTGGTGTAGCATTTTTCCAGTGTCAGGCGTGTGTCCATTGTCTGAAGAGGGGTTAAGATATGATGTACGTTGACTGACTCCTCCTCTTCCTTCCTATGTCCCTCCTAAGTCAAGCCCCAAACTCCTCTGTTTTGGTCTCTCTGCCGGCAGAGTTGACATCTGAGTTACGTGGGCACAGCATTTTTCCGGTGTGGGGCTGGTGTCCGTTGTGTGTCTGTCAGCAAGTCGGCTTCTACACTACCAGAGTTGACATTGCACTGGCATACATGGAGATACACTGACTAGTTAGTCAGAAGCGTCGTCTGGGGGGGGGCTGGTGCCCTGGGCCCCAGGCGCCGCTTCAGGGGGGTTGGAATTTCACCGCATAAAGGGGGGGAAAAGAAAATGTTACCTGCAGGTCCGCATTGGAGCTGGGCCCTCCTGCCTGCCCTGGAGCCGTTTGGCTCCAAAATAGGTAGCAAAACGGCGGGGGGGGGGACTGGAGCCACGCGGGCGCGCGAAAGTGACGTCACGCACGTCAGCAGCCCACATCATGTGGGGGAGCAATTACATCTCTGTAGTTAGTATATCTCAAGGATAGGACTAGGCCTTAATACTCTGTGAACTTCAAATAATTCTATGTGTCTACAAAATGCTGTGGCAAGTCTTTTGCTATAATTTAGTGAATCATTCCCTTCAACTTTCAGTGCCATCAGGAGATGCATTTCACTGATGCAGGTGCTTGCTATATCAACATCAAGCAAACTCTTTGGAGTATGAAAGAATGATAATGTCAGGATAAGTTAAAAGCTCCCTTGAATTTGTGGCATTTCATCATTTCAATACTTGAAAAGTGCTAGAAGAAATGTCAAAGTTATTGTTTCACCGTATACTGTAATGTTGCTTTTTTTTTTTTGCTTGAAGTAGAAGAATAGCTGTAAACCTACCACAAGGCAGCAACCGTTTTAATAGAGCTTTCTATGTCTTACTGTCTTTCTAATAGATTGTGATCTCCCCTGTGGCGACTATGACTGTGCATCAAGGTCTGTGCATGCAGAAAAGCTTTGAGCTGTTTTTCCTAATAGCTGCTGCCTGTACTCATGCTTCTGTTTACACTCAGGGCTGCTTCATATGTTACACTTTGAATGGTACACATCACAGGCCCGCTTTGTGTGCTCACTAACAGCACAATCCTAACCAACTTTCCAGCACCAGTGCAGCTGCAATGCAGCCCCGAAATAAGGGAACAAATGTTCCCTCACCTTGAAGAAGCCTCCATGACTGCCCCCGCACTGCAAAATGCAGTGTGCGCTCTGTTAGCACAGTTGCATCAGCGCTGGAAAGTTGGTTAGGATTGTGCTGTAAATTCGTTAATGTTTTAAGCACGTGCATGTCAGAGATTTTTACATTTCTGTACGCCACAGAACATCTCAGCAAACTATGAAGTGCCAAACACATGTTTATATTTCAAATGTTACCGTTTTAGGCCCTTGGTAGATATCACAGTAAAATTCCAACTTGCTTAATCGTAGGGACGATCTCTCTCCACGGAAAGTATTTCTTGCTCCAGACAAATGCTCTCCACAGGGAGAGTCCCCTTACCCTGAGGCTTCCAGCAACCAAAAATCCCCTGCGGGATGCAGCGTAGCATGTGCCGGCACCACTGCATCACCGAGCAGGGATCTACATTGGATTGGGCTGTTAGTGGCTTGTAAATGAGCCATTTAATATTTGATTTTGTCTGTAAACCGCTTTGTGAACCTTTTGTTGAAAAGCGGTATATAAATACTATTATTATTATAGTAATAATAGTAATAATAGTAATAATAATAATAATAATAATAATAATACATGAGCAGTAGCTCATTTTAATTTTCACACACAACACAAGACAGCAGTACGTAAAATTGTAAAACATGAAGCAGCCCTCATGGTGTGTCACAAGCAGGGTTGACACCAGATTGCTGGGAATGCTGTGGCAAAGTCCTGCACTGCACCTCCATCACACTCCCCTAATGGCAGACTGGACACTACCATTCCTACCAGTACTGAGGGTTCAGAGGGCAGATGGGCTCTCTGATGGACATGTGTTCAGTGCCTAACCCGGCTGATGCCTAACACCACCCGTGGTCAGAAGCGACTTATTACATTTTTATCCCACTCTTTGAAGATTTGAGGGTAGCATACACGAGGTCATCCCATTTTATATTCAAAACATCCTATGATATGGGTTGGACTGAGAGACAGGGTTTGTGAATTGAAAGCCACTGGGATTTGAGTCCAGCTGTCTTCAGTCTAAGTCCAACATTCTATCAACTACACCTCATTAGCTCATCTAAGATGATGCTGGAAGACAGGGATGCTGCTATTTTTAAAACTGCTGAAAGCTCCACCGTACGCATACACAAGCCCTGCACAAACTGAAAGAGGCTCTGTGGATTGTGGCCTCTCCATCTCTGCAGAAAAACAACAACAGAAAGGAGAATCCTAACATCGGGTTTATAGATGATGTGCTGAGTTTGAAGTCACTTCTTCAAACATAACTATGGAATTTCCTTTTTTCATCAAAATCACAAATCACATGGGAGTGAGTAAAGTCGGCTGAATGAGCAAAAGTAGCCTTTGGATTTGACATCTGCTGTTATTTCAGAACCAAATGCATCTGTTGCACTCAGACTTTCCACTGGCCAAATGTAACAGCAGCTCGTGGTTTAACTCTGAAGAGGTCTCTAATTCAGCTTTAAAGCACCATCTCATCCCTAGTTTGCAAAAATGCTGAGGTTACAATCTTAATTTGCAATTCCAATTTCTTGTAGGTGACATGCCTTGTCAGATTCCTTTACAGCCTAATCCTAACTAAATTCACGCGTGGCTGGCGATGCAGCGGCACCAGCAGCAGCTGCACTACATCTCGCAAGGGATTTTAGCATGCTGGAGGTCTCCTCGGGGTAAGGGGACATTTGTCCCCTTGCCCTGGGGTAAGCTCCAGCAGGCACAATGAGTCAACTCAGACCTGCACCAGTGATATCGCTGGCGCAAGTCCGCATTGATCCGTAAGCAGATCAAGCATGGGAAGGGGGATAGGATACGGCACACACCATTGCTGCCGATCTCACCCCCCTCCCGGGCCCCATCCACCCTCCCGTCACTGCCTTCTCCCTGTCCCGTTCCGCCCCCTCTCCGCCCTCTCCCTACGTCAGACTTACCTTGTCTGGCAAGTGTCCCTGCGACAGCTGGCGACAGCAGGAAGGCTCTGGCCTTTCCTCTGGTATGGCAAGGTCCTGCGCTGTAGCAAAGTGCTTTATGGCACTTTTGCGACAGTGTGCATCTTAGCTTAACCATTGTTAAGCAGGGGACACCTGTATAGCCTTGCTTTGTTTTATTTTAAACCATTCTGTGAACTAAGTCAGACTGACAGATTTGTCAAGGCCAACAACTGATCTTTGTGGCTGAGCATAGCTTTGAAGGAACTTATCTCTGACATTTAGACAGAATAAAGAGAGGATCATATGTTGAAAAAAAAATATTATGCTTCGAAATGGCATTCACTGAAGTCAACGAGATGGGCAGCCCAATTCTGTGTAAGATGCGCTGCCGCATCCTATCCAGGTCCCGGGCTGACCCGGGGCAGCCCGGGTGCACCTCGAGGGAAGGGGACGATTGCTCCCTTCCCCGGGTGTAAGTAGCCTGAGACCCTATGGGCCTCCTTGAATGTACGCCAGCTCTGGAGCTGGCATACATTCGAGCCCTGCGTGTAAGGCCGCACCGGGCCGGGAGAAGGCTTTGGATATTGGTGGAGCTCGCTGCCGATATCCCCACCCTCCTCCTGCCCGTTGCGGCCAATGGCCGCCCTCCCTCACCACCCCGGTCTGCCCTCCCCTGCATCAGCTGGTACAAGACTTACCTTGCCCGGTGGGCACAGGGACAGTCCGCTAGGGGAGTGAGGGCCGTCGGCCTTTGCGCTGGCGGCCCTTACTCTCCTGGTGTCACGAAAGTGCTTTACGGCACTTTCACGACACCAACGCCGGGGAAGCGTGGGCTTCCCCCGGCACATTTTTACACTGGACTGCGACATTATTTTATTTATTTATAAAGCTAATGCTTCAAATATGAAACTGTTATATGTTACTATCCTATTAATTAGGGATGTCTAATTTGCATTCCTGAGCAAATATTGTAGTAGTTCAACTGGTACAGACAATTATCTCAAACTCTGTCCCATTTTATATACGTAATTTACTTTCAGTTGAGAAAAAAAGTGTTTGAAACTCGATGTGCACGTTCTTGCACAAGCTAGAGGGACACTTTAAAAAGCAGGTACACATCTGAATATGCACACATGTGCAAATCCCACCAGAAGTTAAGGACAGCATGCACATTTTCGTACACACCACACTGAAAATAACGGGCAGCACCTTCATTTAGATGCACATCTAGAAGTGCAACTGATTTATTCCCATCACTCCTAAAAGCAAAAATATTGATGAAATACACTCAGTAGAGTTCTTCCTTGGGGTAGAAAAGTCCAGAGAAATAAAGGAGCAGGTTTTGCATATCGCTACCATGAATGCTTGCTATGCAACTCATTACATATTTCAAGATAATGAAGTCAAAGCAGAATCATACCCTTGACCAAAGATTGGGAGCTAAAATGCAATTAATTTTACTCATGTTAAGTATTCTACCGTAGCTGTCTATGTAAATAGCTGATGAAAATCAAAAGAAATTGTTCTGGGAACAGCTCCTGAATAAGTCACACCATGAGCAGTTATTCATTAGTAAATCTAAGAATGAAGTATGAAAAGCTACCAGACCTTGAAAGAAAACATGCCTGAAACGCAAAACATTGGATGAAAATGTAGGGCATCATTTATTTGGAAATTGGGCAAAGCACAGTTGTGCTTATGTATGCCATATATGTAAATATTTTAGAAGGAAAAACTTTTATGGGAAGCTGGCCCTTTGACGTTGTCAGATTTTTCTCAGATGAATGCCCCTTTTATGTCAGATTAAATAGTTTGGTCTGCAAGGATTTCTTATTTTGCTTTGCAATTTCCCCTCACTTTCCATTTTTTCTTCAAGTAGATTCTCTAAAGCTTCGTGCCATGTTATTTTAAACATTTAGTCATGGTTCTCTCTTATTCCCACGCGAGAACTCTGAACAAAGGGCATCACAGAAATGAGCCTGTAAATGAAAATGGTAAGAAAAGACTCCCTCAAAAAAACCTCATCCCCACCCTTCTCCAAGTAAATTATCTCTCTTGCTTACCAAATTCATCATTAAGGGTGTGATCTCTTAGAAGGATGGATTGTGAATTTCCAATGTTGCCTCCACCAACAAACCAGTTCACGTTGGGGTTCCAGTGGTTTGTAAAACCACACAGATGATTTTCTTCAAAATTACATTCTGTAGTGCAAAGAATATCACTGAAGTTCTGACAGCACAATTTGAAAGCATCTTTTTTATGGCTCTCCTACATATCTGGTATATTAGCTATAACCAGTGCATTCATTTTTTTTAATTAAAAGTTACCAAAACATTTTTTATTTTATTTGAAGAGATATATAACAAACCCTCAACTATACCCCCTTCCCACCCATCAGAGCTGAAACAAGAGGTGAACCATACAGATAAATAAAAAAACATTATTTTTAAATAGCTCCAAGAACTTTGACCAAATGCTATTACATTTGGCATTAGTATCTTGTCCATTAATCATCATTTGTTCCTTGACCACCAAAGCACAAGTCGTCTGTCCAATTTCCAATGTGCGCAGAATTCGCTGTTCTCCAGTACTGCAAGATCAGTTGTTTGGCCTCCGTTGTGTATTTGAGTTTGTCAGGCTACACCCTGTTGCAAACCTCCTCATCAGCAATGAATGGAAGCAAATCTATTTTCTTCGTTAGCTTTCATGGCCCGCTATCAACACACAATGCTTCGGAAATACGGGTATAGATGCCATGTAATAAAAAGAAGCTTGAACTTTAATCGTCCTCCAAGCCGTTTGCGGGTTTCCGTGACAGGCAGCCGCATACGGAGCAAAAAGTTACATTAAAAATCCAAGGTTACTTAGCCCAACGTTTCGTTCCAGGAACTTGGAACCTCTTCATAGGATAAATCTCAAAAGATCAAAGATGGTACTGTCCTCAGTTCACCCTCTGTAAATATAAACCAAAAAAGCGCGGGAAGGATCAAACGGCTCAGAGCGGAAATGACCTGACCCAAGCCGTGCACCAGCTGTCAAGCGGATAGAGAGCTCTGATTAATCCGCTTGACAGCTGGTGCGCGGCTCGGGTGGATAGTACCATCTTTGATCTTTTGAGATTTATCCTATGAAGAGGTTCCAAGTTTCTGGAACAAAACGTTGGGCTAAGTAACCTTGGATTTTTAATGTAACTTTTTGCTCCGTATGCGGCTGCCTGTCACGGAAACCCGCAAACGGCTTGGAGGACGATTAAAGTTCAAGCTTCTTTTTATTACATGGCATCTATACCCGTATTTCCGAAGCATTGTGTGGGAAGCAAATCTATCCATTCCTATTTCTATGAGCTCTGGCCCTTGTTATTTTTCAAGCACTCTTTAATTAACAAATTTGCTTAATAAAATAGCCATATCATAAGCCCATATGCCTCACTATTATTCCCAGGTTCATGAAGGGGTACGTAAGGTTAAGATATAGTGATTTGCTCAAGACCATACAGGAAATAAGAGACTGAACTGAAACTTAAAACCAAGTTTCCCATGTCCTATCCAATTCAAGACTCTTAACTGGAAGAGCTGACCAATTTGGCTCTAAATCTACTATTCCAGTAAGTCAGAACAGTGTCTTCAAACAACTAGCTGACTAAATATATAAGCATCTGGCTAAACTGACCAGAGGAGCTCCTAGTTCATTCTGTTGCAGAACCCTTTAGTATTTGTGCCTGCACAAACCAATTCTATCACCAGACCACACCAGCCACTAGAGCAGTGTTTCCCAAACTATTTTGAACTGCGGCTCCCTTGACCATTGGTGACCATTGGCTCCCCTTTACATTATTTTGATGCCTGCCAATTGGCATTGCACTGTTTTCCGAGAGGATTCCGTGGCACTCTGGGGAGCCGCGCCTCCCAGTTTGGGAACCACTGCACTAGAGGCTTCTGTACAGATGCACGTCTACAGTACGTGGCTCTGTCCTTTCCCTGTTTCCTTTTTGCTTCAGGCAGTTGACTTGACACAAGAAACCAGATTTCACAGGAACCCATGATTTGTGGATGAGAAAAACTGTACCCATAGAATTCCTCCAATGCAGTTTGCAAATCTTTACTCTTTAAGTATTGGACCACATTGGCCCTCATAACTTTATTCATCATATACTGGCAGAGCCTGATTGCCTACCAATTCCAAATGCAAGGCAATAAATGGAACATTAATCGAAAGTGAAATCTTGTAGCCCAACTTCATGATATACGGGAAATAACTATATCTAGTTAGATAAATTAATAAATGACATTTTCACTTACATGCAGCCCAATCCTGTGGCTGCTTTTGAAAAGCTGCTGCTGCTGCAGCACGAAAACTTGCAGCTGTGCAAATTGGTTGGCAACCTATTGTTAGTGACCTACTTTGAACCAATATCCAGGTTCAGCCTGCTTCCCAATTATTGTTCTTTCTTTGTCTCCTTTCCTCTGTGTATTCTGGACAGTGGGGTTTTGATGGATTCCGTTAGAGGTCTCCAAGGTATCAATGTGTTGCGAGTTTGGTGTGTGGTACAGCACTGCAGTGGCGTTGCGGGGGGGCAGTACCATAAGTGGGGCATGACGCTCCTACACGTGAGTAAGCGGCCCCACCCACTCGCTGGTCAGAGCCATTCTGAGCAGCGACAACACCAAACAGAGTCACCCACTTGTTAGCCGTCGCTGCTTGGAATAGCTCCGACTGGCGAGTAGGAGGGGCCACTTATTCACGTGTAGGGGCATCTTCCCCACTTATGGTACCGGCCCCCCTCTAGTAACGCCACTGCAGCAGTAACTTGAATGACATTGGGTTCATATTAGTATTTCTTTGAGTCTAAGGTGCCATCAATTCTAAGGCGCACCTTAATTTCAGGAACACCAGCAGGGAAAAAAAAATTGATTGCAAGACGCACCTCATTCCTTCAAAATCTCCCCAGCTTGCCTGCTGCTGCTCCATTTCGCCAATCCGATTTTACAGAGCTTAGGGGAGCTACCGGGGCTTGGGGGAGCTTCAGGGAGGCCTGCGCAACCCTCTGCAGGCCTCCCTGATCTTTAGTTCGGTGAAAAACAGTGATTTTCGGCCATTTCCGGTTTTCACGAAAACCGGAAATGGCCGAAAAACGCCGGTTTTGGCTGAACTGAAGATCATGGAGGCCTGCGCGACCCCCTGCAGGCCTCCCCGATCTTCAGTTCGGCGATAAATGGCTATTTTCGGGTATTTCCGGTTTTCGTGAAAACCGGAAATGGTTGAAAACTGCTGTTTTTCGTCAAACTGAAGATCGGGGAGGCCTGCAGAGGGTCGTGCAGGCCTCCCCGAAGCCCCCACAAGCCCCAGTAAGTAAGGAGGTAGCGTTTTGGGGGTGCAATTTGACACCTTCGATTCTAAGACGCACCCCCTTTTTTGAATTGCTAAATTTGAAAAAAACGTGCGTCTTAGAATCGAAGAAATATGGTAATATTTTACAATTGTAGCACTGTACCAGTGCAAATGGGAATCTGGTCTTGTTGATATCTATGGAGTTGTGTTTTGTATTGTCACTCCCTTGTCCTGTCCATGTCTCAAATCTTTTGCACCCACATTTACTGCATTACTTTGCACAATAAAGCTGGAATGGTGCAGGTGCAACATCCTGGATGTTTTGCTGTGGCAACACTGCATTAGTTCAATGGCCCCTGGACAGCAGATCATTATCAGGCAGGCTGTTACCTAAGTGTATAAACACACATTGGTGATTCTGGTTAAATTTATATCCCAATCCAACCTAACTTCCTCGGCATCGATGGATGCAGTCACACCGCTGCATCCTGCAGGGGAGTTTCAAGTCCCAGAGGCCTCCTCGAGATAAGAGAACATTTGTTCCCTTGCACCGGGGCAAGCCTCTGCTGCCCTAATGGGTCTACTCAGAACTGCACCAGCTATTTTGCTGGCACTAGACCGCGTAGACCCGGTTTGGTGGATCAAGGCCAGAAAGGGGGATAGGTTATCGGTGGAGCCACTGCCACCAATAACCGCCTCCTTCCCACCCTTGGCAAACCCTCATCCCTACCCCATTCCACTCCCCTCCATGTTCCACCCACCACGCCAACTTACCAGCACAGGGGCTCCCATGATGGCCACGGTTGCCCATATGATTTTCCCATTTGTGATGGTGGCCAGGCTGTGCTCTACGGTGCATCACGTTTTGGATGGCCGTAAAGTGTGCTGCGTCGCCACAATGCACATTCCAGCAATGCAGCAACAGAATAGGATTGGGCTGTTAGCGTTTGACTGTAATATCTGGACTAACTTTGCTGTGAACCTTTCAATATTATATTACAGCTGAAGTAAACCACAATAAAATAAACATTTAAAAATCATCTTATGCTTATCTAAACTATTCAAATTATAGGTGATTTCACAATTAAGCATATAATTCTTATTTTTATTGATGGCAATTATTACAACAGTCACCTACCTATACAGTAGCCGGTAGTTATTTTAATTTCAAAAATAGCTATGCTGGCAAAAAGATCTCTTCCCAATACACCTTCTAGTATGATCTACAAGATAAGGCAAAGAGAGGACACAAGTATTAATATTTGTCATTGCATTTGTTCAAATAAAAAAGTCAACATGAAAAAAGGGTACAAGAGTTGCAGGAGGGAGCTGTATTTCTGGAATGGGCCTACAGGGAACAGAACCTAAGGTCTCCAGGTAGCAACTGTGTACAGAGAGAGAGAGAGAGAGAGAGAGAGAGAGCATACTCGTTGCATAGCTCTGTCATAGTTTCTCGCACGTCTCACACATTGATAATACCATAACCATACCAATTACCACATGCTGACCCATTTATTTTGTGATTCTAGCAAAACTGTTGCTGCTTTGGAAATCAGAATTGTCAAAATCTTTTTGTACACATAAATTCCCATGAAGTCAACTATATAAACGTTTTCAGTCTGTATACAGTTCCTTGGACAACAGTCAAAGTGGGAGGGAATCCATCTTGCTTCCGTTCCAGTGAATTAGCTTTGATTTTCCACGATGTTTTCTTTGATGGTTACAGCTACTTCCAGACGGAGAGGTTTTGATTAAAAAAAATTGAAAAGCACAGAGTTGAAAGTCTGAGATGCAACTATGTCTGTACGAGGAATTTCATGAGCAGTTAACGTTTAATTCACGATGTTATGGTAAAGAAATTTTTTTTTAAAAGTCAAGGCATGCATGCATTTCCCTACAGTTTTCATCCAGTCCTGCTCCCACAGAGGGAACATTCACAAGAGTGAACTAAGTACGCCCAAGAAGCACCTGACTCATATATTTGAATACAAAAGCAATCATGGTAGCCTACAGGAGCAAATGCCATGCGTCCTAAAGTTAGGCTTACCTTGTACTTGTTTGTACTGTTTCGCACATCTAGGCTGGCGATGAGCCAGCTCTCCGAGCGCTCCGTCGTCGTCCACAGTAAATGATCAAAACTTTCCCCTTCTACCCTTAGATACAAGTTCAAGGCAGTGGGATGTACTGGCAACTCCGAGGAGGATGCAATCTGATAAATAAGTCTGATACAGCTCCACTCTTCAGAGTATAGTTCAGGACTGAGCAAGACAGCAGTGTCACCATGTGTTCCCTGTGAGGTGTCCACAGAAATATAATGACCTGGAAAAAATGCACAAAACAAAATTGGATTACGATTTAAAACACTATTAGAATACAGGTGACATCTCTCTCCCCCTCCTTCCGGCACTGGGAAACTGATGAGACAGTCATCATTCTTGCAAACATGGTGTTTGCATACATCCTAAGTGCACTCACCACATCAAAGACTGCAGCCCTAAGCATGCTTACTAGATGGTGCATCCCACTACACTGTACTTCTAGAGAGCCAGTGTAACATAGAATGTTGTCAAGGAGCAGAGAGATTCAGCTGCAAATTGCCACTTGGCCTTGAAGCTCACTGGGTGACCCTGGTCCCACCTCGCAAGGTTGTTGTGGGAATAAAATGGAAGAGAGAACCTTTACACTATCCTGAACTCCATGGAGAAAGAGTAATATGTTAATGTAAATAACAAATATGTTTAGGTCTGTACTGCATGAGTACTATCTGAAACACTCCAAGCCAGAAGGGATCCACAAATCGTGTCTAATCTCTAAATTATAAAGCTCTACTGATTTCTTCACAGTCTGCATTCCCTTTCCAATATAATTAGGGCAGCATCTCATTGTGGAGGACATACATCCTATACCAAAGGGCAACATGCTCTGTCTATCCATTGCTGGCAGACGGCCCTTTCGGGACAGTTGCCAGCTGGCACAGTGAATTTTAGAGCTTACTGTCCCCCACAGCTGCTCTAAAGAGTGCCAAAGTCAAGAAAAGTATCTAGGAATGAAAACAATATAATCAGCACAACAGGGGCATGGGGTTAACAGCACGGCACTTCAATAACTGCTAATCAAAACATGTTCAGTTTGACAATTCTCGAAATAAACCTTTGCAAATGCAGCCTGACATAACAGATCTCTCCATGCAATTGGACTGATGAAGTGAAAGGTTTGCCGCGGATACAAATGAAACAACGATATGGTAAATTGTGATCAGATCTTGTGTTTATCATGTGGGAAGCACCACATAAAAAAAAATATCGGTCCAGTGGCCAGTTTTTTATCCAACAGATTTTATGGAATGTTTTTTCAAGTGCACCTGTGACCTCGGTTACTTTGAACGTGAGTATAAACTCTATTCGTAAATCAGTGGAATTTACTTCAGAGAATGTGTGTTTAGGACTGGGTTGCAAGTGTGTTGGGAGTGAAATCCGAGTTTAAGTTGGACCCAAGTTTAAGTGAAATCCGAGTTTAAGCTGGAAAATATCATGACAAAAGGCATTTCTATTCCCATGTAGCACTGTAAAAAGAACATTCTCGTTGCTTTATGCCTACAAATAATCAGTTAACATTCAAGTTAAAGCAAAACCAGTCTTCCAAAATAATCTTGTTTTTACCCAAGATCAACATATGATTATCAAAGTAGTATATACTTCAAAGCCCATCTTGCAACTGTAGGTTAGAATTAGTCCTATTTTTGTTTGGGACAGATGAGAACGTTTCCTTACAGATGCAAACCATGAAAGTCTACATTTTTGCTAGATTCATAATGTACCACAGGCTGAATTATGTCAAAGTGGAGACCTCAAATCACCATTGGCAGGGTTTAGAATTACAAATGCTTTGTTCATTAGAAGCAACCTAGCATTTCCGCCCCCCACCCCACCCCCCATAAAGGACCGTTTGTTTCAAAATGTCATCTGGGGTCTCCTCCTTTCTGAATATCCAATGGTACTAGACTTTTAGTTTTCCCCCTTCTCCAAAACTACAGAAATGGGAATCCTCATTCTCATTTGAATGGCACGTTTAATTAAAACCAAGCTAAACCATCTATTTCCTAGGTCAGAGTACATGCAGATGAAGCATTTGCAATTTTGTTTAATAGACCAAAAACACACACACCATATACAGTAGAGCTAGCATGCTGCACTTTCACTTTTCTCTCTTTCATACTAATTGTCTGAAAATGGGGAAATATAAGTTAAATTAGGAGGTCTGAGTGATGCACTATTATGCATCATAGCTAGGTTATTTCGGGTCAAGTACAATTGCTAAGTATTACTAAACTTACAGCACAAAAATAGCTTCACATGATTGTAATCCATAAATACATTTCTGTTACATCTCAGAGTAACAGATGGCTGTGAGTGCATATTATTAAAACAATCAATCGAAAATGTGATGCACCTGCCAAAACTATAGACTGCTTACTAAATTATTGGTCTAGAAATATATCTCAAGATGGATAATTATTCATGTATTCTCAGCTGGGATCCATGTTTGGAAATGCCTAAATACATCCACTGTAGTTCCATCTTTCAAGCTAAGCAGCTTTAGACCTCGCCAGTATCTACATAGGAGGGTAATCAGTAGCGTCGTGGCACTGGGGGTGGTTAGGGCGGTGGGACCCAGGGCGCGGGTCGCAGGGGGCGGTGCTTACCATTGGATCTGTTGCCCCGCCACCTCGTCGCTTCCTCTTGGCAACCGAGAACGGCTGGATTTCGGCCCTCCCACTCTCCCTGGCTCCATTTCGCTCCAAAAAGGAGCCAAAAAGTGCCGGGGGTGTTTCCACGCGCGCACGGCGTGCTACACTGCCGTCACACGCCCCAGGGGCAGAGCGTGTGGCGGCCATGGGGGTGGGGCATGGCGGCGGTGGCCCCCACCCACAGGGGCGTGGATCCGCTACTGCAGCGGCGGAACGTGGGCGGAGAGCGTGGGGCAGGAGCTCCAGGAGCTCAGGTGGGCGGGGGGCGCGCTCGGAGCACTTACCGTCGCGAAGCGCTGCATCGTATCGGCCCTCCCTCCCTCCCTGGAGCCCATTCGGCTCCAAAATGAGTTCAAAACGGGCGGGGGGCATGTCGACGGGCGGAGGGTGCGTCGACGTGATGCAGGCCCTGCCCCCACGTGCTGGACGCCAGGAGGGTGTCCGTCATTTCTGCCCGCTGGTTACACCGGTGGTGTAAGTTGGATAGGATTGCGCTGTTAAACATTTCTTACTTTTTTAAATTTAACCAACCAGTGTTGCAAAACCCATCCATCAATTTATCATGAAGCATACATTTTATAAATATTTTGATGGAGGCAGTCTTTCAATGCAATCCTTTACATGAGAAATAAGCCGCACTGAGACTCATGGAACCTACTCCCAGGTAAGTGCATATAGGAGTGCGGCCTTTGTTTGTTTTTAAATTAATAACATGAAGAGAAAGATGCCAGATATCACTGTGTTTAATTTGTTTTATTGTCCATAATAAAAGAGTACAAATCATTTGGGAAAACTAAAATTGTCTGCAAGCTTCTACTGATGTAAACAATTGGAACTATAACCACAGACATGTTCCAGTTTTGTAGGAGTCTGAATGGGAAAGCTGTTCTGGTTAAGCGAAAAGCTTGATTGCCGTTAGTGGATAAAAAGGAGAGGAACAGAAGGAAGGAGAGGAGAAGAGGTTGTTATAGCAAGAAGCCTTACAATCAAAGGAGCTAGGGCCAGTTCACATAATCAAGCAGCTGCCCACTTCCCTCCCCGCAGCCACACACATGCCTATAAAATATTAGTGCAAACCAGATTGCTGGAGCAATTCCCATCATCACGCAATTGGAGAAAAGAGCATTTGCAAGTGCAGAGATGGATGGTGGTCATATTATGATGTACAGTCCAAATGTCAGATCTCTATACAATCATGCACCATGGCTGCTTCTCTGCTGAACACCACAAATATAAGAAAGCACGTAGCTTTATATGTAATAAATGCTCATCTCATCTGAATCTGCATTGATTTCAGTGCAATTTAAGCATGTTTAACTTTTTCTCAATTGCATTTAATGCTCCAATTTATCCATTATGGGGAAAATGTTATAACTAGATGACAATTACATTGTTTTTTCCAGTCATTCCATTAGATACCATAAAGAGGTAAGTGCTGTTGTCTTTTTCCTAATTTACATTTATGAGTGCGTGCGTACACACACACACACACACACACACACACACACAGAGTGAGAGTGAGAGAGAGAGAGAGAGAGAGAGAGAGAGAGAGAGAGAGAGAGAGAGAGAGAGAGAGCAAATGTAAGAGTTTCTCCTACATATTACCAAAAGGGAAACACAACTTTCCACATTTGGAAGAATATTGTTTTTTTGCTGTTGGAGACAGGAAAGAAGGAAAAATTCTTTCAGTAGCAGGAAGTGGCAGTTCAGCTGGCTATATCATTGTACGTATCCCAGCCGGAAGTACCCTGTGAATGGTGGAAAACCTCTTTGGAACAGGTGACAGCAGGTGGTAAAAGTGTAGTTCACGATTGTTCGAAAAAACTTTCACAACTGTGGGCACAATCCTATCCTATGCTCTGCTCAGTGATCCAACTATGCCGGTGTTGGCAATGCAGGATCCTGAGAAGAATAGGCGGGGTTGGAGATCTCCTTGAGGTAAGCGAACTTTTGATCCCTTACCCCAGGTAAAGCCCCAGCCTCCCAAATGGGTCTCCTCGAATCTGCACCTGTCATTTTGGCAGTGCAAATCAAGGAAGCCTGTGTCAGGAGAAATGGGCCTGGGAGGGGATAGGACACAGCGTACGCCACTGCTGCCAATCCTGCCTCCTTCTTGGGCTCAATCCTCCCAGCCCCCACCCCACAATACCCCCAGAACACCCTCCCCCCGGCCCCTGCACCTCACGGCCCAGCCACAACTTACCAGCGCCACATGCCAACTGGATCTGGCCTGCAGAGGCCAGCGTAGGCCTCTGCACCAGCCTGTGGTTGGCACAACTGCCTTATGGCATCTTTTGCAATGGTCCTGGGCTGGTACAGTCGTCCTACACCGGCCATAGGATTAGGCTGCCCATCTTATACAGTAATTGATTTCTAAGCCTATGAATTTGTGGATGTTCACTTGGACTTTCCAGCAATTATTAACTGCCAGATTCTTAATCCTTCCACTTATAGCTACCCTTGGAAAACTCATGAAGGGAAACTACAATTAAATACTATACTGCTCTTTGTACCAAATTGCAGATCTGGTGGTTGCAAACGGGATTTTTAAAAAGCCTTATCAAGCATTCATAAATATGCAAAGTGCTCGCCTACACCTAGATGACTATTCATGGCCCAGGGAAGAAAAAGAGTAATGATATATCTTCAGTGTACAATTCTAATGAGACTCTTCTCTGGACAGAACACCAAGTCCAAGAACAATTCAGATTTGAAACTTAGGTAAACATTTTCAAAGTTGATACATTCTGTTTAACTTTTCAAAAAATGTCATGCCGACCCTCTCTAGCTCAACTCATCTAATATATTAGCTCAAAACAATAAAAATGACTGATTCTGGAAATACAGTTTCACAGACACATGAAAGCTTAAGTTATAGCTCACTCCTAATTGCCAGCCTCTGTGAGGTCTTTCAGTAAAAACAGACTGTTGCGATCTATTTCTGGGCAGCTTCTTAGGACAAAAGTTCTGTTCGTCTATGAAACAGATCAGGGGTTCTCAACCAGCGGTACATAGTACCACCAGTGGTACTTCGGCTCCAACGCAGCGCTTTCGGCAGCACATTTTTGCTCCCGAGAGGCTCCTGCCCTTGGCCGAGCCTCTTGGGAAGGGCCCTCGCACCCGCCCAGAGCCTCCTACCTGCGTTTTCTGGCCTCCTAAAAACCTGAAAACCTGGAAGTAACTGGTGATGTCACTTCCAGTGATACATCAGCAGTCACTTCCAGTGGTACACATGACAGCAGGAGAGTGGTGCTGGAGGTGGTACTCTGCCGGGAAGGGGTTGAGATCCCCTGAAATAGATCATTGTAATAACATACATTTCCAGGAGCAGATCATATCAAGCAGATACCATATCAAGATCATATAGTATTAGCATGGTATCAAACTTGAAACAAAAGATATAAACTAGAGCAGCCTTCCCTGTAGGTTGAGTGGCCGTGCAGCTTCCCTCTCGGGCTCCAGAGCTCGGCGATGATGATGACATCATCAACAAGTGCTTCAGAGCTGCCCTCATGCAGCCACAGTAGGACTCCACACATCCCCTCAAAAAATTAGAGGGAACATTGAACTAGAGTAAATATCGCGTGCACCCAAACACACACCTACATTATCTCACAAATCTGCATACAGTTTTCCATATCCCAAATGCTTCAACCAGCAGTATGAGGGAATTTTTGAAAAATTAATTAAAACGTCAACTACATTAGAACACTGGGTTCCTCCAAAAGCCAACTTAGGGCTGTTTTTTATTTTTTATTTTATGCCCCATAAGTGGATGCCCCATATGTTCCATTTTAATTCATGCCCCATAAGTTCCATTTTAATTCAAGTAAACCTTCTCTCTTCAAAATATGTTCCCCTTGCCAGTGTATGTTCCTATAAAATCGAAAGCCCTCCTTTGAACATCACTGATGCAACCACATTCTTCCTATCTAGTTGGTCTTGCAGGTGAGACATTTTTGAAAAAGTTCTCTTGGAAGCCCTCGACTTTAGTCTCCTATCAGAATAGTTTCTGCTTACTTTGTTTTCAAGGTGTGCAGGAGACATGCATTTCAGCATGTGTGCTAGGAGCCTGCCTGGAGAGCAAGGGCCAGACCAATAACATGACTGTTTACAGGACTGATAGCAAGAGGCATCAGATCCACAGGTTAGGAAGGACGCACTTTTGATGAAACCCTGTAATCACCCCCTCGCCATAACTGATCTACGGAGTCCAGTGCTCCAAATTTGAATGGAGACATTCAAATTTAAATTGCAATAGAGATTTCACACCTCCAAAATTCAGGTCCAAATCCTGCTGGAACAGCCTATTGGGTACCTTGTGACCACAGGTACCTCCTAAAGACGCCCGAGTTTGGGAAAAACAACTTTAATAAAACAAAGGAAAGGCTTTTACACCTCCAATGGTCTTCACCAACCCCAAGATTCTCAATCTAGGAACAAACCAACAGACCTCCAACCAGCTACCACACCATCAAATGGTTGGGAAAACAAAGACAGAACCCAGTAGAGATCCTCAAATAGCAATGGAGAACCCCCTAACTGAGTCACCCCACCTAGAATCCAATGAAATTCTTTGGGGGAAAGCATATTAGAACCTTGGATGTTAGACTGCCTCATGTGCCCTTACGAGATTTGGCCACCGCCATCTTGAATCTCACGAGATTTTCGCAGCTGGGAGACAAGGTAAGGGCAGCTACTGGGGACATTGGGAGGGCTGTAGCCGTTTTTCCTGGGTTGCGGCATTTCCTGATCGCAGCAGCTGATAATGGACAGCGCTTCGTGTACCCCCAGCCTGTGGTCCGCGTACCCTTGGGGGTACGTGTACCACAGGTTGAGACCCCCTGTGTTAGAGTATTGTGCTCATTGTTTCTGGTTACTTCCTATCTTGCTGTTGGTCTGTGAAGCATTAACCTGCTGGTGCTGCATTAAGCCACCCCGTTCCAGCCACAGAAGTCCGCTCTTCCAAGAGCTCTGCATGTTTGTTTATTCTTATAATACAACAAAAGGTTTTTAAAGCAGGAGAACTATGTATTCTCCACTCAATAACCCCAATCTAAATAAAGTTCGTCATACGTGGTTGCAATCCACATTTCTGAAAGTGTAGCTGCAAGAGGTTGAAGGGGAGGCTCTTTGGCCAATGATAAAGAGAAGTCATACTTAGAAAGATTGAGCTTCCATCAAAACTGATAGGAGTGCATGCTTAGGCTCCAGATGCTTAGGCTCAACCATCTCATTAATAATTCCTAAGTAGCCCTAACTTACTTAGTTATTAAGCACGCACACAGGCACGCACGCATACACACACAGAGTATTTACAGTGTGAAACAGTCTTTATTGGCGCAGGTGGTACTTCAGAAAATTTGACCATGACAGGTGGTACATCTGGCGACAAAGGTTGAGAACTTCTGCTTTAGACAAACCATGTACCAGAAATAACTCCTTCACATTTTGCCAGTGCAACATCACACATTTCAAAATTTGAAGACTGCTGTGACAGGTACACATGCAAAGCCTGAAGTATGGTTAAAAGTACAGTACTCAGCATCATTGTAAGCACTGTTCACTCAGATATACCACACATCTCACACTGTTGTGATAAACAATGCATCTGAATTAGTTCCCTAGAAGCATGTCACTGTTGTTCCTTCCCCCCTTTTTGCCATCTAATTTATTTATAAGTTGCTTTTTTCTTCTTTAGGTGTTAGAAGTATATGAAATAGTAATTGTATAGAACAGCACGTCTCAAACTGTGGGTTGAGACCCATTTGGTGGATCGCAGAGCCCATGCGGGTGGGTCGCGAGTGGGGCCCACCCTCCCACCCTTCTCTCTGAACAACTCCAAATCAGAGCTGTTCTGGAAGCCCAGCAACTCACCGGCAGGCCCTGGAGTCCTCTTCCGGGTCGTGCCGGCCCAGCAACCCACTCTATTGGCCCCCATGGGCCTCAGAATGGCCTGCAGAAGTCTCTAGAAGTAACTATTGGACCGTACCAAAAGTCACTTCCTGAGGCTTCTGCGGGACATTCTGAAACCCGCGGGGGCCAATAGAGTGGGTTGCTGGGCGGGCGCGACCCAGAAGAGGACTCCAGGGCCGTGTTGCAATCCACCACGGAGGACAATTTGGGTCGTGGTGTGGGAAAGATTGAGAATCCCTGGTATAGAATTTCATTTTTATCATTTTTTTCATTTAGCACTAGCTATCTCATTATTATTCACCTCATGGAACATTTCTACGTGTAATTATATTAAAGGTAAAGGTGACCCCTGACAATTAAGTCCAGTCGTGTCCGACTCTAGGGTGTGGTGCTCATCCCCATTTCAAAGCCGAAGAGCCAGCGTTGTCCGAAGACACCTCTGTGGTCATGTGGCCGGCATGACTCTCCCTGCCGCAGCGCGTAGCATGTGGCTGGAACACGGAGCGCTGTTTACCTTCCCGCAAGCAGTACCTATTTATCTACTCGCATTAACATGCTTTGGAACTGCTAGGTTGGCAGGAGCTGGCCAAGCAACGAGAGCTCACCCCATCGCGGATTCGAACTGTCGACCTTTCGATCAACAGCTCATGGTTCAATTATATTAGCTCAGTGCTTTTCAAGCTGTGCTCCAGGGAACCCTGGGGTCCTTCGGCAGATATGCAGGGGCTCCCTGGCAGATCAGGTGATGCAGAAAAGGATCCCTCGAGGTAGAGCATTTGAAAACTACTCCACTGGACACTCCACATCCACCCAAACAGGATGTATGGTTGTGTGTGAAAGTATAAATAAGATGATGAGGGCAAGAAACAGAATGTTTTTGACACTCAGACTTCATTTTTATATTATTTCCATTTCTGCAGAGGTCTACTCTAAGACTTCTTCCTGACATTATGACCATATAAGACAACTGCAGCAAAACCTTTTTTAAACTAGAAGTTACTAACATAAGAATCTTGGCTTAACACAGTTTAAAATAAGCACCGAAGTAGCTATATTTAGAAAACAATCTGTCACTGATTAGAAAAAAGAAAAACACGCTAATGTTTCCATAATTGAATAAATATACTCTTAGGAGATACAATGAACCCGCAAAATATATGAGGATAAGCTTCAAAATTCTCACTAAAATTATTATGACTTGACCATTATTATTTGCAATTCACATACCTCAAAACTCCAGGCATAAGCTAATTGAGCACCACTTAAATAAACAGAACGGGGTGATGCTTACCTAAGAAGTGTGTCCCTTTAAGGGAAAAATTCACATGACCATAATGCTCATAAGATTACAAAGAAAACTTCCACAGCCTTAACTTCAAGAGAGCACCAGAAGCTGCCCTATACTGAGTCAGACCATCTACAGACAGACCAGACCCAAATAATGGTAAACCTAACAAGGCTATGCATAAAACCAATCAAAGATCTGAAACCAGATCTTCTCCCACAGGACCATTAGGAATACTTTCATCTTTCCGTATTTGCATTTAGTGCAGGGCAAGTTATTTGTAATGGGGGGGGGGCTGGTATCCGCAGATCCGGTATCCACGGATTTACTTATCCGTGCATCCAGGATCCGTGCCCCCCCGCGGGCCCCTGCACCTCTTACCCCTATTTCTTTAGTGCTGGTGCCAAGCCAGTGCAGGTCTTTCTTAAACAGAACGCTATAAGCAGCAGCGTGCTGCTTATAGCACAGAGCCTGACTGATTCTAGCAAAGAGCGTCGGTGCAAGAGAGGCTCCGGATGTTAACAGGAAGCTGGTCTTCTTCTCGTGATGTCTCCCCTATGATATGCTAGGCACTATGGAATGTCAAGTAACAGAATAAAGGTGGGAAGGGAAAAGCATTTTAAAAATTGTCCTCCCAAAATATATTATTTTAATTAATATTTATATACCGCTTTTCAACAAAAAATTGTTCCCAAAGATGTTTACATAGCGAAATAGATAAGTAAAATTGTTCCCTGTCCCCAAAGCTCTTACAAGAGAGAGGGTGGGGGAGAGAGAGAGAGCTGGGGTGAAGGGGGACAACTGCTCCCCCCATTTCTTAGCAGGATGTGAGCAATTGAGCCTCTTCACTACTTTAAAAGGTGCCTCTTTGCCCAGTTAGCAGAGTTAAGATATAAGATCATACACCGTTCAGGAAAGTTCCTTCTTTAGACATTTAGTGAGTGGTGCCAGGCAGAAGGAGGACAGAAGGCAGCTGAGGATCATTAGAGCAGCTCCATTTCATTATAACAGAGAAGAGACAGAAGGTGTCTTCTTGACAAAGTTTTGGTGAGGGGAAAAAAGCAACCACTCTATTCCTCGTTTCACTTAAAGCAAAAACTCCAATGGGAAATTCCACTCACCATTCTATGCCACTCTTCAGCGTACAGAAGTCACGTCATGTCCCACAAGAGTGGTACAGAAGGGAGAATTTTACTAGATGCAGCTTTTCCAAACAATGAAGGGCTGTGACTGAAAGAGTGAACCTAATGGAATGATTCTTCCTAAGTATTTATACTGATAGTTTTGTAATATGCAAATATATTTCAATTTAATTGATCAATCAATTAAAAAACCAAGTTGTTAACCAAGCGAAATTTATTTCATCCGTTTAATAAATTTACGGCCCAAACCTATCAAGGATTTTGTGATCCTTCAAGTATAAGGCCAGGCCCGTCATTGCAATAGCTGCTCCGACAGTGGGTGGCTTACTACTAATGGTGCAGGAGCTGGGAAGCCCCATGCTGGCAGCAGCAGGCCGCTGAACCTCCGCCAGAGCAGGTAGGTCGGCGAAGAGGGTGATTTGGGGGAGGATCAGGGCAAGGATTGGGCTGGGCCAGGGACAGGATGGGGGCGGATCTCAGAGGCAGCTGGGTCCACAAAATCCTATGCCCCCAGCCCAGAGCCTATCCCTTGGACCTATCAGATTTATGCCAGCAAAACAGTTGGTGTGGATCCAAGTAGGCCCACTGGGGCCCAAGCAGTGACAAAGTAATTTTTTTTTAACTTATGTCCTTACCGCTGTCTGGGCCCCAGCTGGTCCACTGGATGCAGCAGAGGCTATTTCAGCACCGCTGCATCGCACAGGCCGACCTTGGATAGGATTAGGTTGTTAGTTCCTAGAAAAGCCCTATGACATTATACTATGTCATAAGGCTTCACTACTTTACATTATACCATTATAGCAAGAAACCATGGCAAGTTCTTGGACAGGGAAAACTACCGGTATATCATCCTCAATTAATATTGGTAAATATTGTTATGTGCTTGCACCCCACTTCCCAGAGCAGTGAGAAGTCCAAGGGTGCAGCTTCACCTGGGGTCTGGCTTCCTTAGAGATTTCTGGAGGCTTAAGTTAATATTTGCTTTATTTACAAATATACAAGTTGAACACTGGAATGGACAATAATCTCCAGGCACAAAAGGAACATCAGAGCCTTCCAGAAAAGTTGAGATGCCAGCACAAACCATCTCCTGCATCTGTGTGGTCAAAACCAATGCAGGAAGAGCAAAAAGGAAGCCATGGAGTTATTTCTGTTATCCAGGAAATCCAACGTTAGTTACTACAGGAAGAAAAACCACAAGAGCCAAATTAATGCCCTCTCTGCAAGAACCAATGGCATCATGCAAGTTGCTGTTGATTCCATTTTAAACTAATTACACTTCTGAAGGAGAGGAACATTTGCTCCAAAAAGGAATAATGTACAAGAATCCATGCAGAAAATGGTTTACTCTTTCTTGAATCCTGAACTGCCTGCATAAAGAATCAACCACCCTTTTTCTTTAGCACCATTTTCTCAGAAAGCCGCCTTCTATTGAGTCAGGCTTCTGGTCCAGCTCACTAGCAGTGGCTCTCCATGGTTACAGATGGTGTCTTTCTCAGCCCTACCTGGAGATGCCAGGGATTGCACACCTGGGGCCTTCTGCATGCAAAGCAACTGCTGTATCCCTCTCCAATACTTTCCAGAGGTTATTGACTAGATAGCTTTCAAATAAACAAACACCCTCCTTGTCCTTTACAGCAGCAGTTCTCAAACATTTTGGTCTCCAGAGCCCTTTTACACTCCTAAAAGGAGTCTCGGGGAGCCCCGCATGCACAGAGTGGTACAGCACCAAGCCCAACACTGAACACCAGTGAAGAACCAGGAGGGGAATGAGGAAGGACAGCCATGAACAGGGGAGATGGGAGGGATGGACAAGCAAACCAGATAGGGAGCAGATGGCAGTCGTTTATGGTGTGCTCATGGAGCCCCAGGGCTCCTAGGAGCACACTTTGAGAAACACTGTTTTAGAACTTCCGTGCATTCTGGAACAAGGCTGGGAGGGGGAAGAGCCTTTACGCGACCCGGAAGTGGGTTGCTAAGGCTGCAGAAGCTCTGTGGACGCTTGGAAACGTAGCAGTTTGGCATTTTAAAGGTAAAATGGCGGTTTGGGGGCTTTTTATCTTTTAATAGGGATTTCTAGGCGGATCTCCGCAGATCCGGGACCCTCGGTGTAAAACAAATCCGCAGGTCCCGAACCCGCGAATAAAAAGGGTCTACCTGTATACAGGAAGCAATACAGAACAGTACAGATCAGAGATGTACATTCATATCCCCCCAGAAATTTGAGCATGAACTCATGAAAAGACTCCCATTATTAAGCCATAAAGTTTAATACAACATCAGTCTCCATCCCCCCCCCCCCATGTGGGACGCTCCAAGGTCAGAAACAGAAGAGAGAGAAGGCACCTAGATGGGCTAAACTATCTCCTGGAAAGTTGCCCGTGAGCCAGGGGGGAAATGCCAAGTTTGGTAAAGGCCAGCACCCTCAAATGGACTTGCCCTCTTTCTTCTCCTCTCACATTGCTGATCACTGTTCTTGGATCATCTTTGGAGAATGTAGAGGCTGCAGATGGTGGAAGAGAGTGAGGGGGAAATGCCTCTTTGAAGGTGGTACCTGCCAGCTGCCGTTTTTATAAGTACCGTATATTAAAAATCATTAACATTTTGAAAAACATGCTGCCCAATTAATTAACTTTATTCAATTAAAAAGATTCTACTCAATTAATCTAATGAATTAAAGGTTCCAGACCTATTCATAGTACAAACCCAACAGCATTTCTGAAACCAGTGTCCTAATTTTCTACTGTCCATTCTGCAGAACAACTAGAGGTGATAACACAACATTTTTCATCTTCTTTCAAAACAGCAGAGCTGAGGAGCATCTGAATAATACCATGTGTTACCTCTTCCATAAGAAAGACTAGTGTTTTTTTCCCCAGTGCTCTGGCATATTTTTGCTACAAAGATCAAGACATGTTTCCAAAATCCTGCAGGAACCTACAGAACACTAAACAGCCCTGATTTATGAACACTCTAAGTGTAATTTTTGATGTACTTAAGCTTATTAAAGACTTTCACAGAGCTGCTGCAAATGGAAAAACACTTACTGTACTATGATTCATGGATTTTCTGATATTGACGCTTGCAAGTTATGCGTAACTGATTGAACAACAGGCCCAGGTTACATTGTTGTCTAGATTCATCTCTCTTACAGCACCATCTGAGATGAATCAAGGAGTGACCTTGCCTCCAAAAGCAATCCATCTCGATACCATTCTGAGCTACATTTGCCAAGGTAAACATTTTGGAAAAATAGTGACATGCTTTAGAAGAATTATACTGATACACTGTGCGAGAAAAGCCAGCACTAAAAATAGCTAGCATTACAAATGCTGTAAGAAATAAATGGAAGACAAAGGAGACTGATGGAGATTTCAAGGAGCAAAATTCTGATACAAGCAGTGGTTCTAAGGTGCTTTTCAATGAAGACATATGTTTGTTCTCAACAAAGACATAGGGTTTTCCCAAACAAAGAAGATTGGCCTGGAGTATCCCTCAGGATCCCACAACATTATTAATGTTTGCAATGATGTCATGAAAATACACGGACTCCAAGGAGGTGCCACAGATGTCTCTCTGATGGGCTCTGATGGGCTTGTGTTGGGTCTCTCTCTCTCTCTCTCTCTCTCTCTCTCTCTCTCTCTCTCTCTCTCTCTCTCTCTCTCTCAAACTACCCGAGAGAGCCTCCACCACCAGAGCCTATGATGAAGGAGTAATTAATTGCTTGTCTTGGGAAGAAGACAGACATCTGTCTTACTGATCCCCAACTCACTCACCTTTGATCTGGAGCAGAGGTGGGCTAGTAGAAACCCCAGCCCATCTCTAAAACTGGCAGTGTCTTTTCTATATTATTGGTAACTTCTGTCCACTGGCCTATCTGCTTTCTGGGTCCCTCCCTTCTTCTTTTGTTTAGGTTGGATCCAGATGAACTGAGTTAGTGTTGCAACATTCAGCGGGAAATTAAGAAGATGCCTCAAGTGCTTTGTTATATACTTGCTGTTTTGGTCTGGTGCCATTCACACTGATCCCATAAGTCCCTGACCCTGGTTTAATAGTTGCATTTCCTAATGATCAGCACAACTTGCACGTGGCATGCAAGAGTAAGGTTCACTGATTCAGCAAAATGGATGTTTGCCTGGAAGCATCTATGTATTAACTCAATGCCCAAGTAAAAAACTTCATGTGCTTTTGACAGATCTGGCCAAAATCATTCTGTACAAATGCCAAACCAATATTAACACTTGTTCCAGCGAGACTTATGAAGTCTTGTTTTATTTTAGAGGTGCTTAATATTATACATCTTTATCTATACATGGGGCTGCCTTTGAAGCCTGTCTGGAAGTTACAGTTAGTGTAGAATGTGGCAGCCCGTGCAGTGGTGTTCTTGGGGGGGGGGGGGCCTGTGGCCTCGGGCCCCAGGCGCCATCTTCCGGGGGGCGCCTCTTCAGCCTCCTAGCCGCCGCCGGCCCCGCGCTCACCTCGGCGCGAGTCGGCTCCTTTTAAAATTGGCTGTTCTGTACATGCGCAGAACGCCTAAGAGGCCAAGAAAGGGCAAAAAAGAAGAAGGAGGTAAGGAGAGCAATGGCGCTCCCACCCGGCCCCCGAGCGCCCACCCCCATCCCCACCGCTCTCCCTACCTTCTTCAGCCTCCTCGCTGCCGCCGCTGCCGGCCCCGCGCTCACCTCGGCGCGACTCCTTTTAATATTGGCTGTTTAAAAGTTGCGCCGAGGTTCGCCGCAACTTTTAAACAGCCAATATTAAAAGGAGTCGCACCGAGGTGAGCGCGGGGCCGGCGGTGGCGGCGGCGAGGCTGAAGAAGGTAAGGAGAGAGGTGGGGGTGGGCGCGGGGGCCTGGTGGGGGCGCTCTTCTGGGGGGGTGGCGCTCCTCTGGGGGGAGCGCTCGGGCCCTTCTGGGGGGCGCTCGGGCAACCTGTGCCCCAGGCGCCAGGAGGGCTAGCGACGCCACTGAGCCCGTGTCGTCTTGTAGTTTGATTAAGCCCATTCCCTAGTCTTGCAGCTGCACAGGCTGCCCATCTGTTTCCAAGCCCAATTCAAGGTACTGATTCTGACTTTAAAAGCCCTATATAGCATGGGTCAGGATATTTGACAAACTATCTTTTCCCATACACACTGACCTGTTCCCTAAGTTCAGCAGGCCCTGCTGCACATGCCACCTCTGGAGGAGGCCAGATTGACAGCAATGAGGAGTAGTGCCTTCTCTGTGATGGCTCCTTTATTATAGAACTCCCTCCCAGTTGGATTAAAACTGCCCCCTCCCTGTTAGCCTTAAGCCTTTCCAGCAAGGAAAGCATCCTTAAGCCCTTCCAGCAAGGGCTAAAGACATTCCTTTTCTGCAAGGCCTTCCCTTCTTAATTAGTTGCTTTGGGGGGTTCGAGGTTGTGTCTTGTTTTAATGTTTTCTTTTTATTTACGATTTGTACCTATTTTGGCATTTTACTGTGTTTTAAAATATTTAAATAAATAAATAAATTTATTGTACCTTGTCAGTAGCATCTTGATTAGTGCTTCTGCCATCAAATGTTCTCTCTGTGAATGAAAGCTACCTCTGCGAATGGAAGGAGCATTCCACTCAGGCAAGGAATGCTTTCTGCTTGCGCAAGGACCCCTCGTGCAAGCAGAATTTTCCTTCCATTCGCAGAGCACGCTTCCAACAGCAAAAGTGCTAGTTAAGATGCTACCTTTTATTATTTTATTGCACTCTGTCATATATTAATTTTGCACACACTCCCTTGGCAAACAGACATGCCACAAGTCGGTCGTGAGAGAGGACACACAAACACATACAATTGTATAACTTCTTTTTGCCAGGGATGTGAATCAAGTCTCTGGGTCCAAGTCTCAAGTCAAGTCCCAAGTCTTTGCCCCCAAGTCCCGAGTCTTTGATTGCGAGTTGCAAGTCCCTATCTATTTAATGGGGAAAACGGGTTTAAACCTGAATACAATTCGACTTGTCGTAAAAGGCTCCAAGTCTCGAGTCGTGTCTTTTACAATTGCCAAGTCAAGTCCGAGTCAAGTCATTGACATGACTTGAGTCCGACTTGAGTCCGAGTCAATAGACTCAAGTCTACATCACTGCTTTTTGCCACTGTTTTATATTGCTAACAGTGCAATCCTATGCATGTCTATTCAAGTGTAAGCTCCACTGAATTCAATGAGCTTCCTCCCAAACTGAGCTGACAATTCTGACTGAAACTATTCCTGGAGATTTTTTTTTCCCCCTCAGTGCGACATAATGTCATTAAACCAAGGAGGTCCTGCTAAAATCTCCAGGATTGCTTTCAGTAGTCATCTGGAGATTGAAGCTGATTCTTGGAGACTCCAGGATAATCCTGAAGGGTTAGCAGCCCTACTCCCACATAACGATGTACAGTATAGGATTGTAGTCTAAGCTCTGGAGAAATAAGAATGACATAATGTACAAGGTCAGTTTTGCAATGGTTGCCCAGCCTATTTTCTTTCCAGTACTAACAAATCAAATTGGCAAGTCTCAAATTACCTTCCTGACTTAAGAAAACTGAACAAATCAATCATATTAAAGAAACTGGGCCAAATTGCATTCTCTACCGGTATAATTTCACTGATCGGATCAGTACAGCACAGGTTCAAGCAAGATTAGGAGGATTTGGCTTGTCATATCCGTTCAGTATATGAACATCCTTAAGCAACTGTTGGCTTCTATGGCTACTCGGAAAAAAAGGTTTTCAGACGTTTCTCAGCTAAATAGGAAATATATATAAAAATAAAAAGAGACTGCCAAAAGAGAGATTTCTCAGTTACCTATTTACTTAGGATTGGATCCAAACTCCTTCTCCTTGTGTAACTTGGAAAAATGTCTCTGTATGTGTCTGTGTTTTGGCATTGTGCCATACTATTGAAGGATTAACATGAAAATCAAGCCATTGTCCCCATAACAGATTTGGATTACAAAACTGAAAGAGAAAATGCTATACTGTATTATTATTATTATTATTAATAATAATAATAATACGTATTTAAATTAATATTAGAAATATTAGCCTTCAGAAATGCTTCTGAGCTTATGGCATTCTTGATATTCAAGCCCTAAATATCTCTGTTGGGTCAGTGCGTACAAAGAAACTGACCCAAGAAAACTTTGTTGCCCTGCAAAATTACCAGTTCCCAATAAAATTGATTTTTTAAAATTATACATTCAACAGCAGATTCACGTCACAGTCAAACCAATTTTTCATTCTGAAATCTACAGCTGGCAAAATCCAGTTCAGAAAGTTTTCATAACTGGATAAATTTTTCAAGGAGACTTTGCCAAATTTCAGCATGGAACAATTTATTGCCCAGTTACAAGCTGCTGAAAAACAATGGTTATAATGGAAATACTGACATGCCCTACCTACTAAGTGAATTAGTACACTAGCTGTCCTATCAAAGTCCCGTTTATAAGCCAGTTGCATGAGTGCTTCCAAAATTAAATTTGCAATGACTGAGCTTAGCTGTACCAAATCCAGCAGGCAACATACATTCATATAAAATATTGTAGCACAAAAACAGTGTTCAGGAGGACAGAAAATTATTGTTGTATGTGCTTCAAGCATAATTCAATAGATCTAATGTTCTGCCACACTGATTTAGCCCAAGCATTATACCAGTGGCCACACAAGGGTTGCCCCCAAAGTTGTACAGCCACCCTGTAATTAATCAATATGACTTGGCTGCATAGCTTGAGGTCAACTACTGTGTCACTGGAAAGGGCAAACTAAATGAGTTGTGATGTTAAAATCAAGCAGGGTAGCAGAGGATGTTGATAAACTGACGGAATAGAGAAAATATTTTCTCTTCATTATATCCTGAGAATTTGAAGAACATATGAAAAGCACTACTGGATCAGGCCAAATGCTCATCTGGTCCAGCATTCCATCTACCACAGGGGTCCTCAACCAGTGATACTAGTACCACCAGTGGTACTTCGGCCGACTGCTAGTGGTACTCGGACCGCCAGACCACCAGAACCCCGCTCCAACACAGCACTTTCAGCAGCTCGTTTTCACTACTGAGAGGCTCCTGCCTTTGGCTGAGACTCTCTGGAACTCTGAGAAGGGCCCTCCCACCCGCGCAGAGCCTCCTACCTGCATTTTCTGGCCTCTGAAAACCGGAAGTGACTGGCGACGATGTCATCACCAGTCACTTCCGGTGGTACACAGCAGGAGAGAGGTGCCAGAGGTGGTACCCAGTTGGGAAGTCACAAAAGCTTCCAAGTTGCCTGAGATCAAGGGCTTAGCTACACCCCCCAGGGGAACAGTCGGCGTGAAACTCCCTGTGATGCCACAAGCCACGCCCCGGGTGCCATCACAAGCCCTGCCCCTTTTCGGCGGCAGTTCGGTGGCGCAGCAAAAATGCACCCCTGGCAGGTTTCGGCCGCTTTCAGGCCATTTGCCGCCCAGGTGGGTGAACCCCGTCGCAGCAAACAGTCTAAAAGCGGCCCCAAAACTGCCGGGGGTGCATTTTTGCTGCGACACCACCAAATCCAGCGGCAAAGTGCAACCTCCCGGCGCATGTCACCCCCGCACCCGGAGGGCCCACCACCCCTCCGCCCCCTAATGACACCAATGCCTGAGGAAGTCCACAAGCTGAAGAAAGGCATACTTCTCTCCCACCATTGCTCTTCTACAACTGGTAATTCAGAGGGATACTGATGCTGTAACTGGAGGTATCACATCATCACAAATAGCCATTGATAGACCTCTCCTCCATGAATTTGTCCAATCCCCTTGTAAAGCAATTGAATCATCACATACTGTGATTGAATCATCACGTACAGCAGGCGTGGGGAACCTCTGGCCCGCGGGCCTGATCCTACACGCGGGACGATCCAGACCGGCCCACGCAGGACCGGACCAATCCGGCCCGCGGGGGACCGGACCGGAGGCTCCGCCGCCGCTTTCCCGCAACTCCTCAGTTTAAAAGCGGCCTTCCTGGACCTGTGCACAGCGCCGCTGAAGCCGAGATTGCCCTCTTTTAAAAAGAGGAGGTGCCGAGGCCGGACCTTCCTCAGACCTGCACCAGCTCTTTAGCTGGGACAAGGATGCTGGGACAAGACTGGGAGGGGGGAACAGCCTTTGTGCGACCCGGAAGTGGGTTGGTAAGTTTAGAGAAGCCCTCCAGAGGCTTGGAAACAGAAACCTTGCTGTTAAAGGTTTAAAAAACCACGTTTTTTTTTTTGGGGGGGTGCTTTTTAAACTGATTTTAACGTGGACCCTGCAGATCCGGGACCCGCGGTGTGACAAATCCGCCGGTCCCGAATCCATGGATGGAAAGGGTCCACTGTATTCAAGGTCATCCAGGAAGCTTCATGGCTGAATGGACATTTCTAAGTCCAACACCCGAACCACTACAACACCACCCTAGCTTTATGAACCTACATTGTAGATGCTGCAGTCCTGTGCTCATGTACTTTGGAACAGACCCCACTGAATTCTCAGTGTGACTTGATTCTAAATAAACACACACAGGCAGCATGCCATTGTGGTATTTTTCAAATTTGTTTTCCAAGGCATGTGCTCTCAGCACCCTAGGTGTAAATGCACTTTTAGAATATCTAAAACCAAAGGAATGATATCACCATTAAAATATATATCTTCCATGGAAATAGATTATTTTAAGCAAATTCTTGTAACTCAAGAATCATATATTTTAGAATCAAAAATCAATCAAACCAGCAGCTTTCTAAACTTGTTCAGATCAGAGCCTTAAAATTCCTTCTTTTTGCACTGAAAACTAACTTGATAAAGTAAAATGTGTAAATAATAACTATGTGCTGTATAGGCATAGAGAGAAGAAATAGGAGAAATCACCCCCCTTACCTTCTTCATTCAAAACCCATGGCAGAGATGTGAAGTCTGATTCATAGCCACAAGAGCTGTCTTCAAAAGCACAAGAGCCAGCGGAGAGTTCAACAGCTCCAGCAAACTGCAGAGCTAGGGAGGACAAAGCGAGCTCAGTTCAGAAAGAGGCACAAAGCAAGCTTGGAATGAAAGGCTCTGGGGTCACGAAGCTGCTTTCCAGGAAAATAAGGACTGCAACAGCAGCCTGTGGGTTAACCCCAAGGAGCGAGCAAGCACCAAACACAACGGGCTCTCTGCTAGTACTGATGGCTCATGAAACCTGTTGCATTCACTTGCCTGGTTCTGCTAATTTTAAAATTAGCTCCTTGTCAGGAGGAGGGAAATACTACCGGCAGCTCTCGGTAACCACAGAGAGAAAAAGCTCACATCTGCAAGGCATGAAGCAGCGACTTCCCCATCTATCCATCCCTCTCACCCCTTACCTTGCACGATGAGGAGACACACCAGGATCATAGTGGCCCTTGCCGAGAGGATGAAAACAATGCGGTGGCTGGAACTGGCGGGAGTGGGAGAGAAGAAGGGGCAGATTGATTGTTGCCTCTCTGGGGAATGAGGCTGCTTGTCAAGAAGTGTGTGCAGAGTAAATGAAACTGTTAGAGACCAGGACACCGAAGTGGAAGCAGCAGTTGAAAAGGGGGGGGGGGGAAGAGAAGGGTTGAGCCTGGAGAGACGGAGGGCAGCCTGCCAAGGAGACAGCTGGTCCCAGGCTCAAGTGGGAGGAGGGACGGGCTGCTCAACGTCTTTCCCAGGGCAGACGCTCACTCACTGATCGGGAGGGAAGCCCCACTGCAGTGCAGCCTCCCAGAAGTAGTCCTTCTTTTCCTCCTCCTCCCTCAGGCAGATATACAGTGAGGGAGGAGGAGGTGGGATTTCTCTCCTTCCTTGCACAAAGAGCAAAAACGCTTCCCCAAAGTTATTGCTAAGAAGAAAGAGCATAAACAGCCTGGGATGAAAGTGGAAGGCTTTCCCATAGTGGCCAAACAAATGCCTCTGGGAAGCCCACATGCATGGTGACACAGATGCAAACAGTCTTCTCCTGTTCTATGTAGTTTGCTGAATTGAATTCTAAGGACTTGCATGACCACACCGCTTTTGAAGAACAATATACACACACGTGCAGTTGTCCTGACTCGCTTGTTCCAAAGGATGATCCAGACAGACTTCTTTCCGCAAGGTAGCAGTTCGGTTGCTGGGATGTAGTATCACATTTTCCCAGCACTCAAGAGACAATGTTCTGCAGCTGGGGATATCTCCTCCTTTCCCCTTCAATATCTATTTACTGTTAGGATTTCAGGGTGGAAACTGCTTGAGCATCTCAGACACCCACTGAATAGCACCCATGACATCACAGGTGATGCAGAAGAAGGTCCCTGTTGGATCAGGCCCAAGTCCCTCTCGTCCAGCATCCTGCTTCCCATAGTGGCCGAACAAATGCCTCTGGGAAGCCCACATGCATGGTGGCACAGATGCAAACAGTCTTCTCCTGTTCTATGTAGTTTGCTGAATTGTTTTAAGTCGATTTGGTTTTGTCTTGTTCTTGACTTGTTGGAGGGTCTCCACTCTCCACTGTACCAACGCAGCACAGCAATGTGCATTATTAAGCACTGGAACAACTAAAATCAAGTAACAGTTACTAGCAAGGCTACTCTTTCTCCCTGGCACTGAAGCAATGTCCTGCCATTCTTTAATCATTTTCTTTTTTTTTTTAGGTACTTGTCTTGAGTCAGAGAGCACCTGGGCCAGTCGGGCTATGAGACTGACATGGTCACCTCATGCAGTGGACTGACAGGGGAGGAGGGTGGCCACCTCTATCCACCTTTATCCACCCACCATCACCACTCTCCTCCTCCCTGACAGCCCAGTCCTAACCAGCTTTCCAGCACTGATGCATGCAGCCAGGTCGAACAGGGTCATGGAGGCCTGGCCTCCTCATGGAGGCAGTCATGGAGGCCTCCTCAAGATAACGAAACATTTGTTCCCTTACCTTCGGGCTGCATTGCGGTTGCATCAGTGCTGGAAAGTTGGTTAGGATTGGGCTGTGATTTTGGAAAGGAAGAAAAGAACAGGGCGGACTAGGAAGCGTGGAAGAGAGCAGTGGGCTGAAGTGTATTGCTCCTTTCCAAATCCAGAAGGAAGAATAGCAAAGGCAGTGGCTTGCAGGAGGCAACATTTGATGTGTTGCTTCAAGCATTGGGAGATCTTGGGCTGGCCCTGTAGAGTGAACACACCATCACCCACCTCTTCTTTTTGTTAAGCAGAAAATGAAACTAGGATATTCTCCCCCCCCCCAGCAAGACTATCCTCCCCCACTGAGCAAATCTACTCCCATTCATTACATAGGGATAGTATAGTAGAGCACTAGTGGTGTTGAATCAGGGTTAATGCATACAGAACATGCCCCCCCCAGTCCACAGTTTGAAGTCACCTCTCAAATGGCTTTTAAGATCAGCGATTAAATATTTTGCAAGAAATCTACAATGGTTTCCCATATGCTGTACATTCCTGTTTCCATTGATAAGAAACATTCACCCTTGTAAAGTGCACATATAATATCGTAAAGTGCATGTGCATATGTGTGTGTGTGTGTGTGTGTGTGTGTGTGTGTGTGTGTAAAAAATTATCTCTGGTTGCACTCTGGTGCCCAGACATGCATGTATAAACACCTGTAGCAAGGGCATACAGTTGCACTCTACCATTTATCCTTTGCCCTCACAACAAACGTTAAGGTTACAGCAAGGATTATAGCAGTCAAATAGGATACTAATGTCCCAATCCTATCCTGCGCCATGTCATAGCATCCAGCTGCGCCAACAGAGGCTATGGTAGGGGGATCAGACAGCCTACAGGAGGTTTTTTTTTACTTCCAGATAGACTGCCCGATCGCCTATGGGTCTCCATGGACATATGCCAGGCATTTTGGTGGTGAATGCCCAAGGAGAGAAAAAGGACAGGGATGTTTTAAAGAGAGGGAATGAGATCCATTTTGCTTGACTGCCACCAGATTCACCCCTCCCCCCCAACATGCCCCCAGTTCCTCCTGTGCATACCCCATTATTCCCCCTCCCCACCCACAAACTGCCCCCATGCCAGCTTGCTTGCACCAGAGCAGGTTGCCGACTGTTGTAGTGGGCCACTGATGCTGTTGCTGCTTTGCAGCAGCAGTTAAAAAATGGCTACTGATCATTAGAGGCCTCTTTATGCCAGTGGGACAGAAAGACATACAGAAGATGATAGGATTGGGCTGCAAGGAACATCCAGGTCACAGCACTCTAAGCAAGGAACAAGAGCATGAGAAGCATGTAGGAAAGGCGAGTACCCACCCACCCTCCACAACCTGGGAGGGTGAAGTGAAGTTAACTGTGCAGGCTTGCAGGCTCAATTGTCGTCTGTGCTGGCACACTAAAGCACCCTCCATTATGTGTCGTGCGATACTCAAAAGTCTTAAACAAGAGCACCCTAAAGGCAAATTCACACAAATAAGCGGCAGTCCCACCCCCTCCCCATGTGATCATGTACGAACTTATGTGAAGCAAACTTGTATGCGTGACTGCTTAAACAAGGACAACCAAAGTCACTCCCATTATAGCAGTTGCCCCTTTGTGTGAACCGGATGTACTGTATGTAACTTGGTTAAAGAGTTTGTAGTCCAATTCCAGCATCTATCCATTAGATGACATTGTCTTACAATACAAACAACTGTAAGGACAATATCACCCCCAGCTTTCTTGAGACTCACTCCCCATTAATATCATATCCCCCCATTCTTATCACTGTAGTTCCTTCCCACCCCAGTCCAGCTAAGAAGCACTTTAGTCATGAAATGTCTACACTAGGGGTTCTTAACCTTTTCTACAATTATGTCCCTGCACCCCAATATGCCCCCACACCCCCTTTGCCAGCTTCATAATCATAATTATCAACAGTCCTATTACTAAGGTACCAGTATGACTTCAAAAGATGGCAATACTGGGAAGTGGGACGACATCTGATTGATGATTGGTTAGCCTTGCCGCCTCAATCTGTATTGATAATGGTGATAGTAATCTAATCTAATAACAATATTTTTAATAGTTCAGAGATCGAGTCCCATACCCCCCAGTTAAGAATCCCTGATCTACACACTTCACTCCACAGTACTGAAGAAGTGTCCTTTTGCATTGAACACTTTCTGTATGCAACCTGCATTATTACAACATTGACAAGCAATACATTCCAGTCTCGCATCATTTACAAAAATGCTGTACTCATCTTTGTCAATACTGGGTAGAATTGCCTTTTCCCCAAAAGGAAAATAAAAGCCATTGGATTCACCAATTTTGTATTTAAATATATGAACGTTTTAAATGTTTCATTGCCTAGCGCCAAAGATAATCAAAGAAAAACAAAACCAAGAATAACCTTTGTGGTTAAAAACCTGCCAACTAGGCTAGTTCATGCTTGCCATTTGGCCATCTTGAATTACAGAATCTTCCACAAACTACAAAACAAATGCATATCAGTAGCCTCCAACAGTGCCCCTTTCTTCACATCTATAGTCTATATTTAAATGTATTTTTCACAGCCCAGTCCACTGTATTTAGATCTTTACTGAGTATTCCCCACAGGCGGGCCCAAGTTTTTAGGATGATGCACTGTGCTGGCATTTATCCTAGATCTCCCACTTAGCCAAATTTTGCTTGGGGCAAAACAAAACAGACATCTGCTTCAGATGTATATACAATATACTGTATATTTTAATGACCTAGGCTGCTGGTCTGCCAACTGCTTTCTGGAAATAGAATACATTGTACTGCTAACTTATGAACTATAAATGTGCCTGAATCTCTTACTTGCCTCGTGCATGCTTAGTAATAATCATGTGAAACTGGAAATGAAAGCAGTGTGAAAAGTGAAAATTCCAGTGTTTACATTTTTTCCGTCTTCTTGGGGGATACATTGAGTTCAGTTAATAAATCTTCATGTGCAATAAAGCTGGCTCCAAAAGCTGGAAAAATACAAATATAGCAGTAGTGGAACTGTGGAATAAAAAATAAACTCTGCAATGAGAACAGGAAGAACATTCTGAGTGTATCTCTATATTTATTAACAGGTCTGCATATATCTCTAGAGCAGCAGCACTTTCCAGACACTTTGCATGGAATGCTGGATGATTCCTAGTGATATGCCACCAACAGCACAATCCAATACATGTTTACTCAGACGTAAGTCCTGTTGTAGTCAATGAGGCATTCTCAGGTGTGTCTAGCGGCCCAATCCAATCAGGGCCTTATGGTGGCAGATCATGTGATCCACCGCCATAAGTCCCAGGACAATGTTGCAAAAGTTGCTCAGTCATTCTGTGGGCCAGGCATACCAGCGCAAGCAGCTGGAGGCCGTGTGCGGGCACCACCGGCCCAGAGAAACTCCCCCATCCTCCCTTGGAGCAGGTAGATCGGTGATGGGGGCAGTTCAAGGGAGGATCAGAGGTGGAACGGGGAGGGAACTGGCCTGGGCTGGGGCAGGGGGGAGGATCTCAGTGGCAGCTGTGCATGCCAAAATGCTATCCCCCCTTTACCAGCCCAGACCCACCCCCTGAGTCTCCTTGGACTTATATCAGCTAAATAGCTGACATACAGTAGGTCCAAGGAGACACATAGGAGGCCCAAGGGGAGGTAAGTAACAAACATTTTACTTACCTCTCCCAGGACATCGGGTCATCTGGTTACCCCCCCCCCCACACACACACACACACACAGAGCATGCAGCACACAGTCTGGCAGCAGCATTGCATGCTATGCAGGGACATGCGGTGCAGGCACAGCAGGTGAGGCAGCCCTTCTCCGTCGTAATCCACCGACCAAAGCCAAATCCGGAGACTGCACGTGTGTGCTACCTGCTTGCACCCAAGTGAGCTGGTAGCGTGTGTGCGCAATCTCCAGGTTTGGCTGTGGCTTTGGTCTGTGAACTACAACAGGGAGGAACTGCCTCACCTGCTGTGCCTGCACCGCATGACCCTGGTGGTATGGACCGACGGGAAATGGGATTGCAGCCAAAACAATCTCACGTCTTGAAAATGGCACAGAGCAAGTTGGCTCAGCCTTGCTTCCAGAAAACCTTGACTGCCTTATGTTCAACGACCAAGCTCACAGAGTGCTGTGTGAGAGAAAGGAGGGGCCCCTCATCCATCTTTTCAAGTATAACGCAGCATAGCTATGTTGGGCCAGGATTCTCCATCTGTTGTAGATAAACATGCACAGTTGCTCAGATATAGAGGTTCTGCACGTCTTCTACATGACACCACAAAAGTATGCAATGATCTTAGTGAAATGTTTTGGAACCAAACTCTAGCACCTTTCTGCAAACAATAAAAAGGCTGCTTTGTGTCTCATCATCTTATGTATTATTGGTATATATTCAACTGTGATCTAATATGCACACAATGCCAGAACTGAGTAAGTTACAAATGCAAGCCTAAACACAACAACAATGGAAAAACAGAACCATTAGCCTGCAGCCTTTCATGCATCTTCCTGTAGCCCAGCTGAAAATAATCTATGGGAAGAAATTTAAGGATTCAATAACTGTGTGCAGTATTCCAACTCTGTCAAGCAGGAAGTATCTGTTCTAGAAGCATTGCAGTTCTCTATCTGTATTATGCAGTCCAATCCACCAGCACTGTTACAATTGGAGAGTCTGCACAGACGTTTTCCCAGTTGTTTACAGCGCAATCCAGTCTACATTAAGACCGGCAGACCGCAGGTCTAAGGTGTCACAAACATGTTGTAAAGCACATTTGTGGCACCTGACAAGTAAGCGGCGCCAGCAGAGAGGCTTGCACTGCTCCACCACCGCGTGGAGGAGAGGTGAGTCCCCATGGTGGGGGGCGAGCAGAACGGGGCGTTTGGAGGAGGTGGGATTGGTCTGCTGGGCCCGTGAAGGGGAAGGATTGGTGGCGGCCTCCTCCAACATCCTAGGTCTGGCCGGTGTTACACGGCCAGCTTGAATGTGTGCCAGCAAAATAGCAGGCCCATTGGAATGGCTAGGACTGTACTTGGGGTAAAGGGACAAATGCCCCTTTATATGAAGGAGGCCTCTGGCTCCACCGGTGCAGGCCCCATCCTGCATAGGATGCAGCGGGCACCTTATTTGCATCACCACATCCTGCTAGACAGGATTAGGCTGCTAGTGCCTAGTGCCCTTACAGCGCAATCTTTTGCATGTCTACTCAGGAGTAAAAGGAACTTGTACCCAGGTAAGTGTATATACCAGTGGTTCTCAAACTTTTACAGGCGAATAAGGGAGCCTGTAAGTCATCGCGGACTCTGTAGCAATATTGGCGACGGCACTTCTGGGGTGCTGCCGGAAGCGCCGAGGTGGAAAATAGGTTTTTTTTCACTTAACAGGGGTCGCACCAGCCCTCCAGGGGTTGTGGGGGGGCAACCTCCTCTACGGGGGTCCCCGCACCTCAGAAGAGCTTCCAATCGCACTCGGAAGCTACTTCTGGAAGTAGCTCCCATACAGAGGCGTCGCTTCAGTGGGGGCCCTACCGTATGTTGCGCCCCATCCTAGTCCCATTTACAAGCCGGCAGGAAGTGGCCCTGCCCCCTTGCCGTTGGCGCCATTCTGTGCGGAGAAGGCAGCAGGCAGGAGACTCCCTGCCCGTTGCTTTCTCCTCACGGGAATGGCTCCAACGGCAAGGGAGCGGGGCCACCTCCTGCCGGCTTGTAAACGGGACTAGGACGGGGCGCAACTTACGGTAGGGCCCCTACCCAGTAGCGTCACTAGGACACGTGTCACCCTGGGGCAGGGGGCGCGCGTCACCCTAGTGACGCTCTGATGGCGACACGGGGTGGGGACGACCCAGCTCCCCCCCCCCGCGTCGCCCTCTGGACACTCCGAGGCCGGCCCAGGAGCCGGCCTCGGAGCGTCCGACCCCGTCGGCGCTCCAGGGCCTTCTGAAAGAAGGCCCACGCAGCGCGTTCATCCGGGTATTTTCTGGATTTTCGCGCATGCGCAGAGAAGGCCCTGGAGCGCTGATGGGGTCGGACGCTCCGAGGCCGGCTCCCGGGCCGGCCTCGGAGCGTCCGAAGGGTGGCGCGGGTCACGGAGGTGACGTGCGCGGGGGTGCGTGCGTCACCCTGGCGGCCCGCCTGGCAGCCCGCCACCCCGCCACCCCGCCACCCCTGGCGGCCCGCCCCCCCGCCACGCTCCAGTGACGCCAGTGCCCCCACCGGAGCGATGCCTCTGGTTCCCAAACATGATTAGAAGCTTTTCTGAGGTGCAGGGGAGGGCTGTAGATGGGGGCATGCCCCCCACAACCCCTTAAGGGGGTAGCGACTGCTTCTGTTTTTCATGGTGGGTTGCGACCCACCACTTTGAGAATCACGGTGTATAGGATTGCAACCTAACAATCCAATCCTGCCTAGCTAGGCTGCAGTGCGGGCGTAGAGCCCATGCTGCATCCTATCCACAAAGGACCCAGTGCCGGCATGGCTAGAGCTCTCCTCGGGGGAAAGGGACATTCGTCACCTTACCTTGAGTAGAGCCCCAGCTTCCCCAATGGGTCTACTCAAATGTGCGCCAACTATTTTGCTGGCACACATTTGAGCTGGCCGTAGAATTCAGTGGCGGAGGCCGCCGTCGATCTGTCTCCCTTCCCGGGCCTGGCCGACCAATACCACCACCACCCCTGGAACACCTGTTCCTTCCCCATGTACCTCCGTTACCCGACAGGGCACTCCTCTGGAACCAGGATTGGGAGAGCAGCACCAGCCTCGGCACCAGCAGCGCCACTTACTCCCAGGGTGCTGCAAATGTGCTTTATGGCTTGTTTGCGACACCTTAGATTGCTGGAATAGCTGCTTGGCCGGTCGAAGGCTGGAGAGGATTGTGTTGTTAGTCTACAAATGCTTATTCCAGTCTGTCCATTTTTTAAGTTGCTTGTCCAGATTATTGTTATGTGCATACTGTTCCCTGCAAGTTGCAATTTGTTTGTCTTAGGCCAAGCAACAACCACGTTTTTGCTCCTCCAAATACTCTGCCCAGCCTTCTTCAATGAGAGAACTATCACACTTTCCTGCATGAGTAATGTACTTTATGAGAAACGTATTTGCCATGCTTAGAATTTCCCAGAGCTTCTTTGCAGGAGAAGGGCTTCTAGTGGTCAAACACCAGAGAGACAGTAATGCCTGGGTGGATCTTTCCACAACAAGCATGGGCATCAGGCAATGGCTTCTAATTGAGGGATGAAGCAGCAGATGCTTAGTCAAGAAGCCAAACTGATGTCAGAGGGAACAGACAGGAATGAGAAAAGACATTGAGTCCAAGATGCACACAGGAGATATTTAAATGCACAAAGTATTCTGGCAAGAAGAGGTTGTTCACATAGGAGAATTTAGAAGAACCAATCATGTGGGAAGATATGAACAGGACTGATGAAGCTCTACTTGGGGCCCAGGAGATCTGTGGTTTTCAAGGGAGAGGTAATGGGTGGCATACTAACGTTCCACCACCTCAGCCTATGGAGCTTCCTACTCTGAAATGCCCCCAGTTGGTGGTCCTCACATCATTCACACAAAGTCCTTAATACTATCAAGCTAGGTTAAGGCTTTGCTCACACATTTACTAGGGAGAGTAAGCTCCACACATAGCAGGACTTATTTCTGAGTAAGTATTAATAGGATCGGTCTGCTCATATAAGTGAACTAGGCAGACTCCCACTGTATTGTGAAGATCAGTTAACATGGTCAAAATCTATTCTTGGACTCTCAGATGAAGAGGCAGACCTCAGCCTTCATGAAATATTTTTAGTGAGCCCTTTTAGACAGCTGGGCTGGCTGACTTTCTTTAGACTACTAAACCATCTAACAAATGTAATGGTTGTCTTTGATCAGAAAGAGCCAAAATTCCAGGAAAGCAAATAGCTCTTAAGGGGTTTCCCTTTATTATGTTTTTGCTTCATTATATTTTGATGTTCTATAAATTGTATGGTCTCAGATTTTGCTCCCATGGGGAAGTTGGGAATTATATATGAAATTCATGGGTCCAGATTAATTCGCAACTCATTTACAATTATTTGCTTTCTCATGGATTTGTTCCCATCAGAGGCGTCACTCTGGTAGGGGCGGGGATGTAAGTTTTGCTCGGTCGGAGTCCCGTTTACCGAACAAGCAGGAGGCGGCCCCGGCCCCTCACTGTCAGAGCCATTCCCCTGCGGAGAAAGCAGCAGGCAGGGTCTCTTGCCTGCTGCTTTCTCCGCAGGGGAATGGCTCTGACAGTGAGGGGGCGGGGCCACCTCCTGCTCGTTCGGTAAACGGGACTCCGACCGAGCAAAACTTACGGCCCCGCCCCTACCGGAGCGACGCCTCTGGTTCCCATAGACTGTACAGCTGATTTATAGGACCTGATTTGCAAGACATGTGAGTTTTTTTAAGTCTGAGCCAAACAGAGTTTATCTGGGTTTCTTTCTTCACTGAGTAACAAATGATCTGGACCATAATAACAGAATCCTTAACATCATCAACAACTGTAGGTTTGCAGTTGCTCCATTTGCCAATGTTTGTTTTACAAATCTCTGGACATACCCCTAAGAAAAGTACACGTGGCCTGCATTAACACATTAAGGGCCCAATCCTATCCAACTTCCCAGCGCTGATGCAGCTGTGCCAACAGGGCATGTGCTGCATCCTGCCCGGGGGGGGGGGGGGAGCCACAGAGGCCTCCTCAAGGTAAGGGAATGTTTGCTCCCTTACCTCGGGGCTGCATTGCGGCTGCATCGGCACTGGAAAGTTGGATAGAATTGGGTCCTAAAAATGACATCTTATTCCCAGAGCTCTGATACAAGCTTTTCAGCATGCTGATGTGATACACTGAGATTAACCCTATATTGTTGTAAAAAGTATCGTCCAGTGTTGTTAACAACAGAATGGACTGCATGCAAATTCCTGACGAGTGTTAACAACTGACATGAAATAAGTCGCCTCTTGTCACCTGTTCTTGCCATCATCTGTCCACTGATCATCAGGGTGTTTTGTTTTTTAATTGACTACATTTCTATCCAGGCTTTCTTTCATTATGGAACTCAAGGTGGTGTTGTACATTGGATTCCAAGGTGAATGACTATCCAGCCACTGACTTGACCCAAATTCACTTAAGTTTTGCAGAGTGGCTGTATCATGTGCCTACATGCCATAGCCTGGGACTAGTTGTCCATTATATTGATTTGAAATATGCAGTTCAAAACAGTGTGCACTTCTAATGATAATTTCATTGTTTTCCATAAACTTCAAAGAAAATTAAAACTGCAGTCCCATACACACTTTCCTGGGAATAAGCCCCATTCCATTGAACATAATGGGACTTACTTCTGAGCAGACTTGTATTGGATCACGCCATAAGTGTAGGAATGGTACTTTTTTGGGGGGGGAGGGTGGAAATTGCATACATAATAAATGACATCTGTTTTTGAAGATGTATTGTGGAATGTAAGACCAATTCAAGTACAGCACTAAAAATGTGTTGCCATAATAATCTGTACATTGAGATAAGTATTCAAATGAAAATAGTACTGTGACAGGGGGTCACTGGGATTCCTAGCTATTAACCAGACAAGTGATAACCTAACCATGACTTAGGAGAAAAAGGAGGGAGTGGGGAATCAGGCCTCGGCTGCAGATGATGAAATGGGCCCAGGCCTCTGGTGAAGCAGCAAGTTCACCTCCAACAGGCAAAGACTGGTAACAGGGAAGAAGATTTGAAAACAGGAAGCTGGGCTGATGGCTTTTTTTGGGGGGGGGGAGGGTGGGAAGATTCAGCAGATATCTTTAGAGGCTCCTGCAGAATAAAGGAAAGGAAGAAATACAGTACATGGTGCTTTTGATTGGTGAGGAGCCTTTGTGACCTGTATGGAGCTCCAGAGTGGTCCCTCAGTCCCAAGGGACCTCCAGGTGCCCCAGGAAGACTGCAAAGAAAAACTGTCTCCAAAGCCAGGTGTAGTAAGGGTGCGTTTCAGTAACTGGAAGCCAAAACTGGATGCTGTATAGTCAGGTAACAAGAAGGCCTTGGGGTGGTAAAGCAACTTCAGTTTTGCAGCAGAAGTCTGTCCTTTCCCCTTAGGGCTTGAACAGCCCTCTTTCTGTCCTAAATCTCCCACCAATCAGTTTCCTTGGTTGAACCCTGGTTCTAATACTCTGTGTGTGTGTGTGTGTGTGTGTGAGAGAGAGAGATATTTCACACTTTTTGCATTATCTAACTCAGAGGTTCTCAAACATTTTTAGCACCGGGACCCACTTTTTAAAATGACACTCTATCAGGACCCACCTAGCTTTAGAAGACTTAAAAAAAGTGATCTAGAAATAAATAAATAAATTTACAAGTAAATAGCTCAGCTGCTTGCAGGGTAATTAGCAGCTATCTTGCATACCGCAGGACCTCAGCTCTTTGAAGGGCAATTGTTAATTAATTGCCAATTTATTACTAATTAGTCACTAATTGCTAATTAATTATTAATTTATTATTAATTGACAATTAGTGGTTAATCAGCAATTAATTACTAATTAATTAACAATTGTTGACTAATTAGTAATTAATTGCTGATTAATTACTAGTTAGTTACTAATTGCCAATTAATTATTACTTAATTGGTAATTGGCAATCAATTACTAATTAATTAGAAATTAATTACCAATTAGCAGCTAATTAGTAATTTGGTAATTGATTGACAGTTAATTGGCAATTAGCAACTAATGAGCAATTAATTGCCAATTAATTATCAATTAATTGGTAATTAGTGACTACTTGTTAATTAATTAGTAATTATTTGGCAATTAATTGCTGCTTCTTACAGCCCAATCCTATTCAACTTTCTAGCGCTGATGTAGCACAATGCAGTCCCGAGATAAGGGAACAGATGTTACCTGAAGAGGCCTCTGTGACTCCCCCACCACCACCACAGCATGCAGCACATGCCTGTTGGTACAGCTGCATCAGTGCTGGAAAGTTGAATAGAATTGGGCCCTTAGGCACATTTCTCAGTTTGCCTCCTGCTGAGCCTGATGCTTCTTGAATTTGAACAAAGTTTCAAAGGCAGCAGCTAAGTGCTCCTGATGATGATATAACTGCTTCCGATCTATAAGAAGTCCCAGTACACCACTCCAGAGGCGAAACAAGGGTGGAGTGAAAGTAAGTAGTTCTTCAAGACTCCGTTACACTGGAGTCAGCGGCCCCTCCCCCTTGCTGTTGGAGCCATTCTGGCAGCAAAGGCAACACACAGGACACTCCCCTTTGCTGCCAGAATGGCTCCAACAGCAAGGGGGAGGGGCCGCTGACTCCAGTGGAACGGAGTCTTGCAGAACTACTTGCTTTCGCTCCACCCTTGTTTCGCCTCTGCACCACTCCACCCTGCTGCCCCTCAACTGACACCCCGGAATATGTAAAATGAAAGGGTGAGCAAGCACTTACTGACTGTTCTTGTACCCAAGATACTTCCTTTAATGGTTTACTCTAGAAATATGCAGAAATGGTTGTTAAATGGCTACTGACAGGTTTTTTTCATTGGTTTAAAATCCACTGCAGATAGCAAAAAGATAACATAAATTGAGCTTTCCTTTTACTGCCTTTGATTCTACATGCAGTTCAAGTGAATTGGTCTGATATACATGAAATTATTTAAAGTAAAAAGGATTTACAGAATAAACTAGATCCTTTTTACTTTCTCCCCGACTTCATTTCACTGTGAAGAGATTACTGCTCCACAGTATCACAAAGCAGGATATAGATAATACTCTTCATGAGCAACAAGTCTTCAAGATAAAAGTTATTTAAAGAACCTCCAGTTTGTTTCTTTAATATTTCATTATCAACTGTGGTTGGACAAAGAAAAGGAAATGAGAAAAGCTGTGTTTTGGATGCATTCGTTTTTAGTTTTCTTGAGCCTCTATGTCATCTCTGCAAAACATGTGGTCCGCAGGCAAGACAGCCATATATTGAGCCCCCCCCTCCTCCCCACTGGCTGAGATAAAGTATCAAAAGGGACATTGCACAAGAAACTCCAAATAGGAAGCTTTGCAGAAGGTTTGCATTCAAAAATCAAAGCTTAACTTTATTTAAGAGAAATACATCTTTGTAGGAAAGGTTGGATGGGATCCTGCAGCTAATCTATCTAGCTACACACCTTCTCTTTAGGAGGAAGGGAGAGACAGAGCGTGCAGGAAGGAAGGTTGCCTGAGATTTCACTCTGGGTAACCAGCAAGCAATTGGTTGTTCTGTCCAATTACCTGAGGATAGAAAAGACAAAGAGAGAACACCTTGTCCCACTACTACTATCTACCTAGCCTTACTGCCCCTTGCTGGTACAGGTGCAATACTATTGTATTGCTGCATACTCCCAACACCTCCCAGTTGCCAACTTTTCGCCTTTAACAAAAGCTTGATGTGGAAACGTTAGTGAGTGATACACTTATGTCCATGATATGAAGAACTTCACATGCGCAGCTAATGTCTTCACTCACATTGTGCTTCTGTTTAAGGCAGTGGTGGGGAACCTCTGGCCCCAGGGCCGGATCAGGCCCCCGAGGCCATCCGGTCCGGCCCCCGGAGAGATTGCTGGGAGGCCGCCCAACCGGCCCCTGGAGGCTCCGCCGGGTCCGTGCATCACCTCCGGAGGCCGGGAGAGGGAATCCCCGGCCACCGCCTCGACCCCTTCTCACCAGGCCGTTGGCCATTTCGCACATGCGTACCACACCGATGAGGGCAAGCTCTTGCCCTCTTGCCCTCATCGGCATGGTACGCCGGAGGTGACGCGCGGACCCGGCAGCGGCTTCGGACGGTGAGCGCGGAGCCTCTGGAGGCCGATGGGGGGAGGGGGAAATTAATTAAATAAATAAAAATGGCGGCCGGACTTATGGCCGGCCCTCAAGCAAATTTCTAATATTTAAAACAACCCTCGCCAGGGAAAAGGTTCCCCGCCCCTGGTTTAAGGTAAGAGCAGTTCAGGACATTTGTTGTTGTTCAGTCGTTAAGTCGTGTCCGACCCTTCGTGATCCCATGAACCATATCCCGCCAGGCCTTCCTGTCCTCCACTATCTTCCTGAGTTCGCTCATTTTCATGTTTGTTGCATCGGTGATGCTGTCTAACCATCTCATCCTTGGCCTTCCCCTTCTCCTTTTGCCTTCAATCTTTCCCAGCATCAGAGTCTTCTCCAGAGAGTCCTCTCTTCGCATTAGGTGGCCAAAATATTTGAGTTTCAGCCTTAGTACCTGTCCTTCCAGGGAACAGTCAGGCTTGATTTCATTTAGAATTGACTGATTTGATCTCCTAGCAGTCCAAGGGACTCTCAGGAGTCTTCTCCAGCACCACAGTTCAAAAGCATCTATTCTTCGGCGCTCAGCCTTCCTTATGGTCCAACTCTCGCAACCATACATTGCTACTGGGAACACCATCGCCCTGACTATACGAACTTTTGTTGGCATGGTGATATCTCTGCTTTTTATTATGCTGTCTAAGTTTGCCATAGCTATCCTTCCAAGGAGTAAGCGTCTTTTAATTTCATGGCTGCTGTCTCCGTCTGCAGTGATCTTGGAACCCAGAAAAGTAAAATCTGTTACTGCTTCCATTTCTGCCCCTTCTATTTGCCAAGAATTGATGGGACCCGATGCCATGATCTTAGTTTTATTAATGTTGAGTTTCAAGCCAACTTTTGCACTCTCCTCTTTCACTCTCATCAAGAGGCTCTTTAGTTCTTCTTCACTTTCTGCCATTAGGGTGGTATCGTCTGCATATCTGAGGTTGTTGATATTTCTCCCGGCAGTCTTGATTCTGGCTTGTGATTCATTCAGCCCTGCATTTCTCATAATGTACTCTGCATATAAATTAAATAAGCAGGGTGACAATATACAGCCTTGCCGTACTCCCTTCCCAATTTTGAACCAATCGGTTGTTCCATGGCCGGTTCGAACTGTTGCTTCTTGACCCGCATACAGGTTTCTCAGGAGACAGGTAAGGTGGTCTGGTACCCCCATCTCTTTAAGAATTTGCCACAGTTTGTTGTGATCCACACAATCAAAGGCTTTTGCGTAGTCAATGAAGCAGAAGTAGGTGTTTTTTTGGAACTCTCGTGCTTTCTCCATGATCCACCGCATGTTGGCAATTTGATCTCTAGTTCCTCTGCCTCTTCGAAACCCAGCTTGTACGTCCGGTAGTTCTCGGTCCACGTACTGCTGAAGCCTAGCTTGTAGGATTTTGAGCATAACCTTGCTAGCATGTGAAATGAGTGCAATTGTACGGTAGTTTGAACACTCTTTGGCACTGCCCTTCTTTGGAATTGGAACGTAAACTGACCTTTTCCAATCCTTTGGCCACTGCTGAGTTTTCCAAATTTGTTGGCATATTGAGTGCAGCACTTTCACAGCATCATCATTTAGGATTTTAAGTAGCTCAGCTGGGATATTATCATCTCCACTAGCTTTGTTGTTAGTAATGCTACCTAAGGCCCACTTGACTTCACTCTCTAGGATGTCCGGCTCTGGGTCAGTGACCACACCAGCGTGGTCATCATGAACATTAAGATCTTTCTTGTATAGTTCTTCTGTGTATTCTTGCCATCTCTTCTTAATCTCGTCTGCTTCTGTTAGGTCCTTGCCTTTTTTGTCCTTTATCATGCCCATCTTTGCACAAAACGTTCCCTTGATATCTCCAATTTTGTTGAAGAGATCTCTAGTCCTCCCCATTCTGTTGTTTTCCTCGATTTCCTTGCATTGTTCATTTAAGAAGGCCTTCTTATCTCTCCTTGCTATTCTCTGGAACTCTGCATTCAGTTGTTTATATCTTTCCCTTTCACCCTTGCTTTTTGCATTCCTTCTTTCCACAGCTATTTGTAAAGCCTCATCTGACAGCCACTTTGCTTTCTTGCATTTCTTTTTCTTTGGGATGGTTTTAGTTGCTGCCTCCTGTACAATGTTACGAACTTCCGTCCATAGTTCTTCAGGCACTCTGTCTACCAGGTCTAATGCCCTAAATCTATTCTTCACCTCCACTGTATACTCATAAGGGATATGGTTTAGGTCATATCTGACTGGTCTAGTGGTGTTCCCTACATTCTTCAGTTTAAGTCTGAATTTTGCAATAAGAAGCTCATGATCTGAGCCACAGTCAGCTCCAGGTCTTGTTTTTACTGATTGTATAGAGCTTCTCCATCTTTGGCTGCAAAGCACATAATCTATCTGGTTTCAGTATTGACCATCTGGTGATGTCCATGTGTAGAGTCGCCTCTTGTGTTGTTGGAAAAGAGTGTTTGCTATGACCAGCGTGTTCTCTTGACAGAACTCCGTTAGCCTTTGCCCTGCTTCATTTTGCGCTCCAAGGCCAAACTTGCCTGTTGTTCCGTTTATTTCTTGATTTCCGACTTTAGCATTCCAGTCTCCTAAGATGTAAAGGACATCTTTTTTGGGTGCTAGTTCTAGAAGGTGTTGTAGGTCTTCATAGAACCGGTCAACTTCATCTTCTTCGGCATCAGTGGTTGGGGCATACACTTGGATTACTGTAATGTTGAATGGTTTGCCTTGGATTCGAACTGAAATCATTCTGTCGTTTTTGACGTTGCACCCCAGTACTGCCTTTCCCACTCTTTTATTGACTATGAGGGCTACTCCATTTCTTCTAAGGGATTCATGCCCACAGTAGTAGATATGATGGTCACCTGACTTAAATTCGCCCATGCCCGTCCATTTTAGTTCGCTGATTCCCAAGATGTCAATGTTCAATCTTATCATCTCATTTTTGACCACATCCAGCTTGCCTTGGTTCATAGACCTCACATTCCATGTTCCTAAGCAGTATTGCTCCTTGCAGCATTGGATTTTCCTTTCAACCTCAGACACATCCACAGCTGGACGTCCTATTGGCTTTGGCCCAGCCGCTTCACTCTTTCTGGGTCTACTTGGAATAGTCCTCCGCTCTTCCTCAGGACATATTACTGCTTCAGTAATATGAACATATTACATAGTTCAGGACATATTACTGCTCAATTGGCAAACCTAGTCCCATCAGCTACTTAGTCAAGCCTCTACGTTCGCATCCCTAGACAAACTTGCAAACCCAAAGTCGTTACCAAGTTCCACAATGAACCACAATACACAACTTGTGTGTGTGTGTGTGTGTGTGTGTGTGTGTGTGTGTGTGTGTGTGTGTGTGTGTGTGTGTGTGTGTGTGTGTGATTTTTGGCCTGTAAAGAAGATGGTAGATGTGGGAGAAAGTTCCTGAAAAATTATCTCCTTCTTGTAAATAGCACATCACACTATTTCAAAACAGGCTTCAGCTTCCTGTTATAGGATAATGAAAGCAGAAGATGATGTCCCACCTGGTGCAGTTACCTGACATGGTAATTGGCAAGGCACTTACATTTTTCTTCATAGCAATGGAGATATTATCCTTTTGTGCCTTCCTGAATCCTGAACAGAGGTTTCAGAGCCACAACTTAAAGCAGCCCTATAACTCGTATATATAGTCACAGACAGCAAATATTTGCTTGTGGAAGAACTGGGTCATTGCTGTGCTTGACAAAGACACTTGGCCGGCCCTGAGGCAGTTTCCACGTAAAGTGCTTCAAAGTTTGTGTTGACAGGGAAATATAAAAAAACTGTCCACATCAGCCAAACTTAGAGATCCCCATTACTACACCCTTGGGACAAGAGCTAAGTTTAATTGGGAATCTGTATGACCAGAATATTGCAGCCATGGCTTTTGCACAAACACTTTGATATTTGGAAGTGCCAGACCTCACCACCCTTTCATGATCACACAAGCCAATTTATCCACTTAAGTTACTTACATGAACATATTCCCTTGCCTAAAGCAATAAGCTAAGTTGTATAAGTTGCAGTGATGAGGAATTTTGCTTTTCCCTCCTTGCTGGTCATTTAACAGTCCTGAGAAAGGGTTCCAGGCATGCACATTGCATTCTGGGGTGGGGTGGGGTGGGCAGTCATGGAGGCTACTCAAGGTAAGGGAACAAACATTCCCTTACCTCAGGGCTGCATTGAGACTGCATCAGTGCTGGAAAGTTGGTTAGGATTTGGCTATTCTGAACTTCTCACACACACTTTACAAACGAATCCATTCCGCACAAGAGCATGGAGTTCAGTTAAATGTATAAGAACATAAGAGTTGTCCTCTGTTGTGAGTTTTTCTAATTACATTTTAAAGCCTGCATAATTTGTTTCACTAGAAACAACGAGGACGTGTGTTCTTCTAGAGAGGAAGATTTCATACCATTTGTGGTGAACTGAAACACTCTGGAGCCATGAATCAAGATTAGCTGGAGGAACTGGTAAGCCTAATTCTTTTTATGTCACATATCCTTCCATTTCTTATGCTAATAATATCTCATCTGTCCCTAGATCTGCTAGTCAGTATACTTTTCACTGGGAAATGATTCACTTGATTAACTTTCTGTGTGTTGTACTAGGTTCTCCTTATTCTCTTGTTTCATTTGTTTGTTTAAATTATCTATATCTCGCCTTTCCTTCCAAATAAATGGAGCTCTCAAAGGCAGCACTGTTTTATTAAGCTCTTTATTTGTACTCCTAGGTAATGCCAATCATTTTGTTTATATTGTTTTATTTTGTTTGGAATTTGAATAAAAGTATTACAAAACTAAAAAAAAATTAAAAGCACTCCGGAAAATGAAAGCAGGCTCAGAAGATTATATGCCTATAATCCTCATTTAAAGTAATAATAAACACATTCCCCTCCCTTTTAAACTCATCTCTTGGCAAGCACTAAATAAGAATCAAGGCACCTTAAGGGCTATTAAACTTCTCGCCTTTATATCTGCAGCTTCCATGTATTTTCAGCAAAAGCCCTAGGTACCTCTTTGATAATTGATAATCCTCAGGCAAGGCGTGCATTCTCCCTAGCCAGATGTAACGCCCTGCCCTCCAGCTTAATGGAATACAGATTCGATCGATCCTCCAAGGCACAGGGCCATTGTTTATGTAATCAGGTAGATACAGAATCCCTAGCGCATGTGCTTTTACACTGCGCTTGGTATAACGACCTCCGGCAAAACTTCCTCAACTCTCTTTTGGTAAATTTGCAAGGGAGGTCTGATTCTGATATCGTCCTGATTTTACTTTCTTCCACCAACAAATGGACCATCAACCAGTTAGCTAATTTTTTCCAACTAACCATGGAACGTAGAGTGGCTATAGTGACCAACATTATGGAACCTACCATATTTTTCGCACTATAAGACGCACTTTCCCCCCACCAAAACATAGGGGGAAAAAGCGTGTGTCCTATGGTGCGAAGTAAACATCGGGGGGAGACCTGCAGAGGCTCGCGCAGGCCTGTGCGAGCCTCTGCAGGCCTCCCCCGATGTTTACTTCAGCCCCAAAGAGCGATTTTCGGCCATTCCGGAATGGCCGAAAATCGCTCTTTGGGGCCGATGGGAGGCCTGCAGAGGCTCGCGCAGGCTTGCGCGAGCCTCTGCAGGCCTGCCTCGATGTTTACTTCGGCCCCAAAGAGTGATTTTCGGCCATTTCTGGAATGGCCGAAAATCGCTCTTTGGGGCCAATGGGAGGCCTGCAGAGGCTCGCCTGCGCGAGCCTCTGCAGGCCTGCCCCGATGTTTACTTCGGCCCCAAAGAGCGATTTTCGGCCATTCCGGAAATGGCCGAAAATCGCTGTTTGGGGCCGAAGTAAACATCGGGGAGGTCTGCAGAGGCTCGCGCAGGCCTCCCCAAAGCCCCCACAGCCCTCCCCAAAACCCAGGTAAGGTAAAAAACATTTCTCTATTTTATGCTCTATAGGATGCATGCGTCCTATGGACCGATGCGTCCTATGGAGCGTAAAATACGGTAGGTAAAAGGATTGTTAACTGTTCATTTTGTTATGCTTCCCTTTTTCTCATGCTTTCGTGTGTGTTTTTGCTTGTTTATTGTGTTATGTATTATTATTAATATTATTATTACTCTTTGTTTTATGTTTTGTTTTTGTTATGTTATGCCAATAAAGGTTTATTGATTGATTGATGGTAAATATTAATACAGACCTCTGTTGACATCATGCCTGCATGCAAGACAATCATATACAGTAATCCTAGCACAGAGATACTGTATGTCTTTTTTGTGTTCAGGCTTTAATGACAGTCCAATCCTGTCCACCACCCCATCGATGCAACTACTGCATCATATAGGGATTCAGCAGGGAAAGGGAAAATAAACCCACTTACAACCCTGCATAAGCCTCCTGACCTGCAATGGATCTCCTTGGACCTACACTACTGATTTTGCTAACACAAGTCTGAGGAGAGAAGGGGGCAGGGAGGCTGCTGCTGGAGGGGAGAGGATCTGGCGTGCAGTTTCGGCGCCGGATCCACCCCCTACCGCAGCCTCCTTGCCCTTGTCATGCCCCCTTCCCTGCCCCTGTTCTGCCCCTGTTCTGCCCCTGTTCTGCCCCACCTCTCAGGTCTTCCCGCCAGCGCTGCCAGCTGCGCACTGAGTGGTGGGCTGTTGGAGCACCTTTTGTGACTTGTGCTGACTGCTTTATGGCAGTGAGCGCCAGGGGAGCTCCAGGAATGATATCGAGTAGGAATAGGATTGGGCATAATATCGAATGCCTTGACTTCTGCAAATAATATTGTGAGTACTGTACTAGAGTCATAATTAATCCAGGCCTGTCATCCACACTTTGGACCTGTTTACCACCCTGTTGAGTGTTGCATTCAGGCTGCAATCTTATACACACTTTCCTGGGAGTAAGCCCCATTAAACACAGTTGAACTTACTTCTGAGTAGACTTGCATAGTCTTGTGCTGTCAGTTGCACAAAGCACACTTACATGGTTGAGAACTACCATAGAGGTCGTGCCATAGAACTCAATTACAAGTGTCATTTGTGCTGCAGAGTTGTCACCTTTTTTTAGGGGGCAAGTCTATGACTTCAAGAAATATACAACAGGCAGAATTTCAACAGGTAAGGTGACCCTTCCCTCCATACCAAGGAAAGTTGTACTTGCTGCTTTCTACCTGTTGCCTAACTGTTTAGACCCACACAGCCCTGACAGGTGGGGAGGGGGGAAAGTGTAATGGAAGACAAAGTCAGGGGTTCTTGCAGAATAATTGCAGAAGTGTGGGTTGCAACCCCCAGGTGGGTCGTGACCAGCTTGGAAAGGGGCTGCAAAGCTCTGAAGAACTGGATTCAATCCTGGAATCTCCAGGTAGGCTAGGGAAGGCCCTTGACTGATACTCCAGAAAGCTGGTGCTAGTAAGTACTGAACTAGATGGACCACTTGTCTTATTCCAGGGGTTCTCAGTGTGTGTAGCTGTAATATGGGGGTGGGGTTGCATACATTTATATTTTTTCAGGGGCCGCAGTAACATAACGTTTAAGAACCCCTGCCTTTACTGGTTGCCTAAGGACCAAGTTGTATCCTATCCTGTACAATGGACTGATTAGAGCCAAAATGTATTCTATACTGCAGCCATGTGTAACAGCTCAATGGCCTCTACCCATTAGATGCTTTCTCCTCCTACCAAGATGTTCCAGACCCATGTTTACATGGTACATGCCATGTAATGTGTCCCAGAACAGTAGCTGCAGGAGAGATTTTCATGGGGAAAGTTGCTAGCAAGGTTGGGGCTAAGCTCCCCTTTTCTGTTGCAAAATGCTTTGCAACAAAGGGTGAACCATTGGGCTAATCAATGTTATGTGTGGCTGGGGCATGATGTGCGATTGGACCCTTAACAGTCTCATCCAAATGCTCCACCTTTTCATAGATGAAACTTCAGAAATTCAAAATGTTAATATATCTAGAATGAGAATTCAGCACTAAGAGATCTGTTCTTTGGGTGTGCTTGTTCCTGCATTTTTAAAGGCTAGCCACTAGACCAGCCTGCTTCCCCTAGCTATTTTTATTCAGACTAAGATCAACACTATATTTGTGCCTGTGGTTTGCAATGTCAGCTGGCTTAATCCACACTTGAAAATAGTGACCCGCCCAGAAGTTGGGTAACTCAAACCAGGCCAAAATCTCCAACCCTTAAGCAATAGCCATTGTACATAGCATTTCCGTGTGTTTGGGGATTTTTTTGCTTGAGTTGCATAGAAAACAGATCTAAGCTATCAGGAAAATAACTAGTCTGTGGCTTCCTTGACTGTCTTGAAATAGAGAAAAACACAGCTGATGGTGACAGCCAATGATAAGGTACAGCAGAGGAGCAGGTTTATTATACAAGATGCCAAATACAAAAACTGCCACATCAGAAGAACTGAATGTGGAATCTGCAAGCTCCATCTTCTTGTCATAAACAAACTAGAAATTTCTCTGGTCTTTAGTAGATAGAAACCATACTTCTTCTTGGTCATCTATTTTTTCCTCATTTGATAAAGCAACTTTAGCAATGTAGGGAAACTGGGCACTATCATACCGAAAGATCTGTGATTTTGTGCACAAGGTAAAAAGGAATTACCATACACAATCCTGAAACAACACTGACCATTTGAACAAATATCTTCTTTTGATTTTAGTTTTCAAGGCTACTTTCTGGAATTTAAAATCATGAACTAAATTGGGGGGGGGAGGACTGAATATTTCATTTGAAGTGAGGAAAGAATTTTAATATTACAGACCTATGTTGATATGCAGATATATCAAATAATATTCTATCATATGTGCAAGAAAAATATTTACACAGTACTTCTTCAATGGCATTTGTCACCAGCTAGATTGAAGAAAATTTGTTTTCAGTACTCAGATAAATGCTAGTAGTGCCAGCTCTCAAAGATGATTGTCCTGCATTTACATCTCTGGTGTTATCATTATGAAATTAGCCATAGAGGTCTGCTGTGGGCAATGTAAGAAAAGTTATCCCAAGGTCCACTTGCATTTGAACCACTTTTCTGGTGTACTTGGGAAAGCAGCAGTTTCTAACATCTGGGATTGGAGCCTAACTAAAATGCTGTCTATTTACCTAAGGAAGACGTCTTTTTAAAAACAACTTATGGAGTTGGGTGGTGGCTTAGTCTCTTGCTCTTCTGGCAACTGTCCTAAAAGCAAAAGCAAAAATGCAAAGAGATGAGTAACCCTTCCCCCCCCCCCAACTGGCTGGAAACCCTACTTTTCTATTGCCTGGGGAGAAAAACAACTCTGTGATTCCTACAGCTTTTGTTGTTATCCCTTCTCCTTTTCATCTTTCCTTTCTCTTAATTTCATAATACTATCTATTTATGTAGGTAAAAAGTAAAGTTGCAGTAAGCTTGGTTCTCTCTCTTTCTAAGGATTTCCATACACATTTTTTGGGTCTTGATTTTTGTGTGTTTCAAAGCTGGAACGAGATCAGTGTCTCAACTGAGTAGAAATGAAAAGCACATCTTTGCATAAAGATTGCAAGGGCAACAATTTCTCAGGTCTTTCTAAAGAAAATGATGCAGTCATGAACCTGCGAGGATGACATTATTGCTACTACTACAATTTACAGTGCAATCCTGGGTAAGTAAGCGCCAGGGGAGCGCGTGCTCCCCTGGCGCTAAGTGTCATAAACGCGTCATAAAGCGTGTTTACATCACCTGGAGATTAAGGGCCCCCAGCGCAGAGGCCGGCAGCCCTCTCTCCCCGGGCAGACCGTCCCTGCACTCACTGGGCAAGGAAAGCCCTGCACCAGCTAGTGCAGGGGCGGAGGGAGGGCAGACCGGGGGGCGAGGGAGGGCGGCCATTGGTCGAACCGGGTGGGGATATCGGTGGTGAGCTACGCCGTTGTCCTCAGCTCTCTCCTGGCTCGGTTTGCCCTTACACCCCAGCTTCGAATGTACGTCAGCTTCCGAGCTGGTGTGCATTCAAGTAGGGCCTGGGCTGCCTTGCACCCGGGGAAGGGGACGAGCGTCCCCTTTCCTTAGGTGCTCCCACTGGCTACCCTGGGGCAGCCCGGAACGGTGACAGGATACCGCGGCCGGTCCTTTAGGCCAGCCAGGTATCCTTATACAGGATCGAGCTGCCTGTGTGTATATAGTGTGTGTAACAATATTCTAGAGCCTGCGGGGGATGTGTAAGAAATTTTTCAGTAAATATGAGTTTTAATTTCTAAGAAAAAGACATAACCAGCTACATTTATTGGTGCTTACAAAGCACCCAGTGGGCAAGGACAGGTGATCTGGAGTCTGTCCCCCTGTAGCATGGGCTCCCTCATCCTGGGAGGGGGAGTTCCACGTCCTCTGGCCAAGTGAAGGACATGGGTCATCAAAATCAATGGTTCTCTTGGCAATCTGCCTTTTAATGTAACTTAAATACAGCCCAATTGGGGGAATGGTCCAACACAAGCAATGGGTTACATCACCTTTCCTTGCCCTTGCCTAGTGGCCCTTAGCCTGCTAAGGTAGAGGCCCTGCAAACCTGGTCGGTGTCAGAAAGTAGGGTGAGAAAACGGTAAGGTCTGGTTAGTGAGGTGAAATATCCTGGCTCCATAGTCCTCTGGCCCTTCGTCAGGGTCCCTTCAGGTGCACCAGTCTGGGGGTATTCACCTCGCCTCCCTACGGAGGGCTTCTCTTTGGGGCCCCAGAGAGCCGGGTTCAGCCTCAATCCAGAGCCTCTAGAGACTAGCCAGCCACCACCCCTTTTCCCTCTCGGTCTTCTCCTTCTCCTTGCCACCTTCATGTTCCCTTTCCTGGCTCTCCTCTGCTTGGCCCCTTCTCTCGCATTTCCCCGGTGGCTCCTCCCTTCCCCAGCCCTGCTCTACCTGTCATCCTCTCTCTCTGGGCTCCATCCCCTCCTCTGCCCCAGCCCAGTGCCTGCGTCCTTCCCCTCCTCTGCTTGCCCTCTCCCCTGCTCAGCTGGCCCCCAGATGAAGCGGCCATCAGCTGATGGGCAGGTTTGCCAACTATCAGCTGGGTGGCAGAGACTCAGTGATGACATCATTGCCAAGCGTCTCCACAGTTTAGTTCTATGTTTATAGATGCTTTAACCTTTGAAAATTATGGGGAGGATAAATATTTTTGGGAGGGTAGGTTCCAATCTGAAATTATGTCAGAATCTGCTCCCTTTCATCATAACTGGGATCAGTTTATGCCAGTTGAAATAATTCACTAAGATCTTTTCATATTAATCCAAAAACAGAATATAGGATATATTTTTATGGGTTGGGTTTTTATAATCTTAATAGAGTAGTCTATTAATTCTGGTATGGATCTAATTTTTGGTGTTTTGTTTTTATTCCTTTCTTTATATGTATATATAACTGAACTGATCAGATAATATAATAAATTCTATATTTGATTCATTCTAAATTTCATTAGAATGCAGTTATCACTATAAGATTAGATTTGGGAATTTATGTATACAGTGTAACGTACCATATACATAGTTAAGTTTGCCTTTCTCCTATGTATTTTCTTTTTCTGTACTTAAGGCTAACTGTTTTACAGCGCAATCCTATGTAACCTTGCACTGGTGTAACAGTAGATGCACTGGTATAAGTGCACTTATGCCAGTGTAATTGCACTTACACCGGTGCATCTGCTGTTACACCGGTGCATCTTCTGTTAAATCAGTGCAAGGTTACACAGGATTTCGCTGTAAAACAGTATATAAGAACATTATGGGGAGAGTGAAAGCATTAAAGAAAATCCAAAGAAGAAAAAGCTCTTGGGCATTAGTGATGAAAAAATCCACTCCTGTAAATAAAAGCATCCCACTCAAGTATGACCTTAACAACACAACACATGAGAGAAGTTTCCAGTTTGCTTCTGCCTTGCTGTGATTTATAGCTGAAACAAAATGGAATTAATTAGTTATATAGGCGGATCTCTGCTATAGATTCCCTAATGTGTCTAAAGCTCCACAAAGCCCAAAGAAAAACAAAAAAATCCCCTTTCTTTCTCCCTCTTCAGCAGCTTAGCACAAAACATACACAAGGTCAAGACAAGAACCGCAAGCTCAGCTATAGATAAGGTGGAGAAAGCTTCCCTAGAAGAGGACTTCAGCAGAATGGAATTTTCACTCTGGCCATTTTGCATATGGAGCATCTTGTCTGTTTCTTTTGGTGACTCGCCAATGTTCTCTGGAGAAAATGAGCAGGATTCCGCTGTCAGCTTGCTAAAGAACATTTGCAGCCACTGTAATGAAAAGGAAAATCTCTGCAGTATCGGCTGATGTCTTTTGGCAGGTGCATTGCTATGCACAAAACTTGCAGATCCTTTTCTTTTAGCTTGCATCCGATTTGCATTAAAATTATGGTTGACCTTGACGGAATTCTGCAGCTGTTACCTTTAAAGACATGACCAAACTTTTTGCTTACTGTAGTGTGAGTCAGTGTCAGTTTGCGGCACCTGTAACATCCTTCCCTGTGCTTCGAACGTGAAAAGTGCCACAGCTCTGGCGGAGGGGTGGTGGAAGTCAGAAGCATGTATGCAGCCAGAAACTGACCACCCAACTACCAGCAGTGAGACAATGAGGGGAGTGAGAAGGGATGAAAGGCGATGGGAACAACCAGCAGCCACCATGATCTAATGAAAATTGGTGATTCTAGGGGATGGAATGCTGTTAGAAAAAAAAGAGGGTAGCACCAGTCTCGGACCTGAAAAATAAGGAGTTAAATCTCAAAAGGTGCTCAAGAACATTGTATTCTTTATTTGCACCGCAGTTCCTTAATGAGTGCTCTCCTAAATGATAAAGAAACTATTCATCGGGACACAAGAGGTTACTACCTCTTACAAAGAGTACAGTATATAATACTCACGAAACACTTAAGGCACATTAAAAATATGGGGCATCACTAAAGAATACAATTTTCATCTGTTCCTTTTGAGGTTGATTTGGGGGGGGGGATGCTACACTAAAACAGTGCTATGTGTCAGAGCGTTAGAAGCAGCGTTAGAAACAATCTCAGTGTTATTGCATTTTTATTTTAAGTATCCTGCCTTTTAAATTGAAAAGCAGCACAGCAATAAAAGAAAAAGGCACGTCTGAATTGCCTGTACTGTACTAGTACTGGATACACATGTGCAACTGAGCTGTCTCTAGGGTTACTGATCTGTGATTTCCAGTTTGAATCATCTTCTCCAGTCTTCCTCTCTTTTTTTTATAAAAAAGTCTCCAGTAAGTATTGCCCAACACTATGCTCTTCCTTTTATTTTTTTTTCCAAGATGGAAAGTATTATGGTTGCAAGTGTGGAAAGCCAAGAAAAAGCAAACATGGCAGGAATTCTAATCTTGCCTATTTCTGTTGTATTTTTTATTAGTAGTAGTAAAGCTCAGTATGGTGGCAGCTGGTGCTTAATTGGGACAAATCCTCAAAAACATTTATTTTCAAACTAAAGTAGTAAGGAATGGGCAAAATGATGGTCCCTCATTTGTAGTTTTCATGCAGATGGATAGTGGAAATTAAGATACCTGCTCTAATTGGGTTCACTTGATTTGTATTGTTATAAAATTCAGCATCACCCAAATCCTCCCATGTTGTCGGAGAGAATTATACTGTATTGGACAAATGTGTGTTGTTGTGGAGACATGGTAGGTTAGTACATATCACAGATGAGAACCAATATAGCATTGGACAGAAAGTCATCTGCACTGAGAACATGCTATGCAAACAGGGTGTCAAGCTATGGTAGCCCTTATTTTGACCTGGCAACTATATACAAACATTACTTAAAACTAAAGAGTTTTAACTAATTATAAGAACATACATAAGAAGAGCCCTGCTGGATCAGGCCAAAGGCCCATCTAGTCCAGCTTCTTGTATCACACAGTGGCCCCACCAGATGCCTCAGGGAGCACACAGCCAACAAGATAACCTGTTTCCTGCTGCCACTCCCCTGCACCTGGCACAGAGAAAACCTACTTCTAAAACCAGGAGGTTGCTTATGACTTGTAACCTGTGATGGTCTTTTCCTCCATGAATCTGTCCAAACCCCTTTTAAAGGCATCCAGGCCAGGTGCCATGACCACATCCTGTGGCAAGGAGTTCCACAGATAAATTACATGCTGGGTAAAGAAATATTTTCTTTTGTCCGTTCTAACTCTCCCTCCACTCAATTTTAGTGTATGTCCCCTGGTTCTGGTGTTGTGCGAGAGGGAGAAGAATTTCCCTCTATCCACTCTCTCCATCCCATGTATAATTTTATACGTCTCAATCATGTCCCCCCTCAGGCGCCTTGTTTCTAGGCTGAAAAGCCCCAGACGCTGTAGCCTTTCCTCATAAGGGAGGTGCTCCAGCCCACGAATCATTCTGGTCGCTCTTTTCTGCACCTTTTCCAATTCAACTATAACCTTTTTGAGGTGTGGTGACCAGAACTGGACACAGTACTCCAGATGTGGCCTTACCATCGATTTGTACAAAGGCATAATGATATTGGCCGTTTTATTCTCAATCCCTTTTTTAATGATCCCGAGCATGGAATTGGCCTTCTTCACAGCCGCCGCACACTGGGTCGACACTTTCATCGACCTGTCCACCAGCACCCCAAGATCTCTTTCTTGATCCGTCACAGACAACTCAGAACCCATTAGCGTATATGTGAAATTTTGGTTTCTTGCCCCAATGTGCATCACTTTGCACTTACTTACATTGAAGCGCATCTGCCATTTTGCTGCCCATTCTCCCAGTTTGGAGAGATCCTTCTGGAGCTCTTCACAATCCCTGCTGGTCTTCACCACCCGGAAAAGTTTAGTGTCATCCGCAAACTTGGCCACCTCGCTGCTTATCCCCAACTCCAGGTCACTTATGAATAAGTTGAAAAGCACCGGTCCCAAGACCGATCCTTGGGACCGATCCTTGTTATCCCATGCATATCTATTAACAGTGGCAGTTACTAAGTTCTGAATAACCTTGTTCTGAAACTTACTACAGAACATCACGGAATGTAGTGATTACCTCTTACTTTAGTCAGCAATTCCTTTATTTTGAAATGTTGACTTCACAACCATATCTCACTTCAGTGCTCCTACTTTTTTTCTTGATCTCCTCCTTCTGATGTCAACTGTGTACATGGCACCTTACAAGTTTCTACTCTAAGAGCCCATTCCTATTGTTTCCCCCCTGCTGATGCAACAGTGCTGAAATCGCTACCGCTGCATCCTGCGGAAGGGGGGGCAGTTGCGGAGGTCTCCTCTGGGTAAGGTAATTGTTCCCTTACCCGGGGTAAGCATTCGCGGCATGGGGGGGTTAATAACTGGTGCAGGTCCACATGGACCTGTGCTGTGGGATTGGGTCCGGGAAGGGGGTTAGGATTAGGTGGCTACCACTGCCGCTATACCGACCCCCTTTCCAGATCCAATCTGCCCATCCCCCATCGCCTCCCCATTCCGCCTGCCCATTTCACACTCCCCTCCCCCCATTCCACCCTCTCATCACTCCTTTCCACCTCCCCCGCCATCTTACCTGGATCAGCGGGAAGTTCCGGATCTGCTGATTCCAGCAGGAAAGCTCTGGCCTTCCCGCCAGCGTCCCCAGCAGTACACCGAGTAGCACACTGCTGGAGCGCCTTTAAAACTGGCGCTGACTGCATTACAGCAGTCAGCATCAGCGGGACATGACGACGTAGGATTGGGTCATAAGTGCATTATAATGTAAAATAGACAATGGGAAAGACAATAGAATAAAGGAAGGGAAGGGAGGGTGAATGTGGACAAATGCAGTTACATGACAACTTCAGAAAAGCCCTTCTAAAAGACCTATCTAGTCCAGCTCCTGTTTCCCACTTAGGCTCACCAGCTGCTTCTAGGAATTGAACAAACAAGAAGAGAAAGGCATATTTCTATTGCTCTCTTAGTTGTTGTTGTTCAGTCGTTAAGTCGTGTCCGACCCTTCGTGATCCCATGAACCATATCCCGCCAGGCCTTCCTGTCCTCCACTATCTTCCTGAGTTCGCTCATTTTCATGTTTGTTGCATCGGTGATGCTGTCTAACCATCTCATCCTTGGCCTTCCCCTTCTCCTTTTGCCTTCAATCTTTCCCAGCATCAGAGTCTTCTCCAGAGAGTCCTCTCTTCGCATTAGGTGGCCAAAATATTTGAGTTTCAGCCTTAGTATCTGTCCTTCCAGGGAACAGTCAGGGTTGATTTCAAGCTCTCTTAGTATTCAGAGGTATATTGCTGCTGAACCTGGAGGTAGCGCACGCATAGTCATCATGAAAAGCAGCCATTGACAGACCTGTCCTCCATGACTACACAAAGTTTGGTTATCATTGGGAATGAGGATTAAGGGTATATATTGTATATGGAATTTATATTTGGCAGTGTCCCCTATTAAATTATTTACCTATGCATTTCTAGGCTATAATGTTCTTATATAAAATACATCGATTACAGCACAATCCTATGCATGTCTACTCAGAAGTAAGTCCCATTGTGTTCAGTGGAGCTTACTCCCAGGAAAGTGTGTATAGGATTGCAGCCTTAGTGGATGCTCACAGTTGCAAATCAGCTAGTGAAGAGTATATTTATTCCAAGAGCATGGTGGCAATTTCTGTCCCTGATGTGGGTTTAATGTCAGAGGCATTGTGGGTCTTTGAAACTCTCTCCAGAATGGTGTTTTGTATTTTCATTAGGGACATCCTTCAGCAATCAGCACACCACTGGGGATTGGTTCATAAGTGCTAAGAAAGGAAGAACCACAAGAAGTCCAGCTCTGCCAGAAAATAAGTTTAAAAAGACAGCTGGTTAATTTTCACTAAAGGAACATCCAGCTACACAATTTTGTGGAGTTTTTTTTTTTTTTACAAGTGTATAAAGGAGCAAATTAGCACATAGTGAAACCATTAAATTAATATAGTTTCTGCTGGTATGTATCTGCTGGCACCTGCAGATTGGTGTCCAGTTTATACTAGCAGTACTTGTATCAATAGTTTGTGTACTTTCCTAATCCCATGGGAACTCCTTGACTTCCAACATAGAAGGAAAGTGGGATATTTAAATAAATACTTTCTGTAGTTGATCCAGATCTCAGAGCCTTCTTTTATATGCACAATATTGGAAGAATTCGGAGATACCTTCGCTGGAAGATTGGTGGCTGAAAGTTTTGGACTGTGCTGAAATGGATAAACTTACAATTTTAATTAAGGAAAAGTCAGTTAACTTTTTCGTGAATAATTGGAAACCATTTATTGACTTTTTAAGAGAGAGAGAGAGAGAGAGGAATGATGTGATGATATGCGGATTTAATGAATAGAATGTGGGTGTTGTTTTGGCTTAGTTGGAAATTGTATGTAGAAAATAGTGAATAGTATGCTAGTAGGATGTATTGCTTCGCGCTTGCTATAACTTTATGAAATATGTATTGTTTTTATGTTTTAATATATCAATAAAATATAAATATATAACAGATCTCAGAGCCTTCTGGAGCATCAAGGTTTTTGAAAGCTGAACATCCTTTCTTCTAGGATTCGTCTGCAGTCATACCCCTAGTAATGTCTTCCCTGTCAGAAACAGCTGTTTTTCATGACTTATTTCTGTCTCATGTGTTAGCACACCAAAAGATTCAAATGCCATGCCAGACATTTTCCCCACCCTTTATTTTCACAGAAGGAACAAAGGAATGTTTCAGGAGATAGGATTTCTTGGAAACTATATTCTCTCTCTCACTTTCACTCACACAAGCAAGTATATGAGTAAAATGTTTCAAAAACTCATTGCGGGTTAGGAGAAATGTGCAGAAGACTCAAAGTCATCTGTTGGGGAAACACTATTTCCTATAATGTTGAATAACAGACTTGGTGCCAATAGGTCTGTAGCCAAAACAGGACCACCTACAGACAATGGAGAGGTACCTGAATGTAGATCATTCCTTAGATATATGCAGAGTTTAAAGCTTTCTTATAAAAAACAAAAAAAAGTCTAAGCGGGTAAAAAAAAACATTCTGCTTGGAGAATGTAGGGGTTAATGAGATAGTGAGGGCATTCCTAGAGAGGCTAACCACAGCTTAGCACAGTCATTTCCTGCCAAGAGTTGGGTGGGGCCAGGTGGGATGTTTATTTTCACAATACTAGCACAATCTATTTGAGCTCCAGGGAGAAGAGAATAAGCAGGGTATGTTCGAAACAGTGAGTGAACAGCACAATCCTAACTAACTTTCCAGGGCCGGTGCAGCCACAATACAGCCCCGAGGTAAGGGAACAAATGTTCCCTCACCTTGAAGAGGCCTCTGTGACTGCCCCTGCACTGCAAAATTGCAGTGTGGCACAGTTGGCACAACTGCATCGGCGCTGGAAATTTGGTTAGGATTGCTCTGTGAATGCTGTAATATTACTATGTGATTGGGGCATGAGATTACTCTGAAGAAAGGTCCACAGAGTTCAGTTGGACTTACTCCCAGAAAGATAGAGACAATGCTGGAAAAATGGGGGGGGGGGGAGAGAAGCAAGCATACATACTTGCAAACCTCAAACCAAGCCTCTGCAGTTTAACAGCTTGAGCCAGAGCATGTTTGCTCTGAAGTAAACCATGGATTCTAGTGGGATGCACAGTGCAATCCTGTACTGTATATGCTTATGCAAAAGTAAGTCCTGTTGTGTTCAATGGGCATTCCTAGGAAAGCGTATAATGCAGCCTTTGTCTCAGAAAATATGGAAAGAGTCTGAAAAAATTGAGGGGGAGGGAGAAAAGAGGGGGGAGGTGCCCACCCCACCAGCCAACTACTTTGATCCAGGGCATGTTTACTCTGAAAAGATTGAAACACACAATAAAAGAAAGATTGGCGAGGTGTAAAATGAGGTGTGTGTGTGTGTGTGTGTGTGTGTGTGTGTGTGTGTGTGTGTGTGTGTGTGTGTGTGTGTGTGTGTGCAAACAAAGAGTGATAAGGAAAACAAAGATACAAAAAGATACAAAAGGAGAAGGAAAAATGGGAAAATACAAAAAAAGGGGGGGAGACAGACTAGAAAGACAGAAAAAGCAAGAAAAAAATGAAGACCAGGCACACACCATCTTTGTCCTATATGCTCAGTTAATAAAAGCAAACAAATCAGTCATTTTGTGGGTTGGTTAGATACTACAATATTTGGCTATGGGCCCCTTCTTGTTTATCATATTTTTGAAGTTCTCTTTTCGTTCCAGGAAAACCAAACAAACACAATGGTGCTCAGATAAACATTGGTTTACTCCTTGATGATGATTTTATGTATTTCTGCTCCACCAGGCAGAAACCAACATCCAAAAACAAACAAAAAAAATAGCAATTAAAAACCACAACCTAGAAATCAAATCATATTAAAACAGCAAAGTGCCACAATAAAAATGCCTGCAGCCAAGTAAGATCATGGGCCTTGATCACTGTAGTGTTGTTCTTTCTGGTTTACCCATTAAAAAGGTAAAGGTATCCCCTGACAATTAAGTCCAGTCATTCCGACTCTAGGGTGTGGTGCTCATCCCCATTTCAAAGCCGAAGAGCCAGCGTTGTCCGAAGACGCCTCCGTGGTCATGTGGCCGGCATGACTCTCCTTGCCGCAGCACGTAGCATGCAGCTGGAACACAGAGCACTGGAGTTGTTGGAGCGTGGCGGGGGGGCGGACCGCTAGGGGGTGACGCGCGCGTGACGCGTGCAAAGGGGTGAGCGTCACCCGCGCGTCACCATCCGGACACCGGACGCTCCGAGGCCGGCTCCCCGGCGAGGCGGCCTTGGAGCGTCCGACCCCTCCGGCACTCCAGGGCCTTCTGAAGGCCTGATGGCTCAAAACGTAAAGTTTTACGTTTTTCGCGCATGCGCAGTACTTTTCTCAGGGCAAATGGGCAGCCCTTTGCCCTCAGAAAATGTACTGCGCATGCGTGAAAAATGTAAAACTTTACGTTTTGAGCCATCGGGCCTTCAGAAGGCCCTGGAGCGCCGGCGGGGCCGGACGCTCCAAAGCCGGCTCCCCGGCCTCGAGTTCGGCTGGGGGGGGTCACCCAAGGGCGGGGGGTGACGTGCACCCCCCTGCCCTTGGGTGTCGCGCGTCTAGTGACGCTACTGACACAGAGCACTGTTTACCTTCCCACAAGCGGTACCTATTTATCTACTCGCATTAACATGCTTTGTCTGTTTTGAACTCCACTGTCCTCCTTATGTGTTCTGCCTTTTTTTTTTAATCCCTCTCCATTATTTTTCTCTTAATTGGCTTCCATTTCCTTATTGTTCTCATTTCAGACTTTTTTCTTTTTTCTTATAAAAGCTCACATTCTCTGGCTCCTCATTATATTTTATTTTCTCTTCTGTCTCCTTTATCCTTGCCTATGGTTTCGTTGCTTGTTCTACTCCTTGTTAACTTTCTAAACCCCAGTTTCATCTTTAGTCTTGCAGTGCCATATCTCCGGAATGCCTTGCTAGTGGCCATCTGGACTTCCTCCTCAAACATTCTTTTTAAACAGTACTGTACTTGAAGACTTACAGCCCAATTCTATGCATGTTTACTTGGAAATAAGCTCCATTATGTTCAATGGGATTTACTCCCAGATAGATAAGCATGTATAGAATTGCAGCCCAATTTGTTTACTTGAGACTTTGCTACCTGATTCTTGCGTCTTCCTTCCCCCTTTCTTTTTGTCCTATTAGATCATAATTCTCTGTATTATGTTTTGTACAGCCCTTAGCTATGAGAGCCTTTTAAATTATTATTATTATTATTATTATTAAATAACAGCCACTGGAATGTCAAATCTTCATTAACTTTTTGATCATGTTTTGTGTTTTTCTTCTTGTTATTGGACTGTGTACAAATGGTCTCTCTGGCATGTCTGTGATCCATTGCTGTATGCTCTAATTGCAGCAAGATTAGTATTTGAAAAACATTGGAAGATAATCTTTGTGCTAGTAGAAGCTGACTGGTTCAGGAAATGACAGGATTTGTTTATTTTGGATAAGCTTACTGTTTGTCAAAGATCACAATACAATAACAGAATGTAACAGATGCCTGGAGTTCAACTCTTATGTTCTGTAATGGTGGGCATTGTACAGTGGCGACATGCTATATAGCTACTGAACGGATGTATCTGCACAATATCCTTTTTTTCTGACAACGTATCGTCACATGCATTGTAAACAGCAACATTAGGGTGTTTGAATTGACATAAGACTGTTTTTCTTTATATACTGTATATATAAGTAAAACAATCTTACACAAACACACACTTGACACACACACACACACACACACACACACACACACAGTATTTAAAACTATCAATAAATGATGAAGAAAGAACCCCAAAATACAACATTTTCTGTACAGCTTTGCTTGTTTGTTTTATTAGGATATTACCTCTATCAAGGAGGCCCTGTCATGGGCCCTACAATATGCATGTTCTGAAAGGGTGGGTTCCAGAGCTTATCCCAAAACTTTAGTGCAGTGTTTCTCAGACTTTTTTGATCTGCGGTTCCCTTGACCATTGTCGACCATTGTCTGTGGCTCCCCATTACATTATGTTGATGCCTGCCAATTGGCATTGCACTTTTTTCTGAGAGCATTCCGTGGCACTCCGGAGCACACCCGGCTGGTTTCCATGGTTCCCCTGGGAGCCACACCTCCCAGTTTGGGAACCACTGCCTTAGCAACTGGGAAGGTTTGTATGAGAAAAGACCATTAGGGAAGAAGCTGGGTCATAAAGTTATTTAGCTTGTACTTTAGGTGAGCAAAAGTTCCATCTCCAAGCAGAAGAAGGCATGGGGAAATAATCTGTGTGATTCTCTCCAGCACAAAGAGATTGGGACAAAAAAGTATATATAATAGGGGAAAGTGTATTATCGATGAAGCCTAGTCTGTGTTTCCAGCTGCAACAGCTAGTCATTGTGCACAATGGCAAATTAGCAACTGTTGTTTCCACATGACAAAGTAAATATTAGTAAAGATACTAAACATACCTCTTGGGAACCTGGGGAGTAATACCATAATTCACTATTAAGGTTATGCTGACACTCCATAAAATGTCTCCAGCCACATTCTGGTGGTTTATGATTTCATCTGAGCCTTTCTAGCAGATAATAATAGCTTACTAGATTTAATTTTTCCATTCGGTCAAAAGGGCAATAGAACTTGTTTTTTAAAAGCATATTAAGCTCTTTGTCTTTCCTCTTTGTACTTCTGAGAATAAGCCTTAACAGCTTGAGCAACCTGACTATATTAAATTCATGTGGGTTTACAATTTAAAGATTAGCAGGAGACCAGGCTACTCAGTGCAGCTGCTGCCACACAGCCTCTGTTCATTGCATAGGAGTCAGTGAAGTGCATCCAAATGCCTCCTTCCCCAACACATTGATTTGAAGCCAGTCTTATTGATTTTAAAGGATCGCTAACATCTTTAGGGCTGAGGAGTAAAGCAGTATCCTGTTAGTGAGCTGGGCTGGGCTAATTGGCGATTTGGACAGGGCAAACAAGAGAGCCTCTCTAGCTGGTACGCTCGCTGTCTGCCTTTGTGCAGGGCAGCCAACTGAAATTCCTGCTTCCTCCACAAGTTTAGTACATGGGGCATGTATGCTAGCAGACAAGTCTCTCTGGGATGCTCCGATCAGCCGAGGCGAGTGTGCAGATACTAGCCAAGGGGCAGGGAAGAATGCAAGTAGGTTGGGGGACCAGGAGGAAGCAAAGAAGCTGCCAGCCTCTTTTAGGATGGGTGCTTGACTGCAATGAATGCAATGAATATCAAATCTCCAAACCAATCATCAGTGTTTGGGCCACTGTTGCAGCTAGGCAGCGTTGACTATCCTGGCTGGACAGCAGGAGTAAGTGCAACAGGGCAGAGGAAAGGACCGAAGTTATACTAATAATAAAGTTCTTCTCTTTTACTCACCATTGTTGATTGTGAATCAACCATTGGCCCTGACTACAGAAATCGTAATTTAAGCAAGGCGAAAAAAAAATATTTAAAATGCCCCCTGGGCTCCTTGCTGCATTGGTAAACAACAGTGCACTGTATCTGAGTGATACAGTGCTTCATGCAGGTTCAATCCCTGGCATCTCTAAGTAGGACTGGCTGGGAAAGAACCCCTTTTTGAAACCCTGGAGATCCATTGTCAGTATCAACAACGTAGTGCTAGATCGGGGTGGCTAACCTTTCAACATGAATGCTCCTCCTGGCCCTTGAATGGTTGTATAGGTGAGGGCATTTCAGCAGGTGCAGCTGCTTTAGCAGCACCATCAGCAATGGCAGCTGCCAAGATTCTGTCTTCTGCACAACTCTTAAGAACGCAGAGGCCCTAATGGTGGAAGGTTGGCCATCCCTGTGCTAGAGATGAAGCAATGGTACAAGGCAGCTTCCTGTATAAGTCCTATGCCTGTCTTCTAACTCTGGGATCTGAGAAAGCTATCATGCAGTAGGAGGCACTGGTTACTACTGCAGTCTTTCAGAGGGCAAGGAAATGCTTAATTCTTTACACTCTTAGAAGATTGACAGCACAATCATATCCAACTTACACCACCAGTGCAGCGAGAACGGGAGGCCCCAAAACGGAAAGGGGATTCAAATCCCCTCCAAAGGGGGATTTAAAGGGGATTTAAATCTCCCCTCCCCCATTGGTTACACCAGTGTAAGTTGGCTAGAATTGCGCTGTTAGAGGCACAGCAGTGCAGGCCTGGTGAGGTGATGGCTATCCTACAATGAGAGAGGTCTGTACCAACGCTTTCTGGGTCAGCTGTCTATCTTTTCTTTTTAATTAAACAGTATTGAATAAAGATTAAAAAACGCAGATGCAAAAGCAGTTAAATAATTGTAATAACACTTTTAAGCTTTCCTGGAATCCTTGAAGGCATTACATTTTAAACGAATTCTGAATAATATTGTGGTTTCATGAGCTCTGTTTTGACTAGTTCAGCTGTCAACATTTGTTCATTTAGCAGTCCAGAAGTATATGCAACAGCGGCAGATTCTGAATGTCATCGCACAGTGTTTAAACAAATAATTTGACTTTTCTTGAGCACTTTTCAGGTCCAGTGCTCTGAATAGCAAAACATTTACATGTAACATTTTTCCACTCTCCTACTTAATAACAAATGGACCAGTAAAGCAAATGGAATTGCTATGAGACCAGCCTTGTTTCTTAACTATTTGTTCAAAGAAGCACCATGCATAGTTGGAGAGGAGCAGTTCGTAGGGGAAACAGGCAGGTAAGTGTGGAATTTTTGCCATTGTTACTTCAAAAGAGAAGATTGGAGTGCCATTGTCATGCTGTTCCTACAAAATGAAAGCAAAGGAATATAATTTATTGTATTCGTTCTTTGGAAACTCAAAGATATAGCAAATTTCTGAGCTTCTCAAACAGTGGGTTCAAGGAAACAGATTAAAAAATCATTGAGGTTGTAATGATCAAACATCATGACAACTGTGTGCCAGACCACTCATTACTTTTGTCATGGAAACATCACCAAAATGACCTCTCTATGGTAACTGATTCTCCTCCCCACTGTAATGCTTTGAGGCATTCATCACTTAGAACCAATGTGTTTTGAGAGTCTTTACACTCCCGCTCCATATTTCTGGTGGTTGCAGAAACAAGTTGCAGGTTGATATGGAATTTGTATAACCTCGAGCTCCCAGCACATGTGTGGCAAGTACTTTCGAACGTTAATGAGGAAAAGGATATCAGTCACTGCAGGGCCAATGTATTTCTTGAACAAATGAGAAAGGGTATCACCTTTTAGAACCCACTTTATACATTATTTTTTGTGCATGATGGAGAGAAGGGATGCCCATCATGTGAAGAATGTCACTGGTGTATGAAGCAGGCCTGTGGGGGTAGGTTCGTATGCTGCAGCTTGTACTGGGGTGTGTTACCAAAGTCCTCCCTTTTGTGTGCAGTCTGTCCTAACTCCATTTTGGTTTCTAGCTGATAATCTTGGGAGCTAGGCAGGACTTTGCTTTGGGTGAGGTAATGCTCAACTCTTAGGAGAGGTCATGCAAATCAAGGGCTTTTAAGCAGAAGGAAGGCTGTAGCACTGCAGGGCATTCGTGTACTGTATCTCCTTTCCTCTAAGGTCTTACAAATTTGGGTGCTTCATCCTGTTAGTGTTTGTCTGCAAGCACAAGTCTTCTTTGCATAATAAATGAAATTTCAACTGCCCAGTGACCAGGACACCTGGACATTGTTTTCAGATTCCTTTGCCAAGAAGCTTCTCCCATCAACGACCTGAGCATGGGTGCAGCACACACCCTGCCATGCCTTTGTACAGTCAAGCCTTTGTGTCCACCTGGAAGGACACACTCAAACCCAGTCAAGTCCAGGAAACTCTTAGCTGCACACCCAGGAGAAGCTCCAGATTCTACTGTCCACCCAGAAACGCTTTTGTTTTCTTTCTGCAAAGCCCTATAACTACCCCTGCTCTGGAAGCAGAACTTTATCACCATCCCCTCAGAGAAGGTTCCATGCTGAGGGTTTTGTCATCTTGCCACCTACTAAGGTGTCCATTTTGACAGTCTCTTCCCCATAGAGACTCCCTCAATTTTGTGGCGCTTTTTTTCTCCGCTGAAAGCCTCCATGCTATCTGTTTTTGCAAGTCTGTCCCATGCTCTTGCTCTGGTAGCCACCTTTGCCCTCAGAGGAGCTACTTTCCCTGCTCAAAGAAGCACCTTTTTGCTGCGGTTTTCCTTTTCCCTGGAACCCGAGGCCATGCAGCCCAATCTTGCTGCATAGAACAACATCGTACGCTACTCGATTCAGCAGACTCAGGACTGGTAATCTCTCTTTTTCCTTTGAAAAAGAGGCGAGGAAACTCAGCGCAGCTTCAGCCTTTCGCTCTCACTCCTTTTCCTTCATTTCATTTAACTTCTGTCTGTCCAAAATGGGGCCATTTCTCTCCCACAATCACAGTACTGTGTAACTCCTGGGAAATAGAACATGCCTATGTACCCGTCACAATTAACATGTCATGTACATGTATTTTTGACTTGGTATCCTTACTATCTTTACCTGAATAGAGCAAATAAATGTGTAAGAAACATCCATCAAGCCCTACCTGGGCTTGATGTTGAGAGACCCAGGTTGCATAGCTCCTAAGGCTTGAGAATGGGTGCTGAACCCTTCCCTCACATTCCAGTTCCGGGTGGGAAAGGAGAGATAACAAAGCAACTCTCTTTGTCGTATCTCCCTGCCAACTGCTGGACACACATCTCCCTTAGTGCCACTGGGATGCTGAGGGAGGAGCATCAAGAGAGACTGCAGCCTTTTACCTCCTCAGATATCCAGGAGGGTAGATGAGAGCACTTTGGATACTCCTCCTCTTGCCTCAGCACTGCTGGAGTGCTGAGGCAAGAGAAGCCCACATTGCCACCTTTTGCCTTCCTGGTTGACTGGGAAGGCCAAAAGGGAACAGTTCAAGCCTCTCTTGTCTGAGTTCTCGGCAATGCTGAGCAAGGGGCATTCCAACCGCTCATGTGTGCGTGTGTGTGTGCATGCGTGTGCGTGCGTGCGCCATGGGCCCCTGGCACAGACTTTGTCTGGGGGTCCCCCAGACCTTGGCACTGATTATCTCACACATCTAATTAGATTACCAGACACACACTGAGATATGAAGAACCAACTGATCCTGCTGAAGCACAACATTTTTTAGGGGCCTGAATTGCACTCCTCAGGAGGGATGGTTACCACAGAAACAGAGTCAAACACAATGCAAGAGCCGCTTGCTCAGGACAAAATGCACGTACAACCTTTTCACTAGGTACACTTAATCCCCTACAGGCCCAAAGAATGGCAGAGGGCAGTTTCGATGTGGTACAAAAGCTTATCCACCAAGAGCACATTTTTATCATAGGACTTACTTTTGGAAAGGTTGTGTGAAACTCTAATCCGTTGATAGAAGTAAATTTGATCTTCAAAGTTGTTTATTGTGTCAAGATGGTTTAGCTAAGGGTTGGTTACAGTTTCATGCCCAAAGTACATGTTACATGCCCAATGGCCTTTTTATATGGGGAAACGTTGCTTCAGGAGTGGTGAAGCAATAACATGGGGTGGGGGCATTTTCCCCCTTTCCTGTCTGCCACTTCTGTGCTCCAAACGTCTCCCCACACAGCGATTTCCCTCCACAGGATTTTAAATGCAGAGAAATACACATCTAAAATCCCACAGGTAGAAGAGACCCCAGAAAGATGGTGAATATTATTCAATATTAATAAGAATATTTCTATACCACCTTTCAACAAGAGTGTGATCTTGAGCAGAGAAACAGCAATTGGGAAAGAGTTAAGTGCTCGGTTTTGGCTGCTGTCTTTCTGTTCCTGAAAACCTACACTGGAAGCCAGCCTCATTTATTTTCCTCAGGCTACCATTATATGTATTTGTGTGTAACGTGTAGTCTAGGCCTCACAAATAAATCATACCATGTTGCTGCCATGACATTTTCCATTTGTAAAACTAGACTGAGAGGTCCTTCCCTAGTTCTGAGAAGTGAGGGTCCCACTGATGGGTCATGGTTTTGCTCCATCAGGCTGAAATCCATACATTAGTGAGGCACCATGATAGTCACTAAACAAATTGTATGCAGGTTTTCATGGCTTGTTACTATTTGCAGCGAGATTGGAGGTATGGGTAAAGAAGCCATGCCAGAAGTTTTTGTTGAAGAGACAAATAAAAATTTTAATATTACCAGATGCCTGTAGAAATTCCTTTAGCGCAAAGACTTCAGGGTGCTGAAGAAAAGAGGGGCGCATAGGATTATCCGTCAGGCAGGAAATATAAAATCCACAGTCCTTGCAACGTTTCACCCCAATCCAGGGGTTTTCTCAAGCAAAACTGGCCGTAGCCAGTAAATGTTTCCGAAGCAACTTTTCCCCATTTAAAAAGGCCATTGGGCATGTAACATGTACTTTGGGCATGAAACTGTAACCAACCCTTAGCTAAACCATCTTGTCGGAAACATTTACTGGCTACGGCCAGTTTTGCTTGAGAAAACCCCTGGATTGGGGTGAAACGTCGCAAGGACTGTGGATTTTATATTTCCTGCCTGACAGATAATCCTATGTGCCCCTCTTTTCTTCAGCACCCTGAAGTCTTTGCGCTAAAGGAATTTCTACAGGCATCTGGTAATATTAAACATTTTATTTGTCTCTTCAACAAAAACTTCTGGCATGGCTTCTTTACCCATACCTCCGATCTCACTGCAAACTAAACAAATTCTTTCTGATTTAGATAGCTCAGTTCCATGTTGCCCCCAGAATGCGTGAAGTTCTGATCACAGCGGGGTGTCTGACTGCAGTATGCCATCCTCCACCTATGCCACACACACACATCCAGCTACTGATGCTGATATGGGAAGGATTGGAACAATGTGATTAATATGGCCTCACATATGTTTATACAGGGTATATTGCTGAGGCAATGTGGGAATGAACCACAGGGAAGCTGTTTTTTGAAGGTGGGGGTTATAGCTACACCACCTCAGTAACGTACAATTAGACCTCAGGAAATTTATTTCAGTTGAATCTGAAGTGGGTCGAATGATTGGTTGAGCCCTAAAGACTGAATTTGAGGTGGCAGCTGGGTTACAGTTTTGTAAGGTAAGCAAAACTTTACCATTTGCATCTGAATTGTCATTCTATCCCCTGGAATAGATTCTCTACCCCCCTCATCCGCCCACCCCCCCTCTCTCTCTCACACACACACACACCTTGAATATAAATATTGCAGAAAAGAGAGCAATGATTGCTTGATCTGAACCCTCTTGCATATAGGTGTTGTCATGCATTAGGTGAATGGTGGAGGAGAGAGGATGGGCCAGCCAAATAATGACTGAACCATGACACAATCATGCAAATTGGACACCAGCTTTGTCCTTATAGAACCCGTGGGTAAAGTGGCATGCAATGTAGCTTATAATCATAGTCATATGTAGAAAATTAGCTTTCATTAAAAGCATGAGCAATTATGTACCTCTTTCATCTTCTTCACTGTCAGGGAAGGTACTGGGAGAAGGCAAGCTGACAGATGGGAATAGCACCTAGTCTTTAGAATTCATGTAACTCTTCCTGCTCTCCACTTTCCCTTTTTAGCAGATGAATGGGAGACAGAGAACACTGGTAGTTCTATCCACTGCCACAATCCCAGGCTACAGAGACCAGACAAAGGGGGGCTGTCTGGGAACAACCCCCTCTCAAAAGATCACAGAACCCCAGGGGTTGTTAAAATCAAATCATATGAGTACCTGCGAGCAATTAGATATGACAATCCAGTACCTTTGAACATGGACTACGCAGACAAAGAGTGAAAGATACTGTAACTGGTTTATTAAAAATCCAGAAGAAAAGGAATTAAACAAAATGGGGAGGGGGGGTAGAAAAACATATAAGCAGGCTGATGGAAAATGCCTGTACTTGACTGGTACACCTTCCCAATTCCCTTCTGATTAACTGTTGTACAGTACTTGATCCTAACTGGCCCTTCTAAGTTAATGGGATTGTTTGCTTCCAAATAGCAGTGAAATTCTAATCAAGCTTCACATCTTTCTTTTACAGTAAACTCTGTTCCTATAAAGAGAAATCATGCAAACATGCAAGGTTTTTCTCTCTCCTACATTTGTTGATGTTCTTCTATGCTATGCTGGAGATAACAGAGTGAGTTTCCATTTCTGTTAACAACATTCATAAACAAGATAGAAGCCAAGCCGCATTGTGCATAAAATTCTGAAATGATCACAACAGCCAGACTGTGAGAGCAGTGATGACCACAATGTTTTATCCTTCCTTATTTATGTTGGAGGTGTGCAAGAAGGTGAGGAGGGGAAAAAACATGACTACATTTGCCAGGATAGTTTTCTAGCCTTCCACATAAAACCAAATGTTAAAATATTTCATTGAGTCAATAATGCAGCCTGGTCCACAAACTAAAATGACTGTTGGCAAATGTGGCAGTAGTGCTAACATGATGCATCCCCTTCTCTGCCATTTTGCTTCTCTTGCCTGTTCCCCAGTACCAGGAATTCATGAAAAAACATTGCTAGGCTCTCAGAAAGGCAAGGTATTACCAGCTGTATAATCAATTTGATCTACATCCTGTGTATATTAAAAAGTGTTCTTTCACTGGCCCAGTTCTTGTAATGCAGTCATTTTAGATGGTGTGGGAAAGATTAACACCATTTACTAGCCATTAATTTGAGAAATACCTTGGCTGTGTTATTGCTTTATAAAAGAGCTTTTATACTCACCAGTGCGGTTCCTGAAGTTTATTTAGAAGAGGTCTTTCAGTGAAGGAAGACCTCACTCTGCTCAGATTCTCAGGAAAAAAATGCAAATGCTTCCTTAACAGACTCTGCATTCACTTAAAAGAGAATCCAGGGTAGGGGGTGGGGAGTGAACACAATAAACTTCTTGATGCTTGCTTGAGATGCTTGGTGTTAATTGTCATTGCTTGAACTTTGATTTCCAAGCCAGCTGGTTAGTAATTGGGTACTTTCATAGATACAAAAATAGCTCCAGTAAGAGTCAGTGTGTTATCCAGGGCTTACTTACGCAAATACAACTCACACAACTGGTCTATCTATATGAGTAATTGAGTTGGGGGGAGGAACTTGCGACAGCGGAAGAGTCTTTCACTGTTGTAAAATGGCTGCCAATGGATCATGCAGCGCTTCCAGCGTCTGTCACTGGTTCCCATTGCACCCAGATGAGGTAAGGCTGCAGCGGGGACGGATGGGCAGGAAGGGGGAAAAACTGGATGGGAAGGGGGAGGAACAGGGATGGGAAGGTGGCAGAGGGTGTGGATCCGGTGGCAATGGTGCGTGCTGGATCCTATTCCCTTCTTTTTGAGCCTCCCCGCCCCTTCTCATACTTGCGACAGCTACAGAGCTGGCACAGGTCCAAGGAGACTCATTATGGAGTGGCAGTAGAGTGGAAGGCTTATGGAGGGGTAAGGAGAAATAATTCCCCTTTCCCCTCCGAAACCTCCTTATCCGCCCCCCTGCTGGAAACCACGCTCATTTCTGGCGCAGCTGCATCGGCAGGAGGGAAGGATAGGATTGGGCTCTAACTCTCAGAAGAGCTGCTCACAGATAATCATAGCATAAAATAAAAAATGTTGCTGGATGAGTGCACCTTGCTCACATAAATCACTACTGCACCCTTTTGTGAGCAGTTCTTCTGAATGCTCTTGTTCATAGGCATTTTCCTTGGCTAAATAGAGAGCTGTGCAGGGATGGCATCAAGATGCATTTAGTAAGCCCTGTATAGAGTATCTTCTTTCTGTTTATTAAGAAGCAAGGTTTTTATAGACACCACTAAAGAAGCAAAATGTTCTGAGGTTGCTGAGAAAAAAATGGATTCATGAATTGGATGTGGAAAAGTAGCTGCCACGTGTAATGCACAAGACATTGCTGTGACACTGTCTCCGTACAGCTTACACAAGGAATTCCATATAAGTTAACTGAAAGCAGCAGGAGCGTGAGGTTAGGCAACGCTCCATGCCTTTCTCCCAGACCAGGGATCACCCATTAGCTGGCAGATATTTGCACTGCATCCTCTGTGGGAAAAGGAGAGCAGGAGGGAAAATATAATAATAGTATCTGTATTTGTATACCGCCGTTCTGTCATCAGATTTCTCTTCTGACTTTATTCAAGGCAGTTTACACAGGCAGGCTTTTCTAAACCCCCTTAGGGTTTTTTACAATAAATGTTCTATTTGCATAAAACCCGTCTTCCTTTCCATGGTTTCCTTTCCATGGTGTGGTATCTCACACGGTTTCGAGCTCTGAGCTTGTCCAACACAGTGACTCCTCTCTCCCACAAAGGGTCAGTGTGGGCTATCTCAGCTTGTCAAGCTATTACAGCTATTGGTAGCTTGTCGGCAGGTTCCAGTTGTCTTGAACTAATCCCATCCTAGTTGTTCTTCAGGCAAGGTGGCAGCTCAACCACTAGACCACACAGGGCAAGGAAATGTAGGGAACGTCCCCTTCCCCTGGTGTAGAGCTGGAAGGCCCCAATGGGCCTCCTCGGATGTCCGCCGGCTCTCGAGCCAGAGGAAACCCGAGGCGGTCATGTAACGACTGCCAAGCCCAGGAATGGGAACAAGGATATCGCGGCCAACATCCCCATCCCCTCACGGGCCAGCACAGCCAACGGCCTCCCTCCCTCACTGCCCGGCCCACCCCTGCTCCCACTGGAGCAACCCTTACCATGCTCCGGTGGCTGCAGCAGGTTTCCGCAGCAGAGAGAGGCCAGCCACTGTGCGTGCCGGTGGGCCTTACTCTCCAGGTGCCGTAAACACACTTTACGGCGCGTTTACAACACCCTCTGCCTGCAGATACTCAGGATTGCACCATAAATCAGTGGTACTCAAATTGGTGGGTCGTGACCCACTACTGAGTCCACAAACTGTCCCCCTGCCCCCTTAAGAGGCAGGGAGACCATGGCGGCGGCGATCCCGGGGTTTGCCGCTGCCACCAAAAGAGTGTCCAAAATGGGTTTTCGGCACTTACCGGGGCTTCAAGGGATGCGGGGAGGCCTACGCGACCCTCTGTAGGCCTCCCAAATCTTCAAATCACTGAAAAACTGTGATTTTAGACCACTTCCAGTTTTTGCAAAAACCAGAAGTGGTCTAAAATTACTGTTTTTCGGTGATCTGAAAATTGGGGAGGCCTGCAGGGGGTCACACAGGCCTCCCCGCACCCCTCGATGCCCCAGTAAGTGCCGAAAACCTGTTTTGTGGGGGCCTTTTCCCAGTGGCGGTGGCAATCCTCGGGATCGCCGCCGCTGGCCCCGCCCCCACAAACACTCAAGAGTTCTCCACGCTTCGTGGGAACTTTGAAAATCAATGCTCTAAATCAGGGGTGGGGAACCTATTTGCGGTGGGGGGCCATTTTCCCATGGGGAAAATTGGCTGCGGGCCAGCCGTTAGGCCGCCCGAATTCCCCCCCCCCGCAAATTTGACCCCCGCGCGAATTTACCGCTCTCCCTCCCTCCCTCCCACCTACCGCTCTCTCGCGCTCTCTCCCTCCCACCCACCCACCCATGGACCACTCTCCCTCCTACCCACCCACCCACGGACCACTCTCTCTCCCTCCCTCCCATCCACCCACGGAACACTCTCCAACTTACCTGAGGCTCCGGGCCGCCGCCACCTTCCCGCGCCTCTTCAAAGCGGCCTTTCTGGACCTGCGCAGAGTGTCGCTGAGGCCGAGAGGGCAATCTTGGCCTCGGCGGCGCTCTGCGCAGGTCCAGAAAGGCCGCTTTCAGAAGGAGTAGGCGCCGAGGTGTCGGTGGGCGGCGGCGGCGGGCGGCGGTGGAGCCTCCGGTCCAGTCCCGTGCGGGCTGGATCGGTCCGGTCCCATGCGGGTCGGACCGGATCGACCTGCGGGCCAGATCCGGCCCGTGGGCCGGAGGTTCCCCACGCCTGCTCTAGATGCTAAAAAATTGTTTATGTATCAGAATTATCTGACAAAATCTGATATAGATATACACTTTATTGGTATAGAATTACTTAAATGCTTAAGTAGTATCTTCGTGCACATTTGTTGGTATAGGATTGGTGACAGGGAAGACCTTTTGTCTTAGATCTGAATTACCATATATCCCACTCTCATTTTGCCACGTGTTGATGCCATGTCTTCGGTAATCTGCTGTGTCAGTAAACTGAGAATGACACTTTCTGTGAATTATAGAGTATCCACCTACTGCAGGTGTATTCTATGGAAAGAAAAAAAACATTAGGATATCTTATTATGTTTTGAAAAATAGCAACTGTTTTCACAGCTGTTATAGAAGTCCAAAATTAAGTGGCTAGGGCTGCAGAATTAAACAAAGAGTTATTTTTAAGGCAGCATTTCTCAAAGTGGTGGATCGTGACCCACCATTTTTTCCGGGAACAGGCAATATCCCCTTAAGTGGGGTGGCCAGCCCGAACATTGGAGGTGGCACTCCAGGATCACGCCTGCCCCCAACTCAAACGCTTGTTTTAATGTACCTGGTTGTCCTGCCAGCTCCCCAAAGGGTCCGGGGGGGGGCTGCTGCTGCTGCTGCTGCCTCTGCAGGCCTCCCCAAGGCTCTAAATGGTGCCGATCGTGTTGTGAAGCCTACTACTGTTGTGAAGCCTACATTTTGCCAAAAGTGGGCTTCACGACACAATCGAAGCCATTTACAGACTTTGGGAGGCCTGCAGAGGCAGCAGCAGGCCCCATGGACCCTTCGAGGAGCTGGCAGGACAATCAGGTACGTTGAGTTTGCTTACCTACTACTGTACTGGCGGCCTCATTGCACTTGCTGGCAGCGTCAGTGAGTACAATGATGTCATGCAGTGTGCACCAGGATCCAGGTACTTCCTCCTGGATCCTGGTGCTTCTGCCAGCAGAATGCGTGTTCCACCAGATGATAGGATTGGGCTGTAAGTCTAGCTATTTACAGAGGTGTGAGATTGAGGCTTTCTTACAAAATTTGCAGATGCAGTAGGGGTAAAGGATCCCAAAAGTCTAATTATAAAGTATCAACATGAACATTCCAGATAGTTATGATCACCGAGCTTTGCTTCGTCACAAGGAAGGTTTTAACAGAAATTTTTTTAAAATTCAGGTTTCTAAGTGTTTTTGTAGGCCCGAGCAGTATGACAAACACCTAGAACTATTTGTGGTTCAATTAAGACAGGGGGGGGGGAACCTCTGGCCTACGGGCCGTTTAAGACCCCGAAGCCATCCGGTCCGACCCGCCGAGACCCGCCGGTCTCCGGAGGTTCAACGCTCACCTCCAAGGCTCACCTCCTCGGTGCCTCCGCCTTGGCCGGCGGCTTGGCCCCTTCTAACGAGGCCCTCGGCGGCGTTTCCGCACATGCGCACAATGCCGCTGAGGGCAAAAGGCTGCCCTTTTGCCCTCAGCGGCATTGTGCGCATGTGTGGAAATGCCGCTTTCAGAAGGGGCCGAGCAGCCGGCCAAGCAGGAAGCACCGAGGTGACGCGCGGAGCCGGCAGCGGCCTCGGAGGTGAGCGTGGAGCCTCCGGAGACTGACGGGGGCGCAAAAATTGCAGGGTTTTTTTTGCAAAAATCGCGGGGTGATGGTGCAAAAATCGCAGGGTGGGGGTTTGCAAAAATTGCCGCCGCCCTAACGGCTGGCCCACAAACAAAATTCAAATAAATAAAATGGCCCTTGACACCAAATAGGTTCCCCACCCCTGAATTAAGAAAAGAAATGTGTATATTTTGAAAATAGACAAAATATTGTATATCACCTTTTATACTCTTTTCCCACTAGACACTGAAATTACAGGTTCTAATCTAAGAATCTACAGAAATAAAGAGTAACTAAGAGTACAATCCTAACTATCACCCTACACAGCAATGTAGTGGCACCAACGTGGTGCCCTCTGTATCCCGCGGGGGAGTTTTAGTCTCTAAAGGCGTCCTTGGGGCAAGAGAACATTTGTTCCCTTACCCTGGAGTAAGCCCGTGCCAGGATGCTGGGTCTACTCAGACCTGTGCCAGCAATATCACAGGCACAAGTCCGCATGGACCCAGGTTGGGGGATCGAGGCCAGGAAGGGGGTTATGATTCAGCGGACGCTGCTGCCCCCAAACCTGCCCCCTTCCCCGTCCCGATCCGCCCTCCTCTGTCCACATCGCCACCTCTGTCCCCATCACCACCTCTTTCTGCCCATTCCCTGCCTCCTTCCCACCCCCTACACAGACATACCTGTGACAGCAGGTGTCTGGTAGCTACAGATGTGCAGAGTTTTGTGTCTTGCGACAGGCAGAAAGCACCTAGCACCACAGGAACATTCATTCCCACGGTGCTAGGTGCCAAGTTAGGATTGGGCCATAAAACATTTTGTAGAGTCTGTTTGACCCCTAGCACCTTATGTGCATGGTTTTTTCAGTTTTCTCAATCTTTCAAGTAGGTATGGAAGTGATTCCCACAGCCCAATCCTATGGAACATGTGTTCCACCAGCGCTGGCTGCTGAAAAGCAGCTGTAAAGCACACCCTGGCAGTGTGCCAAGTAGCAGGTAACAGGAGCACTGGAGCAGGTAAGCCAGTGGGGGAGGCAGGAAGGGGTGTGAAACTGGGTGGGGAGGGGGGAGGAACAGGGGGTGGGCAGGCTGCAGGAAGGGGTGGACCCGGTGGCAATGATGCACGCTGGATCCTATTCCCTCCAGCAGCAGCCTCCCACCCTCTTTTGAAATCGCTGGCACAGGTCCATGGAGACCCACTGCAGGACAGGACAGGAGACTAAGGGGAAAGGGAATTTAAATCCCCTTTCCCCTCTGAAGTGTCCCACTCCTCCCCCCTCCCCCGCTGGATACAGTGCACTCCTTTTCGGCATGTCTGCACCAACGGGGAGGAGAAGGATAGGACTGGGCTGCCAAAATTATAAGAATATACACACCAATTTTTCATTAAATTTAGGAAGGGAGACCCTGAAATGTCATATGACCATTCATATTTATTATTATTAAGAATATTTATATACCGCTTTTCAACAAAAATGTAATCTCATCCTAGCTGAGAAATACCTAGAGCACAGAGCTGCAAAATACTCCCATTAAAGTTTTAAATGTTCCCCTAGCACTGGGGGTTAAATAACCATTTTTTTAAAAGCAAAGTGCACACACACATGCATGCACGCACACCAGCATTCTCTTGATACCATTAATTAAAAGAATTTCTATTATGGCAAAATCAACATTTACAATGCTGCGAAAAGGAGTTACCAATAAACACCACACAATAATCCCATTAAGGATCAAGACCCATTCTGAAGAGAATAATGCAGACCTTTCCATTCATTTTCAGAGCAGCAATAAACTTGGCTACATCTCTTGTGTATTGCTGGTAAAGTAAACAAGGCAACACTGCAAATGATTTGTCAGTTGGGCCCATAGGAGGGGCAATTTCAAACTCTGTGAATGTTTTTTTTCCTTGCCCTCAAATGCCAGTGCTATTTAATTTGAATACTGCTTAATGTTTTCAAGATGAAAAGTATGTTACAACTTTTCTCAAAGTTCCTTGTCTAACTCTGTTGCTAAGCGATATGTCTAAAATTGGATGCTTTAGGGATGGTCTTCTACACATATTACAATCACCCACTAGAAGCTGCTTGGAATGGTCTCTGCATGGCAACTGCTGCACTGTATTTTAGTAAAGCACATCTCTCCTCCCATATACTTACATATGGTTCATAGTCATATGGTGGAATGTAGTCTGTTCGGTATGTTGTATCCAGAAACCTGTAAAATATAAAGGTATGCAGGACTGTGTTACCTTTTTATGCAGCTTATCTCCAAGAGCTAACTGGAAGAAGAAGAAATAGTTAAATACATGTACAGCACAATCTGACTTAACTTTTGAGCTGGTTTAACCAGCGGCGCAGCGAGAACGGGAGGCCCCAGAACGGAAAAGGGATTCAAATCCCCTCCAAAAGAGGAATTCAAAGGGGATTTGAATCCCTTTTCTAACTCGGATTGCGCTGGTAATCTCTTTGTTGCTGAAGGGTTAGCGGACCAAAGTAATTGGAAAAGGTATTTTCAAAAGGTGCACTCGGAGAATTTAGGGGCTTATCCACTTGGTATCCTTTGCAGAATGTGTTCCCCATTTTCTTGGGCTAGGTAGCAAATCCTTCCTCCTCTACCCAGATTGCTTTTTCCAGCACCTTTTGGTTGCTCTTCTATTTTTTCCCAGTACAAAGAAAATTCAGTAGCTGTGCCAAAGGCACAGGAACTCATACTCCCAGTAAACTGTACAAAAAAACAGCATGATAGCAAAACAAAAAACCTGACAATTATATGGCATCTAATATGCTGCAATTTGCTGGGATTTTCTCTCTTTCAGGTAGATGCTAATCCACAGAGAAGGTATTTTTAATGGAGACATCCTCAAACTGACAACCACGTTCTCCAGGGTAACGTACACTACACTAGCACAGTCCTGGCTATTCCCCAGGTTAGTAAGAGCATTGCACAACAGCACTACATACACATGAAAAGTTCCACTGACTGTGCCAACATAAATTGTTAACTCAGCATACGGGATTTATTTAAAAAAATTATATCCCGCCTTTTCCTATGCCGAAAGGCAAATGCCCAAGGCGGCTTACAACAAAGGTTAAAATACATAATTTAAAATAATACATAAAATAAATTTAAACAATACATAACCATACATAAACAAATTTAAAAACAATAAAATCCACTGGGGGGGGGACAGTATGAAGCAGAGAAGCAGCATGGCAGAGCATCTTGAGACACAGGAGGCAGACCACGACCCATCACCCAAATGCTAAACGAAACAAAAATGTTTTGAGCCCTCGCTGAAAAATCATGAGGGAGGGGGTGGTTCTCAGATCCCCTGGCAGGGAGTTCCACAGTTGTGGTGCCACAGCAGAGAAGGCTCGCCCACGTGTTGCCACACCCCTAACTTGCGATAGAGGTGGCACTCACAGGAGAGCCCCCTCAGATGACCAAAGTGAGCGGGCCGGAATGTATGGGAGAAGGTGGTCCCTCAGATATCCTGGGCCTGAACCAGTTGGGATTTACAGGTTGGGATTAGAATTGTGCCAGATCGTCTACAGTTGGACAGCTATGGCTGCATAGGTGGATGGAGAGGTTGGAGGTGCTTCGGCATGGGAAAGGTGGGATGTAAATTCTTTAAATAAATAAATAAATGTTATACTGGAGCTCAGGGGTAACAAGACAGCACCACCTTTCTGTGTGTAAAAGTAAAAGGTGCATGCATAGCTTTCTTCAGCAGCCCTCAAAAATCAGTGCCCATGGGAACACTCACAAATGCCACCTTTTGCTGACAAACAAGATTCCTTTGCAACATAAAAGGATTGCTCAAAAATACAAAAGAGGAGCTAGAAGAAAACACTGTGCAGTGAGAAGCAATCCTGAAACAAACACCCACACACAGAGCTGCCAAGGTTATGGGAGCGGCTGAGAGGGTACAAGACACTGCTTCACATGTGTGAACGTACTGGGTACATCTCTGGCAGTTCTGCTGTAAACTAAATTAAATGTGGTGAGGGTCACAGTGTTTCAATAGCCATCTATCTGCCCCATTCACATGCTAACAGGGCAAAGAGCCACCTTTTTAAAGTGGTGGTGCTCTTTCATTTAGTAGGGCCCAGGGGATAGCAATGATCCCTATTCATCCCAGCATAATATCTTTTCCAGAGCCTGTCTGTTCATGTCTCTCTTATGTCGTACAAGCCCCTCTGACAGGGGACATCTTTTCTTTTCTTATGTAAACCACTTTGTGAACATTTTTGTTCAAAATAATTATATAAATTAATAATGAAGATGGCTGTGGGTGAATGTAACTGAACCCTCCCCCATATTACTTCCCCACATTCTTCCCTTCAGGCAATTTTATCCCAACCTGGCCCTCTTCTGGTACTGGAGCTGGACTTGGAGAAAAGTACTTGAAACAAAAGAGTACAGGGGAGTAAGGTGGGAGAAGAATGGTCAGGTCCCTTCGCTTCCATACCCTTTTGAATGTAAAAATCCAATTCCCAATCCCCACTTGATACATGAAAGGAGCAGCCATGTAAACAATAAATGTGGCTTTCCCCATCCTGTCCAGTTTGGCCCTATGACAAAATCAGTGGCAACTTTTAGCACATGAGTTATTATGGCAGACTGAGTCAATAAATAAAACAAAGCATGCTCTGATAATCTCGCAACAAGATTATATTATACCATTCTTTCTTTAAAAAGATGACCTCTGTAAAGATCCTGCTACAAGTCAATGACTAACTTTTTCAAACAAGTTCAAAGTTACCACCAAAGACAGATGAACTAGCTCAATAACCATTATAAAATTTCAGGAGTCAGAGAAGGGTAAATAGCAAGTTTATGGAATCTGACCCACCACTACATTCCACACACTAGCATTCATTTTTCTATTCTTCCTTCTCAGCTGTATAAAACCATTTTTAGGTTTGCCTTTCAAGGCAATAATCATTGTTCACATTGCAAATAAAACTATAAACACATTTCTAGGGGAAAGAGCCAAAACAATGCAGGAATGAAAGAACGCAATTCACAGAAATTACTTGTTGGATGAAATTAGGTCCACATATGCAGAGATGAGGCTCTGCCAAATGAGTGTTTTTCAGATCAGCGAGGAAATGCATTAATTCCCTATTATTATTCTCTAATCTCTGTGTATTTTTGTATTGAAAGTTTAACAAAATAGGAGTTAGCTTAGACCTTGCTTCTTCACTTGCCTGAACTATACCTGCCTGGTATCTTCGATGGTGGTACTGTATAGAAATTTGTAAAATAAATAAAATACATTCTTTAATACATAATTTTATAGTTTTATTAATTATAATAATAAAACACAGAATTTAGAAACAGGTTCGTCAACTGGTGGCCTCCAGGCTGCAATAACACTCTTCCCCTCGCTGCACCACATTAGACTTGCAAGGTTCTGTATCTCATTGGGCAGATGCCCCAAGGGGCAGGTGATGGGTACCCTCAATTCCCACTTGAACTTTTAGAGGGTCACCTTGTGTGCTGTTTTTGGTCAGGCAAAGATATTTCTTCTCCTCTGGGCAATTGTGGCATATTGGTCCATCTTACTGTCTACAGCATTAATGTTATTCTTTTATTATATAGGAAAGTTAGAAATTGTGATGGTGATGGATGGACTTGCCTGAGCATAGAGGGGGATACCCAAGTACTTTTTCAGGTACCTTTCAGACCTACAAAACTAGGGTTCAAACAGCCCAATCCTAAAACACCCGTATCCAGTCGCACTATGGATACTCCTCTGGGGAGGGGGCGAAGGGGGCTTCTTGTCGTGGGTGACTCTATAGTCAGGAACATAGAGAGGGGGGTCTGTGACGGATGTGAGGACCGCATGGTGACTTGCCTACCTGGTGCGAAGGTTGCGGACATCACCTCTCATCTAGATAGGCTGGTAGAGAGTGCTGGGGAGGAGGTAGCGATTTTGGTGCATGTTGGCACCAACGACGTGGGGAAATGTAGCCGGGCGGTCCTGGAGGCCAAATTTAGGTTGCTAGGTAGGAAGCTCAAATCCAGGACCCCAAAGGTAGCGTTCTCAGAAGTGCTACCTGTTCCATGCGCAGGGCCAGCTAGGCAGGCGGAGCTCAGGGGTCTCAATGCGTGGATGAGACACTGGTGTCAGGAGGAGGGGTTTAGGTTTGTTAGGCACTGGGGAACGTTTTGGGACAAGCCGGGCCTGTACAAGAGGGACGGGCTTCACTTGAACCAACACGGAACCAGACTGCTGGCGCGTAACATTAAGAAGGTGGCAGAGCAGCTTTTAAACTGACTCCTGGGGGAAAGCTGACAGGAGCCGAGGGGCATCCGGTTCGGGACTCCTCATCCCTAGGGAATGAGGGTGCAGAGGATGGGGAACAGTCAAGTAATAACAGAGTAAGAATTGGGAGTGGTAGCGTGATGGGACATGACAGCCAGTCTAGCAGGACAGAAGGCTACAGGGATAAAGGTGCTAACATGCAGCCCTTCTTGGGGGACCAGGTATATAAGTGCTTTTATGCAAATGCCCGAAGTCTACGGGCAAAGATGGGAGAACTGGAATGTTTGGTGGCTAGGGAAAACATTGACATAGTAGGTATAACAGAAACCTGGTAGAATGCGGAGAACCAGTGGGATACTGCAATTCCAGGATATAAACTCTATAGGAGGGACAGAGAGGGGCGTGTTGGAGGTGGGGTGGCCATCTATGTCAAAGAGGGGGTACAATCCACCAGAGTAGAGCTGACTCCTCCATAGAATCACTGTGGGTTAGATTACCAGGCTCAAAGAGTGATGTAATAGTAGGGGCATGCTACCGTCCTCCAGATCAAAAACCTGAAGGGGATCTTGAAATGAGGAAGCAAATCAGGGAGGTGTCAACGAGAGACAGGGTTGTAGTCATGGGGGACTTCAATTATCCTCACATCAACTGGGTCAATTCATGCTCAGGTCATGAAAGAGAGACTGGATTTCTGGATATGTTAAATGACTGTGCCTTAGAGCAGCTTGTCACGGAACCGACCAGAGGACAGGTGACTCTAGATTTGATATTGTGTGGCACTCAAGATCTGGTCAGGGAGGTAAATGTTACCGAACCATTGGGGAACAGTGACCATGCTGCGATCTTTTTCGCCATGCATGTCGGAGGGAGAGTGCCGAGCAAATCTGACACGAAAACCCTTGACTTCCGAAGGGCAGACTTCCCCAAAATGAGGAGACTAGGTAAAAAAAAAGCTGAAAGGGAAGGTAAAAAGAGTCCAATCGCTCCAGAGTGCATGGAGGCTGTTTAAAACAACAGTCATAGAGGCCCAGCGGGAGTGTATCCCACAAAGGAGGAAGGGCTCGACCAAGTCCAGGAGGGTGCCGGCATGGCTAACAAGCACAGTTAAGGAGGCTATAAAAGGCAAGGAAGCTTCCTTCCGTAAATGGAAGTCTTGCCCTAATGAGGAAAATAAACAGGAGCACAAACTGTGGCAAAAGAAATGTAAAAAGATGATACGGGGGGCCAAGCAAGACTTTCAGGAACATATGGCAGGCAACATAAAAGGGAATAATAAAAGCTTCTTCAAATATGTTAGAAGCAGGAAACCTGCCAGGAAAACGGTTGGTCCGCTGGATGGTGAGGGAGAGAAAGGGGTGATAAAAGAGGACTTGGAGACTGCAGAGAAATTAAATGAGTTCTTTGCATCTGTCTTCACGGCAGAAGACCTCGGGCAAATACCGCTGCCGGAACGGTCTCCCCTGACTAAAGAATTAAGTCAAATAGAGGTTAAAAGAGAAGACGTCTCAGACTTAATTGACAAAATAAAGATCAATAAATCACCAGGCCCGGATGGCATCCACCCAAGAGTTCTGAAGGAACTCAAGAATGAAGTTGCTGACCTCTTGACCAAAATATGCAACTTGTCCCTTAAAATTGCCACTGTGCCAGAGGATTGGAGGATAGCTAATGTCACGCCAATCTTTAAAAAAGGAAGGAGGGGGGACCCGGGAAACTACAGGCCGGTCAGCCTAACATCTGTTCCAGGGAAGATGGTGGAAAGTCTCATTAAGGATAAAATCTTAAAATACATAGAAGAACAAGCTCTGCTGAGGGAGAGTCAGCATGGCTTCTGCAAGGGGAAGTCTTGCCTCACAAACCTGTTAGAATTTTTTGAAAAGGTCAACAGGCATGTGGATGCGAGCGAACCCGTGGATATTATATATCTGGATTTTCAGAAGGCGTTTGACACAGTCCCTCATGAAAGGCTCCTGAGAAACTCCACAGTCAGGGAATAAGAGGGCAGGTCCTCTTGTGGATTAGGAACTGGTTGAAGACCAGGAAACAGCGAGTAGGAGTCAATGGGCAATTTTCACAATGGTGAGAGGTGAAAAGCGGTGTGCCCCAAGGATCGGTCTTGGGACCGGTGCTTTTCAACTTATTCATAAATGACCTGGAGTCGGGGATAGGCAGTGAGGTGGCCAAGTTTGCAGATGACACTAAACTTTTCCGCGTGGTGAAGACCAGCAGGGATTGTGAAGAGCTCCAGAAGGATCTCTCCAAACTGGGAGAATGGGCAGCAAAATGGCAGATGCGCTTCAATGTAAGTAAGTGCAAAGTGATGCACATTGGGGCAAGAAACCAAAATTTCACATATACGCTAATGGGTTCTGAGTTGTCTGTGACGGATCAAGAGAGAGATCTTGGGGTGCTGGTGGACCGGTCGATGAAAGTGTCGACCCAGTGTGCGGTGGCTGTGAAGAAGGCCAATTCCATGCTCGGGATCATTGAAAAAGGGATTGAGAATAAAACGGCCAATATCATTATGCCTTTGTACAAATCGATGGTAAGGCCACATCTGGAGTACTGTGTCCAGTTCTGGTCACCACACCTCAAAAAGGTTATAGTTGAATTGGAAAAGGTGCAGAAAAGAGCGACCAGAATGATTCGTGGGCTGGAGCACCTCCCTTATGTGGAAAGGCTACAGCGTCTGGGGCTTTTCAGCCTAGAAACAAGGCGCCTGAGGGGGGACATGATTGAAACTTATAAAATTATGCATGGGATGGAGAGAGTGGATAGAGGGAAATTCTTCTCCCTCTCGCACAACACCAGAACCAGGGGACATGCACTAAAATTGAGTGGAGGGAGAGTTAGAACGGACAAAAGAAAATATTTCTTTACCCAGCGTGTAATTCATCTGTGGAACTCCTTGCCACAGGATGTGGTGATGGCACCTGGCCTAGATGCCTTTAAAAGGGGTTTGGACAGATTCATGGAGGAAAAGACCATCACAGGTTACAAGCCATAAGCAACCTCCTGGTTTTAGAAGTGGGTTTTCTTTGTGCCAGGTGCAAGGGAGTGTCAACGGAAAACAGGTTATCTTGTTGTCTTGTGCTCCCTGAGGCATCTGGTGGGGCCACTGTGTGATACAGGAAGCTGGACTAGATGGGCTTTTGGCCTGATCCAGCAGGGCTCTTCTTATGTTCTTATGTTCTTACATCTTTAACTGCTCACTAAAAGTAAGACCTCCACATCCATTCCCTGGTGTTGCATATAACCTTGCCCTCCTTTGCTCCCAACTCTATTTCACCCGATTTTTAAGTAGCTTTAGCCTTCTGGATTTGATTTACTGCTCCACTGCCTTTCTGCTTAGGATCATTTCCCTTGCTGTTTCAAGTTTCAAAGTGTCTCTCAAAATTTTTACCGCTAGCCACCTTGCCTTCTAGGTGTCAATGACAATGCTACCAGATTCATTTTTAAAGTTTATGTTTTGGTCCATAAATTCTATGAAAATCCAGCGAGGTTAATAGTGAAACAACTTTTTTATTCATGTGGAACATTTTAATGAAAAAACAAATGCAAACCCAGCTACCTCCATACTTTGCTACACATGAAGCCTTTTACAACTAACAAATGGCTAACAACAACAAAAAGATCTTTATTGATCTTTACATTAAATTACTTCTATCAACCTTTAGAAAAACTGGTACTTTTTTTTGAAAATGTGCATTAAGAGCTACATTTTGATTTAAAGTAAATTCAAGACATGTAATATACAAATACACCGTGACATACCTTTAGTACTGTTACTTTCAAAGATCATGTCATTATCATTTCTAATGTGGTGTTTTGAAGGTATCACACTTTATGACTTCAATGTAGAATAAACGTCATTTGGCACCTAATCCAGAGGCATCTCTCATATTTTAAGAATGAAGTTAACCTTATATTGTATGCATTCATTTTAAAATCATATCATGTTATGTTTATACACACACACACACACACACACACACACACACACACACACACACACACACACACACACACTATCTTTCTTATAGGTATTTGTGACACATTTACATTATTCTATTCTCATTACAGGAATTATACCATGGCTGGAATTCAAAGAACTCTATGGGCGCAATCCTGTCTAAAATTAGAATGGTGGAGTGAGCGCTCCGCCATTCTAAGCCGTTGCGAACATGCCGTAAAGCACATTCGCGACACCTGAAGAGTCCTCACTCTGCCACCAGATCACCCATGTGGCCGCTGGAGGCAAGCGATCCCCTGGCGGGGGCGGTCCGGTCAGCAAAGGAGGGGGCCATTGTCCAAGCTGGCGCGGGGATGGCGGCCGCCATATCCCCATCCCCTTTCCGGGCCAGTGCAGCCTTTACACGGCCTCCTCCAACTTCCACCAGCTAAATAGCTGGCAGAAATCCGAAGAGGCCCTTTGGGGCCTCCCCGCACTATACCGGGAACGAACGTCCCTTTCCCCTGAGGAGACCCCGGGGAACGGGGACAGGATATAGCAGGCGGCCTGAGCCGCCCACCGGATACTTAGAAAGGATTGGGCTGCCCGTCTGCAACTAAAGATTACACTGTGAGCCCTTTTAGGACACGGAACCATTTATTTATTTATTTATTTAGCTATGAAAACCACTTTATGAATATTTTTGTCCAAAAGCAATATATAAATAGTCTTTAATAATAATAATAATAATAATTAATATAAAGTGTTTTTGCACAAACACACTGTTTCAACAATTTTCCTCTTCCTGCACCAGTCCCTTGTGCTGTACTAGATGCAGCTCTGGACGGTCTTCCAACCCTCAAGAGTGGTTGTAGTGCAAAGAGGTGCAGAAGGCTCCACTCAGCCCTTTGGATCCCCATCTAGATAATGTACAGTGAATGTCATGATAATAAATACATTAAACAACTTTTGACAAAAGTAAAGGCTTTTGTAGACTTTCATTTTTGTATTGTTGCTATGTTTGCTACTGGTTATTTTGCACTGGGAATGTACAACCTACAGTACAAATCATCATCATCATTACTTCTTTCTCCTTAGTTATGTTTCCCATGTGCTCAGCAAGAAATATATTGTAACTCTTTATGCTGAGAATTGAATTTTGTAGTCCCTGCTGTTGCCCAAATTTTGCAATCTGTATCACTGATCAAACTTCAATAAAACAGATGAACCACACGGTTTGAACATCATCATCAAACTAATGTAACAAATATTATGATGTTACTTTTTGCAAATACTAACATTGTAAAATGATCTGGAGAATGACATGGCAAAACTGCTCCAAAACCTGTTTCAGGTCGTCCTGTCTCTCTGCAAATGAAGGGACAGTTTTCAGACGATAAACAAAATCAAAACTCAATCAAGCAAAACATTTTCAATCAAGTAACATTTTTTTCAACAAACGCAAATCCCACAGGCATCTCAGTATGAAAAAAAAAATCAGTGGTCAATAGATTAAACTCTGTTGAGTTTCAATTAAGATGCAAAGGGGCTTTTCTTTTATTCCAATCATATTTTCATACTACTACAGCTGACATTGCTACTGTATTTCTGTAAATAGTCACCACTGCTCTCTACTGGATAAAACATGCCAGAGTGGTTCAAACATTAATTTTGAACTTTGCTGCTTAGCAATAGCTGAAGATCAAAGCTATCCTCATTCTGACTGACATTTCTAGTATAAACTCTTCTATCTCAAAAGCACAAACAAGCCTGCACTGCACAACATAACAATGGAATGGATTCATCAAGACGTATTTAGTAAAAGATGCCATTCTTCCCATTTCCTATCTCATATTTTTCTGGTGAAATGTCAACTTTACTTAGTGGCGGCTGGTGAGGTTTGGAGTTGGTGGGGCCAATGCCTTTTGCTCATGCATAGCGTACATCATCACAACTGCTGTAATGGTTCATGTGTACAATACACATGTATAGTTTTCTTATGTGTATGTACACTTTTGGATAACCAAAAGCACTTCACTGACACTTCCCCCTGTAATGTATTTTTCAAAAGTATGAATCTGCCATTCTAGCAAATGACAACTGACAGTCACTTCTTGTATTATCACACTAACAGCGCAATCCTGTGTAACCTTGCACCGGTGTAACAGTAGATACTTATGAGTGCACTTACACCGGTGCATCTGCTGTTACACCAGTGCATCTACTGTTACACTGGTGCAAGGTTACATAGGATTGCGCTGTAATTATATTATCATCAAAAATTTGAACAATAGAGAGGAGTGTTTTTGTTTGTGTTGCTTCACATATCCCAAAATGTGGAGTCTATTTATTGGAGTCTTAACTCATGCTCAAAGCTCAGTATGAGCAGTGTACAATAAACAGCCTCCATATTGGGATCTGTGTGAGGCAACAATACAAATACAATACAAATACAGAACACAACCCTCCCAGGACCTCAGTGCAGAATACTTGTCAGCCAACTCTGAAGTTATTCCTGGAGAAGTCTCTCCCCACTCCCCAAGCATTTTTTAATTTACACAATGCCAAACTATTAAAATCTCAAGGGTTGCTTTCAATAACCTGGAGATTAATGCGGATTCCTGGAGACATTCAAGCCAATCCTGGAAGGGTGGCAACTGTAGGACACAACTGTATAAATTTATACTTTCAGAACATTCATGTGTTTTTATCTATTCAGCAATAATTAATATTGAACACTTCAGGTGTAGCTAGATCATGCAGGCCAGTCACTTCTCATCGCTTAACCACAGGGGTTTTGCGAGGAGAAAAGGAGGTTGAGGGAATGACATGTCTGGCACTTAGCACTCCTTAGAGGGAAGGCAGGGGTGTAACTATGATGGAGCCTGAGGGGCACCTGCCCCAGGCGCTCCACTTAGGGGGGAGCAATCGGGGGACGCACCTCAGACTGCACCGCAACCTCCTCCTCGCAACCTCCTCCTTGGCGCACCCTGAGAAGGAGGTCGTGAGGAGGCGGCCGTGGTCCGATCGCAAAACTGGGGCTGCTCTCCACTCTCTCTCTCTCTGCTAAATTGATTCATTTAATGCAATTAACGGCGCAATCCTGTCTACAAATAGACCAGCGGAGCAGCTGCGTTACGTGCTGTAAGGCACGTTTGAGGCACCTGCAGAGTAAGCAGCACCGGTGGAGAGGCTTGCAGCACTCCTCTGACACTGCAGAGTAGAGCCGTGGCGAAGAGATAAGGCCCTGCCAGGCGGCCGAGGGAGGGCAGAACAGGGTGTTCCGGGGGTGGTTGGGATTGGAGGATTAGGCCTGGGAATGGGGAGGGAACAATGGAGGCTTCCTCCACCATATCCTATTCCCCTTCCCGGATCTGTTGGGCCTTACACAGGCCTCCCAAATGTACGCTAGCAAAATTGCTGGCGTGCATTCAAGGAAGCCCATCGGAGTGGCTGGCGCATTACTCGGGATAAAGGGACAAATGTCCCTTTACGCCGAGGAGGCCGCCGGCTGCTATGGGGGCAGGCCCAATCTTATGTGCATTGCTGCGTCCTGTTAGACAGGATTGGGCTGCAGTGGCGTTTCTACAACCTCCGTGGGGGGGTGCCGACGCAACACCCCCACGTGATGCCACAAGCCCCGCCCCAGGGTGTGTGTGATATCACTTTCGCCGTGCCTCCACCGAATTTCGGCAGCACCACAGCACGAAAGCAACCCCCTGCGTTATCGCGGCCTTTTCTGGGACGTATGGAGCCAGGGAGGGTGGGAGGGCCAATCCTCCCACCCTCCCAGGCTCCGTGCAACCTAAAAAAGGCCGTGAAAATGCAGGGTGTGTGTGTGCTTTCGTGCCGCCACCGAAATTTGGAAAGCAGCACCGCAAAAATGCGCCCTCGCCGCTCGACAACTCCTCCGCCCGGGGCCCCCTGCCCCCCCTAATGACGCCTCTGTTGGGCTACCAGCCTTAAAATGCATTTTTTCCTTTCCCTCTTTTTTTTTTTTTTTTTTGTTGTAGGGGAAAAGCCCCTTTGCCCCTATGGAGGAGCCTCCACTGACTTTACCACAGATAACTTGGAATACGTGTAAGAATCCTTAGAATTCAATTTTAATGTAGTAGGTTACAAGGAAAGAAGGGAAGGAAAAAGAAATGTGTAATATCTTGTATCCCCATAGCGCTCGTTGCTTGGCCAGCTCCTGCCAACCTAGCAGTTCCAAAGCATGTCAATGCGAGTAGATAAATAGGTACCGCTTGCGGGAAGGTAAACAGCGCTCCGTGTTCCAGCTGCATGCTACGCGCTGCGGCAAGGAGAGTCATGCCGGCCACATGACCACGGAGGCATCTTCGGACAACGCTGGCTCTTCGGCTTTGAAATGGAGATGAGCACCACATCCTAGAGTCGGACACAACTGGACTTAATTGTGAGGGGATACCTTTACCTTTTTATATATTCAAAAGCTTTTAAGAATACCTGCCAATAACAGCGGCTACAAAACTATCTTCATCCAATAGAGGCTTCCGAATCTCTAGTTCCTTATAATAATCCTTAAGTCTATAGGGTTGAGACATATAATCTTGATATGTGGTTATCCATTTCTGGAAACACATGTAAGGAGAAAAGAAGGAGATTTTAGAAACACATCAGCTGTCAGGTTGACCTAGCTAAAAGTCATTTTCATGCCTCTTTTCTGGAAAGAGCTTTCAATCCTTCCCCTTTACATTATACTTTTTCTGCTTCTGTTCTCTCATGCTTCAGCCCTTCCCCTACTGTGCCCCTATTGCCCTCCCTTATTGTTCTAACTTTTGTAACCACACTCATCGCTACAGTTTCTCCACCTTGGCAAGCATCAGTCAGGGGCAGGTCTGGAGAAGCCGGCCTAGTCCCATCCTTCCTTTGTCTGCAACAATAGTTTCAGTGATGGATGGGAGGGCAAAGCAATGAGATTATTTTACTACTTCCTAAGCCTTATGTCCATTATTGATGGACATAAGACTTGAGGTTGTGCAGGATTGCGCTGTTAGTCAGAAGCGTCGCTCCGGTAGGGGCGGGGCTGTAAGTATCGCTGCGGTCATAGTATCTTTACCGAGCGAGGAGGAGGCAGCCCCGCCCCCTCACTGTCCGAGCCAGTCCCCTACGGAGAAACCGGCAGGGAAGAGACCCTGCCTGCTGCTTTCTCTGTAGGGGACTGGCTCGGACAGTGAGGGGGCGGGGCTGCCTCCTCCTCGCTCGGTAAAGAGACTATGACCGCAGCGATACTTACAGCCCCGCCCCTACCGGAGCGACGCCTCTGCTGCTAGTTACCATTATTAATACAAGTAATTATTCATTCAATTATAAAAACTGCAGATGGAAAGTGGTGCAATAAAAGAAGCATTCCCTTTTTTTCTGATTTAGGAAGGAATGTCTCTTCTAAAATTATGCCTGCTGTGACACATGTATGCATAATCTAAAAAAAGAAAGTGTGCTTCTTGTTTCATAACTATTTTCATTCATGTGCAAATTTAATCAAGATATTAATTGATTCACTTAAACTCATATGATTAAGCTCATATGATTTCTTTAACTAGGTGACAGGTCTAGACGTCAAACATCATACACCAAATGCAAATACTAATGGAATTTTATATTACTTTTTTTACACATAGAATGAAGCCATTTTCAGTCCAATACTTGCTAAAACCAGTTGGCAGAAATTATATGCGCTATTTTATTGCAGTCCTTGCCATTTGCAGTTTTTACAAGCATTTACATAACATAGCCCAACAAAAAAAGGTTTTTTTTCTGGTGCTTCTGAACTTAGACCTATCTTTGGGTACATTTGGGGCGCTGATTCCAAAAATGGATTTTTTTGAATCAGTGCCCCAAATATACCCAACGATAGGTCTAACTTTTAAGGCACCAAAATAAGTGTTGAGTTGTGTGATATATATTTTTAATATGTTGTCTGATTAATCAGGGTACCTCTTTAGTCAATAAAAAGGTTTTCTTAATTCATTAAATTACTATGTGCAGCCCTTTCTGCTACAAAATCAAATTCTTGGTTGGCAAGAAGTAAATCTAATTAAACATAAAAGAAGAAGATACCTACTTAAACAAATGCTCCATAACTTTCTATTTGTGACTGAAAACAGTATCCAAGGCTAAATGTTCCACAGAAGCCTATAATCAAATAAATAGGTACCGCTTGCGGGAAGGTAAACAGCGCTCCGTGTTCCAGCTGCATGCTACGCGCTGCGGCAAGGAGAGTCATGCCAGCCACATGACCACGGAGGCATCTTCGGACAACGCTGGCTCTTCGGCTTTGAAATGGGGATGAGCACCACACCCTCGGTCGGACATGACTGGACTTAATTGTCAGGGGTCACCTTTACCTTTTTTTTTAAGGCGCACCAGCAATTTTCTATCCAATTTTCTATCTTTGGTTTGGAAGACTGAAACTGTAATTGACTCTAGTTTCCAATTCACCCTACCCAATATAAGATATTTCCTGGAACTATTACAAGCAATCCAAGGATACACACCTACAAAGCTGGGTTCATATTTTGGTATTCTATTGATTAACAAATACAGTATATAAAACTAATAGATAGAACAGCAGATTTAACATAACCAGCTAATAACAGCCCAATCCTATCCTCCCCACCCCATGCAGCCGTGCCAAAAAGGCTCACGGTGCATCCTGTGAGTTTGTGGGGGGTAGATCGGGAGGCTGCATTTTCTCTTACCTCCCCATAAGCCACTCAATGGGCAATGAGTCTACTTATACCTGTGCCAGCTCCTTAGCTGGCACAAGTCTGAGGAGAGAAAGAAGTCATGCCAGCTACTACCGGAGGGGTCAGCATCCGGCACAAGTCGCCTGTGCCAGATGCCACCCCCTTGCACCTCCATCATGCCCTCTGGTCTCCTGCCCTCCCCCTCCCCCATTCCACCGCCCCCACAACCAACCTGGTTTGGCAAGTGCTCCATCTCCCACTACTGTGTGTGGGGCTGCTCTTATGGAAGCATGTGCGTTTTCAGAAGGCTGCTTGTTATGGCCAGAAAGCACACCCTACCACTGGAACACTAGTTCTAGCGGCGGAGAGGGGGCATAGGATTGGGCCGTAAATGAAACTTAGCTGAAGATTCACTTACAGACATTTAATATACATTATACCCAATATAATCTCTGCTTCTTTAATATATATATATATATATATATATATATATATATATATATATATATATATATATATATATATATATATATATATATAATAAAAGATTTTAACTGGAAATATATCAATAGACTTGAGTCGAGTCTACATCACTGGAAAAAAGCATTGCTGTTATTATGAACTAAATCCTGAGTTCTGTAAACTCTTGTACAATATTTGCTTCTTAACATTTGTATTCTAATGTATATACAATTGGTCTTCATTATCCACAGGGGATCCGTTCCAGGTAATGAAACCTGCAGGGGGGCAATTCCGAAAAACCGAAAGTACCTTTCAGAAGCCTCCGGGAGTAATAGACACATTGGGTGCTGACCCCAGCATCTGCAGTTCGCGTTATCCAAGGGGGGGGTAGAATGGAACCCCTGTAGATAACAAATCCGACTATACAAAAGCAGATCTGGTCTTGTAAATTACCTGGATGAAAGACTGCCTAGGAAGCATACATAAGCTGTTCTGGGCTCATCGGAGAAAGAGTGGGGGTATAAGGAAAATACATAGATAAAATGCTAATATTAGACAAATATTAAACATACTAATATTACTAGCAGCACAATTCCATGCATGCTTACTCCGAAGTAAGTCCTATTGAGTTCAATGGGACTTACTTCCAGATTAGTGTGTGTAGGGCTGCCCCCTAAACCTCATATTTCCTTCCAAGCCCTCTCTCCTCATTCACTCACTAAATTCATTGATAATGTCACAATCCAGCTTGTTCCATGAAGGCTTTCTCTTTACTTTTACTCCCTCTTTTACCCAATACATGACATCTTAAATACTTACTAGCACATCCTGTCATGAGTCTACAGGGCCAAATCTGCTTATGTATTAATAATTGTATTAATATAAGTACATGGTAGGTTATGCTACCATGGTAGGTTATGCTATATATTTCTATGCACAAAAATAAATAGGATGTCAGTATTGCATAAAAATATCAACACTGAATTTATATACTACATGAAAGTGGTAGAAATGTTTCAAACCTCATCTATGGTTCCAAGTCTCCAGTATGTTGAACGACACAAATTTTTAGAGCCCAAAGGAATTTCATGTATGTCATAATCTTTAGGTTCAGCCTCTCTGCGGTGGTGCCTTTAAATAAGACAAAAGGGAACTAATACTAAGTAATATGCAGAAGAGGGCACACACAACAATCACAACAAAATGTACAGGCGCCTATTAAAGTCGGACTTGTCACATTTCTGGGGGCTACTTTTGAGATTTTCCAGATTATAATGTAAAACGCTACAAAAACTTGGGAAAAAAAACTACACTTAGACCAGAGTCTATGGTGAGGCACAAATCAAAACAAATGATTTAAAGAACTCTAAATGGAAAAAAAAATCAGCAATTACCAACACCAATAATACATAGTGTTACATATCAAATAGTCTCTTTTTGGAGTTTTTAAGCCTTGTCCTGCAAATATGCAAAACAGACCAGCTTCTGTAGCGTGCTGAAAGATGATACAACTCCAGAACTAGAGCAACCAAAGTACAGAATATACTATGTCTGTGTTGGTTTGAAAGGGGAAAAGAAGTAGTTTGGCACAGAGCGCTAAGCACTTCTTTGACTCTAGGACACCAGGATGACTCCTACACAGGCCAGTCAATAACACCTTTTTCTTCTTACCAGTTGTACACAAAGGTGGGTCTCCCATAATAGGCACTGTTGGAGCGCAAAGTCAGCCCTCCATTGCGCTGCATCACATCTGGAGGACCCATTTCCATCTTGAATAGTTTCTTTTAGGACCACAAGTCTAAGGAGACTTGCTCTGCTATGAGCTCCACAGCTCTAAGAGGTCTTGCTACGCTAGGTCTGAAACCCCTCAGTAGTAAGTCATCATAGACATAAGCAACACCACCATACTCCTCATCCCCCTACACTTCACTTCACTGTTATTAACATCTTGGCATAATCCTACACTCAACACCAGTACACCTAAAAATAAGTAAAATACTAATAAAACTAGTTTCCAAATCTTCTAAACCTTTCACGACTTAAAAGCTCAACTATCAGAAGCAATGAGTGACAGGCAAGCAGCAGTCCTCATACTTCGGAACTCACATTTATCTCCATGGTAACCATAGACGCTGTAAAAATAAAAGCTTCCGAATCATTCCGCTCCAAGGCTGGGACTACTTTTCTGTCGGGCGACGCATTGTGATCTGTCCTTGCAAGTAAAGCGACACGATAAGACTACAACTTCCGAGACGCAACAGTTTGCTTTGAAGGACATTGGCTGGAAAGAGCCTCTTTAATCAGAGCACGAGGTGCGGATACCAAGTCTCTACTAAAACGTATTGGACTGTAGTGGGGAATACAATCGTGTCATGAATGATTGTAATAGGATCGCATCCTTTCCCTTAACAAAAATACAGTGATATTCCTTTTTTTTTGTTTTATGATAAACCTAATAAAACAATTTCAAAAGATATGTTGACAAATTGGAAAGTGTAAAATAACAGCTATAAAGATGATGAATGTCTACTCTAGATTTTTTTTAAAGCATAAAAATTAGTTTAAGCACACATCAAAGTGTGCTCTCGCTCTCACTCTCTCTCAGCAGATATAATTGTTATCTCTGTGCCAAGTTTAGAAATGAGACAGACGTTCTCTCCTCCTTTTTCCTTCCTCTGATGCACTAGCAGGGCAGGAGCTTCCCCTACCTATGTCTGAATGCATCAGAGCCAAGCATACAAAAGAGGGGGGGGGGGATGGAAATGTGAAACACAGCAATTCTGATTCAAGCCTGTGCATGTTTACTCAGAAGTACGACCCATTGTGTTCAGTGGGGTTTACTCCCAGCATGCATGGGGCTGCAACCTTAGAGTTGCTGCAACCTCTCTTTGCTGTGACATTTACTGTACACCAGGTAGATATGAGGATGCTCTCACTTGCCCAGGGCTTAGAAAAAAGTGAAGCGTGTTGTATCTCTGTGACACAGTTTTATTTTTGCAAGTGCACTCAGTTCCATTGTGCAAGGAAAGAGACTCAATTTACTCAACTTCATACTATACTTTAGTACAGCAACCATAAAGAGAGGATGCCAAAAATTAGAATAGATGCTTTTGAACCGAAGAATAGATGCTTTTGAACTGTGGTGCTGGAGAAGACTCCTGAGAGCCCCTTGGACTGCTAGGAAATCAAATCGGTCAATCCTAAATGAAATCAACCCTGACTGTTCCCTGGAAGGACAGGTACTAAGGCTGAAACTCAAATATTTTGGCCACCTAATGCGAAGAGAGGAGTCTCTGGAGAAGACTCTGATGCTGGGAAAAATTGAAGGCAAAAGGAGAAGGGGAAGGCAAAGGATGAGATGGTTAGACAGCATCACCGATGCAACAAACATGAAAATGAGCGAACTCAGGAAGATAGTGAAGGATAGGAAGGCCTGGCGGGATATGGTTCATGGGATCACGAAGGATCGGACACGACTTAACGACTGAACAACAACAACAACAATGTTCTGACATCTGATTTACAAAGTTCTCTCAGTACCCAGTCAACATTCCCCCAAAATTATACAGTAATCAGTTTTGAGAAAGATAAAAGGTTTTATGGTTGGATCCAAATGTATGCTCTCGCAACAGCATGAGCGCAAGGGATCTTCTCCCTCTTTTCCACTACAATCCCCCAGAAAGGCACATCGAAGAGCTGGGATTCTCTCTGAAATAGTGTGTGGATGTGATGCAAGGAATATGGGGGGGGGGGGGGAATCATTTTTTTTAAAATGCTTAAATTACTACATACTACTACATCATAAAAACATAAGAAAAGCCATGGTGGATTAGGTCTGATTTCCAAAGAAGATAAATCACTGATGAGTGAGGCAAAGCACTTCTTTGTATACTGAACTGAGTGCCTCTCTACAAATAAGCTAAAGCTGAAGAGCAACAAGAGCAAAAGCAGACACACTGTGATGTTTTAATCATGAGGCGATGCCTCTACAAAGAGAAAGATCAGAGACCACAGTGTCACAAAAATACTGAAGTGGAAGGCTTACCTCATCCAAGGCACAGGTCCCAGAATATCAAGAAAACACTTTTGGGGGAAAAAAAATAGAGATCAACAAGAACTCAAGAAAATAAAGAGCTTTCATGAAAAGAGGTAACAGAGAAAGTTGGCCTGATCCAGCAAGGCTCTTCTTATGTTCTTATGTAACATACCTGGTTGCCCTGCCAGCTTCCAGAAGGGTCCAGCGCCCCCGCTGTTGCCTCTGCAGGCCTCCCCAAGGCTCCAAGAAAACGGAGCCATTTGGAGCCTTGGGGAGGCCTGCAGAGGCGGCAGCAAGCCCCCTGGACCCTTCGGGAAGCTGGCAGGGCAACCAGGTATGGCGAAAAGAGCATTTCTGTGTCGGCGGCAGGCGTGATCCTGGAGCACTGCCTCTGACATTGCCCCGCCCCCTCAAAGACTTACAGGATAGTAAACCGCTGGGTTAAACCGCTGAACCATAAGCTGTCGATCAAAAGGTCGGCAATTCGATTCCCGCGACGGGGTGAGCGCTCGTTGCTTGGCCAGCTCCTGCCAACCTAGCAGTTCCAAAGCATGTCAATGCGAGTAGATAAATAGGTACCGCTTGCGGGAAGGTCAACAGCGCTCCGTGTTCCAGCTGCATGCTACGCGCTGCGGCAAGGAGAGTCATGCCGGCCACATGACCACGGAGGCGTCTTCAGACAACGCTGGCTCTTCGGCTTTGAAATGGAGATGAGCACCACACCCTAGAGTTGGCCACGACTGGACTTAATTGTCAGGGGATACCTTTACTTTACCTTAAACTCCCCTGTAGGACTTTGAAAAACACTGGTCTAGGGCAATCACCTCAATCTGTCTCACGGATGGGCTCAGAGGTGACCCATTAGGGGCCATTTGGGGTGATACTTTAGTGTCAAAACCAACCTCTTGTGAAAACAGAGCTGCATGTTCACACAGGACACATATCCTGGCTTCTCACCTCCCTTCCTGGTACTGGTTACTTTTCCTAATTGTGTGGGGGAGGGGGCCTCCCCACCACCTGAAAACCCTCACCTACAATTTTGCAGCCCCTGGAGCACATACATGCACCCGCCTGCACACCAGCATATAAAGGGTTGGGCAGACCGCTGCCCTCCTGTCAATAAAGGGTGCGTGCTGAGCTCCAGATAAGGGAAAGGGAAGGAGAGGCAGGCTCCAAATAGCGACATAAGTAGAGGAAAAGAGGAAAGAGAGGTGATCCGGAACCACAGTCGCTTTTTTTCCCCTTCTCCCTTCTTCCTCCAGCAGCCCCAAAGGGAGGGGGGCTGCCCATGTCGTGATCCTTTTCTGACTCACTCTCAGTGAGCTGGAGAAGGATTGGAGTGTCGACTGGAATGCCAGGCTGGATAGGGGGCAGACTGCAGACAGATGGGTTGGGACCTGTCAGTTCGCCACCCCTCCAGCTTGCTGCTCCATGAAATGATTTCAAGTCACTTCATGGACAGGCTGGCCTTGTAGGTTTAGCAGCATGCATAGAGGGATAGTTTGGATGAACCGCCCCTGTCCCCAGGTGATCAGAGAAAGTAGCCAGGGAGGGCAGAGCCAGGCCATGTGCACATTATGAACACACATGTCTGTGATTGCATAGTGCCAGTTTGGGCACTAAAGCAAGGAACCACCCCTACATTCAAAATAATTGAATTTACTATCCTGTACACATGTGTAGATTGAAACTGTGCAGCCAAATTCTTCCTATTCCCATTCACTCCCATTGATCTCAGCGGGCCTTGTTTACAAGTAAGTGTGTGTTGGATTGCAGCAACCCTAGCATTTTTACTGTGTGAGCAAACTAGCCAAAGTCAAGCACATTGAGAAATCCAATTCATTGCAACGGGAACAGTAAACAGATGTTTCAATACAGCCTGCTGGCTCGTATTTTTGCCTGAAGATTATCATATGAAAATTGAAACGTAGCATTTTAATTAAAGAATTTTATTCTGTTTGAACCTAGTCCTTGGTCTGCACCAGTTCTTGGTTTTTGCTTTATAAGAATTTTTTCATCATGGCTTTTAAACCCGTCTTTCTTTCTTCTACCATTGTCGCTGGCCATGAAAGCCTAAACTCGTATCTAGATTTTCACTGTTTTCCATTGAAATCAATAGCTCTTAAAAGTATTCAGCTTTGTTTGGAAAGATTGTGCCCTAACATGTTACTGGCAATCCTACTTGTTGTTTATTTAGATTTTCCTGTTAATTCAGTGGCACTTGCTTAAAGGTAAGAATCTGGAGCTCATCACATGCAGCCAGATACTATGCATGCTAACTTGGACATAAACCTCACTGTGACTGAACTCAATGGGACTTGCTTCCAAGTAAACATGCACTTATTATTTTGACGACGTACATACAGTATCTCACTGTACTGAATGAGGATTAAATACCATAAATCTGCATAGGATGCCAGGCTAGTACAGCAGATTGCACTAAAGTCAGTTTGTCTTACTTACGAGTAAGCATTTCAGGGACAGGGTTGCACGAGTTGTTTGGGGTGGCAGCCTCAGATTTTCTCTCCTTCTGCATTTTAGCAACAGACATGAAAATGAGAAGAAGGAAACTAAGAGGTTACCAAAAAGAGGGGAAACAATGACACCCAAGACGGCTAGCGACAAAACTAGGGGCGAGTAAAGCAGGCGGGCAGAATCTTTTCGCTTGAGGAGCGGCAGTCAAATCTCTTAACCCTCGACTCCACTGGGGTCAGATAGACCGACAAAAAGAGAAGGCGGCGGCGGGGGCGGCAGCAGCACCGCCTCTTAGGTTGGATTTCTTCGGTTCCCCAAGCTCCGCGCTCGGCGCTCCGCCCTGCGGGGGCCGCTGACCCGGATGCGCTTTGCTTTCCCCGGCCAGCCTATGCGAGACGACGACGGTGCCGCTGCTGCCGCCAGTAGCTGCAGCGGCGGCAGCAGTAGCAGTGGAGGAGGAGGAGGCGGGGACCGAAGATGGCCGAGTCCCCGGAGGAGGTGGCGGTACTGGTACAGCGGGTGGTGAAGGACATCAACAACGCCTTCAAGCGCAACCCTCACATGTGAGTGAGCGAGCGAGAGAGGGACCAAAACGGGGGAGAAGAATGTTGGCAGCGCGTTCTAGAACTCCCGGGGTCCGCCTCCCCTTAGGGCAGGGCAGCAGCAGGGGGAGTGGAGAGGAGACAGGACTCGATCCTCTTCTGTCCCAGGCCAGGCTGTGCTGATAGGGCTCGGCTAAGTTGCTTGGAATCACAGCAAAGTTACTGACCATGCTGCTGACTGTACGAGGTGATGCTAAGTGACTCCAGCCATCCTTTCTCTCACCGCCGAACTTCCATCCCTCAATGTGAGAGTAACTTCACAAAAAACCTGGGAGAGGGGAGAGCTGGGAATTCCGCCCATTAATGGGAGCAAAACCTTTGCATAAAATGCTGTAACCTAATATTATGATGGCATGACCTATAGCAGATTATACCAGAGGGTAACAGCAGTGTGCTGAAGAAGTCAAGATCAAAGGCACACAGTGATGTAACTTTCAACGTTTTATTCTTGTTGTGTGTGTTTTAAGCTTTTAAAATGCGTGTGGGAAGGTTGTGTTTCCAAACTTCAGTTTCCCTTTGTTAGAAACAGCATGGGTGTGTGATAATGAGGTAATGTAAGACTCGCTTTCCACGTAGAGTTGCCGGAAAGCCTTTCGTTCTTTCAAAAGCTTGCTTTTGTATGCCACAACAAGGAGCGCAATAATGGATATATTAGCATTCTCTGTAGAGGCTCTGTAAAATTTTTGATCCCACCGCACCACAGTGCCCATTTTTTAAGTTTTCAGTGTGGGTTAAAAAAAAATGACAGCCCTAATTTTGCAGGATCATCTTTTTAAAGACTTTTCATCCACTCACCTTGAACCCTCACAGTTTGTGTCTATGACATTATTAGTCCAAATGAAGAAGTTAGGAGAGAGAGACTCTAGAAAAGATCTGGATCGTTGGCACGGATTCAGTTTGTTGTCAGTTGGGAATAAAGTGCTTCAAGGCACTTTGTTTTTGCATAAGGCCAAGTGATTGACATGCAAGCTGCACTTTTTAGGATCTTGACTAAAGGGCTTCATTTGGCTAACAACCTCTTATATAAGGATGGGAATGTTTATACAGTATATGTGGTTTCAAAAGTCAACATTTCGGACTGAGGTCCACATGGTGAACAAAGTTGGGTTAACATTCAGTATGGTGCTAATATTAAGAAAAACAAATGACTCTTTCTCCACCTTTTGTGCTTTTGGTTTAATTCCTTGATGTTGCCAGAGGGCCATCACACACAAAAGGAAAAATGAGTGTCCGTTTCGCCATCCTGTGCCTCCATGGCGACCACGGTGGCATGAGGAGGGCAGGCATGGCATGTCTGAAAGTACAGTAATGCATTCTGGGAAGCTTTGATAGGAGGATTGTTTAACATTTATCTTGAGAAAAGTGTCTCCCATCCAATGTTATGGTGTTTGCTGCACAGACAAAAGACATAAGACAGCTGGTGTAGCCTAGTGGCAAAGAGAGGGAGGTGTGAATTAGGACTTCCCCAGTTTGAATTTCGCCTCTGCCATGAGCTCATTAGGCAGGCAACTCCCTCCCCACTTCAGCTTTCCAAGTGCCATATGAGGATAATAGTTCTTACTTACATGACAGAGTTGTTGTAAGGACTGCATCAAAATCATAATTAGAAAGTGTTATACAAATGTTTATTATTATTATTATTGTTGTTGTTGTTGTTATTGGAAACTCTTCTGTCCCATCATATGTGATGTGATCTTGGAAACTATGGTTTTGTTCTTAATTCTTATAGGCAACTATTATATATGACTATAATGTCTATTATATTGGTGCTTTTGCTAATTTCTACATCATTGAATATAGGGTTTACCGTATTGCATTGCTGGAAATCCCACTCTGAGATTGTGTCAACATTTTTTTTGGGGGGGGGGAAAGAATCTTCTTTTGGAATCCTCTTTGAAAGCAGAATTCTTCTTTGCACTACTAGATTAGGGTTTGGGGAAACCTGTCGTAAGCAAAGCAGAAGAGACCTTGCATGCATTTTCTCCTGACTTGCACTGTGGCACTGGTGTCCCTTTGGCTTTCATCAAGTGTGAGTGTCAAGAGAAAAATAAAATAGGTCTTTATGCCCACACTGATGGCTACATGGCGAAGGGACATGGGGTAAAAGCTTTAATAGGGTTACAAAGAGTAAGATTTTGCTCTGAAAAATAGGTAAACCAGTTTGGCACTAGTAGTGATTGATTGCCATGGGCATAAATGTACTTGCTGTCTCCACTTTTTGCCGCTACCACCTTGTTCGTGCCACTCCCATCCCAAACGTGTCCGTAGTCCTGCTCATCACATGTTGCCCTCTCCATCTTAGCATGGTATGATTTTGATCTTCACTGGGGGCCTCTAAATGTTGTTGCATTGGAAGAGCTGTTGACTCCAGTACTGCCCATTGTTCAGTGGGATCTGAAAACCTTTTTGTTTCAGTTTGCCTTCTCTTGAGTTTTCCTGTTTGTACCACATTTTTATTTGGCCGCAAGCTTGCCCGTTTTTATTGTGGTTGTTTGGACAGTTGTTTTTAAATTCCTCATGTTTCTTTCACTGGAGCAGGAGGGGAAACAATGAGGCTTGTCTGCGCTCCCCATCCTTGCCAGAGGGCACCAGCCCACTTACCATAGTGATGATGGCAAACAACATTATGGAAGAGATTGGGATTTTATAGCCTCCATGACACAACCATCATGTTTTTGTCGCAATAAATACCAGATTCCACACATCTGGCAGGCCATGATTTTGATGGCCTGCCGCAAGGCGGGGAGAACTTTGAGTACTTGTGGGGGCGATCCCGGGGATTGCCACCGCCACAAAAAAAGCACCTGAAAACAGTGGGGTTTTTTTAACTTACCTGTGCTTGGGGGGGGGGAGGCCTGCACAACCCTCCGCAGGCCTCCCCAATCTTTAGATCGCTGAAGATTGGGGAGGCCTGTGGAGGATCATGCAGGCCTCCCCGAACACCCCCAAGCACTGGTAAGTTAAAAAACCTCACCGTTTTGGGGCGCTTTTTCGGCGGCGGCGATCTCTGGGATTGCCGCTGCCATATTGTCCCCACCCCTTAAGGGGCAGGGGGCAGTTAGTGGTTCCAGTGGTGGGGCGCGACCCACCACTTTGAGAACCACTGATCTAGTGTTTTATCAGACAGGCTGATGGTGATATGGTGAAGTTCAATGCTGTTCATTTGTCATGGATAGGTGGCAGTCAGAGGCATTGTTACGGTTGGTGCGGTAGGCGCGGTGGGCCCCAAGCGGCGAATCCGTTGCCTCCTCTTCACAGCTGTTCTCGGCTGCAGGTTTGGTCCCCCCACCCTCCCTTGTTCCGTTTTGCTCCAAAAAGGAGCCAAAAAGTGTTTCTGAGCTGTGGCGGTGCACAACGATGACATCACGTGCCCCAGGGGCGGGGCGGGTGGCATCCATGGGGGGTGGTGTTGTGGCGGCCCACACCCCACGGGGCGTGTACGTTCGCCACTGGTGGCAGTTGGGTAGATTTTTTACTGGTCTTGACCTTCCCTTGGATTTTCAGGTGACAGCTGTAACCAGGAGTTCCTTTGCTTCGGTTAGGCTGCTGTGCCAACTGCACCCTTTCCTGAAGAAGGCAGATCTGGTCACAGTCACATGTGCCTAGTCACATCCAGATTTGATTTTTTGCATCACACTGTACATGTTATTTGAAACTTAACTGTGCAAAGAGTCCTGATTGGGGCCACCTTTTTAGAGCATGTGATGTCATTGCTGTTTCAGCTTACTTGGCTCCTGGGACTTAAAGTGCTTGTTATCGCCTTCAAAAACTCTAAATGGGTTAGGCCAGGTTATTTTAAAGCCTGCCTCCCCCCACATGATTCTGCCTGATCATTTGAATCCTCAGTGAAGGTTCTGCTCCATCAGCAGAAGCTTAGTTGGTGGTGCCATGGGACAGGATGTAGAATGCCCTGCCCTGGGAAGTCCAGTTGGGTTAGTAACATCATTGCTAACTTTCTGGTGTCTCTTGGACAGTTCTCTTCCTTTATACTTCTCCTCTTGGGTCCTGAATTTACCTGCTCTTGAGCCCTTGAGGAGGAGGGGGGGGGTTGTGGTGGTTTTTGTTTCTTTTCTTTTCTTTTTGCTTTGCCGTTTCTATCTTGTTTGTCGTATTGACTTTTGTTCAGTATTTATAAGCTACCTTGGAGGTTCCATTTCCATTTAATAAAGACAGAAAGTGCATGATAGAAATATTTTAATAAATGGAGCCAGAATCTTGGGTAAGCGCTGAGCTGTAAACCTTAATACGTGAATGCTTTGAGGGGAAACAAATTCCACAAGTGTTTCCATTAGGTTGAGTTTTAAGTTTTAAGGCAGTGCTTGTTTGAAAGCTGCAGAAGTGCTTCTGTAGTTTTAACCAAAGGTCAGGCTTTCCACACCCATCATCAGCCCTTCAGTAGTGGCAGAAACAATCCTGTTTTCTTTGAATGTAGTGGTAGAAGGTGAAATCTACTTTTACAATAAAGAGTCTTTGTGGGTTGAGATCAAATATAGCCATTCTTTCAACTTCAAGGGAAGGGCATTTATGAGAATGGGTTTCTCATAAATGGGCATAAAAGAACTTACCATATGCACTGTTTCTTTTCAGTGAGTGAAAGGTGAATTCATATATTGTATGGTTGCAAATATGGTAGATGGGTTTTTTTAATATCTGCATATGCACACCACAAGGAGCCATAGCCAGTGCAGGTACATGTATCTCTGTGATAAACAAAGCCAACAGCCTTAAGAAGGCACTGTCTTCCAAGCACCATTTTCAGGTTGAAGAGTCGTCTTTCATACTGAGTTTACGCTTGCTTTCAAGTAGATTGCTTTAATCTCTCAAAGGGAAGGTAACTTTTCTATTCTTATTTTTTTAAGCAGATACATTAAACATTAAGCTCATATTTTTGACATGTTTTGCTCATTTGTGATTTTCTGACTAAAGTAGGACAAGCCACCTTCCTTCACTGTGTTCTATTTTTAAATATCCGCTTAATTTGTTCAATTCAATGTACAATGTTCTTGGCCCTAAATCTTCCACAGACGTTTTGAAGCCAATTCATCAAATAACTTATGTGGCAATGGGGCTACTCGGGTGTGCATTTTTTGTTTTTGTTTTTTAATGAGATGTTCGCTCTCGCTAGCAATCTTTCTAATCTGAAGAGGAAATGAATGCCTTCTTTGTGCCTGACCACTGCAGAATGTTCAGTTTCCTCAGTTCAATATGTGCCCTGTCTAGATTGTTCAAAGGTGTCGCAGAGTGCTTTCACAGCACTACTTTAGTTCTTGCATTCAAACTCTGTTGGGGAAGGAACTTCCTCATGGCTTCAAACATTAAGCCGACACTAAGAAATATGGTTGACATTCCCATTCTGATTTGGATTTTTAGAGCAAAGTTTCATGCGTCTTGCTCTGCAAATCCAATGCATGTTTACTTGAGAGTGTGTTCTGGTTCGTTCAAGCTGCAATCCTACATAGTAATAATACCTTCAATAACATGGGGGATCCATTCCTGGAAAGCTGAACACTATGTGAATACTGAGTACTGTATAGCCAAAGGCGTCGCTCCGGTAGGGGTGAGGCCGTAGGTTTCACTCGTCGTAGTCCGGTTTACCGAGCGAGCAGGAGGCGGCCCCGCCCCCTCACTGTCGGAGCCATTCCCCTGCGGAGAAACCAGCAGGCAAGAGACCCTGCCTGCTGCTTTCTCTGCAGGGGAATGGCTCCGACAGTGAGGGGGCGGGGCCGCCTCCTGCTCGCTTGGTAAACGGGACTAGGACAGAGCGAAACGTACGGCCCCGCCCCTACCGGAGCGACGCCTCTGTGTATAGCAGATGTCATTAACGATAAGGCAGGAAACTGGCGCTAATTGGCCAGAATACACTGCAGTTCTAGATCACTTTCTGAGCATGCAAATCAAAAGTATTGCTATCTCCATATTGTATCTAGGGAAGCTGAGGTTGAGAGGGAGCGGCTTGTGTAGGCTCCCCTCCTGAGGCCATGGCAGAGGTGGAATTTGAACCAGGGATGTGGATTTGCAACTCAGTTCATTAGCCATTCTGCTAAGTACTACATCACCACTCTGCTACATCACCATTGGCTGAATTGTCACATCTGGTTAAAATAGTGTCCATCTTGTACTCTAGTCTGGATGGAATAATTGGCTCTTTTATCATTACAACATACGCTAAGTCCCCAGCATACCTACTGACTGCATTCTGGAGGTCTGTCCGGAAGTCAGAACGTACATAGCTCAAAACGGCCAGCTCCTTCCAGCCCAGTGCAATTGTGCCTGTACAAAAACACTGCAAAGGATGTACTGCACCTGTGTGAAAGCGCTGAAGCAGCTGTCCAATACTCTAATGTCAGTAACTCGGGGTGCCAGTGTACATAATTTGAAATCAGATGTGTATGGATTCTGTATTAATGAGCAAAAAGAGCCCGAGATTTAGAATAAAGCATTGTAAAAATGTTTTGCAAAGTGATTTTTGTGACTATTAATAGCACTGTAATCCTAAAATGTTTTCCTCATTACATTTTGGTACCGGTACGTAATTGCTACTTAGACTTTTGTTATTGGCAAGCCTTAACAATTTTCCTTTACAGTTAGTTCCTGAGTTACAGTAAGGATGTCCGACTGAAGGGTGTCCCTAGTTATGGACAGTCAAGTCTGTGCTTCGGTGCAGGCGTGATCTGTCTGGCCTTGTACTTTTGTACCTGCACAATAGCACTGTTCCAACTTACATCTGCTCTGACTTCTAGACAAACGTCCAGAACCAAACTTGTACGTAAGTCGGTGGCTACCTGTAATTCCACTCATGCCATGGTGTCACAAGGCACCTGCCTTGTCCTTCTCTCTGGCAGCTCAAGCTACAAGAGTGTTATTCTTAGACTGAGTAAAATTCACGGGATTATAAACCATAGGTATAAAAACAAAGATTTTAATTATAATAAGTTGAAAAAATGACTTTTCGTCTGAATTTTACCAGACCATCAGCGCAATCCTATCCAACTTACACTAATGGTGTAACCAGCAGTGCAGCGAGAATGGGAGGCCCCAGAACGGAAAGGGGATTCAAATCCCCTTTGAATCCCCCTTTGGAGGGGATTTGAATCCCCTTTCTGTTCTGGGGCCTCCTGTTCTCGCTGCACTGCTGGTTACACCAGTGGTGTAAGTTGGATAGGATTGCACTGCATGTCAAGTTGGTCACTCAGCTACACCACATTGGTTATTGGACAGAGAAACACTTCATTTTAATATTGTTATGTCACTTGCTGCCAAAACAGAGCCTGGTTATAGCTAAGGTTGCCATAGCCTTCTTCGGGTTGCCTATCACAATATTGACACAGTGTAATCTAGATTAGGCTATACCAACATGGCACAACTTTCAAACAATAAGTTCCCTAAATCTGCAATCCTATACACACACTTACCTGGGAGTAAGCCCCACTGAGCAGAATAAGACTTCCTTCTGAGTAGACATGCATAGGATTGCGCTACAAGTCTATTAATATATTTCCTGACTCACCAACTTTTGTGTTCCAGTTGTGTTTTGGAAGCAGTAGAGGGCCAGTTTGGTGTAACATCTACAGTATTGGATTTAAGAGTGGAGAGACCGTATGGGTCAGATCTCTGGTTGGCCACAATACTTACTGAGTAATCTTGGACCAGTCACTGTCTCTCAGGTATCCGACACCATGGAGTTGTAGTGGGGATGAAATTGGGGGAGATGTCTGAGCTCCTTAGAGAAAAGGTGGGATAAAGATAAACGTAATAATAGTTGAGAATGTTTGTACTCATCTACTACGCTTTGTATACTTCAGGGCCTAGTTTGCTTAAAATTGCTTTGCTCTTTTATTTTTATTTTTACACAAGTGAATACATGTAATCCCCCCCCCTCCGGCTAGCAAACTAAATAATGAGTGTAAATATGTTGTTGCATGTAGACTGGTAAGTTTTCATGAGAAGCTAATGAAGCAAATTGTGAGTTGTATTTTTTATATATCCATATACCTGTATATCTACATCTGTATCAGCATACATATGAAAAATGACCTCCCTTATTTTGCGATGTTAAGTATATTTACCAGGAAATGAATCTCATTGAACTTGGTGAGACTTACTTCCAAACGAACATTCATATCTGCACGATGGCTTGGCAAAAGTATGCCTCCCAGGTTAATTTCTGACCCACAAGCTAGAAAGGATATGCACTTCAAAAAGAAATGCATTATTTGCCATGTCAGTTTATAGCCCAGTCCTATCTGCAGTGACTCAAAAGTAAGCCCTACTCTCAAGCAAGTATGTGTAAGAATTCAGTCTTAATTGTATAGTAGGAGATAGTACTCAGATTGGTTGGGCCTGTACTAGAAATCTAACAAAAACCAGACAGACAAGACCAAGGGAAGAGACTCAGAAATAGGTTAGTGCACATTGACAGGAGATAACAAAGATGGACCAAGTGAGAGAAATTGGCAGACTTGTGCTGTGAGCAATCAAGTGGTGAAAGCCGGAAATAGTTGCCTATTTATATTTTTACTTTTTTTTTTGGTCTTTAAGAGATGAAATTGGATTAATTCCCTGTCCTGAAGCCAGATATAACCGGAGCCCTATCGTCTTGGTAGAAAACAAACTTGGTGTGGAAAGCTGGTGTGTCAAGTTTCTTTTGCCCTATGTCCATAACAAGCTTCTCCACTACAGACAAAGAAAGCAATGGCTCAACAAAGAAGGTAAGTGACTCCCTAAAATGCATGGCATGAGTGCATCATTTTTCCTTTTCATCAGCAGAGACATTTTCCTTTTCTTTTAAACAGCATAGACAATCTTAAAAAAGTATTACTTCTTACATTGGAGTTGCCAGAACAAGAAGAAATGATTGTTGAGCTGGCCTCTTGCATTTGGTTTTTATAAATGGGGTGCTTTTAACAACATTGACATTCTGACTCTATCTCCTTGCAGTGGTTTTTTGTGAAAGCAAAGGGCTGAGTAGTCCATAGTTTTCACTCCTTGAATGGAAGGAGCTTCTGTTTGCAGAAGGCCCCTTTCCATGAGTGGAATTCTCCTTCTATTTGTGGAATGAAAACTACGCATCCAACTTAGGGTTATTGTTAGAGTTTGTGGATACTACAGTTGTGGAGTTTATGTGGATACCTTCTTCTCTTCGAAACTGTGGTAACTATTAAGTACCTTTGAGGAATGGAATGCCTGTTTAGCTATGCTTACCAGATCGCCGACCAGGACGGAGCAGCCTGCCCTTAAGGGGCGGGGCGCGGGGGCCAGAACGCGACACGTTCTGGCCCCCCTTGCGCCCCGCACCTTAAGGGCAGTCTGCTCCGTCCCGGTCGGTGATCTGGTAAGCGTATGTTTAGCTAGGCAACCTAGTCCAGCTTTGTGAAGAGTAAACAAAATGTTGCAGAGAACACTCACTTTTGAAGTGTGAAATGAACTCAATTCCTCTCAGTTTTAAACATAAGTCAGTTTTGGTTTTTTGGTTTTTAAAAGGGGTATATCCTGCATCCCCCCCTTGTGCACACAGTGTCTGAGGCGGTGTACAGATATTCAAAATAAAAATACAAAATATTAAACACCTTGAATATTAAGCACCATAAAAACAGCAGATAAAAACGTAACAGAGGCACATAGTAACAAAACTTTACTATGTCTAGCACATGGTGGTCCAACGCGTGGCCCGCAGCCCGCATGCGGCCCTCGAAGGCCTCTGCTGCGGCCCCCGGCTGCTCTTGGAGCTCCCCTCCCCCGCAGTCACCCACGCTCCCCTGATGATCAGAAAGGCGGTCGGGAGCCGACCGCCTTTTCGATCTTCAGGGGAGCGTGGGCGGGGTATGCTAGACAGCGGGGCGGGGCATACATCGGTCATTATTATTAATTAATTAATAATTTAATTTATTGTGCGGCCCCCGGGTTTCATGTCGAAGTTCACATGTGGCCCTCGAGGTACGAAACGTTGGACCACCCAGGTCTAGCAGGACCAACAAGGATGCAGTCCCCCTGTCTAGTCCCCAGCATAAATTATCCACCAAGGCTGTTTCTGTCCCCAAACTGGGACTGAAACCAGATTGAAAGGGGTCCAGAAGATCAGTTTCATCCAGGAAACTCCCAAGTTGTGACTCCAGTACTCATTTGATCACCTTGCCCAAAACTGGGAGGGAAGAGACAGTAATTTTCCTGTACCGTATTGGTGTTCAAAAGCAGCAGCTTCAGGCTAGAGGGGTCAGTTGGATCATCTGATAAGACTTCAGTATTTGGTTGGTCCACCTGTTCCTCAGGTGCTCACTTTTGCAGATGCATCAGTGAATCTGAAGAAGTCATGCTCACTTCTCTGTGAGATGTCTAGCATTTTCAGCATGACAAATACAACTTAAAACTAGGCAATAAAACAATGGGGTAGCTCCAATGGCTAATGATGTACAATTTGCTAAGCACATTGACTTGGAAATTACTTATTTCCAGGTAAATGTGCTTAAGGTTAAATCAACCTGCTGACTTTATTATTAAAGTGCAACTGCAACTTTTATTACTGCAACTTTCTTTTGAAGATATTCCTAAAAGAAAGCCCTGTTCTGGAGTCTCTAAACACTTTATATACAATTTTACAAACAAACATAAATATCAAGTTACAGGAAGGGTGTTTCTCAGTTGTTGAGCTCATGCTTTGCATGTGAAATATCCTAGATTTGACACCTGGCATTTCTGGTTAAAAGGATCTTGGGTAGCAGGGCTATGGAGGATCTCTGTCTTTGGAGAGCTGTTGCCTGTCAGTGTACAGTGGACCCCTGCTACCTGTGGATCCGCCATCCATGGATTTGTCTCAACGCGGGGGTCACTGTAAAAACCTGAAAAAAGGGGGGAAGGGTTAAAAATAGTGTTCCTTACCTTTTAGCTGCCTAACCGCTGAGTTTTCAGGGCTATAGAGAGCGAAATCGCACTCCTACAGCCTCTTCCGGGTTGCTCGACTTCCCCCTTCCTTTCCCAAGGTCGCCCCAAAAGGCATTGCGACCCAAAAGAGGCTGTAGGAGCGCGATTTTGCTCTCTACAGCCCTGCAAATGGAGAGGTTTGGCAGCCAAAAGGTACCCTTTTCTCCCCCAGGTTTTTACAGTGACCCCTGTATCTGTGCTAAAGCGATTTTGCTTTATGCGGATTTCAGTATCTGCGGGGGGAGGGTCCAGAACGGAACCCCCGTGGATAAGGAGGTCCAACTGTATACAATATTAGCTACGAGAGTGAATCCTCTTACCATATAAAGACATTTTATGTGTTTATCACAGGCAGTCAGTACCCTCACCATCTATAGATCAGTATATGCTTCTTGTCCCTGTAGTCTCAGAATATTTTCCCAGGCCGCCAAGACTGTCTGTCTATCTGTAGAACAAATTTCTATACCGGTATATAATCCCTCATTTACAAAATCTAGACTTCTGAAATGGAGATTTGACATTGCTTATTACTGTTTTTCTCTTTTGAAGTTGACTGCCACTGCGGCAGAAAGGCAATGGGCGGGCCCAGATGTAATGGTAGGCCATGGTTTGGCATTGCTAGCATGAGCTTTGATGCGTTCCCACCCTTTTGCATTGAAGGGAGGAAATGTGCTGTTTCTGTTCCTGGTTTAATACAAATCATGATTTGTTATCTTATCTGAACCTGGAAAATCACTGTTTGTTGTAACCACAGTTTGTGAACAAGCAGAGATATCAAGCTGGAATTTGGGGGGGGGGGGTGGAGTGTGCAAGCCTGAGCCTCATTCTAGTAATACTGAGCCATGTTAATCTTGACTTACTGTTCCATTTGAATCCCATCAGTATTTCCAAATGTTCTACTTCCAATGCATCTGGGCGAGAGCAGGCTGAGCTTGTGTTGCCCTGGAGAGCACCAAGTGAGCTATTTGCTCCAACAACAGCCAGAGGAGAATAAGTAAAGGGGCAGACTTCACCCCAGTCAGGCTCCATCCTCCTGCCTGCAGAGCAGAGAGAATTAAAGGGGCAGCACTATTTTGTGTCCCTCTTTTGTTCCATTGTCTTTCACCTGGGCTGTTGCTAGTACTAATGTGTAGGGTAGAGGAGTGTGATGTTATGGGTCTTGGCGTAAGTAGGCTCCTCAGGTGATATAGTTCTGGGATCTTTAGCTCATGGGGTCTGTGATTGTCAGACATAAGTATAACCTCCCACATTATGGAACATTGGGTAACTTGCCTAGCTGAAACATGGTTTTCTTGAGCAGATAATGACACTTGAAAATTAATGTTTTAGGTGTTCTGCCATACAGTAGGACCCTGAGTGTTTTACATATATAGTTAGAGAAGAATTTAGAATTGCACTAGAATTCAGTTGAGCCATATTGAACACACAGTGGCGTCTTCAGGCCTGAAGACGCCTGGGGCTAGGGGGGCGGGGGCTGGCCGAGCGCCCCCCGGACGTCACGTGACGTGTGACGTCACGTGACGTCCAACGACGCAGTTGCTCCTGTGACTCAAAAGCTGGAGCGCCGCCCGCCCGCTATGGCTGCGGGCGGGCGGCGCTCCAGCTTTTGAGTCCCAGGAGCGAGAGAGCGTCGTGGTGGTGGTGTAGGTAGCTGCGCGTTGCCTAGACGACGACGACGCTCTCTCGCTCCTCGGACTCAAAAGCTGGAGCGCCGCCCGCTGCGGGCGGCGCTCCAGCTTTTGAGTCCGAGGAGCGAGATCGTTGTCTAGGCAACGCGCACAGCGCGTGCCCGCAGCCACAGGGTGTGGGCGCGTGCTGCGCGTTGCCTGGACGACGACGCTCTCTCACTCCTCGGACTCAAAGCTGGAGTGCCGCCCGCCCGCTATGGCTGCGGGCAGGCGGCGCTCCAGCTTTTGAGTCCGAGGTGAGCACCCCCCCCAAGCTCGGCGCCTGGGGCCCTGTACATCAGGACCCCCTACGTCACGACGCCACTGTGAACACATTCATATTCTTTATAGCGGTACAATATTACCTTTACCTTGGCAACGATAGTTGATTTTCCGTGTCTTCCAAAGTCTGTTAGTGCAGAGAATATGTGCAAGAATTGTTCCTTTTGTGATTGCAAGCATAAATACTGGCAGCGATTTCTTCTAGACATCATGAACAGTTTCAGTCATAGAGTCATAATCAGTAATTTCCGTTCATTTTAAAAACGGCTGCCAAATTAATGGAGATGATACGCATCAATTTATACCAAGATTTTTCTGTGTGTAATGCAAACATCAAACTTGGTGTGAGCGTGCCTGTCAACATTACGGACCATCTGAGATGTGGAGTCAACTCCAACTTTGAATAGTAGTGGTCATTTTTCAGTATGGCTGCCAAAAAACTAATTTGATACATCAGTCCATGCAGTAGACGTGAGTTCTTTAATTTTCATTATATTGTATGCACCATACATTATACAGTACATACATTATAATGTATGCATACATTATATTGTATGCACCAGAATTGACAAGATTGTACAGTATGTACATACATTACTATCTATAGCAAGGAAAGAGTTCATTGTTGTACCATAGAATGTGTACAACGTGGTCATGAAAGATGGCTGCTAATCCAGGATAGGCTTTTCTTGGTGTCTGCCGCTTTGACTATGACTGTATTGTGTCAAAATATCCATCAGTGAGCTGATCTAAACTCTGCACTACAACCTTATACAAGACATTGTTGTCACTTAAGAGTAGTTATGTTATTGCAGTTCCCAGTACATCAATGTTGATGAATATTTATATTGTATACCGCTTTTCAACAGGAGTAGTTCACAAAGCGGTTTACATGGTAAAATAAATCAATAAATGGTTCCCTGTCCCTAAAGGGTTCACAGTCTAAAAAAATACAGAAGAGACACCAGCAACAGCCACTGGAAAAGACATCATGCTGGGGTGAAGAGGGACAGTTGCTCTCCCCCTGCTAAATATAAGAGGACACCGCTTTGAAAAATGCTTCTTTGCCCAGTTAGCAAGGGTGCAGTTAGCAATTGATATAATACACAACACAGTAGCCTGCTTTTGGCGCAGTTACATTTCATTGATCCTCCTGGTCACGTTGAGAGGTGCTCTTGCAATTGCCAGATAGGAGCTCAGATAGGAGCTCAACACAGACCACTGCTTCTAGGAGAGTTGTCCATGATTGTTGCCAGCTGTCTGTCTTGTCCAAGTGATTTGGGCTGGTACAAGGCAAGTGTGATCATGTGACTAATGCTTGCCCCCTGATATGTACAGCTTGATAATGTCTTTCTTAGTTTTAGGATTCTGCAGCATCAAATACTCCTTGAGCATTCACGTTGCCTTATCACAGGACTTCCTTTTTTATTAAAGGCTTTTTACTGAAAAACATACAATTCCATCTTGTGTTATGCAACTGCAAAAGTTTTTATCTGATACTCTGCATAAATCATGCTGCAAAGATGGAAAACGTATAAACGTATAGTGAAAACGCACAGCGCAATCCTGGAAAAAGGCTGGCGACGGAACGGGTGTTCCGTTGCCAGAAGACATCATGAACGTGCTGTAAAGCACATTTGCGACGACTCTGGAGTAAGGGAGGCTGGCGCAAGGCCAGCCTCCCTCACTCCGGCACCAGGACGAGCATGCGGCCGGCAGCAGAAGGTAAGTCCTCCTCCGCCGGCCGTGTGGATGGTCCGGCCTGGGAGGGGGGCCATTGGCCTAGCTGGCCCGGGAGGGAGCGGGGAATGGCATTGGCCATATCCCCGTCCCCGCTGGGCCGGCTACGCCGTTACATGGCCTCCTCTACTTCTGCCAGCTATTTAGCTGGCGAAAATCCGAGTATGCCGATAGGGCCGGCCCCGGTTTACACCCGGGGAAGGAGACAAGCGTCCCCTTCCCTGAGTAGACCTCCAGCCCAGCGGCAGCACGACAGCCGGGGCTCAAGATCCTTAGGATTGTACTGACAGACTTACTGGTGCAGTATTTATTTTGATTCTAACACACGTTATCCCGGAGTCTTAAAGAGGGTTAAAAAATTTCATACCCAAATGTGCAAAAATATCTTGGAAAACATTACTTCTAAAACATCTGCAAGATTAAAATTGACACATACGTATTATTATAATTTGTCTCTCCGTTGCTTCTAGCAATCTCTCAGAGTTCTTACACTCTGCTCTGGATTTAAATTTACATGCCCTAATTGATTTGCTGAAAGTTTTAATTTGACAAAAATTACCTTAGTTAATTATGTGGTGTGATATTTTTACATACACCAAGGATCATAATCATTAGAATTCTTAATCTAGGTGATTTTTTGTGCATTCTTCATAGTTCTTCAAATGAGTGGGTGAGTAATTGCTGCTACTGTTCCAAGCTTTTTGTTATTGTGACTGTTAAATACATTAGCATCATATAAAGACCTTTTAATAATTTGTTGCTGCATTCTGGTTGTATTGATTGACCTGGATTTGAGTCACATAAACCAACTGATTTATAGAAGGAGTAATGGATGGTTCTGGCACAGGCTTCTGCACTTTGGCTTGGTGTCTGATAATTAATTATACTTATCTGGCAAAATCCCACAACAAGCAAGAACATTCTAATCCACAGAAAATAATAGATGGATGTTGAATTTACGTCCAAACTAGGAGATAGAGAATCACTGAAAGAGAAAGTTAGGAAAACAAGACCGGATTAATCCCCCTCTTATCATAAATCTCGTTTAGTAAAATTGTTGCTCACAGCTGAAAGCCTGAATAGAAAAACAAAGGTTTGGGTTATTCACAATTTGAGGTAATCTAAATGTGTTTGATTCACATCTTGTATTTGCAATTCCATATGTTCAAACAATTGGGTTTACTATATAATAAACTATGGTATAATAAAAGACTGGGGTTTGCTACATCATAAAAAGTCGTATGTAATACATACTCCCAGACCACTTGGGAATAGTTGATGACTATTGCATCTTACTCTGTATCTTTGAATTTAGATATAGATTTCTAGATTGCTTTACTATTTGTTTATATAACCAGATACAGTATTCTTAAAATTTTGGTGTCTTGGTTTTTTCCACAAGCTATTTTGACCACACTTTCGTTTTTCTGTGTGTGTTTAGCAATTTGCTCCAGCTGGCTAACCATAGACCAGGTGGTTAATGTATCTGTCAACATTTTAATTGTCCCCAAAGATTTCCAATTGAAACTCATTGGACAATCTGTCATATATATTTACTCTTGTCAGGATAAAATATTTTCTCCAGTGCATCAGCTTGACACTTGTCTCTCTTCTTTTGAATTTTGTTTCTGGTGCTGACCCCGGTTTTTACTAGCTTTGTACCTTGTATACAGTGCCATAGTAGGTGACCAGAGAGTTGAATTATTTCTTTCAAAGACAGGACTGTAGTTAATGAATGTTACAGGGTGACTGTAGTTCTGTCCACAGGGAAAGGAGGGAACCTTTCAGCGTGCCCTGAGGTACAAAATTGATACCTTAGATACAGCTTTTAGGAAATAAAGGTAGCTCATTATAGTGAAGCTGGCAAAAATAGCAAAAGGTTCCTTCGGTGGATACCTTTCTTCATTGATTGGTAAATTGGAATTACCGAACTGGGCCCCACCAATTTAGATGTTCTGAAAGTCCTTTCTGAAAGTCCTTTTTATTCAGGCTATTTTGCAAGATGTTACTGACCATATGATTTCTAGGCCATTCCTGGTGCAGCTCCAGCCAAATTATGTCCAGGATTCAGAAACAGTCAGATATTTCACCAAAAGAAAAAAATACGTTTGACAGTGGCATGTTGGTGAGGGCTCCTTTGTGAATCCCTGTATGGGATTTTTAAAATATATTGCAGCTACTCCTAGCCGCAAAATGCGACAAATATTGCAACTTTATATTGCGACAAAATGGCATGCTATAGTTTGCCTCAAACCAGGAAAAGAGAGAGGGGATTGCCACACATTGGGGGGGGGGGAGCATCCAATGGGAAGACTCATTCCCATGATACCAAAACATGATCTGATGTTACATTGGAACCAGCTCCATGGTTTGCCATCTGAAGCAGCTCCATCAGTGCATAAAATTAGATGAAACTGTATGATGAAGCAGTATGATGAAGCAGGATGGTGTAGTCAGTGGTTTGGGAGTCGGACTTAGACCTGGAAGATCCAGGTTCAAATCCCCGCTCAGCCACGAAGCTTCCTGGGTGACCTTGGGCCAGTCACTATCTCTCAGCCCCACCTACCTCACAGGGTTGTTGTGAGGACAAAAAGGAGGGGAGGAAATATGTACACCACTCTGAGCTCCTTGGAGGAAGGGCAGTATAAAAATGTGGAAAATAAAAAAAATAAAAAAAATATTCATTATATATACCATGTACCGACCTATCTAGAAAAACTTAAAAAGCAGTATAGAGGTATAAAACCTTGCATCCCAGTGATATGCTGTTTTGCTAAAATTCCTGGTACTATCTTGTGTGTACCTGCAGAGTGCTCCTAAGATACTCTGGGCACCTTTGCACTTGAAAGGAAAAAGAAGCATAAATCATTTGGAAACCATAAATTCCCAGATTGGAGAACCACATTATTTATTATTTATTATTTTATTGATTATTGCATTTTTGTGTTCTCAACATAATCTAGCCACCTTGAGGGTTCTTTTGGGGGCAGAAAGGTGGGATAAAAATATCTGGGAGGGAAAGTAAATAAATTCAACAATTGCAAATTGGAAAGTTCTTTGGAAGAAATGAATCAAAATTTACACAAAATGTAGAATGAGAATTGAACTGGGTCTTCATTACGCAGTAATGAACACCAATGCAGTTTGTGCTAAGAGACTGCTTAAATGAGCCTTTTTGTACATTAGCTCATATTGGAACAACGATAAGAGTGCCTTGCTTGTGAACACTTTGTGAGTTCAAAAACTGGGTTGCAGCTTGGATAGTGGTTCGTGACTCTCAAGTGCAATAATGTTGTCCTTTAAATTAAATCATTATTTTTTATTTAAAATTGCTTTTGGAAAAAAGCAAACTTGTTTTAATGCAGTTCATGTTAAAAAACAGAAAAACAAATATCTTAAAAGTGCTGCATCTAACGGCGCAAATCCTGTGTAAGATGTGGTGGCTGGCCTAACGGGCCAGCTGCTGCATCCTATCCTGTTCCCGGGCTGCCCCGGGGCAGCCTGGGAGCACCTCCAGAGAGGGGAACGTTTGTCCCTTTCCCCGGGTGCAAGCTGGCCGGGGCCCTATTGGCCTTCTTGAATGTACGCCAGCTATGAAGCTGACATACATCCGAGGTGGGGGAGTAACCTGGGAATGGGACGAGGATATTGGTGGAGTGCGCCGCCAATATCCCCGCCCTCTCCCAGCCTGGGCCGGCCAATGGCCAGCCCCTGGCTGCCCTGTTCCGCACTCCCCCTGCCCCTACACCATCCGGTGCAAGATGTACCTTCACCGGTGGCCGCAGGGTCTGGAGGGCGGCGGAGTGAGGGCTGCCGGCCTCGGCACCAGCGTTCCTTACTCCAGAGTTGTCACAAACGTGCTTTATGGCATGTTTGCGACGCTTTGGAGCAGCGTAGCACGCACTACGCTGCTCCAAAGTTGGAGAGAATCGGGCTGTAAGTAACGGTCTATTAGGTTTATTTTTGTGCACATCTCTTGTGGCATACCTAGTGATTGGAAAATCATGTTTGGATTAAGACTGCATAACAACAAAACAGTATCTGAAAAGGGCTCAGGTTATAAACGTACAACAAAAAAGCACTTTGCCTGTCGAGAGAGAGAGAGAGAGAGAGAGAGAGAGAGAGAGAGAGAGTTAAATGAGCATCCTGAATGAGGACTCTCCGTAGTTCTGTGGCTACTATAGCAAAGATCCCGGTTCTTCATCTAGCTGCTAACCTAGACCTCATTCAAGATGGCCACAGACTTTGTCTGATTTCAGAACTTGCGAAGGTTCACATAGGAGAAGTTGCTCCCTGAGATCATCAGGACTCAAGAGATCATCAGGACCCTACAATTAGGGCTTTGTAGGTAAACTAAACCCCAAAACAAACTAGCAATTAATGTATCTTTTTCAGTATAGGAGTAGTATGATCATGCTTCTTGTACCCATCAACAATCTATTAGCTACATTCAAAACCAGTTAAAATTTCCAGATAGTCTTCAAGGTAGTCTTCTACCATATATCTTTATTGTACATTTTCCCATTGAGTGTTCTGCATTTTTATAGAATACAGAGCAATGGGAGGGAAAGTAGTATTAGTTGTTTAGGATTTACATTTTTTTCTTTGAATTATCATAAGATTGTTCTTGTATGGTTTTATACAATGTGACAATTCCATTAAATGTTATGAGCAATCATCAAGGTAATGAGTCATTCACTTTATATACTGTACCGGTAAATCTAAGGATTATACCTCATAAAACATTTTGGTAATTGTTCATATAATTATGATTATATACTTCACTTGATACAGTGGATGCACGCAGGCAACATGGTTTGAAAGATTATGAATTAGTTGAAATGAGCCTGCATCTTGCAATTTCCTTTTTCTTTATTTGTGAGAGAAGGAAATTGGAAGCTTTTGCTTCCACTTTTGCCCAAAGTATAATTTGCCTAAAATCCAGAACCTCAAATCGTGGTTAATTCTAGTTTCAGATCCCGGTTTGTGAGAACTATGGTTTGTACCATAGAGAAAACCGTCAGCTTGTATCTCTCCTTTGTTGTGTGAAAGGAGTAGAGCAGAAGCTTCCACTTCTGGTCTAAAGCAAACCATATTTTACCATTTTGTCTGAATGATGATAACTATGGTACAACAATGTACAAACCATAGTTATCATCATTCAGACAAAATGGTAAAATATGGTTTGCTTTAGACCAGAAGTGGAAGATTCTGCTCTCCTCCTTTCACACAACAAAGGAGAGATGCAAGCTGAGGGTTTTCTGCAGCTCAGACTCATGTTGATACATATGGTTTGTCATCCGACTGAGCAATATCCTTTTGCCTTTTAAAATGAGTTGAGTACGAAGATGTTCTATTCCAGTGGTGGCCAACCTTTCAACATGAATGCTCCTGGCCCTTTAATGGTTGTATAAAGGTAAAGGTGACCCCTGACAATTAAGTTCAGTCGTGTCTGACTCTAGGGTGTGGTGCTCATCAGGGGCGTCGCGACGACGCGCGACACCCCTGAGCGGGGACGCGCGTCACCCTTAAGGGGGAGGCTCCGCCCCCGCGCGTGATGTCACGCGCAGGAGCGGAGCGCCCTCCCCGCTCCGTTTTTGGCTCATTTTAGAGCCAAACGGACCCGGGGGGGGAGGAGGGGGGGAGGGAGGGAGGGAGGGCCCACCCCCACCACAAAAATGTAAGTGAGGGGCATCGCGCGTCACCCCTATACGCGCGATGCCCCCCGGCGGCCCGCCCCCCCCGCTTCCCCCCGTCGACGCTAGTGGTGCTCATCCCCATTTCAAAGCCGAAGAGCCAGCGTTGTCTGAAGATGCCTCCGTGGTCATGTGGCCAGCATGACTCTCCTTGCCGCAGCGCGTAGCATGCAGCTGGAACACGGAGCGCTGTTTACCTTCCCGCAAGCGGTACCTATTTATCTACTCACATTAACATGCTTTGGAACTGCTAGGTTGGCAGGAGCTGGCCAAGCAACGAGAGCTCACCCCGTCGCGGATTCGAACTGCTGACCTTTCGATCGACGGCTCATGGTTCAGCGGTTTAACCCACTGTACCACCCGCTGGCGCAGTGTATAGGTGTATAGGTGAGAGCATTTCAGCAGGTGCAGCTGCTTTAGCAGCACCATCAGCACTTGCAGCTGCCAAGATTCTGTCTTCTGCACAACTCTTCAGAACACAGAGGCCCTAATGGTGGAAGGCTGGCCACCCCTGTTCTATACTCTTTAATTTTGTGGCATCTTTTAAATTAAGTGTAATGTGGTATATTGTGTGTTGATGAAACAATGAGTATTTTCCTTGTTTCCGCAGGAAAAATTTTCCTTGTTTCCACAGGAAAAAATAGATCAGTAAATCAGTTTTTTCTTCCATCTATTATCGAATTTCTGCTGCTGCAGAGACAGGTGTGTGTGTGTGTGTGTGTGTGTGTGTGTGTGTGTGTGTGTGTGTGTGTGTGTGTGTGTGTGTGTGTGTGTGTGTGTGTGTGAGAGAGAGAGAGAGAGAGAGAGAGAGAGATTTAAGACTAGCATAGATTGCCGTCTTATACACACTTGCTAGTGAGCAAATCCTATGAGATTTACTTCCAAGGAAATATGCATAAGATTGGACTATGAGTCTAGAATTAGTTGGTGCTGAATGAATTTTTCCACAAATGCAGTTTGTAGCACATCAAGTGGGATAACTATCATGTAGCAATCATGGAAATGAAAGGTGATTGCACAGAGAAGCACTGGTCAGTTTGTATTCTTGGATGCTAGCTTCTGTTAATTCAAATAATTGAGCTGCCTTCATGCAAGCATCCTCTTTCATTTGAGCCTTTCTTAGTTTGCTTTTGCTGTTTATATTGGTTTCAGTTTGAGTCTCCCTGTTATGAATATACAAAATAATTCAATAATATTTGCATTTTTCTAGGCAGAGCTTCCTTTAATGTATTACTTTATTGTAAAGATTTAGAATGTAGATTGAACAGCAATCAAGCTAGGTATATAGCTATACTTGGCAACGGAACTGCTGGATTTAATACAGTTTATTGTGCTGACTTGTAAAATTTACAGCGTAATCCTAACCAACTTTCCAGCGCCGATGCAGCTGTGCCAACAGGGCGCACATTACATTTTGTGGTGCAGGTGCAGTCACAGAGGCCTCTTCAGGGCAAGGGAACATTTGTCCCCTTACCTCGGGGCTGCATTGCGGCTGTACCAGCCCTGGAAATTTGGTTAGGATTGCGCTGTCAGTATGGAGATATCCTTGTGACATTTTGAATTGGGGATCTGAACAATTTAAAATTTCAAAAACTCATTGCATTTTGTAGTTTTGGGGATCGCTCATCTACTTCATGTTGGTTGCTGTCAGGATCAGTCATGTAGTGTGTTAGAATGCAGGAAGAAAGGAAAAAGCAGAATAGATTTTTTCCTATTTGACACCCAGCCAAATAGATCTTGAGCTTTATTGCATCATTACATATATTCATGAATCTGTACGTTACAGAGGAGGGGAACCAAATATGCATACGATTTTTTCGACATTACTTGGAAACTAATTCTTTAGCATTATGTTCACAGGATCTCAAATGACATGCTTTTTAAAATTAAGTTCTGGTTCATTTGGTAAAATAATCTACTGTAAACCCAGCTTCAAAACCACTGTTGTGTATTTCATCTTGCCCTTTGTGTAATTTTTTTGTTCATTTCTTCTGCTAATGTGGATTGCAACAGAACAGAAGTTGTACCTCAAATCACTCTGAAGTCCACTTCTACATTTTTATCAACTCCAGAGGGCAGCATCGCATATGTTAACTGTAGAAAAGTATTTTTGCTACAGAATAAACAGTTTTCTAATCCATTCTCTATCAACATTTTTTCCTCTGTGCCCTATAAAGGTTCTCTTTGAATTTTCCTCTCTGTTAACCCAGCCTTTCCCTTTCCTCTCCAGAGCTCTTCGTCTGTATCTCATAGTGCTCCCTCCCCTTGCACCAACAGATCTTACACCCTCACCTCTGTGAATCTCACTTTTGTTATTTATCCACCCAAACGCCTCTCTGCACCATCATCAGTTACCCCTTTGCTCTTTCCCACCTCTGAACCACTGCAGCTCTCTCTGTACCCCATCTGTTACCCCCTGTTTTTCTCTTTTCTGTTTCATCCTTTCTGCAATCCCAACTTTCAATTCCTTCTCCACCCACTTTAGCCTCTTGGTTTTGTTCTGTCTGTGTGTGACACACAGACCCTTTTTACTGACTTGCAACAGCAGTGCGCACTGTTTTCACTCTTGCAACAATTCATGCAGTGAGGGAGGTCTCGGATGCACATTGGCCATGCAGGCTGGTTGGCTGGCTGGCTGTCCTCAGACTGGAAAAGTGGCATCAACATCGCCATGCACCTTTGACCTTAGGGAAAGGAGGAGAAATGCAGGCTACGTTTGTTTTTCAACTCAGAAATAGCAGGAAGTGACGTTCCTAGCATGCTTGAATATTGCTGCTACCGGGGCTCCCAAAAAGAATGGAAGTGACCAAAAATCAAAATGGCTGCTGTTGCTCCTCGTCCCTCGCACTACATCTCCCAAGCTCCTTTGCAGCCAAGCAGCCTTCCTATTGGTGCATGAGGCCGCCATCTTTTCTAGCTTTGAGCTCACAGTTGAAACTTCTAGCGTGGCGAGCGGGCTGGAGGGAGAAAAAAATGCGACCCAAGCGAGCTGGAAGGAAAAAACAGCTCTCCAGCGTTCCTAGCGCTGGAAGCTGAAAAACAAACGCAGCCGCAGACTTAGCTATGAAGGCGTTTTCCCACTTCCACTTTTGGGAAGTATTGGGCAAGCCTTAGATCTCCTCCTGACTTTATAGTAGTACTGGTACTAGTAGTACATGGTACTACTACTTTATAGTAGTACATGGTACTAGTAGTATAGTAGTAGCATGGTGCTAGTTTACTGGTGCTACTGCACTATTATTCCTCATGTTGCTATGGTAACGTCAACGTGAAAAGCTCTGTCCTTGCTGAAGCTTCAACCCATGTCTGTAGTGCCCTTCCTAGAAGCCCTTCCTAGAAGTTATGGCAAGCCTGGGGGAGTTAGAAACCACAGCGTAGGTTCCAGCATAGCCTAGGGCTCCTCAGTTACCCTGTCTGCATGAGAAGGAATTCTGGTGCAGCAGCTTCTCCTGCCTCCATTGCCAGCATAACATTAGAAGGGGGGGGGGGGTCTTTAGATGTTCTCTCAAAGAGGTGAGAAAGAACAGGTATTTAGACTTGATCTTGGAGGCTGCAGCTGGTCGGCTCATAAGCCTTGCATTGGAACAGGCCTGCAGTAGAATAGCACAATAATAATTATCTACTGCAGTTCACTCTTCTTTTGCCGGCATAGCCAAACTGTAATAGCTACCATCTGCTGGCACATTCTTAACATCCAGCCCAAGCCAAAATTGCTCAGTCTCTGTGAATGTTGTTTGCTTTTCAATGTTTCTCTGTATAATTGCAATCCTCTCTCTCTCTCTCTCTCTCTCTCTCTCTCTCTCTCTCTCTCTCTCTCTCTCTCTCTCTCTCTGAGAATGTTGAGGCGTTTGGGAAAATGTGATGGATATGGGTGGGGTCCAGGATCTTACATAGCTAGAGTAGCCCTTGTTGTGTGGGCAATCTGGATACGAGTTAGGTTTATCGTATTTGTATCCTGTTCTACCTCGCCACAGGAGATTAGAATAGCACTTCAGCTTCTGATTAAGCCCATGAGATTGCTTAGGCGGAAAGCTCTTTAACACATTCAGTGTGTCCGTAAAGGTGATGCATGTTTCCATCTTTTGCCTAATGTTGCCCCTGTCAGAAAGGGAATATGACCTTTTCAGGTTAAAAGCAGTAATACAGCAAGCATGCACGCGCGCAAACACACACACACACACACACACACACACACACACACACACACACACACGCATCCCTATTTCTCTATCACATGTTAACGTATGAAAGCACTTTGCAAGACCGTGGCTTGCCCAGTGTGGTTAGTAGCTGAGTGAGCCCAGCTTTCTTGCATCCAAATAGGACACCCTGTCTACTGCACCACATATTTGTCCCAATTTAGATCTATGCCTCCTTATCTTTTGGAGTCAGTCTCATGGCACAGTCAATCTTAAGGCAGCCATTTTACAGGGAAGCTTGCCATTTTGGTAAACATCTACAAGATGTGCTCTTAATGATTAATATGGATATGTTTATGAAGCATTGGCTTATCTATTGTTTTCTTTTTACTACTCATCAAGTTGCAAAATTAACAGCAAAGATCTGAAATGGAATGTGGGATGCCAAGCTACATGGTGCTCTGGATAGACTCCTTAATGGGGGTAATTCAAAAACATCCAGTTATTTCACTTCTTCCATTTATTTATTTGTTGTGCAAGAACTTCCTTGGACTAAGATGTTTGGGGGTGGAGATGAAGATGGCATCAGCATCTGGAAAATTGTTACTGGCAAGTTCAGTTCCAGTCAAATAAGTTCCATTGAACTCAGTGTGGCTTACTTCTGAGTAGACATTCATAGGATCGTGCTATCTGAAAAATGTACAGGGTTATTCAAAAAGGATGATGCAAAAGTAAAGCTGATTTATTCTTAAATGAACTGATGTACCATAACCGTGATGACATGAAAAGACAGAAATTCTGTCCATGTTTCACATGCACATTACAAATGTTTGATGTGGGCACTTGCGTTTCTACAATGGGGCAGGGGGGGAGCAAATGCGATGGATGACAGCCGCGGTATCTTTGCGAGGAGACCGTGGCTGTTTACCCCCCCTTGCCCCATTGTAGCTACGCAAGTGCCCACATCAAACATTTGTAATGTGCATGTGAACTTGGACAGATTTTCTGTCTTTTCATGTCATCACGGTTATGGTATGTCAGTTCATTTAAGAATAAATCAGCTTTACTTTTGTACCATTCTTTTTTAATCTGTATTATAGGGGTTCTCAAAGTGGTGGGTTGCGACCCACCACTTTTTCCAGAAGTGGCTGATATTACTTTAAGGGGGATGGCCAACCTGAACATTGGTGGTGAAGCTTCAGGATCATGCCCGCCACCGACATAGAAACATTTTTTTTCAACGCACCTGGTTGTCTTGCCTGTTCCCCGAAGGATCCGGGGGGGGGGGGGGCGCTAATGCCTCTGCAGGCCTCCCCAAGGCACTGTGACTAAAGTGGCAATCGCATCAAAAAGTCCACTTTTTGATGCAATCGCTGCTTTTTAGAGCCTTTGGGAGGCCTGCAGAGGTGGCAGCAGGCCCCCTGGGCCCTTCGGGGAGCTGGCAGGACAACCAGGTACATTGAAAAAAACGTTGGGGTTGGGGGCAGGCACGATCCTGGAGTGCTGCCTCTGACATCACCCCGTCCCCACAAAGACTTAAACTCCCCTGTAGGACTTTGAGAAATGCTGCTGTATTAGTAACGAGTATCGCAGGAGAGTCTTGTCTAAGATGTAAGAAATATTAACTTCAATAGTTTTTGATTCTTATCTTTTTTCTTTTTCTTTTGTAGAGCTGGTAGATATCACCTGTACGTTGCTGCTACTAAACCCAGACTTCACTACTGCATGGAATGTAAGGTATGTTTGGCTCAGCAAATGCGGATGCAAAGACTTCTGGTAGCTACTTAACATCTTCGCAAATTGTCTTGTCTTGAATGGTATCTAACTGCATACCAACTAGCTTTTCAAATAAGGAACTCTGACTGTTGGTCATGTTCACCCATGGCATTGCTTTCCACTGCAATGTGTTATGGAAAGACAAGTTGGTATTCCGTGCCTCTCTATGTGGTAAATGAATGTGCACAACTCGAAACCAGTTATTTGGATTGTATGAATCTCTTGTATAAGCTTTGTTTTAATGAATCATTAAGGTGGCAGGTTACAGTGAACTGAAAGGGTGTGTGTGTGTGTGTGTGTGTACATACGTGTGAAGTTTGGTTTTTAAAAAAGCATTCTTGCAGCTTTCTCCTAAACCAGGGGTGCACAACATACGGCCCGCGGGCCGCATGCGGCCCGCCTGATCATTTCCCGCGGCCCGCAAGGACATCCGGGAGCGGGCACTCTCCGAGTGGGCAGTCTCCAGCGGCGCTGCTCCACTCGGCGGGCGGCCGCGGGCGGCCGCGGGCGGCCGCACGCGGTGGACGCTCCGGCACTTTCTCCGGCTCCGAGGCCGGGGGAGAGGGCCTCAGCTAGGCCTTCTCTCCCCCCCCCCCCCGGCCTCGGAGCCGGAGAAAGCCCCGGAGCGTCCACCACGACCGGCGGCCGGGGCTTTCTGAACGCAGCCGACTGCGTCGCCTGTATTTATACTTTTTTCTGCACATGCGCAGACGTTCGAAACGTTCTGCGCATGTGCAGAAAAAAGTATAAATACAGGCGACGCAGTCGGCCGCGTTCAGAAAGCCCCGGCCGCCGGCCGTGGTGGACGCTCCGGGGCTTTCTCCGGCTCCGAGGCCGGGGGGGGGGAAGAAGGCCTAGCTGAGGCCCTCTCCCCCGGCCTCGGAGCCGGAGAAAGCGCCGGAGCGTCCATCGCGCGCGGCCGCCCGCCGACTGGAGCGAGACTGCCCACTCGGAGAGTGCCCGCTCCCGGATTTCTTCGCGGGCCACCCGGCTCCGAGGCCTCAGCGAGGCCTTCTCCCCCGGCCTCGGAGCCAAGCCCTGGAGCGTCCACCGTGCGCGGCCGCCCACCGAGTGGAGCAGTGCCGCTGGAGGGTGCCGCTGATCGTGGTGGACGCTCCGGGGCTTTCTCCGGCTCCGAGGCCGGGGGAGAAGGCCTCGCTGAGGCCTCGGAGCCGGAGAAAGCCGGGTCGACCCCCCTCCCTGGAGCGGAATGAGCCGTTCGTTGCGTTTGCTGCCCAATATGCCCAAGGGAGGCTGGGCTCTGCTATGCAGCCCTGCACTCCATGTTCAATTGCAACCAGAACAAGCCCAGTATTTTCTGGTCTAAATGTCCAACTGTACGTCTCTCTTGCTTCAGCTTTGCACATATTTTTCACGTCTTTTTAATTTTAAGTGGGGCATGGCTGGTGGGGAGGGGGGGTTCTGCTTGCAAAGGAATCAGGCTTGTGATTTTTGTAATGTGCTGCTTTTAGTAACTACTGTCCTTTGAGTTTGAACCTGATTTCTGGCTTGCAAAGTGCGTTGTGCTTTTTAATTTTAAGTGGGGCATGGCTGGTGGGGAGGGGGGGTTCTGCTTGCAAAGGAATCAGGCTTGTGATTTTTGTAATGTGCTGCTTTTAGTAACTACTGTCCTTTGAGTTTGAACCTGATTTCTGGCTTGCAAAGTGCGTTGTGCTTTTTAATTTTAAGTGGGGCATGGCTGGTGGGGAGGGGGGGGTTTGCTTGCAAAGGAATCAGGCTTGTGATTTTTGTAATGTGCTGCTTTTTGTAACTGTACTGTCCTTTGAGTTTGAACCTGATTTCTGGCTTGCAAAGTGCATTGTGCTTTTTAATTTTAAGTGGGGCATGGCTGGTGGGGAGGGGGGGGTTTGCTTGCAAAGGAATTAGGCTTGTGATTTTTGTAATGTGCTGCTTTTTGTAACTGTACTGTCCTTTGAGTTTGAACCTGATTTCTGGCTTGCAAAGTGCATTGTGCTTTTTAATTTTAAGTGGGGCATGGCTGGTGGGGAGGGGGGGTTCTGCTTGCAAAGGAATCAGGCTTGTGATTTTTGTTATGTGCTGCTTTTTGTAACTACTGTCCTTTGAGTTTGAACCTGATTTCTGGCTGGCAAAGTGCATTGTGCTTTTTAATTTTAAGTGGGGCATGGCTGGTGGGGATGGTTTTTTTTGCTTGCAAAGGAATCAGGCTTGTGATTTTTGTAATGTGCTGCTTTTTGTAACTGTACTGTCCTTTGAGTTTGAACCTGATAAAAAAGAGAATTTTTAAAAATTCTTTTCGTGATATTTTCCGGCCCATGGACACGCCCCCTGTGATGTCACTTCCTGAGGAAGTGGCATCACGGTTCCTGGACACGCCCCCTGTGATGTCACTTCCTGAGGAAGTGGCATCACGGTTCCTGGACACGCCCCCCCGTGCGGCCCCAGAGAAGTTTGGCCTGTTCATTTCGGCCCACACCTATTTCCAAGTTGTGCACCCCTGTCCTAAACAAAGGTGATCCTATTAAGTTCAGTGGTCTTAACATCTGGTTAATTAAGTATGTTTAGATTTGTAAATTGGTGGATAGTTTTTCAGAAATGTGATCAATGAAGTTTGCACTTCATTAAATAGTGGTATGACTTAGAGAGCTCTTACCAGATCTCTTCCTTTGAACAATTATGTCATTTGCTGGAGGGCAAATGAGCAGGAGGTTTGGCTCAGTCAGGAGAGCTGCAGCCTTACATGCCTGAAGATCAAGGCCAAGGACGGCAGTTCGAGACTCTGTCGCTGCTGACGAAGCTGCAAAAAACCCTCTGTAAGAAGGAGAGAGAGAGAGAGAAAAAACTGCAGGAGTTGCCTGTCAGTCAACACATGTGAGGGGAATGCCAGAGAGGCCAGACCGTGAATGGAAACACCTGGAAAGAAGCGTCCTACGAAAGATTAGGACATTTATTGTATTGTAAAAACCGTTGGTTTAGAATTGCCTGCCTATTGTAAACTGCCTTGAATTAAAGTCAAAGGAGAAATCCAATGTCAAGAAAAGCGGTATATAAATACTGGAATTATTATTAATTATTATTATTATTGCTGTAGCTCAGTATTTTTGATACTGATTGGCAGCTGGTCTTCAAGGTTTCAGACAGGAATTTTTCTCTGCCCTACCTGGAGATACCAGGGATTGAACCTCGGGTTTTCTGCATGAAGAGCAGATGCTGTTCCACTGAGCTACACCCCCACCCCCATTGCATCTCAGATGCAGTAGGAGGAAAAGGGAGAAATGGAATGGATTCCTATGTGCTGGGGGGGGGGGAACGACTGTCAAGGTATGCAGGAAACTAGCCCCCACCCCATTCTCTGAGGGGTTGAGGATTATATATGTGCAGTGCAATGCTGCCACCAAATGTTACCAGTAGATTGCAGACCCTGGGCTTGAGCTCTCCCAGGACTGGGAGTTACCGTAAGCTGAAGGCAAGCCACTTTCTTCTCAACGTTCTGGGGCTTAAAGCCAGAAGGAACTGGGCTTGAAGATTGCCCGCCCGCAGGCATATATCCTCTAAGCTCAGTTCGTCCCACCTCCAATAAAATGTCTCCACTCAGCTTAAAGGACTGGATGGGGGAGTGGATTGGCATATATATATATATATATATATATATATATATATATATATATATATATATATATATATATATATATATATATATATATATATATATATATATATATATATATATATATGTTCACCTCTGAGTTCAATCTCCCTCCCCCATACACTGCAAGAGGAAATGCCGTCTTGCAGTTTAAAGGATGTTTTAGGGTGAAATGAATTGGACCATTTTTATGATGCTGCACTCCTGATATATATCCATTTGGCAATAGAGAAAGCACACATGGTTGTATCGCTTTTCACGAGCAGTAGAACATGCTGGTAACAGAGCCAAAGTTAAGCAGTCAAAGCTTCCTGATCTCTTGGAGCCTAGCAACTACCCCAATTGGATGAGACAAATAGCCCGGTGAACCTAGTATCCTGTTTCCAATAGTAACTGAAGCCATAATCCACAATAGTAACTGGTGTCAAATCCCCAGAAGAAAGAGCCGACCCCTGGAAGTTCTAAGGCTAAACTTTTGTTACTGTATGCAGAGGGGTAGCCAGGCGCCCCTGCTACTGGGGCGGAAAACCCCGATGCCCCAAGCTAATTAGCATAATTAATTTGCATAATTATGCTGTTTTAAAAATTGCTGTTTTTAAAGGGGATTTTTAGCGCTAGCGGGGCTTCTAATAGTTTATGTATGCTTTGCGCAACTTACTGTGTGTACTGTGACCCTCCCACGACGATCTCCAGGGGCGCAGACGATCTTCCGGGGCACAGATCGCTCCTCTGATGCTCTGCAGCCCCTGGCGCGAACTCTGTAAAGCGCCCAGGAGCGCTAGAGTTCACGCATGCGCAGAACGTCGATTGGAAACATCGCCGCTCTGCGCATGCGTGAACTCTGCAAAGCGCTCCTGGGCGCTTTACAGAGTTCGTGCCAGGGGCTGCAGAGCATCAGAGGAGCGATCTGTGCCCCGGAAGATCGTCTGCGCCCCTGGAGATCGTCGTGGGAGGGTCACAGTACACACAGAAATTTGAGCCTAGGATTGCTGTTTTGATGACCAGTTCAACTACATGTGACCCCAAATGCTAAGATGGCAGATTCTTGTTTTGTTAAAGCTCTGAGTAATTTACGGGCAGTGCAATCCTGTGTAAGGATCCGGACGGCGGCCCAGGGCCGGAGGTCTACTCAGGGAAGGGAACGTTGGTCCCCGAGGCCATCCCCTGCCCCCTCCTGGGCCGGCTACACTAATGGCCACCTTTCCTCGCCCACCGAACCGCCCCCGCCGGATCTGGACTTACCTCCTCGGTAAGCTCGGGTGCTCCGGCGATGGAGCAAGGGAGGCCGGCCTCTGCGCCGGCCTCCCTTGCTCCAGAGTAGTCGCAAACGTGCTTTACGGCACATTCACAACTTCTGCCGGCGTTGGAACGAACCCTCTACAGGATTGCGCTGTAAGAGATGTTTGATTTGTTTTAATGAATAAACAAAATACCATGCATGAGTTGCTCTGGCTATAACCAATGTCTAGATTATGCAGAATTTAATTTTCCTCTTAACTTGAGATGTGAGGAGGTCCTTTTGTTTTTCTGTGAGTGTCAGATAGGTGCAGGTGTTGTCTGTATGGATTTGCACAGATCAGTTCCCCTATTCCTTCATTTGTTCAACAAAGGTCATTCGCTCATTCATCCTTAATCAGATCTAATTTCCATCAGCCTCGGCTAAGAGAGATTCCTCCCATGCCAGCTAAACTCTGACCTGCATACTACTGTATTCCTGCATACAAACTGCATACTACTGTATTCCAATTCCAATCGCTAGAGAAGCTACAAATTCTTCTGTGCATAAATGCAACAAAAACTGAACAAGAGGGTATTAATAGGATGATACAAAAGTTGTGTACTTACAGTGCCTAAGGGACTGTTCAGTCTCTTACTTTAAGAGCATTCAGTTGAAATAAGAAGCAGTGGCTACCTCAGAGAAAAAGTAAGTGGTTAAACACAGATGGGGGTTAGAAAGGAGTGGGGGGGAAGCAGATAGAGCAAAACTGAAAGAGCATCTTTGTTTCGCTTTTCTTGTACAAGTCTTGTACATGATTGGAAGCAGCCCCGCTGTGAGTAAAAGACACCTTCCACATGTAGAAGGGCACCTTTTGGATCTAACCCATACAGGAAGCACATTTAACACTGAAAGCATTACTTTATATGAATGCTAAGTTTTCAATTAGGCCTGAGCAAACCAGGTTCCTATAACCTGAGAGGACAGATTAATGTGATGTCATCTTTGCTTTGCTGAGGTAACAGACAGCGGATGAGCCCAGATCTGGCTGTTCTGCATGGGAAGTATAAAACTGGAGAAGCGCTTTGCAAAGGGTGCGCTGCTGTTCTGCAAGGTGGGGCCATTTATAAGTATAGCTTGGTCCACTGATTGCTTTGCAAAAAATGGATTTATGTCTGATTAGGCTAGTTCCAAGGGGTTATGACTGATTAGGCTAGTAAGGGGTTCCAAGTTGTCTGTTTGCCCCGAATAGGAGCTGTGATCCTTTCATCCCCATTTCTTTAACACCACAGCTGTGATCTAATTCCTCCCCATTTCCTTAAACACCTGCATGAGTGTAAGATGTTGGGTAGCAGCATTCTGTTGAAGTTTTAGAAGACTGGGAGCAGAAACCTTTACTTAACTTGAGTACTAATTTGGCTACATTTTAAAATGGGTGGTCTTTTGGCACCATACCTTAGTCCCTATTCCCTACTTCAGCTAAGCTAAGGACATGTAATCGTCTTGGGTCAGGTCTTTTTACTGTATGTAAAGTGCCATGCACATTGAGGGTGCTGTATAAATAAAACATTGTCATGACAAAATTCAGAGCAGTTCCCCTTCCCCTGACATTTTTTCACCCTCTTTTTTGCCTGGGTAGATGTAGAAATTATGTGTGTGAAGAAGACAGACCATATCACCAGAGTCCAGTTACTATATTGGGTATTCGGAAGAGATTTTTACTCAGAGTAAGGATTTCCACTTTCCCCTGTAGTGTATGGTTGAATCATTTGGGTTTGTTATTCATAATCCTATGCATATATGAAACATTTTCATGAGTCTTTTCTGTTATGTGGCCATGGCATACTATGAACAAGTTCACACATGCAGATTCACTACTTGCATGTGTGAATGGGCCCTCACAGATTGAACGCTGTAGATTTACATGATTTCATGCTTGTAGACAAGTTTCCTTTGGAAGCAGTTCACAGATTCAGTGAGGAGTAATCAATATTATACCTTTTAGGAACATTATCATTGGCTATATTCTTTTGTTGTAAGAATTATACATAGGATTTTGTTATACTGCATATATTGTGTGTAAGATGGTGTGTCTATCCAGAGGTTTGGAAAGAACCAACTTTCATAATACTTCCTGGCCCACCCCAAAGATCTACAATGTATGATTCCCACTGTCATTCTGAATCCTTAACTTATGCAACAGAGCTGAAATGTTTCTTTACCCAATGCAGTCATTCAACCCTTGTATCACTTGTCATGCCAATAAAGTGTTCTGGAGTTGAACTGATGTGATTTTCTTTGTACAGCTTTTGCAGTTCCATTGCTCAGTGTCACTTGATGCTATATAAACCGAACTACTGGATTGAGTTTGTTCTTTAGAAGAACTTTTGTGTGATATTCTGTAAAAGATGCTTAAGTGGAAAGGATAACGAAGGAGATCAATCTTAGGAATGATTCATGCAAAGTTATACTGGTTGCATAATATTTATGTTTTATTTTTCACATTTTATACCACCCTTCGTCCAAGGAGCTCAGGGTGGTGTAAACAGTTCCCTCCTTTTGTCCTCACAACTGGGAGGGGAGGGGAGGCTAAAAGATAGTGACTGGCAAGGTCATCCAGGAAACTTCATGGCGGAGCGGGGGGTTGAACCTGGATCTTCCAACTCCAGAACTAGTATACACCATCCTGGCTCGCCAGTATGTCAGCAGTATATGAACATGAAAAGGCTCAAGTTGAATCCTGAGTCATTTACAAGGGTTGAAATTATTTTGAGATGTTGTATTTGCAAAATTGTTTACAATAAAGCAGTGGTTCTCAAAGTTCTCCCCTCAAGGCAGGAAGAACTTTGAATGCTTGCGGGGATGGGGACAGCGGCGGTGGCAATCCCTGGGATTGCTGCCAGCGCAGGGAAACAAAGGTGATTTCTTTCTAAAGCTTTCATGGCCTGCGATTATCCAACAATTTTGTACTGATACGGGTAAAGATGCCATGAATTAAAAATCTGTTCTTTATTGTTCTTACAACCGCATGGCGGTATTGGCAATCTCAGGGATCGCTGCTGGTGCCGAAAAAAAAAGTTTGAAAAGGTGATTTGTACATTTACCGGGCGTCCTGGAACCCTCCTGAGGGTTCGGGGCAGCCTGCGTTACACTTTGCAAGGAAAACCAGAAATGGTCCTTTGCAAGGAAAACCAGAAAAACTGCAGAGTGGCGATCTGAAGCTCGGGGGGCCTGCGGAGGGTAGCTCAGGCCTCCCTGAACCCTCAGGAGGGCTCCAGGACCCCCAATAAATGCACAAATCACCTTTTCAAACTTTTTTTTCTCGGCACCAGCAGCGATCCCTGAGATTGCCAATACCGCCATGCTGTTCCCCCCCCTTAAGGGGGCAGTGAACAGCTTTTGGTTTCAATGGTGGATCGTGACCCTCCATTTTGTGAACCACTGCAATAAAGTGTTCTCCATTAGTAAATGTTCAGATAAATGGTGGCATGTTGAATCTGCGAGATTTGGAGCTGACATTCTCCACCTCTGGTGCTGATTCTCAATATGAAAGCAGCCCCAATGTTTTCCCTTCGCTTTCCCATCACTGACTTTCAGCTGTGAGGTGTATGAGTTTCTCGACTGATCGCCAATCCAGACCATATTTAAAATAGATAGAACCTTTATTGGCATAAACAATATTTAAAATAGTAAACCCCTAAGAACAAATGTTCAACCCTAATAAATCTGATTAGCTTTTTTTAAGCTTAAGGTCAGGATACATTTGTGTGCCTTCCTACACTTTATTTTTCCCATACAAATGAAAACTGAACTAGAGAGGGAAATTCTCTGTAGTATGGGACAAATGCTTTAAGAGCCTGCAGCAGAAAGCCAAAATTGTTTTTATTGGGGTTTTCTTTTTTATTTAGTACAAGCCTGTCTTTTTTATTAAACCTTATTTCTTGCTTCTGCAGACAGTCACCAACACAGATAGCTTCACTGAATCATGGAATATTTTGCAAAGAATCAATGCTCCCCCTTTTACCTTCATTTCTGCTTTGTCTTTTTTGAATCTGTCTATGTATTTAAATATTTTGTAACTCGTGATTAATCAATTCTGTATTAAGAACAAAATATGTAGGAGGCAGGAACTGTTCAGCTAGTAGGAAAGGTTTCTGAGGTTGACTTCATACATGATGATTTCAGACCTCAAAAGCACGTATTTGTGAAACGCATGATGCTTGCATGTGTACATGTGGCTCTGTACACATGTACAGAGTGGCACTGCTCTGAGTGGCTCTAGCTCCTTGTGTTTTTCCTGTGTCTGCATACAGCACAAAAGATATATGTGCTGTTGTCATTATTATCTACATGCAGCTTTCGCTCATTCTCATATACAGCTTATCACATAGAAAAATAATATTGTCTGAAACAGCCCTACATCCAAGAGCTATGATGGGTTGGAGAGAAGAATACTCTTAACTGTGTGGCTTTCATCAATACTAAATTACTGTGTATATTTATAGTTGGTAAGACCAGGATTGCTGATGTTCCATTATTTAGATAAAATGGGGAGGAGTAAGCCAATTTTATTTGAGGGCAAGAAAAGGAAATTCTAATTTGGTCTGTTATACTGCTGAACATCTCCAGCAGTCTTATGTTCTCCTTTTGGGAATTATTAGCTACTTTACCATGGTTCCTTCTACTCAGAAAACTCATCAGCCACACAAATAACCTTGTTTGGTTTGTATGACAGACCGATTGCAAATTCCGTTTAATTCTTGGCATGGCTAACAATTGAGCAGAAGCCACCAGCAGTTCATTTCTGTTCAGCCACCTACTTCAGCTCATTCTACATCTGTCCAACTCTCACTTGAAATCTGTCATGGTTACATGGTATGCATGACACAGGCTGGGAATCTGATCCAGGACATTTGTTTAAATGTGCATAGCATTTAATGAATTACACAAAGCAATGGTTTGGTTGCGTGGGAGGCGAAGCCTAAGTAGGCATGAGGAATTTGTGTGCCAACGCTAACGACTCTTCCTACTGTGAAGACAAGGCCGCTCAGGAATAGGGTTTACTTGATTGAGCTCCATGATTTAACTACTCCTAACTCCTGTCCTAGACAGAGTTTTGTTTTGTGGCTCAGTACTATGCTTTGATTGTAAATATAGTGCTTTTATTCATGTTTAAATGATTACCGTTGCTGTGTAATATATCGTACAAGTAAATTGTATTTTGTGCTAGTTAACATCTTTCTCCAATTTAATTCATTTTTCTTTTGGCAGGAAAGAACTAATATTATCTGGCACTTTAAATCCAGTCAAAGATTTATATCTTGGAAAATTGGCACTGACTAAGTTTCCAAAGAGTCCAGAAACATGGATTCACAGGTTTGTCTCCTTGTGTTTGTTTTTCCCTTCTTAATAAGAACATGGAAATACTTGTTTTTCCCTCTGAGGGACTATCTGGGAACATTGGGGGCTGTGGTAAAGTTCTTTTCTTCAATGTAGAAAATAACCTTCCAGTGAACAGTTCTGTACTGAAAACTTGTGTTTTTGTGTATCTCTGAATTGACTGTGACTACTCAGGAAAGAAATGTTGAGATAGTGGAAACTTTACTGAAAACATAAATTATGAGGAAAATTCTGTTGAAGTTTCAAAAAAGCAGGAAAGTGTCAAAATCCTATTATAGAATACTAGCCAGTTTAGAATACTAACAGCGCAGTCCACCTTAAGGATCCGGCTGGTGGCCCAAAGCCACCCGCCGAATCCTGTGCACCGGTGGCCATGCTGCCGCCAGGCCGGAGGCCTACTCGGAGAAGGGGACGCTCATCCCCTTCCCCGAGTGTAAACCGGGGCAGGCCCTATCGGCTTCCTTAGATTTCCGCCAGCTAAATAGCTGGCGGAAGTCGGAGGAGGCCATGTAACGGCCTAGCCAGCCCGGTGGGGGTTGGGATATGGCCAAGGCCATCCCCCGCCCCCTCCCGGGCCAGCTACACCAATGGCTCCCCTCCCTCGCCCGGCGAACCACCCCCACGCCCGCTGGATCCCGGCTTTCCTGGTCCGGCGGCCTCCCTTGCTCTCGAGACGTTGGGAACGTGCTTCACGGCATGTTTGCGATGTCTCCCGGCGACGGAACTCACGTGCCAGCGCCCTCTAGAGGATTGTGTCGTAAGGGTGTCCTAGGGAATGAAAAGGATGTAGAAAAGGACAAAGATGGAAAGTCTAAGGAGCTTGATACTTTGGGTTTGGAAAAACACGAGAGGTTCAAAGAACTGTGAATGGTATGAAGAGCATGTATAACAAGGGTCCCTAACACAGCGGCAACAGCAGCACTCACCTGTCTGCCTGGGGCCATGTACCCCACAAGCAGGAGGTGACGGCAATAACAGTCCCCAGTATACTGCTGTCAAACCTATACTGACTTAGAACATGGAAGTGTCATGTAGCAATCATAACTAATAGCTAATAGACCACTCCTCCTTCATGAATTTGTCTAATCCTCTTTTAAAGCCTTGAGCTGAAAGAAGGAATAGGAGTAGAGGATTATTTCTTCTTACTGATGTGACTGTCCTTGCCCCCCCCCCTTGGTGGCCATTTTGTGTTTGTACCTGCTACTGCCCTATTTGGAATTGCAAAATTGCCCATGGGCTCCACAAGATTGGGGACCCCTATTATATAGAGAGAATGTCTCATAAGGCTGAATCAACCATCACCCATTTAATTTGTCAGTGAGTTTAAACAAAAGGAAGTACTTGCTTTTTAAAAGGATACATTAACAATGGCAATGGGCTAAAAGTGACTAAGGGCCCAATCCTGTGGGCCAGCTACGCCACCGGAACGCATTCTGGTAGCGCAGCGTGCTTTACGGTGGTCACAGAAGGTGACACACCATAGAGCACATCTGGGCTGCTGCATGCCAGTGGCACCAAGAAAAGCCCTGCCAAGCCAGTATGGGAGGTGGGTGGGATGGGGAGGAACAGGGCAGAGACTGGGGCGGGGAAGGGGTGTGTCGAGGCCAGGAACGGGGCAGTATTGGCAGAATCGCCAATATCCTATCTGCCTTCTTGGGTCCACTTGGACTTGCGCCAGCAAAATTGCTGGTTCCCTTATCCAGAGGAGACCTCCGGGATTGACTTTCCCGCAGGATGCAGTGCGCTCTGGTGGCACAACTGCATTGGTGGGGGAGGGGGTTAGATAGGATTGTTGTTGTTGTTGTTCAGTCATTAAGTCGTGTCCGACCCTTCGTGATCCCATGAACCACATCCCGCCAGGCCTTCCTGTCCTTCTCTATCTTCCTAAGTTCGCTCATTTTCATGTTCGTTGCATCGGTGATGCTGTCTAACCATCTCATCCTTTGCCTTCCCCTTCTCCTTTTGCCTTCAATCTTTCCCAACATCAGAGTCTTCTCCAGAGACTCCTCTCTTCGCATTAGGTGGCCAAAATATTTGAGCTTCAGCCTCAGTACCTGTCCTTCCAGGGAACAGTCAGGGTTGATTTCATTTAGGGTTGACTGATTTGATCTCCTAGCACTCCAAGGGACTCTCAGGAGTCTTCTCCAGCACCACAGTTCGAAAGCATCTATTCTTCGGCGCTCAGCCTTCCTTATGGTCCAACTCTCGCAACCATACATTGCTACTGGGAACACCATCGCCCTGACTATACGAACTCTTGTTGGCATGGTGATATCTCTGCTTTTTATTATGCTGTGTAAGTTTGCCATAGCTTTCCTTCCAAGGAGTAAGCGTCTTTTAATTTCATGACTGCTGTCTCCGTCTGCAGTGATCTTGGAGCCCAAAAAAGTAAAATCTGTTACTGCTTCCGTTTCTGCCCCTTCTATTTGCCAGGAGTTGATGGGACCAGATGCCATGATCTTAGTTTTATTAATGTTGAGTTTCAAGCCAACTTTTATGATGTATTTTAGATGATTGACCAATGATTAATTGAATGTTAGAGTCTTCCTTCTTTTCTCTATTCCAGTTCTGTATTGAGAACCAATATAATGAAATACAGGGCGTCTTAGGAAAATGTACACACACTTTATAGTGTCAAATTCATTTATGTTATAATTCACACATATACTATAATACAGTCAATTCTCGCTACCCGCGGGGGTTAGATACCTACAAAACCCCATGGGTAGTGAATTTGCGAATACGGAACTATTGATCCTATAGGACCAATGGGGTTCCGTGCAGGGCTGGGGGGGGGACCTTATCTGCTGCCTCCGGAGGGTCCCGCACTAATCGCAGCCTTTCGCAGGCGCCATTTTGAATGTCCTTGCAGCATTCAGGTCCTTCTTGAATGCTGCAGCGATACTTCCTAAATGCTGCAGGGACATTCAAAATGGCGCCCATGATCAGCGCGGGGCCCTTTGAAGTGGCTGGGGGAAATCTCAGATGCTTTCCCCGGTCATTTTAGCGCTCTGCACTGATCACGGGCGCCATTGTAGTTATCCCTGCTGCATAAGGAAAGTCTCTGCAGGCTTCCTTAGGCAGCAGGGATCACGGAAAGTGAGACACATCTCGCGAATGGCGCAAGGTTGTCTCACTTCTGCAGCTTGCGGATACGCGAATTTGCGGGTTGCGAATTTGCGTATGGTGAGAATTGACTGTACTATAATTTGCACATTACTGGATATGGTGTTCACAGATGCAGTTGCTTGACCAGTTAATGAATTAGACCAAGTGCCCAAAATGTTCCCTGTTGGTATTCTATACACTATTGACATCGTTGACTAAGGGATCTGCAGACATCCACCAATATGTGTGCTGGGATCGTTCCGCACATCTATTCAGTTGCTTCTCTTAGATGTTCAAATGTTGCACGTTTTCTACAATGAAGTATGTATGAAATAGAACTCAGTACTGTGTGTACATTTTATGTGTACATGTAGTTATGTGTACAAAATGTGTGTACACATGTAGTTAACGAACAAAAAATTTTCACTCTCTTAAGTTGACTTTTGTGCTCTTAACTTTCTACACCATTTAACCAGACGATGGGTGCTGCAGCAACTAATTCAGGAAAACTCCTTGCCCACTCTTGTGACTAAAGGAAATTTGGAAACGGTGCCCACAGAAAGAATTCAACGATTAGTGAAAGAAGAAATGGATGTGTGCTGTGAAGCAGCTGGGCGATATCCGAGCAATTATAATGCCTGGTCCCACCGCATCTGGGTTTTACAGCACTTGGCAAAGCTCGGTACAAAGGTATGGTATGGTAGTGACCAAAGGTTCTGTGCTGGAACATTTTAGGAACCATGCGCACGCATGCACGCACACACGTGTGTAATTTGATCATTAATGGGTAATGAGCTTTTGGGTAAGTGAGAAAGTTTTAAATCATGGTATGAAACGTCATTGAGCTAATTCATACAAGGAGTTGACCAAACTAACAGCTGCCTAGCATGTTAAACAACAACATTAGTAGATACTTCAAATCTGTCCTTTTACAAGGGAAGATGAGACTCTGGAAGAAGGAGTAGTGGTAAAGATAAATTATGTACAAACCACAAAAGCTTCCACTAGAACACAGGAAACAATATTGTACAACAAATAGTTTAATACTGTGATTCTTAGGCTTTCAGCTGCCTGTATTCTCTAAAGATGCTGTGCATTGTTAAAATGCAAATCATGTATTGGTATAGGTTCAAAGAGATCAAACAATTTAGAAGCACCATAGTGGAATTTATAAGCGTCTTTCGAATATCTGAGGACATCCTTCAGCTCAGCTTATGATGGTTTAATGAATTAGCATGACATCAAACAGCCAGAATGTGGCTAACTGGCTTTAAAATGCCTTATCAACATGAACAGAAATGCCTTTCGAAAAGCAGTTGGTTCCACCCCTTCAGGGCGGTTCTCAGGGGGTATTCTCTAAAATAGATTGTACAAGCAAGTTGGAAGCTTGGTACCTGTCCCAATCTATGATGTACAAGGGCAGTATCCTAATGACTTTCATGTTGCAATTTCTCATCAGCTTAGCAAGCTTGGTGCCTTTTTATTGTGCAGGCGCATTGACCTTCCACAATAGTGATGCTTGACTCTGCACTCGTTCATCTCTGCTGTCGTCCGCTGCCCTGCTGTGCATTTCCAAGGGAAGGGTGCTGACTATGCAGAAGCTGTAAAGCTGTGTTCAGCTCCTTGCAGGGAAATCATTTCACAGACACTCCCCACCTCTATCTTGTCACCTGAGAACCTTCGAGGAGGATGAGGATATTCAATAAGAACCTGAAAAGTATGTCACAGACCCCAGGAGAAAGACAGGTAGTCCAACAGCCTCTGTCACTTAATTTCCTGGAGCCCAGGCCACTGACCATAGTCTCAAGGATTTATTCTTAGGTGTAGTTGTATTTGTTGACCTTGGCTTTAGGGTTTCAGAGGAGGCTGAGCCACGCAAAGCCATCACTTTCTACCTACATGCCATTGTCTAGTGCTACCTTCCTCCTGATGTCATCCTCCTGAGTACTTTTTAAAGGCTGGGTGCTCAGCCTTGAGAGAGTGCTAGTCTCCAAGGTATGTTTCCTGGCCAGAGTCATCGCTACACCCCCTGGGGGAGCCGTCGCTGTGAAACCCCCTGTGATGTCACAAGCCCTGCCCCGGAGTGATGTCACAAGCCCCGCTCCCTTCGACAGCAATTTGGCAGTGTTGTAATAAAGATCACATATTCTTTCTGCTACTTCATCATTTTCTTTTTAGGTCATATCCAAACACTCCAAATTAGCATTATTCTCTACCCTCCTAGAAGCCATGACATGCTACAGAGTAGTCTGCATCGAATCTTCGATAACACTGGACAACACATTTCAACAAAGGTCATGCCCCCAAGATTAAATTAGTCATTTCTTATAGATTTTGAGGTGCTGAACACAAATATGACAATGAAAATGCAAAATTGGCTATGGTTCGTGAGAGATCCGCAATAGATAGACATGTATTGGTAAATTGCCCAATGCATGTATTGGTAAATGCCCAGTGGCACTTACAACACCTATGTATGCAATGCAGACTGCGTCTCCTAAACTAAAGCCAATCGGCAGGTTTTATTGTCATTTTCGTTTTCAGCACATTGAAATTAGTAAAGATTAGGTATTTTCATTTCAGAGGCAAATTGTGTGTTGTACAGCATAAGATATTTTATTCTAAGCTCTGAGATACCAAAATTCTCTTGTTCTGGTGCACTGAATCAGTACTTGTGTAGATGTGTGCCTGAGGAAAATGGAGGACAGTTCAGAAGTGAGAAAGAGACATTCTATTTGGATATGACATAAATAACTGATGCGAGTTACAGATTGGAAGAGTATTATTAGAAATGTCAGATGGGGAAACGTGGTCATGGTTACATTGGCACTAAAAGGCCATAATTTTTAAGGGACTCTGTATTGTCACCTAATTGAAAATGAATATACAGCAAAATCACTACTGGTTTTGATCACAGATTTTGCAAGCTCTGTTCAGGGGGTGGGTAACATTTTGAGATCCGTGGATCCAGTTCATGTTGGATAAGTATTTATACATAGAAATGTAGCTCTTTGTTTGGGGGAACTTGATATCCCCTCTTTCTACCTGCATAGTTTTTCTGTGGGCAGGACAGAACTGGGCTAGAAGGCCCCGACTCAGACTGCGAAATCCACTGTAGAGATCTGGCCGGTGGCCCAGGGCCACCCGGTGGATTCTATCCCCACTCCGGGCTGCACTACTGTGGCCCAGAGGTCTGCTCAGTAAAGGGGGCTTTCGTCCCCTTCCCAGGGTGTAAACCGGGGCAGGCCCAATTGGCCTCCTTGGATTTCCGCCAGCTAAATAACTGGCGGAAGGAGGCCATGTAACAGCCGAGTTGGCCTGGCGAGGACGGGGATATGGCGGGCACCATCCCCGCCCCCTCCCGGGCCGGCTCGCCTAATGGCCCAAACCGCCTATGCTGCCGGTGCCAGAACCTTACCTTCCTCTGCTGGCCGCATGGATGTCCCGGCAACGGAGTAAGGGCGGCTGGCCTCCCTTACTCCCGAGTTTGCAGGACGTTTGCGACAGCTTCTGCCGACGGAACACTCATTCCGTCGCCCGATCCGTAGTTAGGATCTGGCTGAGAGTGGAAGTTATGCTACCTTCATACTCTTCACGTAGGAAAGAGTTATAATTGGTGCTAGACATAATTTCTTGAATGAAGAGGTCTAGATTTGGCAACACCTGGTTTGGTAGCTAAATTGTTATAAAAGTAGAGAACAGTCTACCCTGATGAAAATCCACAGCAAGGAAACATGGGCAGGTTTTGAACCTTTGAATGTTCATTGAAGGAGGAGAAAGGACAGGTTCCCAAAATATGGGGTTGTATCTAAAGAAAGTTAATCATGACTAAGCTACATTGCAATTAATGGACCTTAAATTGGTCGTAACTAACGTGTATCATTGATTTCAGTGTTGCTTAATCTTGGCTAACTTTCTTCGGATCAAATTGATGGACAAAACAGCTCAAAGTGTACATTTCTAATTTGAAGGTGAAGTTCATGGCCAGGGGAGTGCAGGAGAGTAGGGCATATGTTTGTTTTTCCATCTTTGATGCATGGTTCTGGGATTCAAATATCTATTTTTTAAACATACTTAAGGCTGTAATATAAAATTCATTCTGTCCACTTTAAGATGTGCTAGACTCATACATCTTTATTCGAGGTTAGGATTTGGCAAAGCCCATTTCTTCAAATAGTTTATTTTGGCATTTTTAGTTACATGGAGGAACTATGGAGAACTTGCCTCAGTGAAAGAGGAATGACCTAAAGAAAATTGCTAAGATTGAGGGGAAACGTTTTTATGGACAGTTTAATTTTATGATCATCTTTTTATGGACAGTTTAATTTTGTTTACTTTTGATTTTCAGATTCTTCTTGATGAACTTTCTTCCACTAAACACTGGGTTTCCATGCATGTTTCAGACCATAGTGGATTCCACTACCGCCAGTTTTTATTAAAGTCCTTGATTGGCAGAACTGTGATTGACTGTACTCTACAGACGCATAATCAGCTGGCCAATCAACAAGCATCCAGCCTTCCAAAAGATGAAGAAAATGATGAAGCAGAAGCTGCATGTGCAGAAGAAAAAAGGCCGGATCATCCTCTTCTTCTGAAGGAAGAAGTAGAGCTTTGCACTGATTTAATTAATACTTATCCAGGGCATGAAACTCTGTGGTGTCACAGGTAAGGAAATGTGTTCAAGAATGTAGGGTTGAATGAGAAGTTACCAACTTCATCTGCCAATGATGCTGCCTAGAACACCAAGCGGGGGTGCTAACTTCTTGCAACCCCTAAAGATGTTTTCCACAGCTGAAAGTGAAATGTTGGGATCAAATCCTACATCTAGTCCGTGGCTCAAGAACTCAAGCAATTTTTTTAATTATATTTTAAATATTTGCTGTGCTGTTTGTCAGAGAGTAAAACTGGATGCCATTCAGATTGGTCATTGGGAAGCGGATTATTCTTCTGATTAGTAGCAATTTTCATTGCATGTTTCCATAAACGTCACGGCGTTATATGCAGATGTTGCATTGAATTTTTGTCTACAAAATGACTGGATCCTCTTCAGTAGTAGGTTTAAGTGCCTAACAAGATATGAAGTAATTAACATTGGGAGAGGGAAGGGTTATGGATTTTTTTAATATAATCAGTTATTTTCATATTAATAAAAGTGTTAAAAGTTTGATTTTCTTCTCTTTGAAGGCGGCACGTGTTCTACCTTCAGCACCACTTAAAGAACAAACTTTTGCCTCCAACCACCTCTTCAACAGCAGCAGACAACAGTGATGGAACATTGAATAACTCTCTCACTGACATTGCATTTGGTCATGTGACCCAGGCCATGGATATTGATGGCTTGATTGAATCCAACAAACAAGGCTACACTCAAGAAACAAAACGCCTGAAACGTGCTCCTGCGCAGGACTCTGTCAGTCTGGAAGTGGAATGTAGATTCATCGATCAAGTTTTATCCTCGTGCAGAGATGTAGAGCAGGCAAGGTTTGCTGGTGCATATAGAAAATGGCTGGTTTCTTTTCTAGGTCAGTGAAAGAGGAGATTTAAAAAAAACCCTGCAGGGTCCCTTGTTGAGTGCAATATTCTCTTTTCAAGCACAGGTGCACATCTGGCACCTGGCACTTTTCACCCTTTCTTGTTGTCATCAGTGCTGAACTTCATCTGCCAATGATGGCTTTAGTTTAATTTGTATCTTTTAGGGGCACCCTGATGTTGATCATTTAAACGTTTTCTGCATTTATGTTTCTGTGTAGGTTTACTGCATATCACACCTGCCCTCCTAATGCAAACTTCTTAATCCTAGCATAAACTAAAAAATAAATTAATTAAAAAATCCCACAAATTAAGATCAGTAGAAGTTTTTAAGCAACTGTCACAAAATGGATGCCAGGAAAATAGATAGATGACCTACTGGTTGAAAATGAACCTACTTTTAAATCTCCCTTCCATGACAAATGCGCCTAATCAAAGGCATTGGCCATTGAAGAAAATCATCTTGAACGTCAGTGCAGACTGGTTTTTCGCCAGCTTGGTTTTGATTAAGAGGCTTTCATTGTATCATTGCGTTTGCTTTCATCGCACCACTGCTCTTCTGTAAAAGTTCAGGCTGCAGTTGACCTGTTTCCAGTTCACATTTGAATTACTCTGAAGACCTTGCTGTACTATGACTTATCCTTCCATTGTAGTGCCAGTTCTAACCGAGTATCGTTAATATGAAATTACAGAAGAGTTGTGAAAAGATTGAACCATCTTATCTCTTTCTCAAACACATAACCCAACGGTAAGGTTATGTAAAGTTCTTCACCACATGTCATTTTTTTAATTTATTTTCACTTAAGCCAGTGTTAATTATGTATTTTTTTCGAATGTATTGTGAACACTACAGAATTATGCGAAGCCTTATGAATATAACATGACACAGATAAACCACTACAGATATTTAAAATGAAAATAATGAAGATGATGGCTGGCCTTTTTTGTGTTTTACCAGCAGCAAAAATTAAGTCTTTTCCTTGCAGATGTGCTTATTTCTCATTGAGGAGAATATGTTCTCTATAGCCATCTCCTATTGGCCTTTTCCCATTTATGAATCCATAAAATGCAGGCTGGGTGGAAGGACAATTTAATTTTCTTGTAATCAAGCTTTTATTCCTTATTGCTTTACTTAACAGCACAGTGAAGCATGATTGATTTGTACTGGTATATCTTTAGCACTGACCTACATTTCAGATTTCTAAACCATTGTAGTAGTACTATGCAAAATACATGAGTCCAACCCACTTATGCACGCCACACACAATCTGAAGCTTCTTGTGTTGTCCAAAACACAAACAGAGCTCACGTATTATTATTATTAAGAATATTTATATACCGTTTTTTAACAGTACAGTTCACAAAGTGGTTTACAGAGCTTAATTACCAGTACTAAAGAAATGGTCCCTTGTCCCAAAAGAGCTCATAATCTTAAAAGGTGCAGAAGAAACACTAGAAATGCTACAATCGGGTGAATAAGGACACTTGCTTGCTTAAATATAAGAGGAGCACCACTTAATAAAAATGGCCATTTTCCCCAGTCATACCGACAGCTTTATGTGCTCAGTGGAGATTCATCCCTGGCACTGTTGTGTATGCTAAAGTCAATAGGGAAACCATTGCTTAGTTGGAAGTTCCATGTGTTACGGGAGCCCTTGGATGAACCAAGAGTATAGGACCGCAGTCATCACTATGAAGACTATGAGACTTGTGTGCCTGCACATGCTCTCTTAAAGGTCACAGAACAAATAATGCTTGTCTGGAAATAATGTACCACTTTAAAGATGGGCTGCCGGAATAATTACTGTGATTTCTCGCCCAGTCTACCAACTGGAGGTCCAGGTACCAGTGAAACATGTCGAATCACAATGTTTGTGGTTTTTTTCTTGCACAAAGATGAAGAGGGTGCATTGTTGCTTTTGTAGACAAGAAAGTAACCTGACTAGTAGATATGTGGATAGCATCTTAAGACTGACTCCAGTGAGTAAAAGGTGTAGTACCACAGTCAGTTTAAGTCCCATGCAAGTATTGGAACTAATTAATTTGCCAAAGGAAACATAGTGATACTTAAGGGGTCTCTCATGCTCTCTCCCGAAGTCTGTTGTGGATTGGAAGAGAATGACATGCAATAAGGCCCCCTAGGAATAAATAACCTTTTCTAGGTTTCCTAAAAAGATATATATTCCGTTTGGTAACTGCTCTATTCACAGAAAGGGAAAAGTCTCTCATATTTGGACTTTTAATGCACAGTACAGTATAATATTACTACAAACATAAGAGTGACATAGGTGATGTAGTCCTCTCACATAATTTCATTTTATTTTTATGATGACTTCTTCACTTAGAGCGCAGTCCACTAAGCAGTGGGATTGGTGCATCCATTCATGTCAATGGGATCTCTTGGTGCTTCCATGCAAGTCTGTTTCAGTCAGTAGAGGATATATGCAATACCAGCACATAGTGAATTTGTCTCCATTTCACTTTTGAATTTGTCTCTTTCAGTTTTACTATTCCTCAAGTTATAAATGTATAAGGGAGAGGGGAGGATATGTGAAGTGGGGATGCACTAAAGAAGGTTGCTCATGATGGGCAGATAATTCCCTCTTTGCTTGAGCTGGATTGATTTTATGAAAGCTTTCAAAGATAATAGTGAAACGTGACTTGAAATCCAGTTTTGCTTTCTGAAGTCCCAGCTAGATTCCCTGGAGCTATATATAAATAAAGATAACTACGCTTATTAAATTTGGCAGCCCTTCCATTATCATAGATGGAAGGACAAACTCTGCCCTCAGATATACATTTGTACCTCACAGTGGTAGCAGTAAGAATTCTGTAAATTGAAATGGAAACCAGATTTGAAATCTGCAATTTTCCGAGGCTTCCAGCTTCAGTGATGTGCAGTGTTGGTAGCTTGCAAAATATATGGGAGATTCTTAAGAGGAACCTAGCCAGGATGACTGGGGAAAGATATCCTTTTAAGATTCATAAAAATATTCTAGTCATTGTTTTAACAGTTCCAATGAAAACTAAAGAGCAAATAAAATCCAGTTTTTAAACAGCTGTTCTTTCAATTTTGGGGACTTAAAAGGAAATACACCATTTCAAGCAAAGAGAAAACCAGATAAAGTTTTATAGCAAAGAAAGGACAAGATGCATCAAAAAAAAATTAAAAGTGTAACTGCACAAACACATTTAACTGTGCAATCCTCTCTAACATTAGAGCGGCGGATGCGCACTCCGCCACTCTAAGCCATCACAAACGTGCCGTAAAGCACGTTTGCGGTGACTCTAGAGTAAGGGCCGCTGGCGCAGAGGCTGGCAGCCCTCAACCTGCTGGCCTCTGGACCCTGCGCCCGCCAATACAGGTAAGCCCTTCACCGGTCGGTGCAGGGGCCAGGGGGAGGGCAGAACGGGATGTCCCCTTCTCCTGAGGTGCTCCTAGGCTGCCTTGGGGCAGCCCAGGAACGGCCTAGGATTCAGCGGCCGACCCCTTAGGTCAGCTGTGTATCCTTATGTAGGATTATGCTATAAGGCTTTTTTTTCCTGTTGGCATACTTTGAATAGGTTGTAAAAACTCTGTGAGATCATTCCTTAGAAATATATTTTCAAGTGTGAAAGTCAGTGGCATCTTGTAACTGAGAACTCTTCGCAAGCATGCTTTTTTTTATTTGACTGGGTTCTTTGAAGTCCTAGACCGGGAAAAGGTTATGTAAGCAGCAGTCACATTTATTTAGCTGTGCCTTGGGGCACTGGTGATTACCATACATTAAGTCACCTGGTGTAGTTCTGCAGGACTAAGTATTGCTAGATTGAGCATTTAACATGTCAGAGGTCAAGATTCTCAAACTTAATAATTGAACCAGAGCACTACTGGGGAAACACCAGACTTTATCCATTCAGCACCAAACACTTGTTCATTCTTCCTGTTCTTTGAGTTAATACAGATAACGACATCAAAGAACATTGGGTGCTAAACTGCATGTATGTTAAAGGATTCAGGGAATGTTGTGTCTCTTCTTTCCTGCATTGTATAGTATTGTAAATGAACAAGTCCATCTTACTGTTTTACCATATACACTTACTCAGATCTTACTGTGGCACTTTTCTGGTGCACATGAATTGCAGGTATTTGCAGATATCACATGACCCTTCAAAACAAAAATCCTATTTTAGAGTATTAAAACATTGAGGTCAACATAAGCAAAGAACAGCTTAGTAATGCATTGTGTTATCTGCAGTCATGTGCACACTGGTTAGTGCTGACTCAGCAATTGACTTCATCTCATAAAGTGTATTTATTAGGATAAAATAGGCAGTATATGCAAGATGGCTATTGCGGCATACTCAGTTGTAAACTGGCTGAATCTGCACTAGCCTTTTACATTCGTTTTAACAAAACATTTAGCACTGAAATTTCCCCTGCCATAGTAATGTTTGCGTTTTGGTAAATATCCTTTTGAACTATGTTTTGATTCTGTGTTTTAAATCACTGGATAACGCCTCTGTGAGTACTTCCTTCTTCTTCCTGTGTGAGTCTTCGTGGAAAGAAACATGTCTTTAGAAGCTTTGTTCACCCTTCCAATGAACTTCACTGTGGGGAACTATATAGATTTCCCCCCACCCCTCTCTTTTCATAACTAGGAAGTAAACAGCAGAAGAACCAGAGTAGCCACATCTTAACATTATGAGCAATACAGTGTGGTGGTATAATGAATGTGGAAATTTAACACAAGAGTGTACTGAACTGTGGCGATGTTGATTGAATGTGGTACGTGTAAATGCAGCCAACACCTGTGGAAGCCATTTATTTGTATGGTTGGTTTATAATGGTTGTTCGTCTATTTTTCTCAGCGTGTTACAGAATTTGGTAGAGTGCTTATTCTTTACCTTTTTAACTACAATTTTGTTTTAATATGCAAGAGTTAAATAATCCACACTTGAATAATCCACACATAATTTATTATCATTTTAGTTAGCTTTACGTTGCCGATTAGTGTAGTAAATGAAGAAAACATTGTAATATATGCTGTTAATTTCATCCTTACTCCTGAAATCTGTTTCAACCTTTGCTCTCTCTCTCTCTCTCTCTCCAGAAAACTGTGGAGAGTCTTTACAGTTTCAGAATACCCGGAAGTGTGCCAGAGAGTCCCGCTGCTGTGCTCCCTAGCTCCGCCCTTAATTCTCCCTGTGGATGCTGTTCATCTGCCAAGCAGATGCTGTTCTCCAGGAGTTTTTCTATGTGACTGCAAGTGCTAAATTGCCAGTGCTCACAATTGTGAGGAGAAGGTCTCCCAGGGACAGCATTTGCCTGTGGAGAGAAATACTGTCCATATAGGGAGAGTGGTGGGTGCTGGGCTAAGGAATACAGTGGAGGCAGGGTTTGCTGTTACGCTCCCAGGCATTCTGAAACCATGGAGACTTAACAGAGCACTTGAACAGAGTTTCTTTCTTTCTCTCTCTCTCTCTCTCTCTCTCTCTCTCTCTCTCTCTCTCTCTCTCTCTCTCTCTCTCTCTCTCTCTCTCTCTCGGTAATGGTGTTAGAGATAATTTGAATATGAACTGTATAATAGGATTGACTTCTCCTTGGTCTACCCTTCCTGAAATAATGCAATTTGTAATGGTTTGAAGTAAATAATGTTGTCTGTTAGTATCGGAGGGCAGCTTGGTGTTTACCTATAAAGCCAAATCAAGCAAGCACTTTTTTGAAAGTGCTCTGTGGTTTCTATAGAAAATGAACATGTTTTTGAACTAAGGGGGGGGGGGGGGAACGTACTGTTATTCCCATTTCAAACTACAGTATTGTAGTTTGAAACTTCTTGCAGAATACAGAAGTGAACCTCAGTTTTTTTTAGTATCTTCTTCTGTAATGCTGAAAATTAGACTGTCAGCTTAGATTTGCCTGAGACATCTCCAGATCAACTGAGTGAAAGATGGATGTGACTTTTTAAAAAACACCTTAGACTCGTTCTCTTCCATCGACAGTACTCCTGTGGAAATTAAGACACTTTTGATATGATATGAAATAAAAAGGGAAGGAAGAAGACAAAGCCGCTGTGTATTGTTGGACATTTTCTTTCTTTCATGACATTTGATGTGTGATGTTCCTAACCGCTTTGTTTGTGAAGAATACAGAGTGACAAGGGGGGGGAGTGGTCTTTTTCAGGTAACTATGACTACCTCCCAAAAACTGATAAGACCATATCTTCAGTTTATTTATTTATTTTCTTTAAAATATTTATATACTGTATATATCGCTTTTCCTGAAACCCAAAGTGGTGCCTGCTTATCTGGAACCTCAGGCTTGGGGTCTGAAAAAGCAAAAACTGCATCGATTAAATATTCTAAATAATAATAGTCAGCCCATCGGATTTCATTTCAAGAGGAGTGTAAAAAAAATCTGAAGGAAACAAATGCTTCCAGTTGTTTTTGAAGTCCGAAAGTGGTGCCTGGAGTCCATTCTGCCATTTCTGCAGACAAAGTGCTGTACTATTATCAAATGAAGGATGGAGACGGGTTAGTTTGTTTTCAGTATAAAGGCTGGAGGGGGGGGATGACTGATTCTTCGTTACGACTTATAGTATGTAATGCTGCTTTACTCAGGGCATAAGAGTACTTTTTTACCCTTATATAGTCAATGATGTATAAATATTTAAATGTTAAATGCCTAACTATGGTCTCCTAACAGTTTAGCCATCTAACTAATACTGTAACTGGTTAACAGCTTTTAAAAATCTGCCTTTTGCTCTTGTTCTACATACACTGTTCATTTTGTATCTTATCTCGAAGTAGCTGTCTCTTAGGCAGTTGTCGGCCCGTTTCAGGTGGTTGCTAAATACTCTTTGCATGTCTTGAGTGTTCCTCAAAGAGGGACTTGGGATCATGTCCTGTATAACACCACCAATTATTAAGTGTTTCTGTTGCTCTAGTTCGCCCGTTATAATACCTAAACTGCAACACGGCTCCAGACAACAATACCGCCTATAGATGCATTTTTATGGGGTAAAATATTGTGTTTAGCTCCTAGGGCAGATAGCATTTTTTCTGTGTATAATACAACCAATGATATTGGAAACATGCTTATTAAAACATGTGGTACGAGCTAGCCAAAGTTAAGCACTGTGAAGCATATGCCTATGTATGTTTATTCAAACGTAAGTGTGCATAGAATTGCAGATTGTCCCATTCATTTTCTCATATGCTTAGCTAGCTGTTTGACAATAGAACTTAAAAAGTGCTTGAGGTTGACAGAATCATGCCCATGGTCAAGAGATCCAATGATAGAGTATTGTCATAATGAAACAAGACTTATTTAAAACTGGCTATTATGAAATGGGATCACGAAGGGTCGGACACGACTTAACGACTGAACAACAACATTATGAAAATATTGAAGTGACCAGAGGATGCGCAACAGCAACACTGGGAAGAATTATAATATAATATATAATAATATATAATATAATATACAGTATATCTATTATTATTATTATTATTATTTTATTATTATTATTATTATTATTATTATTATTATTATTATATAAGAATTACAGATATAGACGTATCTATAGCCGTGTCCTATCTACACTTGGTGATAAACGCATGAATGGATATGTGCTCTGAAAAAGCGTAGCTATTTTCATGGTGTAGTACTGTAAACTGGATGGAAAAACATGTGACGTGAAATGCCAGAAGATTCAATATTTACCCCTCATTTCTTCAACGACACAAATATTTTTCCAACAGAATCATAGAGTTGGGAGGAGGTCTTGTTGTAGGCCTTGTCCAACCTCCTGCTCGTTGCAAGAAAATCTTATTTACTGTATATCCCAGCATGTGTGTTTCGTGTTTTCATTGTGAAAAAAGCCCCTGGTTCCTGTCTTGCAACATTTTTAATTTGTTGGTTACATGTGCCAATTTTTTTAGTAATCTCATGGGTGTAATCCACCCATCCGCTGCTGCTGCACAACCTCCATTAATTTCAAAGCAAGAGCTTCTCCTCTATCAAGTGATGCTGGGGGCTAGAATAAAATAAAGCTTTTGTCAACTTTAGTATTGGTGAGTAAACACATTCTGTCACTTTCATCTAAATAATACATTTTTCATACTCTGCACAATGATGGCCAAATATACTCTTATGGTTTTCTCATTCATTATACAATAAAATGGTATACACAATTTCAAAACCAGCCAAGTTCAAACAGATAAATTGTTGCTGCTGCACAATTCAGAAGATGCAAGGAAAGAATTTGTCCTCCAGCATTACATTATTATTATTATTATTATTATTATTATTATTATTATTATTATTATTATGCTATATGTAGTAGCAAATGGGGAAATTATCTGCAGCACATTAATATGAAGAATTTCAATTTAGATCAGAGGTTCTCAACCAGTGCTACTAGTACCACCAGTGGTACTTCGGCCAATTGCTGGTGGTACTCAGACCGCCGGAACCCCACTCCGACATGGCGGAAACACGCTCCCAAGAGGCTTCTGCCTTTTGGCCGAGCCTCTCAGGAATGCTGAGAAGGGCGCTCCCACCCACCCAAAGCCTCCTACCTGCGTTTTCTTGTCTCTGAAAACCTGGAAGTAACTGGCGATGATGTCATTGCCAGTCACTTCCGGTGGTACGCAGCAGAAGAGTGTCGCCAGAGGTGGTACTCGACTGAGAAGGGGTTGGAAACACCTGATTTAGATCAAGGCAAAAATTTGATCCCCCAAACTTGTGTGCTATTAAGTCAGTAATGAATAAATCCATAGTCCTTCTATTATAGTGTAATTTAAGGTATGTAGTTGAATCAGTACAGGTTAGTAGTAACCATGGCTCAAAACTTCTAATTGAAGTCAGCTATATGCAATTGGGGAGTGGTAGTTATTCTATTCTAATATGCTGTTTGGCAAATGTTTAGGAGACATTTGGAATTCTCTGCCAAAGTCATTGTCTGCAGCACGTAAGGTGCGTTCTGTTTTGTGCATCTTTTGTAATTATTTCTTACATAGTGTAGGTTGCCCTAACACTGCAGGATAGGACAAAGAAAAAATGTAGTGAATACAGATGAATAGCTTGTCCCTACCCTATTGTAGATTATTTTTTCACATTTTTAGACCACCCTTCCCCCAAGGAGCTCAGGGTGGTGTGCATGGTTCCTTCCCTCCTTTTTTCCATACAACAACCCTGTGAGGGAGGTTAGGCTGAGAGATCGTTACTGGCCCAAGGTCACCCAGGAAGCTTTATAGCTGAGCGGGGATTTGAACCTGGATCTTCCAGGTCTAAGTCTAACTACAGAACTACACCATATACCACTTTTCAACCAGAGTAGTTCACAAAGCGGTTTACATAAATAAATGAATCAGTGGTTCCCTGTCCCCAAAGGACTCACAATCTTTAAAAAAAAATGCAGAAAAAACACCAGCAACAGCCAATGGAAAAAAATGCCATGGTGGGGCAAAGAGGGACAGTTGCTCTCTCCCTGCTAAATATAAGACACCACTTTAAAAGATGCCTCTTTGCCCAGTTAGCAGGGGTTAGCAGACTCACTAGACCATCTAAAGTAACTGTGGTTGTAAAATGAAGAATGCTATCAGTGGAAGACGATGAAGTGTTCTGTGGATGCAGTGCAGCAAATAATTTTTCACATTGATTTGACCAATGATTTGAAATTGGGTTTTCGATATCCAAGGTTCCAAATCCAACAGTCTCTGATGAGTTCTCTGCGTGGTCTTGGGCAAATTGTTGTGTCACAATGTAAAGTATCTCAAGGGGCTATTGTGAGGTTGAACTACCTCTACTAAATAGAATTATTAAATCAGTGTAAATTTCCATCCAGAAGAACAAGCAAGAGAAAGCATGTGAGAAAAGGCTCATAGTAATTAGTTTTTGGAATTGGGACCAAGTAAACACAACTGTTCTGTGCATTTGACTACTTGTTTCCTGCCAGGAACTGCACCTATTTTTTCAGTGTTTGGACCACTGAAACACTGGAATAGTTTTTGGCCAAGAGTAGAGTTTGCGAATTTTGCAGACCAGCGGTTGAACCATGTTAGACAGTTTGGAGCAGCATGTTTTCAACTTATTCATAAATGAACTGGAGTTGGGGATAAGCAGCGAGGTGGCCAAGTTTGTGGATGACACTAAACTTTTCCGGGTGGTGAAGACCAGCAGGGATTGTGAGGAGCTCCAGAAGGATCTCTCCAAGCTAGGAGAATGGGCAGCAAAATGGCAGATGCGCTTCAATGTAAGTAAGTGCAAAGTGATGCACATTGGGGCAAGAAACCAAAATGTCACATATACGCTAATGGGTTCTGAGTTGTCTGTGACGGATCAAGAGAGAGATCTTGGGGTGCTGGTGGACAGGTCGATGAAAGTGTCGACCCAGTGTGCGGCGGCTGTGAAGTAGGCCAATTCCATGCTCGGGATCATTAAAAAAGGGATTGAGAATAAAACGGCCAATATTATTATGCCTTTGTACAAATCGATGGTAAGGCCATATCTGGAGTATTGTGTCCAGTTCTGGTCACCACACCTCAAAAAGGATATAGTTGAATTGGAAAAGGTGCAGAGAAGAGCGACCAGAATGATTCGTGGGCTGGAGCACCTCCCTTATGAGGAAAGGCTACAGCGTTTGGGGCTTTTCAGTCTAGAAAAAAGGCGCCTGAGGGGGGAACATGATTGAGACGTATAAAATTATACATGGGATGGAGAGAGTGGATACAGGGAAATTCTTCTCCCTCTCTCACAACACCAGAACCAGGGGACATGCACTAAAATTGAGTGGAGGGAGAGTTAGAACGATAAAATAAAATATTTCTTTACCCAGCGTGTAATTCATCTGTGGAACTCCTTGCCACAGGATGTGGTGATGGCACCTGGCCTAGATGCCTTTAAAAGGGGTTTGGACAGATTCATGGAGGAAAGGACCATCACAGGTTACAAGCCATAAGCAACCTCCTGGTTTTAGAAGTAGGTTTTCTCTGTGCCAGGTGCAGGGGAGTGGAAGCAGGAAACAGGTTATTTTGTTGTCTTGTGCTCCCTGAGGCATCTTGTGCACTAAAGATTTTCAAAATTGACCTGTGATTTTGGATACCCATTAGCTTTCATATACTTTTAGGAACCTTTTAAAATACCTACTTAGAATTGTGTGAGCACCTGCTCTTTGAAAAATGTAACTGTTTTCTGGAGGACTGGTTACTAAAATTGTGACATGAGGTTAGAAATGCAGGGTACAGTTACAACATGTAAGTTCAATGCATTCAGTTTCTTAGCCCTGACTACAGTCTTGGGAGCTTTGGTCATTATATACTGGGTGAAAGAATAGGGAGCAGGGGATTTGTCAAACTACCTTACAGAAGGATCATTTTTTGATGTCAAAAATACAGTAGAATTGCCTTTGGCATCAGCATTAAATTGAATGCAGTGGAGAGATTGGTCGCAGTGTGCAGCTATGGAGCAGGACAAGCATAAACGTTATCTACAGTATTAGTACTGCGTAACACAAACACAGACACTCTGCCATTATGGTGATCTCTTTTTACAGGTGTTGAATTGCTTTGTTTCTGCCTTTTTCCAAATCCAAATCCAAGGTACAGGTTTTGGTGAACTAAAAACACTGCATTATTTTGTATTGTCTATCACCAGTTGATAGTGCTACTGTGGTTTGTTTTTAATGTAGCTACATCAAGTACTTCTATAAATTGTACTGTAAAATGTCTTATGTATAACCTGCTCATGCTCACTTTTTCTCAGCTCCATTAGAAGATAAGCATCTCGATAATGCTAAAGCTTGGGTCAGGCAGGGCTTCTGGTTTTATGAAACTCTGCTTTGGTCTGGAGAGCAGTGGAAACTTCAACCTTGCTTAAAATGTGGACATTTCTGGCCTTCGTGTTAGAACAAAAACTGCCAGAGTTTCCAGTTCTGCCCACAAATTATACCTTGATTTTTTCCTCTCAAATATTTTGTACTGCATGTTAATTATAGGGTTTTTTTTTTTTACTTTATTCTCGTAGTATGAAACTACGATATATTAAGGACTGGTGCTAGACTTCTATCCACCCCTATACAAAGGTCTTCCAAATTTAACAGGTAAAACTTTAGTGATGGTGACTGTGAAAATAATCAGCATAATGAATTTTCCACTTATCAATACATTGGGGGTAGTGGCGTGTGTGTGAGTGTGTGTGTGTGTGTGTGTGTGTTTATACTTAATGTTCTAGTGATAGAATATACTAAGCACAGTGAAAAGTTATTGTATTTCTGTATAAAATGGAAAATAGTGTACTTTTTTTTTAACTAAATGTTGGCAGTTTCTAAATAAAACTTCTCCTAAAATCTGACGTTTTCATTTTTACTATAGCCTGAATTTAAGTTTTCTTCTTCTTTACAAGAATGAACTCCCAAATGCTTTTTTTTTGGGGGGGGGGGTCTCTTTAGATATTGACATAACTGCTGACACTAAAGTTCAGCTAATCTAAGCAACTAATTCAAAACTTGCATATTAGGAAAGAACTGTAGCAACTTCTGTCAGTATAGATCTATAGAATGTATTCGGTGTAATGGGAATTGGTTTGTACCCATACCTCAGAAATAAGTAGTAATGGAGATTAGCTTAATCTCTCTTTGCATGTCTGTATAGGACATCCCTTGTATACTTCACTCTAATCCCTTGAATGACAGCTGTCACTCAGGAGAGTGGTGAAGCTATAATACCAGGAGGCTTCAGTGTTGAAGATTCCATATGTTTCTGACTGACAGCTGTCATACAGGGCTTATGGGCTGTTTCCAGCACTCTGCTGGAAATAATGATTACTGTTGGGTCCAGTCCATTTCTATTTTGTATGCCACTCAGCTGTTAGAGATCTGCCAGATAATATTGAAGCAGAGCCAAGGTGATTGGTAAGACATTACATGGATGGCAAGATAGCAAGTGGTTTTTAGGGGAAGCTTATAAAAAGGGAATTATAACCATTTTGGCATCAATCATTTCGTTTTCTAATTGATGCTTATGTTGTCTTGCCTTGTCTGTGAAATTTCATGTAATGAAATTAACCTTACTATTTGTTCATTTAGGATACTTATATACCTTCTTTCAAATAAATTTCTCAAGATGGTTCATAAATAAAAACATAGGGTAGCATCCACATTAACTGCGCGATCCTAACCAACTTTCCAGGGCCGGTGCAGCCGCAATGCAGCCCCGAGTTAAGGGAACAAATGTTCCCTCACGTTGAAGAAGCCTCTGTGACTTCCCCCCGCACCGCAAAATGCAGTGTGGGCCCTGTTGGCACAGCTGCATCACTGCTGGAAAGTTGGTTAGGACTGCGCTGTACGACTTACAGTACATGAATGGAAACGCACTCAGTGAATGCAAGCTCCCTTTGAGAACGGAAGGAGCTTTCCAATCACACAAAGACCCCCGCTCTTGCAAGGACCTTTTGTGCAAGAGGAATGCTCCTTCCCTTCTCAGAGAAGCTTGCATTCATGGTATGTGCTTTTATTCATGCAAGTGTTATGCTGGGTGCTATCAATTACCGTATTGGTCTGAGTATAAGACTCACTTTTTTCTCCTAATTTAAGTTTTTAAACTAGGGGTGCGTCTTATAATCAGGCTGTTGCAATTTAATGCCAGTGATTTAATTAAATTTTTTTAATAGCGCCAAACTTTAAGGGTGTGTCTTATAATCAGGTGTGTCTTATACTCGGGACAATACGGTAAATATCACAATTCCATGATGTCAAAACAGCAACTGAAAAATATATCAGAAGGTCTTTGACTGGCACTTCAATAAAAGTAGAACCAATCTTACTTTGTCTCCTAAGTCTAGTTTCTTATTTTTGGCATATTTTACCTGTCTACTTTTTTTCCTTTTGCTTCTAAACCTTTGGAACATATACAGGTGCTCCTGAGGTTGGGGGGGGGATATATCTGATCTGAAGCAATGCTGTAATGCTGTGATTCTCAAAGTTCTCCCTGTGAATCGGGAAGAACCATGCAGGGGCAGGGTGGCGCTCTTGGGAGTGCCGCTACGATCCCAGGAGCACCATCGCCGTGGTCGCCATATCTCTTAAGGGGCTTGGTGGCACACCCCTTAAGGGGCTGGTGGTCGCAACCCACCAGTTTGAGAAACGCTGCTGTAATGTATATAGATTCTTTGCGAGTAAGGTTGCAGTCCTATCCACTTACTTGGGAGTCAGACCAATTGACTATAAAGGGACTTACTTCTGTGTAGACATGCATAGGATTGGGCTGTACTTCTTTTCTCACAGCCCAATCCTGTTTAGCAAGACACAGTGGCGCAATTAAGGCATCCGCCACATTCTACTCAGTATTGGAGGTTTTGCCTTTTCGTTTCTTTACCCCGAGTAGAGCCGCAGCCCCAGTTCATCCCTTTACCTCCAAATAGAGCCCCAGCCACCCCAATGGGTCTACTTGAATGTGCACCAGCTATTTTACTGGTGCATATTCGGGCTGGCTGTGTAATGCCAACCAGGCCCAGGAAGGGGGATAGGGTTCGGCGGAGTGCGACGATGACTATCCCTCCCCCATCTTGGGTCCAGGAGGCTAATCCCCCCCTAATCTCCCTGCCCCTCCGGCATGCCATGGGGACTTACCTCTCTGCCACAGTGCTCCACCGCAGAGTGGCACAAGCCTCTCCGCAGGCGCCGCGTACTTGTTGGGTGCCGCAAACGTGCTTTCCAGCATGTTTGCAACACCTTAGATCAGCGGAGTAATCGCTCCACCAGTCTAATCGTAGACAGGATTGCGCTGTCAGTCTCTAGCAATATGACGGGCATTATTTCAAATTGGGGGAGGGAGCAAATAGCAGAGAGGTCCAAAGACCTATTCAAGATTAAATTGCAAAAATCAATATCTATTAAAAGCCTTAAATTGTTTATGTAATTTGACTGTGAATCATTATTTTCCTTTTTTTTATACCTCACAGTAAGTATTGTCAATATAAAATAGTCACACACACCTTTTTTTCTTGGACCAAAAGACATTTGTAGCATTGACCTGCATGCATATCTCACCTAATTCTTTAAAAGTGGCAAACTCGTGATATGCCATGAATGAAGATCTGAAAGTATTTTAAAACAAATATTATTAAAATCAGCCTTGGCAGGCTAGTCTTTACAGCAAAGGAAGGGAGAGGGTATTTAATATTTCCTCTGCTTTTTTCCCCTACTTAAAATTGCACACAGCTGCTTTCCCCCATGCAATCCAGATGTGCAATTATTCTTGTTATATATCTGGAATCAATGCAAGGGTAAAAGCAGCTAAGGGAATTTTAAGCAACAACAACAAAATGATGACAATGAAACCTGCTGCTCAAATTCAAGTTGTTGATGCTATTGATGCTGTTGACATGACATGTGTTCTTCTTGGTGTAGAACTGGTGAGGGTGCTAGAGTTACAGGTTCACCTGCAGAATTGCGACCTGCAGAGTTACAGGTTCACCTGCAGAATTGCGACCTGCAGAGTTACAGGTTCTCCTGCAGAATTGTGACCTATATAGATTGGCTTAAATAGCCAACATTAACAGAGGCCCAGTGAGTTGTCTAGGTCAGGAGCATCTGATGCACAACTTCTGATCCATCCCTTAGATACTAAACCGTAAGACCTGGATATAAATACTATTTTTTTTTAATAACCAGTACTCACTGAAAAAATCCAAACCAGTCTGTGGGATAAATCTAAGGCTCCCAATGTTTTGGCTGTCCAATGCTCACAGGAAATGAGGATGGGGACAGGAGTAGCAGTAAGAAGCTAGGGAGCCATAAGCAAAGTCACCACAGGCCACAGTGGCGTTCCTATGACTCCCTCCCCCTTTGCCGGAAGTGACATAATGGCAGTAGCCGTTATCAAGCACGCCAATGGCGCTCCTCGCTCGCCCTGGCGAACGGGACAATCCACCCTGCTGCTGGCCGCCGTTGCACCCCTGCCCGCCCGCCGCCTGGGCCCCGATCCTGCCACCCGGGGGCCCACCGCCCCAAGGCCCCCACCGCTGACGACGCCACTGATTTCTTGGGTTGGCCAGTGAATATGGCTTGCTGTGTCTGACCAAGAGAACCGGGCAGGCAACGAGCTCCAAGGATGATGGCTCCCGCTTGAAGATGGAGTGTCAAGATTTAGCCAAATGTATATAAAGCAAATGGATGTGTTTTGTTTACATCAACAGAGCAAGGCATTTTTAATGTTACAATTTTATTTAATGAGACTTCTTTCTTGCTCTAGTTCAGAAGGCTTAAGATTTTTAATTTGCAACACTTTATTAAAAATACTATTTGACAGAAATTTTAAATTTGAACAAGTACCAAAAGAAAACACTGTCCATATACCCAGGTTATATTAAATCTTCACCCAGTACTTCTTAAGGGAAGGGGAAGGTGGGTTAGCTGTTGTCAAAAAGAAAATGCATTCCTTCTGTGTGGGAGCAGGCGCAGCATTGACAGGACATCTTACTCTTTATTCCTCCACTTTCATTGGAGTGACTGGAAAGTCCTGACAGGGCTCATGGAGAACAGATTTCTTGGTTTCAGCTCACTTCCCGCGGGTTCCTATACATGCAGCCGTTTCAATTTAGCAGCGCTTGACTTGAATGAATACAGAAATTAAAACATGCTGGCCACACTCATTCATCGCTGCACCACTGACCTATAGTTGAAGTTATATTGTTGCTTGTTCATCATACTGATGGCGGCTGAGGTTAGAAATAATTTCCTAGTGGCTGGAAGGCAGTGTGGAACAATACTGAAGCTAACCAAATAACCTCCCCCCTTCTTTTTTCTTCATGCACATTCTGTATTGGGGTGTGTGATAGGCAAAATGGGATTCAAAGCACTAGACAAGATGCATGTTTGTGTCCTCAGAATCCCTGCCTTTATTTTTATTGTGACATAAACCTTCAGACTTCATAGTTATGGAGATACCTTTAACACTGCCAGTTATTTTAAAGCTAAAATAACGGAAACCAGGGGAGAGACAAGAATGCCTTATTAGTCCTTATTATAAAGCACCTTCCATTTAAAGAACAAGGTGGGACATAGGGATTTACAAAACAAAGAATGCTGTGGAAGGCAGTCAAGACAGAAATGGTTTTTTTTCTTCTTCTTTTGTATTACCAGGAGTGACTTAGTTGATTGACCAACCAGGGTAGGTTGATTGACAATAAATTCAACACAACTGAAAGGATGCATTTCCTCACATAACACGTACAGTACTTACAGAACTCACAAGACATGACAGCAACTAATTTCTTATGGCTTTAAAAAGGATTGATAAATTGATAGAGGGTAGCTCTATCACAGGGTGTGTGAACAATGCATAAATAAGGCACACCTTCCTGAATAAACCTCACAAAAGTGCACACTGTTTGCTTTTTCTCCCAGTGTGATCTCAGGCATAATTTCCAGCATTTATCTTGCCAAAGCTGTAGGACATTTACCTTGTATTGTTTCCTTACTCACCATCCAATGATATTTAATTTAACTGTTACCAAGAAAATAAAACATTTTTTGGCATATAACAGCAGGAGCACTTACAGATGGTGTGTTTGGTCTGAGATTTGTTTTGTTTACATTAAGAACCTTTATTCAGTATATCAATTTTCAACAAAAAGTAGTTCACAAAGTGGTTTTCATAGCGGGCAGCCCAATCCTGTGTAAGGATACCCGGCCAGCCTAAAGTGTTTATCCTAAAATCAATGCTTCCATATCTTTTTCCTAAAAATTATCCTGATATTTTCACAATGAGTGGTGGAACACATTTATTTAGTTGCCAAGATGTGTATTGCTGTAAAAAAGACCCACCAAGGGATGGAGAGAATTTTGGGGTTCATAATTATGACAAGCTAACTCAGAGCGCAATCCTGTAATCCCCAGTGGCGACAGAACAAGCATTCCGTCGCCGGGAGACGTCGTGAACGTGCCGTAAAGCACGTTCGCGATGACTCGCGAGCAAGAAAGGCCAGTGCAGAGTCCGGCCTCCCTTGCTCCATTAATGGAGCACCCCTGCGGCCGCCAGACCAGGTAAGCAGGGATCCGGCGGGCGCGGGGGTGTTCTGCAAGGCGAGGGAGAGGGGCCATTGGCCTAGCTGGCACGGGAGGGGGCAGGGGATGGCCTCGGCCATATACCGGTCCCTGCTGGGTGGCTAGGCATTACATGGCCGGGTGGCCCCCTCCGACTTCAGCCAGCAATTTTGCTGGCAGAAATCCGAGGAGGCCAGTCGGGCCGGCCTGCAGTTACACCTGGGGAAGGGGATGCTCCGGCCTGGCGGCAGCATGGCCACTAGTGCACAGGATCTGGCGGGCGGCCCTGTGCCGCCGGCCGGATCCTTACGCAGGATTGCGCTGTCAATCAGTTAGGCAGGCTAGAACCCTAATCCTGGAACACCAATACAAATACAATGGCAGTCTGTTTCTCTTTTATCTCTTACTTGGAAGCTCTGCCTCCCCATCCCCTGTGAGTACATGCGTATCTCTTAAATACAAATGTGTATACAGCAAATCCTCACTTAAAGTTGTTTCATTATAAGTCATTTCGTTATAAAGTTGTTGAGGAAAAAAAATGGATTCCCAGCCAGGGCCACTGTCTGTGTGGAGTTTGAACGTTCTCCCCATGTCTGCATGGGTTTTCTCTGGCTCAGAAAGCTCACATTTATTTCAGTGTTTAATATAATATTAGAAGTGTTTTGGGTCTTTATTTAGAAGTTTGGTGATGTTTATGTGACCAGAAATATGCCGTAAACTCTTGTTTATGTATATTAATTAGCCTATGGTAAAATTGGTTTCATTATAAGTCATTTCGCTTAAAGTTGTAGTTTCTAAGAGCCTATCAACAACTTTAAGTGAGGACTTGCTGTATTTCTAAACTTACAGTTTGCGTAATTCTTCTTCTACTCTTTTCCTTGTTCCCCAAGGAACCAAACCTTATATTCAGACCTTGTTGGTTTGATAATACTTTAATGTAAAAAGTACTTTTTTCTTATGATGCAATAATTTTTATATTTGTTGCTTTTTAATATTTGAATATGTTTTTGTTATATATTTTCTGTTTAGTAATAGTTATTTATCTTGGTTTTTTGAAAAAAGAAAATGTATTTAATAAAGTTTATGTTCAAAAAATAATGAAAATAGTATGATGGGGAAAATCCTGATTTTGCTAAAATGTGAGCTCAAATTTTGATTTTACAATTGACAGGTGTAAATCTTCCCATTATTGTTGGCACACTTGTTTGTTTTTTGTCATTTGAAGACATGATGAGAAAACACTATTTTAATCTAACTTTCTTATGACAACTGTCAATTGCTCTTATTGAATATAGTACACCATCAAGCAATTTATACTACAAGACACAATGTTAGGTTATACCATGAGGGTTTCTTTAAAAAATATTTTTAGCTTGCTTAGATCTGAGCACGTGAAATGTTTTGTTGGTTCTGAAATAATGAATGGTGAAATAGGCACTATTTCAACCAGCTTCCCGCACAATAAATATTTCACAAACCACTAGGAACTAGAGATTAATGCTTTATGACATTTGAAAGCTGGAATTTCAAGCTTTCAGATGGTATAAGCATTCATTTCTATCTCTGGCAGCTCTTGAGCCTCCTGACCTTAAAAAACTATGTCATGTTTTTGGGTCTCTTTGGAGTAGCAGTCCTTTTCTGGCACTGTTCCAAGATCTGAATATATATATACAACTACTGTAGTTATAGACTTCCAGAACGACTCAGTTCCCTCTGTATAGCTGCTAGGACGAAGCCACTGACATATTTTTTAGATTGTGAGCCCTTTTGGGATAGAGAGCCATTTAATCATTTGATTTTGTCAGTAAACCGCTTTGTGAACTTTTTGTTGAAAAGTGGTATATAAATACTGTTATTAATAATAATAATATTCAAAAGGCCTTTAAAGTGTTACGTTGCAGTGTTTGTAATAAACTGAAAGCCTGGGTTAATTGTTCAAGTGCAAACACTTGTGGAGAATTGTATTTATCAATGAAGATATGAAGCAATGCTTTACTTCTAACACCTCCTCCAAAAAACATCTAGGGCTGCAATTCTGTACACACTTTCCTGGGAGTAAACCCCATTGAACACAACGTAGATGTGCATAGGATTGCAGTGTAAAGATTGTAAAAGCCTCTTAACATATGTAATGATTAGAAGAAACACATTACAATTATCCTGGATTTAAAAAGCAACAATTACTATGTGCATTCTGGGAACTGTGTATCAAATGAGATTGGACAGAGACTGAGGGAGCATTTCATTGTTTTAAGCACAAGCCGTAGGTCTTGATTCAGTGGGACCTGGTTAGATTCAGATTTCAAAACCTTTATTGGCATATAAATAATTACACACAACACAATAAACAAACCAACATACACAAAAACAAATAAGCAGAAATTACATATCTAAATAGGCCATTACTTTGCACTCTGCATTGTGAAGCGTTTCTGAATAGACAAATTCAGGTATTTAGCCACTTGCCTGGTGCAAAACTCATCTTCACCTGCTAATAAATACTGAATGATCGAGCTCTCCGACTGCCCCCCTAAACCACTTGGAAAAAGCAGCCTAAGAACCTGGAAACGCAACTCCTGGTATCGTATACAGTATAGCAGAATATGTGGCAGGGAGGACTTGGTCATGATGACTACTTCCTCAGTGACCACTAACAAACCCTAGGGTACAAGCGAATGGATTTGACAGTGGAATGTATTTGGGACATTCCAATATGTTTTACAGTGGTAGGCTATGCATGTCTACCCAGAAGTAAGTCCCACTATAGTGTGTATAGGATTGCAGGAAAGTGTGTATAGGATTGCAGCATTGAAGCACTGAGCCAGAGAAATTTTAGTTGCACTTATGGTAGATTAATTTTAGATTTGTTTTTTATGTACAGTATATGCTGTTCTACAAATAGTTCTGTTCAAAGCAATTTGCAATATACAAAAAGCAGGAACAATTCAATTCAAAAATTAATGGGATAAGTTAGTCATAACTTTTTTTCTGGAGTGGATTAGGCTCTGAAGAGATATTAGTACAATAATTGACTTTAAATCACACTGTAGTAAATTTTACACACAGACCAGAGTCCAGAGGGGGGTGGCAGGGGTAATTTGTACCTGGGTCCAGGGTCCAAAAGGGGGCCCAGGAGGCAAAGGAGGGTCCCCGGAAATGTTCTGATCTGCGGGAGGCGCGCATTCACTCTGAAGGGAAAAAGGGATCCCTCGCTGCAGGCATCCCTCGCTGCACAGGCTGGCCTCCATGCAGTGCAGTGGCCGATGTTGGCTCTGAGGACAACTCGGCCTCCAAGTCCCACAAGGCAAAGTGCGACTGTATGGGGTTTGTGCGCTGCTGACGAGCTGTGAGGGAGGGGCATGAGCCCTGCCCCTGTGGTTTGCTGGGGTTTCTGGCATTAGTGGCCTGGTGCACAAGGCAGGCCTGCTGCATGCTGCTGCTGAACTGTGAGGGAGGGGCCGAAAACGCACCTTATCGCTGCTGCCGCCGCCAGGTACGTTGCATTCCCGTTGCCCTGTCGCCTGGGGGCGGTGCCCCCGCGGCCCTAATGACGCCTCTGTTCCCTGCCCAGTTTTCCCCCTCCCCCTTTGGAAAGAGGCCCAAAATAAACTTTGTATCCCCTGATAAAATTCCTCTCAGAGGCCTTGACAAAACCGAGTCTCTCTCTGAAGCTTTGAACTCTGATTCATGCCTTTTAGGATGTGTGTGTACATATGAGATCAGGGGGACCAACTGCTGGTCAGGATTAGCCTCCACAAAAATTGTATTTGGCCACTGGCACTGCAACCAACTTTTAGTCAAGATACAGTAATTGCCCACAATTTCATCTAAAAGGAAATATATTTTCAGCTTGTAAGATATTGTACACTTGTATATTGCATATCTTATTTAAAATAGGCATGTGATGTATGAGATATGCCTGAGTATATGTGCACCAAGTTTATTATGGAGCCTGGCCCTCCTGAGAGGATCAGTCTGCAGCAAAATACACTCCGGAATTTCTTGACCCACACTATGAAGAATGGAGCAGCAGAATTCAGAAACTTATCTTTCCTGGGTTAGACAACATGATTAGAACCATTTGATTTAATTTTGGAAATGTTTCTGCTTCCTGTTTTCCATATCCGTGGTAGTCTTTATATAGCATCACCTATGCATCACCTATATAGCATCACGAGCGGGTGGTGCAGTGGGTTAAACCGCTGAACCACGAGCTGTCGATCGAAAGGTCGGCAGTTCGAATCCGCAACGGGGTGAGCTCTCGTTGCTTGGCCAGCTCCTGCCAACCTAGCAGTTCCAAAGCATGTTAATGCGAGTAGATAAATAGGTACCGCTTGCGGGAAGGTAAACAGCGCTCTGTGTTCCAGCTGCATGCTACGCGCTGCGGCAAGGAGAGTCATGCCGGCCACATGACCACGGAGGCGTCTTTGGACAACGCTGGCTCTTTGGCTTTGAAATGGGGATGAGCACCACACCCTAGAGTCGGACACGACTGGACTTAATTGTCAGGGGTCACCTTTACCTTACCTATGTATGGGGCACTTAATGGCAAAAGAGGCTCACTTGTATAAGTTACACAGCACTTGTGAATTTTCAGTATTCTGCTTGCAGGAGAGATTTCTTGATTGTGTTATTCCTTAGGTCGGAAAAGGGCACCTTTTTGAAACAAGTAAGCTGCTGCTGGCAGACGTCAACACAACAGGTCTACCTGTTGACTGCCCATCGGGCAGCTTTGTCAGAAGAAAAACGTCAAACCCTAAAAGGTTTATATTTTTTAGTCACTTTGTCCTTTATTATTCAAGTGTAGCAAGGGCTGAGAGAGAGAGAGAGAGAGAGAGAGACCTGGGGGGGGGGAGATTCTGGGTGTACGCCTTTCTACTGAAATTAGAGTGTTCTGTTTTTATTTTTTCCTTTCCAAGATTTGCTGGTAAGCTTTGCTGATGTGTACAAAGGCTGAAAGAGCTGCTTCTTTGAATGCCTTTGCAATGCAGCCCATGTCGCTCCTGACAGCAGGCCGCCTGCGTCCAGCACCTGCAGTTGTCAACTAAGCAGATCATGCTTAGCCTGTAATAGGGGAGCAAAAGGACCGCGGCCGTCCGTTGCAGCTTGAGAAGGAGCCTTCGCCGGTAGCAGCAGCCAAAGCCAGGCACCCTGGGTCCTGCGGCTCTCGCCCAGGATACAGAAAGCCAACAGGGCGAGCGGCCTGGCCGCCCCAACGAAGTCACGCGGAGCGCCTGGGAGGCGGGTTGAGGGAGGAGCGGGAGGCGGAGGCAGGAAGAGGCGCCGCCGCGGGTGGCTGCAGAGCCGAGCCGAGGAGGATTGGAAGAGGAGGAAGATGGTGGAGTAGGAGGCCGGGCTAGCGGTTGAAGCGCCTTCCCAGATTTCCTGCCCACCACCGCTCAGCTGCTGCCACCCGCATCCTTGTGAGACCTGCTGCTGCTGCGCGCAGTGAGTTGGTGCACAGGCTCCGAGCGCAAGGTAATAGCGAGGCTGCTGCTGCTGCTGCTGCTGCTCCTCTCTCAAGCTGTCGCTGGGGCTGAGGGGGATGGGATGGATGGCATGTTAGCTCCTTGAATCGAGGGAGGAGTGAGGGCGACAGAAAAATAATCCCGCAGGGCGCAAAACCGGTGGCAATTGAGGCTGATGACGGGTGGAAAAAAAAAAGCACAGGCTTGCCTATAGGTACGCAGCAGAAGGGCCTGGGTGCTGTGCGTGTGTGATGCATGCGCGGCAGTGTGTAATCTAACCTGTGTGATCTGAACGTACAGAGTGAGTGGGGTCTGCTGAACGTCCTTCTCCTTCGTTTCTCCGATGCACCCACAGGATCTCCTCTCTCACTCAATTAGATGCTGCGACGGGGGTGGGTGGGGTGATGTAGCAGCCGCCAGACCTGCCCTGTAATGCATGGTGCTGTGCTGTTTGGGGCAAGTATTTCATGACATCTGCACCGGTGGAGAGGAATGTCTGTTTGAAGGAGGTGGGTGGATATTTCAGAAAGGGTTGGTGAAAGCGAAACTGGGAAAGGTGGATGGACGGACACATCCCAGTTGCGATGAAAAGCAAGGCACAGACATATAAGACCAAGTGATGCTCTAGAGCTCTTGCTGCATGCAGATAGGAATGAGGACAGTTAATGAGGACCTGTGTGTTTATCGAAAAGGATTATTGCTATGAAACCAGTTAGATCGGTTAGGGTTGCTGCTGGAGCAAGCGATGCCTGGTTTTGCTTGGATTTCAGGGTATGGATGAGGAAGGTGGGGAGTGGCAAATCCCATGGCAAATGGGGAGGGGGATTAGGCCAATCTCTTTCTTAAGGGGGCGCTGCTAGTTCCTTTCTTACCGCGTGTCTCCAGGGAAAGACCACCCTCACCCTGCTGCTGCTAGCCTAGGTTTTCTGTTACTTCTTTTTGCTGTTGCTGAGCTGGGGACAGAGGAGGACCTGCTGCTGTTGACAGATACCAGTTTCAGGAAACACAAGTGCCTTGGCCTGCCTTAGTTCCTTAAAGCAATAGCTATATTCAGCCTAGCACAGCAAACTATATCCTGATTAAATCTTATTCTAGGGTTGTCTTTTTAAAAATCTGTTTCCTATAATAGTGGCTAGGATTGGGTTGTCAACTTTGATCATTATTTTACTATTGTGGTGCGGGAGGGGAAATCAGCTACTTAGGCTGTAACTGGGATCGGAGACTTATTCAGTGCCTTCTTATCTTGAAAGTCTGTTGGGAAGAATGCATTCGGTTCTCCTTGATGGGTGAAACTTAAGATTTATAGAATTCTTATAAAGCTCATGATCTTAAAGACAACCACTTGTATTGTACAAAAGGCTTTACCTTCCTTCCCCCTGTGCTGACCTCTGCATATTAAGTGCAAGAATTATGGGGGCAGACCAGGCGTGTGTCATAAATTTCTAACCTGGAGGCATGCTGCTTATTTGTGTCTTAGAGGTATGATTCAAAGTATAGATGTGCATATCTGTCAGTAACATATTTAGAGGTTCTTTGTTTGTGTATTTCAGAGACTCTAACAATCTGGACAATATCTGAGTCACAGTACCTTACATTTTGCTGCACTGCTGTCAGAATGAGAAGTCTTTTTCAGTATTTGCAGCCTGTGTCTGTCATACCTCCAGAAGCACATACACAACACATTGTCATGCTCATTAGAGGTCGATACATTTTATATGCCTTTTGTGTATTATTTACTTTATGCTGTCACAATAGCAAAAAATAGAAATCATTTCACCTCTGACTTAAATCTGAAAGGCATTTCAGTAACTTCAGATATCATCAAGGATGTACCTGGTGGCATTACAGTATTTAGTTCCTTGGGGGAAGGGGACAGGCTTGCATGACATATTTGCACCTCCTTAAAACATGTTCAGGCTGCAGTCATAGGCATATCATTTTTTGAGTGAGCTCCAGTCAAGAAAATGCAACTTATGCATGAGTAAACATGCATACTCATGCATAAGTTGCATTTATTGCATAAGTCACTGCAGACGGAGACAGCAGCCATGAAATTAAAAGATGCTTACTCCTTGGAAGGAAAGCTATGGCAAATTTAGATAGCATAATAAAAAGCAGAGATATCACCATGCCAACAAAAGTTCGTATAGTCAGGGCGATGGTGTTCCCAGTAGCAATGTATGGTTGCGAGAGTTGGACCATAAGGAAGGCTGAGCGCCGAAGAATAGATGCTTTCGAACTGTGGTGCTGGAGAAGACTCCTGAGAGTCCCTTGGACTGCTAGGAGATCAAATCAGTCAATCCTAAATGAAATCAACCCTGACTGTTCCCTGGAAGGACAGGTACTGAGGCTGAAACTCAAATATTTTGGCCACCTAATGCGAAGAGAGGAGTCTCTGGAGAAGACTCTGATGCTGGGAAAGATTGAAGGCAAAAGGAGAAGGGGAAGGCAAAGGATGAGATGGTTAGACAGCATCACCGATGCAACGAACATGAAAATGAGCGAACTCAGGAAGATAGTGGAGGACAGGAAGGCCTGGCAGGATATGGTTCATGGGATCACGAAGGGTCGGACATGACTTAACGACTGAACAACAACAAAACATGCATAAGATTGGGCTGCATGTGGAAAAAAGTACAGTTAAACCTGAGAAGGTTATATCAATCTGCAACAAGCAAGATTCGATTGCTTTTAATTACTTATTTAATACTTGAGGTATGTGTTCATGCATTTATTTTTTTAAAAAAAAATCATTTCAGGGCTCTTCATCACCACAGCAAGGCATGATGTTAACATGTTCTAATAAAGCACAGGTACCAGCCAGTGGTGTTCAGAAAATAAATGTAGTATAGGGAGTACTGTATCTACAGCATTATTGTATTTCTATAATATATATGCATATATCACATTTATTCAATCTTTCATTTATTTCAAGTGCATTTCTGCTTATACATGTAAAATGTAGAGGGCTGGTTTCTCCTGCTGGCTGTACCTTTAATAGCTGAATGACAAGGATAAAAGTCAGCAGGTGAAGTCCTGTTTGGCAGTGATGCAGTGATAGGGAAAGCTTCACTTGCTACATTCCTGTTTATCGCCAGTCACAAATAAAAGGTTCACGAATCCCCCCAGAAAAAAACTGGGTACCCTGAGAGTTGAGTTTGTTGTCAGGAACCCCACTTCAAATCCCAAAGGAGCTCACTTTGCTTAGGACTAATCTCTCTCCTGGCCTAACCTACTTTTACATGGTATTTGTGAGAATATAAACTAAATTATGATAAGAGATAGTAAAGTTGAAATACAAGGTGGTTTAAAATAGTGTTAGTGTTTGCTATAAAAATGGCTGCTGTAATCTGAATTAAAAGGGGACCTAATGTTTCGATTTGAACTTACTGTATTTGCTAAGTAACAGTACTACATATAACTCCCTTTAATTAACAGAAGCATGGTTCCTTTTTTTTTTTATAACTGTTCTAGCTTGCAGCTACATTTTGTTTTGCACTAATGCATTTGGCTTGATTTAAACTAGTAATGTTTTTTTTACCGTTTTGTCTTCTTCCAGATGTAATTTTAGGAGGCTGGTAAAGAAAAGATATTCATAGTTTGACTTGTTGGATATACTGTAAATTGAAAGATTGCCAGGGAAAGTGGTCTCAGAAGAGAAATCTGAAAAGTAGATTTTTCTTTTCATATTATACATGCAAACATTTTTTTAAAATTCTATTTGTATAGTGATTAACTCAAAATGAATTCTCCTGTTTGGAAAAATTAATATAGGGCTGTGATCCAAAACACTTAGTTGAAATAAGATCCACTGAAATAATCAATTGGACATCTAAATAGGTGTGTTTAGAATTTAGATTTATAAGTTATCTCTTTTTAACAGTAAAATTTTCTGTCATGTGTTTTTTTTTTTAAAAATGTGTATTGTCATTAATATCCTGTTCTTACACAGGTCTCTTACCAAAGTTATGGAACATGCCCATTGCTGCTTAGCTTCACCGTCATTTCTTCTCACTCCATTCACTGGACCCAAGCTTAGGCTGCAATCCTAAACACACTCACCTGGGAATAAGCTCCATTGAACAAAATGAGACTTACTTCTGAGTAAACATGATTGTCCTGTAAGCCTCCGTTTTCAGTCTATGGGTTGTATCCTATGTTGGTTGGTCACCACTAAGGAAGTTAGTCAGGGTTAAATTCTATATGGTTATAAATGGACTGTGATAGTTCTAAAGAAGCAATTGTATTACTGTATATGCCTGATTCATTCATTTCTAAACTTATACACTGCAACTAAAATTCTTTGAGCAGTTCACAACAATTCCAGAAACAAAAGTAACAAAATTCATTACAATCTAACTATGACAAATGTCAAACAGCAGTTCTCAGATTGTGACGACTAACTGGTAAGGGCTACTCCTTGACGTGTTGATCTCTTTGAAGTGATTACCACCATGAAAAATCTTTGCAGATTAAATTTAACTTTTTTTTGTAAGTCACATTAGCTGCCTGACTGACTCTTGGTTGGTATCTTTAAAAAAAACAAAACTCAAAAACAAAAGATGTTGCCTGTAACCTTCAAGAGAAGGTGGATGCATAGGGGTCATTGCTAAACCATGGGGAGTTGACTGAAAGCCGGCTTGAGAATATTGGAGATAAATTGCCCTTGCTCACGCTGAAGATTCTATACAAGGTTGCTCTTAGTTGTAGTGATTCTATTTTTAAATTTATTTTATAATGAAGAAAATTACAACAGTGCACCAGTGCAATATTTTAATTAGTCCTCATTCTTCCCTTCTACCCCAATTCCACCTTCCATTATGGGCCATACATAATGAAATATGTGAGCTGGGGTAGAGGAAGACCATATGGAGTGAGGGTTCATTATCCTTTCCCTTTTGTTCATTTTACAGTTTAAAAACAACTTCCCTGAGCTGCTGCTTTCTTCTTTTTTTCACCTGCAGGGGGAAAAGATATGGAGATGATAGGGAACTCTGCATCTTTTCACCATAGGTGAAAAGGCAGTTTTGGAAGATAGATTTGGACCTGAAGACTGACCATTCTGGATTCTGCAGCTTCTCTCTAAAACCTCTCTCACAGCGCAATCCAACAGAGAGTTCGGGTGGCGGAGCAAATGCTCCGGCGCCCGAAGCCATAGAGAACGTGCCATAAAGCATGTTCACGATGACTCTAGAGTAAGAGTCTGGGGTTAGTCTGGCAGCCCTTACTTCAGCGCCGGATCTCCCATGCGGCTGCCGGAGGAAGGTAAGGGATCCCCCAGCGGCCGCATGGGTGGTCTGGGCGGTGAGGGAGGGGGCCCTGGGAGGCTATATCTGCCATATCCCCATCCCCGTTCCAGCTGACGCGGCCTTTACATGGTCTCCTACCACCAGCTAAATAGCTAGCAGAAATCCGAGGAGGCCCATTGGGCCTTCCCTGGTTTACATCAGGGGAAGGGAATGAACCTCCCCTTTCCCCCGAGTAAACCTCCGATTCGCTCCAGAGTGGCACAGAACGGGGTTAGGATCCAGCGGGCGGCCCTAGGCCGCCCATCAGATACTTCGTTAGGATTGTACTCTACATTAATTTAACTCTGTGTAAGGTGTAGTTTCTTTCACCAATGCTTGTCCTATTTCAAAGTACCCCTCAATACCAGTACTCATGGGATGGCTTCAGTATCCCAGTATGCCATTCTCTTTGGGGTACTGTAGACAGTTTTGCTTCTGCTCTCTTTGTTCTGGTGTGACTCCCTTCACTCCTTTCTTCGTTTAGACCAGGGATGGCCAACCTTCCGCCATTAGGGCTACTGTGTTCTTAAGAGTTGTGTAGAAGACAGAATCTGCAAGTGCTGATGGTGCTGCTAAAGCAGCCGCACCTGCTGAAATGCCTTCCCCTATGCAACCATTTAAAGGGCCAGCATTCATGTTGAAAGGTTGGCCACCACTGATTTAGACAGAAGGGTGTGGGAAATTCTCTTATTTTGATATACAGTGTTATATTCTTTTAGTTATTTGTTTGCAGTCAAGTTTGAACATAAATGTATGAGGGAGAAAATATGCAGTGTCTTGTTTTTTGCACACAGTTACATTTTATTGTGACTGGCCTAGTTTAAAGGTGATAACTGCTGAAGAAGAGGAGGTTGTGTGATGTTGAGCTTTGCATAAACTGCTCTCTTAACCTATTCCTCCAATATTAATATGCCAGCACTCTGCTCCTACTTAGGCTACAGGTCCCTAGTTTGCTAATACTGCGCATGTAGACATGGCAATCTAGTTTAAAGAAAAGGTTACCTGTGTAATACTGCACAGGTAAGTTCTTCTTGCTTACCCAATATCCTGTTTTAATTGGGTCTAGGTTGATTGAGCTTTACTCAGAACATCTAAAAACTGCATGTTTTGCCTGACTGAAAACTATAGGGAAACCAGAATGTGTATTGTCCTATTCTGATTCTCAGTGGTAAGTTAGATCCCATTGGTGGGTTATAAAGCTAGCTTATTTACAGAGCTTTGCCAGGATATTGGCATTATGAGATTGGCTCATGACTTGATTGGGTGTTCACACAATAGCACTCAAGAATTCCTCCTTTTAGTGCCTCTGAAGGCTGCCATGGAGCATCATCCCCTTCATACTTCAGTCAGTTCTGACCTCTTTAGATAGAGGCTTACAAGCTTTGTCATAGTAAACCTTTGTCATAGTAAGCCTTCTGAAGAAAAAGAATAGCCAGGGAATAGAATTGTATAGGCATTTGCTGTGCTGGAAGGACTCGGAGGAAACATAGTTTTCCACTGCACACGAACATAATTAATAGGGAGGTAAACACTAATTTAGGAGATGTGAGGGGCACAGAAATTCAGGAATCTGTTTCCAGGCACAATTAAGTCAAATACAAACATTGGACAATGGGTAGGGGGCAGGGAAGTGTTTGTGCCTCCTGTAGTAACTTTCCACATTTCCATAATGAAGCTCTCCCCAAACTAGATGAATGCCACTGAATATTTTACTTTGATCTGCCTGTTCATCATCCTGGGGTGGGCATTGTTGACAGTGATGGGGTTTTCAACAAAGTTCATACAGATAAATAATACTATCCAATCTGTGAATGGTTCGTTATGGTTGCCTTCAACCTATGTGCTGTTTTTCCTGGGAACCAGATAAAGTTATCCAGTTAAGAGGAACTTTGGGGTGACAGTATATAATCCAGTATATAGAGAGGTTGACAGGGCCTGTGTACCTTTAGTGGGCTTCATTGGGCAAAATCTCCATCCGCTTGAGTTGCCCATCTGTAAAAAGGGAAGGAATGCTGATTTATGAATTAAAAATAGATTGTACACTCAGGTGCTATCCTGGAGCAAAGTAATTACAAATCATCCTTGCTATTCTGAGTACAAGTCAAATCTCTCATACTGTTGCAGTGTGTGTTTATACTTTTATTCTCTGACAACAACTGAATAACTCATAATTGTCAAGAGGTTGATGAAAGTAGTCTGCTCACGTGCATCTAAAAGTAGCATAGTATGGATTTAATATATATGCACCCTATATTGTTAGTGATTGAAAACGAATGATTGATTTTTTTTGTTTGTTTCAGATTATCGATCAGCATAATAAGCCAGCTGCTCAAAGCAGTACAAAGGCATTTTTCTTTGGTTGCCTTGCTACCAAAGAGCGATATTCCATTCAATGCTATGTGTTGCTGGTGGGCCCTGCAAAATTGTACACTGATTTCAAAATAGAAATCTTTAAACATTTCAACAATAATGCTTGTACAAAATTTCACAATAAAGAAAACATCTGTCCAGGTACTGAAGATCATTATCTTATTTTAGTAGAGTGAAACCGAGTACTGTATTTTCATTTAGGTACATATCTGTTGAACTGAGTTATTTGAATGGCTTGAATTTAAAGTTCCTTCTGATCAATAAAATATCTGATAAATACTAATTAGATAAAATTTCAGTAGGAAACATACACATTATTATTGGTCAAACTAGACTATGGCCATTGGATATCATGGCACAACTTGCAAGAAAATTAATTGGGGCATTTGTGAGATTCCTCCAAACTAATTCAGATGTTTGTAAGCAAGAAGAACTTACCTGTGCAGTATTACACAGGTAATAAACATTTATTGTCTGTTCCAAAAATACTAATAATATTCAATAAATGAAAAGCCTGGTTTTGGTCAACTCTGTGTATTTTACTAATGGGAGGGGAGCAGGAGAAGAAATTGATTAATTTGGGATGAAAATTAGAGATGGAGAAGAAAGTATAATTTAGTTTACTTTGCTGCCAACGGAAGATGGTCTGTTGAATTTTAGAGAGGACAAAAAAACCCACACACATTTAATTTAGGGAGGACTTGTTTTAATAATCTGTTCTCCAAGATTGTTCTACAATGTAATGCAAATACAGTAACTATATTTCTAATTGTCACACTTAAATGATAATTATGCAGAAGCCTGTGTCTGAACATTTGGATAGTAAGTGTTTCAACAGGGCAGTCATGCATATCTACTCAAAAGTAAGATAATTCAGTGTGACTTACTCCAAGGTAAGTGTGTATAAGATTGCAACGAAGCGTATTTGCTGGATAGTGAAGTGGTTCCAACAGTGTTAAGTTGTGCCTTTTTAAAGATTGGTGATTGCCTATCCTGATTGGGGAAAATCCTTTGATGGCTCAAAATTGTGTCTGTTTTTCTTAGACAAATTTCCTGTGAACTATCTAAAATTATATTTAGAGAAGCAACAGCTTAGGTCAGTGGTTCCCAAACTGTGTTCGCCGCAGTGAATGCACAGGGGTGCCATGGGACACTTGCCACCCAAGCCTTTGCTCTGAGTCGACGGTTTGGCCTCCTACGTGTTGTTGTTGCTCAGCAGTGAGAACATGAAGCAGTGCTGAAGACCGTGGAGCAGAAGCTTGTCTCAGTGTGCAAAGCTTCATGTGCACTGAAAAGCCCAACCGCCACGAGCCTCTGTCAGTGGTCTTCAATGTTGCTGCATGTTCTCACAACCTGGAAGTAATTGACAGTGACGTGGCAACATCATTGCCAATTACTTCTGGGTGCTGAGCTCCACGTCTGCGGCACAAAGGGTGCCGAAAACGCGGTAAGTTTGGGAACTATTGGCTTAAGTGGTTCTTACTCAGCACTCTAGTGGTAGTGATGGTGGGTTTCCTTTGGCCATTATGTTGCCGACTAGTTTGCTGCCTGTTGCCAATATTTGAACGTATATGTAATGGTGTCTTCTAAAATTGAATTAAGGCATGTGGATAAATAAGGCCTGGCAGGATATAGTTCATGGGATCACGAAGGGTCGGACACGACTTAACGACTGAACAACAACAATGAGGATAAATCCTGAAGAAAAGAGTTACAGCACAATCCTAATCAATGTTCCAGCACCGGTGCAGCCTCAATGCAGCCCCAAGGTAAGGGAACAAAAGTTCCCTCACCTTGAAGAGGCCATGACTGCCTCCACACCACAAAATGCATTGTGCACCCTGTTGGCACAGCTGCATCAGTGCTGGAAAGTTGGTTAGGATTGTGCTGTTAATGTATCTGTGTTCGTTCCTTTTGAAGGAGGTCATGAAATTATGAAATGAAATATGAAATGAAATATGTTCAGTACCTTTAAAAGGAAGCAACAGAGATATATTGAATGCATGCCCAGAGGTTTATGGGAAAGGATGGTGGCTTGCTAATTCTTGGAGTACAATCTTGGTGTTCTCTATGGTCACCCTATAGCTTATGCCATGCTCCAAGCACTGTGTAGATGTCTGCCCTCCTCCTTGCCCATAAACTGGAGAGGGATCATACTTTTAGGCAGAGCATATGCTTTGCATATGAAAGACCCCAGATGTGTCCTTGGCATCTCCAGTGGAAGAACTTCGGGTATGGGAGGACTGGGAGAACCGATACTTGATACCTTCCAGTTGGAATAGATGGTCTTGGGCTAGATCAGGGGTGGCCAACCTTCCACCATTAGGGCTACTGTGTTCTTAAGAGTTGTGTAGAAGACAGAATCTTGGCAGCTGCAAGTGCTGATGGTGCTGCTAAAGCAGCTGCACCTGCTGAAATGTCCTCACCTATGCAACCATTTAAAGGGCCAGCATTCATGTTGAAAGGTTGGCCACCACTGGGCTAGATGAACGAGTGGTTTGAAGGCAGCTTCAGTTAATAGCTTCATAACTAGCATTGTATTTTCTCCTGAGGATATAGCCTTCCAATAATCTCCATCTCAGTGTATTTTACCACTGCTGTTGGCTTGTCTTGCAATCATGAAAATGATTCTCAGTAGCCTGGTTCATGATATCAGTGGTGACATTGCAAGTGAAGGTTATAGTTTTGTCCTCTGCTTTTCTTGTATGACTTTTTTCCTGTTCTTAAAATAGATGACTTAAGTTTTTTGTTGGTTTTTTTGCCTACAGTGGGAAACCTTTATTGGCGTGTATGGAACACTAATAATACAGAATAATTTTTTGAAAAGATTGAATCTTTACTTTTATGAGGCATAAATAGCTCATGTTGTTTTTTTCCCACATAGACATTTCTTTTTTAGTATAGGAGAAAGCTAATTACATCTTATTATAAAATTAAAAAGAAGAAATCATATGGTAGAATCTATAGAGCATTGAATAAATTGCTGCAGGGAATGGACTCTTAGCTGGATAATATGAATTAGCCTTTCCCATCTGTAGCTGCTGCTATTGGGAACACGCTTTTCTTCATTGTGCAGTTTCTCATTGCCTGTCTCCTGGTGACGGCCCAATATTGGTTGCGTTATAGTTTTAAGAATAAATTCAAAGTATATTGAAAGTAATAAACCATGGTACCCAGGAATGACAATCTGTATACATATTAGTACTACAAAGCAATGTATTTCTAATGTCAGTTTATATGGAAGATGGAAACCAACAGTAAGATGCCATTGACAGCACTCTCATGGGGTTAGTTGCATTGAACTGCACAGGGTTCTGTCAGTGAATGTAAAAGGCCTATAAATGTCTCAGCCCCTAAGCCGGGCACTGTCATGTGACACCTGGAAATCTTTCTTGGAAAGAACCTGTGCTTATAAAGAGGGGCCTGCTTATTGAACTAGCATCATTAGGATCTTGTTGAAGCAAGGCACCAGTATGGTATAATACTTGGATGAAGAAGACCAGTGTTAGAATTCCCATAAATGCTCTGACAGCCACTCTCATAGCCACTTGATGTTGATGGAGGTTAATCTCACTTGGTTGTCAATGGAACTGGAGTTACTGGTGTGTTACTAGTGGGTATTTAGGTTTGTATTTGCGAGGACATGCTAATAGTGGACTGTAACACAATTGTGCCTCCTGACCTGTTGCCAGGCGATCCAGAAAAGGGGCTCATGCCTCGGCTGAGAGGTTACCTCTCCCCGCATCCGTCTTCCCTGGGAGTAGTCTCCTCCCCTCCACCACTTCGAACATAGCCACTGGAGGCGAGTGTGTGTGGAGTTCGAGCACTCACACATGGGAGCAGCCTGGCACCGTGATCCCCAACTCCCAAAGTGGAACATTAGGATCTTGTTGAAGCAAGGCACCAGTATGGTATAATACTTGGATGAAGAAGACCAGTGTTATATGAATTCCCATATATGCTCTGACGATCGCTCTCATAGCCACTTGATGTTGATGGTAAAAGGGGGCCTGTAAGCTGGCAAGCTTCTCCAGCAGGTGCGGCATGCCAAAGCAGCACTGGCTCAGAGGATAAACTGCCCGAGGCACCAGCGTGACTTCCATAGGTACTCAAATTGAGAACAGAGGTGACTCTGCCACCGTACCAGCCCCCCTCCCCATGCTGGACACAAGTGTCTGTAACAGCAATGTGCCACTGTAAGTGAAGGGGGGCTGGCTCCAATGCCTTGATACCTTCCAGTTGGAATAGATGGTCTTGGGCTAGATGAACGAGTGGTTTGAAGGCAGCTTCAGTTAATAGCTTCATAACTAGCACTGTATTTTCTCCTGAGGATATAGCCTTCCAATAATCTCCATCTCAGTGTATTTTACCACTGCTGTTGCTTGTCTTGCAGTCATGAAAATGATTCTCAGTAGCCTGGTTCATGATATCAGTGGTGACAGTCACAGTCCAAACAAGGACCATCACAGTCCAAGCTAGGTTCTGGCAGCTCGCCAAAACCCCAAGGAGGCGTGGGTGGCTGATTGTTTGTGAAAAAAACACGAACAGCTGGCAAAACAGACGTTTTGCGGTGACATGATGCACGTCGCCGCCAAAACTTTCCTGTTACAGGCTGTTCACGACCTACCAAAAATCAGGCTGTGGCCCACATTTTGAGAAATGCTGCAATTTGAGAAAGCCCTCCAACATATTACAGTCAAACACAGACACCCCCACGCGGATAGTGAGGATCTGCGGATACTAGGGTCCACGCTAAAAGCCCTGTTAAAAGGGGGGGAAGTCCCAAAATCGCCATTTATACATTTTAAATAGCTAAATTGTGCCATTTTCAAGCCTCCACAGGGCTTCTGCAAGCTTAATGACCCACTTCTGGGCAGCACACAGGCTCTTGGGAGGAGGAATGAGCCTTCATGTGACCTGGAAGTGGGTCATTAAGCTTAAAGAAGCCCTGTGGAGGCTTGAAAACGGTGCGCTTTGGCTATTTAAAGGTACAAATGACTATTTTGGGGCTTTTTTCTTCCTTCTAACAGCGTTTTTAGCGTGGACCTCGCGGATCCAGGATCCGCAGTGAATCAAATCCACGGATCACGGATCCACGAATAGAAAGGATCCACTGTAGATTCATATCTCTTGAAGGTGCCCCTGTAAATGGGGTTCTGCAGCTCAGTGATGGCACCTATACAGAGTGCTGGTGTAGTAAGAGACTGAACTGAAAGTCAGGTTTGAATCTAGTCTTTGCCATGAACTCACTAGGTGGCCTTAGACAAGCCATTCCCTCTCAGCCAAGTCCCTAGTGGTAACAGGATAATTATTTATACTTGCCTTTCAGGGTTGTTTTAAGGATAACAAGAAGACAATATATGTGTGCCCAACTTGCTGCCTGGGGCCCCCGGGGCCTGGTGTAAGTCAAGGTCCACACAGGCCCTCCTGGGATCCCTGCTGGTCAGCCTGCCCACAGTCCACCCCTGCTCAGCCCCTCTGTTGAGCCAACCTTCTCCTTCAACACCTCAGAAACTGCCCTAGGGGAGGGGGGTTATACTCTACCATAGGGTCCTTCTCCTGTCACCAGGTTGTCCTCATGCGCCTCCCATAGCTTAGCAGCCTGGTTGCGCTCCAGTTGGAGACTGTTCTCATCAGCTTTGCTGAGGTGTTTATATTCGTTGAGGCTAATGGCTGGACCAACCCCTTCCTGCCTCTTTCTCTATCTGAACAGCCTTCCCTCACCTGCTCCTGCTTCTCCAGTTTCGTGGAGGTGGCCAGGCTGACTCCCTCTCCCTCCTGGTAAGCTTGTCCCCTGACAATGCACAACACTTTGCACACTCAGAAAGTGTTACGCAAACATTAAATACTAATTGCTGTTTTCTTGTGTGTGGTTTTTTTTAATGTGGCCCTTTCATAGAATAACTTGGAAAATAAAAACATGAAGAAGGGAAGAGAAGAAGATGCAATGACTTGTGGTTTTGCAGAGAAGTCAGAAAGATGTAGCAACCAAAAGAACTGGCAAATTCAGTCTTTTATACTGGAATAAACTTTAACAGATTCCTAACTGTCCAGGAGAAGTATAAGCAATACCTAGATCAGGGGTTCCCAATCTTTGTTTCCTAGTGTACAACCTGTCATGGGCAAATTATCCAAAGTACCACCCTCGCCAAAAAATAAATGAATAAAGACTGATTCACAATGTGAATAGAAATATATGTAGGCTTCATGACTAAACCGCTGAACCATGAGCTGTCGATCAAAAGGTCGGCAGTTCGAATCCGCGACGGGGTGAGCTCTCGTTGCTTGGCCAGCTCCTGCCAACCTAGCAGTTCCAAAGCATGTTAATGCGAGTAGATAAATAGGTACCGCTTGCGGGAAGGTAAACAGCGCTCCGTGTTCCAGCTGCATGCTACGCGCTGCGGCAAGGAGAGTCATGCCGGCCACATGACCACGGAGGCGTCTTCGGACAACGCTGGTTCTTCGGCTTTGAAATGGGGATGAGCAGCACACCCTAGAGTCAGACACGACTGGACTTAATTGTCAGGGGTCACCTTTACCTTTACTATGGTAGGGTTACCATCTTTATTTATTGTTTTTAAATTAATTATTAATGAAATGTTTTTGTTATTATTTGTTTTGTTATTAATGAGATGCTTGAGGCTGGGTCATGAACATCAATTTCATATCCCCTCTCTCTTTTATACCCCCCTCTTTCTTACCCCCCTCTCTCCTCCTTCCTTCATATCTCACATTTTATTTCATTTCCCTCTGTTCTCTTCCTCCTCTTACCCCTTTTCCCTAGTAAGAGGGAGCTCAGCAGCTCCGCACAGCGAGATCACAGCGCAGTGATTGGCCAGCCATCGGCAGCGCTCGAGATCACAGTGCAACAATTCAGGCTGTGATCTCGAGCGCTGCCAATGGCTGGCCAATTGCTGCACTGTGATTTTGCTGTGCTGAGCACAGCGATTCTGACGAGTTTGGGGGAACTTGGCTGTGCTGTGATCTCTTGTGAGAGCACTCTGCACAGCAAGAGAGGAACTCAGCAGCAGCAGGAACTCTTGCGAGAGATCACAGCGCAGCCGAGTTTCCCTGTCCTCTCCAGAATTGCTGTGCTTGGAAAATGCCTTGGTAAATTTTTCAGCGGGGAAATGAGAGTGGTGGTGGTGGGGAATCAACCGGTTGCGTACCACCAGCATGGGTTCAATGTACCACTGGTGGTGGTATGCGTACCACTGGTTGAGAACCCCTGACCTAGATTATTGTTGAGATGCATTGTAAACAGTGCAGTTATTCCTTGTTGATTTATTTCTTCCAAGAAAACTGATTACTGTGATTTATTGCCTAAGAAAATAGATGAAAAAGAGAGCTCCATATACTTCACATTGACACCATTCCCTCTGTTAAAGATTATTTTTCTTCTTCCAACTTGTGTAGTTTAGTTCTGTTTATGTTTTCACTAATTGCCTTCTTTAGGCACTCTCTAAGATGCCCCACAAGCATTCAGTGCATTAGCATTTCTAGAGTAATGAATAGGCCAGTGGTCAAAGCATTACAGAAGCTATAGCAGCTGAGACTGTGCTTTTAAGCAATGACATCCAGAATCACTGAACTGGAAACTGGTAAAAGGATTTGCATTATTTGTTGTAGTAAAGACTGCCGCAAGTACATTTTTTCCCGTTTGTCAGTGACTACAGACTTGAGAATTGGGGAACAAAGACCTAGAGAGAGCTGATTTAAAGTTTTAGAAAAATTACGTGATACAGACTTCCTGGAATTGTACCACTTCAGAAATGCAACCCACCAATCGCATGTTCCCCTCTCTCCATTCAAAAACATCTCCATGTGAAGAGCTAGTGTGTGGGAGAAGGTCATCTTTTTCCTTGATCTTCCAACTTCCAACAGTCATGAAGTTTTTCATTTGAGAGAGTATTCAAATATGCAGTCTCCAACAACATTTTGAAGTAGTGCAGTTTTTTGTCTTAATGTTCAAATTGGCTGTCTGCACATCAAAAAGGTTCAAATTGTTCAGAGGCACAGAGGTTACCTACATCTAGAGAAAACTAATTGGGCAGCCCAATCTGCCATAACGCCCTGTGAGGTGATGCAGCAGCACCAGTCTGGTTCCCGTTGCACCCTTGGCATCCGGAAGCCTCCTCAGGGCAAGGGAATATTTGCTCTTTTGCCCCGGGGTAAGCCCCTGCTTTCCTGGTAGGTCTCCACGGGCCTGCAGCAGTGATATTGCTGGCGCAAGTCTGTGTGGACCCATGAAGGCAGGTCGAGCCTGGGAAGGGGGTTTGGATTTGGCAGGCACTGTTGCCACCAAACCCGCCCCTTCCCGGTCCCGATCCACCCTCCTTGTTCCGTCACGGTTCTGCCCACTCCCTGTCCTGTTCTGCCTACTTCCCACCTCCCTCCCACCCCCTATGCGAAATTACCTGGCCTGGAGGTCATCCGGCTCCAGCCAGCCTGCGCACTCTGGCGTGTTGCCTTTTGTGACAGCTGGAAAGTGCCTAGCTCTGCCAGAATGCTCGTCCTGGTGGTGCTAGGCACCAGTAGGATTAAGGCCTAAATCATTAAATCAAGAATAAATCATAGATTTAAATTTCCCATTTCTTCTTCATATATTTTCTAAAAAGAAGTATATAAGAATTACTTGATATGCCAAGTGAAACAACTTGATTTGTAACTAAATAAAGCCTAGGAAGGTATATTTTAATAAGAATGGTATGATACGTTACTAATTTAATAACCATTTGCTCATGACTTGTGTTAAGCTCCATTAAGATGGTAATTTGAGGTTAATTGCACAGAACTCCACATCAGTTGTAGTTTTATGTCAAAGCATGTATTTCTGTTTGTGTCTTTCTCTTTTTTAGCACATATTCAAGATTTTGGAACAAGGTATATCTTTTTACTTGCACAAATGCCCAGAACTTTGCAGAGGCAAGGGCTGGTAGTTACTGGTAGAGCAATGTTTTCCTTGAGATGAAAAGTAAATGTTCTTATATTTGATTAGTCCATTCATAGATATTCATGGTTCGATTGAACAAACTGCAGAGGTTAGGTAGTTAAAGGGCATAACATGAAGGTGGGCTCAGTAGGTTATCCAGTTGATATGCAGGACATACAATGATTTGTCAGTTGATGGGCCCTGATAAGCAGACATTTTTAATAACTCTTTTTGGTACTGGTTCATGTGTGTGTTCAATTTTAATAGATTTTAATGTACGCTTTAGTACACTTTAGTGTACACTAAAGCAAATCATTATCCTGATTTGCTTTAGCAAGTTTTACCTTCTGAATTGCTTATAAAGCAGCCTATTTTGAAAAAGAGAAACTTCTAGTTGAAATTTTTAATAATAAAGTATAATTTGATTTTAAATTTAGAAATCCATTTTAAAAAATCATCTCTTTGTAGACATTTTTTCTAAGCAATGTATGCAGAGTTCAGGAGCCAATAATACCAATTTGCTCTCTAAGTAATTAGACAAGGATACTGGCAAACTGGAGAATGTTCAGTGGAGCCTGTCAAAGGTAGAGCTTTGAATGGCACTTTGTAGAAAGAGAGGCTGGGTGTGTTCTTAGAGGACTGAAGAATTAATTAATTTAATTACATACCGCCTTTCTCATAGACTCAAGGCGTTTCACATAGGCAAGGCCAACCATAAAGCCCATTTTTTCAAATTGAGAGTTTTACAATGTTGTTCTATGAGAGAAACTCATAGAACCCTCCATTTCTCGAGATGTTTCCCTTCATAATGCAGTTATCGTTCTGACCACATGGCTCTGGCCTTCCAAGCTTCCACAGGCAACCGCATATCAAGCCTCAGATGGGTTAATAAGCTGTTATCCATTTCTTGCCTCCACAGTCTACACTCCTCCACATTCCTTCATGACGTTCTGTCGGCTCTGACACTCCATCAGCAACATTTGTGGCCCTTCCAAAGCAAGACTGGGGCTGACCCTGCTTAGCTTCTTCAGGCCAAGGTAGCAGCTCAACTTCCAGACCACACTTGTCTTTATAAGTACTGTACAGTACTTTATAAGTACTGCATAGAAGAGAACATTTGTATATCTGAATAGATGCCATAAAGAAAAGGAAGAACATCATTGAGGCCCAATTACCGTATACTATTCATCTTTCTATTCTTCGTTATCCTGACTGATGGGATAGTATGTATATACAGAAAAAAAACAATTTTAAATACCTTTTGAAGTAAATGAGAATTTATTTAAAATGTTGATATCCCACCTTCCTCATCTAAAATAGAGGCATCTGAGGTGGCTTAACAATCCTAATACAATATAAGAATAACTACTGACCAACCTTTAAAGCAGTTGCCTGAATTTATTTATTGCTAAAAATATAGCTGTTTCATTGCTCAGGGACCCAGCACAAAAGACATGAGACCATATGATTTGGAGTAAAACGGGCCATGTTTATTTGATCTATAACAATTGATCAAATTCAGAACTGCAGTGGGTCCTATCTACACAAACTCAAGTGCAGGCACTTAATCTGGAGGAGACAGATGCAACTGTCACTTCCCCTTGGGCGAAACACCCTAGCTCTAACCTGTGGTTGCTTCTCGGCTACCCCAGCTTTTCAACATCAGCCCTGGAAAGGGGGTCAGGGCAGCTGAATTTCTCTGCCTACCCCAAGCCAGACAGCTTTTGAGGCAGACATTACAATTCAAGCTCGACGGATCACCAGCCTGAATCCCCAAGCCAGACAGCCTCTTGAGACCAATTCTAGTTCTCCCTCTGACTCTCCCTTACCTAAGAATAGACACCGGATCCCTACTCCTACTCCCTGTTCCTCACTCTACCTGCTAGTCATGGCTGCCCTGGTTAAACACCACACATAAAGGACAGTCTGGGGGTAGGCAAAAACACTCCAAAGACCAATCAGAAGTGAAGCAAAACATCCTTCCCAGTCCCTAATGACGACCAGCAATTCCTGACTATTGTGACGTGTGGGCGGACTGGGTCATGAGCTACTCTAGTCTTGGAATGCAGAGAGATGGAGGCCACATGCAAGCCGTACATCTCTGGCCCCGCCCTTGGCTCGCTCAAGCACCAGTCAGGTGCCCAGCTTAATCCCATGCCTTGTGCAGGCTGGGACCAGGCAAAGGATGCCCCCCACCCACATCCATGGGTGGGCAGCAGCATTCCATGGAGCTCAGACTGTAGTCTCTAGAAAATAAGGCAAGTGACTGAAAAACAGCACTATGAGAAATGCAATTATGCATGGGATTTATGTACAACGAGACTTAAAGTTTTTCAGACAGCTTGCGTGTGGCTGCCAGAAATTGGTCTTTGTCCAAAATAGATATTATTCTTAATTGTTAACTCTTGGTTTGGGAGTCGGACTTAGACCTGGAAGATCCAGGTTCAAATCCCCGCTCAGCCATGAAGCTTCCTGGGTGACCTTGGGCCAGTCACTATCGCTCAGCCCCACCTACCTCACAGGGTTGTTGTGAGGACAAAAAGGAGGGGAGGAAATATGTACACCACTCTGAGCTCCTTGGAGGAAGGGTGGTATAAAAATAAATAAATAAACATACTGTAGTTGCAAAGCCATTCAGTAACTTAGAAACTTTTTTTAGAGATCAGTGACATGTATTTTTGTCTACATACCTGTACTATGCCTAGTTCTCATATTTATTGTGGGGTTTTGATAGAAGTACATGAGAGGAAACGTTTTCTGTGCTAAAGCTGTCGACAAAATATAGACATAAATTATCACTCTTATACCAGTTTTGGTGTGCATCGTCATAATGGTGTGTGCACCATCATTCTGCCACTGCTAGCAAAATAATAGATACTTTGAGATAATTATAAGGCCACTGTTTACAAAAAGCCTTTACATTTAAGACTTTGTGTGTTTTTCATGGTAGACATTTTTATGTGTGGTCTGCTTTGGAAAATCTTGTAAAATTCCTGAAAACCCAGAGAATAGTGTTTTAAATGATTATTGAATGGTGGATTTAAAGGAAATTGCTTAATGACAAGAGGGGGAGATATGAAAAGCACAACTAAATAAGAAATAATTTTATAAGAGAGGATACTCTTAAAATTACCTGGAACTTCTTTCAGTTCAAAGTATCTAGATTCTAGAATGTTTTAAGTTCTTTCTATTTCCCTCATCGTATTCAACTGGGGCTAAGCAACACATGACTGCAGCAGTTCCATGTCTTTAATGGGGTGGGTGGGTTGTTGTTTTATACATGTGTAAAGTGGAAGATAAGATTTAAAACACAGAAGAGACATGTCCGGTAAAGGCACACAATTTTTGCACTTTGATTTATATCCCCAGGCCTCTGCTATACTTGTGATTGGGGAAGACTTTCATTTCAAGTCATCATTCTGCCACTGGCCCTCAGTGTTTGGGGGTACAATCAGTCTACTCACACTGGGGTAAAGACATTGTACAGCAGGTCTTTGAAATTGGGATTGTGCGGCTTTCGGAAATATGTTGGCTGAGTTTTTTGCATCACAATTAATATATAAAAGGTAAATAAGAATTTTTCAAGCTTTATAATTATTGACCAGGTATAAACTGAATGTCCACTGGATTAAAACACAAGTTTAATGTTCATAGTTAAGTTTACTGTTCACAGTTAAGTCTGTGCAGGGGGTTGAACTGGAGGGGAGAGGGCGGGGGGAGGAGGCACTATAGAGTGGGGGGAGTGGATTGGGCCTGGGAGGGGGTGGGTTCGGCAATGCCGTGTCCTATCCCCCTTCCCGGACCTGATCCGCCGACACAGATCAATGTGGACTTGCGCCAGCCATTGAGCAAGTGCAGGCCCAAGTCATCCCGTTGCGCATGCTGGGGCATACCCCAGCGAGACTTCAAGCATGCCAAACTCTCCCCTGGGATGCAGCGCAACCCACGCTGGCACCACTGCATCGCCACGCGTAAGTTTAGGTAGGATTGGGCTGCAAGTGTTTTCCATACAAATTAGCTGAAGTACCCAACTTCGAACAGATTAAAACTGTGTAATTACGTTTGACCCCATTGATGGTCTACCATCTAACATTAAAGCATTGTGTAGCTATGTGGCTAGTCCTTCTTGGTACAGTACGTTTGCAGTTTTAGTCTCCTGCACTAATATCACCAAGTTACTTGTTTTACTAACCCTTGAGCACACTACGTAAAATTGCCTGTGAGGGAAGCAATCTTGCTTTACATGATGCCAGCCTCTTTTAAGGATTTCCCTGGGATGTATTGATAGTAATCGTGAAGCATACTCTGAGCGGGAATTGCAGTTGTTCAGATTTGAAAGGGTAGTCTGACGGAATGATTGGGATGTGTGGAATAAATACAGTTTCACCTTTTCACGTCCTGTAAAGACTGTAGCTTCAATGACATTGCGCCCACGAGGGCCTTGATTTGAAACCTCGTGCCATTACAAAGTTTTGATGGATTCAAATTAACAACATTACAGGTGCACTGACTTTTAAAGCAAGATGGTGGACCAGCATTCCAGGGAGATTCGGTGTGTTGAGGAATTCAACAGGGTAGTTCACTGTCTGATCTGTGTTTATCACTGTATCAAGTGAACACCGCCTGGGCAATTTTATTGCCTTCTGCATAAAACACAGTCTGTCTCACAACTTCATTTTCATAAGTGATTCATATGCAACAATCATGCCAAATTTCAGCTTTCTTATTTAATGGGAGGTACATTGAGTCAGTGAGTCAGGGCTTTCGGTTATGTATTCAGGGTGTCCATATAATTTTATAGTCCGAACCAAGACACTTTTGAGAGTGAAAAAGGGGTGGTGGTGGTGGTGGTGGTGGTGGTTAATTAATTAATGAATTGTATTTTTTGAAATATTTATTCACTGTCAAAGTGGTCTTTATATTTATATTTATCTGAACGTTAAAAAATGACAAACAAAATAATCTTGGTAGATATTCATGTACTTTAAACCAATTTAAATACTTATTAGGAAACCCTTACAACCCTCCAATTAAGATAGACAAGCTTAACCAACCTTATATTTTAAATTAATGACCAAATTGCCTTTTATGAAGAGGGAGATCAACCAGACTGAAGACACAACAGAAAAATGGAGGGGGGATTGAAAAGGGGGGGGGCTCTACACGGTTGACTTACGAACTGCTCCCTCCTTGGACACTTTCCGGTGAGGCCTAAAAACCTTCTTGTTCAAAGAAGCCTTCTGAGCCTTTTCTTTTTTAACATTTTGCTGGTATGGGTGGGGTGCTGTTGTTTTTATGATCTTGTTTTAAATGTAATTTTTTAATCAATTTTTAGATGTTTTTATTACTGGGTTTTTTTTTTTGCTGTTTAAAAAGTAATTATCTATTTGTATTTTTTGTATTTTTGTATTTTATTCCCGTGTAAGCCGCCTTGGGTCCCTTTGGGGAGAAAGGTGGGATAGAAATATTGTAAATAAAATAAATAAATAATGGGTAAGGGAATGAAAGTTCCCTTACCCCAAGGAAACCTCCAACCCCACCTTCTCTGCTCAGGATCCAGCATTGCCCAGCATAGCTGAATCGCTGAGTGGAGCAGAGCGGAGGATAGGATTGGGTTGTAAGAGAAATAAGTGGTCATGGCTGCTTAGGCAGTGAGACACAAAACAACAAGAAGGGAAAAGAGGTTAATGAGGTCTAATCTAAGCAGTAGAGAGCAATCCACAAGCATTTAAACTAGGAACTGAATAGGTAACTGCTCCCCTTCTGATGGGAATGAACACATACAGATCTTTTACACCAGGGGAGGGGAACCTCCGGCCCGCGGGCCGGATCCAGCCCATGTGGCCATCGGCTCCGGCCCCCGGGGAGATTGCCGGGAGGCCGCCCAACCGGCCCCCGGAGGCTCCGCCGGGTCCGTGCGGAGCCTCTGGAGGCCGGGAGAAGGCCTCCGCACGTCCTCTTGGGCCGCCGGCTCGGCCCGTTCTGAGCAGGCCCTCGTCGGCGATTTTGCACATGCGTACAAGGCCGATGAGGGCAATTTTGTTTGCGGGCCGGCCACCATTTTTAAATTAATTATTTAATTTAGGGCCCCGCCCCCCCCATCGGCCTCCGGAGGCTCCGCGCTCACAGTCCGAAGCCTCCGGAGGCCGGGAGAGGGCCCCTGCACGTCCTCCTCGCTCGCCGGTCGGCCCGTTCTGACCAGGCCCTCGTTGGCAATTTTGCACATGCATACAAGGCCGATGAGGGCTGCCCTCATCGGCCTTGTATGCATGTGCAAAATTGCCGACGAGGGCCTGGTCAGAACGGGCCGACCGGCGAGCGAGGAGGACGTGCAGGGGCCCTCTCCTGGCCTCCGGAGGCTTCGGACTGTGAGCGCGGAGCCTCCGGAGGCCGATGGGGGGGCGGGGGCCCTAAATTAAATAATTAATTTTAAAATGGCGGGCGGCCTGGCGGCCCGCCCGCAAACAAAATTTAAATATTTAAACGGCCCTCGGCAGGGAAAAGGTTCCCCACCCCTGTTCTACACCCTCTGTTACTGTAATATAGTTTGCATGCCGTTGCTTTTCCAACAGGTACTTCAGTCAATATACCCGTATTTCTTCCATTCTAAGGCGCCATCGAGTCTAAGGCGCACCTTTAGTTTTGCTACCACCAGCAAGGAAAAAAATCCTGGGGAAAAAATTATGTTCAAATTGCACCCCCAAAACACCACTACCTTACTTATTACCAGGGCTTGTGGGGGCTTCGGGGGGGGGGCTGCGCGACCCTCTGCAGGCCTCCCCGATCTTCAGTTCGGCAAAAAACAGTGGTTTTCGGCCATTTCCGGTTTTCATGAAATGGTGGCATTTTGGGGTGCAATTTGCACACCTTCGATTCTAAGACCCCCTTTTTTGAATTGCTAAATTTGGAAAAAACTAGCGTCTTTGAATCGAAGAAATACTGTAATCCACATTCACTGCATTTAATTTGGTAGTGGAAGTAGTGTTAACTTTCTACAGTATATGTGTGTTAAGTTCTTCATAGTTCTACAAAATGCAGTTGTTAGTCCTATTCGCTAGAGGTGATTTGTTAAATTCTTGCTTTAATTTGGAAGGGTAGTGCAAACTGCCTATCAAACTGTAATTTAAGGGCTATTTTGAAAAGATTGCAGTAAAGCTTTCTGAATAAAGATATTTAATATTCTATGCAAGGATATTTTTGTATGAAAATATCAAATATATGTAGTTCAATTCGCGCAAGTAAAGTAAATGTAAGAAGCGGACGAACTGTACTGTTTGTAGAACTGGCAGCAGCAGTACACAATTCTTAAAATGTAGGATGCAATCCTGATCTGTGAGAGAGATCTGACTGTTGACTTAATGGCCTGTGAAATGAATCTGCTTTCTGAATATGTTCCGTACTTGTTTAAAATGTTTATGCCCCTCTTCTTCCACTGTTTAAAATGACAATATACACTTAAATCTATGAATGTCAAATCTATAGCATCTTAACCTTCAGTCCTGTGCCTGGAATTAAACCTTGTTGGTTTTAATTGGAACCTATGGATTAAAGTGTTTAAGACAGGCATACTGTAACCGTTCATCATGGAGACTGCCATCTTGTCAGAGAGTGAAGTACCTTGGTTCACACTAGCAGAAGCCGGCCCATCTATCAAATCAACTGAGGCAGTGACTTCAGGCAACAGATTGGCAATGGCTGTTCCCCTTTCGTCTACTACTCTCTCACTTTTAGTGCTCCTCCTCCCCTCCCACTCCATCAGAAAAGGACGTGTGGAGGAGAGGAGAGGAGGGTGGTGGCCTAGAATGCTCTCCTCCACACTTCCTCCTCTTCCTTTTCCAGTCCAGGGGATGGGAGGAGCACAGGCTGGTGCATCACGAGGTAAGAAAGGGCAGCATTTGGCACACTGTGGGCCCTGCTAAGAACTTGTATGTAAGCTATAACGTTTTAAGCCATACAAGCCATAGCCTTGTATGTAAGTTATAACGTTTTTAAGCCTTCCTTACCATCTAAACCAGGAGTTGGCAATCTGTGACCCACGGGCCTGATCTGGCCTGCCAACCAAAGCTATCCAACCTGCAGCCCCGAGGCCGTTCCCGACCGATGGATGGCACTCTTACCCAGGAGGAGGCGGCGGTAGCACCGGGACTCCAGCACGCAGACTTCATGTCTCTGGAGTCACACCGGGACTCTAGCACATGACAAATTGGGTGGGAGGCTTGGCACAGTGCGGAGCTTGGCAACCTGGAAATTCTGCAATGTTGTGGTGATGTCATTGCTGAACATCCGGCCTCAAATGCTGCCGATCCCTGATCAAAATCCTTACTATAACTCTGCATTTGTTGCCTAGGCATCACGTTGCAGAACACCTCTCAGCTGCTGAGCTGCGAAGTGATGCCTCAGCAGAAGCGGTGCTGCTAAAAGTGTGGCCTGCATGGTAACTGGGTTCTCCCCAGGTTCTTGAAGGAGATTCTCGTGATAATTCAGCTCTCCCATACTTTGAAAATATGATCAAGATTTGCACATTTTCTCTTTTGTCATTTGCAGCTAATGAGTTGCTACGTGAAAACCAAGTGCTTATTTCCAGCCATCATCTGTTTAATGATGTCACTTCCTGCTTAATGATGTCACTTCTGGCCCTCAGGAGGTGCCATGAATGCTGTTCAGCCTGCTGTATGAAATGAGTTTGACACTCCTGGGGAACAGATCTTCAAGTGGAGAGTCCTTGGGATATATGGAATTCTCTCTTTTTCTGTTTCATTTTGTAATGTGTAGGAGGAGTGCAGTGATTCCTAGAGGAGCTTTTTCCATATTTGCCCCTTACCACAAAAGAGAGTGAGCCCAGACTATTAAGATTTATTTTCCTGTAATCAGTAGCCCTGGTAGAGCTTTCTGTGACTAATTGTATATTTTTATTTATTTATTTCTGTATTTATATACCACCTTTCTTATCCTTAGATTGCTCTTCAGATATTATTCAAGGCGGTTTACATAGGCAGGTTTACCTAGATCCGATAAGGATCTTTACAATATTGTTCTGTATAGAACCCTACAATTCCAGCTGGTTTCCTCCACAGTGTAGTCATCTTCACTAGCTGCTGAACACAAGCCTTGCTCTCTGCAGGACGCCACAGATCATGCTGAACAGGGAAACATTTTTCCAGTTGTCATCGCTCTGTCACTGACATTCTCAGCATTCCAGTCTGTTCTCTCACTGCACCATGCAACAGCGACTCCTCTCTGCCACCGAGGGTCATATACAGTAGAATATTTCAACGAAAGCTTTAAAGTTAATTACATGCAGAGTATTCAATCCGCCACTTCATATGTTAACTGTTAATTCATTCTTTTTTGCTGTTCTCGCTGTTTAGAAACACATCTATTTTTACTGTTGAGCCGCTAGTGTTTTTGTCAGGGTGATGAAGAGAGAAAATTGTTAAAGCAAAACTACATTTTTTTTACTTCAGTGGAGAAACTTACTATCTTCTCTTTATTAAGATAAGAAAAACTCATTGGGGTCAATCCAGTGTGGTGTCTGTGTATGAAGGGATCCCCATAGGCCAGTGTTTCCCAAACTTTTTCAACTTGCAACTCCCTTGACCATTGGCGACCATTGGCCGCGGCTCCCCATTACATGATGTTGATGCCTGCCAATTGGCATTGCACTGTTTTCCAAGAGGGTTCTGTGGCACTCTGCGGCTCGCCTGGCTAGTTTCTGCGGCTCCCATAGGAGCCACGCAACCCAGTTTGGGAACCACTGCCATAGGCCATAACAGAGCCTAGTTCCCTCTTTCTATATGGGTAGCTCCGTGTTCCAGCTGCATGCTACGCGCTGCGGCAAGGAGAGTCATGCCGGCCACATGACCACGGAGGCGTCTTTGGACAACGCTGGCCCTTCGGCTTTGAAATGAGGATGAGCACCACACCCTAGAGTCGGACACGACTGAACTTAATTGTCAGGGGTCACCTTTTACCTTTACCTAGCTCTGATTCACTTGGACATTAAATTAGGTTGCAGACAGGTTAGTATCATCCCTCTACCTGGTAGAGGTACTGTATACTTTGCCCCTCCTACATACTCAAAAAATGTACATTAGTAGTATTCAGTACTTAGGATTTTTGTTACTCCAACATTACTTTAGTCCAGATTGTTTCATATTGCCTCACTGGAATAACATACCGTAAATGCTTTTCCAGTGTCCCTTTGATGCCAAAAGAGTTCTGTGATTAGATTGGGGGAGGGGGAAGACTGGAAAGTTTTCCCCATTAATAAGCACATTTCCTGCACCAGTGGTGTACTTGCCACTTAAAAAAAATGCTTTTCGTATTTCAAAGTTGTTGAATTACCCTGTGTTGAATATCTTCACATTTTGACGTGTTAAACTTCTGGATTATTGACAAGGAGCTCCTTCAATACAACTGAATAGAATGGATAAAAATTTTATTTTTATGTTCTGCTGCTCACAGAGGAGATTTTATTTACATTACAAATGAGACAGCTATACACATGAGAATATATTTCAGAAAAAGGTTTAATGTATCCATAGAAAGCAGCTAACTAAGAAAATAACATTGACACAGTTAGGTATTTCACTTGTTTGAGAAACTGAATTTTATAATGATTACGACTTCATATCAGTTACAGTACTACTAATCTTTTGATCATCTGAATAATTAGTTGTTGTTGTTGGTCTCATTTTGCTAATTGCAGTGGTACATTTTGGGATTTGAAAAATTATGCATTTTTGCAATGTTTTGCCAAGGCATCTGAGATTTCAAAGTAATTTATAGTCCTATCTTCAATTCTTTGCTTCAGTAGTGAAAACAGTATGTTGTGTAATTGAAGCTAAGCCAGATCCTGTTGCTAGAGGTGGGCAGAGCTCTGTTCCATTTGCCAGGAAACATGCTTAAGAGAAGCATCCACCCCTCTTCTTTACACTTCTTATATATGATTACCACATGTTTGCATTGCTCTGTTCCCAATCTGCCTTTATAAGAGTGGTATAAATAGCCAATTCAAAGCATGTGGGGCATTCCTCTAGTGCAGAGATATCAAACATAATGCCCCAGGGGCAGATGCAGTCCCCAGAAGCTCTTTATCCGGCCCCCATTATAATTGGACTCTCCCAGAGCCGCCCTCCCAGAGCCGTCCTTTCAGCAGCGCTGCTTCTCTGGGAGGGAGAGATGGAAGGAGGCCTCAGAAGGCAATGAATGCTATGGAGGAAGGGACAGACCAAGAAGGGTGAGAGAGGGAGACACTGCTGAGGTGCTGGGAGAGCCCAATCCAATTGTCATGCAGACCACCTCTCTGCTGCTGAGTTACAAAGTGATGCTATGGCAGAAGCAGTGCTGCTGAAAGGGTGGCCCACGTGATAATTGGGCTCTCCCAGCATTATAATTGAGGTCTCTCATATCTTGAAAATATGATACTGCCACAGTAATTTACTGGATCCTGCGAGGGGGGCCTCCAGATGCCTTTTCTGCGTTGCACCAGGACCGCAACCGCCTCCGTGGGCCCCAGATTACGTCTCCAAAGTGATTGGATTGACTATGGAGGCCTATGGAGGTGGTTGCTGGCCCTGCACAACACAGAAGAGGCCTCCGGCTTGGGATCTGCTGATATTCGTGAAAAGACTAATGAAACATTGTATTTTAGCACTGTTTTTATTGTTTTTAACTGAGTTTTTACCAAGTTTTTTATAAAAATATTTTAGCTTTTAGCATGGCTTTTTATCCCGTAACAAAGTTACAAACTATTTCTGTTATATTATCATTTTGGTGCAAGGTACATCTTGCTTATGTCAGCTGAAATTTTTGTTAGATTGTTTTAATACATTTTTATTTTTATACTTCACTTTTAACCTGAATTTTGACTTTTTGTTGTGTATTTGTGGGGTTATTTATATATTTTTGTTAGAACACAAGTGTCGTGGTATCTAACAGCCCAATCCTATCTAACTTTCCCCACGCCGATGCAACGGCTCAAGCGCGGGCTACGCTGCATCCTGCGGCAGGATTTAGGAAGTGAGAGGTCTCCTTGAGGTAAGGGGACACTTGTCCCCTTGTCCTGGGAAAAGCTCCAGCCTGCGCAACAGGTCTACTTGGACATGCGCCTGCTATATGGTTGAAGCAAGTCCGTGTGCACCCATGTTTGTGGATCGGGCTCGAGAAGGTGGTTAGGATATAATGTGTGCCACCCAAACCACTATCCTGGCTCTTGTATGGTCAATAGATATATTGACATGTGGTCAATTGACAATATAATACTACTGCTGCTGCTGCTACATTGGGGATTCACTGATGGGAAAGTTTGAGGAAGGATTTGAAAGGGGCAAGGGGCTAACCTTTTCCTTCTGCTTTCTTGTAGCTTGAACTGTTGACAGTACACACATTGAAATATCTCCTTGAAGATGAACTATATTTTGGGACTTGTTTTGTAAATATTAATGACATGTGTGGTCTTAAATTATGCATTGAGAAAAATTATGCATTGAGAAAAAAAAAACACATCTTGATCCTTCTAACAAGAGTAGGATTTTGTTGTATTTGTTTTCAAGCAAATCTGTAGATATAAACAAATAACATTGTAAATGACAAAGCACCTGGCACTGAATTATGTGCAGTGAAAATGCAGCTGCCGCTGTAATCTATTACTACTACAACTTATTTCTGTATTTAGCTAAGGGTAGTAGTTGTACAAGCTCACTGTTAGGTGTTAGTAAAGGATTTATAGTTCAAGTATTTATAGAGCACAGATCCTTAGATAGTGTGAAATAAGTATCCTGAAAGACTGAAATTTAGTTTTATTGATATATTTTGTAATACAGGTGTGTCGTCCCCCCCTTTTCTGCGGTTCCCGCCATAGTAAGTTTAGGGTTCCCTTTTATCCATGGTTTTGGAATCTGCAGGGGTGGGAATGTTTCCCCTATAGGTACGAGGGGACACCTGCAGTTTACTTTATAAATTGTCATGCTTAAATACCTATCATAATTACAGAGTTACAGAGTGGTAACTTTACCACTGAAATTACAAACGTTAGGAATGGTTCTCATTGCCAGTCAGTGTGCAGTATTTTACTTAGGTGATAACCTGAGAAGAAAAAGCAGGAAACAAGTTAAATAAATGCAAAAAATAATGTTGCTGATTCTCCTACTAATAAATTTCTCTCAATATTGCATCAGCGCGGAAAAATCAAAGACAGAAACTACCAGATTTACGGCACAATCCTATCTAAGTGGAAGGCTGGCGTGGCAACCTTAGTGCCGGCCTTGGGTATCACAAACATCCTATAAAGCACATTCGTGACACCCGGTGAGTAAGCGGTGCTGGCAGAAAGTCCTGCGCCGTGCCGCTGGCGCTGTATCCAGTGGATCCTGCACCAGAGCCATTAGGTTGAGCACCAGACCGCACGGGGGCTGAGGAAGGTGGGGGGGAAGGCGAGGAGGAGGCGTAACGGGGCAGGGGTGGACGGATCGGGCCCGGGAGAGGGCATGATGCTGGCGTGCATCGAATTCTATGCCCCCCAGGCCCCTCCCCTCCCTGCCATTTGGCAGGCGCAGTTCCGAATAGCCCCATTGCCTTACCCTTATTATTATTATTATTATTATTATTATTATTAACAGTATTTATATACCGCTTTTCCACAAAAATTTCACAAAGCGGTTTACAGACAAAAATCAAATAATTAAATGGCTCCCTGTCCCAAAAGGGCTCACAATCTAAAAAAGATGCAGAACACCACCAGCAAACAGCCACAAGAAAAGACACTGTGCTGGAGGGAGCAGTTACTCTCCCCCTGCTAAATATAAGAGGAGCACCAATTGAAAAAGTGTTTCTTGCCCAGTTAGCAGGGGTATGATCTAGTGGCCCTCCCAGATCCCAATTTCATGCGCAAGCACAAGCACCGTACGCCCCAACAGTGCAGCCCCTTTCTCGGAGGATATGCTCATACTCGACTATCTTAGAAGAGGCCGGGCAAGAGCGGGCCGAGTGTACAGGCGAGAGTGCGGGGCCGCGCTCGCCCGGCTTGCTGTTGCTGCCGCCGCAGCCATTTTAATTTTTAAACTTACTTTTTTCCAGGAACCGGCCTCTTGGATCTCGCGAAATATCGCGAGATCCAAGACGTCGGCGCCCAAATCTCATGAGGGCATCATGCCCTCATGAGATTTGGGCGCCGACATATTGGATCTCGCGAGATTTCACGAGCCAAGATGCCAGATCCCAGAAAAAAGGTAAGTTTAACAAATTAAAATGGCGGAAGCTTACCATTCATCCCGGGACCCTTCCGGGACGATTCCGGGAATCGAGGCCCGTTTCCGGGACCATCCCAGAAATTCCGGGACGAATGGTAAGTGTATCAATGTGGACCCATTTGCAAGGTAGCTTTGTAGTCCACAGCATTCAATTGAAGGTGCAGAAAGTTCCTCTGTATGGAATACATTCCCACCATCACACATGGCTATGTTCAAATTGAAAAGTCAATGTTGTTAAAACTGCATGGTGCAGCTGATGCAGACTGTGCAGTTCATAGAGATACTTGGCAGCCCTCTTTCCTTTTTATATACTACAGAAGTAACAGCGCAGTAGGATCCTGGTGTGTACGTGCAACTGGGTTCAGAAGTGCACAAAATGCACTTTCGAACCCTTTCAAAATCTCCCTGCAGATGTCCCCTTTGTATCCCCTGCAGGATTGGAAGCCTTCCTTTTGCTGCAGTTATTTAGGTCATTTTTGTGCTCAATGAAAAAGAGTTTCCCATAGGTAATATTTTTCAGGCTTGACATTTTCTATTTAACACTCCTTTCCCCTCCTCACCTTGAGAGAATGTCTACTCCTTATGTATTTGCCCTTTTCTTTGTTATTTTGTACTTTGGAAGCTATTGTCCTCGGAGGCAGAGTCTTGCTGCATGCTTCTGGGCAGCCTGCACTTAAGAAGCAGCCCTCTTTTCTTTGCCCTGGCTGTGTTTGCAAAAATCTGCAGAAATGTGGGGCTCAATCATTTCCTCAGTTGGGCAGGCAAGATGGCCGACAAAATCTAAGCTGTATCAGAAGTGAAAGAAGGAGAAACAGTGAGAGAATTATGAACGTCCCCTGTGTCTGGGAGCTATCTAGGCAAGAGCCTTCTCTGCAACACCAACATTATTACCTGATTTGGGAATTCATAGCTCAAGAGTAAAGTTCATTCAGATAAATGAGCAAATTTTTGTGTGTAATGACGGTGTGGCTCTAGTTATAATGGTCTGATTTAAAAAGATATATAAACCTGACTCTTTCGGAGTTACATCTGGAAGACATTTCCCTGCAAACATAAAGGAAAATACACTGCTTGGCACTATATAACTGATAAATGGTAACTGCAGCAAAAAGCATTTCCCTTCCCACCAGTATTTTAAAGAAAATGGATGTCTCAGGTATTCACATGTGTCCAAGAATCACATAACTTCAGAGCTGGCAGTGATGCAGTAGAGGCCTCTATTATTACTTGTCGGACATGCCAGTGGTAATGCAGCTACGACAGTTAAGGTTGTTTTGGTATTTTGGATCGCTCGATGGAAGTTTTTCAATGATGAGATAGCAGTGCCTTCCACTGACATAGCAGGGTCTTTGGATCCAAGCCATTATTAATTATATCATTTTTTAAAACTCTTGCTGGCTTTTCTTTATATTCTAAGCAAGTCTTAATTGCTCTTGGCAACGAGCAATTCTCTACTTTTTTTTTTAACCAGTATCTTGCCTTTTTAATTAAAATCTCTTGATGTTTTTTATTGGCTTTCCTGTTTGCTGAAATATGATAGACTATATTGTGCCTGATGGCACACAGCTTGAGAAGGAACCAGCAGAGTGTCTATCTCCCTGCTTATGTTGTATGTCGGGGGGGGGGGCCTGGGGAAAGCTCTTAAGTGTAGTAACTGTTTGCTGTTGCATTTCTACAAATTCAAATGTCTGTTTTCTTAGCCTGTGGCTTTTTGTGCTCTATAATGGACATTGTTAGGGCGAAGCTGGGAATATTTGCAAAGCTTTTATTTACAGGTTCAAATCTGTGCACTTTAGGGAAGCAGGTTATAGTTTCTTCTCATGCACAGAGAATGAATTTTTCCAATCTCTTGCTAACAAGGGGAAGTTTCTTAATATAACCACTGTCACTCGCTCCTTGAATGGTTTGACATTTCATCTACCATACAAAAATACACATATTTGAAATATATATATCACAGTATCTATGATGGGCAGCCCAATCCTCATGTAAACTCCGGCGCAGGAACAAGCGTTCTGGCATTGGGAGTAGTTGCCAATGTGCTGTAAAGCACATTTGTGACTACTTGTGAGCAGGGAAGGCCGGCGCAGAGGCCGGCCTTCCCCGCTTTGACGACTGAGCTCCCACTGGCCGCCGGACCCAGGTAGACAGGATCCGGCGGAGGGGGGGCGGATCGCCGGGCAGGGGAGGGTGACCATTGGCCCAGGTGGCCCGGGAGGGGGAGGGGGATGGCCTTCGGCCGTATCCTGACCCGCGCCGGGGCCTTTACATGGCCTCCTCTACTTCCGCCAGCAAAATAGTTGGCGGAAATCCGAGGATGCCGATAGGGCCTGGCCCTGGTTACACTCGGGGAAGGAGACGAGTAGACCTTCCTTCCCCGAGTAGACCTTCTGCCCGGTGGCCACACTGGCTGCCGGTGCACAGGATCCTGTGGATGGCCATGGGCCGCCGGCCAGATCCTAGTCAGGATTGCACCGTTAGAAAATAAAACTGTTTTCATAAACGAGAACATCGTACTTAATGAAAGAGCTTTGACAGTGGACACTAAATTGATAGAATGTCGACTTGAAGAAAGCAGAGAATTAATGTTTGCTTCTCCCATGCACGTAGTGGGTTTGAAGGATCTGAGGAGGTGGGGTTGATTTCAGGGGCTGGAACTGTAGGTCAGCTGCTGATTCCTGATACCACTTCTGTGCTCAAAGCCTTCATGAGGTAGCAGCAGAGTTGACTCTCTTGAGGCCTTCCTTGTTAGGAGGGGGCCCATGGAGGCTTGAAATCAAAGGCCTCCTGAAACATGGAGCCAGCCTTGCCAGGAGGAGAAAGGAGATGGAGTGGGGGGGGGGGGTAGCAGAACACTGTGCACTGTCCTATGGAAGGAGATAACTTCTGTCCGCAAGGGTTGGTGGGTGTGTTGATGTCCTGTGATGTGGGAGTTTTTGCTGAAAACAGGCATGAACAGGTCTGAGACATAATACCATACAATCCATTTTCATCAACAGACTCTATATGCATGAGATTCATCTGCAGTGCTCTTGGAAGAGATGTAGTGGAGCCAGTATGATACACATTACAGTAATTTTCAGATTCTGTCTCCCACCCCCAAGCCCTTTTGAGCTTCCTTCCTCTTCTGTTTCCTGGAATCCGTATTTGCTTTTCTATCCACAATACATGTACATACGTGAGAGAAGATGCATGTAGCGTGCATGTTCTCCAGATCATCTCCTGTGCTACTTCGGAGTGAATGGGCTATACTCCCAACTCGGAAGAGGGACAAATATGTAGGAAAGATGGAAGACCACCTCTAGGAGTATTCTGTTTTTCTGCAATCTCCCAGTTGTCTTCTGTCTCAGCAGAAGGTGGCAGACTGTGCAGGTAGTGTTTGTTGCTTTCTAACCTATTCTTTGCACAAACTTCACTAGAATCTCCTTTGGGCTGCTATCCCATAGTTTCTAGGGTTGCTAGATTGTAAACGCATTCATTCTGGATTACTGCTGCTGAGAAATTAAGAAACTAAGTGGTCATTGGATCATGGAAGACTTGCAAATATTATTGTTTGTGTTGCAGAGTGCAGCCAGCAGAGGGAGTAAATTAAATTTACCCTCAGCACTCCCTCTGCTGGTTTTGAGGATTATTGTTAGATGTATACATTTATGTTGAGATATCCAGTTGTTCTTTGATTGCATTCTACTTTGCTCCCAGAAACATTTTCCCAACAATGAATTGTCAACCGTTTATAAGAGCTTACAGCAGCGCATAAATGAGAGCATGGAAATACGAAATTTATCTGGCATAAATCTCACTCTGCCCTAGTACAGGCTGCTGCACACTGGTTGAAATGCTGAGTAGAGATCTTTAAAAAAAAATAGTCAGTGGAATTTCCTGCTGTTCTGCCTTTATTAATCCCAAGTCTCAGCTCCCATATGACAGCTGGGGAAGAACTTTGGATGCAGAATAGGAAATTTCAGTTTCCTCCAATTCTGGCAGAGCCAAAAACTGCTTAGGATGCTCTTGAGGCTTTAAGCTTGGCAGAAACTAGAAGACAGTTGCCTCTTCCAGAACAAGTAGTAAAGTTCATTACTTTACTACAGTACTTACATCGCCACTGATTATCTGTTTATGGTGAGTGGATACTATTCAAAAGACAACAGTCTTATCTTGGAATAGTTGACACTCAGTTGTGCAGCAACTATTTGGGCAGATGAATATGAGACCATGTTTGCATACAACAATAAATTTAATTTGTGGAACAGTGCTGATAGTGCAAAATGTTTCTTAGTTCTGGGATGGGCAGCCCAATCCTATTCTCCCACACACACCCCGGGACATGCAGCGTGGACCATGTGGCCCACACTGAATCCTATGCAGGGAAGGTGCTGACTGGAAGCCTACTCATGGTAAGGGGTCGTTTGTCCCCTTACCCCAGGTAAATCCCCAGCCGCCCCAATGGGGCTACTCAGTTCTCCGCCAGCTTTTTAGCTGACACAGATCCGAGAAGCCCTGTGTAGGCAGGGGAGGGGGGGATAGGATATGGTGCACAACAGGATATGGCATGCATATTATTTAATATTACTTAATATGCCTCTATGAATGTGCAACAAAAGTGGTTAGAACCAGACGCTATGTACTTGAATGTTGCTGTTTTGATTTCTAAATTACAGTGCAATCCTCTGACCTAGGGTGTCGCAAAAGTGCCGTAAAGCACTTTCGTGGCACCCTTGGAGTTACGGTACCGGCGCTGCTCACTCCGCATCCAGACACTAGACACAGGTAAATGCTGTGCCGGGCAGTGGGAGGGCAGGCAGGGGAGGGGGTGATTGGCTGGCCAGGCCAGGGAGGCGGGAGGGATTGTCAGCAGCACGCTCTGCCATATCCTAACCCCCTTCCCAGGCCTGGCCAGCCTTACACTGCCTCCCCGGACATGTGCCAGCAAAATCCGAGGAGGCCCATTGGGAAGCCCATTGGGGCCAATACCGGGGGAAAGGGTTGAGTGTCCTTTTCCCCCGATGTGTGCCCCGGCTCTGCTGGCGTGGGTCACATCCTTCATAGGATGTCCCTAAGAAGACAGATTTAAAGTTTTCAGCATTGGATTTAAAGTTTTCAGCATTGGATTTAAATTTACATCTGTAAAAGTAAGGATGATCCTTTTGTTGGAAAAGAAACAGAAAAATAAAAGTGAAATGTCTTAAGGTGACCCATTGCTCAAGCTTATAGTATCCTTTAACAAACATAAATTTTGTGGAACCTTGTTAAGAAGTGTCATTTTTCTTTTTGTCAAATATAATAAAGTAATTCCTGTTGAAGTCAAAACAAGATTTAGAAGCTGTTTTTATTTATTTCATTTATTTACCAAATATGTAGAAGGTGCTATTGAATCTAAAAATCTTTGTGCATGTGTATCTACCCCCCCAAAAAAAGTCATGAGGAAATTCTTCCATGCTGCTACAGTAACACATGACTCAGCCCTTGTTCCAATCATTTTGTATTAGTTCAAAATACAACAAGAGGTGAAATGTGCTTTTTAAAAAATCTGAGTCTCTCTTCTTAACTTATTTTCTGTCATAAATTATTGTATACTTGTATATTATATTCCTTTTCTTGGGTTGGGAGGTAAAGATTTAGCATGTTCCACATATTTCATTTTATTCAAAAGAGAAAAAGCTCTGCTAGTCTTAATTCTATATAATTTTGGCTACCGGGTAATTTGGTTAGGATGTAATAACCATCTCTCCATTTGCAGTGACACCTCTATCTTCCGTTCTGGGTATGGTCAGTCTATATTTAAGGGGATGAGGGAGCTGCCATGTTTGTGTGCCTAGAGCCAATGCCCTAATTTGGATATGGTGTACTTAGAAAAATGTTCCTCTTTCTGTTGTGATATGTAGATTCAGAGAATGCCACTCTTCATTAAGGGTTTAATTATGTTTAGAAAGCAAGCAGACTGTGTGCTCAGCTGCCTTGGATCAGCTAATTCAACCAAGAGAAAACCACTCACTGCTTGAATTAAATAGGAATGCTGCCACAGACAATGAGCATAAAATGTCCAGCTTCAGGTTCTGTGATTTGCCAGAGAAACCAAATAAACTAGCTTGATGACAAGGTGTCTTCAGGATGCTCTGGCTCTTTATGTTACTTATCTTTTGTTGTTGTTCAGTCGTTAAGTCGTGTCCGACCCTTCGTGATCCCATGAACCATATCCCGCCAGGCCTTCCTGTCCTCCACTATCTTCCTGAGTTCGCTCATTTTCATGTTCGTTGCATCGGTGATGCTGTCTAACCATCTCATCCTTTGCCTTCCCCTTCTCCTTTTGCCTTCAATTTTTCCCAGCATCAGAGTCTTCTCCAGAGAGTCCTCTCTTCGCATTAGGTGGCCAAAATATTTGAGCTTCAGCCTCAGTACCTGTCCTTCCAGGGAACAGTCAGGGTTGATTTCATTTAGGATTGACTGATTTGATCTCCTAGCAGTCCAAGGGACTCTCAGGAGTCTTCTCCAGCACCACAGTTCAAAAGCATCTATTCTTCGGCACTCAGCCTTTCTTATGGTCCAACTCTCGCAACCATACATTGCTACTGGGAACACCATCGCCCTGACTATGCGAACGTTTGTTGGCATGGTGATATCTCTGCTTTTTATTATGCTGTCTAAGTTTGCCATAGCTTTCCTTCCAAGGAGTAAACGTCTTTTAATTTCATGGCTGCTGTCTCCGTCTGCAGTGATCTTGGAGCCCAGAAAAGTAAAATCTGTTACTACTTCCATTTCTGCCCCTTCTATTTGCCAGGAATTGATGGGCCCAGATGCCATGATCTTAGTTTTATTAATGTTGAGTTTCAAGCCAACTTTTGCACTCTCCTCTTTCACCCTCATCAAGAGGCTCTTTAGTTCTTCTTCACTTTCTGCCATTAGGGTGGTATCGTCTGCATATCTGAGGTTGTTGATATTTCTCCCGGCAATCTTGATTCTGGCTTGCGATTCATTCATCCCTGCATTTCTCATAATGTACTCTGCATATAAGTTAAATAGGCAGGGTGATAATATACAGCCTTGCCGTACTCCCTTCCCAATTTTGAACCAGTCGGTTGTTCCATGGCCGGTCCGAACTGTTGCTTCTTGACCCGCATACAGGTTTCTCAGGAGACAGGTAAGGTGGTCTGGTACCCCCATCTCTTTAAGAATTTGCCACAGTTTGTTGTGATCCACACAATCAAAGGCTTTTGCGTAGTCAATGAAGCAGAAGTAGGTGGTTTTTTTGGAACTCTCGTGCTTTCTCCATGATCCAGCGCATGTTGGCAATTTGATCTCTAGTTCCTCTGCCTCTTCGAAACCCAGCTTGTACGTCCGGTTTTATTATTATCTTTAGCAATGAAAAAAAATAAAAGTTTACATTTGCGGAATGGGGACTGCTTCACATATTACAACTTTGTTTTAAGAGGGAGACATTACAGATTGTGTCCTTTCTCTACAGAGGACAGCCAGTGTGGTGCAATGGCTAGAATGTTGTTGGACGTGGAGCAAGGAAAGCTGAGTTCATATCTCCACTCAGCCAGGAAGCAAACTAGGTGACCTTTGGGCCAGGTGCTGTTTATCAGCCTAGCAATACATAACACCATGACTGTGAGAATAAAGTGAGATAATCTCTCTCTGCCTGCCCACCCATGTATCACCTTGCATTGCTTAAAAGAAGGATGAAATCGTAATTTTTGGATGATGAAGGATGATGGTAATGTTTGACTGATATACACATTCTGTTTTTTCCCCACATTGTGCACACCATGGGGGGCTGTGTGACTGCTTCTAGATCCCCATCACATGTTTTGTGTGGTGTATGTTATGTGTATGCCTGTCAGTTTTAACAGACACACAGTATAGGCACCTTATACAAATATACCTCATAAAATTGTAGCAGGAGTAGAATTTTTTATATTCAAAATAATTTGTTCAGCAGTAAACCAGTCAGGGGAAAATTTATTTTTAGAGTGTTTGGAATTAAATAAAACCTGACTCGGAGTAACTGAAAGATATTTACTATCCCACAGTTAAGCTTCAAGATGATGCAGTCAAACATGTCTGAAATTCAAAAGAAATATTCAAGATGGTACTTGCCTTTAAAGTCCTATATGGCTTGGGACAGGGTACCTGAAGGTCCATTCCTCCGTATGAGATGGCCATCTAAGGTCAGGTGGAGGCCCCCCCCCCTGCAGGTGCTCCAGTATCAGAGGCTAAGAGGTGGCATGCCAAACGGCTTTTAGTTTTTTAAATTTAAACTCCCTACTCACAGCTGATAAGGCACAGACTTGCAACTCCCATATAAAAAAAACCTCTGCGAAATCTCTATATAAACCCCTTTCTAGCATTTACATCCAAGTTGGGGTGAGTAAGTTATCTGACTAACTAGTCCCTAATTTATTACTAAAAAGAGAAACTTCATTGACAGTGAATATAAGAGATTCTTGTGCAACAAAACCACCCCCTTTCTCCCCCCAGACTGTGTTCCCAAGTGGAATGCAAATTAAGTGCTTTCCTACTGGCTTGTTCAATTTATATGGTGGGTTTTAGAATACATTGTTTCTTCCATTTAAAGAAGGCAGCTCTTCTGGCAGATTGAGGTGGTTCTCTGCCTTCCTAAGGAAGCTAAGAAGGAATTGCCTTGGTTTGTTTTTGGATGGGAGACCTTTGGTGATATTTTCTTTAAAAATAAAAAAGGGGTGGCAACAATAGAAAAAAAGGTGGCTAACAGTGTAAGCTGAGTAATTTAATTATTAAATATTACATTTTAATAAGTAATTAAATTAATTAATTAATGCTAATTAATTAATTGGCACAGGGGGTACTTCAAAAAATTTGACCGTGCCAGGGGGTACACTTGGTGAAAAAGGTTGAGAACCCCTGCTCTAGATAGTCTAATTTTATTTTGTGTGTTTTTATACTGCCTCTAAAAATATTTTGACAAGTTGGCTGGCAAATTAAAAACTAAATTATAATAAACAGCAAGTATAATATACAATATAATCTATTGTATATAATACACAACACAGGTACAACGTGCTCTGTATACCCTAAAGGTGGTATGTTCTTGCCCATGATTACCTAGAACCCTGATTAGTTTATTCATTCTTTATCTACCACCATCTGTTCTGGAATAATTTCCTACATGAGGATTATTAAACAAGTATGCTGTACACACTTGGTGCATTTTGTTGATATTTCAGTAAAGGACTTGAAGAGGAACTAGTCTCTGCTTCCTTGTCTGAATAATAGCATTTTTAAATCAGTGCTTGGCACTGACACGGAATCTTTGTTACTGAACCTGACTCCCTTTCCTTAGCTGAACTCCATGACAAAATGTTCTGAACTGACTGAACCAAAAGGCAGAAACTCTAGGTCCTGAGCAAAGATAATGAAGTTGATGTATAGCAGATATGCTCTTTTTGCAGGTTAGAGTAGTCTGCATTCTTTCAGTTGTTGTTTACTGGTCTACATGGCCATTATACAAATTTAAGTGCAAGCTATGAGCATATTATCTTCATTCTGAGACTTTTGGCCGGCTTTGTGAAGATCAGAGCATGTGGTTTATTTTTTATTTTGAGTGCGAGTAGTGCCTCATCACTGAGGTAAATTTTAGACACCCTATTCTGCTGCCATTTTCTTTTGATTCCAAAAGAACCAAACAGATGTATTTTTCCATTCACTGGCAAAAATATAACATGACAATGACAGACATGACAACATGTCATAACATGACATGACATGAGATAACATGACAGCAGAAAACAAACAGAACCGAAGCTACTTTTTAAGTAAATCTGAGGAAAATTCTGATATGAATAATCTATTCTTGTCTACTTTCAATAATTTTATTAATATAAAGTGATGAGAATACACTTAAAGAGGAACTCTCAAATTCCCAACATACAGAACTAGCAGTAAAGGTTTCACTTTATTATGTTACCTTGATCAGCAGCTAACTTGGGTTGAGGAAGCAGTGTGACATTGTGGGCCAAATACATATTTCGGTGGAATATGTAGATGGGCACAGTTCCACTCCCCCCCCCCGGGTAGCTGACAACAAATCCTAAAATCAATAAACAAAATTTAAAACATCGTTCTGTATAATTGCAGCAGTAACAATTATACATCCTCATGAAGAAGTGCAAACCGTCAAGAGCATTCTACTTGCACTTGCTTAGAGCTGCTTCAGATGTTACATAGAACCATAAAGAGCAGATGCATAAGTGACTTGCACAGCCTCTCAGGACTGGCCCAAGACCTCATTGTCCCTGAGGCAGCATGTCAGCTGCTAACATCCTTACCTGATGATGTGCCAATTTCTTTGCGCTCATTCCCTGGATTGAAAAAGGGAGAAGGGACAAAATGGAAGAGAGGAGAGTGGTAGGCAACAGCTTCTCTTCCACACTTCTTCAGCTTCTCCTCCACATTTCTCAGCCAGTCTGCTGCCTGAGGCGACTGCCTCAGTGGGTCAGCTTCATGGATGTACCTGGCCCTGCAATCTCTGTTCATGCTTCCCGAGTAAAATTTGTAGGGTGAAATGTTATGCTGAGAGATTCTGGAGCTCATGCAATTCACAACTGGAAAGCTACATGAGTTTTTGTCTGTCAGACAAAACGCTGGAAAAACAAAAAGTATCCCCTTATGCTTCTGTTATTTCCTTGTTTGTATAATGTCTGAGGCAATCCCAATTTGCAGAATACTGCCAGGAACTATTGCAGAATAACCATGGAAAAAAACCTAGTTTTTAAGGTACAAGATATTTATTATGGGTAATAGCTTTAACAGGTGGATATTGTTTGTAACCCAGAGAACATTAATTCCATGTAATGTTTTCATCCTCACTCTCTGAGGAATAAAATTGTTTCCTTTCAATACTATTTGTGGATTGGCGCATGCTCGGGCCTCTGAGGCACATTGGCAGCTAGCACTGCAACAAGAGAGAAGCTGGTGGTGGTAACACCTGCCTCTTGACAACATTATTCAAATATATGTCAAATCCTTTAAACCTAGCAACAGGGAGGTGTTCTTTCTTTTGTCTAAGGATGAGGGAACAGAGGGAAAAGAAGAATGTGCAGATCCATTGCTTTCCACTAAAATCTTAAGCTTGCAAGCACCACTCTCAGGAAAGTGTCAGTTTCTTCCCTTAAATAACTTGTTCTTGGTTATTAGCCTAATTTTAAAGCTAATTGAAATGTCAGCATTCATTAGTAATGTTAGCCTTTTTAGTTTTGGAATGTATACATGCATAGAAATTTTTAACATTGAACAGTTTTTAATTTTGAAAATTGTCTGCTTTTGGCTCTATAGGAGATTGTACCAGTTTTTGTCAACATGACGAGAACTCCTATGCAGGTGCAATTTGTCTTGTTCTTTCTATTTTTCAACATTTGTTACATTTCCCAGCAATTACTTTGTAGGTATTTATTTTCATTTTGAAATGTAACACATAAAAGATGTGTATCAAACTTTCTTTTCAGTGTAATAAATTGTACGTAATTCAGAAATACAGTGTACCCTTTTTATTCACGGGTTCAGGACCCGCGGATTTGACTCAATGTGGGTCCTGGATCTGCAAAGGTCCGCTGAAAAAAGCCTTGAAAAAGGAAAAAAAAAAAAAGGACCAAAATTGCTGTTTTACCTTTAAAAAGCCAAACCAGTGGAGTGGAGGCTGGGTTCAGCTGGGAGAGAATATGCAGTTATTTCAATCTCGTGCACTTAACCCTGGTTACAATAGGGCAAGGGTTCCCAATGTGACGCCCATATGTACTGAGTGGGGTATGAGGCCAGACTGTAGTTCCAAAGGCTGTTTTTGTTTTTTTACACTTTCATTACCTCAAGGGACATTGTGAGGTCCTGGTAATATGCAAATATTTAGTTTAATTAGTTAAAAGGCAGATATTAATGAACTAAACATGCTTTAGTTTGTTGACAACCCTGAAGAAAACGACTGTGTTGAAAAATTATTATTTTATGATACCGATATTGTAATGAAGGCACTGTGGTAGTTTTTGCTTAAGGGTGGGACTACGCCTTATACTTGCAAATATACCAAGCATGCTTTTGCTAGTTAATGTGAATGCAGGGATCGAGATGTGAAGTGGAGAATTGGATGGAGGCAGGACTTAACCTTTCCCACAGCTGCTGATCTTCTCCCCACTGAGGTAGTTCAGATTCAGATTCAGAACCTTTATTGGCATAATTAACAACATACATAACATACAACATAAACATATAACAAGTACATAACAGTAACCATAAATAGGGGCGAAGAGTCCTAAACCTAGCATACTCGCACTACGCCTCTTTACAATCTGCTTTAAGTAGGTTGCAACTTTTTCTGTTAATACAGCATCTACACCCTGTAAAATCCGGATTTTTTTTCCTGATCCCCCCCAACCCCACCTATTGGACAAGATCAGATATAAATATTTCACACGTAGATCATTATACAGAGACAATAAAATAACACATGGTGTAGAGATTCCACACCTCCCACAGCACAAGAACAACATCTCTCCCTAGATGGAATCCCTCTGTATCTCCCATAAAGTAACACTGAGGTAGTTTGTCCATGCAGGCAGGCTTCTTTTGGTCTCAGAGTCAGAAGGGGATTGGTGAACCCTGTTTTTCCTTCATAAATCTGTAAATCTGCCCTGAAGCTGAATGAACTGTTTGCGTAGCGCTCCAGGGCACTGCTAGCCCCAGAGAGAGGCCCATGTCAATTTTGCTATGTCCTCATACAATCATAACGTTTTCTTAGGTTATGAGGTTAACTGATATAATGACTTTACTATTATTACAGTTTCTACTATTACGATAATCTTGCTTTCCCCCAGAGAGAGGGTTTATACCAGGGGTGGCCAAACTGCGGCTCCTGAGTCACGTGTGGCTCTTTCACGTATAATGTGCGGCTCTCAGAAATGTTGGCTGAGCTTCTTTTTGCATCACAATTTAATATAAAAGGTAAATAAGAAATTTTCAAGCTTTATAATTATTTACCAGGTATAAACTGAGAGTACACTGGATTAAAGCATAAGTTTAATGTTCATGGTGAGTAGATATATTTAAGAATTTAAATGCTTCTTAAATATTGCGGCTCTCAAACATCTGAAGATTATCGTATGTGGCTCTTAAATTAATCAAGTTTGGCCACCCCTGGTTTATACATACGGTATTAATATTATCCTTTGGAACAAATATTTGTGTTACAAATACATTTGTGTAATCTCCCTGACTGACACCACTTACATTTAGGGCACTCATCACCTCAATCACTCAAGTAATAAATGATGATAAGTAGCAGCATTTGTATAGCTGAGAGTGCAAAGTGCTTCAGATGAATGCAGCCATTCTTATGGGCTGATACCAAATAGTTCACTCTGCGCCCCCCCCCCCCGCCAGTGGCTTCACTTCCCACCCTTATGGCCTCTTCTCGTCGGGCCAGATTGCCTTGCTCTCTGATGACACTCCCTTATTGAGCCTTGTTGTGCGAGTGGATGGGTTGCAAGAATAGTTATGGTGTTGTCTGCCTTAAAAAAAAAATGAACTACTGGTAGTTTGCACTACTGGTAGTTTGCACATGTAGGAGATTGCACACAACACACAGTTTTCAGCTGAAGATCTGTAGCAGGGTAAGCACAAATGAGAATAATTTTCCCACCATGCTTCAGACTGTAGTAACATATGAAGCTAATTCTGCATTATTACAGTTCTACACATTAAATATCTGAATGAATCCACTCCATTTTAAACATTGTTATATAAGCTGAGGGTTTTTGTCTGATAAAGAGTGAATGATAGAAACACTAGCCCTTTCAGTCTTATAGTTATTCTCCAGCGTTGTCATCTGTGAACTAGTTGTGTCATACATATGCATCATTTTTCTGTCTAGGACCAAGTGACTCATTCCATTGTTTGTTTGAAGTGAGCATAATAATAAAATAACGATCTGGGAAATTGTCTAAGGCTGCTGTCATGTCCCCATTAAATTAGGAGCAAGCCCCACTGAACACAGTGAGACATCCAAGTAAACAGGTATAGGACAATGCCTTTTTTTAACATTTTGAAGAAGCATTTAGCCATACATTTGGGTTTAGTAAGAGATTGGGATGCTTACTCATTTACTTGCGTCTGTGTTTACTGCTCAATCTGCAACTGAATGCAAAATGTCATCTTTCAAATAAGGTATCTCTTTATTGCCCAACATCCCATGCCTGTTTTCATCCCATGCCAACATCTGTTTTCATGGCTAGATTCTTGCCTCCTTTTTTCGTAGCTAAATTCCCGAACGGTTTCTGTAGAACACTGAAAGAAAAAAGAATGCTAGTCTTGGCAAGCATTTTTTAAATAACTACATCTCCTTCATTTGGGTCAGCAAAGCCTGTGAAAGATATCATCATGATGATTTTTGAGTTAAAAACCCACATATTTCCGGGTAAGACTACATCGTTTATAAATTCTTTATTACAAAGACAAGATGTTAGCAGTAACTTAACGTTTCTTCTGATGATGCCCCGAATGTCAGGGGTGAAACGTTAAGTTACTGCTAACATCTTGTCTTTGTAATAAAGAATTTATAAACGACGTAGTCTTACCCAGAAATATGTGGGTTTTTAACTCAAAAATATGGTCACGTCGTGAGAGTCTGCAATTATATCTATCATGATGATTGTTTCTTAAAATATGAAGTTACCAGGTGTCCTTTTTGAACACGCATTAACATGCACACATGTGGGAAATCTATATCATGCTCTGGGACCCTGCGCAGCTAAGTGGCTCAATGGGGAAGGACAAAGGGAGGTGAGGGTGAAGGTGCAACAAACAAACTTTTATTGTGGGGATAATTTTACAAATGGGGGAGTTGGAACTAAAATAAAAACAGTTCAGTGTTTCTTAGCTGTTCATGTGGCTAGGCCCTAAAGGTAATCAGTTGCTATATTAAAAAAAGAGGAAACCTTCAAAAAGGAAAGGGTTGCATGATGGCACAAGTATGGAGGGGGGAAAAGAAGGGAACAACAAGGACATAGGGAAATTAGAAGAATTTTCAAAGGGAAACTGGGGCTAGAGAACCCGGGGTTTTTGTGGTAGCGGGAAATGAGGGGGAGAGAAGAAGAGCTGGGGAAGTGAAAGGAAAGAGAAGGTTTCCTGATATTTGAGTTGTAGCAAAAGGCTGTGGCTGAATTATGGTTCTCTGTAGTCTGAACCAAAGGCTACAGGCAAGGAGTAAGCCCCTCAGTGAACTGTGAAATCACTTCACTCACTTGCGGTGGGGGAGCTAGTCTGTTCCACTGAACGATCCATCTTAAGTACAGCAACTGTGCAGAGGGGCCCACCTTGGGCAGCTCAGTTTTTTGAGGGGCTGATGTGACAGCTATGGGTGTATGCCTAACACGGAGGCCTGAGGCTGATCTCAGGCTTCCCCAAAACCGTGAAAAATAGATCCTGATAAAATCTTATTATCTCACGCACACAACACACTCACATGCAAGAGGAAATTATAGAGGCACTAAGCGTATCACCAATTTGTAAGTGAGACAGGGACAGATAGAGGGGAGTTCTGTAGGCCAGTGGTGAGGCTGCCCCAAGGATCAAGATTACCTGTCCATTTCCACTGTGTGGTGTGCACTGCATTGTAGGAGTTGTGGGGCTAGGATGTCGAAACCAAGTGATTCTCCTGTTGAAAAGTGAGTGTAAAAGGCAGAAAAGGGGCTTTGAAGCAGGCACAGGAGCTAAGCGGTAGCCATAGCTGACTCAAGAAAAGGGTAGCAAGTCAAGAGAGCTAGAGCTGCTTTCTGGATAAGGGGGCACATTGTGAGGCAGCCCATGAAGGATGCTATCCAGCCTGTGCTGGCACAGTGGCTTTTGTTTGTATTTGAGGAGGGAAGTGGGGAAGAATGCTGGAAAGAAAAAGGGGATAGATGGTTATCAGTTCTGGGTGCTAGCTTGGCATGATTGTTCTTGGGTGGTTTTGGGTAGCGGCTTGAATGGGAGTGGCTTAATGCACCACGTTCAAATGAACGGACGCAGTGGAAGCAAGGCAGACAGACAAGTGAGGGATGAAAGACACGATGGTCTGTTGACCCAGCTTTTTATACTTGTTCATGGGGTGAGCTCATCAAGGCATTTTGTAATTTGATTCTTTTGTAATTTGATTGCTCATCCCCAGCCCTAAATGGGTGTCTGTATTGTTTTGCACCTTATGAAGGGCTGGGGATGAGCAAACTTGTGGCAAACTCTGGAGGTCAGTTGCTTCATCAGCACAAACTCCTTGATTAATTTTGGCCAAGGAGTTGGTTAGGGCAGCTATAGTTAGAGATCCTTCTTAAGTGTCAGTAATGATATTGTTTCTTCCAAGTCAGGAGACTCCTAGGATGTGGCTTTTATTCACAGGGTCAAATGTGCTGTGCAAGCAAGGTGGCAATGTGTGGCAACACATGGAACTTTCCAAGAAACAAGAGTCAGGCAGCAGGTCTTCTTCAAAACTAACCTGATAGAGTGGGGTGGGGATTGCTTTGGCAATTAAAGCTGTGACTTTCCTCTAGGCCAGTGATGGCGAACCATTTGGGCTTGGTGTGTCAACATTTTTGAAAATGCCTAACTTGACTCTGCTGGTGTGTCAAACAACCCCCCCCCAACTTTTAATAGTACTTTGACTATTGCTACTTTTATTAGTAATTTTGAACTGAACTGAACTGAACTGAACACAACTATAGAACACATTGCATTTTATTTAACATCAATTAGTGACTTTTTGGTTGCTGAGTTTTACTAGATAATAATTTGAAAGAGGTCTGCCAAAATCCCTGCCCTAAATGTTTAAGGCAAGCCTGTAACACTTTTGTGAAAATATAAGGCCCTGGGCGAAACGCTGGTGTGTCACCCAAAATGACCTCGCACGTCATCTGTGACACGCGTGTCATAGGTTCGCCATCATTGCTCTAGGCCTTGAGATCTCTTGCCATAAGTCTTGCTTCAAGTCACGGTACTGGCCTGGGTTGTGCTTTCCTGGCACCGTGTGTGTGTGTGTGTGTGTGTGTGTGTGTGTGTGTGTGTGTGTGTGTGTGTGTGTGTGTGTGTAAATAATGTTGCACTTCACATATTTACAATAAGAGAAATAAAAAGGCTACCAGGCACAGTGACTTAATTTATACATCACAAAATCTGTACTCTGATCCATGGTTTGGTGATCTGAAACATGCCGTGCACTCATGCTCTCTGCTCCCCTGTTGTGTACAGTTCCACCCAAACCCCTTTCTTGAATGCTATATACATAGTTTGATGTTATATCAAGATGGTTAGTGTGTGAACTCGGAATTGCCCCCAAATTGGTTTGACATGGATTTGGTACTTTAATTATTATACCCTACCTTGTGAACACCATTCTTTATCTTGGGTCATAGAATGTGGTATGGAATGATGTCACAGATTGACAATACTATAGGTTTGTTGGTGTCAGAACTTCCATTGGTCTCACAGGAAACGGTGTGTCGTTCTTGGGCTTTCAGCCTATTAACACTACATAAAGCCTGGTAAGCATGGCAGGTAGAGTCTCAAATTCAGATCCTCTTTAGTTTTGCTAAAATATGTAAATGGATATGGTAGAGAATCACAAATTCTGGCTAGAAAGTCTTAAGGTTGATTCTGTAGTTCCTTCTGGCCGACTTTCAGTAGCTTGTATCTGAAACACGTAGCTTTACTGACCAAATGAAAGGTAATATACCAAGGGTAACTTTGTTTTCTTAGTGTAGAAGCTGGGTTGGAGTTAGTTGAAAAATAACTCCAAGTATGGAGTTAGTTAAAAAATACTCTAAGCACACCCACTGAATTTGATTTTATTGAAGACATAAAACCCACTGTTAAGGAACACAGTAACATTTTTTTAAAAAAAAAATGCTTAAAATGGATTCTAGATAAACAGCCCAATTCTATCCAGCACCGGTGCAGTGTGGGTGCCAGGCCCATGCTGTATCCTGTGCTGAAGAGGAGTGGGCTGCTGGTTTCCTTGGAGTAAGGGGACTCCACTATGGGGCTACTCGGGTCCACTTCAGCTATTTTGCTGTTGCTGACCCAAGAAGCCTCGTGTAAAGAAGAAAGGCTCAGGAGGACTTGGCGTTCACCAGTGATGCTTATCCCACCCACTCCTGAGCCCAATCTGCCCACCCCTGTCCGACCCATTACGCCCCCCTACCCTCCCCCAGACCCCATGCCGCTCGGAGCAGAACTTACCCGCTCCACAGTGCTGTCTTCTGGGTTCCTCGGCGGGTGGGTGGCGCAGAGCTTGGCTCCAGGACCACCTGCTTGCCAGGTACCGCAAACGTGCTTTATGGCACATTTGTGACTCCCTAGGCCGGAGCCGAGACTGCAGTGCTGGCTTCAGCGGAGAACAGGATTGCACAGTAAATTAATGATAAAACACAAAATAAGAAAAAAGAGACTGTAGATACTAACAGCTCAAAATATGTCTGTGAGATGCAATATGGCAAACCAATTGCCTACCCCCCCCCCAAAAAGAGGAGGTCTTTGCACAGCAATAGAAGCCCATCAGAAAAGGGGACAATAATTGGGAAAAATCCATGAAACTTTGTTTTTATACGTGATAATAGTGATGTTACTTTATGCACAAAACTGGAAAATGGCAGAAATACCTTCAATTGAAGATTGGTGGTTAAAGATTTTGGAATTTGCTGAAATGGGCAAAAGAAAGTAGGTAACACTGTAAGTCATTTTGGGGGGGGGGGCAACGGCGGCAATGGCATTCCTGGGATCACACCGCCATGGGGAGACAAAAGGGGTTCTGGACTCGCAGACCCCTCTGCAGGCCTCCCCAAGCCTCAGATTGGCTGATAGAGACCACTTCTGGTTTTCAGTGCAACAAAGTGAATTGAAAGTGGGTCTTGATTGCTTCAAGGAGCCTATCTGAGGCTCCGGAGGCCTGCAGAGGGATCACACACATCTCCACCCTCCAGAGGGCCAGCACAAGTGAGTCCAGATCCCCTTTTTTCTTTCGGCAGCAGCACGATCCCAGGAGTGCCATCGCCACCGTCGCTACACCAGCGCACATCACCACGCTCCTTAAGGAGGTAGCGACTGCTTCTGGCTGGTGATGTGGATGTCAACCCACCAGTTTGCTGATATACATGGTAAGGAAAAGCTTTCATGAAAGTAGAGAGTAAAATTTTGTTGTCCATAAAAAGGATGGCAAGGAATTCTCTCCCCAGTTAGCATAATATTGACATTTTTCATGGAAGTAATAGCTTTTAATGGAAGAACAGAGCAAAATGCTTCTGTGAACAAGGGAGTGGTGTGGAGCATGATTGAAAAATGTGTTTACCCACATGTTGTGTATTTATTCATTCTTCACTTCGTGCCTGTGCAGTTCCCATTAGTTAGAAAGGTAATTGGGGTTGTTTCCTTGCAACAAGAGAGCAATATAATTCTGTGCTATTTTTTTGTTGTTGCAAATCATCAGAGGGATAAATTGAATTTCAGACAAACCTGGATGCTCTATGAAATGTTCCCATGTAGATGCTTTTGAAATATACAAATATGTGCAAACAAACACAAATACATTTGTTATAAAAACAGGCAAAAAAGAGAGTTGCTAGTCATCTGTGAGTCCTCTCCACCATTGACTGAGCTGTTGTAACAGCAAAGAACACTTCATATACTTCAGCATTGTAACCGCTGATGGGGAAGGGTCAGTCACCAAATGCTTATGTATTCTGTTGAGCAGGCAGAACAAGTCGTTTTAATTTATCTAAAACATTTTATCCCACCTTTCCCCTCCCTGAAGGCAACTCACAGCATGTTAAAAAAATACTGTACAATAAAAATGCATTCAAGAATTAACACCAACAAAAAACATCAGGACTTGACACCAACAAAGCACACATTAAACTGTATACTGTATACTGTAACAGTATACAGCGTCAGAAAGAGATATGAAAACAGCATGGCTAAGAGGAGACAGAACAGATCAACATAAACCTAGGCCCGAAAGGCTAAACAGAACAGAAACATTTTCAGTCACTGTTAGAACAGTGGAAGTGATGGAACCAGTCTTAAATACAGGGGCAAGGAGTTTCATAGCATGGATGCCACTGCAGAGAAAACCCTCTCACATGTAACCTCCAAATGCACTTGCCAGTGGTGGGACACAAAACAAGACCCTCTCTATTGATCTCTTCACAGTTTCCAAAGGTTGATAGGAAATTGAATTGGGCTAAGGAAAATCACTCACACATAAAGACATAAGAAGAGCCTGCTGGATCACGCCAAAAGCCCATCTAGTCCAGCCTCCTGTATCTCACAGTGGCCCCACCAGATGCCTCAGGGAGCACACAAGACAACAAGATATCTGTATCCTGTCGCCACTCCCTTGCATCTGGCATTCAGAGATAGCCTATTACTAAGACCAGGAGGTTGCTTATCCCCATCATCATGGCTTGTAACCTGCGATGGGCTTTTCTTCCATAAATCTGTCCAATCCCCTTTTAAAGGCATCCAGGCCAGGTGCCATCACCACATCTTGTGGCAAGGAGTTCCACAGTTTAATTACTATATTAATCCACAGATAAATTATACAGAGGAAACTAAGAACAGAAAATGACATGTGCAGACAGTGGAAGGGCTAGAAAGAAAGGAGTTTGAGTGCTAGGGGATCAAGGGGTAGAGAGAACTGGATTTAACATATTGATTTGAAATAACTGTTCAGATGTTGAATTCTTTCTGTGCAATCAGTAGAATCGCTTGGCCTTCAGTGCAGAGCCAGTAGGCCAGAAATCAACCTGTTAATTTCCTTTCTTCTGGAGGCCAAGCCATCCATCAGAGTTTGAGTGCAGAGCCAGGAGTGCTTAGAAAGCACTTTCTGGTATGTGCCAGATCATTAGAGCACAGCTGCTGCTGTGAGTAATTAATGGGAGAATGCTGCATTTTTCTGAGGTGTAGTGTGTCTTTATTTGCAGAGCCATGTGACACTTCATGCCTCTGTGTTGCGGAATGGAAAATTACGGTGAGATATTTGAATTTAATTTTAGACACTTTTAGAAGAGAGAAGAGCTTGGTTTATTCACAATTCTTAGTGAGAACCCATGCGTGTTAAAGAAATACAAGTCATCATTGTTTACATGAAAATTTTTCTCTGCTGGCATTTGTATTCTTGTTGTGCATTCTCTCAGGTTAAGTGTTCATAGAATTCAAGCTTAAAGCACTCAGTTATGAAGCTAATGCCAGAAAAGCACTTTCAAACGTTAATATCAATTTATTTTTTTTCCAAAGCCCCTATAATTGGTTGGTTTCACACTTTGTGGTAAACAGCAAGTCCTCATTTAAAATTGTCGATTGGTTCCTGGAAACTGCAACTTTAAGTGAAATGTCTTATAATGAAACCAATTTTACTGTAGGCTAATTTATATACATAAATAAGAGTTTGTCAAATTTCTGGTCACAAAAACATCACCAAACGTCTAAAGACCCCAAACACTTCTAATATCAAACATTGAAATAAATGTGAGCTTTCCAGGCCAGAGAAAACCCATGGAGACACTGTTCGAACTCTACACAGACAGTGGTCCCGGCCGGGAATTGATTTTTTTTTCTCAACAACTAATTGAAATGACTTATAACGAAACGGCACTGACAGCGCAATCCTAACCAACTTTCCAGCGCTGGTGCAGCCGCAATGCAGCCCCGAGGTAAGGGAACAAATGTTCCCTCATCTTGAAGAAGCCTCCATGACTGCCCCTGCACTGCAAAATGCAGTGGCTACACTGGCACTGGAAAGTTGATTTATTTTTATTTATTTTTCACATTTTTATACCGCCCTTCCTCCAAGGAGCTCAGAGTGGTGTACATATTTCCTCCCCTCCTTTTGTCCTCACAACAACCCTGTGAGGTAAGTGGGGCTGAGAGATAGTGACTGGCCCAAGGTCAACCAGGAAGCTTTGTGGCTGAGCGGGGATTTGAACCTGGGTCTTCCAGGTCTAAGTCCGACTCCCAAACACTGCACTGTAATTGAGGACTTGCTGTACTGTACAGCAATTTATGAAAGTATTACCGGTGGTTTTCTGACTGTCTCTATTTTTAAACTACCATGGTTTGGTGGGTAGACTTGGGCTTGGGACATCTAGGTTCAAGTGCCCACCTCTGCTGTGGGGCATGACTACGGGGAGGTCACTCTCAGCATGTTTTCCCACATGTAAAATGGGAATAACAGTTCTGCACCTTGCATTACGTTGAATGCGATGAAGATGCTAAAATACGTTGAGAACTAAACGTGTTGAATGCTTAGAGTCCCAGATGCTGGGAAGAGGTGCAAAGAGAGCAGTGATGTCGGCAATCCCTCTGCCTGTACTGCAGTGGGGATGGAGACTCAGAATTGAGTCTGAGGAAGGAAATACAGACACTGGGGACTTGAAAGTCTCCTGGATTGCTCTCATTGGTCCCTGGGACAATACTGCAGGTTCTCAGAGAGTCCTGGAGGCTTGGCAACCATAACTAGGCTCCATACTTTTAAGTTTGCATTCTGAAATTAATCCAGGCATGTAACAGGCACTGACGTGGTCACATTTTGGTGTCTAAGCAAGGAGGCTTTTTACCCAGCTCGGCACATAGTTTGTTTTAGACCACTAATGTCTAACATAAATTAGTGTGTGGCAAGCAAATATTTTTTGGGGCTAGTAATATTTGTAGATGTGTTTTACAAGCTGAGATAACTCTTGACACTGCATTTTGAATATGTTTTGAATATATTATGGTGATAAGTGTATGATAAAATCTCTGAATATGACAAATGAGTATGATTTTTTCAAAATCCTATATTGAGCTACCGTATTTTAAAACTGGAGAAACAACTAAGAATCTTGTGGCACCTTAAAGACTAACAGCCCGATCCTCTCTAACCTTAGAGCGGCAGAGTGTGCGCTCCACCACTCTAAAGTGTTGCAAATGCACCACAAAGTGTGTTTGCAATGACTCAGGAGTAAGGGCCGCCGGTGTGGAGGCCGGCAGTCCTCTCCAGGTGGACTGTCCTGCACTGACCGGTGTAGGGGTGGGGGGAGGGCAGGCAGGGGCGTGGAGGGAGGGGGGCCATTGGCCAAACTGGGCCAGGAGAGGGCAGGGATATCAGCGGCGCGCTCCACCAATATCCTTGGCCCTTTCCTGGCCCTGTTCAGCCTTACTCCGCTGCCTTGGATGCACGCCAGCTTCAGAGCTGGCGTACATCCAAGGAGGCCCATAGGCCCCAGGCAGCCCTACACTCGGGGGTTCTCCCGATGTGTTCCAGTTCCAGTGCTGTGCCAGTGCAGCCTGGGAACGGGCTCAGGATTCCGCGGCCGGCCTAAAGGGCTGGCTATGGAACGTTGCACAGTATTGTGCTGTAACAAATTTATTGTAGTATATTCAGTAGACCTTTATTGGCATAATCAGAACAACACACATAACATACAACACAAACACATAACATACAACACAAACACATAAGACACAAGACAACACTAACCATAAATAGGGGTAAATTGTCCCAAAACCTAGCGTGCACTTCCCACATGACTCCCACCACGCCTCTCCACAATCTGCCCCAAGTAGACCGCGACCCTCTCCGTCATCACTACATCCGCACCCCACAAGACACAAACAGCATCCCTCCCCAGATGGAATCCCTCCACGTATATTGTTTTGTAGGCTATAACCCACTTCATTGGCTGCATAAAGTGTTATCCTCATTTGGTAGGTACATAATACATGGGTATAGTAGGAGGAGAAAATTGCAAACAGCATAGCCAAATGGCCATTAATTGTAAAAGATGTAGTCTGAAAATTCTGTGTAAGCTTAAATGTAAATAGAAGAAGCACAGCTACGGTTCACTGCAGCCTCTATTGGTGACATCACCTCATCCTTCACTCTGCTCAAAGGTTAATATATGTGGGGAACATTTCCCCTTATCCAGATCCTAATGGCTTTCCTGTCAGGAGGGAACACTCAGAATCAGTAGCCACTTTCAGACATTCTGCAAACATGGAGTCTCCAAGCATACAGAATGCTGTGAGCACAGCCGGCAAACTCCCCCTCACTCTCCCTGTCAAGGGAGCTTGTCGGTGCAGACAGATGTTCTCCATGGGGAAAGCGGGAGCAAGGCTAGGAGTTAGCATTTTTATTATTTTACGTGAATTCGCTTACTTAATGATTCAATAGCTATCTTTTAGCATAGGAACCAAGGACTAAAATGTTATGTTTGCCTGCCCCAGTCACTATCAGTGAGCAAAACTCTCTCCAACTCTGACCTAGAGAACTTAGCGGGAGTGGTTAAGTGTAAATCACACCATTCATTGCTAGCTTCACAGATTTCAGGCTCCACATCCATGGTAAGAATGTGTTAAATATTTATTGGCATGACACATCCATTTATAGTCATTTCAAGTTATAAATGCTTCTGTTTGACAGGCACCTTTTTCCTTTTCTCTAAATTGCAATAAACCACAGAGTACAATTTATATTTTACTCTTGAGTGCATGACTTGATGACTGTTCGCATTCCAGAGACTTCCCTATTTATAATGATGCATTTCAAAGCCTTCAGCTACACTCAGCAGAGTAAAAATGGGTTTCGACCAGCTTGCTTTGGAAGGATGGCGGGGGGGGGGGGGAGTGAGTGAGAGAGAACACGAGCCATGCTTACCAAAAAGCAGTGCCAATTTATTTTCCTGTTCCTTTTTGCAGGGCACCTTAATATTTCTGAGTTTATTTCCTGACTTCAAAGCAGAAGAGAGAGAACATTCAAGGCAAGTGATTGTTTCCAGTTCTTTATCTTAAGGCCAAGCTACATGTTACAGTACATTAAATGTGTAATTTTTCCCTGATTTTTTTACAAATTAAAATTGCATCTATGGAGGGATTGGGATTGTGGTGGAGAGGGTAGTTAACCTGTACTGTCCCCCGTCCCCCCAATAATACTAACTCTGGGAGGGAAGCTTCCATTGATTGGTGCCAACGTCTGTTACCATGAATGTAGAAGATCTTTTATGCTCAGTGAACTGTCATCTTATAGTATTTGCCATGCATATGATTACCTGTATTATCCCAGGTGTATTTGCCTGTATTTCTTACAGCCCAGTCCTAACTAAACATCCGTGTGGCGGCAGCGGCAGCATGGGCTGCTCTGCATCCTGTGGGGGAGTTTTGCATGCTGGAGGTCTCCTCCGGGCAGGGGACATTTGTCCCCTTGCCCTGGGGTAAGCCCCAACAGCTGCAATGAGTCATCTTGGACCTGTGCCAGCTCTATAGCTGGTGCAAGTCCATGTTGATCCGTGCAGGTGGATCAGGCCTGGGAAGGGATTTGGATATAGTATGTGCCGGTGCTGCTGTTCCTGCACCCCCTCCCAGGCCTGATCTGCCCACCCTGCCCCTGTTGCCGCCCTCCCTTGCCCCATTCCACCCCATCCTCGTCTTCCCCCCGCCCCTGCGCTAGATCTACTTGGTCTGGCAGGTGTCCCTGCGGCCACTGACTACTGAAGGGAAGGCTTCGGTCTTTGCGCTGTCGCAATGCACTTTACAGTGCTTTTGCGACAGCGTGCGACAGCCGAACACGCATTCCGCTGGTGCGTCTTTTACACAGGGCCATTAGTGTGTTCTCCTGCGTTCCTTGCAGGGTTTCTTGCCCTTTAACTATTCCCTCCTCCAGTCTGGAGTCTGGTTTTATTTTCATTTCTTCCTTGCAGAGTGTCCCTCACACTGTCTTGTAGACCTTCCTGTTCAATTATGGCTACTCAGCTAATAATTATGCCCTGTACATTTTTTCCTCTGTTCTCCTCTGTGTTTCTGCCTGTATCATAAGTGAACCTTTACTTGATTTAGACTTTCTGCTCATAAAATTGCAGCGTATGACTTTTATTCATGAATTTTACAACATATAAGACAAATGAGTTGATTTTCTGTGAAAGCAGAAATACTTCATGTTACATTTAACATTATTTGTATCAACTCTGCAAAGCTTTCAAAAAAATCCCCATCCTTTTGCAGTAACTTTTCTCTTTTTGTAATTTCTTGCAGCCTCAATGCACAAAATGTCAATGGCATAAGTGCGGTACTTTCTAGAACCTGCCATGAATCATTTTGAGGGGCCACCTGAAGGAGAGGTGAATGACGATCTAGGAAGTAGAGAGGTGAACGAGTCTGTAGAGGCCGACTTGGAACATTCCGAGGTAGAGGAGGAACAGCAGCAGTATGCTGTTCATTACCAGAGATGTGCCAACGGCAGCCATGAAGGACATTCTAGACTAGAAGAGGAGAGCACCTTAGCACGGTCAGCAAGTACAGAGAGTGGTTTCCATAATCACACGGATACTGCTGAAGGAGACGTCATAGCCGCAGCAGAGGATGGCTATGAAGGAGACAGAGTGCTAGAAAATGAGGATGAGAGCGCCTATGCAGTTCAGTATAGGCCTGAGGCAGAGGAGTACACAGAAAATGCTGAGGCAGAACATGCTGAGACTGTTCATAACCGAACTCTTCCCAACCACTTGCACTTTCATTCCATTGAGCACGAAGAAGCCATGAATGCAGCCTATTCAGGCTATGTGTACACCCACCGACTCTTCCACCGAGGGGATGATGAGCAGTATGCAGAGCCCTACGCTGACTATGGGCTGCAGGAACATGTGTATGAGGAGATAGGTGACACACCCGACCTTGATGTCAGGGAAGGTCTTAGACTCTACGAGCAAGAGAGGGAGGAAGCTGACAACTACCGAAAAGAAGCTCTGGGCGCACGCCTCCACCACTATGATGAACGCTCTGATGGAGAGTCTGATAGCCCTGAAAAAGAGGCAGAATTTGCTCCCTATCCAAGGATGGACAGTTACGAACAAGAGGAAGATATTGACCAAATTGTGGCTGAAGTTAAGCAAAGCATGAGTTCTCAGAGCTTAGACAAAGCTGCTGAAGACATGCCGGAAGCCGAGCAGAATGTGGACACTACAAATGCGCCTGCTAATATGCGTCACGAAGGCAACAGTCAACTTTTAGTTGGCTCTAGGCCCTCTGTAGGAGAATCAGTGCAGAGGTATAGCAAGGAAAAAAGGGATGCAATATCACTAGCTATCAAAGACATTAAAGAAGCTATTGAGGAAGTGAAGACAAGGACCATTCGTTCTCCTTATACCCCTGATGAGCCCAAAGAACCCATTTGGGTGATGAGACAAGACATCAGCCCAACCAGGGATGGTGAAGATCAGCAGCCACTAGAGGGCGATGTAAGTATACCAAACTGCTGGATTATGCGTTTGTGTCAATCTCACAAATCCTGCAATCCCCACTTTAATGTTATTGGTATATTCTTGTTTTTAGCTGCTTTTGAAGCGAAAGGTTACTTCACCTAAAATATTATATATACTGTACTGTATAATATAAAATAAAATATATAAAGAGCTGCTGTGCTATTTCACCGAATATATAATGTTTTTGAAAATCAAAGTTCTATAAATTTCACAGTATTACCCTTTGATCTATACATTATCCCTTGTTCTTTACTGTAATATATTGGTGACCAAAGTAAATGAAATATCAAAAATCAAATATCAAAGTTGCATATCTTTGGTTACAGATATTAAAGTTTGGTAAGACTTGTAGCCTCACACACTAATCCTAACTACGTAGTTACACTAACGCATATGCTTCTGTAGACAGAGTGGAGCCCTGCTATTTGTTTTTCTTCCAACCAGAATACTATACTGGTAGCTAGAGCAAGGTAAGAATGGGGAGTTGTAGTTGTAAAAAAAATCAGGTGTCTTTAGTTTCTCTTTCAAAAAATATCAGTACAGCTTGTTTTGTTTTCTGAAGCATTGCTTTCTGCTCCATTCTAATAGCAACTATAGCTGCACTGTAGATAAGTTATGATTAAATGTTATTCAGGAGACAGCATAATTCAAACTAGCAGCATCAGATATAATGATGTCTTAGAAGCAGAAGAATGACTTACAGTTGGCAATATTCAAGTGTAATGTTCAATATTCAATGTTCAATATTCAATATTCAACTTACAATTTTTCTGTCCAAGTAAAACAAAATTCCATGGGGGTTTCCCTTCGTACAAATTTTAGAAACCACTATAAGAGTATAGTAATACCTTCAATAACGTGGGCATCCGTTCCTGGAAAGCCAAGCACTATGTGAGACAGTGCTATAGGTGAAGTGATAGGAGATAAGGCAGGAAGTTAGCACTGATTGGTGAGAATACATTGCTCTCATTGGCTGCAGTAACTGCCAATCAACCCACAACAAAGAGTGCTGTAATGAAACAGTGCTAAAGGAAATGGTGTGTTACCAGAGGTATTACTGTACAGTATACAGTTTTTATTCCGTGCACTTCGTTCTTTAAGAAGGAGGTGCCTCTGAGGCTTGAGAATAGTAAATTTTGCACATGGACAGGCTGGTTCTGTGAAGTGGGATTTGCTCCTCGTTTTGTCCTTCTTTTGTTTTGTTTGTTTTGTTCTTTGTTTTGTTTTTAACTTAGGTTTACATTACCAGGTTTTCCTGAGTTCTCAATCTAGTGCAGTGGTTATGGCCCACACAGTTTTGCAGAGCTTCAGTTTTTTTCCACAGCAGGGCTACTCTATTATTAATCAAGGGAAGAGAGAAGGCTGCACTGAATAATTGAGCAGGTTTCAGATGCTGCGTGAGCCTAAAAGAATGTGACCAGCTTCGATGGAGGTGATGCGGTGCTTAGTGTTTGCTAAGCCAAAGTTTTATAACTGCTGTTCAAAACACAGATGGGAATTCCACTGGGCCTTTTATTGATAGTGTAAACTCCCAAAATTATGCAGTGAGCCAAATAATTTTTGAACACGTGCTTGAATAGTCAGAAGTTTGCTGACTAATGTACTACCAGGGAAAAAGGATCTAAGATTATCCAAAGAATTGTGAAAGGATTCAGAATTCTGTGATTATTTGTATCTTATGTTTAAATAATGTATGGAAAAGATAAAAGCAGTGTGCCACCTTATCCTAAACACTTTTACTTTCATAATTATCCTACTGATTTCAGTTATGTTAAAATAAGTATGCTTGGGATTGCAGCCAAATATGTACCATGTGCATATGCATTTTGACTCAGAAGTACGTCTTCCTGGGTTCAGTGAGACTTGCCTCCAGGTAAACATGTATAGCAGCATCTCCCAAACTGTGCGTTGCGACGCCTTAGGGCATCATGGCGCACTCACAGGGGTGCCGCAGGATGTCCCCATTGGTCCCACCTACTGGCTCTCCTGGGTGCTGGCAGAATCTTGTGAGATACAAGATGACGGCGCCCAAATCTTAGAACTCGCGAGATCTCATGAAATTTGGGTGCCGCCATCTTAGATAGCACGAGATTTCATGTGATCCAAGATGGTGGTGCCCGGCTGAGCCGGGAAGAAGAGGCTGCAGGGGTGACGTGAGCCCGGTAAGTTTGGAAACCACTGCTGTATAGGATTGCTGCCCTATGGCCCAATCCTAACATGCATTGCACCAGTGGCAACTCGTCCACCTTTCGCTATTGAGCTGGTGCAAATCTGAGTTGACCCACTAGGCCCACAGGGGCTTAACCCGGGGCAAGGGAACAAATGTTACCTTACCCTGAGGAGGCTTCTGGAGGATGAAACTCCCCTGCAGGATGCAGTGGAGGCCATGCTGGTGCCTCTGCATCGTTGAGCAGTGAATTACGGTAGATTGGACTGCCTGAGTTTGTTTTAGTTTCTGCAAAATAGAATACCCCCTATGATAAGCTTGGGTGCAGCCTCCAGGAATACTATGCAATTTTATCACAAGCGACTTTCATATGATAGATCAGTATGCATGTATGTATAAACATGGTTTCTCATATAACTTACCTGTGCAGATCATTAACATTTTTCAAATACTGTTGTGTTTTGAGTGGTTTGGGAGCACCCAATGCTGCAGCATTGCTGAAGCTATCATTGATCTCTGCCTATACAGGAGACCACTGGAAGCCCTATGTGACCCCATCCAAACTTTCCAAAAGAAAAAGTTGAATAGAAGTATAATAAATAAACCAAGTAACCTGGATGCAAGTTCAGAAAGTTAAAATCTTTCCAAAGCACTATCCATAACTGTATAGCCCAGATTGATTCTTCTATGCAGCAAACACCTTAGCATTTAATGATGATGGGTTGTTTTTTTTGTACCTTACCAGAGTTCTTCAGAAAGGACAAATGCTGGTTTTACGGAAATTTTAGGAAGACATTTTGACAGATACATCCTGGAGTAGCAAAAAATATATATAGTGGTGTGAAACCTACCTGTTTGGGTTTTCATAGCTCATGATTACCAGAAGGCGTGAAATAATTTTATTCAGTTTTGCAGGATTAATGGTTTTGCTGCATGTGTGGAACAAGCTGTAAATCTGAGATTTGTATCCCAAAAAAGTTAGCCATGACCATGTCCTTTTGACATTATTAATGGGACTTCAGTTAGCTGCAATTAACATGTCTCATTAATTTCAGTGCCTCTTAGTCATGATTAACGTTCTGTGGATACACTCCTATTGTGTATAAATATGATTCTTTAGTTTGCTCTCTTTTCTTCATATGGTCACTTTCACCTCTCCATTGTGATGTGAATAGGGCATGCAATTCAGAAAACAGTGGGTTGAATCCAGAGTTCCGTGAGCAGATTTTTTCCTGCCCCCTTCTCCCCACAGCAGTCCCCTGTGCTCCTGACCCTTTTCTTTGGGATAATGGGGGACTACAGGAAGAGGGAGAAACTTTCAAAAATTGGTGCAGCCATCTTGTGCTACAGTGCTCTGCCTGCAGACCCTGTCCTCACCTGTTTTCTGGGAATTTCTTCTTATCAACATATGATCATATGAAGCTGCCTTTTACTGAGTTGGATACTTGATTCATCTAGCCTAATATTGTCTACAGTAACTGGCAGTATGCATGTATGTATAAACATGGTTTCTCATATAACTTACCTGTGCAGATCATTAACATTTTTCAAATACTGTTGTGTTTTGAGTGGTTTCAGACAAGGGTCTTTTTCCCTGAAACTTCACAGTTTCAGACAAGGGTCTTTTTCCAGTCCTACCTGGTGATGTCAGGGATTGGACATGGACCTCCTTCATCCAAACCATATGCTCAGATTATGAGGTATGACTCCCTCCCACCTCCACCCTACATGACATCCCACACTATTTCAAGAATGACTTTTGATAGGACTCGGGGCTGCAGTGGGGAAGATGGAGTGGGAAGGATCTCTTGCATGAGTGTTGTTCCACTCATGGAGGTCTGGGTCCAAGTCCGTGAACATACTTTTCTTCCACAGCCTAGTCCTGCCCTCATTACAAGCTCTAAGCTAAATCAGAACTTGTTCCATAATAGTGGTAAGGGAAAAGTTGTTGCATAGAAATCATCTTCTTGGCCCATCTGTGTTTCATCTTGAAGACATCTTTGCAAATCTGTTCCTTTTCCTGCTGGATCTCAGATCTGTGGACTGAAGCATTCTCCCAAACAGCTAAATCATGCCGTTTTGGTTTTTTTTTTTTCTTCTCTTCTACAGCAAGCACTTTCAGGTCCAGAACAAGCGAAACATGCTGGTAAATCCTACGTCTTCATCCTCTCCTAAGCAGTTGACTAAAATGTGTAGGCTGGTTGACCAAATTAATATACCCACGGAAACCAAGGATATATTTAGTTCTCATTACTACAGTTCAGCTGCATTTCACAAGCCCAAATGCAAATATTGCAGTAACCTTTTACATGTTTTCAGTCTACTTTAGATAAACCTTTAGCTATTATATCTAACAGTAATGGCTACCAATTCTCCTTAACCCCATTTCCTCCCAGCCCACAGGTGTACGCATTTAACTCCTCTTGCGTATATACACCCTTAGGTAAAAATGTCTTAAATAAAAATGTAGGAACTTCAACCACCTCACATTTTATGCTAAACCACATAGTATTATACCAGTATTGCTATAATTCTGTTACAAATATGCTCCTGCAAGTCTACAGTACTGTAAATGAAAAGCTTTTATGAAACGCTAGTGGTTTGACTTCTCAAATGACTTCTTATGGCATGTTCTTGGAGGACAGCCATTCAGCAACAAAGAAGGTTAATCTACATAGGACACTGAGAGCATCTCCTCTTACAGGTTTCAGTTTCAAATCCCAGGCAAATAATACCTCTGGAAAAAAGTACAGTAATTTGGAGGCACTTGCTAGTTAGTAGGTGACTCTGAAGTTGAAGCAGGACAACGGCATTATCAAAATGGAGAATTTTTGGATGTATCAGGCTGAGTATCTTAGGAGGATGGTAGGTAAATTCTGATAAGAGAGTAAATGGGGCTTTAGGAATTTTTTTAATTAACCCAAAGACATTCCATCAGCTAGAGACCAAACTTTTAATAAACTTGTTGGACATCAAAGAAAAGTGATATGTTCTGACTCTTGTAGTTATGAATGACATGGAAGCAGCCATTATCTAATTGGATAGTTTTGTTTTGAAATGTGTGCCAAATGTATAATAGTTTTCTTTTCAGTCCTTAAAGCTTTATTTATCTTTGAAGCAAAGCTTTATGTAAAGGGTCGCGGGGAGACCTTTTACGCTGTCTTCAGCTCCGTGGAGAGGATGTGATAAAAATGTAATAAATAAATATACAAGTAGGATATTTTAACGTACATATTTTTGTTACTGATATATTGCATTAAAAAGAATTTTATAAATGGGAATAATTGTTTATGGTGGGGGTTTGTGTCCAGTTGCAGATGTTATATTGTACAAACAGTCGTGCAGTAGGAACAGAAACCGCATAGCAGGCAGGCATCTATGTAATTTTTAAATACAATATGGCTTCAACCACTGGCGTCTCCATAGTACCACTAATGTTGCAAAGGGTGAAATCTTATAGGAGTAGTGCATCTTTTTACATGTGAAGTTTTTGAGAGATAACATGTTTTTAAGAAAGAGACTTCACTTCCCAAGGTGAAAATACAAATTTATTTGACCAACTGGTCAACTGGGTTCTGTGAGTTTAAGACAACACAAAAACCCACAAAACCTCTTTACAAGAGACAAAGGTGAGATGAGCACACACAGCAGTTCCTCTTTTTAAGCTCCCTTCAACTCTCTCTGAAAAAACAGTTGTCTGTCTCCAGCTTTTGCAGGCTCCAGCTTCTAGGATTTGTGGCCATTTCCTAGCCATTATAGCCATTTCCTCCTTGTGCATCTCTTTTGAGTAGGGAGAATGCTCACCACTGCTTCAGGCAGTGGATACTGAATGGTAACTTGCTTCCTTTCAGTGTCTGTTTTCTGAATAGATGTTGATGGAGGTGGAAGGTATAGGCTACTGTTGCGACTCACGTCACGTTGTTGGGAGCCTATCTGTACTGTGTGTCCTTAACTTGGAGGGGAAGTGATGGCTCTGTTAAATTTAGCAGGGGATTAGCAATTGTCCCTATTGAACCCACCATAGTATCTCTCCTGATGGCTATTGCTGATATGTCTCCCTTGTGTTTCTTGTTAGATTGTGAGCCCTTTGGGACAGGGAACCGTACCCTTTATTTATTAATGCTACATGAACCTCTTAGAGAACTTTTGAGCTGCAAAGGGCTATATAAATATTCTAAATAATAATAAGTGGAAGAGTATCTAAGGCTGAAATCCTGTCTACACTTACCTAAGAGGAAGTCCCATTGGGCTCAATGATACTTACTTCTGAGTAAACATGCATAGGATTGTGCTGTAAGTGTTCCAAGAACAAGTTTAGAAATGGATACAGGATCTTCCCTCCAGTTCTGGGAGCTCTTGACTACGCCATTATTTGTACCCAGTTCTTCCTCTGAATTGTTCAGAATAACTTGCACAAGGTCTCTAAAGTAGACTCCTATCCTGCCTTATCAGCTTTCATGCAAGGCCTGCTTAGCCCCAACAGTAGCACTGGATCATGTGCCTTCAGATCACCCTCCACTAGACCCTTGGCACAAGGACAATGTGTGAGAAAGGCTTGGGGTGCTTGTGGACATGGAAGAAGAAATAGACAAGAGACTGTTGGAAGAAAGGTGTGGGGGGGGAGCTGCACCCCAGTGGCAAGTACTGTGTACTGGGTCTCACATACATACTCTCATAATGGCAGCATCCCCACCGTTAAAACTTGCTGAAGGCTGCAGACTGCAGTCCTGCCCCAGACATGGCAAACTGCCGTCTTTCACAGCTGTGGGGTTTATTAGAAGGTGTCACTGTATTTTTAAATTTGGAACTCCAAAAGGTCTTGATTAGGGAGGAGTTCCCATTAAAACTAAAGATAGGTTTAGTCTCCTTTTACCCTGGAACCACCACCACCCCTCCACCAGTAGAGAGACATCAGTTGTGGGTATTAATATGATAACAGCTTGGGTTATTACAACCACTAGTAAGGGTGCTCGGCTTCATGCAGCCGGAACCTCTCCACTGCATCTCTATACTCCGCCACTGGGTCCTAGAGAGAGAGAGAGCTGTCACTCCTATCAGTGCTGTACATACAAGCCAAAACACAGGGGCACCTAGCATAGTTATCTCTCTCTGCCCCTACAGTGCTTCCTCATCTTTGAAAATGCACTGGGCGGCTACCATTTGGAGCTCTGTATGGTAAATGATCATGGAGCTGGGGTTTTGTTCACCTGCATATGTAATGTTAGAGGGTTGCTGCATTTTGAAAACCTTGGTGCGTTTCCACCATGTCAAACCACATTGTATAAAATTTGCTAGGACCTGACTGGGTACTGATAATCCATCATATTGTCAGTGATTTCTCTGTGCGTTTGATTTGTTCTAATACTGTACTTTCTATTAAGTTTGACCCAAAGCAAAGACTGAGGAAATAAAGCCGTTAGAAGTGTTCTGTGTACAAACATACGATAGTCTTAAATAAACAATCCTCTGCCAGATCTGAACTTAGAGGACTTTAATGTTTGAAATTCTGTAGATTTATTACTGGAACTGCTAAATCTCTGTAGATTATAGGTGTGGTAGGTTAATAGGATGTGCAGGTTAATCAAAGCAAGAAATTAAACTTTCCAGATTGATATTGGAGGGGAAAAGGTAAAAGCAGGGCTCAAAACTTCAGTGTTTGCCCACCCTAACTGTAAAGTGTATATATTTTAGGACATCCTTCTTGCATCTAATGTTTTATCTCTAGATGGAGCTTTTGAACATCTATTTAATTCATGTATTTATTTAAATGATTTATATCCCACCTTTCCCTCCTAATGAACTTCTATGATTAAGATTGCAATCCTAAATAGATGTACTTGGAAATAAAATTCATTGTTTCCAAATATATATATATATATACTTAACATCTGGGGACAATCTGGTGAAATTTTGTTGTCCTTCGACTCATTTTAGCCTGTCTTATATAATCTTCAATCTCGGGGGGGGGGAGGGTCTCTTGTTGCCTTATGATTTTACTATTTTGTATATTCTTTTGTATCTAGTCTCCATCTCCTGATTCATCTTCACCTCGAGGTGCCGAATCATCAAGTATGCAACATCGCCAGGATGTTTGTGGTACAGCAGAAACCCCTACCAGTAAGGAGGTAGAGTACACTATTCTTAAAAGCAGTGGTTCTATTGCAAATGTTTTATCATATTTATGACTCCTTAATTATGTTTGGTACTTTAAATAATAATTGTGGAAACTTATTTTAGGTATGTGTTTACCTCCTCAAAGCAATCTACATACTAATAACAAAATCTGGTGGTTTAGTGTCTGTCAGTTTGTACACAAAATGTGCCATTCACATACAGTGGTTTCTCTTAATGGTTTCTCTTAATACTCAGAGAGACTCCCTAGACTCACAGAAGTAGATAACATTGTAAAGTAGAAGAAAAAGTACAGGTAAAAAACTAAAACAACTTGATGCAGATTAACATGTTCAATGGCATCCTCCTGGCCTACACCAATGTGTAGAATGTTGAGGTGTCCATTGTAGAAAACTAATATCTGAATGAGAGTCCACCGTGCCCTTCCTCTGTAGCCATGCTGAAAGCAACCATAAGAACCGGATCAGCAGCGGTCCAAGATTGCTCATTATGACATCCCATGGGAGTGCCATCAGAGTGCAAGACCATGTGGCCCGACCAGAATAGGCCATAAAGGTGGGTGGGGAGTGAAGCCACTGGCGGGGGGCAGAGTCATCTAGTTGACATCATCCCATAAGAATGGCTAAATTCATCTGAAGCACTTTGCACAGTCAGCTATACAAATGCTACTTATTATTATCATTTACCACTTGTGTGATTGAGGTGTCCTAAATGTTAGTGGTGTCAGTCAGGAGATTAAACAGATGTATTTGTAACACAAATGTTTGTTCCAAAGGATAATATTAATATGTATAAACCCTCTCTCTGAAGGAGGAAAGCAAGATTATCGTAATAGTAGAAACTGTAATAATAGTAAAGCCATTATATCAGTTAATTGAACACTGTGTACTTCATAACAATAAGCTTTTCTCAGAAATACTGTTTGTTGTTTGCTGCTTTATTATCTCTGCCTATTTGAACACAGATGATAAACCACTTTAATCTGCTCATGGAAATTGAATGAATTATTTAAAAGGATATCAGTGTAGGAGTATCAAAAATAGAGCTGTTGTAATAGATCAGATGGTCTCACGAGGAGTTTCGTCTGTGAGAATAAATGCCACACATTCCCCTAACAGTTATCTAAAATCATCTTGCCAGCAGGAGGTCTTCAGTTATTTGGTAGTGACTTGTTCTTCCATTTGTCTTTTTTTTTTCTTGCTACACTGATCAGTTATTTTCTTATTCCAAGATACTGTTATATTTTCATAGCTTTGTTTTGTAAAGTTAACTATCATACCATAAAACAATTTAAATGAACAAACTTTATCCCAAGGTGACTTAGATTATATAGAGTCTGATCTTACATACTTTTTGAAAATTGTTGTTGTTCAGTCGTTAAGTCGTGTCCGACCCTTCGTGATCCCATGAACCATATCCCGCCAGGCCTTCCTGTCCTCCACTATTTTCCTGAGTTCGCTCATTTTCATGTTCGTTGCATCGGTGATGCTGTCTAACCATCTCATCCTTGGCCTTCCCCTTCTCCTTTTGCCTTCAATCTTTCCCAGCATCAGAGTCTTCTCCAGAGAGTCCTCTCTTCGCATTAGGTGGCCAAAATATTTGAGTTTCAGCCTTAGTATCTGTCCTTCCAGGGAACAGTCAGGCTTGATTTCATTTAGGATTGACTGATTTGATCTCCTAGCAGTCCAAGGGACTCTCAGGAGTCTTCTCCAGCACCACAGTTCAAAAGCATCTATTCTTCGGCGCTCAGCCTTCCTTATGGTCCAACTCTCGCAACCATACATTGCTACTGGGAACACCATCGCCCTGACTATGCGAACTTTTGTTGGCATGGTGATATCTCTGCTTTTTATTATGCTGTCTAAGTTTGCCATAGCTTTCCTTCCAAGGAGTAAGCGTCTTTTAATTTCATGGCTGCTGTCTCCGTCTGCAGTGATCTTGGAGCCCAGAAAAGTAAAATCTGTTACTGCTTCCATTTCTGCCCCTTCTATTTGCCAGGAATTGATGGGCCCAGATGCCATGATCTTGGTTTTATTAATGTTGAGTTTCAAGCCAACTTTTGCACTCTCCTCTTTCACCCTCATCAAGAGGCTCTTTAGTTCTTCTTCACTTTCTGCCATTAGGGTGGTATCGTCTGCATATCTGAGGTTGTTGATATTTCTCCCGGCAATCTTGATTCCAGCTTGCGATTCATTCAGCCCTGCATTTCTCATAATGTACTCTGCATATAAGTTAAATAGGCAGGGTGACAATATACAGCCTTGCCGTACTCCCTTCCCAATTTTGAACCAGTCGGTTGTTCCATGGCCGGTCCGAACTGTTGCTTCTTGACCCGCATACAGGTTTCTCAGGAGACAGGTAAGGTGGTCTGGTACCCCCATCTCTTTAAGAATTTGCCACAGTTTGTTGTGATCCACACAATCAAAGGCTTTTGCGTAGTCAATAAAGCAGAAGTAGGTGTTTTTTTGGAACTCTCGTGCTTTCTCCATGATCCAGCGCATGTTGGCAATTTGATCTCTAGTTCCTCTGCCTCTTCGAAACCCAGCTTGTACGTCCGGTAGTTCTCGGTCCACGTACTGCTGAAGCCTAGCTTGTAGGATTTTGAGCATAACCTTGCTAGCATGTGAAATGAGTGCAATTGTGCGATAGTTTGAGCACTCTTTGGCACTGCCCTTCTTTGGAATTGGAACGTAAACTGACCTTTTCCAATCCTTTGGCCACTGCTGAGTTTTCCAAATTTGTTGGCATATTGAGTGCAGCACTTTCACAGCATCATCATTTAGGATTTTAAGTAGCTCAGCTGGGATATTATCATCTCCACTAGCTTTGTTGTTAGTGATGCTACCTAAGGCCCACTTGACTTCACTCTCTAGGATGTCCGGCTCTGGGTCAGTGACCACACCAGCGTGGTCATCAGGAACATTAAGATCTTTCTTGTATAGTTCTTCTGTGTATTCTTGCCATCTCTTCTTAATCTCTTCTGCTTCTGTTAGGTCTCTGCCTTTTTTGTCCTTTATCATGCCCATCTTTGCACAAAACGTTCCCTTGATATCTCCAATGTTCTTGAAGAGATCTCTAGTCCTCCCCATTCTGTTGTTTTCCTCGATTTCCTTGCATTGTTCATTTAAGAAGGCCTTCTTATCTCTCCTTGCTATTCTCTGGAACTCTGCATTCAGTTGTTTATATCTTTCCCTTTCACCTTTGCTTTTTGCATTCCTTCTTTCCACAGCTATTTGTAAAGCCTCATCTGACAGCCACTTTGCTTTTTTGCATTTCTTTTTCTTTGGGATGGTTTTCGTTGCTGCCTCCTGTACAATGTTACGAACTTCCGTCCATAGTTCTTCAGGCACTCTGTCTACCAGGTCTAATGCCCGAAATCTATTCTTCACCTCCACTGTATACTCATAAGGGATATGGTTTAGGTCATATCTGACTGGTCTAGTGGTGTTCCCTGCATTCTTCAGTTTAAGCCTGAATTTTGCAATAAGAAGCTCATGATCTGAGCCACAGTCAGCTCCAGGTCTTGTTTTTACTGATTGTATAGAGCTTCTCCATCTTTGGCTGCAAAGCACATAATCTATCTGGTTTCGGTATTGACCATCTGGTGATGTCCATGTGTAGAGTCGCCTCTTGTGTTGTTGGAAAAGAGTGTTTGCTATGACCAGCGTGTTCTCTTGACAGAACTCCGTTAGCCTTTGCCCTGCTTCATTTTGCGCTCCAAGGCCAAACTTGCCTGTTGTTCCGTTTATTTCTTGATTTCCTACTTTAGCATTCCAGTCTCCTATGATGTAAAGGACATCTTTTTTGGGTGCTAGTTCTAGAAGGTGTTGTAGGTCTTCATAGAACCGGTCAACTTCATCTTCTTCGGCATCAGTGGTTGGGGCATACACTTGGATTACTGTAATGTTGAATGGATTGCCTTGGATTCGAACTGAAATCATTCTGTCGTTTTTGAGGTTGCACCCCAGTACTGCCTTTCCCACTCTTTTATTGACTATGAGGGCTACTCCATTTCTTCTAAGGGATTCATGCCCACAGTAGTAGATATGATGGTCACCTGAATTAAATTCGCCCATGCCCGTCCATTTTAGTTCGCTGATTCCCAAGATGTCAATGTTCAATCTTATCATCTCATTTTTGACCACATCCAGCTTGCCTTGATTCATAGACCTCACATTCCATGTTCCTAAGCAGTATTGCTCCTTGCAGCATTGGATTTTCCTTTCAACCTCAGACACATCCACAGTTGGACGTCCTATTGGCTTTGGCCCAACCGCTTCACTCTTTCTGGGTCTACTTGGAATAGTCCTCCGCTCTTCCTCAGTAGCATATTGGACACCTTCCGACCTGAGGGGCTCATCTTCCGGCGTCATATCTTTTAGCCTTTTGGTACTGTTCATGGGATTTTCTTGGCAAGGTTACTGGAGTGGGTTGCCATTTCCTTCTCCAGTGGATCACTTTTAGTCAGAACTCTCTGCTACGACCTGTCCGTCTTGGGTGTCCCTGCACGGCATAGCTCATGGCTTCATTGAGTTACGCAAGCCCCTTCGCCACGACAAGGCAATGATCCATGAAGGAGACTTTTTGAAAATAGTAAACATTTATTATTCAACAAATAATATATCTACTTCTCTGTTGTCTGCACTGCTAGTTCAGGAATAAATACTGTACTGCTATTACTCTCTATTGTCCCTTGGCTGAGAGAAAAGTTTTAATATCAAGTCATTGCTGGCCACATGCAAACTCTACTGCAGCAGGAACTCACCTAGCAATGACTCCAGAACACACTAAACACTTAAGGCCAAGGTATCATGGCTTATGGCCAAGGTGTCTCAAGAACCATCTTTTTCCATATGAGATGGCCCGCCCCTGAAGTCCCTTCAATGGGTACTACCAGTCTCCGCAGCTCGACTGGTAGCAACGAGAGAAAAGGCCTTCTTAGTAGTGGCACCACAACTGTGGAACTCCCTTCCTATTGAATGAAGAACTGAACACACTATTAGGCTTCTAGTGGGCAGCTTAAGACCGGAGGCGTCGGTGTGCTAGAGGTATGCTACCCTCTGTTGAAGACATGATTCCTTAAATCCAGACTCTCCAGTTTTTTCAGATGTATTTGATTTATAGGTTTCAGCTACAAGTAAGTTTTATGATGAACTATAGATGTTTGAAAATGATGTCATTTATTTTACTCTGAAATAAGCCCATTGTGTTCAGTAAGACTTACAACCCGATCCTGTGTAAGTTGGAGCGGCTGGCCTAAAGGAGGGCAATGGATAAATGGTTTTATAATTTGATTATTGTAATTATTTTGTATTTTTGTTGTTGTTTTCTCTTGCGATCCTCCTTGGAGTCTTTTTGGGAGCCAGCAGGTGGGGTAGAAATAATTACTGTACATAAATAAACAAACTTCAGTGGAGATTACCGAGTAGATTTTTTTTACCAAAAAATGGACATATAATGCAAGCATAAGATATTTAACAAGCTGCTAGATGTTAAGATCCTTGAGTTCTTTGTCATTGTATGTATATTTGTCTGTTGCATTGTGTGTGCCATTCATATTCAAGGCAGTTTGGAAATGGTATACACTACCAAGAAATACCAAATTTCTAATGGTATACACTGCACTCCAGGATAACCTCTTAATAATTAACTAATACTTTGAAACATTTGTCAATATTTCTTAATAGGCTGTCCGCAGAGTTTAGGTAACAACTGTTGTTGTATGGATAACTTTGCCACTTCTGCATGAAAGGTTTTTTTATGCTTACCTCAGCATGCCTTACTTAATTCGATATCCTGTTTTATCTTAATTACAGTCAAGAAAAAGCTTGGCTTCATTCCCAACCTATGTTGAAGGTAAGCTGTCACACCAATCTTTTTTTTTTTTTAAGTTCTTAAAAATCTGTTTATATGCAGTGGGAGCGCCAGCTTTTGGGTGGCTGGGGCAAAAAACCCTGCAATGGCATGCGCCCCCTAAACCTTGGAAAATGTGAATGCACACCATGCCAGCTCTCCCCCACCATGGTGCTTGGGAAGCAGTCAGCAGATGGACACAAGTCCTCCTCCATGCTGCCACCCATAGCTACAGGAATGGATGGCAGTGAAGGAGGACTCTTGCCCATCTTTCTGGCCAGGAAAGCTAACCAGGTAGTGGATGGGTGACAGTCCTTCACTGATGTTGCTATCGTTTATGGGGGTGGTGGCACAAAGGAGGACTCGTGTCCATGCTGCCACGTGCTCCCTGCCACCTTTCCATGTAAACCTTTCCATTGGGCCCTGGTCTGCTTACTGGGTGGTGGTGGAGAGCAGCAGCAGCAGCAGCAGCAGATTGCCCCAGTACCATTTTACAAATCCCAGATGTCCCAGCTGCCAGTGCTAAATCAGGGTGGGGGAATATCCAGACTTTATAAAATGGTGCCATGGAAGAGGAAGATGGTCTGTTGCTGTTACTATTCCCCACTACCTCCCAGTCAGGAGCCAAGTAGGGAGACTTGCCAGGAGAGAATGGGAGCAGGCGACAGCAGTGGACTCTCCTCTTGCTTTCACTGATGCTATTTAACAATTCCGAAATGCCCTGACCTTTCATAGAGCACTGGGGGACAGAACATCTGGGAACTGTAAAGTGGGAATAGGGGAAGAACGTCTTAAAGTGGGTGTTATCTATACAGTGGACTGTGTCACTTCAGCCTACAGTTGGAGGATGCCAACTTTGAATACTTCCTCCTCCTATAAATAACTTCACCAAACAAGCACACACCCTAATACATCAGGGAGAAGGTTGTAGCTCAACTATAGCATGAACTGGTACAATCTATTATATTGCCTCAGAACTCGGCTGTCTCATTCTGTAACATGTGTAAGTCTAAGGGAAGTTTAATTAAATCTTTATGCCAAGACTTACCAGATCCATACCGGGACAGAGCGCTAGATCTTTAGGAGAAGGAATGTGGGCAGGTGTAGCTTGTTAAACCCTTAGAGCACAACCCTAGGCATGTCTACTCATGCCCACTGTCATCGCTCTAGGTGGGGCAGAACACTAAGTTCGGCACCGCTCCGACCCTTCGTTACTCACTGGCACGAGGCGGCGGCGCCCCCTCGCCTTCAGAGCCATTCAGGGCAGCGAAGGCAATGCGCAGGAGACTCCCTGTGCGTTGCCCTCGCCACCCTGAATGGCTCCGAAGGCGAGGGGGTGCCGCCGCCTCATGCCGGTGAGTAACGAAGGGTCGAAGCAGTGCAGAACTTAGCGTTTCGCCCCACCTAGAGCGACGCCACTTCTCATTCCTAGACATGTCTACCCCAATGGGCTTGCTTCTGAGTAGACATGCCTAGGATTGTGCTCTAAGGGTCTATAGCTGCCCACATTCCTTCTCCTAAAGGTCTAGCGCTCTGTCCCGGTATGGATCTGACAAGCCTGTTTATGCCTAGTATGGGTCATTCCATGTGAAATCAACCAATGCATGAAACCTTGATGTCATGGATTTTGTTCATTTTTGGTACATTTGTACCTTACCATGAGATGTTAAAAAAAATTTTTTTTCAGATTTTGTTGTCTATCCGTTTTTGAGATATTGAATGTTCAAAATTGCCTAAAAATGCCAAAATTCACTTGTCACCATACCTTCAAACGCCATTTACAGGATAACGGTGAACGCTACAGGCATGGGACAGGTGTCATTGTAAAGCTTATGAATAGGGCATTGATTTGATATACAACATGACACAATTGTAAATTTTCAAGAAATTCAAACATACTCAAATAATATTAATTTTGAAAGTTTGGAAAATTGAACTTTTTTAAAATTTTCAAAAAAATCACACTTAAAGGTATATGTCTTCTAGTCAATCAGTCAAAATTTCAAGATGGTATCTCAATGGTATCATACATAAATTAAATGTTCTTGTTGGCAGTGACCAGGAATTAAACCCCTCAAGTCCATTTTTCTACAGTTTACATTGATAAAATTATGTGGTAAACTGAAATGAATCCAAGAATTTGTAACAGGACTTACAGAGATAGATTTATAGAGAATGAATTCACTTGCTATTCTTTTACAGGATCAGCATTTTGGTAAAACTATCAAAATCATGAGCTTTTTACTTCTGTTCGTAGTTTTAAAATTTTCCTGTAGTTGCTGAATAATTTCTGAATCAGCACAGTGACATTTTTCCTCATCTAAATCATCTTCAGAAGTAAATAATAATAATTCTTTGTAGGTCCTTTTAATCTTCCCTAGCTTTTCTTTGCACTTTAGATACTTTCCTCTTGCACACCGGAGACTCACCAAGGGAGGTCAAAGAGGCATTTAAGTGGGTTTGGACAGTGTGTTTTTAGTGACGCTTTCTTCTTGACTCACCAAGGGAGGTCAAAGAGGTATTTAAGTGGCTTAAAGCTGTATCAGTGTCCAAATACTCAGACTCCTTAATATGACTAAGACCAGGAATCTCATAATTCTCAGGAGGAATTTCCTTTTCAAGTATACTGTTTTCCATCTGACAAGGCTTCTCTTCATCTGTGGTTTGATTTCACTATTTAGTGAAACCATCCAATCAGTTACTTTACACCTGTATACACCTATAGCTCAAGCCATATATATATATATATATATATATATATATATATATATATATATATATATATATATATATATATATATATATATATATATATATATATATATATATATATATATATATATATATATATAATGGCTTGAGCTATACCTGGTATATAACTCCAGCTAGCATAGTACTGTAAATTTTTGTTGCATTTTTAAAGATTAATAAAAATGACTAGTAGTCTCATCCCCGAAACGTGTATTGATACATTTTTAAGTAATTTTATTTTAATTCAGGTTTGGGGCATGCACATTGTGCCAATACACCAAATTAGCTAACATGCCTCTGTTGATGCATTAGGTCAAAACTGGAGTAGGACTTGAAAACACTTTCAAGCAGGTTTGTTTGTGCATGCTGTTATATTCAGCACTGAAACCAACAGTAACTAGCAATAATGTTGTTTGCATGCTTCTGATTCCATACTAAATTCTGTTCAGACTTATTGGGTAGCATCTAGACCAGGAGTGTCAAACCCGTTTCATACAGCGGGCCAAATAGCATTCATGACGCCTACTGAGAGCCAGAAGTGACATAACTAAGCAGGAAGTGACATCATTAAGCCAATGATGGTCAGAAATAAGCATTTGGTTCTCACATAGCAACTCAGCTGTAAATGACAGGAGAGAAAATATGCAAATCTTTATCATATTTTTAGGGTATGGATGAGCCCAATTATCATGCTGAGAGAGCCCATTTATCACGTATGCCACTCTTTAGCAGTTTTGCTTCTGCCAAGGCATAACTTCACAGCTCAGCAGCTAAGAGGTGCTCTGTGGTGATGCCTTGGTAGAAGCGGCACTGCTGAAAAGGCAACCCGAGTAATCCTTGGGCTCTCCCAGCACCTTGGCAGCATCTCCCTCGCTTACCCCTCTTGGTCTGTCCTTTCTGCTGTAGTGTCCCTTGCCTTCTGAGGCCTCCTTCCATCTCTTCCTCCCAGAACCTCAGTAGAAGCGGCGCTACTGAAAGGGCGGCAGTGGGAGAGCCCAATTATCATGTGGGACAAATAAAGAACTTCCAGAGGCCATATCCGGCCCTCGGGGTCTTATGTCTGACACCCCTGATCTAGACTTTTGGTGCAGCAGCATGCCATCGGCAATGCTCCTTCTGTGAAAGGAAGGAGAGCTCCACTTGCACAAAGACCCCTCCCACTTATGCAGTGACCCCTTGTGCAAGTGCATCTCTCCTTCCATTCACAGAAGGCGCTTCCATCAATGGCATGGTGCTGCACCAAAAGTTTGGATGCCATCCATTGTGCGAGTAAGCCCTTTATGTTTTAGATACCTATGTCAAGCTTCCCAGATTCAATTGTGCCACTAGTAATTTGTCCCCAAATACCTAGTTACTTCAGAGATTTTCTCTGGTTCTTTTTCTGTACTCAAACTTTCTTCAGAGGTTGGCTATCAGTCTCTGTATATAAAATGCAGCAAGCTAATACGAGAATCCACAGCTTAGAATAGCTTAGGCTGCAGTCCTATGTGAACTTAGAAACAAGTCTACAATCCTATTCACACTTTCCTGGAAGTAAACCCCACTGAACACAATGGGATTTACTCCTGAGTAGACTTGCATAGGATTGTGCATTTAGTGAACGGAGTAGAATTTATTCCCTACTAAGTGAACATGCATAGATTGGCCTGCCAGTTGTGGACTTGAATGGAACTAATATGATCTAATGGTGTGCATGCAGGCTGAAGTGGTTAATGGGTTACATTCTTATGGGGATGGTTTATTTCTAATTTAGTTGCAGTCTGTGTTGAATACTAATTTGCTTCTTGGGTTTATTGAGTCTCAGTCCATGTGATTTTCTCTTCTATTGAAGTAAATCAGTTGCATATTTACAGTAAGGTAGCATTTCAAATTTTACAGTAATTCTATCTATCTTTCAGTTAGTTAAATTCATAATTTGCTCTCTTGAGTGTCATTAAGAAACGTGCTTTTGAAGTTCGCAAGAAGTAGGATAATAAGACTGGAATACTATAACTGTAAAGTCTTGAATCCAAGGATGCCTGGGAGGGATCTGCGTATACAGTCGGGGTCTCTTTTAGTTGCAGCGCTTCCCACTTTTTCTGCTGCTGAAAAAGCAAGAGTTTTTCATGACTGAACAGCGGCTTGTCTGTGGCAGAAGCAACATTTGTAGCTAAAAGTGAATATGAAACTCCAATAATGCATGCTTGCCATTCTCTCTCTCTCTCTCTCTCAAGCACGTGTGTGTGCGTGCACACACGCTCTTTGGATTCTGCTCACATATGGATGTAATGTAATCTTGTTATTAGCCTCCCCCCTCACTTCCACTGAGGTCATTGGAAGCAAAAGGATTCTCTGCACTGTGGAAATCAAACTATGTGACATGTTTGCTGGGAAGTTCTTCTTTCTGCTTTCAGTCACTTTATTAAGACTATTTGGCTGAACTAAAATTCCGTCAGTCTAAAGTAGGGATAAGTATAGATCTGGTTCAGACGTCACTCCTGACCCTGAAAACTGTGGCTTGTTGTTGGGATTGGGCATAAACTACAAGTTTCATAGAAGACTTTCTGGTTGGTTAAACTAAAGTTTATCAAACTGGAAAACTGGTTTGAGCATTCCCTACAAACCAGGATTGCAAACCAATAGATTGTCATCGCATTGTTGTAAGTCACTGGGATGATGCCAGTTTAAGTATTATGCCCACAATTATGAGGTTGTCGATACCCTGTAGGATCTGTGAGTTATGTTGAATGCTACACTTGCTTTGTTGTTGTAGTGGAAGGCAGGACTCAAGGATCAGGGCTTAAACAATTAGCACAACCCCTATTGCACCCTTTGAACTGGTGTTTAAACTGGGATGTTAGTTGCCATGATCCAAGAATACGGGAATCCAGACATCAAAAGGCCACCTTGGAAAAACCTCATTCCTTGTATGCAGAGCGCCCCACAATGCAGTAGTCATTCTTTATTTTCTGCCCTTTTCTTTCCGTTTTCATTGTTTTGGAATTTTATTTCCAAAACTTTTATTTTACTTTTTTATCTGCCGGATCTTGGGAGGGAGCTGGTTGTCCCAGACTGTCTGCCTGGCTTTAATGGAACTACTGCATCTACTTTTTCTTTGTTTGTCTTTGTGCCTTGTGTGGACTACATTTTTATGGTTGGATTTCTCTTGATTTCCTGGCTAGATCATGGGTTTTTATGGTTGTGTTTTAATTCATTAGTTTTAAATTATTATTGTAAGCTGCCTTGAACGCCTCCATTTGGCTATTTTAAATTAATGAATACAGTGTGCAGAGTAAATTAATATGTAGAAAATTTCCATCATGTTCTTGGTGCACACAGTTCTGACTTATGCTACCTGGCATCTCCTTGTTTTTAGACTTCTGACATTATATAACCCTGATACAGAACGAAGGTTAGTAGTGGAGTGGAGCCATGTAAGCACTTTGTGCCTTTGTGAAAAAGGAAGGGGGAAAATCCATTCAGGTTATTCTGCTTCAGGCTGAACTTTGTCATAACAGAACAAATGAATGTAAAAGTCAGACTGGATTATCAAGTGCAGCCTCTGTTGTAGGGAGGCTGGTTCTTCTTTGTCTGCTTTCATTGTGTCAAATCTTTTGCTACCATGATGCAGCTTCGGAGTGGCTGAAATTCATTTGCAGCCTTCACATTCTGGCGATAGCAGTGGTGCATTCTATCTCTTTCCTATTAGTAACATAATTTTGCTCAGTAATTCAATTTTTCTGCACGTAGTTCCTGGGCCCTGTGATCCTGAAGACTTAATCGATGGAATTATATTTGCTGCCAATTACCTTGGCTCTACTCAGCTTCTTTCAGACAAAACTCCATCCAAGAATGTGAGAATGATGCAGGCTCAGGAAGCTGTGAGCCGAATCAAGGTGAGGAATCTATTTTGCTGTTGGTCTCTATTGACATTTAAAAGCTGCAGCCATGAGTGATGCATGCCTAAACTCCCTCCTGAAAAATAGTCCAGGAATGATTTTTTTTTGTTTGGATCAAAAAACTTGGATAGATCATATACAGTAGTATGCTGCTTTCATACTTTGTGGGACACACTCATAAAACTTAGTACACGTTGCTTGTAATCTGTGAATAAGAGGCCCAAGGGGAAACTAATATTTTTTCGCTTCTTGTAAATACTCAAGGGATCATCCAGTCCATCCCATGTGTGTGGAAATGTATGCACACTTGCACACTTCTATGCACATCGGGCAGACTGTTGGGGAGAGGGATGGAGGGAAGGATGTGGCAGGAGACTGGACCTTATCAGGGAGTAGTGCTTGTTTTTAAACATCCTGTCAACGTTATATTGCATTGTGATCCAGCCCATTTTATGGAACCTGAACCAGTTACAGCAGGTACAAAGCGTCAAGAAAAAAAGCATAAATATATGGTGACATTTGGAAGGGGTAATGAAAACTTATTATACCAAGAGAAAACATAGCGACTACGTTATCAATTTGATTTCTACTCCTTCTTTGTAAAAAGTCCTGTAAGATTTAAAATGTTTTAAATTCCATTCTTCTGGCATTTTTCTCATAGAAACCTGGAGTATATAAAAACTATAGACGTGTTTATATTGTCCTTTTACATATCTTTTAATGATGACACAAACCAACTATCACTCAGTTCAGCTGCTGGATTTCCTGGTGTTTGGTTTAAGATTCCCAGCACAGGTGCAAGAGCTGTTACCTTCACATTGGTGGCAGGGCCAGACAACACTGTTTGACCTCTGCCGCAACATATTATTGAGGGAGTGTTCAGCCACTGATTGTTACCAGGGTGGCATTCCAAAGGCCATTTCATTGCAGAGGAATCCGATTTGTAGTCTGGGCATTTCCTGCATGTTAAATAAACCTTTCCTCAGCTGCCAAACCAGGATTCTGCGGCCCCTTAGCTATGGCAAGAGAACCACTGATTGCATCACCAGAACTAAAGCAGCCTAATAGGAGGAATAACAAGCTGTATTTGTCAGCTGAGGCCAGCTGAACTGAACATAATGAAGTCTGGATTAAATGCTCCCATTTAATTTGTTTGTGTGTCATGAATTAATGTATACGTAGATCCATATGTCACTGTTGGAGGCCCCAGTCTAAAGGTCCATGTGGTGAGCGCCACACAGGCTTATTACAGACTACACTTTACATACATGTGTATGTCATGTACATACTTTAGCTATGAAGCTGCTGCCAAAACTGTGCTCTCCCTCTTCTCCTGTAATATCTTTGTTCATTTACCTGCACTGTGACATTATTGTATTGTGCATTTTCAAATGCATCATTATATTGTGCAGTGCATTAATGGATTGTGCATTACACACAGCCAGCAGCAACCCGTGATGTGGATCTGAGGTAGTAAAACTCTTGCCATGACAATGTCATGTCACAATTAAGTGAAACTATATACAGTACTGCCTACAGGGAAAGAGAGGGTAAAATGCAACATAAGGTAAAGGTGACCCCTGACAATTAAGTCCAGTCGTGTCCGACTCTAGGGTGTGGTGCTCATCCCCATTTCAAAGCCGAAGAGCCAGCGTTGTCCGAAGACGCCTCCGTGGTCATGTGGCTGGCATGACTCTCCTTGCCGCAGCGCGTAGCATGCGGCTGGAACACGGAGCGCTGTTTACCTTCCCGCAAGTGGTACCTATTTATCTACTCGCATTAACATGCTTTGGAACTGCTAGGATGGCAGGAGCTGGCCAAACAACGAGAGCTCACCCCGTCGCAGATTCGAACTGCCGACCTTTCGATCGACAGCTCATGGTTCAGCGGTTTAACCCACTGCACCACCTGCTGGCCTAAAATGCAACATAGGTAGTCTCTTTTTGGCAACAAACCCATATCTGCTGTAACCTATAGTTTGAACTACACTCAGTGAGGCTACACACTGCCCCAAACCAACCATGGAGCACTCTCCAAAACCTGGGGAGGGATTTCAAAAGCTGTATTTTATACAGCAGAAAGAGCTGCTGCAAAGGACAGGGGGCTGGGAGGCCACATATGCACTCTAGATGATGACTATAGCATGCATTGCTAGTTAAAAACATATGCATATGCGCAACAGAGCCTAATGCACCAAACTGCTGCTACCATAATTCAAAATATGTCTGTGTACATATATGTATGTTACACACACAATGTTTAATGTGCATAAGAGCACCTTTTAAAAACATGTTTTGAAAGTGTGCAATGGCATTACATTGGACAAAGATGAATGTGCATTTAAGCTTATTACTTTCATCATAGTTACTGCAATATCATTTGAAGTACAAATTTTACCTTGTAAATGTCCATTTGACCTTACAGAACATTTTTCCTCACCTATTCTTTATTCAAAGATGCTTGCTTTGTATCATTAACAGATAGAGAGCTGTTAGTTTAAAAACTGAGGATTGATACTCTTTAGTCATAAATGTCTACCTTTTGAGTTTTTTAAAAAGTAATTTTACAATTCTGTTGACATTACAATTTAAACACATAAGGCACAATTCAGCCAAAGTCCCTCCTTAAGGTCCATCAATTTCAGTGGGAGAGTTAAGTACAGGTACTTGCTTATCTGTCTCCCATGAACTGAAAGTGTTTAACCTTTGCTGGAGCATGTTCAGTATGCCACACTGCAAAAACATATCTCGAGTAAAAGAAATACAGTACTCCCAACTTTGGCTATGTGTTTCTTTTCTATTCAAAGTCAATTATTTAAACAGTTTATTATTTGCTGTACTGTCCAAAACTAGAAATGAAGGAATGAGACAAACATTTAAGCAACAGAAACTGATTAAAAATGTTTCTTTCTTAGAAATCACATACAGTACAGTACTCTTATTTTTCCTCATAGTTCCCTTTTTGATAAATATCTTTTCATACTTTGATCAGATTTGTATCTCCTTTATGAAGTTGTGCGCATATTTTGTGGCTCCTTTTGAAATCTACATTGGCCTCCTTTCAGTTGTCTTTGCTACAATTTCTTCATCTACTGCCCTACAGCAGTTTTCAGTAGCAGCCAACTGCTGCAACTACTACATTAGCAGTAGTTTAATGGACTGGACTCCAACGTGAAGCTGGATTGCAAGAGGCAGGGGTGTATTAACCCATGGCCGGACCCCCAGGCTTCAGATATTTCGGACCCCCTCCAGCACTTCAATCAAGTATTTGTGCCCCTCCAGCAATTTTCACTCTCACTTCCTCTCACTCTATAGAGACTTGTCCCTGCGGTGCCCCTGTCCCTGCTGGACCCTTCGGCTGAAGCCTAGCCAGCCTAAAATGGATAATACACCCAGAGGCGTAGCTAGCCTCTGCTGCAACCCCCTGCGCATTACATCACACACACACACATTTTTCTGCTGGATTTAGGCTCCTAAGAGCCTGAGCAGGCGGGTGGGCCAATCTTCGAAGCCGCGTGGCCCTTTTTCTACCGCCACTGTGGTGCAATTGACACCCCTGACAACCGATTTGTCCCCCCCAGGGCCCACCCGTCCCCTTGCCCCCCTCCAGCCACCGCTTCTAAATACACCCCTGGCAAGAGGTCATGTTTCCTATCCTCTGTTTAAAATGAGAGGTTTCCCAGCTTTAGGGAAAGGTCTTCTGATTCAGAATTCTCATTCCCGTGAGTGGACAGGGCAGCTCCATCAACACAAATGATGTGTGTGTGGACCTGCCTCATTCATTGATGTTAATGGGGAAATGCTTTCATGTATGGGAGTTTCTTCCATCCACACCTGTGTTCCTTCCATGGCAAGCCCCATTCTTTTCTCCAGTCAGGCCTCCTAGAATCCTAGATAGTGCCTCACCAGACTTTGGAGGCTACAGTGAACCCACTTCCCCTGGGTCATTAAACCCCTCTACAATCTGTTGGTCTGAAGTTCAGCATAAGTAGGCGCTGAGTGAGTATGATATCAATATGACTGAGGTTTCACTGGGTAATGGAAACCTCCCGTTCTAGCTGATAACATTTGGTTCCATTTTTCTAATATTCATCCTTTTGTTAACCTATTTCCTTGAAGCTCTGAAAACATTTTTGACTGCAGGAAGGTTGTGAGGCTTTTATACAAATTCATGGCTAGGAATTATTGAGATAAGAATAAGGCTTATTTTAATACAGTGTGTGTGTGTGTGTGTGTGTGTGTGTGTGTGTGTGTGTGTGTGTGTGTGTGTGTGTGTGTGTGTGTGTGATATATATATATATATATATATATTTCATGATGTGCCCTTTGTAATTTCATGATGTGCCCTATTATATCAGAATAATATCACAGTCTGACAGATAGCTTAATGCTAAGTCTTGTGTAAGGGCTAGGGCTAGGCTTTCACAGTGATAGATCTGGGGCTGTAACAGTGACCTCATTTTAGAAAAACTTTCCCACAGGTGGCATTTATAGAACTCTGTTTCAGATTTTACTAAGAATTAATGGTCATCACTTCTGCTAGTGCTTTCATGTGTTTGAAAGCATAACATGATTGAAAAATACAAGGGGACAATAGTTATTTTATTTATGTATTTATTTATTTTAAAAAATTATATCCCACCTTTTCCTATGCCGAAAGGCAAATGCCCAAGGCGGCTATTTCCCAAGTTATGACTTTCCCAAGTTATGACTCTGGGAAACCACAAATGCGTAAAGCACACAACTGGAAATAATTTGCTAAAGTACTAAACATGCATAACCAGCTTTTTACAGTATATGCAAAATGTAAGTAAAATCAGCATAGGACAAGAGTTTCAATATACTGTGCAAAACAGTAGCTAAGTAAGATGTGGAAGCAAAATATAAGTTCCTGCTTCCTGAGCTGTCTTTCTCTGGACCTAAATAACTGCTAGCTTAATATGCCTGATATCTGGCATAATATCTTATTCGTTTGCTCCAGTCTCACCCCTTCACAACAGTCTTTTAGCCACAGTCGCAAAGAAGATGTTAACAAAATCATCTTAGAACTTTGTTAACGATGTCCAAAGATCTCGGATATCCAGGTTTAAAAGCCATGGAAGAACAATAAAACACGTAGAAACAAGTCTAAAAACACCGATGTTTAAAAATTATTTAAAAGATTAAAAACAGTCTTTAAAAACAAGTCCCGCATTCATACAGTCACTACGTTTCATCCGCGGTCTGTGGACATCTTCAGGTGAGCAGCAAAACAAGCTGTAAGATGTTACCCCGGAAGCTAGTTGAGTACGTACTTTTTAAACAGTAACAAATTTGTTAACAAATGAGCTGATGGGACCATGCAGTCACTTCCCAGCAATAAATACTATGAGCATAGGGTACCCTTCTTAGCCATCGCACTCATGCGCTAATTGTCATCAGGAAGGCGGAAGCTGTGTGGCCACAGTAGCTCCTGCTGTACTTCTTCCGCCTGCCTGTGACCTGAACGTTTACCTGTGGGTCAGCAGATAGAATAGTCAGTAATCCAAGCTAAGAACGGGTCTACATATTGCAGTTGTTCTACAGGCACTGCTTGAAATATTGTTTGCATTACAGCTGCTCTGTGTGACAGCCATGGTGTGTAGAGCATACAACTGCCTCCCCCACATGGAGAGAGTTTCTGTGCTACTACCAGGAATGCTTTGCCTTTGCACTGTCATAGAGACTCTCTGTTTAGTAGTGGAAAGGAGGAGGGGGGGCAGCATACCAGCCAGCTGAGGATGTTTTAAGTTTCTTCTATAAGTTACTTCTGTAAGTAAGGCCCAATAATGTTTATGGCACTTGCTTTCAAGTAGTATGTTTAGGGATTGGATGGGTTTTTAGTTGTGCAGGCATATTAGGGTTGGTTTGCATTTTTGATTTTGGTTGATTTAGCAAATGGTGTTTCTTACATCTTCAGTGCAGTGTTAGCTGAATTCATTCTTTAGCAAAATCATTTTTATCTTGACCGCAGAATCTCCTTTGTGCTCAAATAGCTAGCCTTTATTAAAGAGACTCTTCAGCGGGCAAATGTTTTCCTTTTCACCTCTCTCTCTCTCTCTCTCTCTCTCTCTCTCTCTCTCTCTCTCTCTCTCTCTCTCTCTCTCTCTCCGTGCATGTGTACAGGCTTATTTATAAAACTTTTTCTACTGTATTACCTTTTTAAAATCTAAAACAGAACAGAAGCTTGACTAGGATGTAGTCAATCCTGATATTGTAGATCCCTGCTTGACTTGGAGTCTCTACAAGTTCTTCTCTAACTGTTCTCCTGTCTCTGTTTATTCCATGCTAAGCAGATGGCCCAGAAATTAGCCAAAAGCAGAAAGAAGGTGCAGTACAACCTCATCAGCTTGATGTTATGCCTGGGTTTTGTTTTTGTTTTTGTTTTTGTTCTTTTTTTAAAAAAATACTTTTTGCATTTCTTACTTTTGATTTTTGCATTTTTAATGTTCTGTATCCAGCAAGTTTTGTCTTCAAATTTGTTTGAGCTGCCATATACATTGACATTTCTCAAACAACCAGTTGCCTGGTTTCCTCTTCTTCATTGCTTACCATTAGCCATTTCATGTTAGAGTGACAGTAGGGTAATGAATGATTTTAACCAAATGGAAAATAGTCTACTACTCCCCAAAAGTGCCATCCAAATATAGTGCCAATGGGTATAGGTTCTAATTATATTCAATGGTACACTTAAAAAAAAATTAAAAACCCTGTATGTTTTCTTGTTAGCTTGTATTAGCTTGATTTATGGATGTGTCAAATTGCTGGATGCAAAAAAAAAAAAAGCTTACTTATATACACAGACATACATACTAAGATTACTAAACATCAGCCTGGGGATTTTTGTGGCATTTTTGGTGCCTCTTAAACATTTGATGAATTTTCACTGTACAAAAATGTGTTTATAAGTGTTCATCCTCTGGAGTGGATTAGTGCTTTAATACTTCTATTGTCTGACCTTAATGACCCTCATACCAGATCTATATTATACATTTAATCTCTACCTGTGACTGAATTATTTTTGGTGGGTGTTGTGGGGTCTTAACCTTTTTTTCTTCTTTTTCTTTTTTTGCTATCCTTGTAATTAGCTCTTATTGGAACTTTCCAGTTAAGATCTGTCCTTAAATTGCTCGCATCAAAATAAAATAAATAAATAAATAAGGAGATGACATTTGTGTGCAAAGGAGTAGTCTTTGGATTATCACAGAATATCGTGGATCAAAAATGGAACCCTATTTGCATTAACATTTTTCTCTCTGGTATGAATAAGGGTAATGAGCTCACATGCACCATTAGTTTGCCCTTCTCTGTCTATTCTGTTCTCCCTAGATAGAAAAGACGGTGTGGTTCTGCAGTGCCCCCTGGTTCATCCCTGCTCCGACTTTCCCTGAGCCTACTAACCATATACCCTAATTGAAAGAAGCGTATGGATGGTAAGGTCTGGGAGGTCTGAGATACAGATGAACCTGGTATTGCTTTGAACAATATGATACTTTCTAATTCCAGAAAAAAGAAGATGGAAGAGCAGGAAGAGAGTGTGCATGAGCCCAAGTCTAACTTCCCTTTCATACCTGGGAGAAAAATGTTTGCATAAACTGGGATAGTGGGCAGGAGATGTGGAGATTAACAATATTGTGTGCAGTATTTAACTCACATTTCATACCTATACAGTACTCCCCCCATCTCCGCTGGGGATATGTTCCAGGCCCCTCCGTGGATACTTGAAACTGTGGATAGGAGTGAACACCCCCTCCATGGTTTCCTGAGGGCCCCCTGCCCTGCCTCCCCTGCGGGCAGGCGTGTGTGTGCTCCCAGCTCTTATTTTTCTTTCACCAAGCTTTGTTTCTTCCTTAAAACAAACAGAAGCAGCCTCCATTGCAAGCAAGTAGAACGAGACTAAGTCCTAGAGAGGCTCTGCAAGGTTTCTGTTAACCTTGCAGAGCCTCTCTGGGACTTAGTCTTGTTCTACTTGCCTGCAATAAGCAGCCAGAGGCTGGTTCTCCTGTTTCTTTAAGGAAGAAACAAAGCTTACTGGGAAAAAAGTAAAAGCCTGGGGGGGGGGTCCCCGTGATCCGTGGATAACTGAAACAGTGGATAGCGAATCAGTGGATATGGGGGCCCACCTGTATATAGTTTCCATGCCTTTGTGCTTATCTTTACTTTCTGCAGTCTAATACTACATTTTGTGTTGCTCTTCTGGTGACTGTCTTGATGCTCTTTTGATTTATGATCTAACACTGTCTAAGGATTTTCCTCAAATGCTTTTGTTGTTGTTGTTGTTGTTGTTGTTGTTGTTGTTGTGCTAATTAAAGTGGAATTTAATTGCAGGCCCCCGAAGGTGAATCTCAACCCATGACAGAAGTTGATCTCTTCATATCAACACAGAGAATAAAAGTGCTGAATGCAGATACTCAGGTATAGCAAATAGATACTGCTTTGCAAGAATTGGACAATGTTGTCAGTTCATCCCTCATTTTTTTTAAAATTTCCGATTGTATCTTGCCTTATTCTGGAGGTAGCATGTAAAGAGTTTGAGAGCCAAAACAAACATTGCATTAAATGTGTGTGCTGGCCCATTTTGGTGCTGGTTCTTTCTTATACAAATAGTGTTGAGGGGAATGGTGCCTGAAAATTGGAACTGCAGCAAGAGGGTAGGGCAGAGGTTCCCTAACTCCTGGGAAGGCCCTCCGCTGCTCTAAGTAGCAGCGGTGCCTTCCCAGGGGTCGCGATGACGCGCCCGGGATCGCGCCGCCGCCGCGCCCGGGATCGCCCTTTTTACCTTCATTGGTGGGCAGTGGGTGTCTGGCGGGGGTTCTGGGGAGCCTGCGGACCCCTCCGCAGGCCTCCCCAAGCGTCGGAGCAGCGCTCCGACGCGATCGCAACTCACTTCCGGTTTCATGTAAAACCGGAAGTGGGTTGCAATTGCGTCGGAGCACTGCTCCGACGCTTGGGGAGGCCTGCGGAGGGGTCCGCAGGCTCCCCACAACCCCCGCCGGACACCCACTGCCCACCAATGAAGGTAACAAGGACGATCCCGGGCACGGCGGTGGCAGTGGCGGCGCGATCCCGAGCGCGCCGTCGACGTCACCGCGGGTTGCCATGCCCCTTAAGGGCATAGCAACCCTTTGTTCCCGGCTGGGGCGTCGCGACGCCCCAGTTAGGGAACCACTGGGGTAGGGGGACTTTAACAATTTGTCCCTGCTACAGTTCTCTCTCCCCCCCCATATTTAATGAGAAAAAAACTTCAACTGAAAGCCACTTTTCTCATTAAACTAGCACATATGGGGTGGGGGGGGGGTGACTGGGATTGGAACCATAGTAGAGGCAAAGTGTTTATGCCCCCATGCCCTCTGCTATGGCCTTGTCATGGCCTTGTCATGACATGTCCTCCCCCAACTCTGTTTGTTAAAAAAGAACAAAAATAAATCGGCCCAACAAGTGCATTTAATGAGGCATGCGTTCAAGTGAAGCAACGATCCATTGCTTCCCAAACCTGTTTCGGATAGAACCATTAATGTTCTTTTGTTTACTTTTGTTAGCCTTCTTGTTGTTCGTATCACAAAGCCCCCTGCTCGCCTACACTTATTTATTTATTTTTTGCCACCACTCACCTTGGAACGTTCCGGAGGTGAGTGCAAGTTATACCAACAAATACAAGTTAATAACCAAGGAAGAATAAAATGCTAGATTTTTAAGTGACTTATAGCACAGTAGGCTTAAGTAAAAATGTTGTCTTGTGTATCATAATGCAGCAATAAGTGTGCCCAGGCTAAGCCAATATATTAGCTAGGTTTCCATGGCCCAAAATAAGGCAAGCTGATACGTTTATACACTGTGCAAAGAGACCCAGAGATCCTGACTTTGAGATTTTGCCAGAGATTTTGCCAGAATTTCAGATCTGGCAGGTGGGAAATTCTCCTCTTCTTTGCTTTTATAGGAGGTGATGAAAATTCCCTTTAATTCGGAAAATGTAAGTGTTTGTGCATACTAAATGGCAGTATTCTTAAATTGTTCAATGTCCAAGCTAAGGAACACTAACATATGAATTTGTCTTTTCTAGGAAACGATGATGGATCATCCTCTGAGAACCATTTCCTACATTGCAGACATTGGGAACATAGTCGTTTTGATGGCTCGCAGGCGAATGCCAAGATCTAATTCTCAAGATAATGTGGAGGCGTCTCATCCCTCCCAGGATGGGAAGAGGCAGTACAAAATGATCTGTCATGTCTTTGAATCTGAGGATGTAAGGAAGTTTGTCGTTGATGTTTTCTCATTATAAAAACAGGAGCACGTTTTACAGTTGTTCCAGTCTCTCTCAATGCAACGAAGAGAGACTCTCAATTTACTAAGGCTTACATGTATCAAAGTTGTGACAAGTTCTTGTATGATCCTGGTTCAAGGGAAGACCCTACTTTAGTCATCTTGAAAGATGGCTGATAATTGATGTAGCCTGGTATTGTCTCCAACGCAAAGTTGTTATACTCAAAATGCATTGGACACAACAGAAAATGGGTGTGCTTTTGTAAATAAATCATACAATTCCCCCCTGCACTTTGTGCAGTTCACTTCTTTTCTTTTTCTGGTTTGGAATTGGTGGTGCCCTCCTTTTTTCTTGCTCTGAAACCAGCCCGGATTTCCCCAGTGGGCAAATGGGAGGGGGCGCACAGGAGCAGGATAGAAGAATGAGGGAGAAATAAAGATTGCATGCTTTGCTCCTGTCAGCCGCTTCTCGAGAGACACTGAAGAAAAGAGATCGATGTAGGCAAAGAGGACTTAGCAAAGCAAGTGTTGGGAGTAGAGAAGGGGGAATAAAGTCAGACACCATCTTCCTCTCTTAAGTGGAGGACTGAAGGCTGAATGCAAGTCCTGGCCATTGGAGTGGAGGAGGGGAAGAATTAGGAAAAAGGGGACAAGACTGCTGCTTAGATACTGTTTTTCTTGAGGTGCAAACCTCATTGTGTTGAGGCTCAGGACCAAAGTGGTGGCGGGGGAGTCATTGTCAATTCTGTTAGTTAAAGAGGTTCTGGGCAATAAAGCCACCTGAACATGTTTACCTGTACTGTGTGGTGCTGTAGCTCCATGACCCCCCTGTAGGGGGAGACCTTCAGCAAACTAATGGCAAGAGGAAGTTACAGAAGCTGAGCATCTGGGATCTCTGTTTCCCAAGTTGGGTCCCACATAGCCTTCAGGGGGCTCTGCCCTCCCTTATAGTTGTAGTCCTTCATGTGACATCAGCATGTCAAAAAGTCAACTTGATATTTTGTGGCTGCACTCCACCCACAACTGCTGACCAGTCTGAAAACCACCTTTTAAAGTTCTTTTGGCTACCCACTTCATGGACTAATCTGGTATGTTTGATTTTATTCCTATTCTCATTTCCTTTGGTGATTGCTATAGGCACAACTAATTGCACAGTCCATAGGCCAAGCATTTAGTGTGGCCTACCAGGAGTTTTTGAGGGCAAACGGAATAAATCCAGAAGATCTGAGCCAGAAGGAGTATAGCGACCTGCTCAACACCCAGGACATGTACAATGATGACCTGATCCACTTCTCTAAGTCTGAAAACTGCAAAGACGTATGTCCCCATTTTAGTCGCATTACCATTAGGCTAATAATCCCCCAGAGCAGTGTAAAGCTGGTAGCAATTATACAGCCATTAGAGTTCCTTGTGAATGACTTCCATCCATACATGGCAGAATGCTCGCTGCCCTCCTGGGATACCAAGACTTCCTTTCTTTCTTTCTTTCTAGAGGGAACAGACGGTACTAAATTTGTCAGTGCTGGACTGATTACCATATGCCATGCACTCTCTTTAAGAAACAGTTTTCAAATATTTGGCATGCTGTACATCAGTGCAGTGTGATTGAAAAATAAAGTTTAATGCAATCAACAATTTCACTTCTGTGGATGTAACAATTTGCAGGAAACCTTGTTTCAAAATCTCCATATGTTTGAAGCATGGATAAAATGCTGGTGTTTGCACATAGATGCTGTAATTTGGAGATAGTTAAATCTGTGGTAATAATTATGCCGTGTGCCACTGCTTTATTCTGCTCTACCAGCGGTGGCGCAACCTGGAATGCCGCCTGATGCTGCCTCGGGTCCAATTACACTTGATAACAATTACAAAAAAAGTGCAGCCGCTTACCACAGTCCTCACATGGTTTCTTCAGTTGCAGAAGTGCAGGACTTCTGGTTTGATTTAAAGGGACTCTGCAAATGAAGGAGGTCTTTCGTTCATGCGATCCTTGTAAATTAAACCAGAAGTCCTGCAATTCCGTGTTTGAAGAAACCATGAATGGAGCAGGGTAAGGAGGTGGGTGATCCACTTTCCGCTCACTTTAGTAAGCAGAAAGCAGATCAGTGCGAGTTGCATCTGTGGCAGGCTGGAGTGGTGGCGGTGGCAGCAGACTCAGGGTGAAGGGCACCCTGAATCTGCCACCCTCTCACTCCCCCACAATCTGCCGCTATTGCAACCCATATCACCTTGCGTAATGGATGGGCTGCCCCTGCACTCCATGCACAATAACTTTATACAGTATGTTCCTTTATTGTGGTAAATCCTCAGGTGCCTTTATTGATTTAGTTGCTGCAAAGAGAGGCAAAGGTTAATGTGAATGTCTGTGCACATGCGCAGGCAGCTTGGCGTATACTGTGCATTTTCATTTTAGTTTGGAGTGCGGGTGTAATTTCTTCGTTCTCTCAATTCAGGTCTTCATTGAGAAGCAAAAGGGAGAAATTCTGGGTGTGGTGATCGTAGAGTCTGGATGGGGATCCATCTTGCCTACAGTTATCATTGCCAATATGATGCATGGAGGACCAGCTGAGAAATCTGGAAAGCTGAATATAGGGGACCAGATCATGTCAATCAACGGGACCAGCTTGGTTGGCCTACCACTCTCCACGTGCCAGAGTATCATAAAGGTACAGAAAAGGCAATTAAGTTGAAATAGGGTCCTGACCGCACTTACACAAAGTGGTGATCAAGGCTACCAGCTCTTTGGCAGGCAGAGAAAGGTGATGTTTGAGCACAGGAGTCGATTTGTATTCACTCTGTGTGTTTGTGTTCATGTCCCATCCCCCCCAACAGCAGACCAATGCTATGTTGCAGTCTGCTTGTTTAGAATCATAAGAAAAGTATGCTGGGTCAGGCCAGTAGCCCATCTAGTCCAGCATTTTGTTTCCATAGTGACCCAGCAGTTGGCTCTGGGTAGCCCACAAGCAGGAGTTGAAGATGGACTCCTCTTTCATTGTTGCTTCCCTGCAACTGATATGCCTCCTTTCTTGAGGGTAGCATATAGCCATCACGGGATCCCGTACCTGGAACTGGGAATGGACTACAGTCCTAATTCATGTTGCTCTAGGTCCCGGCCTGTGGCTATTGCCGTGTTGTTCCTTTTACAGTTCTCAGTTTTGATTACAATTAACTATCCTTTCACTCTTCTTCTAAATTCTTAATTGTTCTTTTGAAGCAGAATTGCAGCTTTGCAGTTTCCCTGGTGTCTTCTTCCTTCCTTCCTTCCTTCCTTCCTTCCTTCCTTCCAAAGGCCTGCTTCCAAATGTACAGGCACAATTTAGATTTGAGAAACTCCTGGTGAGATTGCCCTCACTTTTCACTTCTCGGGGAGAAATACAGCTGCCATGTCGTTGCTATAGAGACCCCGCTGTCTCTCTCATGCAATGTCCTGCTTTTACTGCAGCATCTGGCTGTTGTCATGGGGACTATTACTAGTTCCTAACAGGGAATGACCCACAGAAAATTTCAGGCACCTGAAAATGTAAACTTATCTGAAGCTTTGTATGTTTACTTCTGAACTGTGTATATGCAGGTGGGGTGGGAATCAAGGTATCAAACTAGAGACCTGGTTATGTTGTCAAAATGGATGCTGTGATTTCCAGGAGTGGTACCGGTAATTGTTAACGAAGTGTTAGATGTTTTGTGTGAAATATGAAAACGCAGTGAAATTATTATTGTCGAATTCTATGTTTTGTGTGAAATATGAGAACGCAGTGAAATTATTGTCAAATTCTATCTTTCACTGATGTCCATTCAGCAATAGATAATAAATCTATCTCTGTTCTGTTCATTCTAACTACCATCATGATAGTAAGAGCACAGGCTGCAGTCTTAAAGTCATGTGCAAGATCTCCGTTCCTGTGAAAGCTAGTGAAATTTGTGAACTCTAGTGTAGTAGCATTGTAACCTTACTATTCAAAGTATGGCGTTCTGTTGGCTAGTTGCAAAGACTTATGCTTCGGTAAGACATCATGATCCTACAAATGTACATGGTAAAAATATTTATACTGACAAAGCGACTTCTTGTAACCCATGTTGTTTGAAGCTGCTCCCATCCAGACCATCATCATTTGTTTTAATGCAAAAATGTAACTGTGAAATTCCCTTCCTCTAGAGTTCCACCCATTCTGAGTCTGAATACGTTCTGAAATGCTGAAATGTGTGTGTGTGTGTATGTGTGTGTGTGTGTGTGTGAGAGAGAGAATATATCCTTATAAAATGATGTGTTATTTTAAATATATTTTAAAATAGTGTGTACATTATGGCTTTATAATTTGTGCTTTATAATGTGTTCGCTGAGTTGTTCAAGGTACAAAGATGTGTTAGAGACAATATACAATTCAACCTTTACAGGAATGTAGCTTCCAAATGTCTGTAAATAAGTTGGTTGGTGTTTTATAACAAGAAATGATACAGTCTACCGATCTTTGAAAAACTTGAGTAGGTAGTACGAACAGGGTGCTTTCTAAGGAGCAGAACTGGTCTTTTCTGAGTCTTTGTGGAATAGACACATGTATACACAGTACTTTTGGGACTCCCTCCGCTTTTCCTGACTAGGATAGGAAGGCTAATGGACAGACATATGGTGCACAGACGATGTTTGAGTCTGGATAGGGTGGTGAATTTGGGGCTATAAATAAAACCCAACCACCCAAAAGTGGAAGCGATAAAGCGGAATGAAAATGTCTTCGGGTCTGGTGCTTCTTGGCGTACCAGATGGCTGCTGAACGGCCTTTTCTCATGATAGGGTTGTATTTTTATTTGCTGTGTTTGCTTCCCACATCCACATGCATGCTGGCTTCTTGGCAGCCTCCTTGCCTGATTAACAAGCAAGCCGAGCACAGGAGTATATTTGGAGACAAGAAGAGAGAAACTGCTTTGACATTTGGTGCTCTCCGGGGTTCATTTCACATACAGCCCCTTGTGAGTACTGATAGGGAGGTCAGGACACTGGCAAGAGAACTAAGACGTAAAGGGAAAAAAAAGGCTTGATTTGTGAATAGATCTAGGGATGCATGTAGTCACTTTCGGTGACTTTTTTTTCATGTTTTTGCAAAAGGCCAATATAAAGATTGTTTTTGTACTTTCCATACTTACTAGAATGGAAAAGATGCATTTAGCTATATCATGTTTAAAAAAAAAATGGGTCACTGGATTTAAGTACATAGCAATGATCCAAAGTACGATAGTCTGAAATTGTCATAAAAGGTCCAGTCCACATTTGTCCTAGAAGATGAAGGGGGTCTGAAGAGGCTGTATTAATAGTAGCTCACCTAATTCCTTGTGTATTGTCACGTATTCTTGGCTTTTACTACATTTCCTGCAGATAGAAAAATATTGTAACTATCCCCTTGCTGTGTTTGTGTCCAACCACCATTTTTCGAGATTTAAAATTCTCTCTGCTGTATTGTGTTAAAGGGTTTGAAAAACCAGGCCAGGGTTAAACTGAATATAGTGAGATGTCCTCCGGTAACGACTGTCCTCATCAGAAGACCAGACCTCAGATATCAGCTAGGCTTCAGTGTACAGAATGGCATTGTAAGTAGAACTTGGCACCCTTAATGTTTGGGGCTGGGAGAGGCACTCCTATCTGCACAGACGTTTTCTGGAATAAAATAGTTGATTTCAAAGGCACTTAGCACTTGTGTATATGGGTATAGGATATGTCAAAACATCATTATCTACATAATAGGTCAAGACAATATTGAGGACCTGGCATAAATCTTTATAATCTTATAATAAATAACATCTGGAATTAATCAGTGGAAACATGTGAGTGACATGTCATTATGACCCACAAGGGTAGAGTTAATGAGTGTATGACTGTTGTATGTTGGGAGGTGGGGGATACACTGTGAGAATGCAAAGGTAATGCTAAAGCAGTTTGTGATTAGGTAAATATGATCCCTAGTATTGAAAGGCGGTGCCAAGAATAATTCCTGACTGTGATGTAGAATTGATACATGGTTCCTGAACAAAAAGAAAAATCTGCAAATGCATCCTATTTAAGATGCATTCTTGTGTTTCAGCTTCTCCAGTGGTATCATATAACTTTGTACCTTGTAACATAGTTTTACAAGCTTTGCTTAAATTGCTTTTTCAATTTCTGTATCTCTAGTTCTGTTCAGAAATTTGCTCTCCGTGGACAAGTGGCTCAGCAGGATTGTGTTGACTAGCTGTGCCCACTGCCACCAGTGTCCTGGCTAACGGCACGTACAGCCCTCCCTGCAGCCATTGTTCATCTGCAGAGACAAATGCTGAGTGCAAGGAGAGTTTCTCCCAACAATTGAAAACCCTGGAAACTCTCCTCAAGTTCAGCATTTGCTTCTACAGATTAACGTTGAATGCAAGGAGGGGTGTGTATGAGGTTAGCCAGTGTGTTGGTGGTGTGGTTAGCTGATGCAATTAGTCGTGGCAGGTGTTCCATGTGTGGTGAGAGCTCTCCCTCTTACTATATATTGTAGATGATACAATGCATGGGTCTTGTGGCCTTTGCCAACATCTGCTTGAAGACCCAGCTCATGTGATCTCTGCCCCACCCAGCGGCGGAACATCGGTGGAGCGTGTGGAGCAGGAGCTCCAGGCGCTCGGGTGGGAGGGCGGGAGCTCAGGCGGGAGGGAGGGCGAATTCACCGAAGTGAGGCCAGGCGGCGGATCGGCCCACCCGCCCTCCCTGGAGCCCGTTTGGCTCCAAAATGAGAGCAGAACGGACGGGGGGGGCGCGTCGACGTGATGCGCGCAGGCTCCACCCCCACGCGTCCGGGCGCCGGCAGGGTGCCTGACGTCTCTGGCCCCACCCTTTTAGAAGGAGAATGATGTCTCACAAAGAGGGCCTCCACACTATTGGGCTTCAGCATGGAGTGCTCACCTCATGTTATGTTATATTACTTGCATGGGGAATAGGAGGTGAATGTCCCTGAACCAGGACTTATATTTTCAATTGACTGTGAATTGCCTTCATTTACAATATTGCATTTGGAGATGAAGACTACACACTGTGTGATACAAGGCCTCTGAGAGGAATTTTATCAGGGGTACAAAGTTTATTTTGGGCCCCTTCTCAAAGGGAGAGGGGGCAAAACAGTGCAGGGGGAGGGCAGCAACAGCCAGAAAAGTTTCCAGAGCCCAGGTTTACCAGACTTCCCGCTACAGCATCCAGGTCTACCCGCCTGGTACCTGGCCTCCTGATTGGCCCAGCCTCTGTCTTTCACTCTCCATGAGGCCAGCTGAGATCCCAGGAAATTTCTGGGCCCCCTCCTTTGACACCTGGGCCCCCTTTTTGACCCTGGGCCCAGGTATAATTTACCCCCTTTACCCCCCTCTCATGGGCCCTGATGTGATACTTCTCTGGTGATAGTTGTTCCATACATGCAAGCCATCATGTAATGTAGCAGCTATCAAAGGAGAATTATGCACCTATGAACAAAAGTCTGCCTGAAGTACAATTTTACGATTTCAGCACCTAGCACTGTATGTTGTCATTATTTGACATCTTGCTTTTTCCAGATCTGTAGCCTTATGCGAGGAGGGATTGCAGAACGAGGAGGAGTAAGAGTAGGCCACCGAATTATTGAAATAAATGGGCAAAGTGTTGTAGCAACACCTCATGAAAAGATTGTTCACATCCTCTCCAATGCTGTTGGTGAAGTAAGAACTGACAACTCTTCATCTCATTTTTTTTTTTTGGCTCATTGTCTTGTCATCAACCAAATGAAAGTACTGGCAGATGCTAGCAGCCTGGCCTTTTACTAGAATGTGTGATGTTGTCATTTTTGTTGAGACTAGAGCCTCCTTATGACAGGTGATGAGTGGTCACGCTTATAGCTGTGTAAGAGTTTATCACATTTATATTCTGCTTTTCCTCCCAAGTTGCTCAGGGAAATGCATCCTATTTAAGATTTCATCTCACATGAAGTTCCTGAGGTAAGCTAGGCTAGCAGATGACTTCACCAAGGCAACCCAATGAGCTTTATCCTTGAGCAGGAATTTGAACCCAGATATTCCTGGTCTAACATTTTATTCACTACACCAGTAATCTTCGGCTATTGGATTATGACCCACAATTGGGTCAATGTATAACCAAAGTTGGTTCAAATTAGTGTTACTACAGGTTGATTACCCCTTATCTGGACATCCGAAATCCAGACACTTTTGGGGCTATGACTTTAAAAGAAAAAAAACTTTTTTCCCAACACCTGGCTGGCATAGCGTAAGGCATGCTGGGGCACAAAATTATTAAAAATATTGCATAAAATTACCTTCACGTTATGTGTATATAAGGTGTATATGAGACATAAATGAATTTCATGTTTAGACTTGGGTCCCATCCTCAAGATATTATATTTATGTAAATATTCCAAAATCCAGACAAATCCGAAATCCAGACAACTTTCCGTCCCAAGCAGTCCAGATAAGGGATACTCAACCTGTACCACCATCTTATCTTTTGTAGGGTTGTAAATTAAGGTTCTCTGGTAGATGAGGGAAAGGGAAAGAGGAAGATTTAGAAAAGAATAGACATTATACAAACTATAATCTAAACCTGTGTTTCTCAAAGTGATGGTTGCGACTCATCACGAAAAATGGAAGCAGTCACTACCCCCTTAAGGGGTGTGGCGACGTCACTTTGGGAGTCCCACCACCATGGAAAAAAGGTTTTTTTTAACTTACTGTGGGTTGCACCGGCTGATATCCCTGGCGTCGTGCCTCAGAAGAACTTCTAATCGTGTTTGGGAACTACAGTACTTCCGTTTTTTAGTGAAACCCAGAAGTAACTTCCACACGCGATTTGAAGCTGAGGCGTGGTGGGGCCGTAGAGGGGGCCGTGAGCCTCCCGCTACCCCCGGAGGGCCATTGCAACCCCCAGTAAGTTTTTTTTTTTAAAAAGCAGCCCTTTTTCCTGGCGGCGGTGCGATCCCAGGAGCGCAGCTGCCGTCGGCCTGCCCCCGCAAGGACTTCAAGCTTCCCCTACTCGTGTGGAGAACTTTGAGAACCACTGACCTAAACTATAAATAACAGTGTCCCATGTTGCAGGCTAGGGTTAAAGGTCAGCCCCACATTTGAAAAGGCTAAAAACTACAGCACTGTACCACACTGGCTTTCATTTGGGTGATCTTAGCATCTACTTGTATTCTGTGCAACCCAATCCAGTGCATGCTTATTCAAAAGTAAGTTCTGCTGAGTTCTTTGAGATTTTCTACTAAGTGTGAAGAGGTTGCAGCCTTTGCACAAGTGTGAAAACACATTCAAGTAATGTTCCCCTTTGCTGCTTCCTGTCCCTTTTTGTTGAACATCCCCCGTACCCTCCCAAGACAGCTCTTCTTTTTATAATCATTACTATTTTGGGAAAAGCATAGAAGGATCCCTGATTCAATTGTACTTTCTTTCTTCCAGATTCATATGAAGACCATGCCAGCTGCCATGTATAGGCTCTTGACTGCACAGGAACAACCAGTTTACATCTGAAGCTCAGCTTCCCAGTGTGCATGGAGGACATTTTTCCTCACTAGTGGTTGTGTTTTCTTGTGCTGCATTTTGGTGTCAGCAGCAACATCTCTCTCTCTCTCTCTCTCTCCACCTTTTAACATTCTGCTGTGTAAAATATGACATTTTTGGTTGCACCTTTTACTATTAGAGTTTTATGTAATTATTCACAGAACAGAAAAATAATCAAGCTCTCTCTCCCCACTCACTCACTCACTTTCTCTCTCTCTCTCTCTCTCTCTCTCTCTCTCTCTCTCACACACACACACACACACACACACACACACACACACACACACACACACACACACACACGTCTACTTGTCTGAGCTATTTCATTTTATGCTTCTGTGCCTGTTGAGAGAGAAGACACAAGTACCTTGAACAGAAATAAATTAGAACGCTCTTTTTACCAAATAGGTCAAACCATAGGATAAAATTCTCCTCTTGGAGTGATGTAAAGAATGTTGACCTGTTTATCCTGTAAAGTAGCTGTGCCATGTATGTTAGGAAAGCACCAAGATGGTAATATTGCCCCAAGGAAAATGTTTTGTGTTTGAAAAAGGAAACTTATAGCGTAATCCTATGCATACCTCCTTGAAAGTAAGCCCCATTGAATTCAGTATGACTTACTCCCAGGTACGTTTGTTTAGGATTGCAGCCTTAATCTCTCTTAGAAGATGTATAGCAGGAGAATGTTGCCTCAAGGATGGTGTTTATCCCATACTGAAAATCCTCTGGGACTAACATTCATATTGCCTATGGGAGATGTGCTCCCTAGGATTTAAGCCTTTTCTCCCCTTTCCCAAAAGTCCTTTATTTTATAGGTGCAGCATGATTTTTGCAAATGGCTTTTCTATTCCCTACTTTCTTTCTATGGTTGAGTGATGACATTCTAAATACCCAACAGAAATGAAGGGGGGAGGGGGGAGAGTGTGTTGTCAGATCTTGACTTTCTAAGCTTTTTCATTTTCTGTATGTGTAGGTATGTATGTGTTTGTGGGCTGATTGGTCGTCACATTTTAAAACTGTATGCTTTATATTTATGGTTTTTTCTACAAAGTCTGCATACAGTTCTGAATTCTTTTGTTATTCTGAGCCGGTTTACTTTTAACATATCTTTGGTCCAAAAGTTTCTATTTAATTTTTTTTAAGACAGTTCTCATTAATTTTGGACCACAGCATTAATGGAATAGTGGAAGGGTATAAATTTAATTTATTTTGTAACATATATATATATAAATATATGTAAAGTTGATCCCACACATGGGGTGCTAAAAGGGTATGTTCACTTACTGTAGATGCTTGTGCAATGAAAAAGAGTGTTCCAAAATGTTTTGGTCATGGTATTTAAAATAAAGGTCAGTCAACTCTAGTATTTTGTAGTAAAAGTATCAGTTCTATGGAAAAGTATAAGCTCTACACATTTATTGTAGTATATGCCTTTTTGGACTTGAGCCCACAAAATTTTATGACACAATACTGTCTTTAAAGTGTGTCAGGATGTTTACATGTTGCATGGGTGTGCACATGTTTCATAGATTTGTAATGGTGTACTCCTGGGATTTAATGCCCTGCATGGGTGTTTTATGTGGATGGATATGGGTCCCACCCCCTACATGAAACATAGAGGCTCTGGGAGGGGGAGGAGCTGGTACTGTGATCAAACATTCAACCACTTAAAGTGACTACATAATATTGGAATAGTGGGGAAATTAGGATATTAACTCCCTTTCTTTGTTCACAAAAGAGCTGTACATAATTACATTCTACATGCCTATGTAGTAGTAGTAGTAGTATAAGGTAAAGGTGACCCCTGACAATTAAGTCCAGTCATGTCCGACTCTAGGGTGCGGTGCTCATCCCCATTTCAAAGCCGAAGAGCCAGCATTGTCCGAAGACGCCTCTGTGGTCATGTGGCCGGCATGACTCTCCTTGCCACAGCGCATAGCATGCAGCTGGATCATGGAGTGCTTTTTACCCTCCCGCAAGCGGTAACTATTTATCTACTCGCATTAACATGCTTTAGAACTGCTAGGTTGGCAGGAGCTGGACAAGCAACGAGCGCTCACCCCGTCACGGATTCGAACAGCCGACCTTTCGATCGACAGCTCATGGTTCAGCAGTTTAACCCACTGCGCCACCCGCTGGTCTTAGTAGTAGGATAGAAAAGACATAAGTTTGGGGGGGAAATTGCATCGAGCCAACTGTAGCAAGGTGGTCTTGTGCAGTTAGGTGTACCTAAGCCTACTGAAATCAGTGTGTCTAACTCTGCATGGGAAACTGGCTGCAAGTTGGGGCTCAGTGAATAGTCCTATGCCGTAGCTTTAGAGAAGCTTAAGTAGATGTGGATATGGTAAGCAAACTGGGTGGGAGACAATTGGGAGCTCCAGGAAAGGCAGGATAGTGTGTGTGTGTGTGTGTGTGTGTGTGTGTGTGTGTGTGTGTGTGTGTGTGTGTGTGTGTGTGTGTGTGTGTGTGTGTGTGAAGTTGGTTGTACATTTTCAAAGCAAAACAAAATGATATTGATTTCTTTTAGCACTTGCGTTCTGTGACTTAATTAAATCAGCTCTTTTCCAAATTGTTTAGCAACTAACTTTTGTACAGACATAGTGAGATGCATATGAACAAAGTGGACACCCTTTTTTATTAGGACTTAAAGACCGGAAAAATGCAGAGTCACGTTTGCATCTTTTCTACCTGGATTGAGGGTTTGAATATTTGGGTTTGAATATTTTGAATATTTGAACATTTACTTTGAAATAGAGGGCTGTAGTAGGGGGGGGGGAATCCCTCTTGGTACTAAGAGAAAATACTGCAGTCACACACACACACACACACACACACACACACACACACACACACACACAAAACCTACTACTACTACTACTATGTAGGAACTCAATTTACTTGCTGTAAAAACCCTGCAAAATTAGTTTATTTTTCTTAAGGAAAGGGGATTTCAAACTGTGAAATATTAATACTAGAAGTAATAATACTAGAAGTATTAATCTGAGGGCGCCTAGATGAAACACAAAAAGAGAGAAGAAAATAGTATTGTAATAGTATTTTGCCACTTTGAACAAAACATTTTTTTTCTGTGCACTTTTAGAGGTTTTCCTGTGTGTGTGTGTGTGTGTGTGTGTGTGTGTGTGTGTGTGTGTGTGTGTGTGTGTGTGTGTTTGACTTCCAGGACTAGCCCAAGACCTCCTGACACCTGAGGCAACATGTCAAATGCTGTTCCCCCTTACCTGATGGTATGCCAGTCTCTGTTCCTCCCATTTCCTGGACTGGAAAAGGGAGAACAGAGAGAAAGTAGGAGAGGAGAGTAGTGGGCTTGAGTGTCAGAGATTCTCTAATGCACTAGTTTCATCCATCACACTTCCTCTTTTGCTCTATCCCCCACCTCCTTTTCCAGGCCTCTTCCTGAGAGGAAAAGGAGGAACAATGGAGGCAAGTGAGAAGACAGACATGGGTACTCCTCACCAATCTGTTGCAATTCTCTCAGTTGATAGACATCTACCATATAGACCACGTGGACAACTCTTTCAGAAATTCCCATATACATACTGTATATGTAGGAACCATTATAGATACAATTTGTGGTATATCTAATGTAATTATATTTCACCATTTCTTCCTACCAGCCTCAGTGAGCCCAATTAAATACATTTTTCAATTAAATAAATTGTTGTCCTCCCAAGTTCCTACTCATTCCCTTTCTTTTCACCAAATCAAGACCATGCTCCACCCTGTTCTGTCCCCCATTACTTTATATGCAGAGCAGCTTTCCCAGACATTGCTTGAATGAAAAGCTCATCTTGAGAGCCCAGCTATGCTTAGTTCTCAGTAGTGTTAACTCCCAGATCAGATTTACTTCTATTTTAGGTTTACTCAAGAGATTTCACATACTTCAATGAGAGTTAGACCCAAGGCATTAGGATACCAATGGGAATAACATGGATAGATTAAACAAATGCTTGTGATCACTTGGAGCATGTCCGTAATTTGAGAACATGTTCATAATTTGGATCACCATTAATATCTTTCAAATTATATGTTGTAGTAAAATAAGCTGTGTCCTAAACAGCTTCTCTGGCCTGCCATTATTCTCTATCACAGAGGGGGCCAACCTTCCACCATTAGGGCCTCTGCGTTCTTAAGAGTTGTGCAGAAGACAGAATCTTGGCAGCTGCAAGTGCTGATGGTGCTGCTAAAGCAGCTGCACCTGCCGAAATGCCCACCCCTATACAACCATTAAAGGGCCAGCCAGGAGCATTCATGTCAAAAGGTTGGCCACCTCTGCTCTATCATAACATGTTTTCACATTGGTTCAGAAACCTGGGAAAGCTGCATTCCCTCTTATCACAGTTGCATGGGGAGAAACACTAGAATGAACCAGGTCATTACATGGTGTGCCAGTTCCCATGACTGCAGTAGTGGGGAAAAGTATTGTCGCAATCACAGAGGTCATTGCCATCTGTGACACTATACAGCCCAGTTCATCATACAGACATTTTTCCATGTTACCCTAGTTGTGGGGTTGCAACTGCTCACATATAGGGGAAATCTGACTTGTGAACTGCTTTCCTGAGTAGTTCCACTTAGCTACAGTTTTGTAACTGGCCCTAGGTGTTGGGAACGTTCATTTGAATAATGTGAACTGAAAGGTGAGAAAATTTGAGAGTTAAACTGGTCTTAGATAATGTGGGAAACTCACTGCATTCTTTTTGAACTCTACACTCCTTGCAGTTTGCAAACATCATCCAAGGATGATATTGCCCTCTTCTATAATGTATTAATTTTTCCATGTTTACAATAAGGTTGAAATTGCCTCTTAGGTTACCATTTTTCAGGTGAATGTCTGAATCACATTATAATTTGCAATATGTTTTGGGATTTCCCAGGTGCAGACTTTTGCAGTAGGGAAGGGGGTTCCTTGTACTTCCAGGAATAACTAGAAATTTTGATTGAAGATGGTGTGTGTGTGTGTGTGTGTGTGTGTGTGTGTGTGTGTGTGTGTGTGTGTGTGTGAGAGAGAGAGAGAGAGAGAGAGAGAGAGAGATGAGCACAAATAAAGAATATGAAGTTGTACTATTCTGTAAAGAGGGTGAATAGAAATTATTGAAAAGCGTTGGAAAAAGTATAGTATTGTATTTGTAACAATATTGTTCTTTGTAAACACTTAACTTGAGAGTGTGTGTGTGTGCGCGCGCGCGTGCCTGGAATGTTAATACTGCACACCTACTGAATGTAATTTTTCAGACTTCTGTCACAGGTCTCTGCCCCCTCCCCCTTCTCTGTAATGCAGCTGCAGTGATTTGGGGGATCTGATTTTTTTTATTTTTTTGTTGGCCTCTGTTTTGTTGTGATGTATTTATGTGTGCTACATTCTTTTATTCAACAGAGCGCTAATGTCTGTAAGATTTGCAACAATAAAAAAGAAACTTACCAAAAAAAGGCATTAGATACAGCCAAGGCTTTGTTAATGTTGACTTAGCAAGTTTTGATACCTACTGAGGTATCCATTTAGTAATAGATTCCCATTCCCACAACCTTCCAGCACTCCATAGATCAGGGGTAGCCAAACTTGCTTAATGTAGATGTTTGAGAGCCGCAATATTTAAGAAGCATTTAAATTATTAAATATATTTCCTCACCATGAACATGTTTAATGTTTGTGAACTATCAGTTTATACCTGGTAAATAATTATAAAGTTTGAAAAATATTTTTTTACCTTTTTATAAAGGGGCTCAGCCAACATATTTTCGAGAGCCGCACATTATATGTCAAAGAGCCGCATGTGGCTCAGGAGCCGCAGTTTGGCCGCCCCGGCTATAGATCTCCCATCTTTGCTAGACAGTGAAATCCCAGATCCTAATCACTTTTCCTTTTACAGAAAGCTGCAATTAATTTGTCCCATAAATGTTTGACATAATCTAGTGACTTCTACCAGTTAAGCTATAACTTGCTTTAACCTTAACCGTATTTACAGAACCTTTGAGCTCAGTGCTAGGTAATTGCTGGTCTTGGCCTGAGTTTCCTTTATTTCAGCTCTTGCCTCTGCAGACGTTAGAAGTGTATTTTTGCCTTTAGATCAAACCACTGGGAACACTTGTAGGTAGTTTGAAATAATGATACTACAGTAACAACCTCAGGGGGCTGCTTGTAAGAGTATTTTACTGATATGTCTTAATGCATGCCAGGACAGCTGGACTAAGGTACAAAATGCATACTTGTGTTTCTTGTTGCATAATTACCCATATCTTCTAGGTAAGATGCTTGCAGCCAGCTCAATTATGCCTCTGCCATGCTACCATTAGGCCAGGGAGAGCTCTGTGGGTCGTGGTCAGGAAGTCAAAGATAGCAACAGGTACCATATTGGGATGGTCCTTCAGTGTTGATGGGAAAGACAGCTAGTCAGAGGGAGGTATTTAGGGGTAGGCATAGCATTTCAGTCTGGTGCCATTCATTCTGTACTAGAATGTGTTTCCAGTTGGCGGTGTGGATACACATTAGGGACCATGGATACATGCTAGACTTCTTGTGATAAACAGTACCATATTATTCTATAATAACTTGCTAACTCATATTCTATTTGTACACAAGTTATTTTCAGAACTCGTGAGATGTAGATGTTGTTTCTTATTTCGCTAAAGGCTAGGAGGCTATCCTGTCCCCTTCTGAAAGCAGCAGTACAACCAGATATATGTCATTGAATCCTAGGGCTGAAGTGCTCTGGGCACAAACAGGGTAGAGAGGCATCTGCATATCAATCTAGCAGGAATATTCTAGGCAGCCACCTAAAGCAGAACTTGTTGGAATTCAAGCTTGGGTCATTCTGGCCCCTTAACAAATAGCCAAAATAATGTTCAGTGTGGATTTGCTCCCTGTTGACACAAAAAGGCTATCGTACTGACTCCAAATACAAATGAAACATTTTCTCTTTTGTGAAGAGTGAACAAACTAAATTACTGATTTATAGTTCCAACCCACTTTTGTTTTTCCCTATAAAAACATTTTAAGAGTAACCTATAGCAGAAGTTCTCGCTTCTAGGCATACAACCCTCTGTGTGTCGTGTAGCCAAATATTCCCCTACTGTAAACATGCCATAACAGTTGTTGACTCTTGCCCATACTCCCTGAGCAGCTGAAGAGAAGAGGCATGATCCTTGGCTTCCAATAGAGAGGAAAATGTTTGAGAGGGACAGTCTTCTTAAGTGAGGCACAAAGGTTTCACTTTTTGCAATAATTGTGGGTGGGACAAGTGGGGCAGTAGAAGAGACATAAAGGCATAAAGAGACATAACCCCATCAGTACTATGGCAAAACAAAGGTGTTTGTTACTTCAAAAAGGTCAACCGGCATGTGGATGTAGGTGAAGCAGCACCTCTCTGTTTGGGTTTAACCTTTTGTGGGTGGCAATGATTACTATCATCATCTTGTTCCAGACTAAGGGGTGGAGAGGGCAGAAGGGGCCAGGTCTAGGCATAACAGAGCATACTAGGCTAAACCCCCAAAAGATTGTTTTTATGAGAGAGCACACTCATGTAGATAAGCACCCACAAGATAGCTACCCAGAAGTAAGCCCTACTAAATTCCATAGAACTGTGCTGAATGCCCTGCTCTCCCCCCAATGCTTGCTTATTTTTCCTTATTTGGGGGTGTTGCTAACCTCCTTGATATGTGTGCTAGCTCAACATCATAAAAACAGCTAAGACAACCTCCTGTAGCAGTCTTTGCACTTTGCTTAAATAGGGGATGACATGGCAGGGCAGTCAGAACAAGATGCATATTGCTTGTCTTCACATTTGAGTTCTGCCAGAACAATAAGTCCAGCCCACCTGGCTGCTGAGATTGGCATGTGCCAGCAAATTGGGCCTCTTAGCCACCTGACCAGGTCAGAGGGCAACTAGATGGAACCAAATACTCCTAAATCCTCCAATCAGCTAGCCCTGTGATGAGTCATTAATCAGAGTTACTTTTGGTGGTTGTTATTTTAAGTTTGTGCTTGCAGCTGGAGAGCTGTGATGCTCAGGTCCACCATGGCAGCAGGCTTTGTGAAAGAATGCCATTTGACCAAGTGAGAGAGGGACCAGCTCCCTCTGCTGGGTGCCAGTAGTAACTAGGGATGTGCATTTGGAGTTGGAAATAGCTGGATGAGGGTATGTCTGATCTGGCATAGTGACAAATATTTCTGAAATTGAATTCAAGGGTTCCAGGTATTTAGAATAATTCCTACTCTTCAGCATCCCATTGACTCCTGTAGAAAGCAGGCTAGGCTGCTTATAAGAGGACAGTGAAACCTAACAAAAGCAAATACAGGTTGAGTATCCCTTATCCAAACTGCTTGGGACGGGAAGTTGTCTGGATTTTGGATTTGTCTGGATTTTGGAATAGTTGCATAAATATGAGATATCTTGGGGATGAGACTCAAGTCTAAACACAAAATTCATTTAGGTCTCATATACACTTTATATATAGCCTGAAGGTAAATTTATACAATATTTTTAATTTTGTGCCCCGGCATGTCTTGCGCTATGATAGCCAGGTGCTGGAAAAAGTGGTGTGTGTTTTTTTAAGTCATAGCCCCCAAAATGTCTGGATTTTGGAATAGTCTGGATTTCGGATGTAACCAACCTGTAGTTTTTCACCCAGTGTGTAATTCGTCTGTAGAACTCCTTGCCACAGGATGTGGTGATGGCACCTGGCCTAGATGCCTTTAAAAGGGGTTTGGATAGATTCATGGAGGAAAAGTCCATCACAGGTTACAAGCCATAAGCAACCTCCTGGCTTTAGAAGTAGGTTTTCTCTGTGCCAGGTGCAAGGGAGTGACAACAGGAAACAGGTATCTTGATCTGTGTGCTCAACTGAGGTATCTGGTGGGGCCACTGTGAGATACAGGAAGTTGGACTAGATGGGCCTCATCCAGCAGGGCTCTTCTTATGTTGTTCCTCATGCACCTGGCTTGGCTGCTTAAGAAAGGAAACCACCATTCCCTGGACAGCTTGGCACAAAGATGGTGAGTCGTGTTCCCATAGTTTTGCCAATGGACAGGAGAATACTGTGAGAACAAAACTGAAAGTGGCGCTGACACTTATGAGATCCTGAAGCAGGCACAAACAGCTGACAGCACTGTCATAGTGGACCTTTCCAAATGAAAGGCTGCCAGAGCTGTTTACATAATTTCCATTCTGGCACCTGCCCAGTAGCTGTCAATTAGCACTCTGTATGCTGAAACAGTTCATTTCCCTTTCTAAGCACCTCAACCTACATTTGATTTCCTACCTAATCCTTAGTGTATATTTACTTAATGGTTAAAAATAAGATTTAGGATTAGTTGATTTATATGTTAAATTTTAGGTTAATAGGGAATTGTTAAAGTCTAGAGCCCTTTGGTTTGTTAGATTTAAATAGATTTTGGCCAAGGTCTGTGATTTGGTCTGGTGTGTGATTTTTCTTCTTTTTTGCCTGTGTTCTACTGTAGAAGAATCAGTTGTGTTTTTTTTTGGGGGGGGGGGGGAGAACAGTCTGCAAGCAGTATGGGACATGGGTATGGTAGAGGACATGGGTGCACTGGCTGCAGAAACACTGCCCACCCCTCCTACAGTACCTGCTACTGAGGGGAGAAGAGGAGAAAGACGGCAGTCAACTCCTTGGGAGCTCCCCAGACCCACCCCAGAATCTACCACACAGCTGCCTTGCTCAGCACTGACACCAGCAGGCAATGGTACAGAGTGCATGTCTCTGGCAAGGAGGTGGCACACTGCTGCTGGTTCACAGTGGGGGAGATGTGAATGAACCAAGCATGCTCCAGTGGCGCCTGTCTGCAAGCCAGCAAGGGCAAGACTGAATGTGGCACTTTTCACCCAAAGGGCTGATGTAAAGGATAAGGGTAGCATCAGCCCTGGGACAGACTGGCAGCTTGGGCAGCAGCATGGAAGGGGGCTAGATTTACAAAGAGCACTACACATTCCCTTCCGAAGGTGTTCTATGCAGCCCCATTGCTATCATATCAGATGAAAGCCCAGCAATTAATCTGAACAGTTTTTCTCCAGCCCCCATTTTTAGCACAGATCCCCTGTGGAAAACAGCACTCTGGTCAAAAGAAACTCCCCTTCAAGAACAAACACACACACCCCTCTGATAGGGGGAGGAGACTGAGGGGACTCAAGGGAGGCACTCTTTCAGAAGCACATGACCCTGAAGTTTCCCTCATCTTTCCAGCTGCACTTACCCCAAACAGTAGTGACAAGACAAGTCCCTGTTGGAAACAGGCAGTGGAAAACTGGTGCTCCTGAGACAATAATCTGGAAGCATTTTTGCCAGTGTGCATGCACTGCAAGAAGGAGCTTAAGCATGGGCAGGGTTTGGGCTGTCTCTCCAATAATAGTGGGCTCAGGCACCTGAAGACCTCAGCACAGAGCACTGTAGGCACCATGAACACTAAGTGACTTCCTTATTCACAAGTAAAGGGCCAGCAAAGGGTGAGCACATAGATGGGCTGGTGGTAAGAGGTAGCAGTTCCCCATCCTTAGCACAGCTCCAGGCTGCTCTAGAGGAGCTTGGAGTGGAACAGGAACAGGCCTTCTGCAAATGTAAAAATGCCATGATCACTCATGGCCTGCAGAGGGATTATAGCCCTGGATGACCAGCCAGTCCCCACGGTGGAAAATGTTGGTTTCCATTGATTCATAGCAGAACTGGCACCCTGTTGCCAATTGTCAGCCCAGACCACCCTTAGCTGGGGTGGTGCTAGATTTAGAGTAGAGTGTCAGGCAATTTGTACAGCAGCTGTTGACTAGGGCACAGGTAGTACATTTTACAAATGACATCTAGAGCAGCTAGGGGGCAGTGCTGCCTATTTCAGAAGTGGAGGTGTCAGGCATAAAGCAACACTCAAGGGCAGGGTACAGGTGGGCTGTGGGTACAGGGAGAGCAGCCACACAGCTGCCAACATTCCAGAGGCTCCGAGACATGTTTCAGCAACAGAGACGAGCTTGAGAAAGGCAGGTCTGCTTGTCACAGGCAACGGTGCAAACATGGCGGTAGCATTCCAAAACCCTTTCATTTTGCCAGCCTGGTGTATGGTCCACACCCTCAAGCTGGTGGTTTTGGATGATTTGCAGAGTATGAGAGACAGATAAGTACCTAATAGAACTGAGTGGGCCAGAACGGTGGCATGGCACTTTTCACTGCAATATCTGGGGGCAGTGAGCTGCTGCAGCAAAAGCAAGAAGAATTGGGGTTACCACAACACTAGCTAATCCAGGAGGTGGTAACCAGGTGAAACTACTTTCAACCAGCCTGAAAGAATGCTGGGGCAGCAAAGGGCACTCCATGACCTGGCCCTGGAAGCTCCCATTGGGGTGACTGCTCCTCCGGGCAGAGAGGAGGTGGGGTATTACAGCTCAGGTGGTCTATGTTCTCCAAAGCTTTAAGGGTGCAATGCAGTCCCTTGGTGGGGCAATAGGCATCCTAAGCCAAGTGATTTCAATGTTCCAGGGCCTTGATGATATGATGAAGAGTATAAATTGAAAAACAGTCTTAGGGAGATGGGGGACTGCTGAGGGGCAAAACAGCATTTTTTCAAGGTGATGGCCCTGGCCTCATTCATTCCCCAAAGCAATTCTGCACCTAGAAGTTGCTATCATTAAAGGGGGGGGGGGAGTTGACAAATGAACACAAACACACCAACATTTATGCAGCACCATTGAAAAAAATTATGTATATATTTTTAAAGCAGGTAACCCATCTGAAGCATTGACAGAGCCGGTAGAGATGCAACACCAATAACTGAGCCAGCATTGTGTGCATAATTGCAAAGCTGGGAGGAAGCCAGGCTCACCTCATAGCTGAAGGGCACATTGTGAGAGGTTTTTTTTAAACATCCATTTTTACTCCAATATGGGTATGTGTGACAATATAATAGTTTTGCCTATCCAGTTCCATAGCTGGGTTTCAGGATATGCTTCTCTTTGCTTAAGGAAGCGTAATTCTGATAACAAAAAAGCAATGCTGTTATACAGCAGAACAAACAAATCTGTTTGTTCTCACAATGTTAATCCACAGACAATGGATAGCTCTTTCCTATTCACTTTCAGAGGACTCTCCCCCCCCCATCAATTGTAGGGATTCATCACAAAGGAACCCACAAAAACTGAAGGCATAAAGCACTTACTGTATAATATAGCTTTAAGTAGAATAAACTGCTTCCACAAACATGTGCACATAACCCTTTCTTTTCTACAACCCAAAGTGCTTCTCAAATACACTAATTGCACCTGAATATTCTTATTTTAAAGACAGCTTTGAAAAAAAAAAACTGAGGTTTTCATAGTCAACTTCCTCCGAGAGTCTCAAGTATTGTTTCCAAAAGCAGCAGCAATTACGAAACACACATTAGTGATTGTCCCATCAACTTGCATTTTCACCGAGTTTTCATAGTCTGCTCAGTTTCTCTGAAGGAGGGTCTCATAAATACAGGTGCTCAGAGCACCGTTTCCCGTACAACTCCAATGAGACTATGAGGCCGTTCGTGCTCCGTCCGCTGAGTTCTTCTCTCTAGCAGCCGGTTTTCTGCCGTAGTGAACGTACTCACATCCCCACAGCTCTCCAAGTGCAGGAGTCCTGGGTGCTTTCTAAAAGGCAGAGTATGTGCCCTTGATGTCGATGGATGAGCAGGGGTCATTACCTTCAGAAATGAAGAACAGGAAAATTAGTACCAGTGAGACAAATTATTGGTTTTCATGATATAACATGTTTTTATAAAGCATTGTAAGATTGCTTTGCTACAAAAAGTGTCAACCTTGATGAGGCATTTAATATGTACTACATGTCTCTCCCCCCATACCAGCTTTGGGGGTGGGTGGGTGTGAGAATGACCAAATCCCCTTGCCAGATCCTCCCACCAGTGTGTGCTGCTCCACTAGCATGTGCCCAATGGGTCACAGACAGAAGGAGCTTGGTTTTGGACCACATTTTTACATCCCTTTAAAACTTGTCAGCTTCACACACAAGACCCATCTTGCTTTTAGTTATTTTTGAAGTACTTTTCAGCTGCAGTAGTTCTGAATACACACCACCATTACTCCCATATGTAGTTAGTATATATGTTTGTGCTGCTTGCTATCTCAATCTAGCTATAGGAATGAGGATTGAACATATGTAGTGTTTTTTTAATTAAAAAGTGACAAATTATTAAAACAAAAGTTCCCCCATACTCACTACCACTTGCCATTCTCCTATTTTTTCCAGCTCTGGTGTGTGTTTGTGTGTGTGGGGGGGGGATTAAAATGAACAGAAAAATGTTGAACTCTGGGCTTAAGCAGAGAGCGAGTTAACTTTAATAGGATTTCCCTATCATCATTTCATCATTAGAATAAAGGCCCCCCAAATATCTTGTTTGACTGAACAATTGTTTTCCCCCCAAAACAAAGCAGACAAGAGAATGGCAATCCAAGCCAAAGGTCATATTTTGAACTGTGCTGCTATTTCAAAACTACAGCTGCATCCTGGAAGCTGGAGATGTCACCTAAACCAAGTTCAGTTATGACAATAGGACTACCTGTTCAAGGAAGCTGGCACTGGTGATGGCTTCCTCCATGTGCTCTTCGTCTGATTTTAAAACAGATTTTATGTCTTCCACTAGTTCATGTATGTCAGGTGTCATGGTGCAAGAGGACTGCTCCAGGAACTTTGCCACAAGCAGTTTAGTATCTATGTACGATTTGTAGTCTATCAAAGACCGAGGCCTTGAACGTAAAGCCTTCGCTCTCAGACTCTTTCGCAAAATGACAGTAGCCAGTTTGGGTTTTAATTCTGTTTGGGTGGCAGCTTCACAGCTTAGCACTGGACCTGGAGACAGAGAGAGATTCATTGGATGCAACTGAGTCATTTACAGAGGAGACACACATACTGAAATTTCCACCACAAAAAAAGAACCAATCAAATACTGTAAGTAAAACACATTACTGCTATTAAGGCAAAATGTGGAAGTATTTTCTGAATACTCGAAATCACAGCCAAGGACCAAACAAGGAGAAAAATATCCTGTAATTACCAAATAAAGCATTGGGATGTGGAAACTGTGCTATGGATAAGAAGAATTTAAGTGGGAAGGTCTAGCATTTCATCTCCCCCCTTCACAATAGCAGATTGCCATCTAGAGAACCACCACAGGGGCATTTCTCTTTCAGGTATACAATTAAACACAGTACTCTAACATAATGATTGTGAATTAATGTATTAACTCCTAAAAGGACTTACAGAACAATTCCCCCTTTACCCAAATACCTACCCATTTCCACTATTAAATAGCAATTTTATTAGGTGCCAATACTAATTCTACTTCATCAGGACCATGCTCAGCAGGGAGTGATAATGGAGGACAGGAAAAAGAAGGGAGGAAAACTATGGTCAACCTTGGAACCAAGAACAGAAATGGTCTAATGCCATGGAAGTGGAATTATTTAAAAAAGGTACACATGAATGTACATAAAGATCTCTCTGATAAGAGAAAAGCAAAACACAGTCACCTCTAGCTGAAGAGTTATGAAGTAGAGGATCACTTTTTGACCGTTTTCTTAGAGGCTTAAGGGCTTTCTTGCAGGTTCCTGCAGGTGCTGAATTCTGATTTGGATGCAAGCTAGTCTCTCTAGTCAAAGAACTGAGATCGTCTCCATCCACTGCAAAAATCCAGAAGAGACAGGAAAATCAGTCAGCATAAACTTGCATACGATTCACAGACAAGATCCTCGGGAGGTGCATTAATAATTCATTCAGATAGATTTCCATGGTTATTTTTAAGTTAAACACTGGCTCCGGAGCTTTTTTTTTTATAATCTTCCTCCTTGAAAAAATGTGCTACAAGAGTAAAATCTTACCCGGGGTGACATCAGAGGTTGGCCAGATCAAGCACGAGCTGAGGGCCCACAAATTCAACCCTGAAGTCCCCACTGCAGGCAGTGGTGGTACAAGCTGCCCAACTAAGCATCAAGCAAGAGAGAAGACGCTGCCTGACATCCCTCCCTCAGAGCATCTTCCAGTTGCTCCTGTCCCTTTCTCTGACCCTTCCAGCCAGGGAAAGAAAAAGGAACCATCTTGGAGAGCCCTGAGGGAGAGGTGCCTTCTATCTGTGCTGAGATGCTCCTCTCAGGTTTCCCCAAACTGGATGGGGAAACCAGAGTCGTAGCAATAGATGGTGTGTGTGTTTGTGTGGGGGGGGTAAGCAAGGCACCCCCACCCCACACACACCAGGCAGCAAGCGGGAGGTGCGCGTGGCAAAAGTGGTGGCGGCCTTTTTTCTTCCACCCCAGCTGCAAAGTTTAGCCCGTCCACCGGGGCTCCGTGTAGGCTTATCCCGGCTGAAAAATGCGGGAGGGGGTATTCCGGCCGGAAACAGCACTGGCGGGGGTGTGATTCAGTGACGCCACCCAGGGGTGCATCACTGAATCCCGCCCCCGGTAGCACATGATGACACCCCAGGTCCCCTAGTGGCTAACTATGCCACTGAGGGAAACAGAGCAGTGTCCTTGAAGGATGTCTCTTGGCACTGCAGGCACCCTCCAAGATTACTCTACTGCAGAGTTTCTCAATCTTTCCCGTGCCACAACACATCTTGTTCTCCGTGGTGGGTCACGACACAGGAACGACTCACCGGCAGGTCCTGGAGTCCTCTTCCGGGTTGCACCGGGCCGGTGACCCACTCTATTGGCCTTCGCGGGCCTCAGAATGATCCACAGAAGCCTCCGGAAGCAATTTCTGGTAGTTGCTCCCTGAGGCTTCTGCGAGCCATTCTGAGGCCCGCGGAGGCCAACAGGGTCACTAGCCTGGCGAGACCCGGAAGAGGATTCCAGGGCCTGCCAGTGAGTTGTTGGGCTTCCAGAACGGCGCTGATTTGGAGCCAGAGACAAGGGTGGGCCCCACTCGTGACCCACCAAGTGGGCTCTGCAACCCAACAAGTGGGTTGCGACCCACAGTTTGAGAAGCGCTGCTCTACAGGAAGACGGGAAACATATGCAAGCACAGAGTAGTTCAGAATCCAACCTGGTCTGAGAGAGCCCACTAGACCCTGGCACGGTTCTCGCCTAATATATTTATTGATCATAAATATATACTTTAATTTTCAGAGCAGAACTACTCATTGTCACAATTGTCAGCAATAGGATACTCAAGCAATTTCTAAATACATCTTTACAGTGTCACATCTGGCAAACTGTACTCAACAAGAAACACAAAGTGCAGTTAATCATCTTACAAATTTGGGGTCACAATCCAGTTCTTTCATGCAGGAGCTGGCAGTGTGAGCACACAGATGCAGCTGGCCTTCAAGACAGAAGTCACTCAAAGAGCAGAAAGATCCAAAAGTCGCCACTAGGTATATGACCTAGTAGCTAAAAGGAAAACTACCAGACCAGGTAGCTAAGAGGAAAGAGGCATGCAACAAGCTGGACCCAGAAGATGCCATTCTAGTCAGTGCCTTCTTCCTGACTCCCCAACCACAGCCTGATAAAGTGCAGGGGACCCGTAAAGACTTTAGGTCCTTTGTCTTCTATGAGACACACAACTCCCATAAGATTTCCTCCTACCATGGCACACATGTGGCATTTCTTTCTTTTTTTCTAATTTAAATCACTTTTACCCTGCCTGTCCCCCCCCCAAAAAAAAAAACAAAAAAAAAAAACAGGAAGAGGCAAGGCAGCTAACAACAACCTGGGGGAAAAACCGACAACGTAAAACATCCAAAAGCAACCATCACTAGCAGCAATCACTGACTCAATTATACCAAATCCAGAAAAGCAAGATGAAACAAAAAAAGCCTTCAGGTGATGCCAAAAGCCAATCTTAGCTCCTAGAGGGAGGGAGTTCCACAACCATGGCAATCCAATAGAGAAGGCCCTTTCTTGTGTCAACCCCATCCAAATGTCAGGCAGCAGCAGCACTTGCAAGACCTGTATGGACCCTCCTCATGGTGTGACCAGACCAAATAGGACTCATGCAGCTGAATACCCTGCCAGGGGGCACAGTGATTAAGCATGGCCTGAGGCGACAACACCACGGTGTGGGTTTTCCCCACACACAAAAACCACCATATATGCAACAGCGAAACTGTCTCTTGCACAGTGGGGGGGGGGGGGGAAGGCACCTGAAACATCATGCATTCATGTCAATATTTTAATATACAGAATCTAATAATGTGTTAAGAAAATATTTTAAACAAGTACTTTTCACAACCCTATGGGAATTTTTATTTCAAAAACAATCTTTCCCCCTCCCTTAATTTTTCAGGTCTCCAAGTCAAGAAGGTAAATATTTTAAAGTGATACGATAATTCACACACATCAAGAGAGAGACAAGCTCACATGCAAATAAGGAAGCATTTCCTTTATTTAAAACCAGTGTAATGTTTGTCAACTTTACAGGTGGCTAGCGTTTCTCAAAAATCACCAAGAAGCTAAAGAGGAGTGTTAATCTACTCTTGCAAACCACAATGTGTGCGCCTAGCCTGGCAGGAGGCTTTTCCACCACTATGAACAATCAGGAAAGGCAAGACGAGGAAATGCCTGTGCAATTAATTGCTGCAGAATTGGGGGAAGCATCCAATAATGTGGATTTTGCCTTGTGCTTAGAAATGTACCACACCAGGATTCTCTATACTATACCTGCCTAGAGCCAGTTTTCATGATATAAAAGAATATTAGTCACACTGACAGGTAGTTTGTCAGTACACTGGCAGTATATATTGAGCGAAAACTTTCATGGCCAGAAACAGTATTCCAGGACAAAGGATTTAAAGGTAAAAATGCCATGTAAAAAATATTTACCAAAGCCAAAAATTGAATTAAAAACAATTTAAAAACACAAATCTTTAGAATGCTACAAGGTGTTAGAAATAGCAAGCAAAGAATAAAAATCATTTAAAATACAAAGGCAAATGGACCGACGTTTCATCCTAAATCATAGGACATTTACTAGGTCTAAAACAGCATGGCTGTGGATGTCGATTTGCCTTTGTATTTTAAATGATTTTTATTCTTTGCTTGCTATTTCTAACACCTTGTAACGTTCTAAAGATTTGTGTTTTTAAATTGTTTTTAATACGATTTTTGGCTTTGGTAAATATTTTTTACATGGCTTTTTTACCTTTAAATCCTTTGTCCTGGAATACTGGCAGTATACTTCACTGAAGCCGAGAAGCAGGAGTCACAAACAAAGCTGTCAACCCAGAAAGGCAGAAGGGAAAGTCTAAAAAGCAGGAGGCACTATCTTAAATTTAACCTGCCAAATATGAATATTTGAAGAGCGCATTGAGCGCATTGTGGACAAAACTTTAAAGAAGTCAAGTTCATTCCTCAAGCAACAAAGTCAACCCTTAAACTGAGCTCTGAAAACAAGTGCGTTTCTGCATGCATTGTATCATCTTGGTCCAGTTCCTTTTGGCAAAACCATGAGCTGACTTTTCTGATATAATTGTGATAAATCCAGGTGAACTGCAAAGTTCTATTTGCTTCCAAGATCAAACGGTTTGATTTGATAACAGATAAAGACCAGCTGCTAATAATTATTGCAAGAACAGTGGACTATTAAAGCCATAGTGTTATCTTCAGCTATAGCTTGCAGAGGGCAATAGGAGAGCTGCAACTGATAGGAAAGACATGTTTTTACTGGGCAGTAATAAAGTCTAGCTTAGGAGTCAAATGCTCCTTGGTAGGCACAGGGAATACGGCTGTTTCCTCCCATGAGAAAGCCAAGTTTCAGAGTTTCTGCCAGAGATGAACAGATTTAGTGTCATCCAGCGACTCCACCGCTAGCAAGGCAATCAATATCACTGCTGAGTACTGCCAAACAGACAGAGAGAATCAGCACTTTCCTCTGCTGTTCTAAACATACCCTCTTCTTTGCCACCCACATTTCTAACTGCATTAGGATTATATTGACAGAAAGCTACTATGAGTCAGCCCTAATCTATGTCTGTCTGTTCTTGTCCATCTAGAGATGCAGAGCGGTAAACATCATTTCATCAGGGTCCCTGTAGCTAGCCTTTCCCTGCTAGGATACATTATTTCTGTACGGCAACAAGATGCATGAAAAAACCTATTGCTTATTCACCGATATCATATGCCAGAGTAGAATTTGCATAAATACTTCCTGGCAAAATACTGATTTTTTTTCTCTTCACACTAGCCTGAAGTTGCTATGATCTAATAAAAATTGCATTGTAAACTAGTCTTGAACAGACATGGCTATTCTTAGCACTTTTGTTTACTACTTTCTGCTTATATTGAGTGAAAAATAATCAAATCAACTCTAAGAGAACTAAGCAACTCTGTGGAAAGCTCCCTTGCAAAAATTTGTTATCAACCAAGTCCTAAAAAGACATAATAGCTGGTGCAGCTAACAACAAGTATCAGCAGCACACACTTCACTTCTGGGCATTTTTAAGGCAAACTATGGACCATGGTTAGATTAGGTTTGTAGAGATACATACATACATAGTCAGGAGTTTTAAAACGTAACTCAGCTAATATTTATATAAAAAATTCTAGAGTGCCTTTCTGTTCAAAAAGAACACAACATTTCACTTGCAGAATTACATGAACAGAATTACATGTAAAAAAGGTACCCAATGCACACACTAAAATGCATCTTCTGACCAGTTTTGGTTTTCTTTTTTAACCAACAGCATGAGAGGTGGTGTGCACACAATGGCCTGAAACCACAGTGGGCAGCTTTAGCACATAGCCCCCACCACCATCAGTATCCCAAAGTTCTAAAGCCCACCCCTGCGCCATTAAAAAAAATTAACACAAGCATCAAAAGCATGCATTTCTATGCACATCTAGTTTAAGCCCAAACAAGTTAAATTATTCTTATTCCTTGGGCAGCGCAATCCTGCCTAAAGATCCGCGGGAGGCCCTAGGGCTGGATCCTATCCCCGTTCCGGACAGATAGAGGGAAGGGGACATTCGTCCCCTTCCCCCGATGTAGCGCTGGGAGGCCCCAACGGGCGTCCTTGGATTTCTGCCACCTTGAGAGCTGGTGTAAATCAGAGGCGGCTGTGTAATGGCCGCCAAACCTGGGAATGGGATGGGGATGCAGCAGCCGCCCTCCCTGCCCGTCTCGGCCAAACGCCGCCCTCCCTGCCCTTGCAGCTGCCGGCAGGAGACTTACCTTCCCCGGCAGCAGCTGGGTCGATCCAGCATCAGAGTGAGGGCTGCTGGCCTCCGATCAGGCAGCCCTTACTCAAAAGTAGTCACAAACATGCTTTACGGCACGTTTATGACACTTTAGAACGGCGGAGCGCATGCGCTCTGAACAGTATAAAAACCTCTAAAGTTGACAAATGGCAGAGAATCAGATCAAGCAGTACAGAAAACATGTTCATAAAGAAAAACTTACTGTACAAGTAAGAGGCAATCTAGACATTTCATGCAAGTAGCAGGATGTAAACCATTTATATATTTAAATGAAAAGCAGTATCTGGAGCTCCAAGTTTGAACAGAAGAGTTACAGAGATAGGGGGTTATTCAATCCTTTCTCCCTTGGCTATTTGTCCATCCAAATCACTAGCTCCGCCTCTCTAGAAGTTTCTCTTCCTGTGAGGTTCCAGCTGCATATTTTTCAGGGGAATCAACTGGAACACTCTTTGAGAGTGGGCAATTGTCCTAATGAAATCAAATGTCACAGACGCCACACAAGTATTACGGAAAAGGGGACAAATGGTTGCTGCTCTGTGATAAACCATAATAAGAGACATGTACTAAAGTAACATTATTCTGTTGCTAGAAATGTTTGTTACAGAGATGCAGTGCAAAAATATGACTTATATGAGGAAAAAATCATTATGATAATTCATCATCATTAATGTAATTCATCATTAACTCCAGCAGAACACTTTCAAACACAGAATTCTAACACACTTAAAACTATAAAATCTTTACCTTGAGACATGTGTATATCATTTTGCCCCGGTGGACCACTAACAGCTTCAGCAACATCTGAAATTTGAGAGATGCCTCCCTAAATACAAAATTAGCAAATATTCAAATAAATATCGATAGGGAAATTAGGAGGTGGGGCAGGCTCCAACTTCATAATAGTTACATACAAGAACCATCATCAGTTCTCCAACAAACAAGCCATCACCACTGAAGCAACTCTGAAGTTCTGGCTCTTGATAAAAGAGCCCCTCATCACATTTTTAAGGTTAATACATTTTTAAGGCAGTGAGTACACCATTCTTGGGTCATTTTTTTAAGCAAAAAGCCTAAAATCTATGATTGGAAGACCCTCTATTATTGAAATAAGTTATATAAATACATTTGATTCATCTGGGAGGGTAAAAAAGATTTTCTAATTTTAAAAAGTGTGCTATAAGCAACAAGACATGCACTATGTTCCTAGAAGTACAAGTGGCTAACAAATTTGTTAAAAAATTAAGAGGATAACTTTCAAAAAGTATCAGCTTCAAAATGTCACATTCAGATTGAGGAGTTTTTAGCAACAAAAAGGAAGGAGATACTCAAGATACATCTCACCTTAATTAGATGAACATCTTTAATTCTTGTTTACTGACCTCCAGCTACATAAAACCTGTCCTAGCCTTATTCATATGCATAACAAAAACCCTAGAATTGCAAATGCTATTGTCTAAATGTGAACACTTATCCTGACCTATCTGAAAGCATGTTACAAGGGACCATACCTGCTCGTGACTGATCTGGCTCACCACAGCTTCGTAAGGAGGTGGGGGATCAAGTGGGCAGAACACCTCCACTCCTTTAATTCTGGCCCCATAAATATGTGGAAGTGGAATGACATCTGCACCCAGCATCCTAGGAGAAAGTTTGATTAGCTATAGAACTCCCCGAGCTTTTCTAGGGAAGATGCTCACAAAAAAAAATGCAATGATTGTACCAGATTCCTTAATTCCTTGAGCAATTTGTAGGACATTCTTTTGCAAGGATCTTCCCAAAGGCAAGCCCAACAGCAACAACAACAACAACAACAACAACAACAACAAAAGAATGGACAATTTCCTGAGGAGAACAAAGTGTGCCAAAGCATTTTAATACAGAGTCTAGTTAAAGCGTGGATGCTATACGCGACATCAGAACTCACTAAATGAATGCAAGAAAGTCAGGATTACGGTCTCAGATGAACATAATGTGGAAAGTGCATATGCAGCCAAACACATTTTTGAGACGCTGAGCACTGGCACTACAGTGAGCAACACTAATGTAGGATAGAGACTCTCTCTCCTCAACCTTCCCTCCCCACCATTCTGTGCTAATAATGTTCCATTAACATTTTCCGTTCCTTTTTTCGTGCTTAGGCTGCAGGCACATAGAGCTGTCTCTATGGCCAATAGCTAATTCTAGACTCATTAATTCTAGCGTCAGAACCCAGTGCAGTAGTCCTGAAATATTCATGAAATCCATCTTCGACACGCTGGGTCTGGTTATCTGTGAATACATTCTAGGTTCTCTTTAGTGAAATGCAAACCATGTTAAGATTCCATTTTTTACGTGCCTACTGTGTCTTGTAAATGTCAGCTTTGATTGCATGTAATTATCCTAGCATTTAAAGTTTCCTACTATATTTAACATTCTCTGCCTTGTTTACCATTGAACAAAACAAACACTAGGCAAAAACCCCTAAAAGCAAGGGTTTCCCATGAGTCATGGTTGATAGACAGTGCTTAACAAATGTTATGCTTACAACAAGGGTTAAGTGGATGTTTAATTGGATTACATATATTTCCAAATTGTGGTAAACTGGAAAGGGCACCTTATCATAGTGCAGTCAAGCCACTGATAAATATTCCTTAGATTGTATCCTAACAAAAGCACAGCATATTCTAACTGAGGAGTTGAGCAGGAGATACAGTAAAAACAAAAATTTTATTGTGCAAGAATGTGCTGCAAGTTTTAAAACCTTTGAGTTACACACCTGCAACAAGTTTAGCAAACCGATTAAACCAGTGTTCCCAGACTTACCAGCATTACGACGCCCTTCCTCCAGCTGGCGCTGGTCACAGAACCTGGAAGTGATTGCGATGACATGTGATGTGATGCCACTGCCACTTACTTCCGGGTTCCGCGATGCAACCTAGAAATCCGCAGTAAGAGCCCTCAGGGCTGGAAGGCAGGCAGGCTTTTCAGATGACGAAAACATCGCTGTTGGAGCTCTGCCCACCGAGCCTCTGTTCCGCAGATTTCCAGGTTGCGTCATGATCGCACTGCCAAGCAGCTTGGATGGGAGCATTCTATGGCGCCCCTGGGGGTTCGCCGCGGCTGCCCAAGGAGTCTTGACTCACACTTTGGGAACTGCTGGATTAAATCATAGTGTACGGGGAGAGAAAAGAGTTTAGAGGAGGTAGTACAGCTAAGTACAAGTTGTTTCCTGCCTCTCACCTGCAATTTATATTTCACTAAGAGATAAAACAGAAAAAGAGTTGCCAAGATCCTACCTTTTCCAGACACACATGCACAGCAGTATCTAAAGATGACTACACTGTCGCATAATTCTTTGGGCCATGAAGTCCTCCCAGTCATTTTTCCCCCTCTCCAAACTACTTATTTCTGGTGACATAAAGTGGACAGGTGGGTAGGAATAATCCCCGCCATGCTAAAGTTCCAGTAGGGTGGGGCTCTAAGTCATTGCCTTACTTCAGGACATCCCCACCACAAATCAAAGCTACCAGAACTATCCAGAGGTCATTCAATATGAATTTAAGACCAAACCATGGATGGACTAGACTAAAACGCTGCTGCAGACAGCATACTCCCCCCCCCAAAAAAAAAATCAAAAAGGTCAATTTGTGCATCAATTCACCTGCAAATCTAGATATAACAAGGCTGGTGGGACTAGCTAAATAACCCAAGAGTAGCAAGCAGTAGAAAAAATTCATTACTGCTGTTCCACAAGTGCTTGCATTAGAGTTGGTTAGTTCTATAGCAGTTCTCATGTTTTCGCTTGAGCAAGCTGAATATATTTTGATTTACACTATTTCCTCTTTATCAGTACGTTCAACCTATAAGGATTTTCACTTATCCATAGTGTGCATATTAAGACATTCTCTCTTTATCCATACCGAGATTGTCAATATAAGGTCCAGGAATGGCAGCGGCGGCGGGGGGGGGGGAAATCCCTCATGTAGGCAAGGTTGATCTCCCTTTTTACCCAATGGGCTAAACCACCACCACCCCCGCTTTAAGCTCTGGCAAAAGAAAAGGGACAAATTTGCCTTGCATGCCAAGGAAGGAGTTCCAGGAGGTTAGATCGAATGTTGGATTTCAAAAGCCTGTGAGCTTCAGAAGAAGTGCTCTTCAGGACCCTCAGAACATGGAACACAGTTCGGGAAGAGTCACCCTCCTTCATGCAAGATGCACTGCTTGATAGGTAACACATCCCCATGTGTTCAAGGCACACACATTACATGCTGCCTTTTACAGTGCACCTGTTTTTGTGCTATTTTTCTACAAATTACTGTGAATATAGGTCCTAAAGATGAAAAAACTCATAGGAAAAGTGGAAAAATGGATGAAATGCAAGGGAGTTGCTCAGAGTTTGCAACTAAAACTTGAAGTGCTAAGCCTCATTATATGATGCTAGATCTTCTGAAACATTTTCATTGTTAGCTTTAACACTTTATTGATGCTGTATAATATTATTAATTATTGTTTATTTTATTTTATTCTACTCTACAACTTTTTCCTCATGGTATTAGACATTTAGGGAGATTTTTGGATGTTGGAAATGGCTCTGGGACAAGTTAGAATTTTCCCCAATGAAATTAATGTAATAATTGTAACTCCTTATCAAGATTTTTGCTACAACAGCTATTTTCAGGAATGAATTAGGTATGAATAATGAGGGAAAAGTTTCTCTTTTCTTGCACAATATTCTAATACAGGTTGGTACATCTGAAATCCACACTATTCCAAAATCCAGACATTTGGGGGGCTATGACTTTTTTTAAAAAACGTTTTCCAGCAGCTGGCTAGCATAGCACAAGGCATGCAGGGGCACAACATTATGAAAAACATTGTATAAAATTACCTACAGGCTATGTGTATAAGGTGTATATGAGACAAATGAATTTTGTGTTTAGACTTGGGTCTCATCCCCAAGATCTCATTATATTCATGCAAATATTCCAAAATCCAGAGAAATCCAAAATCAAGACAACTTCCAGTCCCAAGCAGTCCGGACAAGGGATACTCAACCTGCACAACATACAAGACAATGTGCAGAAAGTCACCCTTGGATCCAACTAATTTGCCCTTATCAAAGTGACTGTAAACCTGTAAAATAAAGAGCTACATTTTATCTTTTACAAGATATTCGCAAACAAGGCTAAGAACTGCACTTAATCTGCCCAGGAATATATACCAATCCACCCATTTCCCCACCAGTCAGCACATCAATTGCAAGGAAACGACGCTTTCCCCGTCACTAAAAACTTCAGTTCCTGTTGCTGTAAAAATTGTTTTCATAGCAAACAGCATTTCCATCTGTTGCCTGACATATTGTTACAGGTGTGTCATGGGCAACAATGGGTTAGTGTCTACGAAATTATTGGTAGCTAGTAACTGTGTTCTACTCCCTTTCATGCTGAAAACGTTTGATTTTTCAAAATTATTTGGTTTTTCAAAACATTTCAAAATTATTTTTCTACAGACTTAGGAGCATTTCTACTGCAAACATCCAGCTGAAGCAAGTGAAACACTCACAAAATGGCATACACAGGAAAACATTAACAAAGCCTCCTCCTCCACACATGGAGCCTTGCTCCACGTCCTGAACTTATCTTTTTAACTTAGTTCTTGCCTCTGAGCTCCCCCTACTTAGCACTGAAATGAACTATAAAGAGCAAAGAAATAAAATGACAAGTGAGTGCCACACCCCTCAGCAGGAGCAGAAGAGAGGTGGAGATTGTCAGCAACAAGGCACAGAAATCCACTCAGGACAAGCTAGTCTCACAGCATCCTATTAGTCACAAAAATCTGTTAAAAACAACCGTTCCTAAGTGCCCAAATTCCAGCTGCAGCACCTGAGAAAGAGAGAATAGATTCAGATTTCAGAACCTTTACTGGCATAGAAATAATTACACACAACACAAAACAAACAAACACACACAAAAAACAAACAAAAAATTACGTATCTAAATAGGCCATTACTTTGCACTCTGCATTGCGAAGCGTTTCTGTATGGACAAATTAAGGTATTTAGTCACTTGCCTGGTGCAAAACTCATTTTTCACCTGCTAATAAATACTGAATGATCGAGCTCTCAGACTGCCGTAAACTACTCGGAAAAAACAGCCTAAGAAGCTGAAAATGCAACTCCTGGTATCGTATACTGTACAGTGTAGCAGAATACGTGGCAGGGATTCTAAATCCCCCGATTGACAATTACAGCCTCGAGCCTCCTTTGGTAAGACATAAAAGCCCGTCTTTCTTGAGAACATAGAAGAAAAAATACCTTGGCTTGCTACTGTAATTAATCACCAGATGATAGTGGAGTGGAGAGTAGATTCTATAAGCCACTGCCAAAGACTCTTGCCTATCTATATCTACAAGTCTAGTTTTTATTAATCTATGTGCAGCGGCTAACAACCCAGCCCTCAACAGATCACCAGAGAGACCCATTTCTTGGATTTTTTTTTCCAAAAGAGGGCCAGGCCGGGTAAAATAATCAAATCTGTAAAGACACCCCTAAGCAAGGGGGAGAGAATAGAGGAGGCTTGGACCCAAGGACCTTTTAGTACCAGGAGTTCTACATGCAATAGGAGTAACCATGAGTAACCATGCATTCTCTGCTCTAATGCTCCTCCGCTGACACCTACTCTTAAAGGGTTGGGATCCTCTGCTACAGTAGAACAGATTATGGTGACTGAGGAGAATGAAGAAACACAATTCGTAACCACCATCTTCAAGTGCAATCCCATAGTGTGCATTACAGGAATTCCATTTGAGGTCACTAAGGCATCAATGCTCTAGCTTTTTCTCTTTTGAGAACACTCGAATGACCAGCTCTAACTTGTGAAAGTTTCCCAGTTTTTGCTGGCCTATTTCTCAGGACTGCTTCACATAAGATAGTGGTTCAGGTGGATTCCACTTCTGTGTAGAAAGATTGTACAGAACAACATGCAACAAGACAGATCTTGGCAAAGTTACCAGTACCCATGTTTTCAAAACGTCCAAATATATCCTTTCAGGAGCTACTAATCCTTGTAAAGCAGTTAGCTGTAACCAATTTGGGTGTGTGTTGCATTTCTTTTGTGTACTTTGGCCTGTGGCAGCTTTTCCTCTATCCAGGCATTTCCAGGAAATGTTAAATGTTAACCATTACCTAGTAAAGGTAAAGGTATCCCTTGACAATTAAGTCCAGTCGTGTCCGACTCTAGGGAGCGGTGCTCATCTCCGTTTCAAAGCCGAAGAGCCAGCGCTGTACGAAGACGTTTCCATGGTCACGTGGCCGGCATGATTCAACACCGAGGCGCATGGAACGCTGTTACCGTCCCGCTGACGCAGTACCTATTAATCTACTTGCAATTGCTTGCTTTCGAACTGCTAGGTTGGCAGGAGCCGTCGCACGGTTTCGAACTGCCGACCTTTCGATCGACAGCTCATGGTTCAGTGGTTTAACCCACTGCACCAACCCCAAAATATGTCCTTCTGGAATCTGCCAATTTATTACGCTAATCTGCCTCTTTCTCAAGCAGAGATGCAGCTGCCCACCTGGAGTTACATGGTGTCATGCACCTTTTTTCCAATTTGAACAAAGGCACCGTATGGGCTAGGAGTGGCCCTGCCGCGCTCCGCCCTCCATTTCTGTAATAGTGCTGTTACCCAGTGTGGGGGTGCTGGCCATTTGGGGACTAGTAGCTCCTGGCCTTGAGCCTACCTGCCCTAGATAGAGGGATGAATTGGGACAACAGCTACTGCCAGCGAAGTGCTGTTTCCCATGCAACAACTCCAGTTGCACAAGGCGACAAATAAATGCTCGCCTGTTGCTTGGTGCTCTTCCTGTTGCTGCAACTGGGGCTCCACAGCTTGGACATACCTCTCTACTGCAGCCAGGGCTCAAATAGCAGCCTGCTGCAAAAAGATTTACTATTGCTGCTACAGAGTGCTTTAAAGAAATTCTGCCCTCCATCTCCCTGTAAGAGGACACATGCCTGGCTGGGACATGTTAAAAGGTGTTCTGGACCTTGCCTAGTGATCCAGGGGAAGGTGGCATTCTGATGCTTGAAGTCTAGGGGCTCAATCCTATCCAACTTTCCAGCACTGATGCAGCTCGGCCAATGGGGCACATGCTGCATGCTGTGGTGCTGAGGCAGTCATGGAGTCCTCCTCAAGGTAAGGGAACATTTGTTCCCTTACCTCGGGGCTGCACTGCAGCTGCATTGGTGCTGGAACGTTGGATGGGATTGGGCCCAAGAGAGAAAATTAAAATTTAAAAAGTACCAAATGCCTGCACTCCTCCTTAGGATATTTGCAATTCTACTTTATCACAAATTATAAACTCACCCTCAATCCCAATTAAATATTCACGTTGTTTCCCTTACTTCTTATTCTTCCTATGGAAGCTATTGTACAAGCCTTGAAAATTAATACTGGTATCTAATTAGCAATTACTTAATTAGTATTTTCATTACTGGTAAGACAACAAGATTGCAGGTATCAGTTGAAACACTCAACATGTATAAAAGGAAGTATTTGTATGTAGCTTGTTCACTGCCTAAATAAGAACTGAATGTCTAGCTACAATTTATTTCACAGGAAATTGATCTGGCCCCTCAATGACACTTTAGGAGGCCGCGTATCCTAACAGTAGGCTACTGCCATGCATTCTGTTCTAACAGGGGAACATGCGTTTTAGAAGTCACACAGATGGGGTTTCCATCACATTCCGCATGTTGTCTTTTTTGCTATGAGGCCAATTTGTTCAGCTCCGTGCATGCGTTTTCTAAATGAGTCCCCTTTAGCTCCAGAATAGAAACAGATTATGACATGGCTCAGTTTAAGATGCACAAATATGTGAGTACCAGGAGAGAGATCTGGAAAGGAGGGGGCAGAAACAAATAGAAGGGCAACAGAAAAGGTCAGATCACTCTGAAATCTCTCACTGTTGGCAATCTGACCTACTACAGCGAGTCATTTCTCAAACAAGGAGAAGAAATTAAATCTTTTCTATTATTTTTCACTTCCGTGCTTTTGGTATAGTCTCCAGTCAACATGACCCACACATGCCACATAACCATATATTTTTGCAAAGCTTTTCCATCAACAACATTCTTATGTTTTATTAGCATGCTACAGGCTCTTTAATATATGGACTGTGCTGTAATAAGCTATTCTTGCTTTAAGACTATTTTACTGGGGATTAAAAAAAATTAAAGCCTACCAATGTACTCAAAAGCATTCAAAGCTCTGTTCAGCATGAGATGGGTCTAAAACAGAGGTTTCCAACTTTGTCACCAGGTGTTCCACTTGTCAGTCAAATTTTCTAAAGTACCACCTGTGCCAATAAATTTATAATATATATATATAATATTATTATATATAATATTTATATATAAATATTTATTTATATTTTATTTAAATAAATATGTGCACTAGATAGGAGGTAGTGTCAGCAAATTAAGCCACTGTGGTGTCCCCCCCCCCACCAAACAGTGGTACGCACAGATCCATTTCCTGCTTTGGAAACTTATCCAAAAGAGCAGATATATAGGCTTCAGTTCAGGAGTAGAATATCATGCATCCTCAGTTTTCAGTCTCTCTGGTTTTTGGCCTATCTTTCCCCAGTAGAGTTATGTTCCATTCCTCCCCCACCCCGTTGAATCCCCTATTCATGCCTATTGATTTGAATCTCTACAAATATGAACAGCAGCTTTCTCAGAGACGGCTCAAACATAGAAAGAAAAGAAACAGGAAATAAAACGCTTGCCTGCTTCGTTCTTGCCTGCGCCACCTAGTGGTTTAGTGGTGTATATACAGGAAGCAATAGGAAACAGTACAGATGGGAGATAAGGAGCAGAAGCAATGGAGAGAGAGAGAGATCAGAAGGGCAGATAAGAGACCTCCTAGCAGCTGATTACTGCCTATCCAGATAAGGGGCCTTGGGGGGAATCAGCCTTCCACAGATGAGACCAGCAGGTTAGGGATGCTCTGAATTGCAAGTCAGACCTGAGATTAGAAAACCAGATAAGGACCAGCCTGTAGCGTACCACTGGCAGTTGCTCAAAGTAGCACCTGTGGTACACGTACCACAGGTTGGAAACCTCTGGTCCAAAATGTTCAGCATTCCCTACTTTTGGTAAACTGCTCTACTCTAACACTATGGTCAATACAGACCCCGTAAGGAGTTGATTATTCTCTCTCTGAACTAGTTGCCCAATCTATATACCCTTCGGCTGCAATCCTATACTGTTAACACTTTCCTGGAAGTAAGCCACATTGAATACAATGTTACTTCCAAATGCACAGGTAAAGGATTGCACTGTTAGTGAACCTTCATACCCCCACTTTCATACATTGTAGTGTACAGGTCTTTTTCTACATAGTAATATTTTGTAGGCAAAAGGGGGCCTCAGGACTTATTCATTTCCAAGTTAAGGTATGAAAATTATCAAGTAACATTAAAACAAAAACTCCAATGCAGGAGTAATTTGGAAACAAACTGCGGTTTTAATTTTAGACTGCTCCAGATCCTTTTGTAAAAGTGTGCCAATTCATAATACCTTCAGAATTTCTATCTGTTATATCAATGACAAATCAAACTTTATCTACCCCCCCCCATCCAACTACTTCATTTCTATTTTTATTTAAAGTGTCCCGCACTCAAGCTTTTGGAATTATTTGTATTTTATGTAGTAGTACCCGGGATCTCAAATAAGAAAGAAGGTAAATAACAAATAGTTATTATTCAGACACTGTGCACACCAAATTAAACATGAAAGCAAAAAAAAAAACTAGAATACAAGCATGACAGAACTGTATCAGTTTTATGAATCTTCAGTTAGGCAAGGACAACACCCTTCTCACCACACCCATTCCCAAATCTAGTCTATTTTGGTCAAACTACATGTTTCTCAAAGCACATGCTTGTTTTACTACTGTTAAATAGTCAGATCAGGTCCCCCTTCATAAAAGGAGGTGGGGGGCTTTAACTCTAACCTACTGCCATAGTCCCAGTCTGGATCTCATCCCAACGACTGCTATTTGCCAAGGGAAAAAGTTCCCACTGATGTCAATGATAGTTTTTCTTCCCCTTAGCAAGTTACAGTAGAAGATCCAGATGGGGACCGTTTTGAGTGCTATTTAACTTTAGCAAAACAAATATGCACTTAGGTAACAAGTAGCTTGATCTTTTCTTTTAGTTTCCAGTTTAGGAATACTCTTTATACAAAATTTAACAGCACAAGTTAAAAAGCAAAATTAAAGGCTACTTACTGGAGCAGTCCATCTTTAGGACTACTGAAGAATTCAGGATTAGAGGCTCCAATATACTGTATATTATATACAAATATAATGCAGCAGGTCCCCAAGCAATGGTGTTGCTAGCATGCCCGGGGGGTGGGGCGATGACATGTTTTGCATAATCGCCCGTCCCCTGCACTCCTGAAAGGCTTCATTTGAAGCCTTCTAGGACTGAAGGCGGGTGGGGCCATTCAAAGCACCAAAAACAGCACGAAAACCCTCCGCAGCTGCAGACCCAGCCACACCGGCTGCAAAAAAGCAGCTGTGGAGCAGAAAGCTACCACCACGGTTCCTCCTTGCGAAGAGAGCACAGCTGGCACCCGGGGCACAGCAAAAAAAAACCAGCCCCCGCCTGGCTATGCAACTGTCCCCAAGTTACAGACTGATGCACTTCCACACAGGCGTAATACGTTCTTTGGTGGTGCTTTTGCACAATGCTCAGTCAGCAAGAACCAGCTGCTTCAACCTACATATGATTCAACTTACTTACAGAGCCCTGGAACCTAACCTGTACATTGGGGACTTAGCGTATATTGTTATAAAGAATGAATGAAATGCTAGCAGAGAAGGAAATAAATCTACCATAAAGGGTGAGCTGCAGATCTGAGGGGCTGGGTACACGAGTACTAGTAAAGAAACCTGGAGAAGAGTTTCCAGTTTTCCTCTGGGAATGTAGACAACTGAAATTCCTTTAAAAGTCATTATTTATTTAAGAAATTTATACCCCGCCTTTTCCTATGCCGAGGCAAATGCCCAAGGCAGCTTACAACAAGTTAAAATACATAATTTTAAAACAATACATAAGATACATTAAAAAACAGTAAAATCCACTGGGGGGGTGGACAATGTAGAGCAGAAAAAAACAGCAAGGCAGTACATACTGAGGCACTGGGGGCAGACAACAACCCATCACCCAAACGCCAGACAAAACAAAAACGTTTTGAGCCCCCGCTGAAAAGTCATGAGGGAGGGGGTTGTTCTCAAATCCCCTAGCAAGGAGTTCCACAATTGTGGCGCCACAGCAGAGAAGGCTCGCCCACGAGCTGCCATTCCCCTAACTTGAGACAGAGGTGGCACTCACAGGAGAGCCCCCTCAGATGACCTAAGAGAGTGGGCCGGAATGTATGGGAGAAGGCGGTCCCTCAGATACCCTGGACCCAAACCGTGAAGAGCTTTAAAGGTCATTACCAGCACCTTGAATTGGGCTCAGAAACGAATGGGCAGCTAGTGTAGCCACTGAAGCAGCGGTTCAACAGAGTCAAACCGCCTAGCTCCAGTAACCACCCGGGCCACCGCATTCTGCACTAGTTGCAGCTTCTGAACAGTCTTCAAGGGCAGTCCCACGTAGAGTGCATTACAGTAGTCCAGTCTTGAAGTCACTAAGGTGTGGACCACCGTGGTCAGGTCCGCTCGACTTAAGTACGGCCGCAGCTGGCACACCAGCTGGGCAAACGCACCCCTGGCCACAGCCACCACCTGACTTTCCAGGGAGAGCTGTGAAACCAGAAGTACTCCCAAACCGCGCACCCGTTCCTGTAGGGGGAGTGCAACCCCATTCAGAATGGGCAGATGACTCAGTACCTGCATCGAAACTTTCCTGACCTCTGTCTTTTCTGGATTCAATCTGGCAATATTAAGGGGAAAGAATTTACTCCATTTATTCCACTACAAGCTTTGAGGGGGAAAGTGTTAACTCTAATGAAATAGCTGAGAGAACTCTTATTTCCAAAGTTTTAAATCCATTATTTAAAAAAATAAAATAAAAACTGACTTAAGGCTTTAAACCAACCAGGCATTATAAATATGGCACAATAGATCGTGTATTATGTTTATTAATACTATTACTTACTGTTGGGACCAAGGACTGGTAAATAATCACATGCTTTGAGATCCAGAAAATGCTGTTCAGTATTTCACCAGGGTAATCCATCAAGATTTGGATATTACTGCATTCCTATGTTATGCCACCTACTACCTAAGCCCTGCTATCTACTCCATTCTAAAATTATGGAATGTATTACTCCCACCTATTAAATACACACATTTACCTCCTATTTAATATAAAAACATTTCAGTCCAGGAACTACCACTATTGCTTCTGGAATGTTTTGAGCACCTCCGTTGGCAATGAAGGGTCTTAAAAGTCCCTTCAGTTTGTGTAAACAGTGATAAACAGAAGTCCATATTTTGAAATAAACCATCATGTATGTTATTTTGTACATATAACTTAATGTATCTTGCCATAAATGGGTAAGGAATGTATCATTTTCTAAAACAGCAAAATATTGGTACATATCTCATAAATTGTGTTTAGTTTATAAAACATTTGTTTTATTTAGATGAAAATCACTATATTTTAATGCTTGTAAAAACAAGTCAATATGTATTTTTGTTTAACAATTCTCAGAAGTATAAATGGAGAACATGATTTAAATCCACCCTTTTTGCTCTAAGCGGTTTCCAAGACCTGCAGGCTACACCCAAAGTGGTTGGGATCGCAGGTCTGACAATCAGCTTCTATTCTGGCTAAAAAGCAGCAGCTTTAGAATATGGAGCTTTGACAAATTACTACATTTTTCTTATCAGGACTCGAGTGTCACTAAGCTCTTAGATGAAAACCACAAAATTATAGCTTGTAGTCAGCCTAGAATTATTGTAGGTACCAATTCTTGGGGGGGGGGGGGGGAAGAGAAAAGTCATAACATAAGAACATAAGAAGAGCCCTGCTGGATCAGGCCAAAAGCCCATCTAGTCCAGCTTCCTGTGTCACACAGTGGCCCCACCAGATGCCTCAGGGAGCACACGAGACAACAAGATACCTGTGTCCAGTCGCCACTCCCTTGCACCTGGCACAGAGAAAACCCACAAAACCCAAGTCACACATAAATCATGACTTCAAGGAAAATGGCAGCTTTAATAGTAAGAAATGTTGCTGGTTAAATTGGTTGCTGGACAGCAACTCAAAATATCCAAAGCAACCCGTTTCAGCATTTTACCTGCGATTCGTCCTCGGTGTGCAAGAGTAAAAGGTAGCAAAGTATGATGGAGGTGGTACAGGTGGCACAAAATCTTCTGGATCAGAACCATGGCCTTGTTCTTCAGTTTCGTCCACACAAATGGGGGGTTCTTCCTAAAATACACCCAGGATGTATATTGTTAAGACTTCTCCATACAAAGCATAATTCATGGAAGACAAATTTTCCTTTCACAACTCAGCTTCATAGAAAACAATTAATTGTGCCTTGCACTCACTTACTATGCAGGATCTTCTCGTTGTAAATATTTGAAGGTAACGTAGGGCAGCAGCTACTAAACACACTGTGGTGGTCAAGGCATTCAAAGCACAGAGAGCAAAGAGAACTTTCTGTGGAACAAAAAGACTACATAAGTAACAAATGAGTGCAAAGGTAAACCAAGAAACTAGATGACAATGAGCATCATTTTAAAAGAATTGGGGCACTTTCTATAAAACACAACAGAAATAGGTTAACTAACATTTTGTATCTACATTTTAATTACATTGTCTGTACATGTTAAAATAATGGGATCATTCTGGACAATATTTTTCTGTCTTTGAGACCCACCTGCAAGTTGCTCTACAAGGGACAGGGCACCGATATAATAGGACTTTGGAACTTGCTCATATTCTCCAGAATCCTGTGACTTTCATGAGTTCATGTCTTGTATTTCATTTGTATGCTCTTTAATTACCTTTTTATTCCCTGTTATACAGAACTTAATCCATAAGTATGTATTTAGTTACTGCTACTGAAATACAATAGTGAATAGGATTTCTCTAATTTTGCAATGTTTGTTGAAGATCATAATGATTCCTAGGGATTTGTTGGAATACTGTATTAGGGCTGCTTTTTATGTTGCTCTTTAATTACACAAATGCCCTTCAGAACCTGATGGAACATGTCGATTTCTCAAGGAAGGCCCATGAAAAGCAACACTGCACAAAATAAATAAATCCCACAGTCACAGGCCTTCTCTTAGAGACAGATGCATAAATCCTGGTTCTCACATTACATAGTCATGTATCCGCAGACACAGGTGTGAACTGCATGAGTTTACATAGAATCAAATTTTGTGACGTGCAGAACAGTTTACAACAAAATAAGAAAGATCAGTGAGCCATCATAATATTGCCAAAACATGGAAAACTCTGCCTCATTCCATAGGCAAAGTGTTAATATGTTCTCCCTTCTCTTAGGCTGCAATCCTACAGTTTCCCGAGAGTAAGCCCCATTGAACACAATGGCACTTTCTTCTGAGCAGACATACATAGGAAGAAGGGCAAAACACAATGTGATTTTGAACGCTCCTCCCCATTTACTTAAAAACTGGAAAAACCTCAGGTCATGTTATGCAATTATGAAAACATCTAGTTTGATCCTCTAGTGGAGTCAATATTAGGTGTTGACCATACCTTGAGCAGAAGGTGAACTGCACTGCATGACTGAACTGGGTATAGCTTCAGTGCGTTTTCTTTCTCTGTACATTTTGCTGGCAGAAATTCTTCACAACAAAAACAAAACTTATTTTCACCCACATCAACCTTTAGTATTGAAGAATGAGAATTTTGAATTAGTAATTTCAAAGCTATGAGTAATTTTACAGTACACAAAAGTGATTCACTTAGGTACGATGTGTAACAAAACAGTTAAAATGTATATGTTACAATTTATCGTTCCGATAGATTTGCCACACGACTTATGTGTACCATTCCACAACTGTTGGCTGGCGTGGCTTGTACGGGAGGCCCCCCATATTCGCTATCCGTGGATTCACTTACCAGTATCCGCAGTTCACCAGGTCCTCCCGCGCCCATTACCTTAGTTAGGTTTCCAGCGCTGCCATCAATAAAGCGCATCTCTTTTTCTTTACAAAAATGCTATAAGCCAGCATGATGTCTTATAGCACAGAGTAGGCAAGCAGTCTGCATACTAGAGAGGCTCCTAAATGTTAACAGAAAGCAGGAACTGCTTCCTGGTTTAATGTTCGAGAACCTCTCTAGCATGCAGGCTGCTTGCCTGCTCTGTGCTACCCTGTTTCCCCTAAAATAAGACCTCCCCCGAAAGAAAGACCTACCATCATTTTTGCATGATTTTTGCTGGCACTCATAAATATAAGACCTCCCTGAAAGTAAGACCTAGCTAGGATCATCAGCCGGACGGACACGAGCACCCCTCGCGACCCCCCTGGCACTTACTTTGACCTATTTAAGCTAGAGAGACTTTGACCAATGTGCTAGAGACTGCAAGGTTGCAGCCTCCTTGCTGGCCTCTCTAGCACGTCGTCTCTATGGTGGAGGACTCAAGTGCAGGCCTTCCAGGCCTTGCAGAGCCTTGCACCCTCGGGAAAGAATGAAGCTTTAATCGGTCAAAGTAAGTACCGGCGGGGGGGGCACAGGTTGGGAAAATAAGACCTCCCTGAAAATAAGACCTACTGCATTTTTAGAGCCAAAATTAATATAAGACACTGTCTTATTTTCGGAGAAACACGGTATAAGCCAGCCTGCTGGCTTAAGGCTGTGACGGACGCACCACCCACGGCATGGTGCAGTGCAAGAGTAACTGATGTGTCGCCTCGCAACGCTTCCTGTCTATACAGGCAGAGGACCGAAAGACGCAGCATACAGTCACAGGCAGAGAAGCAAACTGTCATTCCCTGCCCCCTCTCTGCTAGCCAATCAGAATAGTCTTTTCAGACTCTATTCCGATTGGCTGTTCACGTCCTGCACCACTGCACCGAACGCGGCCTCCGATTAGCTGAAGTTTTATTTTTCGAACTCTTCTCGCAAAGCAACACAGCTCTCCTTTTTCAAAAGGAGAAGCAAGACACACAGGACTCTTCGCGTTGCATCCAGACGCTTGTCAGCGCTCTGCACCACAACATGTGTGATGTCTCACAGCCTTTGTAGTGTTTTTGTAAAGAAAGATTCGCTTGCTTGGCGCCAGCGCTGGAAAACTAAGGTAATGGCCACAGGGGGCCTGTGGGGGGATAGTATTCCCCCCTACCCGCAGATTCCAGGTATTCACCGGGGGGGGCACCTATCCCCTGTGGATACAGAGGTCATACTGTCCTTCTGATTACCTAGTGACTCTTCCAAGTATGTCAAAACCACTGTATTTTTGGGTAGTCATGTTTTGCTTCCAAACTGAAAGGAACTCAAACACCTGCGTTTGCCATTAGTATATATGACAGCTGGTTAGAAAAAGTCTTAAGTGTTAAAAAAAAACAAGCTGGTTTCCAATTATTCACAGAGTAATATTTTAGCCATGTACTTATTTATACAACACCATCCACTTTACAGAGTTTCATAAGCAAAAAAAAAAGGGTGCAGATCCCTGCCCCAAGGAGCTTACAGTGTAAATGTTGACAGGGAGGAGACAACATAGGAAAGAGAGGAAGAAGAACAGAAAGAAGAAAAGGGAAAGAAGAAAAGGGAAAGCCAAGACTAACAGAGATTAACATGAACAAACAAGGTTATTTGAGGCAGAACTAAATGTTACCAATTATAGTGGGGTACCACTGAAAACAGCATTACCATAACTAGTTCTCTTCCTTGTAACATGCAGAATCACTTAACTCACATTGTGATGCTACAATTGTGTCCATTTCTGCAGTCCCAGTAGCTAACAAAGTAGAAAAGAGGCTGGAAGCCACACATCATATCACATACAGAGCAAAAAATACCACTTGTTATGAGTAAGGAAGGGGGTAGGGGAAGAGTACACAATTTGGGAATGTGGTTCTCCTAGTTCTGTCCTGAAGTTTCATTTCAGGTGCGGAGGACTAAGTGGATAAATCAAAGGGTTATGGAAAAATAGAGTACAAGCATGGAATTTGAAGAAAGAGGGGTCTTATTCATAGGATCATTAATTACTTTGTTTTTTATTTGATGATACTGTTACTATAATTTCTTTTGTGAGCTGCATTGCTGATCTGCATAGGTCAAAAAAGCAGGATAGAAAATTTCTTAAATAAATCAGTAGGAGGTAGGCATATTTTGCTCTGTACATTGACTATACATGCAGTGTTATAATTCCAAAACTTCTAACTTTGGTAAAGTTTTATATTATAAGCACTGCCTTCTGTTGTACTTCAGAGGGAATCAGGTAAAATGTCTCCTCACCAGATCACATCTAGGTACACTGGACACAAACTGAGCACCTTGGCATCCAAGGATAAATCCAGCCAGGTTCAAGAGAACACAGATAACAGAAAGCAAAACAAAAAGATTAACCTGGAATAAAATAAAAAACACAAGGTATTATAAATTATAGCATTCTATCTAAACATCCTACCCTGTTCATTCTGGAAATGGCCTTTGTCTTCTGTCACTTACATTTTGTATGCTGTGCTACAGTCATTATATACCAAAGGACATGCCATTTTGAAGATATTCCTGCAGTTTTCTATTGCCTATGAAGGACCATGATAGCAACACATTTGTAATTATAGCAAGTTTAATAGCAATTGCAAGTTCTCAATCTTTACTTCTATCTGTCAAAATATATTTCAATACATTAAATGTTAAGAAATTTGAGGATGAAGCATCTAAAAATCACACTGTAACAGGAGAAAGATGCTAAAGGTATTTTGCAGTGCAAATACTACAATCTAACAAAATTATTCCCTATTTCAGCAAAGGCACAGACACATTTTAGAGAATGAAATTACATCTTACTTCCTCCACTGCCACCAAAACTAGAAACAATAGTTGATAACACACCATCTTTGCAGAGACTCACGATGCAATCCTGGGTAACTCAGCGGCGTGGGTGCGTGCGCTCCCCCGGTGCAGGGTGTCGTAAACACACCGTAAAGAGCATTTACAGCACCCGGTGAGTAAGGACCACCGGCACAGTGGCTGGCGGCCCTTACCCAGGCTCCTGCTCGGCCCTGCGCCCACTGGAGCAGGTAAGTCCTACAGCGGCTGGGGCAGGGGCGGGGGGAAGGCAAACCAGGCAGGCAGCCATAGGCCGCCCCTGGGCCTGGAGAGGGCAGGGATATCAGTGGGGAGATACGCCATATCCTAGGCCCTCTCCAGGCCCGACGCAGCCTTACACTGCCAGTGCAAATGTACACGAGCTCTGGAGCTCGCGTACATTTGAGGAGGCCCATTGGGCCTCCCGCCGCTTACACCCGGTGAACCAGGGTTGCCCTGAAGGTGAACCAGGGCTGCCCTGAGGCAGTCCGGAACCTGCACAGGATACAGCGGCCGGCCCTTTAGGCCAGCCGCCGTATCTTACACAGGATTGGGCTGTCACAGTGGGAGAACTGCAACATGAAATCAAACACCTAGATGTGCTATGACCGGTCACCTAGCTATAGGAGTTTTAAAATCTAAGACATCTGGGAGACCAGACTCAGCTGATGAAACCTTCACTAAGGACTGGTTCCAAGAATTAGTTTTGGTTTCAAAGCACAGGATTACTCCCACAGGTTGTTTCCATGTCTCACAAGACATACAAATGTTTTCCTTTGAATGAATAACTTAAATAAGTGAATCCCAGCAAGACTAATTTATTACGGAGCCTTTTGTAGAGTATACAACTCAGGGAACCAGTCATAATTCCTTAGAACAAACCCCAGTGCCGACCTCAGGTTTTGAGGGACCCTCAGGTAAGATACCCACCATGGAATCACTGTCTCATCCTATCACTTGCCTTCCCCCCCCCCACCCTGAGCCAAACCCCGAGTTCTGGGCAAGCGAACAGCAACAAGTGGCGGTTGCCTCCTGCTTGTTTCATTCCCGGCTCTCTTCTGGCCAGGAGTGAGAGCACTAGTGAACGAACAAGGAGGAAGCAGATGCTCCTCCTATCACTGTTTACTCATCCACTCTCTCCCAAGAGTGGGAAAGAGTGCTAGTAGTAAAGAGGTGGAGAGGCTGCTGGGATTTCTGAGTAGACATGCATAGGATTCAATATAAGAAAACTATCATACTCGCACACAAGAGAGATTACACAATGGAAAAGAGCGATATAACAAGGAGACATACAGAAAGTTTCTTTCTAACAGGGTTAAGACCAGGACTGTGGAGTACACAAAACCTCCAACTCGGACGCAACCCAAAAGTGCTTCCGACTCCACAGACAACTGTGTTTTTAAGACTCTTAAAAACATATGTATTCATATCAGTTTTCAGTACTGTAATATTTAAATGCTTAAATTATCAGATCAAATCACAAAAACACTTGAAGAGAAATCTGAAGACAGTCTCACCATTAAGGGAATCTATTCTATGCACGTCTACTCAGAAGAAAGTCCCATTGAGTACAATTGGAATTACTCCCATGTAAGCATGTATAGGACCGTAGTCAGTTATGCTTAAGTTCAAGTAGGCCAACTCTTTCTTGGGGGCTACTCATAAGTAGCCAGATTCCGAATTTTTTTTACCATTGTTCTGCAAAATACTATTGAGCCAAAATCTGAATCTCAGGGAGGATAAAGTAGTAATATTCCCCACAAAAAAAAAAAATCTACCTTGAAACAATGAAAATATTCCTTCTCCTTTTTCCACTTGCCTGATCTAAAGTTCTCCCTGGAATGCACTTTAATGTTATTATACTGAACGTATGTGTACACAGCTCTTTCCCCCCAAATAGTATACAATTTGGATTTCTTATACCTGTAACAAAAACCAATATAGAATAAAAACGATCTGCAATGGTATAGGACAGCAGGTCACAGATTACCAGACACAACACTACCTATTTTAATCTATGCAGCAGCGTCACTAAATGACCCTTCAGAATTATCAGGTTGTGCTTAAAAGTAGGAAATTAACAAAAACATAAAAATTACTATAAGAAACAAAAGGATATCTGCAGATTACTTTCCAAAATCAAGCTTTTGCCAGAATGCCAATACCATCAACTTTTAAAACACTAAGCTTCTTGATTTCAACAGCTGAAAACCACAACAAGTACAAAACAGGTAAGTCCAAATTTATTAGGATTTTTTCCCTTAATCAGTAGTTTAGTCCACATTTATTAGGATTTTTCCCTTAATCAGTAGTTTAGTTGGGCCAAGCAATTATGTGTTTGTACAAACAGTATTCCAATTACATTTATTAGCTGTACCCAAAATAAGCAAATTTGTACTTTTAATTATACAGTATTTTAAGGAGACAGACAAATGCTATAGCCATTTCTGCCAACATCAGTAGCATGAACAAACAGAAAAATACAGTGGGACCTCGTTATTCGTGGATTTGGCTTCCACAGATTCCAGTATCTGCAGAAGCAGCCCGCAAATAACGGGGTGCTGGAGTCCAGCACCCAATGGCACATTTATTCACTGTGGAGGCCTCCGGAGGCCCGTTCCACATTGGCACCGGCCTGGATAGGCCTCTGTAAGCCTCTCCGATGCGATTTAAAGTGTGTCAGAGAGGTTTACAGAGTGGAGGCCTCTGCAGGCCAGCACTGACATGGAACGGGTCACCGGAGGCCTCCACAGTGAATAAATGGGCCATTGGGTGCTGGACTCTAGTATCCACAGATCCTCACTATCCACGGGGGGGAGGGACTAGAATGGATCCCCGCAGAAAGTGAGGGCCCACTGTATACCTCAATGTAAATTTGAGTCTTATTTTTAAAAAGTAAGCAAACTAGTTATTTTAACAATGTCACTATTATATCAAGAAAATCTTGTGACATGCTTAACCAAATAACATTATCACATACCAAAAGTATCATTGGTCGCTTCCATGTTGTTAATCCTATAATTCCTGATAAAATGACCTGCAACAATAAAACAACCCATGACGAAGAAACAAAAACTTCACCCATCATATTTACATTTATTTTCAGCATATAAATAATGCCCTAAGAAGGGTACTGACAAAATTCTGCTGATTAATGTACCAGAGCTCAGCAGATCAGATCATTTGGTCAAAATGCAGTCACTGCTCCGCAATACATGTGCAGAACTTTTCACAAAAGGGAGAGGGAGTCCTACATGCAGAGTAATGCACACAGAAGGGAAGGATACAGTGGGTAACAGACAGTCCCCTTTGCCTTCAGGGGAAAGACACACATTTAAAAGCTACCATAAGCATGTAAAAAACCAGTCTTGCTGCTGACCATGAAATGCCGACTGGCTTGCTATGCTCACAAAACCCATTTTTTTTAACCATTATTTACAGTATTTTCCTCTTCAACCGCCTCAAAAGTTGAGGGGAAACCAACTTTCCTGCCTCTGCGTTGCTGCTCCGCAAGCTGCTCTGCAAGCATAAAAACAGCTCCGCGCTACGCTACGCAGATCCGCAACGAGCCTGGAAAACTGTAGTGTGAATCGGCCCTTAGGCTGCAATCTTACGCACACACACCCAGGAGCACATCCCACTGAACTTAGTGGGACTGATTTCTGAGGAGACATGCCTAAGACTGAGCTTAGTTCAGTAACACAATTTAATACCCATTATCTAATATTTTAATTTTCTACTATGCAGAGAAGTAGTAGATGTAAACCAGCTTTCAATAAAATAATCAATCATAATAAAAAATTCCCATATCATTTGATAATTGTTTACATGCACCTTTTCACTTATGTATTGATTTTCAAATGTCAGTCCACATCTTATGCACAATGGAATTGCACGAATTCAAGTATACATGCTTGCCCCCCACCCCAAAGACACATTAAAGCAACAGTTTAAATAGTACAGGCGGTTCTGCCCACAACCGATTTACTCCATTTATACCCCAGAGTAACCCTAAAATGAGAGACTGAAGCTGCGGCCTCAGTTGTCTCAGTTCCCACATTTCCTGTACTGTGGTTTTAGTTCTTAAAGAGACCATATGTATTTGTCAGATTTAAGGGAGTTTTGACTATATGTGATTTTGGATTTACATGCTGACCTCGGAACATAACCCTCGCATAAGATGTGGGCCGACTGTACCTCTTTTCCCCATGTTGAAAAAGTTAGTTGCATATAAATCCCACTGAAATTAGTGCAATCCTATGGATGCCTACTCAGAAGCAAGCCCCACTGAGTTCTAGGAGGCTTACTCCCAGATTCATTGTTGCAGGTCGTCCAGCTGTGACAATGGGGGCATCCTTGATAAATCCCCACAAAAAAGTCACAGGGTGTTAAATCTGGCAACCGTGGAGGCCAGGGCTCCGTTGGCAAATCCTTATTTCCAGCATGGCTGATCCAACATCCCAGTAGGGCAGTTTCCCAAACTTTTTAGACCTGTGGCTCCCTTGACCATTGGCGACGGGTCGGCTCCCCATTACATTATGTCGATGCCTACCAATTGGCATTGCACTGCTTTCTGATGGGATTCTGTGGCACTCCCGCGGTTCCCCTGGCTGGTTTCCACGGCTCCCCTAGAAGCCACTTCTCCCAGTTTGGGAACCACTGAGGTAGGGTATCATTGATATCCAAGGATATGCTGGGACACATTTGTAATAATGTGCATGTGCAACTTGGACAGTTTTTCTGTTTTTTCATGTCATAAAAATTGTGGTATGTCAGTTCATTTAAGAATAAATTTTTGCACCATCCTTTTTGAGTAACCCTGTATTTTAAATTATCCTTTCACAGTTAACACTGAACTTTACAAGAACTTTAGGGTCCTAATGTTTAAAAAAAACCTGATGGGAAAAATATCCTTTTATCCATGTTCAGATTACCTTCCACTGGGAAATGAATGGAACATCAAAAAAAAAAAAACTAATGCAAATCTGGAAGTGCTCAAATCTGTGCTGAACTGGTTATGAACTATAGTAACAAACTGTGGAAAATGGATTTTTCTTATCTCTGAGAGCTGCTCAAAGCTCTAATTAAAAGCATTCAAATGTGTAGGTGTGCATATGGAAACAACCCTGCAGTTTCATGACTAATCACTAAAGCATGCGTGTTTGAAGTAAAGAGATTTCATTTTCCATGATATAAAGAGATTGTACTGATGCCACTAAAGAATAACTGTCAAAACATCTCCCGAAAAACACATTTACACTTTGTTTTATAGGAGCTGCAACACAGAACGGTTAAATTATCTACCCAAGATTACAGACCTCAAGCAGCAAATAGCAAGAGTAAAAAACTATATCCAAATGGGTCCTGATCCATTAGATGGGCCCTGATGATGCGCATGTGTGCAGCAGTGGATTGCCTCACTAAAAGTGGTGGAAAACAATACCCACATCAGTGACTGTGTGAATCATCTGTTCAGACGGGAAGACTATAGAAAGTTGGATTTCACAGGATTCAGAAGCTTGACTCCTCCTTCCCCATCACTATTACCTCTGTAAAAAAACCAGACAACTGCATCTACAGAAACACCACAAAAATAAGAACGTATCTCAAGATGTTGTCCTGTGCCTCCAGTTATGACTACAACTGGAAGTTATGCTCTGCAAAGCTGTTAAAAGCATAACTTTGTCAGGTAGAAAAAAAAAAAGAAATGTGGCCAAAAACCTTGCATAGTGAGTTTAAGATTTTTTTTTTGCCTATATGTGATTATATATAGGTAGTTCACCTGGCTCTTGCCTTTGGTGAACACAAGATTCTCAAGGAATCTTGCCCTTTCTTCACTGTTGCATTGTAGAAATAAACAGCCACCTATGTTTCTTAAAGGAATTTATAGAGCTCATAGGTGGACATTCAACTGAAATCAACATAAATTATTTCCAATAGTAAGTTGTCTCCTGAGGATTCCTCCCACTGAAATTAATGGAGTTTAGTCATAATTTATTTGTTTCATTTAATTTCAACGGCCCTTAGTCATGAAAGTTGTGAACTTTCCCCAGATGCATTCCAATCCTCAGCATAATGGGTTGCAAATCATTTATGGGTCTCAACCTTCTGTGGGTCAATTTGGATGAAACTTTACCATGCAAACTAGCCCCATGCAATTATCCAAATATGCACTCACACTGCACACACAGTGGGATGGTTCCTTCTGGTTATTTTTTTTTAATCACATGAGGAGGGGAGGTGGTTCAGATGAACCCCCTGCTAACTGGGCAAGAGGCACTTTTTCAATTGGTGCTCCTCTCTTATATTTAGCAGGGGGAGAGTAACTGCCCCCCTTTCACCCCAGCAGAGTGTCTTTTCTGGTGGTTCTTCTGCATCTTTTTTAGATTGTGAGCCCTTTTGGGACAGGGAGCCATTTAATCATTTGATTTTGTCTGTAAACCGCTTTGTGAACTTTTTGTTGAAAAGCTGTATATAAATACTGTTGTTGTTAATAATACTCCAGCTAACAGTCAGGTTCTCCATAATAATCATCTGATGTACTATTGGATATGTTAATTGTGTCTTTAAAATAAAGTATAACTTGGAAAAGTTAGATTTCCATAGTTTACCATTTTTTTCTGCAATTGACTAGTTTACTTAGCACTTTAAGTGAATAACTACCATTTTGAGAGTTAACTTTTGTAATTCTATGAGTCAGCGAGTCACAGATAAGGCATGTAGGCAGCCTACTATGGTTGCAATCAGAAGCAACTGCTACTGAAATCAATGAGAGTTACTTATTGACCACATCAAACCTTTTCATATTATGATACAAGAGGATGGAATGAAAGGAACCACATGTGCCATAACAGGCTGGTGCAAGAACTCTTGCACTGTCCGTCGTACAAGTTGTTTAGGCTGCAACCCTATGCAGACTCACTTGGAAATAAGCTCTATTAAATACAGTCAGACTTACTTTCAAGTAAACATGTATAGGATTGTGCTGTTAAGCTGCAGTCCTAGACATACCTACTAGGGAGTAAGCCCTACTGAACTATTCCCATGTAAGCAGATTCTAAGACTGTTCAGTCTAACTTTGTGCCATCTTGCTCCTATATTTCTGAAGAGATTTTCAAAACCACCTTCTGCTAAAAGAAATACCAGTAGTCTTTTTCAGAATATAATCATCATAATTTCTGGGCATCTCAAGAAATATCCCTCCATGAAACAAACATCAGAGATACAACCACCAGGTCTTGAAATCTGGTAACTTGCTCACTAGAATGCTCTTTTTTCCCACCACTTCTATTCCCCGGATTATTTTTCAAGAATCAGCTAACTGAAAAACGCCAGTTATCGTTGCCTCAATCCTCCATCAGTAAAATGGGAACAACAATGTTCATCCTCCTCAGCAGGTTGTCATGATGAGGCCAGACACAGTCAAGGCTGGAGACTGGAAAGCACTTTGTGAATTAAGAAGTGCTCCCACAGAATAGTACAGTAGTAGGTCGATGGCTAAAAACTAACGCGAGCTGCTAGGAAGATGATCCAGCAGGTGTCCCGACGATATACTAGAAGAGAACAGCAGAGACGAGAAAGGGGCCCAGCCTTTCTGGAGGCACTTACCGAGGAGCCAGCCCAGAACGGGCAAGAATTCTTCACCTGCGAGGAGCCGCTGAGCGACAGCGCCCCAAAGCTCAAGGCTACCATGCAGCACCCCAAAATCAGCTGGAGCAGCCCCAAGGAGAGCAACGGTCTGGCCGGCAGCAGCCTCGGCCCCGCCGTGGCAGAGGCCCCAGCTCGGCGGGAGGCCACAGGGGAGAGCGCGGCTGGGCGAGGCCGGGGCTGCTGCAAGCCGGAGCGGGACCATCGGGGCCGGAGAGGAGGAGGCGGAGGCAGCGGCGGGTCCTGGGCGGCGGCAGCTGCTGCAGCTGAGCAAGATCTGACCGCCTCGGGAACCACCGACAGCCCGGCCATGGGGCAGCAGGAGCCCGGCAGCACCACAGGCAGAGACATGGGGAAGGAGAAGCGCTGCGCGGCGGAGAGGACAGAGGAGCGAGCAAGCAAGCAAAACTCTGACCAACGGCTGCCTGGAGAGCTCCACAGGCGGCGACGGGGAAGGAGGAGGAGGGAGCCTTGCGCTGCTCCCTCCTGTTGGGGCTGCCTGCCAAGCCCTTCTTCCCCGCTCCGCACCCTGCTGATGTTGCTGCGTCGCCGCTGCCTGCCAAACCTCTCTTCCTCTTGGTCTTTCTCAGCCACAAACCCCACAGCTCGCCGACTAAAAACAAAACCCGAGCCCCGAAACCGCACCCTCCTCTTCTACGCTCAGCAGGCCGCCCCTCGCAGCGAGCCGCCGACCCCACTCTCTTGCCACAAACAAACTCCGTTCAGAAAAAGCTCTGGCGCTCCTCAGCAACTTCTCTAGCAACTCCTTGCTCTGTCCTCTGCTTCACCTCCTTCATTCAATTCCAAACCCACCCACGTTCCTTGTCACTCTACCAACTCAGTCGTCTCCTCATTTTAATTTTCTCCCAGGGAAACGCCGGGTGCCAAGCCCTTAAAATTGCCCCTCTCTGCCCGCCGGAGCTGCTCGCCAAACGATTTTTCGCCACCCCGCCAGATCTCTGCTACCAAACTACTACAAAATCCTTTTCTCCCCTCCCTGCTAACCCATTCCTCACAACGCTACTCTGCCAACGCCACAAACTTCCCTCTCGTTCCGCTTCCAGCACCAAATGGGCACTGTCGTTCTGCTCCCACGGTACAGTACTATCAAAACGCCTGACGCACTCATAGGCCGAGCCGCCGATGCATCTTGATCTTGGCACTGTTGTCTTCAATAATCAGCAGTCCTCTCTCTGCAAGCTAACTGCAGTCAGCCCCACTCAGTACAGTGGGACTTTCCTTCCCAATCCCAACAAACATGCATAGATAGGATAGAGCAGCAGCGCGTTACTCTGGGACACCCTTCTTTCTCCTAAGGCCAAATTCCTTCACCCCACTTTCGGACCAGCGCTAATCCTAAACCAGCCCTTTCCTCAACATTTTCGCATCCATTCAGCCGTTAGGAAGAACCCTCCTCTCCTCTCGGCCGCCTCGGTTTCCACGCAGAGCTCCTCCTCAGCCACTAGTCCCCCTCTCCGAGCGGCTCTCTTCCCGAATGATTGCTGCTAGACCAACAAGCCTGTTGCAGCAAGTGCAGTGCAGCCGCTTCGCCTTTAAGCTACGCACACTTCCATATTTTCTGTCACTTGCGCGCGCGTGTATGCCCCCTATTATTATCCGAGAGTGAGCCTGAAGTTTTAAAATAACTCCTCCCGAGGGGCGGAGCGGGGGAAGTAGCTGGATATCGTCTTTCGTGCTGCAGGCATCTTTCCAGGCCTTTCTAGAGGAGGGAGTGGGTACGCTGTTTATTGTTTTAGCGCTAGTCCCGAGCCAGCGCCTAGTAACACAATGTCCTAACTACTGTATGCACCATTGAGGGAAGGAGGGAGGAATAGTCTCCCATCGCATTTTGGGGGGGACGGGTTTGTTTGCTTTTAAACTGGGCAGTTAATGCCTTAGTACTGGAGAAGAGACGTGCGGCCTTAACTACAGTACATGGGAAACAAGGATTCACAAAATGGCAGGACATTGCTGCAAGAAAAGAAGACTGGGTAGCATTTCCTTACCGTTTTTCTAAAATTGAACATTAATTGCATTTCTCCAGAAATAAAATACTGAGCATAGGGAAAACAAAATTCCCGTGCAACAGGTGCCACTAGCTGAAACGAAAGACATTCGGATCGGATCCTTTCTAAATGAAGCATTTAGATTGAACATTTAAACTGCAATCCTAATTCCTAAACACATTTACTACTGGGGGTAAAATACATTGCTTATGACAGGATTTACTGCTGAATAAATATGCATCGGATTGCACTTGGAACTTGAAGAGATAGTGCCTCATTCTACCTGCATTTGAGCCAATTTTTTACAGGGTAGGATTAGGATATAATATATTTTTTTAAAATAAACATACAGTAGGAATATTCAGATTCCACTCAATAATGGGGAGAAAAAGTATATCCAGTAATCTGCATACATCTGAGATGTTTGGTGCTGCACATGGAAAAAAAATCCTACAACCACAGATTGGGATTGGCAGAACAAAAGTGCACCTTCCCACTTGTGGATGCAACTACTTATTGATGCCTATACTGCTGAGCATGACTTTGCCCCTGCCAAACTAGGGGCATGTACTGCATGCCTTTGTGTGTGTTATATACATCACTAGATCAGATGCGGTGTTGATCGGATCACTAGATATAGTGCATCACTTGCGCTACCATTTTGGGGGCGAAGTAGAAAACCCATGATCCATCAGAGCATCATCAGCTGTAGGATTTTAACATAGAAGACCAGTTTCCTTCCAATTTTAACAAAGACACTGTACGTAAGCTACTCTGTTGTGGTTGGTGGCTTTAAAATACCTAGTATCCAAACAAAAAAGCTGCTTTGGAATTACATGGACCTTCGTTCTTCCAAAACACAGGCCAAAAAATACCTCTCCTTTAGTTTTCTGCACCCGATGACAATGCTAAGATACAAAACTTACAGTGCAATCCTAACCAACTTTCCCGCGCAGGTGTAGCCGTGCAAACAGGGTGTACACTGCATTTTGCAGTGCGGGGGCTGTCATGGAGGCCTCTTCAAAGTGAGGGAACATTTGTTCCCTTCATTCGGGGCTGCATTGTGGCTGCACTGGCGCTGGAAAGTTGATTAGGATTGTGTTGTGAGTCCCTTTCACCCTGAAGGTCTGCAGAATTCATACTCAGTTCTTGAATCAAAGCTAAAATGAGAATTAGAGGCCCAAGACACTTAGGTCAGGACAATACAAGAAGCCATGCCCTGATCATCAGGTGCTCTCTTCTTCCTAAAAAGCTCCTCCAATAAATATCCTTTGAAAACAGGAGGCACTGCAGTACATGACTCAGGCGAGGCCTGTGGTATATCTCCTCATGCATCTTATTTTCAAATAATGTACTGTACTTCCGGCAAACTAATAATAAAGGAAGAAACAAAAAATGGCCCCACAGTCCCTGGGTGCCCATGGTACATGATTGTTTGTGGCCACCCAATCTTCCAAGCAAATTACTGAGAGATGCTGAGTAGGGATGGGTGGGGTTAATGGAGAGTACTCTGTGCTTCTCATTTTATGTATTTATTTTAAAAGATTTATATCCCGCCATTCTCCTTACTAAAAGGAACCAGGGTGGCCTACGACCTCAACACAATAAAACATTAAACACAATTAATACAATCAATATCAATATAAAAACACAAATTAATAAAACAACCATGAACAATGAACAATTGTAAAGCAAAGAACTAAAAAGCAACAGAAATAATATTCAAGGAGCAAAAGTGATACAAAGCAAGTCTTAAGCCCTCACCAGAAGGCTAATAGGGAGGGTCCTGTTCTTCATTCAGTAGGGAGTCCCACAGTTGCAATGCCACTACGAGGAAGGCATTTCCTCTCATTGCCTTGTACAGGCCTCAGAGGCTGGTTGCACCTGGCGAAGGACCACCCAGGTGACCTCAGGGGCAGGCTTTCTCATACAGAAGAGGAAGAACAGTCCTTCAGATCGTTCAGCCCCCTACGCCATAAAGGGCTTTACAGGTCAAAATCAGCCCTTGAATTGTGCCTGGAAAGGAATCAGCAGATGGAGAAGCAGCCCAGCAGAGGCAGATCACCTCACCCTCATCACTACATGGGCGCGACCTTATGTGGCGTGAAAAGAATCCAAAATCACGGGACCGACAGGCACTGAGGGGACACATCCACTGGAAGTGTTAATTGTGGAATCTAAGTCATGATGGATGTGACCAATTTTATCCAAGAAGTGTTTAGCAAACTAGTCACAGCAGGCCACTGACTTATCCTCTTCGCTGCCATCACTGCCACAGACCACGCCCTCAAATGGGCTCTAACTCATGTTCCTTAAGAGTCTCTCTCCATTGTCGCTCACAACATCTGCCCAGTCATTTCATTGCTTGCAGTTCCCTGGAAAACCAGGGAGACAGTATGGCTTGGGATATTGGCAGAGCTCACCGCCAATATCCCCACCCACCCTCCCCTGGTTCACCCAATGGCCGCCCTCCCTCACTGCCCGGTCCACCCTCCCCTGCACCAGCCAGTGCAGGGCTTACCTAGTCCGGCGGGTACAGGGATGGTTCCTCCGGCAGAGTGAGGACTGCCGGCCTTTGCCCAAGCGGCCCTTACTCTCTGGTGCCATCAATGCGCTTTACAGCACATTGATGACACCCAGCACCGGGGGAATGCGTGCTCCCCCAGCACTTCTCTACCCAGGATCGCGCTGTTAGGATGTGTACATGTAATTTACACACAGTCTTCCCCCACATTCCTTGACACCATTCCCTTTCTCTGGTCTCCCTTGTGTTTATTTTTGATTGTGAGCCCTGTGGGGTAGGGACCTGCCTAAAGCAGCATGCATGCTGATGGTGCTACATAAATAGATACGCTCCAAGGGCTAAATCACACATGCATGTTCAGCTGACTGTGCCATCGAATAGTGACATGCATGGGTATCTCATCACACATCACCTCAAATATACATTCAGCTGTATATCATTGATGAGAGGGAAGAGGAAAGAGTAGCACATTCTAAAAGTATTTCCTTGCCTATCTAAAAAGATAGTTGTAAATTACAAGATTTTGTGAACTTTGCAATCATCTTGGTTCTGAAAAGCAACTGTGAAACTGACTAGAATTTTCATTTTAAAGTATTTAATTGAGACTGCTGGAACTATAGAATTACATGGCTGTACAAGTTGCTATGTGCATGACTATATCTCAGTTATGGTATAATTAAACCAGGGGTGGGGGTGGGGATAAGCTTTTGGAGAAGAAACAACCCAGTGGCCCATCTTTTGTGGTTATGGGAGAGCATTCAAAATGCAAGATGAGAAAAAAAAAAGATCAACACTCCCTGCTCATCTGTGGATTGCTAGAAACAGGTGTAGGTCTTTCACTCACTTATATTGTTAACAGTGAAATCTGAATACAGGTTAACCTAACTAACTATTCCCACAGCTGATATTTAGTTTTAATGCAAATCCACACACATCAAATTATCAGAATCAGCGACAAAACGTTGAAAGGACAGTTTATTGTTCACCAGGCTTTCTGTAAGCTGTTAGCTTCAGAGGTTCATGCTGTAATTTATCTGACTTCTCCAGAATCAGACTGTTGGTTCCTCTAACACAGTACTACCCTGCTCCCCCCCCCCAATTTTTTGTTCCAAAGGACGCATTAGGGCTTATTTCCAGGGGATGTCTTATTTTTTTCATGTACAACAATTTACCGGTACATTTATTCAATTACAATCATGTCATCTTCTTCTGTAACATTGTCATAACTCTCCAAACCCCGAATTCCGACCTGAATTTCTTGTGACTCCATTGCCTGTAAAACAATTGGTCCCAATCATGTCCAGCAATAGAGCTCTTCTTAAATGAGCACATTGTCTATGTAGCCTGCTCGTATTGCACTGGCTACCGTACCTGCTTGCTTTGACTTGGAGGCACCCCCCAGCCCAGTGCTGTGCCTAGAGCAGCTGCTCCTTGTTATGGCTCTGCTCCCACCCAGGTAATCAGTCCTCGGGCGGCGGGCCAATTTTAATTATTATTTTGCCGCTTATCGCTGCCACTAGCTGTTGCCGCCATTATAAAAAAAATTAAGCACCTACAGGCACCCCTGGACGCACCCGGCAAGGCTCACAAGAGTGCCGGCAGCCACACTGAGCAGTCGGTCGCAGGACAGTTCCAGCTGGCCACAAAGAGCAGCTGGCCAGGGTGAACAGTGATCTGTGTGGCTCAGCCGCCATAGAACAGCTCTGAACTAGGGCTTATTTTAGGGGGTAGGGCTTATATTACCGAACGACCGGGAAAATCATGCTAGGGCTTATTTTCGGGGAAACCGGGTATTTACACAAGATCAGAGGTTCCTCAGCCTTTCCTGGAAATGCTGGGATTGCACCTGGGACCTTCTGCATGCAACGCAGGTGCTCTACCACTGAACTATAACCTCACCCCAAATTATCACTACCACCTTTCAAATGTAGATTTCAAGCTCATTTTATTTATCCATAACAAAATGGGGAAAAATGCTACTCTTATTGCTAGTAGAAGCCTTGACTAATAGATATCTTGATCATAAGTTATACCTTCTTGATTTCAAATTTCTTGAAAAGCAACAGGAATGGATGCACAAATGAGTTATATTTTTCAATGTGCTTAGTGTAATGTTTAGAAAGGAGTATTTGTGAGAATGTACAAGCTCTAAATGGAAACACTCTCACAATTCCACCACCCTCCACCAAATTCCTTTTTTGAATGTTACTGCAGGTATAAGAGGAAGTACAACTCACCTGCACTTCCTTTCCTACTTCTTCAAAACATCCAAAGCTGCTCAAAAAGGCAGAGTTTATATTTCAGTTGTCATGGGAATGATGCTGCAAAACTAGCTCCCTCTGGCAAATTATCTCCACTCTGTCTTTCACACTCTGAACTATTCCTCAACGGCTCTCTGCCACCCTGTAGTGTTTCTCCACTCCCCTGCCAGCCTCAGTCATAATATGGAGCAGCTCAGCTGTGGTTCAGAGATATTGAAAACATACATACATTGCCATCTCTTACATTTTGATGCGCTCTTGCCACTTGAGAGCCTAGAGTGACATGTATGGATTTTACAGGTGGGCTCCAGGGTTGGACCCGTTTACTTTGAGTAGAAGTACATCAGATACCTTCAAGGTCGTTTTCTAAGCCCTGTTCTGTCAAGATTATAGTGAGAACAAGCATCTGAAATGTCCCACATTAGGAGTATTTTGGCCGCATTTGTTACCCCTGCATAAAAAAAAATTCGTGTTATGTAAAAGTTTTTGGTCTACAGATTTCAGGTGGATGGAGAAAGAGTGAAATATCACTGTATATCCACCAACTGGGAAAAAGATTAGATTGTGTGCCAGAGGGCATTTTCTTTTGACATGTACCTCAGAATGTTTATCTTTAAAAAAACACCTCTAAGTTCACTGCCTAGAAAATTTTAAGCACTTTATAAATAGTAAGTATTGAACTTATGCTATAAAAGGTCTCTATGATGGACTGATGGATACAGGGAACAACTTTGGTAATTTTGCTTTATAGTCCAGTTCTAGGAATGTTTTCTCAGAAGTCAGTGACCCTGAGTTCAATGGTTCTTGTTTTCAAGTGGGCATAGGATTGCAGCCAATTACTACATTCTGATCATCCACCTCTTGCACTAGGATAAAAAAATCATCACTTAGCTTTGTGTTTATTTTTTTAAACATTCGGCGTTAAGAAGCAACAGTAGGCCATGAAGCAAAATCTTCAAACACAAGAATTACACACATGCACAATATCTTGCATATGTTGCATTACACACATGCATGATATAATTGCACTAACCCAGTGCTTACCTGCTCCGCAATACCCTACCTGCTACAGCCGCAGAGCTCCAGACCTGGAACTGCTGCGCAGTGACGTGCTAACGCACCACCCAGAACGTCCAGGTTGCGAGTTCCCCAACAAATGGAAAAATATCATAAGAGGCTCAGGTCGGGTGGGCCCCTCAGAGCACATAAACGCCGCCTGAGATGTTCGGCCAGCCCAGTGGAGCCTCTACGCCGCAGCACATCGCGGTTTTGCGGCCAAGCTTCCCGCGCCCCCAGGAGCTGCGCCTCACACTTTAGGAAGTGCTGCACTAACAAGATGGATAGCTGGTTGTATGCCTGAAAAATGCTTCAGAATTGTAGTATTCACATCCAGGTCGGCAAGGGACAAATTGTCAATAAGAGCACAGGACTGCCACACCACACGCATGTAAGTTGCATCACCCTGACCTCTCTTGTATTTCTAGTGCATGTGGACCATGGCGCTCAAACAGGTTAATTTCCTAATATTCTTTTGCAGCATCTCCCAAATATATTCCTTTGGAGAATTGACGAGTTGCAAAGAGAAAAATAATAAGCTTTGTGAATTGTAGACTAAAAGCAAAAATTCAAGCACAAAATAAACTACATTTCATTAAAAAAATAGAATCCTTTCATATTCAAGGCGTCATTAAAATATTTTGGTTGTAATAAAAATAGGATGCCAATTCTTTGTAGAATATATCCCTTTATTATCTCATGATTCAGGTAAAGATTTAAGACACAAATAATCTCATTTCTACATAATTTTCTCAATCCTGATGCTCCCCAGTCTTGTAGCGGCTAGCTTACAAAGTAAACTTTTCATATGTACAGTCATTTATGAAAAAATGTATACAGATCTATTTAATGTAGAAAAATAACATCCAAGGGACAAGGGTAAACATGAAACATACAAAAGTTAGGCAATAGAAACATTATGGCTTTGCGCAAGCATCAGATGTCAGAACAATAAAAGACACTTTTCATCAGAAGGCACTTGTTTTGTTTTTCTTGCACTAAAGCGCTGTGCTTTTCATCAATCTTCCATCATGTCACAAAAGTTAAAAGGCAATTTTAATGAGGAAACAAGAATGTTAAAAAAATTCAGAGATTCCAGAATTTAATACAAGCTCTTAAAATGGATTTTGGGTCCTTTTGTAAAGTAGGCAACAGCATTCAGGCAATAGTGATTCCTTCTCTAACACTTACATGAAGTTAAATCCTGCCATTCCAGTGTGTTGATATGTCAAGTTCATTGGTAACTTCGAAGATGTATAGACCATTTGAAGCTAAGCAGGGCTTCATTTTGGCTGTACAAGTGCATTTCAGAACAATGGTTCTGTATGTCAATACATTTATAATTCTGTATCCCTGTATCTAGATGGTTGTCCATAGTATCCACGTTTAGAGTGGTCAGAAAGCTGCCGTCGATAGTCTTCTTCCTCTGCATCACTGCCATAACTTCCTTGTTTATCTAGGTATGATCTAGCAGGCTCTGGAGGTCTGGAACTAACAAATCAAAACACATTAAGTAAACTTTGATGCAGAAAGAGAAGATCTCAAGCAGTCTAATGCCAGGTTGAAGACATTCTTCTGATGATTTCCAATATTGGTTTCAAGCTCTACTATCCCCATATAAATGCTGCTAAGAAGTTGTGTTCTTACACAACTTCTAACTGCATGTTTCTGACCATGTGCAGCATCCCAACCCCAGCAATATACTTACCTGGACAGAGATAATCTAGGACAGACAATCAAAGTGTTGCCCATCCATCTCATAATGGTATTAAAAAAAAAGGTAAAGGTATTCCCTTGACAATTAAGTCCAATCGTGTCCGACTCTAGGGTGTGGTGCTCATCCCCATTACGAACCCAAAGAGCCAACGCTGTCCGAATACGCTTCTGTGGTCATGTGGCCAGCATGACTCAACGCTGAGGTGCATGGAACGCTGTTACCTTCCCACTGAGGCGGTACCTATTAATCTACTTGCAATTTCTTGCATTCGAACTGCTCGGTTGGCAGGAGCCGTTGCACGGATTCGAACTGCCGACCTTTCGATCAACAGCTCCTGCTTCAGTGGGTTAACCCACTGCGCCACCCGGTGGCTCATTACACCATGTTAAAAAGGCCAGATTGTATAAATAATAATTAGCATATCTGTTACCTCTCAGATTTATAGGCAACACAGACACTTCCCTGACTTCAGGGAGGGATTAATGCGGACACATGCCTTTACCTATACAGTGAACCCTCGATTTAATAGGCTTTGGAAACAACACACGTTTTCTGCTTCATTAAAAACTAGTCAGGTACGTTTTGTGCATGTTTGTCTCCATTGACTTAAATGCATTTGGATTTAACAGAAGTTCAGCATTAAAAATGGACTGCCTTTCCCCCCATTAGTCCATTAAATCAAGGGTTCACTGTACTTCAAGCTTGGCCACAGTTGGGAACAAGGATTAAAAACGATATGCCAAGAGCCATACAGAGGGATTGGAAGGAGGGGAGAGCGGTGGCACTGTCCATCTTCAGAAAGGCAATTCCATGCCTAAGGGGCAGCAAGGGACAATGGGCAGCACTGGAAGTAGGTGACCCTTCTGTCAATGGAGGGTCGTTGAACTGGATGTCATAGGTGGGGATACAATGAGAAACAAAGGTCAAGAGATAACATGGGACAAGCTTCAAATGTAGGAGTGTGCCGAGTACAGAAGGAAATGGGAAGCCAGTAAAAGGGTCTGGGGAAGGGAATAAGGTGGCCAGAGTGATTGGAGAGGCAAATAACTGGTATAAGGTAATGTGAAAGCAAGACTGTGAAACCAGGTACTGTAAAAATGATATCAACTGTAATCTTGATACACAAGTTCATCCCACCCACTCTAGTAGTGGACAAAATTACAGATCCTAACTGAGGGCCCAATCCTATCCAACTTTCCAGAGTCAATGCGCTGGACAGTTGGATAGGATTGGGCCCAGAATTCTTAATTTCCACATTAATTAAGCATAAGACCCTTTACTTACAGGAACAAAAATTTAACACAAGAGTACATACAAATACATTCATTTACCTTTGAACCTGGACCCAGTTCTGCTCTGGCTTCTGAGTTTTGATTGGGACAGCATAAATGTCTGGGTGCCTCTGAGCGATTTCCACCTGTAAAAGAAAAAAAATGTACCTCAGAACGTTCAGGTTTTTTTCAAACTACAAATGGATGGCTGCCTGAAAGCTATTTTGTATAGTGCAACACATCTCTGCTAGCACAAGCCACTGAAGTACTCTACAGACTATGATGCAGTATTCAAAGCATAAAAGTAGCAGAGAACAAAGCTATTAGTACAGTACTCTGTTGCCACAGCAGTGCACACTATTAAAAATTACAACTGTTTTGTTGGGAACAATTAACACTATGAGAGCTACTTTTATTTTCTCTGTGTGCTGTTTTTTGTTCTATGTTTTTTTAAATTCAATTTTACTAGCTTTTTGTTTATTTCAATGGCAACATCATTTTCTTCTTGTATCAAAACCAATGCACATTACAGCAGTTCTCTTCATACCCGAGCATTTTGTGCTTCTTGTAGCTCTTGCATCCTTTGAAGCCTTGCCTTGTGATCCATTTTCTCAAATATTTTAACTTTCCCCAGCACAGACTTTGGTGTGTTCTCTTCTTCACGTACAACTTCCTCTGCTTTCTCCTCCACTTCAGTTGGTGGAATGGCTGACTGAGAAGATTTCAATATAGGACGCCCAAAAGTAGGCTTGATGGCTATAGGGGGAGGACCTGCTTTCACTGGTACTCCAGCAGTTTCACTACTGGCAGCATTGGGGCTATTTGTTCTGGCTTCATAGTTCTTAGGGACATCATATGGATCTTCTCTGTTTTGTAATTTACCCTGTGAACGTCAAGCAAAGACATGTCTGTGTACTTACATGCAAGCAACAGCTTCCTAGCACAATCCTATGCATGTCTGCTCAAAAGTATGTCCCACTGAGTTCAATGAGATTTACTCTCAAGTAAGTGTTTAGGATTGCACCCTCAGTTTGGAAATGAACAAGTCATCAGAAATTGGTTATACAGGTTGAGTATCCCTTATCTGGACTGCTTGAGGTGGGAAGTTGTCTGGATTTTGGAATATTTGCATAAATATCTCCTGGGGATGGGACCCAAGTCTAAATATGACATTCTGTCTCGTATACACATAGCCTAAAGGTAATTTTATACAATATTTTTAATAATTTTGTGGCCCAACATGCCTTGCGCTATGCCAGCCAGGTGCTGGAAAAAGTTTTTTTAAAAAGTCATAGCCCCAAAAATGTCTGGATTTCGGATATCTGGATAAGGGGTAATCAACCTGTATAGCCTGTAAAGCCCAAACTGATCACGACTATTCTGAGCCGAGATAAAATAGGTGGTTAAGTCACAGCTGAACTTCCTAAGATGAAAGTCTGAAGCCAAGAACAGAGTAAGGAATATTGAAAGACAGTAGGTGAAGACAGAAGGTAAGAAGTATTTGCTTAGCAACATTCAATCACCAACATTCCTGATGAAACGCTACTTCCGGTTAGTAAGAATTCTTCTTTTCCTCTCAATTTACCTTAGGGGGCTCAGGCTTGAATGCTGGAGGTGGGCTGGGATCTCTCAGAACATCCCTGCTACCAGCTCTTCTCATCTGAATTCTTGGTTCAGGGCTGGGTTTCCTTAAACTCTATGACAAGTAACAGTAGCTCATTACACACATGTTCACGCAGTTCTTGACTTGTTTGAGGCATATTTACACTTTTGCAAACGCTAGCAAAAAGAAAGTATGCCTGTACAAGTATCCTTTTTGGAAAGGAGTCCCAATGACTCACTAGGGCTACTGCGCTTCACGTTCATCTGTTCCCCTTTGATTGCTACATCAGTTATCTTTTGGCATATTAATTCTAGTAGGCTGGTACCTTCAGGGCTCTTGTATCCTACAACTGCATGAGTTGGGATTATTTTAAGGCAACAATATGTGTGGATGAAATTTCCTTGTCTATCACCTTTCTGATCAAAGCAATTTTAAAGAATTGCTCATATTGATTCTACTGCACACTTCTATAATTCTAGAAAATGTTCCCTTCTTCAGTGCAACAGCACCATGCTAAGACACCAGTAACCCGATGCTAAATATAAACACTGTACATCAATGTCTTAAAGTTGTACTAAATTATCTGAGTTCCACAACCTGCAAGCATCACTTCAATGGATATTTTCTGTTAATGTTTATAGCATAAATTTATAGCAGTTTTCTCCTGCCCCTTCAAGGCGACATACATGGTTCCCTCAACTCACCCATTATATCCTCACAACAACCCTGTGTGACAAGTGGAAAGATGACTGGCCCAAGGTCAGTCAATGAACTTCATGGCTGAGTGGGTATTGGAACCCAGGTCTTCCCAAGCCTAATCCAACAACTACATCACTTTGGCTTTGGGGGCAATTTTTTTGAGAGGAGACAGTTTTATTATTCTGGATCTCTCACCTCCTCATGTTGCACAGGTTCAGAGGATCGACTAATGGAAGAGACTCTTGGTTCATTGATTGGCTCATCAAGCTCGTTGTCTGTATATGCGCCACCTTCTCCGTCTGTATCTTCCATGTCGCTGATCAGTCGGCTGTCACAACTCAAATAATCAGCACCCATTGCTGTTAAGTATGACATACGATCTTCAATATCATCGTCCATTCCTTCCAGCTACAAAAAGGATTTTGTGAAGAAGTTATGCTTTCCATGTCATCAGTGCTCACATTATATAACATAAGATTACTGTGTTAAGAAACAGTTGTGGTAGAAACTATGGAACGAAGTGACTCCTATGAGAACAGGTTTATTTAAAGTGGTTGCATGAACCACAATTCCTCAATTTTCACTACAGTTGGTCTTCGTTATCCGTGTTTTCCTGGCACTTCTATGCAACATTCAAGCCTCAAAAGCACAAGAACTCTTCAAGCTTAAACTTCTACGTGACCTCTGGCCTACCTCCCAGAGACATACATCCTGGGAAAAGAGAGATGGTCCACCTGGCGTCTCTAGTTGAATGCAAAATCCTTTGTTCATGTTTTACAACTCTTTTTGCCTTCTGTAATGTTGTAACAAAATTCCTGTATTGTTTAGTCATACCTACATTCCTGCATTCCTATTGTATTTTTGCATTTCTCTTTCCCCATGGAATGTCATCTTCTTATTTTTTGCCTGCCATACTGTAAAAATCTGCATTTCTTATTACAAGTGATACCTTGATTGTATCTGCTCTTGCCACATTGCAACTTTAGTCCCATACATCCACCTGGTAGGCATTTGCATTTCAGCTGTTTCTAGTATCTAGCTTAGGGGCAACATCTCCCGTTTACCTCCAAAGTTGCACGTAACAGCAACCCAAAAATTCCTTAAAAACAGGAGTTTTAAAACAGAATTTTGGTCACTCTTTCTGAGTTTCTAAACCAGCTCCAGGAAAAAGAAGGCTTCACAACAGGTAGCTATGAGAAGCTGAACTTCTTCCTCCCCCCCCCTTTTCCTCTCTATTCCTTAGCTGTTAGAAACTGGGTTGGAGAAGCAGGGACTTCCAAACTTCCCTCCCAAATCTTCTTTTCTTTCATTTGCACCAAATACACTCTGCGCGCACGCGCACGCACGCACACACACACGCACAAAATGACAATAAATCAGGAACATACTGTTAGGGTAAAAGGAAACGTATTTTCTATTAATCCTATGTATGAACAATTTTACCCTTTTGTTCTGTTTTTAATAAATCCATACTCCTTTATTTGAAGTTATTTCTCTCAGTCTCTCTTTGCTAAGTTAAAAGGGAAGCTCTGCATTACACTGATCTGTTTATCCAGTCTAAAGATCCCTTGTTCCAAACTGGGCTGCGCTAATTTCCCCTAAGAACCAGCTCTTTTGGTAACAGCGGGGGGAAAAAAGAGCCGACTGGACTTATAGCAGCGTGATACATAAAGACATGTGTCATTTGATTTCCACTGCAAAGAGGATACCAAATTTTTCCAGTACCTAACGAATTATCAATGACAACTGTTGAATAAAACTCAGGAGTTTCTACACTATGAGCGAAAAGCTTCCATGCATATACTGGGAAATTCCCTTGTACACAGGAAACCCCTCTGCATGCTGGGCTTGGATCATGGCACACACAAAAACAAAATGTTTGATCACGTACCTTTCCTTCTGAAACCCACACTGCTTCACTCTGCTGTTGCTCAATAGTATCTTTGAGGCTGCCATACCAGCCATCATTGGCTGAATTTAGATTGATGGTAGCTGCCAGGATTAAAAAAAAATATTTATTAATAAAGTTTGCAAAACAATTGCCCGTGCAAAAAATGTGTCAGTCATGTTCAGCAGACAAGCACCTTTATCACAGTGTTAGGGTCCCCTCTAGTTGTCTCAGCCCTCCTAGAATAGGATACCCAGTATTTAAAAATGCTCTCGCAGGTAAGTAGTGTATTCTCCCCTACCCGTAAAAAGATGCATAGAAGTCTTCTTCAGTTTATTTGCCTGATCATAAAGCTTGCGTGAGCTCTTGTTAGATGCGGGAATTAGCCTTTGCCTCATGGTTTTCACACCCTGTCTGCTATCTGGGTTGAAGAAGACGACAATTGGGAACCACTGGGTGTAGTTTAACAGATCCACAGCCTTAGGAGTCACATCCAACAAAGCATGTTTATCCTGTTAAAAAGCAAGGAAACACAGGGGTCATGGTGGAGAAAAACCCACCAGCAACCACGGTGTATCATACTTTACTTTCATTATTATGGAAAGTAAACAGAAGGAAATATATATTTACCTGCTCAATAATTTGTCTCACAGTATTTAAACGAACAACACCCGTGGGCTTTTCTGAACCTGCATCTTTAGGTTCCGTTTCTGCAAGAGTAATACATGTTTGTCAATGTTTAATGACTTTTCAGGAATGCCGTCAAATATGGAGGGATTCTGGTAAGAAAAGAGCAATGAATGACTTACTGGCAGCTTGATATAGCTCAGGCAATTCATTGCACAACTTCTCCATCGCTACGTCTGCAATGGGACCAAATATCACCACAGGCCTCTTAAAACCAGCTGCAAGTAGAAAACAACATTTAACATGTCATCGTGATTGGAGTTATTAAAAAAACAAAAATCCCTTCTGTTGTATGCTTAAAAGTGAATATCCCTGAAGCACAACCTTAGGAAAACCGACACACTACAACAAAGCTTTTTTCCTACCAACTGGGCAAAGAGGCACCCTTTAAAGTAGCACCCTCTTAGATTCAGCAAAGAGAGGGCAACTGTCCCTCTTCACCCCAGCATCGTGTCTTTTCCAATGGCTGTTGCTGGTGTCTCCTCTGCATCTTTTTGCAGATTGAGAGTCCTTTGAGGATGGGGAACCATTACATTTTACTTAGCTATGTAAACTGCTTTGTGACCTACTTTTTGTCGATAAGCTGTATATAAATAATAAGTAAAGGTGACCCCTGACAATTAAGTCCAGTCGTGTCTGACTCTAGGGTGTGGTGCTCATCCCCATTTCAAAGCTGAAGAGCCAGCGTTGTCCGAAGACGCCTCCATGGTTATGTGGCCGGCATGACTCTCCCTGCCGCAGCGCGTAGCATGAGGCTGGAACACGGAGCGTTGTTTACCTTCCCGCAAGCGGTACCTATTTATCTACTCACATTAACATGCTTTGGAACTGCTAGGTTGGCAGGAGCTGGCCAAGCAATGAGAGCTCACCCCGTCGCGGATCTGAACTGCCGACCTTTCAATAGACAGCTAACGGTTCAGCGGTTTAACCCACTGCGCCACCCGCTGGCCTCCAGCTCAGTGTGGGTCTGAGTGGTCCTGCTGCCCAGGCCCTGCAAGGGATTGACGATGAAAAGCCCGCCTTCCTCTCAGGGGGAGGTGGCTTGGAGTCAGGGCGGAACGCCTGCCCTTGGGGGAGGGCTCCGGCCTATTCCCCCCTTCCCACTACAGCCAGCAGGTCCGTGCACTGTCTTCTTTGTCCTACCTAAAATCCTGCTGGTCTCCTGATCTTTCTCTTCCGGTTATTTGCTTTAATAAAAGTGGCCCTTTACACCCATATTACTGACTCATGCGTTTACTGGGGAGTGCTTGGGCAATGCCGAACCCGCGCCAGTAGCGCAGGGTCTGTATTTGCCCCAGCATCCACGTGAGCACAGGAGAAGAAAGGGGAGGGGGCCCTCTTCGAGAGCCCACCTGGTGGCTTGCGAGGGGGCGGGGCATCCCAGGTATTACCTCTGTGCCCAGCACCCTCGTTGCCCATTCTGTATCTGTAAAATACAAGTATATATTCTGTCCCCATTAAGGAAAACATTCTTCACAAGACAAGCTTCCAGTAGAACTTGCTACTACTAGCCAACAACAGTGGGTGACACATAATGAAAGACAAAAAGTAGATGGTGTGCGCACGCGCGCGCATCAGTATATGTAGCTATATACCGCTTTGTGAACTACTCCTGTTGAAAAGCGGTATATAAATATTCATCATCATCATACTGTAATGATCCTTCACACATCTTCTCTCCATGAAACACCTACCATTTTCTGCCATTAAAGCAAAACCTCAATTCTCTTACAATGCACTGCAAAACCAAGTTTAGATCTCAGCACAACTATTCCAGATTGGCGGCATTTGTTGTTGTCTCGGAAATGTCACTTAAACATTTCAGTCAGTATCACCTTTGAATGATTTAAGATGTGTTAGTTTCATTTGAGATGCCTATTCAGGGCACTTATAACCTTAGAAAACTGACACACACTACAAAGCTTTTGAAAGGCACACCAAGTGGCATTCGAAAGTGGTTCTCAAGGAAAGCCCTATGCATGAGGAGTGAGTGACCCAAAGTGTGGACTTTGCTACTCAATGCAGTGCTTTGAAAAATTATTTAACTGGCAAAACCTCATCTATATAGAAAAGTTTGATCTTTAAAAAAAGAAAAGAAATGCCAATGTAGTTTGCAGATATTCATATTTCTTGCAAATCAAGTCTGAAGGGCATTATTGCCATTTCATTCGGATACCAACATTCCAGGTTGCTCCCTTGAAAGTATATTTACCATTTTAAAATGCTATCAACATAGCATAGTCACCCCCAATCTATGAGAATGAATCACGTTCCAGTTTATGCAACGTCCACAGAAAAATTAATGAGCTGCACTTATTTTAAGTTAAATTTGCACAACACAATTCAAGAAAATGGGATGCCTAGTACACAAGAAGAGCCCTGCTGGATCAGGCCAAAGGCCCATCTAGTACAGCTTCCTGTATCTCACAGTGACCCATCAGATGACTCAGGGAGCACACAAGACAAGATACTTGTGTGCAAGACTACTGCAAGATATCCATTTCCTGTTGTCATTCCCTTGCATCTGGCATTCAGATATAGCCTCCTTTAAACCCAGGAGGTTGCATATACCCATCATGGCCTGTAACCTGTGATGGACTTTTCCTATGTCCAACCTGTCCATAGATCTGTCCAACCCCCTTTTAAAGTCATCTAGGCCAGGTGCCATCACCATATCCTATGGCAAGGAGTCCCACAGATTAATTTCACACTGGGTAAATAAATATTTTCTTCTCTTTTAGTATAAGTGTGTTCACATATGAACCAGCCTAACTTTGAGGGCTGTTTCACATATTATAATTTAAGCAAGTGCACAACACAGGTCTATAATCCAGCCCAACAAAAAAGTTTTTTTTTCCTGGTTTCTTAAAAGTTAGACCTATTCCTGGGTATATTTGGGGCGCTATTTCAGGTTCAATTTTTTTTATTTTGTTTATAACAGAAACAATTACAACACAAATCAAACAAACAAAGACACAACTACAACACAACACACAAAATTTAAAGGACTTCCACTTATCTCCACTACAGACATAATATTCTCTATTACCTTATTTAATACAATATAATACACTTTTCTATTTAATCCAACTCTTCTCATTCTCTAAATCCACAAGTATACAAATCATTATCTAAGCCCTGCAGAAAGGCCATAAAAGGTTTCCACTCTATCAAAAATTGGTCTATTGTCTTTTCTCATATTAAGGACGTCAACTTTGCCATCTCTGCTAACTTGAATCAGCACATAAGGTGGCTATGCTGTATCTCCAAAACTAGAGCTGATAGGGGAAAACTGATGCCATTTTTGGAATCAGCGCCCAAAATATACCCAAGAATAGGTCTAATTTTTAAGACAACAAAACGTGTGTTGGGTTGTGTAATTTGTTCCTGTTAAAAAGCCAAGTTTATTTTTATACTTCTTATATATTTTGAATGAACACACCAGGAATTCATTTTCAGTAGAAGTTTTCACAGTGAACAAATATCCACCCTAGTGAATTTCAAAGAGTACAAGTGGTGTTTGTTACACGTGTGCACCATATGTGTATTTGGAGGGATGCTGGTTAAAAAAAATGTTCACATTTCTAAACAAATTTAATACAATCCATGTACACAACTGAGATACTTTTAGACAGCTCAAGCCATGGCCATGATCAGACACAGATTTTACCACTTCTGGTTTGCCTAAAGCCAAAGCTGATTGGCTAGACTGTTTAAGTTGCCAGAAAAAATAGCAGTAGCTGTCTTTTTCAAATGAGGGTATCAGTTTGCAGCTCTTATATGCTGTCACTCACTCACCCTCCCGGAGCATAACTCGCTCATAGGCTGGAAATTTAGTGCTAACAGATGCAATTGCTGTCAGATCTTCACGACTCTTCTTCAGATTCTTTTTCATTCCAGACCGTTGACCACGCATTCGCCAGAAGTCTGCCCTATCACTGGAACCATCTCTCTGAGCATTTTGGACACTGGCCATCTGTTCAGCTCTGAAAAAGAAATAGACTAAATGCTATTTGTAAAAGCCAATAAGGGGTGGGTGGAACGTAGCCAATATACAAGCTAGAAAAAGCCTAGTACAAAATAAATTCTAATACTGGGAGGCTGGGCCTCCTAGTTGCAGAATGAAAGGCATATTTTGCCTTCACTTCAACAGCATCCAAGTGTGGCATTTCCCTTTCTCTTTTCCCCATAGGAGCAAAACATAAAAAAAAAATGGAGCACCATTTATTTATTTTGGTCAAAGTAAAGCAGGTGCACTTGGGGTTGCCGTTGGGTGTTAATCTTACTTCCTGCCCCTGCTCACCGCAGCAACTAAGATTCAAGCCTGCTTCTGCTCACCGCAGCAACTAAGATTCAAGCCTGCTTCTTTCTGCACATCCCCATCCTTGGGCCTGATTTTGATCAATCTCACCAAGTGGGGTGAAATGAGTTGGGGAGGGAGGGAAAGCTATTCAAAGTACATTTAAGTTTACTGGAGGTTAACGTACCTGCTTTTATTTGGAATCAGGCCCTTTTCCAATTCACTCTCAATCCTCACAGCAAGCCAGTGACCCAGTTTGCCGTCATAGAGCGTATCAACTACTCTGAAGACTTCCCCTCTGGCGATTGCTAAGCTCTGTGGCGTTTCCTTCTCACATTCAAAATGGGTCCTTATGAAGAAAGAATCCCCTCTGCCACATGCCATTATATCTCTATATACTGGGGAAGAGGGGGAGAAAACACAACCACATCTAGTTCAATTATTGCATCTCGGCTAATGTGCGATTCACCAGGACATTTTGGATCTCCTCAAAAGACAATTGCGGTAGGTATACAAATCTTGCCCTCACTGCCACTATACACAACCAAGGACTATAGATGTGTGAATAATTTTCATAACGTAACAGAGGATGAAAGACAACTTAATGATGTAAGCTGCCCCTTATTCCATTTCCCATGTATCCTTCAGTTATAGCCACTTTCATTCAGAACAGACCACTGTTTTAACCTTACAGAATGTCTCTGATTTAAACATGCCATGGTCTCTTCTATTCCCAGTACTTATTTAAAAAGTAATATATACATTAAAGTTGACACTGAGTAACTACTGAACATCTTGTAAATGATCACAAAACTGAACCTAATAGAATTTGCCCACTGGCTTCTGTTTGTGAAATGAATTTTAATTTTTAAGCCATTTTTTAATTTCCTCAACCTTACACTTTTCTATCATACAACAATATTGGTTGCTGAAAAAGAAAACATTATCAGCAGAAAAAGCAATAAAAGCAATGCCTCTATGCAAATCAATCCATATAATCGTAATTATAGAAAATTGGAAAAGGTGAAAAATTGGAACGTTTAATGTAATTAACGCATTTTTCCAAGAAAAAGATACAGTAAAATCTACTGGAATTGCAGAGCAAAACAGAAGGACTTGCTCCTACAGCTCTGTTTGCTTGCCATCTATGTCTCTGAAAGCTTTCTTGAGCTCTGGATAAAGGGCAGGGAGCAAATTAATTTTACACAAAGTCAGTTATTTTGATGTTGCATGCCAGGTGCTTACCGTCATATTTGCTCTGAGCCAGAATAGTCACAGTATCACCTTTGGGAATTTCCAACAGGTAGAGAACAGCATCCTCTCGAACAATACCTCTGAAGTCTTGACTGTTTACCTGATGCAAGACAACCACATGTAAGTTAAGAGAAAATTCTTCTGCTACAGATATCAAGGAGAAAACCCATCTACATAAAGCCTTTGTAGTGAATATCAGGTTAAGCCAACAAACTTTATGTACACATGTTACTGAAACGTATGTTAAGGGGTCCAGTGGCAGATCACTTGCTTTGCATGCAGAAGGTCCCAGGTGCAATCTCTGGCATTTCCAGGTAGGACAGAGAAAGAAAAATTCCTGTCTAAAACCTTGGAGAGCCACTGCCAGTCAGCAGCACCAACACTGAACAAGTACTTAGTGCAACCATCGTTAGAAGACAGGGTTGCAAACTCTTCTGGGTCAACTAGGCTTAATGTTAACAGGGTTAGGAGTATATTAATATTTAAAAAAATCTAGACGAGAAATTGCATGAAAATAAAAAAAAATAGTCCTTTGTGACCACAGAAAGTCTTCTGAAAGGATACCTTAAGAATCTGATCTCCCTCTTGTAGCCCCTCCTGTTCTGCTGAGGTGCCATCTTGAATTCCAGCAACAAATATTCCTACATCATTCCCACCAGCCAGTCGGATACCCACACTGTCTCCTTTCTTGAACTTCACCATCTTTGTGCCAGGACTAGAGAGAGAAAACCATTCCGAGTATTGGGAATTGTTCAGATTATCATCAGTTAGATGGCATTTCTACAACGCATTAAGTTCATTGTTGGGGAGAGCAGTGAGTTTCCCATGGGAATGCTTTCAGACAAATTACCCCATTTGCATTAAAACTAACAATCCTCACATGGGGACAGCCGCATCTCAGATGTGCACACTTGAAACAGGCCTATGATCAAACAGTAAAAGGCATGTCTGTGACAAGTATAACAACAACAACAACAAATCAGTATTTATATACCGCCTTTCTTGGTCATTGGATTTCTCCTCCGACTTTAAGCCAAGGCAGTGTACATGGGCAGGCTGTCCTAACCCCCCTTGGGGGTTTTTTTAAGTATAGGAATATTCACTATTCACACACTTATTCATGCATGGGCAATTGCTGCACATTGAGAGCTGGTGCTCACTATTAAAATCCTCTGCATAATTATGTATGTGGCTACATATCTACAGAAAGGAAGACTAGAGTGAAATGAACAGTACACTCAGGGAGCCAGCAGTCATTTTTGTGGCTGCCTGCTGAAAAAAGTACAGCTGTGGAAATGGCTGCCAGGTCCCTATGAACTCAGTCCATTTCATCATAGCCTCTCTCCATGCAATCATGTGTATATATCAGTAATAATGTGGAAGAATGTAATATTATGAACTGGTCCAAGGCACACAAACTGCAGTTATCTACATCTACAATTCTAACCAGCGGCATACATTTTAAGTAATCTATGGCACAGTGCAGATAACATGCTGTCTTATCTCCTAATGATCTTTAGGAGGTTTGTGTGCTGTAGGTCTGTGTGTTTCTCCACCTTCCCTCATATGTGTGACTCCCCCTTCCTTTGGTGAACATTACTCCTGCCACAATTTTTCCAGCCTGTCATCAATCATGTTGAGCACCAAACCAGAGTTTGCAAACCATGGTTAGAAGTGGGTCTACAAGCTTTAGTTCAGATGAACTATGATTAGCATGATCAGACTTAAAATGAACCACACTATCTCAGAAGGAAGAAGGGGGAATTAAAGATTGTGGAACACTTCTAATCTACAAACCATGCTTCAGAAACTGGCTTAGGGCAACTTGCATCTGTACCATACCCATGTACATACAGCATTTTGAGGAGTATCTTAACCACAAATTTGGTCCCAGCTGAGCTACTTAAAATCCTAAATGATGATGCTGTTAGATGATGCACACGCAATATGCCAACAAATTTGGAAAACTCAGCAGTGGCCAAAGGATTGGAAAAGGTCAGTTTACGTTCCAATTCCAAAGAAGGGCAATGCCAAAGAGTGTTCAAACTACCATACACTTGCACTCATTTCACATGCTAGCAAGTTTATGCTCAAAATCCTACAAGCTAGGCTTCAACAGTACTTAAACCGAGAACTACTGGAAGTACAAGCTGGGTTTCGAAGAGGCTGAGGAACTAGAGATCAAATTGCCAACATGCGCTGGATCATGGAGAAAGCACGAGAGTTCCCAAAAAAAAAAAAACACCTACTTTTGCTTCATTGACTATGCAAAAGCCTTTGATTGTGTGGATCACAACAAACTCTTAAAGAGATGGGGGTCACAACAAACTCTTAAGGGATCACAACAAACTCTTAAGGAGATGTGGCAAATTCTTAAAGAGATGGGGGTACCAGACCATCTTACCTGTCTCCTGAGAAACCTGTATGCGGGCCAAGAAGCAACAGTTCGAACCGGCCATGGAACAACCGATTGGTTCAAAATTGGGAAGGGAGTACGGCAAGGCTGTATATTGTCACCCTGCTTATTTAATTTATATGCAGAGTACATATGAGAAATGCAGGGCTGAATGAATCGCAAGCCGGAATCAAGATTGCTGGGAGAAATATCAACAACCTCAGATATGCAGACATACCACCCTAATGGCAGAAAGTGAAGAAGAACTAAAGAGCCTCTTGATGAGGGTGAAAGAGGAGAGTGCAAAAGTTGGCTTGAAACTCAACATTAATAAAACTAAGATCATGGCATCTGGTCCCATCAATTCCTGGCAAATAGAAGGGGCAGAAATGGAAGCAGTAACAGATTTTACTTTTTTGGGCTCCAAGATCACTGCAGACGGAGACAGCAGCCATGAAATTAAAAGACGCTTACTCCTTGGAAGGAAAGCTATGGCAAACTTAGATAGCATAATAAAAAGCAGAGATATCACCATGCCAACAAAAGTTCGTATAGTCAGGGCAATGGTGTTCCCAGTAGCAATGTATGGTTGCGAGAGTTGGACCATAAGGAAGGCTGAGCGCCGAAGAATAGATGCTTTCGAACTGTGGTGCTGGAGAAGCCTGAGAGTCCTTTGGACTGCTAGGAGATGAAATCAGTCAATCCTAAATTAAATCAACCCTGACTGTTCCCTGGAAGGACAGGTACTGAGGCTGAAGCTCAAATATTTTGGCCACCTAATGCGAAGAGAGGACTCTCTGGAGAAGACTCTGATGCTGGGAAAGATTGGAGGCAAAAGGAGAAGGGGAAGGCAAAGGATGAGATGGTTAGACAGCATCACCGATGCAACGAACATGAAAATGAGCGAACTCAGGAAGATAGTGGAGGACAGGAAGGTCTGGCGGGATGTGGTTCATGGGATCACGAAGGGTCAGACACGACTTAACGACTGAACAACAACAAAGTAATGGGATTATATCTCTTAATATCTTCTGTGGCGGACTACTACAGTAGTACAAAATATATCAAGTATGAAAGCAACACATTTTAAAAAAAACCCGTACCCATAAATTGCTAGGTCTTCAGGACTAGGCTGAAGAAATGTCCTTGGGGCTGCCTTTGGTTGAGCAACTGTAGGTAGGAGAAGAAAAACAATAGTTTCTATGTTAGTTTTAACTACCGGTAATACAAAATGCATTAACACAGTCAAGAAACAGACACTAAAATGAAACTGTCTACATTTCCAATCCTAAACATTTATATTTGAGGATGATTCCTATTGATTTCAGAGGGACTATATATATATGAGAGAGAGAGAGAGAGAGAGAGAGAGAGAGAGAGAGAGAACCAAGTTATCCAGTACTGAGACGTAGTTGAGCTTTAAAATGTCAAAGTAATATGAAGCATGGTTAGAGCATTATTTTAGAACATCTATGTAATCACCTTGAGATAGGATTCTCAATCAGCCTGTTCTGGGACATCAAATGCATCGCACACATATACATCCTGCTAGTTTTCTGTCCGATAAGACAAAGAGGGGCAATGCTAGTTTTCCTTCACATTTGTTTTGTTAAATAGGGTCCTTTTGTTTCCAAGTCCACCCCGTTTTCTTTTTATGTTTACTAAACGTTCTAACCATCAAGAACTCTATGTAAAATTTCTCCATTTTCTCTGGCAGTTCCCCATCTCTTGACTTGATTATTTCTTATTTTTAAAATGTGAAGATGACCAGCTTCATCTGGAAAGGTAATTTAGCATTCAGTTGCACATATGAGGAGACATATAGCCCTATCTCCCAGTCTATGGAAGTAGCTTAGGGGGGGTGATGCTTAGAACTTCAGAGAGGATAATTACAAGGACAGCCTGAAGAAGCTGTCCTTGTAGCATGAGCTCCCTAGAACTCATCCCCATTACATTCTGATCAAGTCGTATCATTATATGAGTGCCGGCAGGGCTGTTTCGTTTGTTTATATAAACAATCTCAGAGGGGAAACTCCACCACACTGACCTGGTAGATCATCTTGATACTTTGGTTCACTGTTTGAGTCTGGGGTTAAAGTAGCAGTGAGGTCACCAGTTGATCTAAAAGGTGTGGGCGTTGCCCCCATTCTGGACAGCCGGTTGGTCGGATCTTCTTTTGCACTTAAACAAAAATTGACGATGTTAACTGAAAAGTAAAGATTTAATAACAGAAACAACTGCAAAATGACAGCACAGCCTACCTTGGTTTTTCCTTTAACTTTTCATTGGAAGAATGAGAATCCAAATCAGAATGATGCAATCTTCTGTCATCCTGAGGGGAGGCAGACCGATTTGATTCTATTTCTGAAATATCTGTTGAAAGAGCATAACATTTACATAAGCTACCTGTCTAAACATTTTAATGCAAATTTACTTTTAGTTGACACAATAAATGTGATGTGACTGGCTGCAGTTGCTACGAGTGGCACTTTTCATTTATGAAGATAGTCTAGACGTACTATCTGCCTGATAACGGGTAAAACAGACTTTCACTTTGCTTCACACAAAGAAATCTACACAATCTTTCTTGCATAGAAAAATGTCATTTAGTGGGTACTCTGCACATGCTTAGAGAACTGTCCTTTCCAACAAGCATATTATATGGGGTAGAAAAGTCTAGCCAAATGACTGACATGGGAGGGAAGAGAGCGGATATGAAAAACAAGTTCTGCAGCTGAACCTTGGCTCTAAGCACAGAAACTCACCCACATGCCTTGCCTGGACTGCAAGAAGTTTGGCTATAATTCAAATCAGTTAACATTAAGAGTCTTGAAAATATGTGCCACAAATTACAGTACACACAGATTTTTATACCTAGCAAAACGTCATTCTCTGTCTAATTCAATACATATTTGTTTCTCCAGTATGCTTCACTGCCTTCTTTGACAAACTTAAATAGAAACCGACTTTAGCTCTGCTGTTAACCTCTCACCTTCTATTTCCGACTCGCTGTCATGCATGGAAGGAATGTTGATCAGGGTTTGTTTTCTGTCCCTCAGGACGACCAACTGCAGTTTTCCTCTTGATTTCTCAATCAGTTTTCTGGCATCAGTTAAGGACATATTCTCTGTCACTGTCCCATTGATCTGGATGTTTAAGACAAATGTATTTATACTTGGAGCATAGGGTGACACTGATAAGCCACTTGGAGGCAGAGTTTTCATTCAGTATTTGCAAATGGGCAGAAAACATGCAAAAAGAGAAAACATTTTTTTTCTCCACCACCACCAAAAAAATTTAAGGGCCCTTCATACAAGAACATACTTTTAGAATGATATCCCCTTCATGCAAATTGCCATCTTTTGTTGCTAGCCCAGTGCTGGTCATTTCTTTGATGAAAATTTGACTTCCAAGCCGAAGGCCATACTCTGCAAGCGGAACAATCAGAAACAGTTTTGTAGTTTGACAGAGGAAGCATGCTACATCCCAGTGTTTTAAAACAACAACAACACACTTTTGTTAAAAGGGAACCATCAATTTTTATTTAGTTTTGCTAGAGGCTCCTTTGTCAGGTGGTTGCAGGGGCAATCTAGCCCAGGTCTGCACAACATATGACCCACCAATCCAAACACAGCCCACCAGCCACTCATTAAACCTCCGGGTTTGGCTACCTGACAGAGACTGCACAAATCAGAGCTATCAAGCAGTACAGGTCTGATGGCTGTGTTTTAGTTCAAGAGTCTCAAGTTGCAAAAGTCTGATCAACTACTGCATACTGCCTGGCAAACTCTTCATGTTGCACTGTCTTCAGGATTTTTAAAACAAGTTTCTAGCTTACATGGCTGTTTAAACAGGCTTCAAAATGTGCAGGCAATGCACATTTGGTGAAAAATCTCACCAAATTGGTAGATCTCAAAAAACAGAAGAATCAGTAGGTCTTCTAGTAGACAGGGCTTCAGTGGTCTGTTTTCTCCATGACTAATAGAAGCAGAAGAAAGAAACTAAGTCTATGCAAATTGCTATAGTTGGCACAATTTATACAGAATTCTGTTCAGTGGTGTACTAAGGGTGGCGGTGGGGCGGGCTGCCCCAGGGCTACAGGCTACCCAACTGGAGGGAGAGGCGATGGCAATTTTTTTGTTTTGTTTAAGCGGCTGGGGGGAGGCTGCATCTTTGGCTTCTCTTCCTCGTGATTGGGAAAGAGAAGCCAAAGACCCGGCTGCCCCAGTCTGTCGGCCGCCGCATCTTCGGCTTCTTTCCCCCGGTCGTGGGGAAGAGAAGCCAAAGACGTGGCTGCTCCAGTCCCTGTCTCATAACTGCTCTGGAAGTGATGTCACTTCTGGGGTGTCATCAGGCTAGGGGTGACACCCGTCCTGGCCTCCCCAAGGCGGCAAGGAAGCTGGGTACACCACTGATTCTGTTCAACTTCGTTCAGAATTAAGCTACTTTGGTACAGAATTTTAAGCATCAAGTACACAGCTATGCATCTACCCAAAACAACACTCTGAAAAGCATCTAGAAAAAAAAAGTTCAACCTATGAATAAGTTACCAGTGTAAAAGAATACGCAGGTTTTGCTACAGCCAATTTGCTCATAAAACTGGACTGCTCATGAGAGCGGTCTACTCATGCGAGTAGTGCAAGATCTAAGAGGAGGGGACTCCCGAAACCTCACATCTCCTCTTCTGGGGTTAGAAAAACTACAAGAAGCCAAGGTGAAAGTTGTATGTCTGGTTGTTCTTTATTAACTTCTGTAAACAGTGCTATAATTTACATTTAAATAAATTTCAGAGGAAGTCAGACCACTGGTAAACCTAGGTCAGCACTGTCTGGCAGCGTATAGACTGGCAGTGTATCTTACCTGGAATTGAACCCGAGACCTTCTGCATAAATAGCAGATGCTCCTCCACTGAGCCACAACCTTTCCCTTATATGTGGGTGTTTCACAATACTTGCATCTCTTATGTCTTTCTAGGTTTGTTTACATGTGCTTGTATTTGTAAGAGTGATGCATTGCTTGTTTGTGCTTTTGTAAGTTAGTTTTTCCTTTTTGAAAAATGGCAAGATGATGCTAACTAAATTGAGGCTTGCAATCACTGTGTTACATTGCTAAGAAATAAAAGAGCATATACAAAAGGTAAGAGAAGGCATTTGCTCCAAACCATACACCAAAACGGGCTGCAGTCTGTCACACTTGCCTTCACTTGGCCTGCCTTTTGTGAGGAGAACGTTGACCGGTCCATTTGGGTCCTGCTGAGCTCCATAGTCATACTGGTGCGGCAATTCAGGTGAAGGACTACGGGAATTAAGCCGGTCTCTGCTACTGCTTTTCACTTCCTTCTTGTACGGAGGGTCAGGACGAGACCTCCAATCGTAATCTCTTGGCAGGCTCCTATTGCCACTATAACCACGGTCATAGATATCATCTCTGTCAACACTCCTGCCCCTGCTTCGGGGTCTTTGGTATTCACGATCCAAGCTTCTGTCCATGCTCCGGCCCCGACTGCGATCCCGGCTGTAGCTGCGCTCTCGGCTGTGGTTGCGACCCCGATCCCGGTCAGTTCTGTAGTCTCTATCGAGGCCATTTCCCCAGCTCTGACTACGGCCTCCATTTCCACTATGCCAACTCCTTTCGCTGTAGCCACTTCGAGCACTTCTGCCATCGAATTCTGCATGGTCGTCCATGGCTTCAAAGGCTCTATAATCATAGTCAAGAGAAGGGCTTCTTCTAACAGCTGAGAGTTGCACTTTACATGGTCTTTTCACTACCTATTTGTTGCAGGATTGAAGAACAATTTTACATTTCTTTATAAAAACCAGTATCAATCATATTCCACTTTTAAAAAAATCACTCCCATGCAACTGAAGCCCAACTTAGATGAAACACTGCAAAGCGCTTGCCCAAGTTGGTGACGCCAGCACCATGTCCATTTAATGGCAGACTGCTACTGCAGTAACACTATGCATGCAAGGCACTGTGCACACAGAAACAGCTACACAGGTAAGTGCTTCTTGTAGGACACCAGTACATCTAAATCAGGCCTGAGAAAATCAACCCTCCCCCTGCTCCATTAAAAATATTATAATTTTCATGTGTACCCTGGAACCAGTTTGTTCCCATATGCTTAAATGTTTACTTTAGCCATATCAGACACCTTAAGGTTTCTAACTTAACACGACTTGATTTTTTTTATTGCCTTAATGATAGAAGGTTTACAAGTTTCTAAAGGAGTTTGGAAATGTTCACATTGCATTGTCCCCAAGCAAACATTACTTGGCTGGAACAAGGTATTAGAGGGCTACCTGCATGGGTGAATTATACTCACCACTGCTTTCACCCAATGTTCTCTATGTTATATACCGTATTGGTCTGAGTATAAGACTCACTTTTTTCTCCTAATTTAAGTTTTTAAACTAGGGGTGCGTCTTATAATCAGGCATAAATTTAATGCTAGTGATTTAATTAAAAATTTTTAATAGCACCAAACTTTAAGGGTGCGTCTTATAATCAGGTGCATCTTATACTCGGGACAATACGGTATATACCAGTAATTGTGTTTTGGCTTGAAACTACAGATTACCAGTTTTGAAGATTCAGGGTTAGATATAATAAAAAAAATCAGTAATGAAGTCAAGGGACAGAGGAAAAAACATAACTGTGCCCACTGTTGTACACACTGGACCCAGATGCTAGATTAACAATGCAATCAATCATATGCATAAGCATCTATAAGATTGCAGCCTAAGACTCGTGAGTTGTCTTGGGAATTCCTCGCTCTGCCAAAATCTTAAATTCACCATAATGCATAGTTACACATAAATGTACGCGTGTAAGCAGATACACATTCTGCTCAAGCCTCGCCAATGAAACACTGCACACTGTAATAGTTAACTTACAATAACAGCCACTTTCCCGCTTTTCCTTAACTGCTGAACAGCAAACGAATGGGGCACATTTTCCATAGGTGTACCATTAACCATAACCACTCGGTCATTTTCTCTGCAAACAGAAGAGCACTGTAGGTTAGAAAAGGTTATATTCCACATGGACGTCCACTTTCGCCTTAGTTAAAAGAATACGATGGGTATGGGATCTGAACACAAGAACATAAGATGAGCCCTGCTGGATCAGGCCAAAGGCCCATCTAGTCCAGCTTCCTGTATCACACAGTGGCCCCACCAGATGCCTCAGGGAGCACACAGCCAACAAGATAATATCCTGTTTCCTGCTGCCATTCCCCTGCACCTGGCACAGAGAAAAAAGGATCTTCAAAAGGGCATAACATTAGCCTCACCCTCGACACACATGCAATCACAGTGCCAGGCTGTTACAGGGAACGAGACTCCTGGGTATGCTAACCATATTACCACTCATTCTCCTTTCTTTGCTTGGACATGCACAGTCTTCCCATGCCAATCCAATAGTTTATTACTGTCAATGACCAGTCTTCCCATGCCCTGTAGGATGCTGGTATGCCCTTGCATGCCAAGTGCTTATCACAAGCACCACCATGGGAGGATGGGGGAAGATAGGACACTGTTGCACCCTAGGGGGATCCTTCCAAATGCAGGTCCTGCACTCTCAGTAGGACTATCATTTGGGGGGGGGGGGGTTAGTTGCCTTTTAGATGCAATACCCCCTTATGGCCTTAGATAACTTTTCCCATAATATCATGTTGAATTCAAATATTCTTTTGCCCATTGTTGTCTTACATCTGTGTTACTCACACTTTGATAGAAGCTCATCACATACACCAAGTTTATTGTACTAGCCAGGCTAAAAATGCTGTGCTTATTCAGTTACTTTTGTTTACCATTACAGTAAAATAAAGGAGAGAGATTGCAACAACAAATAACTTCTACATTAATAGGCTTTACTTAGTTTTAATAATTTAACAGTTTTGACACATGATGTTCCAACCAAATGACAATCAAAACGCAAGCAAGGAAATGGAATAGAAGCAATCCGGGGAGAGTACCTTCTCGACTCCAAGAGCTCTGTTAAGTTGACTCAACAAAGAATGTAGAGAGATGTTCAATGGCTCATCCTTAAACAACGAAACCAGTTTAAATGTCATAAATTTAGTACATCCAAAGCCAAATCCTATCCAACTTTCCAGCACTGATGCAGCCGCAATGCAGCCCCAAGGTATGGTAACAAAATGTTGCTTTTACCTTGCCTTTACCTTGAGGAGGCCTCTGTGACGGCTCCCCCACCACAGGATGCAGCACATGCCCCGTGGGCATGGCTGCATCAGCGCTGGAAAGTTGGATAGGATTGGGACCCCTGTTGCTCAAAGCCTATGTAGCCTGACCTAAGCTTTGATGGGAGACAGAGACAACAGGCTGGTCTGAGCTCTGTGGACCACATTTGCAGTGTCTGCGTGAAATCCTCTTGAACCCTTCCCTACAAACATAAAGCAGGAGCATGAGATGTTCCAATTCAGATATACTCCACTGCTAAGCTGCCTTCCCTGTAAGCTGCACACTGTAACTGAAGCCCCACACACCACCCAAAACCCCACAGCCATGCTTTTCCTCTTAGCGCTCCAAAATGTGGTGATGACATCACCACCAAGTGCTCCGGATGGCGATAGTTGCCCCCGCGCAGCTACCATAGGGCTCCGCACACTCCAGTAAAAAATATCAGTGGGAACATCATTGCTAAGGAGAGATTTCAATCCAAGAGCAGTGTTCTGGCCACTAGGACCAAGCTTCCAAAAGGAAGACTAGCTGGGCTTTATCTTGGTTTGCAGGTAAATATGCCTGAAGGACCATTTCTCTCTACATGAATCTATCCATCCTGCGAGGACATCTCAAAAGGATATATTGGATTCCACCTCCTATGCAATTGGTAGTTGCCCATGACAGAGCCTTCTCTGCTGTGGCACCGGGTCTCTCAAAGGAAAGTCCTGCTGAATCAGGCCAAAGGTCTATCTAGTCCAGCATCCTATCTCCAAAGTTGCCCACTAGCCGTCTCTAGGAAGCCCACAAGTAGAAGAGAAAGGTATAACCTCTTCTGCCATTGCTCTCCTGCAACTGGCATTCAGAGGCATACTGTCCCAGAGCCATCAAAAGACCTGTCCTCCCTAAATTTGTCCAATTCCCTTTTGAAGCTATCCAAGCTAGTGGTCATCATCACACCATGTGGCAATGAATTCCACAAACTAATTAAGCATTGTAAGAAGACGTATCTTCCCAGTAGAGATAAGAATGGCTCCTTCCTTGCTGGCATTTGGGGCATGGTGGTGAAGACTTTTTTTTTCCCCCCAACAGGCCTTTGGTTGAGTTTGTGTTGTGCTGCTTTATTAAATCTGTACGTTCGTGAGAAGCTATACTTACAAGTATACTTTGGCATGTAAATCATCAAGACAAAGTGAGTCAGGCGTTACTGATATAAATAAGCACACTTACTGAAGCAATCCATCTGCAGGGCCACCAGAAAGGACATCCGAGACAACTATGGATGTTTCGCCATTTTCAAAATGAGGGTTATCTCTGCCACCAGAAACTGCAATCCCAAATCCTCGCTTTGAGTCCTAAAAGTAGCATTAATTCCAAAAGAGCACAACGTTCATTTTCAGAAGAAAATCTGAAATTGGTAGACTTATTAGGACAGGGGCATTAGTTCAGTCACGTTGAGGAAGGCTGCCCTTCTCCACTCTGGGGACTCTGGGGATTATAGCAAACAGTTTCTAAAAAAATACATGTGTATAGCCAAGGAATATGGATTTAAGGGTACATTGGAACTATCAGGGTAGAAATAGTACTATAGATTAAAAATGGAATATTGCTGGGCATGAAAATGATGTGCAAGAGTACTGTCAAAACAGAAACCAGTAATTATAGAGTTGGAACATAAACAGATGCATTCTGTACAGCTTTAGGTACTTGAGGGACCACTTCCCTTCCTCCATATCAACCTTCCCAGTCAATTTACTCACGGTTAGTTCTCCTCCAGGTGAACCCACCTCCTGAAGTGAGTGGCAACTGGGGAGAAAGCTTTTTCCACCTACGACATCCTGTCAGAAGCTCTCCTTAGGAAGGCTGTCCTGGGGCCAACTCATTCCAACTCCTTTTGATTTTCCCAGGCCTTTTAAACTGCTACTGACTAACTTTTTTAAACCTGTTGCTCTCTCTTGTTGATTTTATGGCTGCCTAGTTCATATTGCTTTGTACGTCAATGTTTACAGTGGCGATCCTCCGGGGGGGGGGCTGCTGATGCCGCGCCCCCATGTGACCCGGGCGTGGCGTCAGCTTGACGCGTGCACCCAGCGCAGCTCCAATCATGCCCCCCACCATTTTACTACCTATTTTGGAGCCGAACGAGCTCCAGGGCGGGTGGGTGGGCTGAACATCACGACGAGCAGTGGAGAAGACGCGTTCCGGAGGCAAGTACACCCCTCTGCCGCCACGTGCGCCCGTCCCCTTGGGACCCGCAGCCCCGGTCCCCCCGCCCCTACCCCGACGCTTCTGAATGTTTAAACCATGCAAGCCATCCTGAGAGCACTTCTGCACTGAAACTATATAAAATTCTGGGAGTGCTGAATATCTGCAATAAAAAAATCAGTTCTTTGTTCTTTTGTTGCCATTTGTTAATAAATGGTACACATGCTTTCATTCTGCTATTTAAAACTATGGTACTTTTTGTATCTGAGTTTAAGTAGCATGAATCAGCCCTCACTCCCTGCTTACTCACCCCCACTTGGGAAAAAAATACCCCATATCAAATAATCCCCAACAGTTACCAACTGTGTTTGTTTTGGGGGGAGCAAGGGTTAAGTAAGGTGAGTAGTAGTTCATCAACTGCCATGACATTTTGAAACTTGTGGCCTTGGTAGATAACCTTTATACAGATATTGATAGAGAAAAAAACGTATTCAGTTACGTCTGTGTGGGACAGGATATTGCTGTCTGTAAGGAGCCAGTTATGCAGAGGCCTGGTAGGCCTTGCCCTCCTTTGCTAGTCTGCTTTGGTGGTTTTACTCTGTTCCTGTAAGGAAGAGCAACTCACTGCTGGTAGATGACTGCATAGCATTTCTAATAGCTTTCTGATGCAAACTCAAGAGGGTTGTCACAGCTCATCAATGCATACATGAGGTCTGGGTGGGTCTGTGTGGAAATAGGTTTTGTGCCATCAACATGTACTTGAATCTTACCTCACTTCTCTTAATTCCAGACAAGACTGAACTAATTATGCATGTCTTCTGCCAAGCTTGAGGGAGGGGCCAAAAGGAAGTAGAGCAGAGGTTCCCAACTGGGAGGTGCAGCTCCCAGGGGAGCCACGGTTTTTTTATTACCGGTAATTGGTTCCCTTGGGTCCCTTCAGGGAGAAAGGCGGGATAGAAATATTGTAAATAAATAAACTAGCCAGGGGAGCCGTGGAGGGCCACAGAATCCTCTCAGAAAACAGTGCAATGCCAATTGGCAGGCATCAACATAATATAATGGGGAGCTGCAGTCAATGGCTGCCAATGGTTAAGGGAGCAGCAGGTTGAAAAAGTTTGGGAAACAATGAACTAGAGCAATATTTATCAGTTGTGATACTCATACTCCCGGAGCTCTGCCATATTTTTTACATTTATCCCACCTTTCTTCTTTTATAAAGAACTTCAGGCAGCATATGTGGACTTTCCCGGAAGTCTCCCATCCAGCACGGACCAGACCTAGACTTGCTTAGCTTCACCAATATGACTGTATCATATGCCTACAGGCCATGCCCTGGAACCTGGTTGCAACACTGTGACAAGGACTTCTGGCCAAATTCTTCAAAATGTAGTATCCATGATTCAGGACTTATAACCTGTCTTGTAAACATGTTCGACATGAGAATGCTCTTGATGACCACCTGGAAACTTCAACTGGTACAAACTATGGTAGTGCTTTATGCCATTACTCCAAGTATCTGCACTGCCTTCGTACAGTTTTCCAATACAAGGCACGCTCCCAACCCCACCCTAAAAGGCAGTTTAGACACAGAAAGTGATGCGCAAAATCACCCACTTTTATAGCTGAGTGAGGATCTGAACCAGGACTACTCTGCTTCGCAGTAAATCATCTCCCTCTCATTTCCCTTATCCTTGATAGCTAAAAATCTAGTTTTAATGCTTGCCCTTAAGAGCAACCTTCTGTCTGCTTTCCCTTTGCTGGATTGGAAAGGGGGGGGGGAGATACTGGCTCCAAAGTGTGATTTTTGTTCTAGACAAATTAATTCCTGCAACTGTAAATAAAATGATTAGCATTTTAATGAGTTATAAGTATTCTTTAAAATAGTTTTTTTAAGTGCACTTAATTAAGTAGTATTAAGAGTGTTTGGTGATGAGAAACTGATTAATATATTGAACGAAAACTCTCATGGCCGGCTACAATCTTCATAGATTTAATGTTTACAGGTTTAAAAGCCATGTGGAATTTTTTTCTCATAGGTTAAAAAATACACACATAAAAATTGTTTAAAATCCATGTAAAAACAACGTTAAAAGCAATTAAAAACAATCAGATATGCAGTATAAGAGACGGTGTTGGTTTCTTATACTGCATGTCTGTTTTTAATTGCTTTTAACGTTGTTTTTACGTGGATTTTAAACAATTTTTATGTGTGTATTTTTTAACCTATGAGAAAAAAATTCCACATGTCTTTTAAACCTGTAATCATTAAATCTATGATGATTAATATAGGAACGGGATCACCCAGATATAGCAGATTTTTTCAACAAAATATTAAATGGCATATGCAGAAAAACCCAAACACACCACCGCACAAAAGTATTAGAAACTAGAACCGGAAATAAACTCTCACCTTTTGTAAGGTCACTGTGTACTGTTCCCATATCAACTCTTCCATGCCTGGGGCCTGTTACAGTGAAAAGCAATCAATAGATAATCACAACAGAAATGAAATCTCAACCAATTAAAAACAGAACCTTTTCAGAAGCTTATCAGACAGTAGAAACGTTTTTTAAAAATCACACAGCAGTGCTTTATTTATTTATATGTTATATTTTATACTTCTATGTGAACAGCAAGGATCTAAAGAAAAAAATTGTTTTAAGAGCAAACATTTAGCAGGTACACATGTACAAATTCTGGGTGTTGTGTTTCACCCACTTGTACTAAAAGCAAACCATGCACAACATAAATGTCTTGTGCCCAGATTCTTAGAAAGATATGCTTGCAATACAAATTGCTAGAGAAGGCCGGTGACGGGACTTGCCCCGTTGCCGCCCATTACCAGGCCCCCTCCCCCGCGCGCTGGGCAGAGGGACGACGGGGGAGAGCAGCGATTGGCTGCTGGGGCCAGTCGGGGGTGTGGCTCAGCTAAGGAGACGGGAGCGTGTTCCCTCCGTCTCCTCAGTCCGAGCCAGTGTTTCGAGCCCCGTCCTCCCTCCCTGATTACAGTCTGAGTCTAGCTGGGAGGGCCGGGGAGGAATTTTTGGCTGCCACCCTGATTGGCTTTGGTTGGCAGTTTTTTCGCCTATCCCAGACTGGTTTAGGGTGTGTGTGTGTGTGGGTAGCCAGGAAACTGGGATTCGGCGTCAGCCTGAGGCTAGCAAGGTCAAGGGGTAACCCAGGACCGCTCTAGTGACACCGTCCGGGTCTATGAGGCTGGCTGGCAAGCCCCTTGGCTGGAACGCGTTAACCCACATCACGGCTTGGCCGCTGGGGTTGATGCTTCCAGCTGCCTCGACCCTGCGGGGTTGACTATGATAGCTCATGTCGTCTTTGACCACTGGGAGTCTTGAGTCAGGTTGTCACGCCCAGGGGGGAACAATGGGGGAGGAAGACGGCTAGGCCCGTTTCCCCCATTTAGGGCCCGCACGCTCCAAGGGTCTAAGTATTTGATTATGCTGCAGGTTCTGTTGATGTTTAATCAAATTTGGCCCTTTAACCCAAGCCACTGTCTAGCGTGCTTATTTTTTTTGGGGGGGTGCACGGGTAAAGGGCCAAGCCTCTGCAGCATTAGAGCACCTGCTTTGCATGTATAAATTCCTAGGTCCAATACCTGGCATTTCACAGTACACAGTTCACAGTGTTGCTCTTGGGTAGCAACAAACACCCCCAAATTCTGGCTGGCCTTAATACCCATACCAAATCTTGTCCTCATGTGCACAAAGTCAGAGACGATCCCCTTTGCCCCTCACCAGCTCCAAACTGGAAAGGGTAATTGTTTTTGCAGCCCAGTGCCAAAAGATAAACCATGAACTCTCTCTCTCCAGCTTTCAGCTGGAGGCAGGCAGGGATCTTCCCAATAATTGAGCTGTGCTTCCGAGAACAGTGCAGCTGTGGGGACATCCCTCAGCCCTCCCTGGCTCCAAGCTCCACAGAAAGGCTGGGCTTCTCTTGTCATCCTTGCCATAAAAAGGGTCGAGAGCAGAACTGTGGAGCACCGAATATTGCAACAAGAAAGATCTCTCCCTGTCGACAGTACTGGATTAGGTATACAAGTGGCCTAACTGTACACAATACAGTGCGGCTCATTCTATTCACTTACTTGCTCCAAAACTGGTATTATGCCAGTGCAGTTAAGATACTGTTCAGGTACAGCAGTACAGGTGGGCCCCCATATTCACGGATTCGCTATCCACAGTTTCAGTTATCCACGGATCGTGGGGACACCCCCCCCCAGGCTTTTACTTCCCCCCCCAATAAGCTTTGTTTCTTCCTTAAACGAACAGGAGAAGCAGCCTCTGGCTACTTATTGCTGGCAAGTAGAATGAGACTAAGTCCTAGAGAGGCTCTGCAAGGTTAACAGAAACCTTGCAGAGCCTCTCTAGGACTTAGTCTCGTTCTACTTGCCTGCAATGGAGGCTGCTTCTCTGTATGTTTTAAGGAAGAAACAAAGCTTGCTGAAAGACAAATTAGAGCTGGGGGGGGCGCACACCTGCCCACAGGGGAGGCAGGGCGGGGGGCCCTCAGGAAACCATGGAGGGGGTGTTCGCTCCTATCCACGGTTTCAAGTATCCACAGAGGGGCCTGGAACATATCCCCAGCGGATATGGGGGGAGTACTGTACGTCACAACAATGACTAGGTTGCCTCTACTACTATTACTCCCATTTCCCCTGCAAAACTTTCTGATCTTCTCAATTCATCTAGGTTTTCATTTAAAATGTTCTTCTTCTTCTCTGTTCTATGCAAGTTGTTATGTTGCTTTTTAAATAATTCCACAGAACTGCCACCAGAAGCTGTGTTGCTCCACGCTACAAGACAACTGCAGAAAAGTGAACTCTGGGTGCATCACAAGGGCATCGGCTTGAAGCACCTGAAGAGGCAAGAAGCTCCACATTTCCAGCCCGACAAAACACAGGTTCAGATTCTTAAAACTATTTCATGCAATAATACCAAGTTATACCTTGGGTAAAAATCCACATAAGTTAATGTGTTTCATATTCAAAACTAGAACTACTAAAACACATTTCAGATCACAAAGTGAGCAAATGTATGCACATTTACATATTTCCTTACAGGAGCATTTGACAACGAAAAGAACTTAGAATGAACGGGATTTTTTAACTTATCTTCCATATGTTTAATACACAACCATTAAAAATGGTGACAATTGAAGCATTGCTACTAACACATTAGTCCACAAAGCCAAGTAAAATAATCTGCGTGTTGAATCATGTGGTCAGCTAAACCATTTTTCAATTACTGCCAAACTATTTCACATACTTCTAATTGGCAACGCTCGATACAATTCTTGCTTTACTGCACAGGAAACAAGGCTGCCAAACACAATGACTAGATTTCTACTTGCAAGCAGCTAACGGCAACATTTAAAAATGGAAAATACAATGCCAAAATCCATTTTTATTTTTGAAGACAGCTACTAATTATTCCCAGATTAGAGAAATGTGTGTCAGTGTAACGATTTGTGCCTCAAAAGAAAACAGAAAGGAGCATTTCTTCGACAGACATCCAGCAGACTGTTAGGAAGAAAAGAACATGAGGGTCCGTCCGTCTGCCCACACACACTTTTATATTCTGGAGTAATCAAGCTAAATGGAACCAGCACTTGAGGTCACACCCTGCAGGACAGAGCAACAAAGTGCTGGAAGTTCACCTTGGGAGTTCACTAGGCACAAAAGCCATCTGTGCTGCCCTAAATCTCTAAATCATAATCTCTTTAACATTATAAAATTTACAGCTGTTTGCTGTTGCCGAGAGACTAACCAATGCTGACAGATTAATAGAAGGAGCAGAATGCGCATGGGGGCTGGGTAAGACCACAGATGTTATAAGTCACCATCTGAAGACTTCCGATTGTACCAGTGAGGAGATTAAATCCTCTGTCACAACAAGCACAAAATTCCAACTATATTAGGAGCCAGTAAACCTAGGGCAGATGATATGCTACTACTTCAAATCAACAGGAGATGAGCGAGTCAAGTGTTACCAATTCCTGATAAGTTATTAATACTGTATATCAGAGTGGAGAAATGCTGAAAAGGTATCCATCTGTAATATGAATGCATTACTTATTGCACTGCACAATTAAAAGTCGATGAAGAGATTACTAAACTTGTTTAGCAAATTTTCCTGTGCCTATATTAATAAATGAAGCATCATCAAAAATGAAGCATCATTAACCTTATTAAATGTCCTCCAGCAGAATTTCACAAACATTTTATGCTAATTAATTTTAAATCAGAATACTAATTTGAGGATTCACATACTAGTGGTACTTGAACAACATGGTAACAGGCTCTCTACAAACACCTCACAAGCAGAAGATTAAAGTGATGCTTGACTGGAAACTATTTTAGACTGAATTAGTTATTTATATTCACATTAGCTGTACAAGGACCAGATCACCATTTTTCACACACACAATCTGGGTATGAATAAAGGGATAGGAACAACTAATAATATATTTTAAATAAACTCACCTGCCATTTTAAAATCCTCAACTTTTTCACAGCATGTAACCATATTCGCTGGAGAGCTTGAGCTGTCTTCATTGTGGCAGGCTATAATCTGTTCAGGGACTCTGAACATCCCAGTCTTTTCATCAGTTTCCACGACCGAAACATTGTTATGTAATTCTAATACAATAGTGGCCTACATACTCAACCAATCCTGCCATCATTTCACACAGTAACATATAAATTTTAAGAAAAGCCCTGACATGCATACAAATAGGAACGCACCTATGTTCTAAACAGACACCACTTTCTTACATAGAAAATAAATAATCCAGTACAGAAACCTGAAATTCCTAGTTAAAGACATTTTAAACGTTCACTATTTGGCAAGCCTTAACATATAGACTCCTTCGCACCCCACCCTACACTCCAAGGACAGCTCAATGTTGTGAGGAATTTATGGTTACAAAATGGGTGCAGGATCTGTGGCAGTATTTAAGCCACACACGCTCTATCTCCCAGTGCTGGCTGATTGGCATCCACGGGCACAGACACCAAGATTTCATTGGCGGGGTCAAAGAAAAGCTCTTGTATTTATAGGTCATCACTGCTTCCCATTCCCCTAACAAAATTGAACTCCTCCTCCTCCTCCCCACTTTGTCCATGGCAGCCATGTCACCTGTCCTGAGCTTCATTTGAGTCTTCGAGAGGCTATGCTGAGACGGCTATCACCTCTCTTTCACCTGGCAATCGGTAAAACCTATTACCAACAGGCTCCCACAGTTACTGTGCCCACTACCAACTGAAGAGTGAACCTGTAGCGCAAATATGCCATCTCCTGGCTTTCAAAGCAATAACTGATAAGGATCCTACCATTTATCTCATTCTCAGAGTTTGCATGAAAAAAGAGTAATCTGCTCGTCTCCCCCGGACATGTACAACAAGGTAGGGATACAGAAAGACACAGGGGAGAAGCGAGACAGGCAAGAGAGCCAACTCACACATTGTCCAAGCTTTGTGAAGTGCTCACGCAAATGCCATACTTGTGGGAACAACGCATTCCAAACAGAAACTGGCACAAAACTGCAAATCAGTCTCTGCGAGGGGAATGTCTAGCTTCTGGATGCCCCTTAGTAACAGAAACTATTCTGTGATCTTCAGCAGGTTCGCTCCACTAATGTTACACTGCTAACCTAAGATGACAACATGTCACATGAGCAATTAAATACTCAGAGCCAGGTGATGTAATGTATTAGCTGGCTCACTGAACATTATAAGCAGCCATCAAGGAGCTACAAACCAGCACCCATTTCTCTCATACCAGACAGACACAAGCACGTCAGGACGGGGGTGTGGGAAATAGAGAAGGAAGTGATTGATCTAGCTTGCTCACTCGGCCTTTCATAAAGGCTGATCAACAACAGCACTCAATTAAAAATATCTGAAGCCAATAACTACAACATAAACACTGCAGCCAGAATTCATCATTTATTTATTTATTTTTCACATTTTTATACCACCCTTCCTCCAAGGAGCTCAGAGTGGTGTACATATTTCCTCCCCTCCTTTTTGTCCTCACAACAACCCACACAAGGCGTCTTCATTTGCTCTTTATGCAAAGTTTGAGTGTTCTTAATGCACAAGTTGCACTCTCTAAGAAGCCCTTCATCCTGTATAGCCTAGACTAGGCTGCAAGTTCTATTCTAGGCTGCAAGTTTACAAAATGGTGCTCAAAGTCATGGGTAGGGCTGGAGGGAGGGGGGAATGGCTTCCCAACAAATAGCTCAAGTCCCCCTCCCTGAAGCCCTGTGGTTACTTGAAGGAAAGGTACTTTCAACACACTCAATGCATTTGTTATCAGCAATAATTATATAAAAATACAGTTTATCAAGGAATCACCCCTATCTGTCAATGACAGAAGTGAAGTAAGAAAGAGAATTTAACACGATCAAAAATTGATAGACCTAATCTCAGATGATAGGGGTTTTCCAACTTTTTTTTTTTTTTTGCAAGTACCACCACCACTAGAGGCGACTGCAGTGCTCAGGAGCAGGTGGCTTGCCACTCAGTTGTCCCTGCGGTGAGGGAGACTCTTCTCCAGCTGCTGCCGTCTCCCAATTTCCTCTTCCTCTCTTTGGTCAACCTGTGCCTCTTTTGAAGGGCCAGGTGGTTTCACAGCCACACGGCACCAGCACCACAGTCACCGCCACTTCCAGTGGGGCCAGGCTACGTTGAGCAGTGCCACAGTCACCATGGATTGGGCTCAAGAATCACTTGCCATGCACTGGAAGTACCAACCAGTGGTTCTTGCACCACTAGTTGAACAGCACTGGTCTAGCATGCGAGCATGTGAAATATGCCATTATTTCTCTTTGAGAAATAGAAAACGTAGGACAAAGCTTCCCCCTCCAAAAGTGCACTCTGCATCTTGGGTGCCCCCCCCCAATATGTTTTTCTGATGTGGCCATTGCTCAAAGCAATACAATAAAAAGGCATACATCACACAAGGAACGGAATATTGAACAGAATTACAGCGCAATCCTGTGTAACTCTTGCACTGGTGTAACTGTAGATCCACCAGTGTAAGTCCACTTATGCCAGTGGCAAAATCCATACACCGACATACACCAGCGTAACCCCCCCTCAGACACTGCATATGCACAGTTCGGACTTAGGATAGACTCCAGCTCAACTCCACTGGCGCAGGGAGCATTCCGGGGGGGGGGGGTGTCTGAACGCCCCTGGAATGCCCCCTGCACCGGTGGAGTTGCACTGGCATCTGTCCTGCGTCCAAACTGCGCATGCGCGGCATCCAAAGGGGGTTACGCTGGTGTCCGTCCTGTGTATGTCGGCGTATGACCAGTTACACTGGCATAAGTGCACTTACACTGGTGGATCTACTGTTACACCGGTGCAAGAGTTACACAGGATTGCGCTGTTTGTGTCTCAGAAATAAACACTACTGAGAAGGATCTCGTGAAGGGGGGGGAAGTATTCAACAGGCAATTACAAAACTGAATACAACAGCAAAATGGGCTAGTTCAAACACCTGGTTCACAACTGAATGCATGAACTGCTTTCATTACAAAGAAAATTTGAGGCAATATGAAATCTCTTTCCTTGTTGCTTCACCTCCAATATCTCTCAGGTAGGCAAACTATCACCTGATGAACATGCACGTGACAAAGTGCTGTAGCAAAAGAGTTGGCACAGCTTTGGAATCCATCAAAACGAGGTCACAGCAAAGGAAGAAGCAAAATCATTTGCTACAGGGCTGGAGAGCTTATTAAAAAGAACTCAACTTTCAATGCAGAAACGCAGGATATGCATATTCTCTTGGATTAAGCAGGAGCCAATAATTTAGATCTCAAAGAATATCACTGCACAGTTTATAATTTTTAGGCACACAAAAGGTTGGTTGAGAGGCAAGCGTGTGAACTCATACACCTCCACTCTCTCCATGCCCTCCTCTCCTCTATGCAGCAGAGAGATACTGGATATCCAATCACTATGGGTGTTTTTTTTTATGGTTTTACCACTCACTTCTCCCCCTCTAGAGAAATTTTACTTTAATTTATCTTCCTGCACCTCTGCTTAACTGTCCTTTTGGGTCACAGCTGCGTCAGATGACAGGCTCATTTTCCTTCTGCCTGACAGGTTCAGATTCATTACTCAGTCTTAATGAGCTTTGAATGCCTCCTTAAATTTAGACAGCTTGTGCATTTACAGAAATGGACAGAAAAGGGCAAGGAAGTAAACTGTTAATTTATGACACAGAGTTGGATAAATCCTTTAATTTGGTGTTGAATCACTAAGCCCATATCTGCAGCTAGTGCAAATCTGGAGTAACAACAAGCCAATGGCCAGTGTAAATTAAACTGATTTGTTGCAGTAGATTACACATCTATCCTTCAGGAGCAGCAGCACTGCTATGTGCTGCCTGTGCTAAACAGCAGATATCTATAAAAGTAATTTTCCACTAGAGGGTGGTATCAACCAACTGACAATCTCTTGCACAAAAGACAGAAAATCTGGTGATTCTAGTTGGGTGTGGCCAAGATTACACACACACACACACACACACACACACACACACACACACACACACACGGAAATCAAGTCTGAATTGGAACGCAAGACTACTTTTATTCCTATATTTTCCAAGGTTTTTTTTTTTGTCAGGTTCACCTCTGTCTTAAATACAATTAGATTAGCAAGCAGGTTTGTGGAAGCCAAAAGACTGTAGACATTTCATAGCAGTTTTGTGACTAAAATACCTTCAGATAACAGGTTTTTGAAAGTTGCTTTCCAAATTCTCAGTGGATTCAACTTATATGGTTGAGTAAAGCCATTCATTTACAACTTCAGTTGTGCAATACTACGAACACCTGCAGCAGAAGTTTTAGACAGGCAAGACCAAAGAGAATCTTTGTGTATGTTTGCCTACATAATGATAAAAGAGTAAAACCAAGTGCAAACAATTATTACTGCTGTATTTATACAAATCCTATTGTTTTCATTAGTGCTTGCAATACAAGTAATTCTTAAAAAGGTAAAGGTGACCCCTGACAATTAAGTCCAGTCATGTCCGAATCTAGGGTGTGGTGCTCATCCCCATTTCAAAGCCCAAGAGCCAGCGTTGTCCGAAGACGCCTCCGTGGTCATGTGGCCGGCATGACTCTCCTTGCCGCAGCACGTAGCATGCAGCTGGAACACGGAGCGCTGTTTACCTTCCCGCAAGCGGTACCTATTTATCTACTCACATTGACATGCTTTGGAACTGCTAGGTTGGCAGGAGCTGGCCAAGCAACGAGAGCTCACCCCGTCGCGGATTCAAATTGCCGACCTTCAGCGGTTTAACCCACTGCGCCACCCGCTGGCTTCTATGTAATTCTTACCCAGGTCCTAAGAACCGGCAACTAAGGAAGAAGCCCAACTTGAGATTACAGAATCTCCTAAATCCCAAATTGGCAAATACTCCCCAACAAAACTGCTGACATGCCAGTAATCACCCCTTCTATGTCATTGGGATTGAGGTAACCAACCGGACTTCATCAGATGGTGTTCCATCAGGCAAACCCCAAGCTCTGTGGAAAAGATAGAATAGAGAGATACACCTACTTGTAGCTCAAGATGGTCTTCTGCTTTGGGCTAAATATCTGAGTGCAGCTTCAGCCAATCATCTGCTGTTCAGAAAGCTCCTGAAACTAGACTACCTTCACCCACCCATCCTTACCATTAATTTCCTACAACTGTGAAAACGCTGTTGTACACAAGGGTTGCAGATGCCATTAGACAGATAGCAACACAAGTCACAATCATTTATAAACTCATGGTCCTGCCTCCCAGACCTGCTGTATCACCTATTGTGGAGGTGAGCAAATGAGCTTTCCCTCCAAACACCCCTCAAATTGACCTGAAGCTATTGCAGAAAAATTGTTCTAGTGCCAGAGTTTTCTTTCAGATGAAAAATCTTAACATGTACACTTATGCACTGGTTGGGAAGGGGAAAGATCTGAATTTACAATCTGAATAAAACTTTCTGCGATTTTGTGTGTGTGAGGGCTTGCACTGACAAACTGCAAGGATTTTTTTTTGTAAAAACTGCATGTAACAGTGTTAAATTCAAGTCTCCTTTAATTACGACTGTCTGAAATACTAAAGAACAAAAAGCTTCCCACCAAAACATGCATCTACAGCAACATACGTACAAATCAAGCTTGGCAGAGTACTTATCTCCTAGAACTGTGGCCAAATTTGCTGCCTATTTAATCTTGCATACATAATATTGCTTCATGCCTCTAAGAAGAATCTCATCCTTACACCAACAATACAATAATAGTTTGAATGCATCTCCCCACAACAGGTAACAACTGTTTTTTATATTCCAATAAAGAACTATAATAAAATACACACACACACACCAAACCTGCAAAGTTAACCCAACAAAAATGTTCAATTTCCCCCTTTAACCCACACCATAACCCACCTTAGCCAGCCACTCTCATATTGCTCCGGCCAGAGGACGGCCTCAGAAGTCACTCCGGCAAAACTCAGGGTCACTTCCAGAAGTCTTCCAAGGCCCTTGGAGGCATCTGGAGGCCGTCCTTGGGCTGGAGCAATGTGAGAGCAACTGGATAAGGTGGGTCAGGCCCCATAAGGGGCTTCCTGTTGCTTCTGTTTGGCTCCAATTTGGAGCCAAATGGAGGCAAGTGGGTGGGCCCAAGTGGGTCACGACCCACACTTTGAGAAGCCCTTAGCTGGAGTATATCACACAACAAGATAAGAACTTCTCTATGGATGCCTTTTTGCTTGCTTATCACTTCTGATGCATCTGGCCGCTATCTTTTTCAGTGGTAGCACCAGACCACCATCTGATGCCATTGCCTCTGATGCAGAAGAATGGGAGGGGGGGCTGATTTTACAAAGTAATACTGTATCAGGAACAGAGGTGAGCACAGAAAAAAGCATCTGAACAGCAATCCTTTTCTGCAGACACAGAAATGCAATTACAGGAAAGTTGCATCTACTGAGTTTTTACACGGGGGGGGGGGAGGAAATCGGGAAAAACCTAACTGTTAATTTGTTAAGGCCTCTTCTACACTTGGAAGCTTAATTAATTGGCCAGAAGAAAGAATCTCTTCTCTTCCTCTGCCAAGTTTTTGATTAGTTTGTCCCTTTACTTGGGGGGGGGGGAGAGATGGGACCCTCTTTGATAAAGTCTGAAAAATACAGTACAGTACTAGATTTAGATTGCAATCCTAGACACATTTACAAGGGAGTAGCTCCCACTGAATTCAGTGGAACTTACTTCTGAGCAGGCATGCATAGGATTGGGTTGTCAATATACTACTACTACCACTACTACTACTGTTTTGGCCCAGGACACCAGTTCTTTTTCTTTACCGTGTGGTGAGATGTTAATATGATTTAAAAGGCTTGCAAATATTAAAGAGAGGTCTGCTTGCTCTTCTCAACATATTGATCTTACAAAATGCCTCAGCATCCCGAGTCTACACTCTAAGGTAAATGAGGTATTTGAATCCACAACCCTAAATAGAAAAGCAAGAGGCATCTCAGACAATGATTAACTTTTCTCCCTTTGAAGTCTCTTGGTTCCCCCCCCCCTCCAATCTCTTCTTGCATCAAAGAAGGAAAGGGCATAGTAGTTACATTCTCTGCAACTGGTTGGTAAACAAGGAGAATAAAGATCTGTATTAGGCACAGACCAAGTAGGCAGCCATCTCTAGCAGCACTTTGTATCCTGGAGTTGACAACACCAGCATCAGCACAGTGGCACAAAGCATCTCCGTCAGCACTGAAAACTTAACAGAGGCAATGCTGTGTGGAGCGAGTTTCTCTCCTTTGGCTAATTTGAAAAAATAGGATTTCCTGCTACAAAAGCAACATCTGAATCACCTTTTGCAATTAACATCCATTCATACACATACCTTTATGTTTATTACCTTAGCATCCTATGTCATGACACTTCAGAGTACTTTATAGAATATCAATACGCAATGACCTTTCTAAAAGATACAGGAGCGTCATCTGACGGAGTACCCAGAGTCTTGCTTCTTAACTAGTGGCATAAGTACCACTGGTGGCACTTCCCAGCATGGCAGGTGGGGCTTGGCCCTGCAGCCACAGTGACTGCATGACACTGTTCTGCCCAGCCTGACTACGACAACAGTGGCAAGGTATGACTGTGTGGCAGCCTGGCCCTTCAACAGAGATGCAGTTTGTGGAAGGAGGGTGCAAAAGAAAGAAAGATCAAGATGCAGCAGCAACTGGAGAAGTCTTTCCCTCGCTGCAGGAACTATGGGGGAAGCGGTCCACTTCTGCACACAACCACCATCTCTAGTGGCACTGGGACTCACAAAAGTGGTACTTCAAGAAGTGGTTGTTGCAAAAAGGTTGAAAACCCCCCCCCCCCGCCCCGTGACCATAAACATGTAACCAAAATAACCACCTGCAAAGAAGGTTTCTGGGCAGTCTCTGAACTCCAGAGGTTTGAATATTTTTTTTTAAACGAGAAACAGTAAAAGGGGGCAAAATGCTTGGGTTTCAGGGTAGTCTAAGGGCTAGAGAGAGAAACTCTAGATTCCTAGAGAGGCATCACTTTCTGCCAGGTGAGAAGGAATGTACTTTCGGTTTCATTTTCAAATTTTTTACCCTGCAAGATTTTGAACAGAACTTTATGGCCGACTTTGTGAAAGGAAGTAGTCGGATGGAATGGAGAGAAGGGGAGGGGGAGAATGGGAAGAATATTTAAAATGGAGAGAAACAGGAAGCGAGAGCATGCACGCAAGGTACAGCGGCCTGTTCAATACTGAAGACCGTCTCCAATCCAGCCCCTGCAATCAGTGTGATCCAGAGCATGCATACTCTGAAACAAGTCCCACTAAAGTAAGTGGGGGTTATTCACAGGAGGATGTGCATACTGCAACCGTTGTGGAACGCCTCTCGTTATACAGTTTTAGCTTTTCATATATGTTCTGCAATCCAGTACAGCAGAAACCAGTCCTTCCCAAAAGCTGTCTCTCTCCCTCTCTGGTACAGCGAATAAACTTTGAGCTGTTTCCAAGGAAAACTCATTACTGAGATATAATCCAATCAGGCTGGCATTTATATTTAATCATCCAGTCATACTACAACAAAGATCTACACAATGGTACAATTGTAAAATTTAATTTGACTCTCAGTGCCATCCATATTCACATTTCTACTATTTTTGGTTCTAGCTGTATTAATAGAAGAATTGTTTACAATTTATTTATTTATTTTTCACATTTTTATACCGCCCTTCCTCCAAGGAGCTCAGAGTGGTGTACATATTTCCTCCCCTCCTTTTTGTCCTCACAACAACCCTGTGAGGTAGGTGGGGCTGAGAGATAGTGAATGGCCCAAGGTCACCCAGGAAGCTTTGTGGCTGAGCGGGGATTTGAACCTGGATCTTCCAGGTCTAAGTCCGACTCCTTCAAATCATAATGTATTTCCCTGGAGTAATAAAACAGATTATACTTTTGTCAGTTTAGCGATACCAATACAAAATAATATTTTCTATTTCCATCTAGGTTAGGCAGCATTTTTTTCAGTATAGCATGTATATACCGGTATACATACAGTACTCACATTAAAATATCTGCTAACAGAAATTAAGGAAATAAACCTGAACTCATGAGTGAACAAAGGATACAAAACTTAACAGTACGAGCCTGAGGTGCGTGCTTATCCTCCAACACAGTCAATTTAAATCAAAATAATGACTGGAACTATATTAAGCCATTTAACTGAGAGGTGAATTAGGACAACAGCCACAAGAAACCTCGCTGCTTAATTCTGCAGATTTTTCAGACACTGACCTCTTTGTCTATTGTATAAGCCATTGTAAACTGTTTGCACTGCAATTGTTAGGTCTGGGCAAGAGAACGAGAGAGGAGGGAGAGATGCCCATTGACATAGGCATAACTTGCTCGATACATTTGCAAAAGCCTTTTACTTGGACTGCTAGATTTCATTAGTCGGTAAACAAAGCGGCTATTGATCTTCTCCAAGGCCCCCGTTTAACTGTTTTATTTCTTCAGCAATCCTTATCTCTTCTTTGGCCTTATTTTGATAAAAAAATCCAGGAAAGTAAATTGTCCATATGAATCTCTCAGACCTTGCCCTACTTTTCCTGCAATGTCTGTGGAAGAAAGAAGACACTTGTGCCTGCACGAAATGCCAATCCCTTGGCAATGAACTTCAACCTTCTCTTTGTAAGCTCCCTCTTCCAACTCATACCCCACAGCCTCCTGCCCTTCAGGAACCAGCAGACATTGCTCTGAACTCCAGAACCACTGGCCGACTACAAGGTAATATTTGAGTAGGGTTCTACAAGTTACTACTAAGGAGGGTCAAGTCAAGTTCACAACAGTCCAGTCCTTGTGAATTTGGTTCTTTTAGATAAATATCTGCCATGGGTTGGCTTCCTTCCTGGAGGAAATAGCAGCTATGGGGCAGCAGCAGAGGGAAGCAGACAAGCCTCCCTCAACCTCTACTGTGGTCCCAATCCAGATCCACCCGTCCTCCCCCACAGCGCTCAATTCACATTTAATGCAACCTGTTTGACCACGGCTACTGGGGAGGGAAGAGTTTAACAGGTTTTGTTTGGCTATTTGAACAGCAGGTAAAGACTGAACTATTCTGAACTTGTCGCTTCTCTACATTATGATTACTGTATTCTATTTTTATTTGCACTAACATATTTGTATCTTTTCTTGATATTGTTACAACACAACAAAACAATAGATACAATCTGATTTTCTCTCTTTGCTGTTTTATTGCACACGACCTCATTAAAGCATACTCCCTCTCCCCCTCCCTCACCATGCAGCCATCTGGGGAAATCAAAAGCATCTGAAATCCTGGCTGTTGGTTCGGCATTAGCTAAGAACATGTCACTTGCAAGGAGCAAAGCAAAAAGTAATAAAAGACCCCAGCATCTCCTCCTGGGGAGGTGGGAAGTGAGCTGTGATCAGGTGTCTGTTTCAACAGACTGAAAGGCAAGATTTCCAGTGCTGCCCTTTTCCAAATGCCCTTTTAGGAGAACAAAAACAAATGACATGCAATTTCTTAGGGAAACAGAAGGAAAAATACTACCAAAAAGTTAACGTTTGCTGTCAAATATCCACCTTTCTGACAACAGTACATGAAGGGTGCAATCCACCCTACCGCTGGGCCGGTAAAGCATGTCCTGCACAGGCTCAGAGCTGTTGCAGAGGCCTACACTGGCCTTAGTGCCAGATCCGCGTAGCGGGCAGTGAGGAAAAGGTAAGCTCACACGCCACTTAGCATGGAGACATTCCGGGGCAGGGGAGGTGTTCCGGGACAAGGGGAGGGCAGTGATGGTGGTGGACCAGACAGGGCAGAGGGGGCGGGATCAGCGGCAGTGGCGCACGTTAAATCCTATCCCCCCCCCCCATTCCTGGCTGGTTTGCCCCCAACAGGGCTCCCAGATTTATGCCAGCAAAATAGCTGGCACAGATCTGAGGAGACACATTCAGGCTGCCACCATGTGACTCAGTTGAACAGGAGATAATACTGATTGGAATCAGTGGGCTGCCGGGCAAGTATAGCAACTGTACAATGTGAGTAACTGGAAAAGAACACACACCGTCAGGTTTCGTTAATTTTGGACTGCATAAAAACGAGAGGGAGCTTCCCACAGTGGGTCCGCCTGTCTTTTCGAAACTAAAGGAATGCAGTTACACTGCCTCACTAAAAACCAAAGTAATTTAATAGTCAATGAGCTCAACACACGCCTGAGCTTCTCATTTTCTACTGAAGTTAACAAGCAACTTCTCATCGTTCCCTCCATGTTCTAGATCTAGACATAAACATAAAAAACTCACAACATTTCAATCAAGAAGCAGAGTATTATTTTCCATTTTCTCAAGTGCACACTGATGTTGTGGTACACCAAGGGCAAATATCCACAATCCTATCAAAAAGTAGTGACAATCCTAAATTTGCTAGCCTCTTAAAGAACTCTCTCAACTTCCCTTAGGTTCAATTAAAAAAATTAAATCATAGTGCAGAATATACACGCAAATACAGGCCCCCCCCCCCCGTATCCACTGATTCCTCATCCACGGTTTCAGTTATCCACGGATGAGGAATCATCCCCCCCACCCTCCACAGCCCCCCCCCCGCACTTACTTTTAGGAGAAACCTCGGTTTTTTTCTTCAAAAGTCCCAAGATTGCAGCTTCTTTGCAGGGACCTTTGAAGAAAAACACGGAGGTTTGTCTTCTAAACATAAGTGCCTGGGGCTGTGGAAGGTGTGGGGAGTCACATCCCCCCCCCTTACCTTTAGCTGGAGTAGAGAAACTTCCGTGTTTTTCTTCAAAAGGTACGAGGCTGTAGCTGGTTTGCAGACTTGACCAACAAGACTTAGGTGATAGCTAGAGTCTCGAGACTCTAGTTATCACCTAAGTCTTCTTGGTCAGGCCTGCAAACCAGCTACAGCCTCGTACCTTTTGAAGAAAAACACGGAAGTTTCTCCGGCTGAAGGTACGTGCCTGGGGGGGGGGGCTGTGGAAGGCGCGGGGGGGTCGCGTCCGCCTCCCCCCAATTTTAGCTGGAGAAACCTCCGTGTTTTTCTTCAAAAAGGTACGAGGCTGTAGCTGGTTTGCAGGCTTGAACAACAAGACTTAGGTAATAGCTAGAGTCTCGAGACTCTAGCTATCACCTAAGTCTTGGTGCTCAGGCCTGCAAACCAGCTACAGCCTCGTAACTTTTGAAGAAAAACACGGAGGTTACTCCGTTAAATGTAAGTGCTGGGGGGGGGTCGCGCAGGCCCGCGGGGGGTCGTCCCCCCCGCGGTTTCAGCTATCCACGGCGGGGGCTGGAACATATCCCTCGCGGATACGGCGGCCCCCCTGTAGCAGTATGTCCTAACATCAGCCTTACCATCGTCCTGGAATCGATGCTGGCTTCGGCCTAGAGCAGACCCGAGCCGCTCCCAAGAGTGGACTGCGGCTGCCCAACGGGGTTCCTGCTTCTGTCACGTCGTTGACCAGAAGTTCCGGAAGCCCATTGGACAGATGCAGTGCACCCTTGGGAGCGGCTCGGGTCCGCTCTAGGCCGAAACCAGCGTCGATTCCGGGACGGTGGTAAGGCTACCTAACATGTTTCTATCTTGAGTATCTACCCAACACAAAAGAAAACACACACAACACTGTAGGACCTAATCCAAAAGTTTACAAATCCATTTTACAGAATGAAAGAATAGCCCTTCCAAGAATCACCAGGAAATGATTCTTGACTATGACAATCATGAACAAGCAACAGTTCTGCAGCTGATGAGTCACGACTGAGAACTCCCAACTAGTTCCTTAAGTCTCCCCATACCGCTCCAGAACATCACCACCAACAAATCAGGTCAAAGGTAGCTCAGAAGTAAAGTGCTCTTTTAAGAGTTGGGGGTCTGCCTCTAAGATAGCTGACCTCCCCTACAAGTCCAGGAGTTTTGCTAAACTATTAAATATTATTATTATTAGGCCATGGTGAAATAGTGCAGTGTGATAGTACTTAAACCTTCAATTGAGATCCAGAAGTTGTTGGTAAAAGACTCTCCAGAGCAGTCTCTAAATTTACTCCAAGGCTCCAGTTCTCTGGCCTCTTTCCAGATCTGCTTTCCCCGAGATAACCTACTGCTCTACTACAGACCTCAGACAGGATGAAAAAGTAGCCATGATTAACGTGAAGACCAGAAACCTCCCCCTCACCATTGAAAGAAATAGATTGCTTACTGCTAAGGGGTCACAGGAACCTTCATTTTCATATGCACAAAGTCAGGATTAAAAATATAGTTTAAAAAGAAAAAAACCTTACAGTGAAAAATAAATTATGGGACAATGGCTGCAATAAAGGATATTCTGGGATGTTTGCCCACACTAAGCATTAGAAGACTACTGCTTCCTTAATAGGGCACTAACTTGAGTGAAGAAACCCAGACATACAACTAAGTAGGGACAAATCTAGACTACAGCATGGATTACACCAGCTACTTGCAACATATCATGGAGAATTAGCTGGTTCAGACATATCCTAAGCTTCTTCTTCCTAGTACATAAATAATTGTTTCACTATCACCGCAAACCAAGTGTCAATCACAGCTGCAATGGTATGTGAAGACAGGGCAGTAGTAATTACACAAACCACCAAGTTACTCTAAAATTAAAATTATCCAAAAACTCCATGCAATTATCCATAGGGTCCATCACTTTGGACCCAATACTCCTGTACTGCTACAGAAGATGTCTCCCAAATACCCACAATGCTTTAATAGAATAGTCTTGGTGAATAGTCTTGGTGGTCAATCCTATCCAAATTTCCAGCACTGATGCAGATGTGCCAACAGGGCATGCGCTGCATCTTGCTGTGGAGGGGGGAGCAATCACAGAGGCCTCCTGAAGGTAAGGGAATATTTGTTCCCTTACCTCAGGTCTGCATTGTGACTGCATTGGTGCTGGAAAGTTGAGATAGGATTGGTCCCTTACATACTGATCGTTGCAAATAATTTCATACCAGCCAGCTTGCAAGACGTAAGTCCTGTGTCTAAGAACACAGTACTAAGTGTGTACCTTGAGTACCATGGTACCAGTACCCTAGTAAGGTAAAGGTGACCCCTGACAATTAAGTCCAGTCGTGTCCGACTCTAGGGTGTGGTGCTCATCCCCATTTCAAAGCCCAAGAGCCAGCATTGTCCGAAGACGCCTCCGTGGTCATGTGGCCGGCATGACTCTCCTTGCCGCAGCGCGTAGCATGCGGCTGGAACACGGAGCGCTGTTTACCTTCCCGCAAGCGGTACCTATTTATCTACTCGCATTAACATGCTTTGGAACTGCTAGGTTGGCAGGAGCTGGCCAAGCAACGAGAGCTCACCCCATTGCGGATTCGAACTGCCGACCTTTCGATCGACAGCTCATGGTTCAGCGGTTTAACCCACTGTGCCACCCGCTGGCCTGTCAGTAGCATAGTACCCAGTATTATAACGTGAATGAGAGCCTGTTGTAAAGAGGGCAGGTCACTAAATCATGCGTTCCCTCACAGCTTTCTTTGTGATGCCTAGAAATGCATTGGTAGCAGATGACCACATCTTCATCCAACACACGATTCATCCAACACAGTTACATAAAAACTCGATTGCCTGTTTCCAGTTTTTCACAAGCTTTGAGTCAATCCTTTATAGGGAAAAAGTACACTCATCTCTCGTTTTACATAGGATGTGCGTGTTACATTTTTGAAAAGCAGCATGTAACTCAAAAGCGTGTAAATTAAAAATATTTTTACCATAGGACACCACCACGCTGTCAGCCAAACATGCAGGAGCGCATGGGAAGTTTGACCGCATTATTCCAATAATTTGCAAGTATAGATTAGGTTTTAGTATTAAACAAGCATGTTCTTCCAAAAATGTCTAAAATTTACACCCACCTCTCATTTTACATGTATTTGATTTAGGGTCTATAAATCAAATACATGTAAAATGAGAGGTGGGTATATACACAAAGGACAACCCACCTGCAACACTAAGCTACATTATTTAAACAAGACATGAATAATAGATTCTTACATAGCCTCCTTCAGCTATTATCTAGAAGGCACTGGCATGCAACAGCCTCAAGAAGTCTTACAGTACTAATAAGAGAAACAGCGTCAAAAGCTCACTCCATTTAAATACTAGTTTTTATATCAATATTTTGTTCATCTCCATATCTGTTCAGGGACAAAAATACCTAGTATTGTGAGAAGCAGGCAGATTGACATGCTCAAGAACAATGAAATAATCTTGAGTGTTTTGTCTGTCACAATACTATTGCAGGTTGCTAGATAACTTGCCAAAAACACATGCATATTGAAAATAATAAAAATGGAAAGCATGGTACAGGTGGGCCCCCATATCCGCTGGGGATATGTTCCAGGCCCCTCCGTGGATACTTGAAACCGTGGATAAGAGCAAACACCCCCTCCATGGTTTCCTGAGGCCCCCCTGCCTCCCCTGCAGGCAGGCAGGCTTGCCCCCCCCCTCTTATTTTTCTTTCAGCAAGCTTTGTTTCTTCCTTAAAACAAACAGAGAAGCAGCCTCCATTGCAGGCAAGTAGAATGAGACTAAGTCCTAGAGAGGCTCTGCAAGGTTTCTGTTAACCTTGCACTGCCTCTCTAGTACTTAGTCTCGTTCAACTTGCCTGTAATAAGCAGCCAGAGGCTGCTTCTCCTGTTTCTGTAAGGAAGAAACGAAGCTTACTGGGAAAAAAGTAAAAGCCTGGGGGGGGGGGGTCCCCACAATCCATGGATAACTGAAACCGTGGATAGCGAAGCAGTGGATATGGGGGCCCACCTGTATTTTCAAGCATGGTATATTTTGCTTGACAAATCAAGTGTTGTCAAGCAAAATTACCATACAAGCAGCAGTATCAGGCTTATCCTGGCATGCAGAATCATTAACAATGATTAGATTTTTTAAAGCAAATTTCCTAATTCAAGTTACATCTAAGACGTTTATCATTAAAAAAATATGGGCAGGACTACTGCTCTTTAATGAGCTCCTAAATTGGCATCATAGCTAGTCTGAACATTTATGAAATTGTTTCAAAAAGTACTTAGAGGTTTCTCCCCAGCAACTGAAAGCTAACCGGGGAACACCCAATGACTCTTTGAGAAAGAGTCATCCCTGTAAGCTCTTATAGCTCAAAAAAAGAAGAAGAGTATATTAAATTTGGATCAGAGTCATGGAACTTGCTAGATAAGCCTCAGTGTTCCTATTTTATACAATGTAACCTCCCAAACATAGTTAAGGATATAGGGGCTAGAACAGTAAAGCACTTTGCACACTGATTTTGTAATATAGTCACAACACTACCATAATGTTATGATAAATATTTATGAACAGGAAAATGATAAAGTTGTAAATGAAAAAAGGGGGGTTTACAATTAAAGACCTGTCTCTTTACAAGTGTACTGTATAGGTTACAGTGCAGGCAAAACAATATGCCACTCTCAATTTAGATAAATTCTATCTTCTGCAGAAATGCGACTCCCAAAGTGGAAAGTACAAGAAGTAAAGCAAACCTGAGCTCCTACAGTCAAGCAACACTATGCCACACCCCAGCTGATCAGATTCTAAACTGAATACCCAGCAGCTTCTAAGTACTACACAGACAGCACAACACAGAGTCTCATTGGCACCTTAAGGTCTACTCTAACCGATTTATAGTAGCATAAGCTTTCATGGACTAGAGGCCACTTCATTAGAGTCACTAATTATTATTTTCAGTTGGCAGATGTATACATGCATATAGAAGGAGGGGGAATGTTGGCAGTGGGGCCGAAAAGGTCATCAAATCCAAGTAGTATGGCCTGTGACATTTCTTTGCAAGGCTGACATGTACTACAAGATAAGCACAGTGGCCATTCCCAACAGCAGCAACTGGCGATAACACAATCTTTCATGCTAAATTTAAAACCTGTAGTAGGACAAATAATATGGGCCCCAATTTGCATCCTAAATGAAGAAGATCAAACCTGCTGATAGAAGAGTATACCAAGGCTGCAGAGAGATAGGCTCACTGAAAGGAACAGGCTTTATTTCTAAGCAGAGAGGCACAGGATATCACTGCAAGTATAACAAACCCCAAGTCTACCAATTCCTAAACAATATTTTTTTGCCTGCACCACCACCCACATTTCAGTACAATCTGGGGTACAATGGAGAGAATGTTGGAGAAAAAGTCACGCTCGAATTCAAATCCCTTCTCATCAGTGAAGCTCACTTCTATGAGTTTACAGAGAAATCCTACTGTGTTCAGCGTAGCTTTCTCACATGAGAGTATGCATAGGATTGCAGTCCAAGTGGTTTACTCTCAGACCAGTTTATGGGGGGGGGGAGAGAATGGCTCGTGCGCTCTCTCTCTCCCCCTATTCTTTGAGAAAGTCAAGATACAAAATATGAACTATAGAATGACTGGAGAAAGATACCTAGACATGTGCACCTGCAAATACTTTACACACCGAACTGTATATTTTGGCATCATCCCCACATAACAAAAACACAACACACGTATCTCCTTCCCTTTGCGTCTCGGTAAGATATTCTACTCTCCACTGTAGACCGTCAGCGAAAAAGCCCTCTTTTTTCACACCCGAAAAGCATAAAATTAAAGTCATGTGCGTCGCCCAATGTAACTCTACACAACTTTCCTTAACTAAACAGGCAGGCACCAGATGCGCGCACACGCAGCCGAGTGAAGGAAGCTGCGGCAGGCGCCCTCGCCTGCCTCTGTCTCAAACTTCTCCTATCTCCATGGTTTCAAATCTTTCAGTTCTCGCTTAGGGCTGCAGTGAACCTTCAGGGTTGTCTGGGGGAGGCCCCGGAGAGGGAATCGAAGCTACTTTAGATCCAAAATTACAACTTACCCCAAGCCAGGGTGAAAACCGTGGGCCAGGCTGCCGAAAGCGATCGCCTCCTCTCACCGGCATCTCTGGGGCTGCTTCTTGGAGCAACTTCAGAAGTCCTTCTTCCTCTGTCTGCCCTCGAGATTCCTTACACTTAGACAGAGCCTGGCTGCCCACTTCGGAAACTAATCATTATTACCTTAAAACAGGAAGGAACGAAACTTCCTAACTGTTTAGGTTCCCCCAAGATCTCCCCCTCCAGTTTCCCGCATTCCCGCTGCCTCCACACGAGCTGCCCAACCGTTTCCTTTTCAGAGCGCAACTACCTCTTAACCCAAAGCTACATCGTAATATGGCGCTACCATTTTTAGTGAAGGGGGAGAGGCTTGTACATTAAAGCATGCATCTCATGCACATGCGTTTTAACAGTTTCACTGCCCCGAGACGTATCAAAGCGAACTAAACAGAAATCAAGAGCAGGGGAAAGGAGGAATAGGGAGGGGAGAAAAGGGTGAAGGATGTTAGTACAAACCTGTTCCCTCCCCCCTTCAGGTCCAATTGGTTCGTTCCCGGTGGAACCCTGTGCAGCTCCCATTGCAACATCGCCTGTTCCCTCTTGGAAGTTGAGAGGCGGCCGCCAGCAGGGAATTAATTGTTCGCTTTACGCCTCACATGATGCGAGGGAGGAATTGCACCAGTCACTCAGTGCTTCAGCTCCAATGAGGCGTCCTCCTTTTTCGCACACAGGGAGACCCCGTTTACATTACAAGAAAAGTGAGGAAGTTTTGCAAAGTAATTAAGCCCGCAGCTCAAAACAAATCCGAGCCATCAAAGCCTAAGAAAAATTATTGCTTGGAATTTCAGAGCAGGAAAAATATCTGGGCCACATGCAAGAGAAACTGTTAAGTAATGTACACAGCGTAATAAAATGTGGGGTTTTAAACATTGGGTTTATTGCCATTGGAATTTTTATTTTTAAGTGGCTTTTAAAAGTTGTAGTCCAAAATATGTTTTGGAAGCAAGTCTAAAACGTGAGTGGGTAAACACGTGTGGAAGTGTCCTAGAAGTTTCAGGTATGAAAACAACCTAAGCCTGTCTGAATCTATCAGAAATTATTTCATAGATCATGTTTCACAGGTCTGCAGGCAGTTAGTTCCAGGGGAAGAGTACAGGGAACTTGTTAGTGGAGGGCTCGGCCACAGGAGAGGCAAGTTTGTGGGTGAGTGTTTTGAGAGGTTAGAAACAAGAAGACCGAACTACAACTGTTGGGTCATGGAACCTCTTGAAAAAAGAAAAAAAACTGGAGGAGCATTTTGTAGCGGGCTCAGAAAATCCTGTAGGGGACCATGGCAGATGTTTGCCTCCCCTTACTGGGGTGGGTGAACCCCAGCCCGCTACCAGAAGAATTTAACTTGATAGAATAGTTAGATTCTGAAAAATAAAGTGCTGAAGCCTAAAAGAGCACATCTATGTTAACAGGCACATCTGAAGGATGTTCCTGAAAAGTGGTACATAAATATATTGCATAAGTTAACACAGAGACCACTCAACTGGCTTATGCAAATGGAGTTACCACTTCAGATTAATTATACATACCAGTGGCGTACTAAGGGGGGCGGTGGTACAGGCCACACCAGGGCGACACACCACCCAGCCGAAGGGGGGGGCAACAAAGGTCGCGGCTAGGGGTTGGCCACGTCTTTGGCTTCTCTTCCCCGTTATCAGGGAAGAGAAGCCAAAGAAACGGCCAACCCACAGCCACGGCCTTTGTCACCCTCATCTTCAGCTTCTTTTCCCTGATTGCAGGGAAGAGAAGTTGAAGATGCTGCCGCCAGCAGCCTGGGGCACCTGCATCTTTGGCTTGTTTCCCCCTATCATGGGGAAAGAGAAGCTGAAGACGTGGATGCCACAGTCCCTACCTCCTGCCTGATTTCACTTCTGGGTGTCACCAGTTGGGGTACACCTACATTTTACACTATATCATTCGATAAAGACAGGGAGTCTGTTGGGCTGAGCCAGAGCACGGCAGCTGCTTTTTTGGAAAAGGGAGAGCCAGGACAAAAAGAGCTGTCACAAAGGAGACCGCTGCAAGTGGACAAGAAGCTGAACTGAAAGCTGAATTATTTATGAATACGGTTTTAGTCTGGAACCTGACTACAGCAGGCAACAAGCCTATAGTGAAGGTTAGTTGATTGCATTTATCTCTTTTATGGATTTTAAAACTGTTTTTCCTTGTATGCATTTGCTTATTGAAACCCTTTTTCAAAATTGCTAGTAGACATTCTTCTTCATCTACCTTAGTTTTTCTGCGTTTGGGAGCTTTCCCACTTCACACAATGTAGCCAATGCCACTCTACACAGTACTAGTAAAAGTGGCTTGCTCATAAGTAAAAATGATTCCCAAGATCGAGGGCCGCTTTAGTGGAGGAAGCCGCATAAAGAACTTCCACTTGTTGGCAGCGGGAAGATCCACCAAAAGAGAAGGGCAGGAAAGGGACTAAGGCACAGGTTGATTTTGTTCACTTCCCCTCCCACTCATGGCACAGAGTTACAGCTAGATCATGGCAGTCCCACAACTGTTCTTGATGCTAAGTCGTATGTTCCAAAGACGTCCCTGCAAAGTGCTTTCTCCACATTGAACAACCACTGACACATTCAAGCCCTAATTCTGAACCATGACGTAGGACCTCAAGACTACATAGCCCTCATACCAGCAGTATTATCTATCCAGAGTTATATAAATGATGAGCAAAAACTTTGTCAGATGCAGAACAATGACAGTCTCCATCAATGCTTGAGGGAGGAAGAGTCCATGACCCTCGTTCAATCATCCTTAAGCCTCACCTTAGGCCTTTTCAAATGTCTGGATACTGACCTATCCCCATTATTGAAAAATAAGACACGGGATTTGTGTTGCTTTGTAGGGCTCTGCCCCATTTTAAGGGGTGCATTCTGTTTTAGCGGCAGAGGCACAAATCACTGCTTCTACTTCTACTATTTACAGCTATTAGATAAAGCCAAATGTGAAGGAAAAGGCTGCTATGGTTTCCACTAAAGCACTGGTCTTAAGGGTCAAATTAAACAAACATGGTTACAAGGCAAGACACAAAACTAAGTTTTAAAAAGTAATTTTTAATCATTTGTTCTTAATCTTTTTTTATCCACACATTATTTCTTGATCTCAGCTTGCATCATCCTGAAAAACAAAACAAAAACCCCACACAAAACCAACAGTCACTGTAAGTACTATGTGTTCCCCCCCCTTTCCATAATACAGTTTCTTTCTGCTATAGCAATTTCCTGCTGTAGCAATCCAAGTTTCAAACTTGGATGAATGTAGAGGTGAAGGACAATAATAAGCATGATAAAGCAATTTATATTTCTAGTACTCATCCTACATGGATTGCCTAATCCATGCCCTACATCTTTTTTCTCATAGAAGTTCCTTCTGAGGAAGGAGAAGGAAATCACTTATTACAAGTCAGTTATCAAGAGATGTTTTATGTGCATGAGAATGTATACTGGATATCTAACCTTTTGAAAAATCACAGAATTCCTAAAAGATCAGCTTTCTTCCACATTCTGCGGCATTCCCATCCTACACACACAAGTCCACTCAAGCCAAATGCTGTACTCTATCCAAAAGGCGATTTTGCTACCCGATGATCTACTCACACAATATTTTTGCAAGGAGGCAGCTCTTGAACCAGGTACTCCCAAATCACACAAACCAGGAGCTGATTCTTTGCCTGTCCCTGGCAGGCCATTTCACAGAAGAGGGGCAGCCAGGTGGCAGCACAGCCACACAGTCTGCATGACAGACTTCACTGTATCAAAATAGGGGAACTGTGCCTTAACAAGCAGCTCTTCCCATACTTTCAATTGAGTGCTAAACGTGCTCAACTGCCGAGAAGCTGCCAGGATTCCACCACCAGGGCTCTCATTTCCTTGGAGGAAATGAGAGCAGGACTAGGACAAGAGGAATGGTTGACAAACCACTGAACCATGAGCGGTCGATCGAAAGGTCGGCAGTTCGAATCCGCGACCACGGAGGCGTCTTCGGACAACGCTGGCTCTTCGGCTTTGAAATGGGGATGAGCACCACACCCTAGAGTCGGACACGACTGGACTTAATTGTCAGGGGTCACCTTTACTGTAGTGGGGAGAGCCAGGAATTGCAATCCTAAGAAGACTGTGAGGAACTAAACTCCCATCCAGTTCAGAAGTAATTGCTTCATTTGCACTCAGTTCATCCCTGATGGGCATGAACTCATTGGCCTATGACTGGGAATCAAAACTTGTCTCCTTTGAGAGCTTGTCTAGCATAGAGCCTATAAATCAAGAAGTCTCTGGTCCAAATCTCACCTCTGCCACGAATTTACCAGAGGGCTTTGGGAAAGCCACTCTCCCCCACTTTGGCCTCCCATCTTCAATATGGGGACAATAATATTTATTTATTTATTTATATACCACCTTTCTTATCCTCAGATTGCTCTTCAGATGTTATTCAAGGCGGTTTACATAGGCAGGCTTATCTAGATCCGATAAGGATCTTTACAATATTGTTCTGCATAGAACCCTACAATTCCAGCTGGTTTCCTCCATGGTATAGTCATCTTCACTAGCTGCTGAACACAAGCCTTGAGCTCTCTGCAGGACGCCACAGATCATGGTGAACAGGGAAACATTTTTCCAGTTTTACATTTTACTGGGTTACTGCAACAAGGCAATGCATAGGTAATATTTTGAACATTCAAAAATGCTACGTAAATAGGTATAAATATTAGAATACATCATATAAATGTATTAATATTATTATTATTATTATTATTATGAGACAACACCTAGTAGAGCCTGCAGCAGCATCTCCTACAGGAGAGTCATTGCCTGACTCTAGATGACACACCAATAGAAGACATATTCCAAATTTTAGAAAGCTTGATCAAAGAGCAGTACAGTATAGACTGCTCCATGGGCACACTTATTTGAAGTATTAGTCTTGACCCAATACATCATTTCAAACTCTCTTAGTTTACGATAAACTAAATGCCATACTTTGAAGTAGCTGAAGTTAGAAAATGAAGCAGTGGGATACTTTGCCACACTAAAAGTTTAATGTGGCACCTACAAAGATAGGAAAGGATACCTCCCTGATAGAGCTTTGATGCCAGGCTAAACTGTTCCTCTTTCAGAATGCTTCTGGGTTGAATGGCTCCTAAATTTGTTTGCTGTGTATCTGTGTTGCTGTCTTGTGTGTTTGGTTTTTATTTATGCTACAGTTTTTTTATCTAGATTAGCCATCTTGGGCATCACATTGCGCATGGTCCTTTGCGCATTATGGGCATCTACAATGGTAAGAGAAGCGGTTTTTAAATTACGATTTAAAGGGATGCTTTTTTTTATTTAAAGGATCGGCAGGGTCCTTCTTGTCCGCAGTGGCCATCTGCGCCGAGCCAAATCCGCAGGTGGCTAATCCATGGATGAGAAGGGTCAACTGTATGCTCTCTCATTAGGAGCGAGACCACTCTATATTAAGCAATAGGTACAGACAGAACTAAGTTCGACCACCATGGGCAGAAGAGTCTGGCTTAGTGGGGAGAGCTTCTGCCTTCAAAGCCCGAAGACCGGTGAACTTGATAAGTTCGAGACATGCCGCCGGCAAAAAGCTGTGAAAGCCTCCAGGAGGAGAGATAAGAGCTTCCAGCTGCGTCGGTCAAGTGTGGGAGGCGCCAGCCAGCAGAACAAAGTCAGACTGTAAAAGGATACCACCTGGAAAGTAGCTGTTCATGAGAGATTGGACATTTGTAAAAAAAAAAAAACAAAAAACCCAAGGGGGGTTAGGACAGCTTGCCCATGTACACCGCCTTGGATTAAAGTCGGAGGAGAAATCCAATGACTGAGAAAGGCGCTATATAAATACTGTATATTATTATTATTATTATTTATAACTCTCCTCCAACACATACCCAGCTGACATGCTGCTGAACTGGACATGAAGTAACAGCAAAGACAGGACTAATGAATTCTCTCTCCAAAATGCCAAGCATCTAGACGGACTTATTCACGGAAGCAAGACACAGAAAGCAAAGGGCAGGGGAAAGATTGAACCAGAGCATTCACACATATACACCTTCAGAGATAATGTTTGGGAAGTGTTTCAAAAAATTGAACAAAACTATATAGGGTCATTCAAACTGAAAAAGAGGGGGGTTCTCAGTTTTAGATCTTCAGCAATCTCTAGATTACAATAGAGGCTAACATAAACATAATTATAAAACAACACCAGCTTCAGTAACAAATCTCTATCCACAGCTCAAAGCAAGGCAACAGTGCAGATGATCTCAACAAGACTGTGATGCATCTTGCCTTGAGGCACAGTTGCACTTCCGGCTGATGAATTGCTTAAGACTTTTTAAATGATTAAAATGAAAGTCCTTGTGTACCAAAGACTGATGCATCCAGAATGGCCCAGCTTATGCAATGGAAGAAATGATTGTTTTTATCATTTTGAAATAATGATAATCATGAACACTTTTCAGGAAGGATGACTTTTTTAAAAAGACAACATACAACCCTATGTATCTCTGAACTATTAACTTTAGCAAGAATGGGATGTGCAACTCATTTCGTTTAGGGGGAGGAGGCTCCCACTGTGTCTTCTCCACATTTACACCATTATTCCAAAGAACATGGCAGGTCCTCATATCTCACTCTCTCCTTTTAATTAAAAGATGACCAGAAGATTACAGAAGTTACTATGTATGACTTTCTGTCCCTCCCTGTGGTTTAAATGCCCCAGCTTGTTCCAAGTCTAGTTTAACAGTGCATTGTTCTGAGTTCATAAGCAACATGGAACTTGGTTGCTTTTAAAGCAAAAGTAGAAGCTTTAACTCTCCTATCAAATGCAAAGCATGAGGCTAGGAGAGGGGTGCATGAGCCCGCAGCTCTCCGAGGCTCATTCCCAAGTGAAAAATCATGGTTTCCTATTATGTCTGAACTTTGCCCAGCTTTCCAGTGTTGTCTTCCAGTTTGCAAACCATGGTTTGCATGAGCCAGCATTACAAACTTTGGACATACACTGCTTTAAACCAAGGAGTAAGATTCTATTTCAAATAATTTTTTTTGCTTGCTTTGTACGATTCATTTCCTGCATTTTTTTCCTCCATGACTCTTCATTTGTAGTGTCATACAGTATATGTGACATTAGGTTCTTTTAGGTCTCAAGCAAAATAAGCACACACTTTTTAGAACAGAAAGGTGTGCCCTCACAGATATTTTCTAGGCAGTAAAAGAGAAACAGGAACAAAACTGCTGTTTATAAAGAAGGCATGTTCAATAAAGGAAAATAAATTTTATTTCAATGGCAGAGAGCTATTAGAAGTGGCCACCCTGTAGCAACTGCTTCTCCTTTCTTCTAGATTGAACAACGTGCAGTTCAGAGTTCACCATTTTTTTTAAACATTGGGCCCATCACAATGAGAGCTTTGATGCCACCTCTGAGTGGCACAGACTGAGCTGCTAATCAGGACTCGCCTGGTTCAAATCTCACATCTACTATGAACCCTAAGTTGCCACTCCACCTTAGCTGCAATATGGGGATAATAATATTTACTTATCTCACAGGGTTGTTGTAAGGACAATATCAATGTAATAAAGCACTTTGCACACTGAACAAACGCTAAGCATTACAGTAGTATTACTACATTGCTGGTAGCAGGAGGGTGGGTGGAAGCCATGCAGAGAGACTGACAATGCAGTGACTTGAACCACATGGTAACCACTTCCAAACATTATGTTAATGAGGATTCATAAGTCACTATGGGGAACACTTTGGAACTTCGCAACACTTCCACAATAAACCTAAGTTCAGTGTGTTCCACAATGAAGAGGAACTGAAGTCTAGATCTTATCACACGTATATTTGCATTTCTTAGATGCATGAAGCGCCTTTCCCCAATCCCTTAGCCTGTCTTCCTTACACCTTGTTCTCCACTTAGTGTCTATTTCTTGCCTTGTTCTCCACTTAGTGTCTATTTCTTGCCTTTTCCACTCTACTATTTCCTGGCTCTTTCCCACGTTCTTCATTTCTTGGTCATTTTTAGTCACTAGTTCTCATACCATCCTCTGGGAAAGGGTCCTGAAAATCTACTGTAGGAGTTTTGGCTATGACATTTCATTTATCTAGAACAGAGTTTCCCAACCTGTGATACGTGTACCACTAATGGTATGCAGACTGCCATTTGGTGGGACGCCGGCGCTACCTCGGGCAGCAAGATGGTGCCACCATTGCGGCTGTGCCGGAGTCCTGAAAGAACAGTAAAAGGTCCCGGGCAACTGGCAGAGCTCAAGTGTGCAGGTTTCCCACGCTGGGAAATGCCCACCTGCCCCGACTGCCTTACCGTCATTTTCAGGGCTCTGTCGTGGTCAAAAACCCAGAAGTGGTGAAGATGTCATCACCGCTTCCGGTGGTACGTGGTGTGACGGCAGCCCCAGAGGTGATACATGCCAAAAAGGTTGGGAACCACTGCTCTAGAAGGCAGTTGGATCAATCCACTAATAGACACTCTTCACAAAGCTGCACAGTGTCAAACAGACTTGTAATTTATACTTCTGGATGAGCTCTCTCTTCCAGCCTACTAGAACTATTAGACCTTTGAGGTTTCAAGAGGACGATTGCTTCCATGCTGCACCTACAGTTTAGGTTCACTTCTTATAGCCTTGAAGGGTAAAAGAAAGAAAGGAGAACCTCAACCAGAATAATTAAAGCAGTTGAAAAATATAGGAGTGCTTTTTTGGTAGTGGCTCTAGTCCTTTGAAATACATTGCCCATGAAGACACACCGCCTTTTCAGTAAACAGGGCAAGATCAGTCATTTTGTAAGTCCTCTGAGCAGTTAACATTCTTTATACAGCTAAGTTCAGGTTATCTTAGGCTCTGGATCATCAACTGCTTTATAACATGCTGCAATTCTTGGATGTTGAAGATTGACGTTTATACTGTTGAAAGCTGCCTTGAGCAAGTTTTTCAATTAGGTTGGGACATAACATGAAATAATAATTGTAGGTTAGCCACAACATGTCAAGTGTTTCGGGCTACTGACCGAAACTAACCTTCTGGATCTGTTAACAAGTACCTGGTGAGAAAGGCTTCGTTTCGGCACTCTCAGTCTATTTCCTGTGATGTGTCTTGGACCTGAATTACAGTTGTGCTCCCAGTCCCAAGCACAAGGAGATGGTGGTATAGTCGTCTGCTCCCTAAATTAAAAAAAAAAGCCACAACTTGGTCAGGCCAAAGCAACCAACTTACTTTCAGGTTTAGTTTGAGAAACTTAAACGGAATGTTTGAAATTCCTTTTAAATTGTAACTAGCATATTCAAGACAGCAGTTCTGCTTAGTCAGAGACAGTAAATATTACTACTTTTGACAGAATCTCAATCAGTTCTTTCATTGTTTGGGTTGTCAAGAATCAACATGAATTTCCAGCTGACTACTGAAAGCAATCCAGGCAATTTTAATAGGGCCTCCAGGAATTTCCAACATTACATCTTACTGGAGGGGGGGGGGGAATCTCCAAAAAAGTTTCAGTCAGAGTTGGCAACCCTACTCATTATGCTTAGCACTGTACATTCATACAAAAACATACGAAACACCGAGCTTTGCCAAACACAAAAGATGTGCAAACACGAAGATTATGAACAGTTGAAATTGCCTTAAAACTCAAGTACACCGCAGAAAAGGTACATGTTCACATGGATCATGTTACAACCAACAGCATTTCCCATTTTTTCCCATTTACGGATATAATGCCTTTACCGCAACAGTTGTGTTACTTTTTCTTTAAAGATGGTGGTGGAAGCAGCAGGGACCCTCCATTAGCTCAGCTGCCACCAACTTCCATCTGGTTCCTCTCCATCCAGAACTGCCTTCTGCAGTGACTTGCTCATTGTGCAAAAGGGATGATACCAGTACAGCAGTGGTTCCCAAACTGGGAGGCGTGGCTCCCAGGGGAGTCGCAGAAACCAGCCAGGGGAGTCGGGAGTGCCACGGAATCCTCTCGGAAAAACAGTGCAATGCCAATTGACAGGCATCAACATAATGTAATGGGAAGCCGCAGCCAATGGTCGCCAATGGTCGCCAATGGTCAAGGGAGCCGCAGGTTGAAAAATTTGGGAAACACTGCTGTACAGGATTTGCTTATTTTCTTCTTCCTCTTCATCCCCATTTGGGAGAAAGGTGGTGTATAAATGCAGTGAATAGGTAAAACAAAATACGTTTGAGCCAGGAGCATGAAGAATAGCAAAGGAGTAAGCAAGTGCTGGAAACATTTTCTAACTGAGGCCACCTGGCACTGGCTTGGTCACTGTGAGAAGGGGACTTGAATCCACATAACTGAAGGGGCAACATGCACATTTGCCTTACAAGTCAGCAGAGCCCACACCTCTCTAAAAACAATCCATACTAAGGGAAAGGCCCCTTGCACATAGTCAGAGGAACTGTCTATTACTATTTCACATGCTCTGGAAACAAATTCTGGCACCGAGAACAGGTTCTGGAGATGGGTGTTGTATCAAAACAAGCCCTGCCTAACTCAGCTGCCTTGGGCATTCTGTTCAACCAGGCCCTTCCAGGGCATCCTATCGTCTTCCTATAAATATATAAATTTAATTACTTCACAGGCAATTCCAAACCCACTAACCTATTCCCCTCAACCATCTAGCTCTAGCTGGTTCAGTCTCCAAGCCTAGCAGGTGCTTCTTCCAATGACAGATACCATTTAATTCCAGCTCTTAATTCTAAGCCTGCCAGCTAGACTTCCCTGTCTCTCTGGAGCTTTATTAGAGTCACCATCCACCCACTGTATATAGAGAGCCATGAAACTGAGAACTCGCCTCCCAATGCATTCGGTCACAACACAATGTGCTGATGAGTGACAAGGTCCGGCCTGCTGAAGGGCTCCCATTCCTTCCTGCCACACCTTAAACAGACCTGGGCAGTCCCTTGCTAGCAAGGAACTTTTAGCCTTCATCCTTGTGCAAATAGTCAAAATACATGACTCACCATGCTGCAGCATTCATATCTTTCAAACTTGCTCCAAAGAAACTACATTCTGTACATTACACACACACCAGCCAGCTTGTACAAGTGTGAATGTGCATGTTCTATTATTGCACACTTTATTCCAACTCTGAAATCTGAGGTTTTACAATTGTTTATCAAGAAACAAGGTGATCACGGATCATGAGTAAAGGACAACAGGGGTGAATGTATGACTTGAGGATTGTGTTTTTTAGAGGCCCTATATAGTATATACCGTACCTGTAATAGCTGTGTGCCAGGCAGAATTTCAACAAGCAAAGGTTTTCTATTAACATGAGGAGAGTTGCCCCTGTAGTATTACTACAGTATTACTGTAGTTTGTCATGAGACTGTTAAAGGCTCAGAGTCAGTGGCAGGAATGAGGGTACAGGACTAAACAGTCAAGGAGGAACAGGTAAACCTGCAGGCCACAGAAGTTCCCTACCCTTTGGGTCCTGAAGTCATCTGCAGTCCCTGTGGGCATATTTTCAAGCAGCCTCCACAAGACAAACTACTAGAAACTTGTTTTAAAATAAAAAGGAGACCAGAAACTCAATCCACGCACCAGCTGCTAAATTCGATATGTGCAAGAGCTGCAGACAGACTTATTCAGTCTTGTTTTGTCTTCAGTAGTAGTAAAACTTGCAGGCTGAGTCAAGAACAAAAATTACTTGGTGGTTTGTATTTTTCCAATCTGTTGCCTCTCCCAAAGCAAAGACATTCCATTTCAAGGAAGGGTAGTGTTTCATCAGGATAGGACTGTATATCCTGGATAGGATAGAGAGGAAATACAACAGCTGTCTGTATTTTATGGGTTTTTCAGCCCACAAGTGTGTATATCTTACTGTTACAGGGTGGACATGCCATCTCTCTTTTCTAAGATACCAGCAGGGAAGTTAAGCAAAGATCTTTCAAACAAAACAAAACCCAGAATGCCACGATCACCACCACCACAGCAGCATCCCAAAATGAGGCCAGTGGATCTGAAAACTCACCCACCACTTAATCATCATTGATAGAAACAAATGGAAGAGACTGCAAAAATAATCGAGTTTTAGGTTGTGAAAAGGAAAAAAGGCACACATTCACACACACTCAAAATGCCTCCCCCCCCCAGCTATATTTTCTTCTGCCCTGCGTGTTTCTTCCAGAAACCTCCTTAAAATGTTGAGCTTTACAGTTCACACTGTTGTTGAGCTCACTAAAGGAGGAAAGAAGCTCAGGTAAGGGAAAATAAAATTCTGCAACAGGCCAGCATCTAGTTCAAAGATGCATAATGTAGTCGCCTTGCTGAAGCTAAGCAGGTCTGATTCTGGTCAGTGTCCATATGGGAAACCACCTGGGAACTTGATATGCATCACCTTCTGTTCCAGCATAGAAGAAAGATGGGATATAATGCAATAATAAACAAATATAATCCAGCACCTGGGCAAAAAAATTGCAGAACAGGTTGAGTGCAGAATTCAGCTCCCTGTGAATCTAAGTTTCCATAAAAAAAAAAAGTTTCTAGCCCTTACAACTGCACACAAACACCAATTTAGTTTACTGTTGTTAAAATGGCACATAAAATGTGGCGTACCTGACTAACAGTGCAATCCTAACCAACTTTCCAGTGCTGGTGTAGCCGTGCCTACAGGGTGCACACTGCATTTTGCAGTGCAGGGGCAGTCATGGAGGCTTTTTCAAGGTGAGAGAACATTTGTTTCCTCACCTCAGTGTTGCATTGTGGCTGCGCTGGTGCTGGAAAGTTGGTTAGGATTGCGCCGTGAGGCTGAAATCCTATGCAAACTTTCCTGGGAGTAAGCCCCTTTGAAGACAATGGGACTTACGTCCAAGTAGACAGGCATAGGATTGTGCTCCGAGTGTTGGATTTTGCTGTAGGTAATGCAAGCTCAAATCCCTAGCAAATAACTAATTCTCCGCCTTACACTAGTAAGGCTGTTTTGAGGTAGACAAGATTACCTGCAAAGTACTTCACACAATGAACAGCATTATAGAAGAGGAAAACACAACAAAAACAAGAAGTCATAGAAATGCAGCAGTTGTCCATCACAGAAGATGGAGTAATTGTTACTATTAATTACTCTGATGAAATTTCTCACATAGTATGTTTATGTATTGGGTGTGTAGCTAAAAACACACCACAATGGGTGTAGTCAGACATCAATCTCTGGCACAGCCAAGATTTATCTTGGTTGACACCATTTAACTAAGCAAATCTGCAAGCTTATGGTTCTAGAATTTATGACTCCATGCAGATTTCAAAATGAAGTTCAAAGCAAATAGCTTTGGTTCAATTACTATGTTTACAATGATTCTAAAGTCTGTAGAGATTTCTGCTTGAAAACAAAAAAACTTGAAATCTGCACAACTTTGGAAAATCTTTGAGTGCTGGGAGAAAATTATAAGGAAGGGTCTAAAAATCTTGCTCAGGTTGTTAGAGCAACATCTGAAGCTGCCTTATTCCGAGTCAAGTCATTGGTCCATCTAGTTGGCTCTTCATGTTTGTAAACAGGAATATTTTCCCACATCTACCTAGAGACTCAGTTGAACCCGATACTTTCTGCATACTAAGCCTGTGTTCTGTCACTGAGCTAGTGGGCCCCCATTGCCATTCCAGCTCTGTTTTCCCAGCTGTAAAAATGGGGCATCATCTATTGGTGGGCAAAGCAGACATCATACCACAAATTAAAAATAGTATAGAGTGCTGCCTTGGGCATTATTTTGATACTGTAAAGGTAGGGTATAAATTCATTTTAAAAAATCTGGAACTGGTGCGATAATGTAGAACTGGTGCGGTAATGGACCATATGGGCTAACTCAGATTTGTTTCTCACTGATCTCTCTCATCATACATGTTATCATCTCAGCAACAGCCATCTGAAATTGTATTCCAGTTTGTATCCTGAACAGCAGCTGAACAAAATAACATTTTCTAGTCCTGTATTTCAGCTGTAACTGTGTTTACAGTAAATGTGGAGCTAACATTTGTGCCACTTAAAAAAAAAGGGTGGGGACCCAATTGCGATTGTGTGGCTTCTGAGACTTTGGGCCTTTTTTAGCACATTTAGGCCCTTAACAAGTGGGGTGCACCACAAAATGTTGCAAGATATTGCCAGCCCCAACAGGAATGATCTTGTTCAAGGGTCCAACCAGGCTGCAACAACAGCTTTAGTCATTGTTCAGGACTTGCAAGCAAGTGCGTCGCTAGAGCGTGGCGCGGGGCCCAGACCGCCGGAGGGTGACGCGCGCACCCACGCGCACGTCACCTCCGCTGCGCGCGTCGCCCTCTGGAGGCTCTAAGGTCAGGAGAAGGCCTCGGAGTGTCCGCCCCGTCCGGGTCTTCTGACGAGGCCCAATGCGGTGATATGTGATTTATTACGTTTTTTGCGCATGCGCAGAACGTTTGTTGTGTCTTATGCGCGAAAAATGTAATAAATCACGTATCGCCGCATTGGGCCTCGTCATTAGGCCTTGGACAGCCTGCCGGCGCGGATGTTTGGAGCCGGCAGCAGTGGGGGGGTAGGTCCTTCGCGCTGCCTTTGGCGGCGCAAAAAAATTTGAGGGGGGGACGGGGGGGTCACTAGGCTGGCGCGCACGCCCCGCTTTGGGGCGCTTTGGGGTGGCGCGCTTGCCTGCTTGCAAGGCAGGTCAGGTTTCAAGAGAGCAGTAGTGGGGAGGGGGGGAAAGGAGATGCTTTTACTTTCACACCCTCTTGAAACCTCCAGAGTATTGGACAGAGAAGGAAGTTGTTTTTTTTAATTCATTATATGCATTTTCCCCCAACTCAAATCCCCCTTGGATTACACACATTTTTTATTTTGCTTTGAAATTACAAACTAGTATACTTCTGCGTGCCTGAGGAGCTGCATGCAGTTTTTCTAATGCACATGCAGGCTTTTCACCCACTCTACCCCCAATTGGCAGCAGCCCTTTTATGCCCCCCCCCCCGCCAAGTTGGTGCTCATCTGGAACAGGGGGGAAAAAAACCAGTTACCATCATCTCATGCACATACAGAAGTGCTTTGTATGCATCCATGGACCTCTTTGGAGCCTAGCCAACTATGACAAGTTGCTCATATCTCAGTTATGCCCCTGTTTTCTAACAAAGAACTCTCTCTTAATTTATCTTGGTCAAGGACACTAATGACTCAAGAAAAGAAATTAATGTTTCCTTTCACTACAATGCACATGTTTAAGCTTGGCATGTGCGATGATGAAGGGCAAGTGACAAAACACGTGGTTCATCCCCTAGAGAAAGTCAGAGCAACAGAGTTTTGTTTTCAAGGATTTCTAGTAAACAAGCAGTTTGGTTATACAGCCATGATAGCTATGCTGAAATGGGCTTTATAAAGTTTGAATCCAAGTCTTCAAGGCAGAAGCAAAATATCTAATGGACCATGTGCTTTTTCCATTGGTGCGGATACACTATCAGGTCACCACCAATGCAGTGACTCCCAAACTGCATAGTTACCGGTATGTATTTTTCAGGATGCGTCCCTTTAAGATGCATGAGAGCAGTGACTGAGCGAGAAGTTGAGCCCTGTTTACATGCATCAAAGAACAAGTGCCAAATACACACACACCCCACATATCATGCAGCAAGTGTGTGTTTTGCATTCCTGTATAATTCCAGAGTACAAATACTGTACATCTTTGAAGCAGTCTTTATATTCTGCTTTACTCTGGTATACAGGAAACATTTGGGGTGTTAAGCAGCATCAACATTGAAGATCCTTTTCAGAAAACAAGAACCCAAAACATTTGGAATGTCCTTTGTTTACCAACACGACAATCTGCTATGTTTCTAAGCTTTCTAACTGTCAAGAACATGCTTTTTAACTACCAAGGGCAGGAAATGCAATCAAGGAGTAATCCATAACATTCCTACTTAATTTGCCATCACTCCAAGTCTGCATTGGCTTATCTGCTAAGTTCTTTTCTCAAAAGTTTGCAGAGAGGCTTAAATGCTACAACTGAGCAGACTTCCAAATTATCCCAGCACCCATATGCCAGCCAAGGACACCATGTACATGTCACTAAGAAAACTAGGCTCCATCTCTGCAACTTCTGACATTAATCATTTCTCTGACTTGCAGATAATGCAGGCCTGTTATCTTGAACACAGTTTCAGAATAAGTATTTGTTTTTCACAAATTACCTAGATTTACCCAACATGGAACTTACCCTGGATGTTGCCAAAGGTTTGCATGTCGGACCACAGGTAGTAGTTCTCTCTTATTAAGGGGAGTGATCCCAATTGCGGCTTCGAGAATGGTTATGTATTTCTTGTACTTCATCTTGCCTCTTTGAATGCACGGCTAAACAAAGTTACAGCCTGTGTTCGGAGGCAGCATCTGAAAGCATCTTGCCCCAGCAATCTTAATGAGCTACAGCACTATTTTTCAGAATGGGTTGCTGCACACATTGCAAGCTAGAGGTATAAAAATAACTTTTGAAGAAGGAGCACAAAAATATTCCTGACAGATTCCCCTGAAACGTCATTGTTACATAATTCCAGCAATCTTTGAATAAAGCACTAATGAAAATGAATCAAGAGACAATCATGGTTCTAAGCCTGGCCTGATAATGTACACTCTCCAATTTACTAATCCTCAGCTAAATCTCCAAGCCTTATAATCTTCCAAGTACTAATGGAGTAGCAGGTGACTTGCCTCTCAAATCAAATCAAGGGCTGCTAAAGATGTGTTCACTAAACTCTATGTTGATTGAGATACTGTACTCCCAAACAAAAGCATCCCTTCAGCATTCCTGATTTGTGTGTGAACCAAACTGATGGTAACTTACCAGGCCATTCAAAAAAAGAATGGTCTGGTACGGAGGAGGTACACTGGCCTTGAATTTAACAAAGCAAAATTTACCAGGTGCTGAAAAATTGCAAGCTAAAATTATTTACACAGATTTGAGCAAATTCATTTATAGTTGGCTTAGAAATAGATACACTTCAGGTTGGCTGTAGCAGAGGATAACCACCAGTTGGACCAGGTTTAAAAAGAACCCCAATACTATAGCAAAACAAAAATTATAAACTGGGGGAAAGAGTTTATTTTTTTAATCACTCCTTCCCCTCCCCGTTTCAGGCCAGTGTGCCACCAACCACTAACACAGGTACATGTAGGCTAGTAAAATGCTTTGTGGACTAGTAACATGAGAACGGTTTGCGGCAAGGCTGATTTATAGCCTAGCTTCAAAGAATCCCACATAGCACCAAAAATACTCTATGGACTCTTGAAAGCTCCCCGTTTATTGAAATTCGTATTCAGTGTAGAATACTGTATTCCTTAGATGCATTAATGACTACACTGGACACAATCACGGTGCTTAGAGAGAGAACAACAAGGTGAAGCCGAGTGGCAGCAGAAGGACAGGAACACCAAGGTTAGTCTGGTTCAGGATGAAAAGTAATATTCATTTTGGATTTCTCTCTCTCTCTCTTTTCTTTCAGTTGAAATTTCTCAGTCGAAATGATGGCTTGGGCTGCAGGGTAACTTGTGTTCCAGAGCTTTGCTCACCGTACCAGGAGACGAACAGTACTGTGCAACAACAAGCGTGTGCCCCCCCCCCCCCAGAGTTTACAGATGTATTGTCAAGATTTTGTTTTAAGTGATCAATAACTTTCAGACAAAAACAAACAAACAAAAACTGACAGTTCTGGAGCTTGAAGAGAGGTCATTAAAACCACGTAGGAACCTGACTGAAATGCCGAGATACATCTGCATGATTTATTTGGGGCGTGCCTACTACTACGTGCAAGTACATACCTGTTGAGTGGAGGAATAGCTTTGAAAGCGTGCACTGCACCACACCCACAAATACACCTTTTAAATACCCAAGTACAGTATTTTAAGAAGTTCAAAAAGGTGAGAGTTATTATTAAAAAGGTTGAAAATGTACGTGATTCTCAGACTCTGACCTAACTGGCAGAACTCAGAGGCAATGATAAAGTCAGTTTCAGTTGATGATCTATTATTCAGGGCTGACTTCTGCCCTTTTCCCAAGGAGCTCAGGGAAGTATAGATGGCTCTTCCTCCCCCCTCCCACTTCTTCAAAGATGAGTTAGGTAGAGAGAGGGATTGACCCAAGATCACTCAGTGCATTTCAGAGCTGGGACTGAATCCAAGTCTCTCCAGTCCTAGTCCAGCACTCTAACTGCTAACCACACTGCCTCTCTTTCCCCCCTTCCCCCAACCCAATAACTACATGAGAACTATCCACACACCTAACCCCCACATGATTCTTGGTCATCAGCCTTATGAAACTGGTATTCACATATTTAGTTCTTAAGCCTGTGCCATTTCCTCAGGCTTACAGCCAGGTTACAGTTAAAAAGCAACATTTAATAAATGTGAAACTCCTGCAACAAAAGGAAGCTAAAAACAGGCTGCTCTCATTAAAAGATCTGCCCTCAACTATTTAGTTACACCATTAAAAATACAAAGTTGGTTTCTTTTGATCAGGTTGCTCCCAAGTGGAAATTAAATGGAATTTAAAAGGAATTTTGCCTAAAGCCCTATAAAAATATAAGCTACGAAAACAGCATTCACTGCATACTCCTTCCAACAAAGGCTGCATTCTATAGCTAGTCATTGACAAAAGTTTCACAAGAACCTTCCCCAGCCTCTCCCAACTACAGTTAGGACATAGGATGCTGCCTTATATGGAGTCATCTCATTGATCCATCCCATCTAGCTCAGTTGACATGACTCATTGTCAACACTGAGTTCTGGCAGCAGCTCTCCAGGGTTTCAGACCATCTCTGCCCTACCTGGAGATGCCAGAGATTGAATGTGGGCCCTTCTACTTGCAAAGCAGATGCTGTTCCACTGAGCTACAGCTCCTCCATTCAATTACTTAGACCAGTGGTCCCTAGTGATGTAGACACGAGTCTATTGACTCAGACTCAAGTCGCGTCAATGACTTGACTCAGCGATTGTAAAAGACTCTAAAGACTCGACTCGAGACTCTGAGCCTTTTACGACAAGTCAAATTTTACTCAGGTTTAACCCCATTAAATAGATAGGAACTCGCAACCAAAGACTTGGGACGTGGGGGCAAAGACTTGGGACTTGACTTGAGACTTGGACCCAGAGACTAGGGAGTAGAGACTGGGACTTGGATCCACATCTTGGATCAACATCCCTGGTGGTCCCCAATCTCTCCCCTGCCATGACTCACCTGGTTCTCTCACGACAGGCCCAGGACACACTCCCAGGCCTCCGCGGGCCTCAGAATGCCTCCAGCAGCAACCAGAAGTCACTTCTGCAGAGGCATTCTGAGGTCCACGGAGGCCCAGGGAGTGTGTCCTGGGCCAGGAATGACCCAGGAGCAGCCTCCAATTGGGAGCCAGTTGGATGCAAGGGTAACATGAGCAGCATCTCTCAGGCAGCCCTTGGGGGAAGAACCAATGGCTGGGACATCAACATACGCCCCAAGGCAAATGTTTCAGTTTGTCTCCTGCTGATCCTGATCATTCTTCTTGGTTAAGGTTCTTTGAAAAAGGTTTCAAAGGCAGCATCAGAGGGCTCCTGCTGTAGCCTGTAGGAGAAGTCTCAGAGCTTTGCTCCCCTTCCCCAACTACAACTCTACTTGTATTCCTAAACTAATAATAAGACCTGCCCATGTGCAATCTGTTCATCTTTGTACAGCAAATTACATCACACATTTAACCCCCAGTTCAGGTTGCAAAATTCTGTTCACGAGGTGTGTGCGCATCTGCACGTGCGCATGCACAATATGACAGCCAAAGCGTACTCCCAGACCTCACTATGAGCAGAACACGTGCATGAATCACCCCTTACTTCTGTAGCTTTTTTCAGGTGCTATACGACCACAATTATTTTCCATTGATGCCTCCATTCAGCCCCTAAAGTGGCAACCACAATAATACAATGATCAACAAAATAGAAAACAAACACACAATTCAAACAATAAATCAAGACTACCAAGCCAACCAAGACAAAAAAAAAAACCCCTCCCAACTAAAAGCATAGAGAAAAACAGCATGGGGTTAGATGGGGTGAATGGGATCACATGCACCCAGTTCCACATGCTCATTTTAAGTCTGAAATAGTCCTTCTGCATATGTTGGGCTTTTTCAGGCCTTATAATAAACACGTGTGTGCCTCTGCTTCCCCTTCCCAGCACATTCATAACATATCTGAAAAGGGGCAAATGTAGGGTTTGCAAATGAAAGGGTTGTTGGAAAATGTTTCACAGGTTTATTACATTTTTCTTCATGGGGAAAAAGCATTTTTTTTTACCAGTGATCCCAATAGAATTACAATTTTCTTACATGAAAGAAAAACCAACTGCAGATGACCTTTCATATTTTTCAGTAAATTACTCTCCTAAAACTCACAGACATAAATCCCCATGTAGTTTATGAAGACTTTGTATTGGACTTAAATTGAAGAAGGAAGGGGTCTTCTTCTTTGAGATGGGATAATAATTTGATCTTTAAACGCAATAAAGCAATTTTAAATTGCAGTTTTATTTTACCACCCTCTCCCTATGAAACAGCTTGTACAGTGCAGAGTTTGATCAACTATGGCTTACTGGAATATAATCCCATGAACTAGCAAGTAATCCCATTTATCTTACTAAATTTACTCCTTGTCCTACGGGCACCTCTGGCAGCGGTGCTCCTTGGTCTCTCATGCCCTTTGCTTGCAGCATGTGAGAATTTGGCAGTATAAGAGTCTACAGTCTTATGTTGTGGAGGTCGGACAGGTGGTTCAGCATTGAGAAGCAAGGGGGAAATACGGTACTTACTTACCGTATATGGAAGTCTATACCCTGCTTCTTCCCCCCCCCCCGAACATAGGGAGCCAAAGTGCTTCTTCCCCCCCCCCAAACATAGGGAGCCAAAGTGCTAACAATACATTTAAAACACTGCAACAAAACAAAAAGCAAAACAAATTTTAAAAGATACAGCTGCAAAACACAACAGTCAAGCCAAATACAAGGAGAGCAAAACAAACAAAAAATACCACCCACAAGGAGAGAGCGCACGCACGCACGCACGCACGCCACAATGAAATTAAAATGCTTGCCAGAACAGAACTGTTTTTAGGCACCAATGGAAGACCAACAAGGAGTCTGTCAGTGATGGGACTCCTGGGAGAAAGTAGGCTGACCAAGGGGAGTAGTGCCTAGTGGTTAGCGTGCATGCACCCCTTCCTGCTTCCCATTTTCCCTTTACTAGACCAGCAGCTGAACAGGGAAAAGTAGTTGGTAGTTGTATCTGCTGCCACCATCCCAGGCTAAAGAGACCAGGCAGAGGAAGAGGCCACCTGGAAAAGCCCCTCCTTGAAGAAGAGCACTGAACCCCAGGGGTTCTTATAAAAAAAATCAAACCCACAGTAGCATCTTGGCATACCTGTGAGATGCTACTCAATCTCTCAGCCCACTACCTCCCCCCCCCCCATGGTCGGGTTCTTAAAGTTTGTAACAGCTGGAGGGAAAAAACAAACAGAACCAAACCCAAATCACAATTTACAGATGCTTCCTAGCTTAAGCAATTTACAGTGCAATCCTATCCAACTTACACCACCGGTGTAACCAGCGGTGCAGCGAGAACGGAAGGCCCCAAAACAGAAAGGGGATTCAAATCCCCTCCAAAGGGGGATTCAAAGGGGAATTAAATCTCCCCTCCAAAGCCTCCCACCCTGCCCTCCCCTGCTGGTTACACTGGTGGTGTAAATTGGATAGGATTGCACCGTTACTGTATGTGGCAGTAGCAAGGATTCTCCACTCACAGTTGAACAAGTGGGGGTTCCTCTCCAAGCTCCCAAATGAATGGGTCACTCAGGCACCTGGTAGAGAACAATGCCCACTTCCTGTGAGCTGGAAAACGTATAACTTGGTGTTGATATCATCAAGATAAGTAGGATCTGATGCTTTCATGGCCAGCAATTATGTAGTAGGATTGAAACTCCAAAATGGGATTAAAAGCCATGTTAAAAACAACAACAACATTTATGTTTAAAAAGCAAGTTAAAATCAACAAAGTTGTTTTAAACTTTGTTGTTTATTGTTTTTAGCTTGCTTTTTAAACATAAATATTTCATTTTTACATGGTTTTTAATACTATTTTGGAGTTTCAATCCTACTATCATCAGGATATGTGATGGGCAGAGTGAAACCCATCTCGTCACTCTATCCCACCCCCTTGACCTAGATGGACAGGTTTTGCTGCCCAATCGCTAAGCACATACCAATCCTGGAAGGGGGCTAGCCATCCCAGACAGGAAGAGAAGCCAAATCCATGTGTGCGCTCTTTCTTTCTGGAGTTTCATACAGACAAAAGCTGCCTTCAAGATAAGGTAAAGGTGACCCCTGACAATTAAGTCCAGTCGTGTCCGACCTTCCAAAGCATGTTAATGTGAGTAGATAAATAGGTACCGCTTGCGGGAAGGTAAACAGCGCTCCGTGTTCCAGCCGCATGCTACGCGCTGCGGCAAGGAGAGTCATGCCGGCCACATGACCACGGAGGCGTCTTCGGACAATGCTGGCTCTTCGGCTTTGAAATGGGGATGAGCACCACACCCTAGAGTCGTTCAAGATGATACCTCACAGTTTTTAGCTGCTGGATTTCACGGGGCTTCTAGAAGTTAAAAATGTCCAAAAATAGGCAAAAAAATCTTAAGAGCCAATTGAGCCTCCTGTGAAATGGTGTTTACGAACTAGGTGCCACCACAGAAAAGACCCTCATCTTGTGCACTGCTGCTTGTTGAACTTCCAAGGGCAGAGGAACATCCAAATGGAAATGGGCCTTGCCAGATGACCTCAGAGAAGGGGCTGATTCATATAGGGAGAGGTGGTTCTTTAGAAACCATAGCCTTTTTAAACTGTTTGGGCTTTAAAAAGGTATGACTGGCACCTTGAGTTGCACCCAGAAATAGACCAACAGTAAATAGATCACAAACCAGGGAGTTATTATAGCCAATATGTACATTTCAGAGATACATGTAGTTAAAATAAATTTGCATATAACATGAACAACAGACTGTATATTTTGTATCTTGTTCCTAGCAAGGAGGTTGCAGCAGACAAGACAAATGGCAACTAACTGTGTCTTTATTCTCAGAATGTGCAACAGCTTTTGCCTCTTCCTGCCATTCATCCTCTCTCTTGTTCTCCTCCTCTCCAAAACGTCTGAGAAAGAAACAGGAAAGATACTACAATATGCCAAGCCACAAGTGGCAAGTTTGTCTAGAAGCTCATTCTGGAGTTGCTGATTCTCAACGAGAATCTTCTGATCAACCCATCAAAAATAATCCAGAAAATAAGATGGGGGGGGGGGGAATGTGTTTTATCACATGCTGGTGTTTAGTGTCTTGTCATCTAGGATTTGTGCCAAGGTAGGGCAATTGTCTTTGCTTCCAAATATGTCTGGACTTTTGCTGGGGATATGTTCCAGGCCCCTCTGTGGATACTTGAAACCATGGATAGGAGTGAACACGCTTGAGAGGGCCCAACCCTTTATGACACCCCTCCATGGTTTCCTGAGGGAGCCCCGCCCTGCCTCCCCTGCGGGCAGGCATGCGCCCCCCCCCAGCTCTTATTTTTCTTTCAGCAAGCTTTGTTTCTTCCTTAAAAACAAACAGAGAAGCAGCTTCCATTGCAGGCAAGTAGAATGAGACTAAGTCCTAGAGAGGCTCTGCAAGGTTTCTGTTAACCTTGCAGAGCCTCTCTAGGACTTAGTCTCGTTCTACTTGCCTGCAATAAGCAGCCAGAGGATGCTTCTCCTGTTTCTTTAAAGAAGAAACGAAGCTTACTGGGAAAAAAGTAAAAGCCTGGGGGGGGGGTCCTCTCGATACGTGGATAACTGAAACCGTGGATAGCGAATCTGTGGATACGGGGGCCCACCTGTATATACCTTAAATAAATCAGAGACGTGTATGCTGCAATTTAGCATATGAATAAGCCATTCAGATACCGGTAATGTACATTAAAAAAATATAAAAATGGTATTGCCACTGATCTGAGAAAACTACAGGCCATGAAAGTTAGGGGGTATATGTGGAAAGTGAGAGTCTGGAGTGTGTGTGTGTGAGAATTCTATTTGGGAAGTGTCATCTTATGTGTCATTTTAAGTTTGTTTTAGGTGAACTGGTTTCACCTCTGTTCTCACTTCTTTTTATACTCCCCCCCCCCATTCAGATAGCTCTGTCTTATTGCATTATTTTAACCACAGAACTAAGATAGAACTTATCTGAACATTTATGGGGGAAAACAAAACAAGAATAGAGGTGAAGTCAGTTCACTTAATAACAAAATCATTTAGGGGGGAGGCCAGTTATACTATTAAAGGGGGAACACACAGATAGAGACAAAAATATTCTATGTTCTAGTTGTCTCATAGCATTTATGAGTTCCCTTTATCGGTGGCAAAAAAAATCCCTGATTTCCCCCCTTTTGCCAATTTTACACTAATTTTGGACCTTTCCAACCCCCAGAGGCTTCTATGATGGTTCAGCCTCCAAAAAGCTGGTAAGACATAACTGCTACAGTAGCCCTTGTCCTTTTTCAATTCAGCACAATTACAGAAGACCACATGGCACAGCACCCCAGACAAGCTTTATGTAGATTGTGTGTCTTCCTGGCTCAATTTCCCTCAAAGGATTCTGGCTAATCCTCCAGCTGAGATTGGCATGTGCCCACCAATTTGGCAGCCACGTGGCAGAGGCTGGATATGTTAAAAGATTCGTTAAAAGGGAAGACTTGGATGATGCCCAGGTGGTCTGAACTCATCCAACTGGATGACTTTATGACAGCAGCAATTCTAATTTTTTAAGTTCATGCACAGGGATACTCAGGGCTGTTGCCTCTGGTTTGTCACTGAAGCATTGTGCCGGTAGGTACATTAACAAAGGGCACATCCACTCCTTGTAGGACTGCAATAGCTGGACTCCTTCCCCTTTCCAATGTTATGAGTAGCGAAGGGTAGCAAAACATATCCAGCAATCTGTGTCAGGGTCTTTATTTACATTTTCTTTTTATAAGCTCTGTGCTAACTTTTTGCCAACCACTCCTTTTGGTCCTGTTTTTATCTTTGAAAAGAGTCTTGCTGCTTTGATACTTTGCATCCTCTTTTGTTTTGCCAGGTCTTTAACAAACACTTTCTTCATGTTCTTGATTCCCTGCCTTGTCTCAGCACATAAGCTGTGGGTTGGTTGGCCACATTTTCCCAGATCGCTCAGTTCTCACAACTGTTTGTTTTGGGTTTTGTGTAAATAATGGGAGATCCTGGACTTTGGGAAGCCCTTTTCCAACCAGAGAGAGACGTTTTCCAAAGTGGCCTCTGTCTGGCTTCTCCACTTCTGTGGCAACAGCAGAGAACTACCAAACCCCTTAATCCCCCTAGAGAGGGAAGGAGAAAGCAAGGGACGGGAGGGTTGCTGCCAACTACTAGGTATTGTGCCCTCTGCCATGCTTCATGCCCGTGCTCTCTTCCATCACACTAGTGCATACATGAGAAGTAAAAATTGTTCTGCTATTTGGAACCAATGACGACAGAAATCTGTGAAGCTGCCTTCTACCGAGACACAGTGCTGGTCCATCTAACTTTGCTGGTCAACCTTCCACCATGAGGACCTCTGCATTCTTAAGAGTTGTGTAGAAGACAGAATCTGGGCAGCTGCGAGTGCTGATGGTGCTGCTAAAGCTGCTGCACCTGCTGAAATGCCCTCACCTATTCACCCATTAAAGGGCTAGGAGCAGTCATGTTGAAAGGTTGGCCACCCCGATCTAGCTCAATATTGTCCACACTGACTGGCAACTGCTCTCCAAAGTTTCCAACAGGAATCTTTTTCTACCCTGCTTGGAGATGCCAGGAACTGAAACTGGGACCTTCTGCATGCAAAGCAGGTACTCTACCACAGAGCTATGACCTCTCTCCGGAGGAAAGGTGACTTTCACCAAGATGAAACTCATAGTACCAGTACAGATGCCTCTCAGCGAGCAATCCTGGGTAGAATCTGTTCAAGAAAATCTACAGCAGTTAAATGCCTCCAAACCATTTCAGCATGGGCTGAAGACAGAACACTTCCAAGCCACACCTAGGAAATGTTTGGGACATTTTTCCCTGCTCAGTGACAAATTATAATAAAATGAAGCCTAGAGACGTGGTATAATACTCATCCATTTCTTTCAAACATACATAATCAACTCCTACCCTGTTTCCCTGAAAATAAGACCTCCCCTGAAAGTAAGACCTACCGTCATTTTTTTTGTGCGATTTTTGCTGGCACTCATAATAAATACAAGACCTCCCCTGAAAATAAGACCTAGCTAGGATCATCAGCCAGATGGACGCGACCCCCCGGCACTTACTTTGACCAATTAAAGCTTCATTCTTTCCCAAGGGTGCAAGGCCTGGAAGGCTTGCACTTCAGTCCTCCACCATAGAGATGACGTGCTAGAGAGGCCAGCAAGGAGGCTGCAACCTTGCAGAGTCTCTCTAGCACGTCGTCTCCATGGTGAAGGACTTAATCGGTCAAAGTAAGTGCCGGGGGGTCATGGGGGGGGTCGCACCACAGGTTGGGAAAATAAGACCTCCCTGAAAATAAGACCTACTGCATTTTTTTGAGCCAAAATAAATATAAGGCACTGTCTTCTTTTCGGGGAAACATGGTACATTGGGCCAAATTATCTAAAGGTGCATTCTTAGGCCATATTTTCTCATAAACAGTTACTTACAGTAACTCACTTTAACTCTACTAATCTTAAAGTACAATCCAGCATGCAAAAAAGAATGCTTAAATCCTAGTGATTTTCACAGCATCTGTGAGCTGCAGTGCCCTTAAATATCCAGCTGCAGCAACGCTACCCCACTTAATAGAAGCATTAACAGAGCAGAACCTTTTACCAAACTTCTCAAGGTTCTTCTGTTTGCCATGTGCTGCCAACACTTTAATTGAAAGAGACTGGTTAACATGGCCAGAATCTATGGTTGCCAACTCTTAAAATAAAAATCTGGTGCCTGGACAGGTTCAAGGATATAGCCCAGTCAGTGAAGTTTGGCAAGTCCAGGCACAGAGCCCACCACAAAAGGTTTTTACTGAAGTACAAAGGTGCTTTTGTTTTTGAATGCTCTTGCTCCTTTCTTTTTTGGCAACTGGCTTGAAAGCAAAAAACCAATGAAGTCCTTTTTTCTGGTTGGTTGGCAGCTTCAACAAAGCCATAGAATTGTGCTGAATCAGGGCAAGGAGCTGCGATAGAACAGACTTGAATATTTTGTGGGAGCAGCATGGCAGAATTAGGGACATAACCCATGGATCTTGGAGCAAACAACAGAGTTGACGACAGATTCTGGCAGGTCCAGGAATGGGGTCAATAATGTGCAGTTCACAAGGTTATGTCCACGACAGAAGGAAAGGTGACTCTCTCTATACAAAAGTATACAAGAATGGTGTGGTCTATTAGACCTTGCAAAAAAATTATAAGAAAACTCGTGGATATCCTCAGATTACTTTGCTGTAACTTTTTCTTTGTGTAAGCGAGCAACAAGGGTTATAGACATTTTATTAGTATTGTTTTTATGTGTGCATCTTATTTGTATTGTTTTATAAAGTACTGTACCTGTTTGAAAATTGTATTTGGGGGTTGATGGGGCCTCCATATCTTTTCTTTATAGTTCTTTTATGCCATTAAGGTTTTTGACTTTGATTACTTTGCCATATTCAGCCCCCCCCCCTCGAGGAGAAAAAAATTGAAATATGTATTTCACTTGGCATACGAAGGAAGGCAAGCAATCACCTTGGATTAGGCAAGTTACTTCCCTAAGGAGGTGATAAGGACTGGGGTCCCTCCTCCCAATGGCTTTATTTATAGAAAAAACCTCTTGAGTGTTGCATAGCTGGAATACAGGTGTCCCCCCCCTTAATGACGGATTGCTTAATGACGATCCGCATATATGACGGAGGTTCCCAAAAGTGTAAACACAGAATTAAAGCTATAGTACTGTATTTTAAATGCAAAAAAATTGTCATCTTTAACTCTCTGTGTTTGTTGTGTGTGTTTCTACCTCCATTGACAGGTATAAATCTTGATGTGCTTTGTGTTACACTCACAATGTACATTTTGTTTGCCATTCCCCTATAAAACTCCACTGTGTTACATTGAGGACTCGCTTAATGACGGTTTCACTATATGACGGGTTTTCCAGAACGTATCCCCGTTGTTAAGCGGGGGACACCTGTAGTTCATATGTTTCCAGAGATTCTCAGAATCAGCTTATACAAAATTGCACCAAGCTACCACAAGTCAAATCTGTTGGCTGTTAGACAGAGAGGGCTGATGAAGCAGCTGCTTGAATGAGGAGCAGCAGGTAGAAGCCCAACGGAACGCGTACATTCAGCATTCTCACTTAATGGTAACAGGCAAGAGATTGCCTCATTGTTTGCTCCAGCAGCATCTGCTGGGTGTGGCGAGCTGAACTGGAAGCTTCTATTGAATAGGACTTGCAAAGAGCACATAGAAAGTTCTCCACTACTTAAATTACCGTAGTTCTCTCAGCTAATTCTACACCAAGAGTCGCTAGCTGAACACAATCTGTTACAACACCACATACAAACTAAAAAAGGTCACAACTACTAACATGTAGTTTTGATAGCTAGTATCACCCTCCATTATAAATTAGATTGTCAACTATACCCCATCAGATCTTGCAAAAGTTGTAGAGAACTGCAATCCACATCCAAGTAGATACTATGATTCTCGGTGACGTGTTGCGTCTCCCCAGATACAAATTTCAGTCCTTTGCTTGGAATATGGGATAATATATATATAAAAACCACTTAATGATTGAAAATGTGAGGAGAGTAAACCACAAGGAAAAGAATGTACGTATTCTTCTATAAGGGGCCACGGTGGCTTAGTGGTTAAGATGCTGAACTGCAGACCGGAAGGTCGGTAGGACAGCAGTTCAAGACCCGAGTGTCACGTGATGGAGTGAGTTTCCTTCTCCTGTCCCAGCTCCTGCCAACCTAGCAGTTTGAAAACAAGAAATTGCAAGTAGATAAATAGGTAACGAGACCCTTAACGAGACTCCTAATAGCCAAATTTTGTTGCATAATCTTTTTACAGAAGCACGGGAATCTGAAGTCATTTCAAAAACTTTTATGCTGTTTTAAGCCATACAGCTGACAGAGAAAACAGCCCTGAAAGCTTGGTAGACTTAAATTTCTCATGCATAGATATCACAGCCATATTTTTGTGAGGTGTTTTCTCACTGAATTTTCTGCAGCGTGAAAAAGGTGCTCACTCTAGCTCCAAGGCATTCAGACTCTGTACCATTTGTGTCCATAGATGAAAGGAATTTGTTCTTAACACAAGAAACTCTCTCACTTTGGTACATTTTTCAAAACCACCCCGATACTCTTTCCAATATCACAATCATCAACAGATATGTTTGGCTATTCTTACTATTATGATTCATTGCAAAATATAGAAAAAAATGTGCAGTCCTAGTGCTAGGCAATTAACATATTAATATTTCCATCACAAAACTGAATCCTAGTTCTAATACAGAACATATTAATCTGTCTTGAACCAAATGGACAGCGCAGCCCCCAATGGGCCTCCTCGGATTTCTGCCAGCTCTCGAGCTGGTGTAAATTTGAGGCGGCAGTATAATGGCCGCCGAGCCTGGAAATGGGACGGGGATGCAGCAACCACCCTCCCTGACCCCTCCCGGGCTGGCTCAGCCAACCGCCACCCTCCCTCGCTGCCTGGCCCGTCCTTGCACCCGCTGGCAGGAGACTTACCTTCCCCACCGGTGGCTGTGGTCAATCCGGTGCCGGAGCGAGAGCTGCCGGCCTACGTGCTGGCGGCCCTTACTCGAAAGTAGTCACAAACGTGCTTTATGGCACATGTGCAACACTTTCGAACAGCAGAGCATGCGCTCCGCCGTTCGAAACGTACAACAGGATTGCGCTCTCAGATCAGCAGTTCTCAAATGTTTTGATCTCTGGAGCCCTTTACACTCTTAAAATTATTATGGAGCCCCAAAGAGCTTTAGTTTATGTGGGTTCTACCTATCAATGTTTACCACATTAGAATTTAAAACTTAATAAAATAAAACAATTGTTAAACAGAAACATATTTTTGGCTCCTGTTCCACAATGCCTGGAAAGTGCAGGCACATGCCAGCTAAATATAATAAAGTATTTTTAAATGTATTTCATAACTACACGGACTCACCCCTCTTGGCAGCAGCCCCAGGAGAGGATTCCCCATCCGGGTCGTATGCCCACCCCAGATTCTGCAGCTGCTTACCTGGCCGGGCTAGAGACAAACACAAGGAAGGATAGCGCAGCTTTTTGGAGGGGACTGCTGGGCCACTCGGAGCTCCAGCACTTCTGCAATGCAGTGCCATGTTGCGCTCTGCAGGAGCCACTGTGAGCATCCAAAGGGCTGAGAGAAGTGCGGGGGATGAACGCCAAGAGAGACAGGATGAACCAACAGAGGCAAGGGGCAATGATGGGGGTTAAAGACAACACCTGGGAATGACACATGGGCCTCGAGGAGCCCCAGGTCTCAAAAGGAACACACACTGAGAAACACTGCTCTAGTTAAACACTGTGAACATCAGCTGGTCATTGCTCTCCATCAAGGCTTAATCCTAGTTGTTGAGATTTTTTTCCACTGGAGATGCCACAGATTGAACATGGGACACTCCAGATGCAAAGCACCAGATGCAGATGCTCTACTAAGCCATGGCCCCTCCCCTTCTGAGGCTACTGATCCTGAGGTTGTTAAACCTCCATAATATTTACGGTAAATAACAGGTTAGAGCTATTCTAGAGATTAACAGAATGAACAAGAGGTTATACCATCAACCTATGGGTGAGGCTCCCTCATTGCGGGGGAGAACAGGCTACTCAACACTGGAAAAGCACTTTGAGTGATGAAGTAGCAGACAATTATAGTGAGAGATTCTCAAGGGATGATGCCACCTACACAGCTCTAGCTATGCATAGTTATACATGTGTAGTCATCCCCAACCAGCTGTAGCTATACATAGTGATGCGAGACTAGTTTTTCATTCAAATGCTACACGTCCAACTGATAGAAATGCTGTTGGAAGCAATCAAATGTGCATCTGATTTACGCCTACAGCTCCCCATTCAGAAGTTATATATGCCACGAAACATTAATACCCCATTCCATCCTAAGATATCATCATTTACAAGGTAGGCACCTTATTTACATTAAGAAACATGTCATGTATGATGCAACCTTACTAATATAGCACAAGAGTCAACACCTGTTTATATTGCCAAAATGCTGGCTTATTGCAGCACTGAGCTTTCATAGGCAATAGAAGGGCTGGCCCATCCATGAGGCCAACTGAAGCGGTCGCCTCAGGCAACCAATTGTTGGGGGTGCCCTTTTCTGTCTGCCCATTTGCCTCCACTAATCCTCTTCTTCCTCCTCCTCCTCCTACTCCCTGGATTGGAAAAGGGAGAGGGAGACAGAGAACAAGTGTGGAGGATTGGACAGTGGTGGGCTAGAATGTCAGAAAGGCGCAGATAAGGGGGGGGGCAGCATTTAGCATGCTACCTCAGATACCAGGAGATCTTGGGCTAGCCCTGGGCAATCGACTTCTACATTCATGTTAAGGAAATTGAGAAGATGATGTAGATAAAAAATTACATTAAGAACCTAGGAAGTGCCCTGTTGGACAATTCTTGGAAAAGAAATTCTTGGTCTGAGCCGAGTTCATTATCCTGATTCCCACAGTGGCAAACCAGATGCCTCAAGGAAGCCCACAAGCGGGACAGACAACCCATTCCTCCCTCCCAGAAATTGGAGATGGGCTGCACCTCATGAGGACAGGGAAGAGGGTTTTTTGGCAGAAGCATGGTGAACCTGATCAGAACCTGAGAGGGGATAAGATAAAATACCCGAAGGGCTGTCTTATGGAAAAAGGAACACATTTGTCCTGAACTGCCTCCGAGAGTAGAACTAGATCCAATGGGTACAAACTGCAAGAGAGGAGATTCCGTTTGGATATCAGGAAGACATTCTTGATGGCAAGGGCAGTTTGGCAGTGGAACAGATTGCCAAGGGAGGTGGTGGATTCTCCCTTACTAGAGATCTTCAAGAAAAGGCTTGACAGGCACATGCTGGAGATGCTCTGGGACAGGGGCTCTCAACCGGTCATACGTGTACCGCCAGTGATACACGAGGTGGGTGTCAGTGGTACGTGCAGCACCTGTAGATGCCCACCTCATGTCATGGAGGCCTCGGCGTGAGCCTGCAAAGGCCGGTAGGAGGCTTGGTGACCAGAGCTCCAGCATGCAGGTTTTGTGCGCTGGGAAAAGCCCTCGCACCCGCCCAGATTCTCTTACCAGCCTTTGCAGGCTTGCGCTGGGGCCTCCAACCCAGAAGTAACTGGCGATAACATCGCCAGTACACAGGGACCTCCCCGGCTCGGTAAGTGGTACATCGGGTCAGGGATTGAGAACCCAGAAGTTGGGGCTCTCTAGGAGGATTCCCTGCTACAGGCTGGGGGTTGGTGGGTCCCTTCCAATTCTATGAATTTTCCTAAGCACAGAGAGGTCCGTTTGAAATAAAACTTTGGAAATTAAACTTTGTCCTTACAATTTCAATTTTCCTTGTGCTAATCGAAGAAATTCTTGTTTATTATTTCAGTATTTAAAACTTCACCCTCGACATGTTTGTGATTTTCAAGTAAGGAGGAAATAGGAGCAGAGATAAAGTGATTTTCTTTTCACTTATCAGTTTTTAATAAAGAGACACATTGAAACTTGATGTTAATAACTCATAAGGACTTCACATTTCCACAAAGCCTTTGATTTGGGACAACGATGTGCAGCTAGGAGAGCAATGCGTTTTTTTACTGCACTCTGCAATGCGTTATGCTCCTGCGATGACATTTTGTTATTTTTATGTTTTAGTTCTATTCTGTTTCTAAGTCACTTTGTGCTTTACACTGCAGAAAAAAACAGGGGAAACATCTTTTTAATAAATACAGAACAAGATGCACATAAAAGGCTCCCTCAATTGTGTTGTTTTGAAGTGCGTCTTACAGCAGCCTCTCTCCTTATTGGTAAGTCATCTAAACATGGCTGGAGTTCAGAGATTATTTACAAAGGATCTCCACAATTCCCATAGTGCCCTGTTCCTTCAACCTTAACCTTCCCATTTAAGAATTAAAAAAAAATCTGATCCACCAAAATGCCATCCTTGCAGCTTAGGGTATCATCAGCCTTCCTGACAGTGCTTAACATGGAAATAGAAACATATAGGCCGTTAATCCTATTAAAGACACCCTCCTCTGTGAATCAAACTGCTCTTTCCCCACCTAGATGAGGACGGAGTTAAAAGAAAGAAGGAAAGAGCGCCTCCTTTCTCTTGGAAACTGGCTTGTCACTGCTGTTATCACCAGAACAAGTACAAACAACGGCTAATGCAAATCAAACACACCAAGAGGAAGGGGGCAGGAAGGCACAGATGGGTGTGAACTGCATAATCCGGATTCAGAGTTAAACTCCCTCCAAGATTAACTCTGGACAGCCCCATTAGGGAGTTGAGGACCAGATGTTTGGATTCAGATTAGACCCCCCCCCAGAAGCAAGTCCGATTTGCTGTTGACACCCCTCAACACAAAGTTCGCATTTAAGATTGAAAAGCCGCTCTACAGAAGACCACACCGCAAACCTGGTCTGAAGTTGCAGTTCCAGAGATATCCAGACTGTACTTTGAAATACAATTAAATTAAAGGAATTATCTCTTTCTGTATCTGCCACACGCCACCCATTTCCGCAATGCTTGCACGCTGCGAGTCAAGCACTCGCCTCCCCCCCTTTATTGGAAAAAAAAAAAGTAGATTATGGAAATAGTATAGATAAAAGATACAGCACATCGATCTGTCGCTCAAATGCACACTATTATTCATTACAAAACAAAACGTTAGGAATGTCGCAGCACTTAAAGGTAAAAACAAACGAAAGGAAAAAAAAAACCCAAGACGACCATACACCCACACTCCCAGCAGGTGGACTACTTACCTGAAGTGGAAAATAATCCGGTCAGGAAATTCGCCCCGTGGCTGGAAGATGAAATCGGCGGGTGCAGCAGTAGCAGCGCCCACAGAGCTTGGCTGGAGGACTCGTTGGCAGCACCAACCGCGCCTCTTTCTTTCACCACCTCTGAGTTGCGCTCAGGAAGCTCCTGGGAAGGGATAACTTGGGAAAGGGTGTGCACCTCACTGCTGCTGCTAGGTGCTTTTCCCCCGTGTTCTTTCTTCTTCTTCTGCTGACTCAGGCTATTTCCTGTTTCAGGAGGGGGCAGGGAATAAAAAGTTGGGGGAGGTGCTTCGTTCAGGGCGACGCGATCAGGTTACGGCAAACAGGTGAGCACAGCACAGTTACACCCCTCGGCAGAAAGGGAAGGACGAGCCGAAGAAAGCAGAAAAACAACTAGGCCCCGGGAGGCACAGCAGCAGCACAACTCTCTTCTTTTCGCAAGGACTGCCAGAAAGCGAGGCTAGAAGATGCGGGGGAAAGGAGGACTGCTTTGCGGGGGAGACCTGTCTGTGTGTGTCCCAATCTGATCCTGTAGTAGAGTGGTGATAAATAATGGGGCGCCCGGGAGCCTATTGTATTCTTTGTCCCACTCTGACGTTTTACCTTTCCCATCTCCGGGCAAAGTTTCTGATTCACCACGTTGGATCGTGTTTGTGTGCAAGATATGCAGCTCAAACTAAAGCCCGCCTGCCCATTGACCTCCGAGGAGGCGCTTTCAGTTTTAGACACTAGCTGGAAGCAGCAGCAACAGGCTGGGAGTTTTCCGCCCTTTCCCTTCTTTATCCACCCGTATGACTGATTGGTGAGTGGAACAGGAAATACCGGTTCAAAGCCTTGTTGGAACAATAGGTGCGAGCGAGGAGGGGAAGCAGCTACTCATGGCTTCCTCACCGCGCGCGGTATCTGTTGTTTAGCTTCTGTACGAGTCACTGCTACGAGCTGAAACTGTTTTGGCCAAGTCAGAGTTTAAACAAAAACTTGTGTAAGTGGATACAGTACTTTCCAAACCTTAATGTGCAAGTCACGTAACATATAAAGGTTGAAAGAATAGCTCCCCTGCTGAATGTTAAATAGTTCAAACATCTAAATCCAGAAACAGTTGGTTATGCTTAAATCCCATGGAAACTTTTGGAACTTAACTTAGTCATGACTAACTTTGTCTCATTTTCAATGGGACTTACTATAGGTGTGCGTAACTTCTCTGAATGGAGGCCACTTGTGTGTTTCAGACAAATTTGTGAGTTTTGTTGCCAGAGGACTTTCATATGACCACCTGCATGCATATGACCGCCTAAATGTCTTTAAAAAGGGTTTGGATAGGTTCATGGAAGAAAAGACCATCACAGGTTACAAGCCATAAGCAACCTCCTGGTTGTAGGAGTAGGTTTTATTTGTGCCAGGTGCAAGGGAGTGACAACAGGAAACAGGTATCTTGTTGTCTCTCATCATGTGCTCCCTGAGGCATCTGGTGGGGCCACTGTGAGATACAGGAAACTGGACTAGATGGGCCTTTGGCCTGATCCATAAGAACATAAGAGCCCTGCTGGATCAGGCCAAAGGCCCATTTAGTCCAGCTTCCTGTATCACACAGTTGCCCCACCAGATGCCTCAGGAAGTACACAGCCAACGAGATAACCTGTTTCCTGCTGCCACTCCCCTGCACCTGGCACAGAGAAAACCTACTTCTAAAGCCAGGAGGTTGCTTATGGCTTGTAACCTGTGATGGTCTTTTCTTCCATGAATCTATCCAAACCCCTTTTAAAGGCATCTAGGCCAGGTGCCATCACCACATCCTGTGGCAAGGAGTTCCACAGATGAATTACACACTGGGTAAAGAAATATTTTCTTTTGTCCGTTCTAACTCTCCCTCCACTCAATTTTAGTGCATGTTCTTCTATGTGTTTTAAGATTTTATCCTTAATGAGTCTTTCCACCATCTTCCCAATCCCTGGAACAGATGTTAGGCTGACCGGCCTAACCAGTAGGGCACTTCTTATGTTCTTATGCACTTAATGTTTATTGCCTGAACTGAATGTGCCTTGGCCATCATGAGCACCACCACCACCACCACCACTCACTAATGTTTGCCTAAAAACTGCTGGAGAAAAACATATGCAACTCTCTATGTGGGGGATCTGCGTTCCTGACAGCTGATTCACGCAATAGTTTGTCTTGTGCATAATCAGTCCATACAGGAGGAAAAAAGCAACCAAGAAGCCCCACCCCACCAAAAGGCTCTGTGAAGTGACCCTCCTCCACAAACCATGTAAGCCAGGACAACAGGATTACTATACATACATAACCATAATGTAAACGCTGCAGAGAATACAAGATCACTATGAATAACTTCATTGTGGATGCATATATATGCAACCAGGGAGCAGTAAGGGGAAGACTGCATACTCAAATGAGCATGTACCTCCTCCCTACTTGTTGGGTCGGGAGTCTCCACCCCTGAAAAAATGGCTGGAGATGAGAAACCACATCCAGTGATTGTTGGAACAGACAGTCACAATACAGGTGTGTCACAATACGTTTGCGGCTGGAGATGCCCCACAAATGGAACCACCTCAGTAATGGATTTTTTTAACATGTCCCATCACTGACCAATGCATAATCGTGAAAAAATTAAATTGTATAAAAACCAGCAGACTATTGCCAGTTTTAACATTCCTGGTCATGTAAGTCTACAAGCCATCTTCATAGTACAGGTTAACATTAGATTCACACAAGGGTTTTGTGGTTTGTTTGTTTTTTACATGAGGCCACTTAAGGTCAGCTTATAATGAGATCCATAGTTCTGCTCATTCTGGAACCACCTCTCTCCTGCTGCTGTGTGGGCTGACCTGTCAGGGAGGAGATACACCTACGCTGTATGATGATCCTACACTGCTGTGGCAATGAAGCCCCCACAGTCTTGAGTAATGGGCTGAGCTGTTGCGCTGTTATGGAATATTCACAAACTTTCTGGCTGCTTGTGAAAAAAAAGGAAAAGTTGTTTGTGACATTGCAACACTGGACCTGAAGAGAAAGTTGAATGACTGAGGCCACAATCCTAAACACACTTACTAGAGAGTAACCACCACCACCCTTGAAGAAAGTGGAACTTACTTCTGCATAACCATGTATAGGCTTACATTTTGAGCAACAGGGCTGGTTCAGACAATATCTCATCATGGGTATATGCTCATCCATATCCTCCTGGTGTACATTCCAGATTCTGCAAATTGCATATGTGTGGGGGGTGGGAGTGTTTGTCTGAACCTCCTCCTCTGATGTTATCTAAATACTAGTTTAAACTAGTATTGTTTTCCTGAAAATAAGACAGTGTCTTATATTAATTTTGGCTCCAAAATGCAGTAGGTCTTATTTTCAGGGAGGTCTTATTTTCCTAACCTGTGGCGTGACCCCTCCCCCCCGGCCAGCAAGGCCTGCAAGGAGGCTGCAACCTTGCAGAGTCTCTCTAGCACGTTGTCTCCATGGTGGAGGACTCAAGTGCAGGCCTTCCAGGCCTTCCAGAGCCTTGCACCTTTGGGAAAGAATGAAGCTTTAATTGGTCAAAGTAAGTGCCGGGGGGTGCCGGGGGGGTCACGTCCATCTGGCTGATGATCCTAGCTAGGTCTTACTTTCAGGGGAGGTCTTATTTTAGGGAAAACGGTATGTAGATCACGTGCAAGAGGGAGGTTAGGCATCAGAGGTGTCACTAGGGTTTGAGTCACCTGGTGCGGGTGTTCAGCGTTTCACCCCCCATGATGGACTGTTGAGGCGAATAGGGAGAAACAAGGCTGGGTTGAGCTGGGTTCTACACAAGATGCCCATCAGGCAGGACTATGTATTTCTACAGATTACTCCTGGTCAGTGGTGTCACTAGGGTTGGTGTCACCCAGTCCAGTAACTCATGGTGTCATCCCCATTTTAATATATAACAGTACAGGTCACCCAACAAATCAGTAACCAACTCAGCTCTCAGAACAATCAGTCTCATTGGTCTGTTTTGAGTTAAGGAAATCCACTTTTTGTTACATAAGGCAGTTTTAGTTTTCAGGTTATTTGGCCATACCCTTTGATATAATATAGATAATTCAAAACAGTTTGTTGCACCGAATGATATATAACATGATGGTATTACTCATAAATATAAAGTTTTCACAGTTTTGGCCACTAGTGGTGTCCAGTTCTGCCTCTGCCCCCTAACTTTTCTAAATACCTTGCTCCTGCTTCTAACCCCATTTTAACCATTATGGGTTGCATTGTAAGTCATGACAAAGTCCAAGTGATTTCAATGAAATGTTGTTGTTGTTCAGTCGTTAAGTCGTGTCCGACCCTTCATGACCCCATGAATTTAGTTATGACTAATTTCCTTTGTGTAGTTGTCATCCCTATATTTTGTTGTGAATATCACCCTGAAAAATGTATTTTGAAGGGCAGTACAGAAATTGTTAAATAAATAAAAAGGTAAAAGTGACCCCTGACAATTAAGTCCAGTCGTGTCCGACTCTAGGGTGTGGTGCTCATCTCCATTTCAAAGCCGAAGAGCCAGTGTTGTCCGAAGACGCCTCCGTGGTCATGCGGCTGGCGTGACTCTCCTTGCCGCAGCGCATAGCATGCAGCTGGAACACGGAGCGCTGTTAATAAATAGTCCATGCCAAATTAATATTTGTACAGTACTTAAACTATTCCTTTCTCTTCCTCACCCTCATTGTTCTAATGAAATTACAATTTTTTCTCTCAAGTTCCTCTTATTGTATTTGCCTAGTGTTTAACACAACAGTCTTTACTGAGGATAGTTGTATCACTAATGTATAACTAATGTAAACTAATATAACTAATGTAACTTAATTCTAACTTTTAGAAAGTCTGCTGATGTGAAAACAACAAGATCCACTTAGGACAAAACAAATAGCATACATAGATGTTGAAAATGCAAATCCACCAAACACTTCCATTGAAATAAATCAATTTCTACTCAAATGAACTAGTTCTTGAGCTACTTGAATCATCCTAATTCATTGTTGCAACTGAAAACCACAGTAATGATTAATATCTCCAGAATATAGTTTCCCTGGGAAATGAATTTGAGAATACCAGCTCAAACTGATGTGTTTGAGCTGGTATACAGTAGTCACTAGGCAAAACAAGTATCCATCTCCTGCGAGAGATAAGTGATGAACAGTGCAATCCAACCTGCCTGAGCCGGACAGTCCGCTGCTCCTGGATATCACAAGCATGCCATAAGGCATGTTTGACACCTGGAGAGTAAGCGGCACCGGTGCCAAAGTTGCCGCCGCCGCCCACTCTCTACCGGACACAGGCCGCTGGTGATGGATACAGGTACATCCTGTGCCAGGCGGCGTGGGGGCATGGGGAGGGTGGGTGATATGGGAGGGGAGATTGGCCCACCGGGCCCGGAAGGGGGAGAGATCCTCGGTGGTGCACTCCACCGAATCCTATCCCCCATCCGGAGACTGACAAGCCCTATGCAGGCTCCTCAGATTTGCGCTGGCCATTTTGCCGGCGCACATCCAAGGAGACCCATAGGGGTGACTGGGGCATTATCTAGGGGAAAGGGACAAACATCCCTTTTCCCCGAGGAGGCCTCCAGCTGCACCGGCACTGGTCCGATCCTGGATAGGATCTAGCGGTCCTAAACAGGATTCGGCTGGAAGCTATATGTATCTTGATTAACCAGTCATTTCACTGCATTTGTGTATTTTTAAGCCTATCTGGGATTTGGGCTTATAAATTGTGCAAAACATGTTTAAAGAGTATTCTTTTTGCTGCTCTTTTGAAAAGGATAGCCTCAGATGTTTGTTTTTTATAATGCTGGGTGGCCTTGGCAATCTTGGGAAGATTTGCACAATAGTTAATTGTTCCTAAAAAATCAGTTTGATGCAATGTTCTGGATTCAGACCGAATGTTTTCTTAATAATTGAAAGACTGCAAAACTCCATATGTACCAAACAAGACCAGGTGTTCCTAAAGCAGGGGTGGCCAACCTTCCACCATTAGGGCCTCTGCATTCTTGAGAGTTGTGAAGAAAACAGAATCTGGGCAGCTGCAAGTGCTGATGGTGCTGCTAAAGCAGCTGCACCTGCTGAAATGCCCTCACCTATACAACCATTCAAGAGCCAGGAGCATTCATGTTGAAAGGTTGGCCACCCCGGTCCTAAAGCAAAGACTATTTCACCACTATTATAATCCGAGACAACAGATATGTATCTTGGCTATTAATATCTGTTTACTACTGGCCAGTGTGCTTCATAGCAAGGTGGAGGAAATCCTGCCATTCTGTTTTTGAACTTTGCCCTGTATCGGGAGAATCCAATGTCAGACAAGCTTGGACATGATTAGAGTTCTTGCAAAGATCAGAAAAAGTAGTTTCTGAATCAGTGTCTTGCAAAACTTTTTTTTTTTTTTGTAATGAAGTACTGGACTTTGGAATTGAAGACAGCAGTTTGAAAGATTCTGCTTGGGCAGACATTTCATTTAGGTATTTATACAAATGGGTAGTCCCCATGCTAGAAACTTTGCTTCAGCCAGACTCAATACGATGACTCAAGAGATTGTATGTCATAAGTTACTAAAGCACTGATCTATAGTAACACCCTCTGGCCTTTGTTGTGATTTATGCAATTATTTACTTATTCTAGAACAACAGAATCAAACCGGTCCCTTCCTTTTTATTTTTTCCCCTCACCCCACTGGGAGCTGTGCACTGTGGATTTAGCAAACAGTCAACATAGGGAGAATTACAAATGGGAAGGGAAAGGCACATAGCTCAGTGGTTAAACAGATGCTTTGAAACATAATATGTGAAGGTTCATTATCTTCATTATAAAAAGATTGCAGGAACTAGGGCTGGGAACAAACTCTGCCTCATAATATGGAGACCCGCTGCCTGTCATTGGACTAGACACTAGACCAGTGGTTCCCAAACTTTTTTGACTCGCGGCTCCCTTGACCTCCCTCGCCGTTAGCCGTGACTCCCCATTACAGTGCACGGAAGAAACAGGCACTCTTTACATGCTCAGAGTCACCCTTTCTTATATGTATGTGTATATGTATGTGTATATTCCCAAAACGAGCCCTAAAGTGGATTTTCCATGCTTATGCTGAGCAGCAGCTAAGCCAGGAGTGTACAGGATGGGGTTGGGATACTGCCCTCCCTCCATTGGCAGGCCTGGGGTGCCTACCTGGTAGAGGGCACTGATGTCATCTGTGTTAGTCCTATTCATGGCAAGAGAAACATCAAAGCATGGGAGGGAGGTCTTTTTTTCCCATTGGTCATGCCCCACCCCAGTTGCACAAAAGAGAAAGCTCCTTTAGGTAGCATCTTTGCAAGATGAAAAACAGATTCTTATACTGCCTGGCAGTCTCCAGTGGGGGGGTGGGGGTTGTCCCAGCAAATACAGTGGGAAACTTAGAGGTGGGTCAAAAAGGAAGGAGAGAAATCCTAATAATTAATCAAACAAACAAACATAGCGGCTGTTTTTTGTTTTGTGTTTGCTTTCTTAAAAACATTCAACAGAAAGAAAATACTTTACTTGCAAACCTGCAATGTCTCAGGATTTGGAGAGAAACGAGATGCTGTCTTAGGCTCCAGCTCCAAAGTACTTAGCTTATCAATTGAGCTGTTAATTGTTCTTTAACATGATAAGCAAGGGCTTCACTCATGCTGTGGTTAAAAACAAGACTTGGAAAAGCTGCCTACAAACCTGAAGTGTTTTGAAGTGAACTTTGAGTGACCCGATGTGAAGAGGTAGCTTTTCCCGGTCTTTGTCTTTGTTTTTGCTCTCTCTCTCTCTCAAGCAAGAATATGTATTAATTAAAAGACTAACGTGCCCCTGGCTGCTTTCCATGACGCACTTGGGAGTCGCGCCTCCCACTTTGGGAACCTCTGCACTAGACGGATCAACCGTTTAAGATTGTCATAAGTTAATATTTCTTACTTTCCTCCTGCCCCCATTAAGCCCCTCCTGAACTGGTGGAGTTTTAAAACTGGAAAGCAACTCCAAGGAACACCCCCCATATGTTCTCACTGTTCGATGACATACTCAAGAATTAACTTGTGGATTGTAACAGTCACAATGCGGATAGATAGTAAAAAACGTATTTTGGGCCATTCATTCATCTGGAGGTAGGCTGCTGCATTAGCCTTTAGTTATAGGACCATGGAGACTATATTATGATAATTTAGCCTTAAGACTATAAAATAATGGAAGTACAATAACCAGGTCACAAATTTCATAGAAAAGGTCATAAATGTTTCATGAGATAGGAACAAACAATATGCCTAACTGCTACCACACCTATACCACACAGTGCATATAGAGAAGACTCTAAGGTTGACAATCTAATTGGGAATGCCAGATGTTATCAAAGGCAGGCATCTCCATGTCAGTTCCAGGTTCGTCAACTTACTATCTCAATCTTTACTGTTCAGTTTCAAACTTGTATTAATTCCACAACTATAGCTTGACACAGGGTAAGAACCAGCACAAAAATTCTGTGTATAATTCCTGCCTGGAAAATCATTTTAAGGACATATTCTAAAACAATGAATGCTCTGCTATTTAGTAATATATATCTTTACACATCATAAAAATGTAGCCTTGCATTGAGAGCCTGCAATACTCTGAATTATCATTTGCTAAACCCACCATTCTTACAAGCAGTTTGACGTTAATCCAGTAATTCCTAGTTCTTCATTTTAAAGAGCAAAGACACAGCTTTGTTCCAATCTTATATGAGTTAGGCATTGTGCTTCATTGGGTCAGTTCTTATTAAAGCAGAACAGCACCCCTATAAACCATTTACTTAAAGTTATCTGAGGGCCCCACATGCAGGGGCCCTCATACATTCTTGTATGCCATTTTCAATCCAGCAGTAATTACTGAAACCAGAGAGCTGCAAAACTGGCATGTACTCCATTGGGCTCACTCATGGCCCCACATGCAGGGGCCCTCATACATTCTTGTATGCCATTTTCAATCCAGCAGTAATTACTGAAACCAGAGAGCTGCAAAACTGGCATGTACTCCATTGGGCTCACTCATGGCCCCACATGCAGGGGCCCTCATACATTCTTGTATGCCATTTTCAATCCAGCAGTAATTACTGAAACCAGAGAGCTGCAAAACTGGCATGTACTCCATTGGGCTCACTCATGGGATTGAGCCCAATGCAAATCTCACACCTCTGTGAGTTGAGTGCCACCTTGCAGAAATGGATTTTAATGACCTCCATGTGGTGTATGTCACACTGAAATTGGGTTTGACTTAACAGTGATCTATCTTCTAGTTATAGTTTCTGTTGTTGTTGTTCAGTCGTTAAGTCGTGTCCGACCCTTCGTGATCCCATGAACCATATCCCGCCAGGCCTTCCTGTCCTCCACTATCTTCCTGAGTTCGCTCATTGTTTCTATCTAGACATAAATGAGAAAAGCTCTCCCACCATGCAACAAAAGGATAAAGTACAATACCCTGTTTCCCTGGTAATAAGACATCCCCCTCACTCTTTGTCCTGGCCGACTGCTCTTTGTGGCTGGCTGGAACTGCCCCCACCTGTGAATGGATTGCTGAAAGGAAAGCAAAGACTTTGGTTGTGTGCAGGGCTGATATTCAAGAATTTGCACTTGCAATGGTGGGTTTGGAGAGTTATGACGATGTTCCAGAAGAAGATGACATGATTGTATTTGAATAAATATACTGGCAAATTGTTGTAAATGAAAAGTATAAGACATCCCCTGAAAATAAGACATGCTGCTTTTTTTGGTGGAAAAAATTAATATAAGACATGCCTTATTTTCAGGGAAACAGAGTACAGTGATGCCTCACAAGACGAATGCCTCGCGCAACGAAAAACTCGCAAGACAAAAGTGTTTTGCGAGTTTTTTTGTGACTCGCAAGACGAATTTAAATTTCGTCTTGCGAGGCATCACTGTCCCCTCCCCCGTGCCGGATGCCTCCAGTCACCTCCCTCTCTACCACTAGTTTAGGTGGCCTGTGTATGTGCAAGCAAGACTGCTGCAAAGCCGCCGCGCTGACTCTCTCTGTGTAAATAAATGTAACAGGACCCGCTGCAACGCCAAACAGCCACAAGCTCCTCCTGCTCGGTCACGCAGGAACAGCCAAAGCCTCCGTACAATCTCCCCAAACAACACGCTGCAGTCACAAGCCCCGTGTGTGTGTGTGTGTGTGTGTGTGTGTGTGTGTGAAACCAAAGTGTACTTCAGCAAAGTCTCTGCGCTATTGGGCTCCCTCAGGCTGTGACTCCCCGCAGCCTGTACACGCCTCCTCTCTCGCTTCCTCCTCTTTCCCTCCGCGCCCAAGCAAAAGCCAGGAATAGAAAAGAGGAAAATGGGCGGGCAGCAGCTTTGCATTCTCCAAGCCGCGAGGTCTGTGAGGAAGAGAGGACGGAGGAAGTCCTCGGCGGCGAGCCTTGGGCTCTTTGGCAACCGCCAGCCCAGCGTTACAACAACCGCAGGGATGCTGTAGCAAGTCCTTTGACGATTTCAGCAGCAGAGATCGGCAGCAGAGATCTGCTGCTGGCTCGCAGCAGAGCGGCTCTGTGCCGCGATCAGCTTGCAGCCACGCTGAGAAGCCGAGCTGTGGCTGGAGCGTCCGGCACGGCAGGGGGGGTGACTCGGAAGACGAAATTATTCACAAGACGACACGAGTCACGGAACGAATTAATTTCGTCTTCCGAGGTACCACTGTATTAGTCCATCACTGTCATCCTGAACTCCGGTTAAGCTGCTGCAACAGCTGCAATTTGAATAAGGGAAAGAAAGAAAAAAAACATTCAAACATGTAAAGCTAAGAAAAAAAGATTTTCACACTGAAGTCTTCTTTATTGGGGAACAAACAACAAAAGATTTGGGGAATTTAAAGTTAAACACATCAAGGAGAAAAGCTATTGGGTCAAAGTCTTTGATTTCTTTGAGATATACAGATATCAAGTATGTTCTCTTCCAGAATGTGCTAAAGTTGATAAGTCCAATTTGGTTCCTAATGCTGCTGAAAGTTCCAGTGCCAGTAAATCATGAAGGGACACTCCATCATGTGAATACACCCAATTTTTTCCAGTCCAGTCATAACGCTTGGGGCCACTGTGAAGGAACAAACAAAAACATAATTGAAAGGACAAAACTCAAGACAATTCCAAAATATGACAGAAGGGTGGGTGAAACCTGAGGTCACCTGGAACTCTCACAGCAATCCTGGCTGATAGCATAGAGAAGCCAGAACACCTAAACAAGATCACATGGTTCAAGTTCATTGCACTTTCACACCATTGTTACATGGTCAATATTTTGTTTCCTGTAATTCCTGCAGCGCACATGTACGTATTTGGTGCCGAGAACCTGACTGAAGAGCAAAGGGCCAGACCAGTAACATGACTACTGGAAGGACTGTTGGCACGAGGCCACAGATCCTATGGACAGGAAGACCACATTTTGGATGAAAAGGTGAAGGTGGCCACACTTCTGACCGTGAGCCATATAATCAACCCCCCCCCCAATTAAGCTTGGAGTTCAGTGTTCCAGATTGGGAAGGAGATGGTTTACATCTTAAATGTTAATGTACCGTATTTTTCGCACTATAAGACGCAGTTTCCCCCCCAAAAAAACATAGGGGAAAAAAAACAGCGATTTTCGGCCATTTCCAGAAATGGCCGAAAATCGCTGTTTTTGGCCGAGGTGAACACCGGGGAGGCCTGCAGAGGCTCACGCAGGCCTCCCCGAAGCCCACACAGGCCTCCCCGAAGCGCCCCCAAGCCCAGGTAAGTGTAAAACTTTTTTTCTGTATTTTATGCTCCATAGGATGCATGCGTCCTATGGACCGATGCGTCCTATGGAGCGTAAAATACGGTAGTTTTCATGCCTCCAAAATGGACAGCAACTTTTCCAGCTCTATAGCATTTTTAATGGTTTATGTCTCAGCCACTACCCTAGATTTCAGAGGCGGAAAAAGCATATTTTTCAAAGGACAGGATTCATGCCTCCAACAGTCCTCACCAACCTCATGATGAAGCTTAATTTAGAAGATGATCCAATGGCCATCCACCTAGTCTCCACACCCTCAACTGGAGACTATATAACTCATCATGGTTCTTTTTCTAACAATAGGAACCCTGTGTTAAGAATCCCATAGGATTCTATGGAGCAAACATAAAAACCCTTTGACTTCAGAGCCGAGCCGTGTGTTCTTTTGCTTCTTGTTTTGTGCTCCTGGGTACATGTTTATTATCCATTTGAATTATTTTTGGCCAAGTGTGGAGCATTAGCTCGCTGGCTGCAATAAGTCCCTACTCCAACCTCTCTCCAAAAACCACCATACCAACTGGCACCCAGAACAGTAACACCTCACAATGCCCTTTCCATCTTCTCTCTCTCTCTCTCTTTCTTCTTCCTTCTCCTGAGCATTATCAACTTTGAATTCTTGAAAATGACCAGTGATTGTTCTGATGGCGGGGCGTAACTGGGGTGGAGTCTGAGGAGCAGCTGCACCAGGCTCTAGCCCAATGGGGTTGCGGAACGCGAAGACAGCCATTTGTCTGCAGCCTCCGCACGCCCGTTCTCTTCAAGAGAACATCTTCATCTATTCACTGCTGAATTAGATAGGCATGCCATCAGCTTTGATATAGGATTCCTGCACACAATAGCTCACCCCCACCCCCACTGCTGGTGTGCGCATGTTACGTGTTTTTAAAGAAGTACTGCTGGTAACACTGTTTCATCATCTTATGGCTCTTCTGGAAGGAGCATTGAAAGAGAATACATGAGAGGAAGGCAAACTAGATATGACAGGGCACCCAGGTACATTTCATCCATATCTGCCCGGTTCTGCATGCATGACATTGCATGCATGGTTTTGCTTCCCTCCCCAGAATGCTCCTTTTTATGTGAAAAGGAGCATGCAGGACAGAAAGCCTTTCCTCTGCCTTACCTGCCTAGCTGTTTTAAGCAATTTCCCCCTCGTCCAGTTCATTGCTGGACTGGAAGAAAATTGCTAAATGTAACTGAGCACAGTGAGAGGAGGGCAGGGGAGGATCACTTCCAGCCTCACTGCGCTCCTTTTCATATGAAAAGAGACCCACATCAACTGTGTGTGAATTGGACAGACTCCCTATCACATCTATTTGAGCCCAAGTGCCTCTGGTGTAAGATGTATACAAAAAAGAAAGGGATTAGTTATGCATTTCTCCTAGAGGAACACTGTGTGTTCCAGATGCAGGGATAGCACCCTCGCAACAGCAGAAATGTTAAAAGCGGAAATGTGACTCACACTTCCTGTTTTGTTGCTTCTTATATGTCAAAGTAGTTCTAAAAAGGGAGCTTGAGAAAAACGTTGGGAACCACTGATCTAAGGAATGAACAAAATTTAAAGGATCGTGAACTGGCAACAGTAACCAGCTCCAAGTAATTTGATAGCCATCTTTGATTCACATGACTATGGAAGTTTTTCCCCCTGTTATTATAAAACACTGGGCTTTTCCCTTCAGTAATTCCAAAACTAGCTTATGCGAATTATCCAGCTTTTAAAATGCCAAGTGTCTGACCCTTCTCGAGAAGGAAATGCTGTTGAGTTTATCAAAGGCCTCACATTAGGCCATATAATATAATCTTTCTTGCCACATGGCAATTATCTCACAATCATCTTGTGTCGAAGATCAGCATAAAATCGGAGCATGTCAATGGGTTTACTGCTTGCTGAATTACTTTTAACATATGATGCCAGAAAAAGCTAAAAAACGGAGTTTGCTATGTGCATGAATGACCATTTCACAAAAACTAATTTCTTGCAGCTCTTCACAACGAAATGGACATTCAGAGGTGTCCAATGTCTCTAAAATATTTGTGTGAAAAAACTTTTACATGCACATAAATTCTTGCAATGGAACACATGTAATGTTAATCATTATGGGTTGCATTTAATCAGTCATGACTATGACTGCAATCCTGTACACACATACCTGGGAGTAAGCCCCATTGAACTCAGTTTACTTCAGAGTAGACATGCATAGGACTGCTCTATAAGTCATTGATTTCAATGGGATTTCGTCAGACCTAACTAAACATATGATACAATCCTATAAATCCAATTATTTCAGTGGGACTACCATTTCAATATCTAACCAGATTTCTTTTTCCTTTTTCAGTTTTCAGTTTTGAGAAATGTGACTAGTCCTGTTTTTGAGATTCCTTTGAATACTAATTGGAGTTGTGTGCTTAGCATGAATTTCAGTAAAATGCCAGTAATAAATAAAAATGCAACCTTCACTAATTTAATAAAATTATGACTTATTTAGACTGACAAAAGGAAAATAATAAACTGATTTGGGTCAATATTAAATACAGATAGTGAAGCAAACTTTGTTCCATTCTATGTACAATACCAAAACTGGTGCACACCAGTTGCAGTTACTTTGTTTCTCCTTCATCTATACCAGGGGTTGTCAACCTTTGGAGGCCCGGGTACCCCCTATCACGGTCCAATTTTCTGAGGTACCCCCCGATAATTAATTGCTAATTAATTGGATTAATTAGCTAATTAATCGTTAAATAAAAAGTACTAAAACAATTTTAAATGTGAAAAAATGTCTCTTAACTGAGTGTGAGACAGACAGACAGGGGGTTGCATTTAAGTTCTAATTAACAAGTAATTAACTACTGATTGATGCTGATAAGGGGCAGGCTCTGGCATACCCCGTGCCATTGGTCTGTGTACCCCTAGGGGTGCTCGTACCACAGGTTGAGAACCCCTGATCTATACCGTCTCCATATCTCATCTGTTTAATGACTGTACTTCATTATGAGATATGGACATTTTAAAATACCCTTCAAGCTATTTTTAAAAAATCGAAGTAAAAAACCCCAAACAGGAGAACAGAAATAATGGCTGCTAAGAACGAACGGCTAGAACAAAATTCTGAACTCTTATTCCTCGATTCACTTTTCTGGGTCAAATTGCCTTGGGATAACAAGAGGAAAATCCTACTAAGAAAAAACCAAGCTGTTCTTATATTGAAGGCATATCTATAAATTCAGCAATAGCTGACAGGACAATATCCAAGTTTTCTGAAATATTAAAAATCAACCTTTGAGCAGTTGCTTAAAATATACAAAGCACAGATGTATCTGTAAATAAAATAGAAACAAAATGATATACATTCAAGTTTTCATGGCTTGTTATTATATTCAAAGACACAACATTCATGGGATTTCCAGCCATGTAATTTCAGCTCTTAGATTAAAGAAATAAAGATTAATCTTACGTTGTCGGTTGAAATTCCTCAGTCCTACCGCGATGCAAGGCAATGCAGAGCGGGCAAACGGATTATCCAAAACTGACAGGACGGTAAAAAAGTCTTGAATTCTTCCCGCTTGACGTTTCTCCCCAGTCAGCTGGGGTTTCTTCAGAAGCAAAAGAGACTCACCCACAGGCACATCTCTCAGTAGGACTGAGGAATTTCAACTGACAACGTAAGATTAATCTTTATTTCTTCAATGTAAGAGCTGAAATTACATGGCTGGAAATCCCATGAATGTTGTGTCTTTGAATATAGAAACAAAATGGTTATGAGCTGACAATGTGTATGCTGCAGCATGTAAACCGATGACTGTTTTGGAACGGGGAACATGTGTTCCATAATTTTATTGTGAGTTTTCTCATTTGTGTGTTGCTGGAGCAAAACATAACCTAGCTAGGTTTCACATCACTGCAAAAGGTTTTGAAAGGAACTGAGACGGGCAGCGCAATCCTGTGTAAGGATACATGACCGGCCTAAAGGGCCAACCGCTGTATCCTAAGCCTGTTCCCAGGCTGCAGCGGCACAGCCCAGGAACACCTCGGGAGAAGGGGACGTTTGTCCCCTTCCCCTAGTGTAGGGCTGCGCGCTATGGGCCTCCTCAGATGCACACCAGCTCTGAAGCTGCCAATTATCCCCTCCCTCTCCCAGCCTGGGCCTACCAATGGCCACCCCCTTGGCTGCCCCTGCACTGACCGGTGCAGGACTTACCTTCACCGGTAGCCACAGGGTCTGGAGGTCGGTGGAGTGAGGGCTGCCGGCGTCCACGCTGGTGGCCCTTACTCCCAAGTTATCACAAACGAGCTTTACGGCATGTTTGCGACAGCTTAGTGCGGCGGAGCACATGGTCCGTCGCTCTATACTTAGAGAGGATTGCGTTATATGTGTACTCTCAACTGCACAAAGACATCTCCATTCATCTCAAATGGTGGGATCTGCACATGCAAAGGAATACAAATGTGGCTCTGCTTCCAGCATCAAAACAATTATGACAGTCCTTGCTGGCAGGGGATCTCAATGTGTACATCTGAAATCCTGTGCCTGTAAAAAACAAACAAGAAAAAACCACATACACATACAGCCACCATTCTCTAGACCAGGGGTTCTCAACCTTTGGAGGCCCAAGTACCCCCTATCATGGTCCAATTTTCTGAAGTACCCCCTGCTAATTAACTGCTAATTAATTGGATTAATCAGTTAATTAATTAGGTAATTAATCGTTAAATTAAAAAGTACTAAAACAATTTTATTTAACTGTGTGTGTGTGTGTGTGTGTGTGTGTGTGTGTGTGTGTGTGTGTGTGTGTGTGTGTGTGAGAGAGAGAGAGAGAGAGACAGACAGACAGACAGACAGACAGACAGACAGACAGACATGCAAGGGTCTCTTTTTTTCTCCAAGTCACACTTCCCAAAATCAGCTCCTCCCTCCCCCACCCCACCAAAGTACATTTTCCAAAGTACAAAAATAAGCCCAAAACCAAAATCAGAGAGACAGAAGGGCTCCGAAAATAATTACAATTATTTATACAATAATTACCCTAAGGGTACCCATACCACAGGTTGAGAACCCCTGCTCTAGATAGAAAGGTGTGCCTGTGGAACCACATGCGCACATGAGAACCCACAAATATAAACACCTACATTTCATCCAATGGGAAAATCTTATTTACACTTACGGTACAGAATATGACTGATGGAATAGGGAACAAACTGCTGGCAGGGGATAAGAGGGACTGAAGGGAACATTAATATATTTTGCAAATGTTTGAAACAAATAGAAGTACTTAATTTTGTATTTTCAACAAACCTAATGCTGATCTAGAAATGTGCATCAGTTAGTTCAGCTACTGTTGCTCCGAAGCATTCAAAAGATGCAAATACAATATCAACCTTTTCCAACTATCTGGTTTCCAGACTAATATAAATTATCAGATCAGTTCATACTGGAGATCAGATCAGATCAGCACATACTGGAGTATCAATCACAAACCAAAATGTAAGCATAACTTACAACAGTACAGAAAAGAGTGTCAGAGGGACAGATGGAAAAAAAGTAGAATTTAAAATATTGTACCAGCACATTAATTTAGGATGCTGTTACACTGTTAAAAGTAAAAGTAAGCAGGTGTTGACCTGGCCAGCGTCCAGATGGGAGACTGCCAGAGAGTTCTGGGAAAGTCATGCTGAGCTTCCTGGAGTGTAAATAAATTAAAAAATAACTGAGCCAGGACACATTTTAGTTCAACACTGAATTATCAAACAATCCTAGCTTAAGAGATACTTGTGTACCTTGTTGGAGAGGATAGCCATATCTGTTTGTTTGGTGTCTGTTTGTTGATCACATACGTTCCCATGCTTCTGCCCAATTTAACTGTTAATACTCCAGACTAAAGGAGAAAAAAAAGAAAATTATTCTTGGTTTGTAATATAATTCCTTTAATTTATTCTATAGTAAAAAAAATGCAGTACATATTTAGCAGAAATCTAAATTCTTGGGGTGGGGGGGAACGGGGAAGATAATTTCAATTCCTACTTTTAAAATACAAGAACAAATTATGAAATACATATAATTCAAATATGTGCAAATTAAACAAAATCATGACTATCTCCCATTAAATCACCCAGTCACTATCACCCAGAGAGTCAAAAATAAATTACAAATTCATATAATGAGGAAAAGGGAGAGAAAACAGGATGTGACATCACAATCTCACACAGAGAGGTAATCAAAAAGGGCAAGTGGAGTTTATTTTGGAAAAATATGATCTTCACACATTTTTTAAAATACAACTTTTTCTTGAGCAGTTCAGAGTACCAAGCCCTCCTATCCAGCCTTGGATCTCTGGTCACAATTGTGCTTTCCAGCAGTACAAAAAAAATTGTTTAACCAATAAAATGTTATTTTTAAGCCAAGCCAAGTTATTTTTATGTTGTGTTTGCGGAGTCAAATTATATTTGCCACGTTTTAACAATATGATTTGGGGTAATTTGTAAATTTTGTTTTATGCATGTGGCTTTGGTTTGGTTTCTTACTATATATCCATAAAGTAAAACTAAAGAGTCCAGTGTTACTTTCCAGAGAAAGAGCAGAGAGTCCACTTATAATACTATTTGAACATCACATGGAACATGGCAACGTTCATATGTAAGCACACCTTTGTTTCCCAAGAACATGACTTTGTAGCACAGATGGTATACAGATATCATCATGGAATGGAATGTATCATGGAAACACAACTTCACATGTGCTGATGGTTTCCAATTACAACTCAGGAATTTTATCTACAAGGAAATTGACTGATACAATATGATAGCACTAACAGCTCTTGGTATAGTTATTGGCTAGTACTCTGAACTACATTAGGTAATGAAATGAGATTAAAAAAAAAACTTACCCTAGGTGAATTTTAATTCCCCCCATCTTACTACAGTCTAGCTTTTTAAAACAAACTTCAGATTGCCTTGCCCCTTGTTTCCTTGCCCCGGGGTAAGCCCTCACTGCCCCACAGGGTCTACTTGGAACTGCGCCAGCTAAATAGCTGGCGCAAGTCCAGGTGGACCCAGGAACACAGATCAAGGCCAGGAAGGGGGATAGGATGTCATGATGGTGCCGCCGCTGATACTGGCCCCTTCCTGGCCTCAATCTGCCCTCCCCCTCCGCTGCTGACTTCGCCCTCTGGCACAGACCTGGCTGCTTGTGGCAATGCGTTGAATGCACTGCACTGAATGGTGTGCAACACCTTGCAACAGCGGAACACTAGTTCTGGCAGCGCAAAGCCCTCTTAGGCTTGAGCCGTAAGTTTTTCATGGCTCATTTTCTCAGTTCCAACTTTTACGTTTTGGGATAGAAATTGAAAAGGAAATCTAAGCCAGTGCTACCCCACAGGGCAGCTCATATGATTAAATAGCTCATAGTAATGCTGGATATGACCTTTCTAATCTTTCTCTCTGGTCCATCTATCTGCCCTCCTCCTCAATCGTAGTCAACCTTTAAGGGATATGCAAACAGGCCTCAACTACAACTGAATAAGACTGCTACATGTTTTGAGCAGGGAGAAACAGCATAGGTTTTGGACAGTGGGCCATAGGGCAGAGGTCTCTGCCCTACCAGATGGTTTTACGACTGTTCCTCATACACTATGCAGTCCACAGCATTAAGAGAGGCCCCTCCCCAGCAATTCTCCATTTGAGAAAGAAACGGATTTATTTAAAATATTTATATCCTGCCTTTCCCATATTACATTACATGATTAAACAGGGGAAACAAATTACTTCAGCGCCAGTGGACAGCTCCTTAGCTACATTACTTCACAGCAAAAGCAACATCACAGCATATCCTTGCAGTCAGTTGCATTGTAATACTGTACATGTTTATAGCAGCTACTATTTATATTACCAATCGTGTGCTAGATGCCTTATGCACAACATATGACATCTAGCATTACATTTATGTATGTAAGAGAGACATTACCTTTAATACTTTTGTGCAATTTTTAATTGAAAAAAATGTGGTAAAGGTATTCCCTGACAATTAAGTCCAGTCGTGTCCGACTCTAGTAGTAAAAGTATTACTACTGTTTAAAGCCATACTTAAACCTTCACCATTATTTCATAGTTTACGTGACACAGACACCATAAATGCGTATACTGTACATCCACATAGCCTTTAACAAATATTAATGTAATGTTTGTTGCAGTTCCTCATACAATAGGCACACCAGAAACCATTGTTTCTCTACTAATTTATGTTAAATAGATCAAGGTAAGCTCTCAGGAATAATGGCAAAAACATTCACATTCAGAATCACCACTTGAGAAGAATAACGTAAGATATATTTAAATCTTAAACCCCACTTTACATATCTTTTACTCCATGGATATACTTGGTATTCCTACCAATGAGATTAATTTTTAGATGAGATATGATTTGCAACAACAACCAAAAAATACAGTTGTACACAAAAACATGAAAGGGCAGGTGCTAGCTCAGTTTTTTCAGCTGTTGTCCAACTTCGCCACCTTGTGGCCAAGTCACACAACCCAACCCTTTGCACAGAACAGTGTTTCACAAACTGGTGTGTGTGCATGTGAACATGTTACACTGTTTTTATATACACACACAAGTCTTATTGGTAATGAGCCTCAGAAGTCTAGGCTAAGAATTTTCTTGAAGCATGAATCATGAGTTGACCACACTGGGACTGCTGAAAGAGAAAGAAGGAGTAATGTATGTGTGTCACAAGTTGTGAGCCAATTATCTCAAGATGAAGATGTGGCAAGGTGAAGACGTGTAGGAGGCAGAAGGAAAAAGTGGCACAAACAATTTGATGTTAGGTGTTGGCTGGCTATACCCACTGTGGTTTCTCTTCCCAACTCTTTTTTTTTTACTTAAAAAAATGTAATAGCAAAACAACAAGAAGTTGATAATATGAAGAACAGCACTAAAACAAGATAAAAATCAGTATGCCATTGCAAGGACCTTAAGACAGACCACTCAATAGTTTTAATAAATCGAGGTAATTGATTTATAAAAACACTTGAGTCCATATTATAGCTCTCTGTAAATTCAATGCCAATGTGATTTCTAAATTGGAAGAAGGGTATATGGAAGATGTAGTAAGTTTTGAAGATATGTATGTGTAGAAATCTGAATTAGTGGCATATTCTCCAACCTCAGTGGCCACAAGAAGAATGTAGAAGCTTACTTATAGCTAGAAACGTGTTAAGGTGCTCCGACTAAAGAGAAGGTACAAATTCATCAAAAGCACGTAAAGAGCTGCATAAAAGTAGAGTAAAATATACCCCAAAGGAGACATCATAATCTTCAGAAGCCTTCTCTGCCAGATCCTCAAAGAAATCTGTTAATGACTCCAGGGTTTCTTCAGCAAGTTTTTCATATGCAGTTTCATCTAATGAGCTGGACAAGTAATGCAAATAAATATTCACTGAGATTTTCCTCCTCGTAACAAAACTGTAAGAAAGCCCAGAAATAACTCGGGACAAATGCAATTGTTTGTCACAAATATAGGAAAAATTCCAGAAGTTGCCATGAATAAGACTATACAGTTGGCCAGGCCCTTAAGTAGACTTTTTTTCACTGTCCTAATTGGATTAAAAAGAGAACCTCATTGAAACAGGAATGCCTGGTCAGATGCAAAAAATGTGCATACTAAAATACACATGAGCACACTTATCAATTTAGTCATTTTAAGAACTAACAACCATTTTAAGAACTAACAACTAAACAGCTACAATGGGCAGCTGAGTGGCAAAATTCACTGCCACTCAGTGTGGCAAAATTCAATGCTCATTTGGAACACGAGATCCAATTTATGTCCTGTGTACAAATTTATGTCCAGTAAATACATAGTGACTAGATGGCCTGTTCTATATACAACTTACCTCTTATTAATGAAAGTTCTTGCACTTCTTAAACACAAAAGCTGAACACTCTTGGCTTTGACCATCAGAACATGGTCTAAAGAAGGCAGATGGGAATCCTACAAACAAGAAAAAAAAGCAATTTTCGTGGATTCTTCAGCAGAAGGACAGATGTGAGGGTCATCAAGGCCCTACACGACTTTCAGAGATGTGATTTTCTTCTGATGCATCACTATTATTTCTTGATTATGTCTAACGTCAGCTGGCTTGAATCCACAGACCCCTTTCCACTAGCAGAAAGTTTATTCTGCTCATGGAAACATTCTGCTCATGGAAAGTGCCATAAATCACTTTCACGGTACCCAAAGAGTAAGGGCCACCGGCGCAGAGGCTGGCGGCCCTCTCTCCACTGGCGGTCCATCCCTGTGCCCGCCGGGCAAGGTAGGCCCTGCACCAGCCGGTGCGGGGCGAATCAGGCAGTGAGGGAGTGCAGCCATTGCCCGAACTGAGCTGGGAGAGGGCGGGGGTATCGGTGGCGAGCTTCACCGATATCCCAAGTCCTTTCCCAGTCCGGTGTGGCCTTACATGCCAGACTCGAATGTATGCCAGCTCCAGAGCTGGTGTACATTCGAGTAGGCCCACAGGGCCTCAGGCCGCTTGCACCGAGGGAAGGGGACAGTTGTCCCATTTCTTCGAGGTTCACCCGGGCTGCCCCGGGGCAGCCCAGAACCGCGACAGGATGCAGCGGCCGGCCCTTGAGGCCAGACACCGTATCTTACACAGGATTGGGCTGTAAGTTTCCAACTTTGCACTGAGTAAGAAAAGTTACCCCAAATCCAGAAGAATTCTTTCATGTGTACAAGCCTGCACAATCTCTTTTCAAAACATTTTCATGGCCCATAAGAGTTTACGTGCTACAGGCTACATCTGCCTTATTCACCATGTTTCCCATACTGTAATCATGTAATGCAACCCACAAGACTGCACTGTGAGAAGCCTTCCACGTGTGCACAAGTTCATCAACTGTGCTGAGTCATTTATTCTCCTTCCAATCACAGATCTTTGGATCCAAGCCTCTGTATTGTTCAGCAGAATGCATACAGATAATCATTTCCATCCAGGAAAATCTGGAGCTGGTACCCATGGTAGATTGCAGCTTAAATAGTTATTTTAATATAAAACTTAAGAATATTGGCCAGGCATTAGATTGTTGTAAATTAATAAACAGCATCAGAATACTTAAGTATGTATATGGTGGAAATTTCTATCGTTATTAGCACATGCAATATTTCCTAGGAGTTTATATGAAGTTTCTTCCCTTATTTGCATATGTACAAGTAGACATCTTGATTTGGGATACTACAGGGCAGATTAAGTGGGTGTGGGAAATGCAACTGTTCCTCTCTACTCACCATCCAGGAGAGTCTAATATATCAAGAAAAGAGAGATGCAACTTTTCATTCTGGCTCTCCTGAAGGATTTAGCCTTCCTTACGCTACCACTAGGGAATCCTACGGTATCTTTGCACCAAGTACTGTATAATACAGAGACGGGTGTTCCTGTATGATTGGATTTGACTGTACCATAGAATGGCAGGAAGCATCTCTCTCTGCTTTGTGTTTAATGAACTTTACACAACCTTGCACCCAAAGAGCAAGGTTTATGGAAATGCTCCAAATGCTCCACGTTATTGAACTACTGCTACATTTTTTGTTTATTCATCCAAGCCCTCCACTTATATTTATAGAGTTTAGGACATTCATCAGGATTTCTAGGGGCCAGGAATTTGGGATCTAGAGCTCAGTTCTATGGATGGTTACTGGCAGTCAAACATTCTGTAGAATCGCAAGGCTGGAACTCTGCAAAATATTTTTCCCTACAAAAAGTAGTTGCAGGGCCCCATTTCATATCATGTTTGTGGTTTAATGAATGTCATTGTCTCCTTTTCTTGTCTGTTGTCGCCCCTCAGAAACCTTTTGTCCAATAGAGAAAACTTGAGGGCAAACTAGGGAACTTTTCCCTAGTGTATCTCCCCACAGCTGCTGTTTGGGAAGTTTTCCCTAGTGGGGCAAACAGCAGTTGTGGGGAGATACAAGTCAGAGAACTGGCACAGAGGTAAAATATTAACCCTCCCTTATGACAGCTCCAATCCAGATCTGCTTCCCCCCCCACAGCTGCATTTGAAGTGGGAACGTTTGCAGAGCTCCAATCTGCTGCAAGTCCTCAAATTGAGAAATTTAACCCATCATAAGCAAGGTTTCTCCATCCAATGGGACTCATTTTAGGAAACATATTCAGGACTGTGACAGAAGTTATACAAAATACACACGAATTTGTTAAACTGCATAATCAATGCACATCATGGAATTTGGCTGTTCTTGATACAGAATTTGGATTGACTGTAAACACTTGTGCAGACTGTTCCTCCCTGGTTCAGTTGCATAACAATTCTAGAAGCATTTCTGGAAGACTGCGGGGCTGCTGTTGGAATTAGTTTCCTGGCCCTCAAACCAAAATATCTCATGTACTGGGAAAGAAAGGGTCTGTTACAGGCTGTCATTTCCCCAGCACTCAAACAGAAATCTCTCAACTATTGCTATTGGGATAATGCAGTTCTCTGCCCCGCCCAGCACTACGGTGTGTAAAATGTAATTTTGCAGGTGACATACACAACTATTTGATAGCTATTAAATGGTGCCTGAGGTACCACAACGACATCCAGCTCCCACCACCTCCCGAACCTTTCTGAATACTCAAGCACAGGAGCATTCACGTAAGCGTTTAATAAGATATCTGCAAACCCCAGACTTTCTTCCCAAGGCACTAATGCCCCATTACTAGTACTATTTTGGGAAGTTCTCGTTTTTCCCTCCTCCTCCTAGATGCTACACGGGACGGGTGCGGGAGGCGACTCGGACTGGCATTCGCAAACAAACGCCCTTTTACACCAGACCAAAGCAGAACAGCGAGGGCACCTTAAGGCCGGCTCCTTCCTCCCTGCAGCGCTGGAATCCCCCAAAATGCTCTTATTAGCCAGCCTGCGATATGACAGGAGAGGTGCGACTCTAGGAATGCCAAACAACCAGTTCTTTTCTCAAATTCTGGGCCACTGCGAAGGAGGAAAGCCGAGTCACCTGGACCTGAGGCAACAAAGAAGCCGAGAAACCACCCCTAGTTTATGCAAACAAAGGGGAAATCCCCGATGCGCTTGAGGCACCCAGTGCAATAAACTCGAGCTGCCTCGCCAAGGGCGCGAATTCGCTTCCAATCCCCGTCGCCAGGGCAAAGGCGACCAGAAAAGGTTGCAAGCTCACACGTTCTGCTTTAACACGGATGGCTTCTTTTATTGCCTCTCCCCCCTCCCCAAGCGCGTTCCTGCAAGATCAGGGGTGGGTGGATGGGTCTTCCTATGCGCCTGCCGCCGTCCCCCCCGGGCTTCTAAAACACACTCACCGGCTGCCTACGAGGGAGCGAAGCAGCAGCACAAACGGCTACTCCCCGGAGGGGCGCCGCGGCCTCTTTCCACCGCCCCGCGCTTTCGCTCAGAGCCCGGGAGGCACCCCGCAAAGTAGCGGAGAGGAAGCAGGCTGCTCTCGGCCTCCACATGCTGCCACAACGCGGCCAACAGAAGGCCCAGGCCAGTCTGCTGCCCTGCTCCCTTGAAGGAACAGAGAACATAGCCGAGGCACGCTGCTGCCCTCTTATGGCGCTACAGAGCGCGGCCAGAGAATAGTTCCTATTTATCTACCGGTATAAGAACATAAGAACATAAGAAGAGCCCTGCTGGATCAGGCCAAAAGCCCATCTAGTCCAGCTTCCTGTGTCACACAGTGGCCCCACCAGATGCCTCAGGGAGCACACAAGACAACAAGATACCTGTGTCCAGTCGCCACTCCCTTGCACCTGGCACAGAGAAAACCCACTTCTAAAACCAGGAGGTTGCTTATGGCTTGTAACCTGTGATGGTCTTTTCCTCCATGAATCTGTCCAAACCCCTTTTAAAGGCATCTAGGCCAGATGCCATCACCACATCCTGTGGCAAGGAGTTCCACAGATGAATTACACGCTGGGTAAAGAAATATTTTCTTTTGTCTGTTCTAACTCTCCCTCCGCTCAATTTTAGTGCATGTCCCCTGGTTCTGGTGTTGTGCGAGAGGGAGAAGAATTTCCCTCTATCCACTCTCTCCATCCCATGCATAATTTTATAAGTCTCAATCATGTCCCCCCTCAGGCGCCTTTTTTCTAGGCTGAAAAGCCCCAGACGCTGTAGCCTTTCCTCATAAGGGAGGTGCTCCAGCCCACGAATCATTCTGGTCGCTCTTTTCTGCACCTTTTCCAATTCAACTATATCCTTTTTGAGGTGTGGTGACCAGAACTGGACACAATACTCCAGATGTGGCCTTACCATCGATTTGTACAAAGGCAGAATGATATTGGCCGTTTTATTCTCAATCCCTTTTTTAATGATCCCGAGCATGGAATTGGCCTTCTTCACAGCCGCCGCACACTAGGTCGACACTTTCATTGACCTGTCCACCAGCACCCCGAGATCTCTCTCTTGATCCGTCACAGACAACTCAGAACCCATTAGCGTATATGTGAAATTTTGGTTTCTTGCCCCAATGTGCATCACTTTGCACTTACTTACATTGAAGCGCATCTGCCATTTTGCTGCCCATTCTCCCAGTTTGGAGAGATCCTTCTGGAGCTCTTCACAATCCCTGCTGGTCTTCACCACCCGGAAAAGTTTAGTGTCATCTGCAAACTTGGCCACCTCACTGCCTATCCCCGACTCCAGGTCATTTATGAATAAGTTGAAAAGCATCGGTCCCAAGACTGATCCTTGGGGCACACCGCTTTTCACCTCTCGCCATTGTGAAAATTGCCCATTGACTCCCACTCACTGTTTCCTGGTCTTCAACCAGTTCCTAATCCACAAGACGACCTGCCCTCTTATTCCCTGACTGTGGAGTTTTCTCAGGAGCCTTTCATGAGGGACCGTATCAAACGCCTTCTGAAAATCCAGTATGTTTGTTTGTTTGTTTGTTTATTGCTTGCTTGTCATATTTTAAGTATTTCTAAGATCAAGTGTAATGCCTGTTCTTATCTGCATAATAGCAACAACAAAACCAGCGCTCCCCGTAAAACCCTTATGAGCAGATAGCGCACCAGGTATCTACCCAAACTGACACCTCAAGGTGGCTCCTGGGGTCCACTGAGTATGCACATTCAGACCACAGCAAGCTGTTCCGAGTCGGGCTCCCCGCCCTTTAGCTTACGCAGCGGCAGAGCAGATTCAGACAATACTTGGAGCTCAGGCGGCATGGTGTCACAGGAAGTTGTAAAACCTCCTGACCATGCCAGTACGTAGATCTCATGACCATTCGATTCATTTGCATTGTATATGTGAGGGGTCCTGTTTGTGATAGCTGGAACCCAGGTGACCACTTGGCCTTCCCAGAAAAGTCTTTTACCACAGTTTCCTGGACTTAGGTGCTGTAGAGGCAGTGGTGTAACTAGCCACCGTGGTACCTGGGAGACAAATTCAAATGTCACCCCTGGAAGTGATGTGGACGTGATGTCACTTCCGGGGGTGATGTCACACCCCACAGGTTTTTTTAAAATGTTTAGTTTTTTTTAAGGCCCCCGCCCCATTCATCTTGCCGCTGCCTTTTTCGCCACAGTTGCTTGGATCTCCAGCCAAAAAAAAAAGCAGCAAAACTTGCCTTTTTTTGCTGGAGACTCAGGTAGCAGAGGTGGCGAAAAAGGTGAATCCGCCCCAGGTACCACAGTGGCTAGCGGTGGCGGCAAAAAAGGTAGATCGCTCACTGCCAAGCCCCAGTGCCCCAAACTAGCTGGTCTCGCAACATGTTCCCAAGCGTGGTTCCAAAGGAACAACTAGATGCAGGAAGCATTACTGCAAAAATACAGCTAGGGTCTTGAGCGCTGGTACAAGATTTAAAGCTGTTGTGCAATCACAGAGGGCCCAAGTTCATAGTGATTCACCATCCTCTCAATGATTTCAGCATAGGAATCCTCCTTATGGTCCTTGGGGACCATAAGGTCTCTTACGACTATGAGCCCATAAGGCCCCTTATGGAGCAGTCCTGCCACATACCTAATAACACAGAGCACTTTAGCTACTTAGTCATAAAGTTGGCCTAGGAAGAAAGGCAGCCTTTCAACATATCTGCTCCAAGATTCTTGGCTTAGAAGATCAAAAATATCTTCCCCAAATGTGCCATGGAATGCTCCTTCTGTTTGATGCTGGGTGCAGTCCCTAGGATTGCTCTATAGCTAGGTTGAATACATTATCTCTAGCAGATTTGGAGGCAAACACTGGGTGGATCCTGCTGTGCTGAGCTACCCAGAAAACAAAATGGAAGTTGGGCCCCACTTTCTTGAACCCTTTCACCTCTTCCCTCCTGAACCTGTAAAGGTCATCTAGGACGAGCAAGGCAGAGGTGCTCAACACCCAGAGCAGAATTTTCACCTGCGTCCAGGTAAGAGGCCTACAGCTCAATCCACACAGTAATGGATGGTGTAGTGGTTTGGGAGTCGGACTTAGACCTGGAGGATCCAGGTTCAAACACCTGCTCAGCCATGAAGCTTCCTGGGTGACCTTGGGCCAGTCACTATCTCTCAGCCCCACCTACCACAACAGCCCCTGTTGTGAGGACAAAAAAGGAGAGGAGGAAATATGTACCCCACACTGAGCTCCTTGGAGGAAGGGCGGTATAAAAATGTGAAAAATAAATAAAATAAATAATGGCAATCTGGTAACTGGGTAACAATATATGACAAAAATAATAAATGCTACAAAGTTTGTGCATTACTTATCAAGGATTAACATTTTTATTAGTCCACTAAATAAGTTTCGATGTGCTACCGTGTGAGCTAGAACACCCCGTGTGAGCTAGAACACTTCTCTTCCATGCAGCTATGCATTGGCAGAAGAACAAAGCTGCATTAGAAACCTTTTGTAACTGCAGCAGTATGCTTGTGATTAGAGACCAAATATACTCAGGGATTAAATTATCCCATATTGCTTGCAGGTTCATTCTCTCAAATTTCACCTTCCCGCCACCTCCCCAAAACATGGTATGTGAATTTTAAAAAATGCATATATACGTGACTCAGCAAGTTGAAAAGGTGGTTGCTGATTGCTCCTTATCATACCATGGTTTTTGTACTTTGGGTTGCCAGTGCTTACTGATAGAAAGCAAAACAAGAAAATGTAGAAGCAGCACCAAAAGACCATTCAGCTTCTCCCTAAATTTAGCAGGAAAAGACCTCTAATTAAGAGCAACTTTTTAATCAGGGGGAAAAAAGGCATAAGTTCATGTTAAGAGATCTCCCATTTATTTGGGTTTTGTTTAATAGACTCAGACTGAGATTAAATTCCGGAAAGCACTGAGCATGGGAGCGTGAAAAAACATAGCAGATATAAAACAGATATAAAAGCTACCGTGCTACAGGAACACTGTACTGATAGCTTTACACAGCCTTCTAATCTCCTCTGCCCAATGCAGCATAGACGTAATCCTCAAGACCAGACCCCATGGCGGCTACGTGTAAGCCAATCACCTGCCTTTTAGAGTTGAAGGTTTCAGCAAAGAAATTATATTGTTACTCAAAATTGCTCCCTCTTTGCTATCTCACTTGTGGGAAATAGGTATGGGTATCCCCATCTCCCCCCCCCACATGTGGAAAGATAGCAGGGGGAGGAAGTTAAAGTTGGTACAGGTTGGTTACCCCTTATCGGGACATCCAAAATCCAGACATTTTTGGGGCTATGACTTAAAAAAAATCTTTCCAGCACCTGGCTAGCATAGTGCAAGCCATGCTGGGAAATTATGAAAAATATATAAAATTACCTTCAGGCTATGTGTATAAGGTGTATATGAGACAAATAAATTTTGTGTTTAGACTTGGGTCTCATCCCCAAGATATCATTTATGCAAATATCCCAAAATCCAGATAAATCCAAAATCCAGACAACTTCCCGTCCCAAGCAGTCTGGATAAGAGATACTCAACCTGTATTGCTAACCTTTTACTCCTCCCCACCGCCGGTCCTCTGCTGTAGACTGCAAACTTTCATAGTCCAATGGCACTTTCATCTGTCATTTACAGCTTAATTTGGCTCTCATAGAGTCAGTCTGGACTGTACCAGCATTAAAAGGGGCTCACAGCATTGTACATTTCTCCATGCCAAAATAAAATAAATCACCCATGCAGAAAAACTAGATAGCCTTCTTTCTGAATTACCTGTTTTGTAGGTACAGGCTGTTTTTTTTCCCTTTTTTTTTGCACAAAGGAGAATATCATTTGAGGCTTTACCATGTGTAGTCTTATGTGGTACGCAGGTTTACCACCTCAGTGAAAATGAGGCCCAACTGAAAATCAACTCCTTTTAACTAGACCCAGGTTGCTGTGGTTGAGAACACTCTGTTAGGCAGTGCTGTGTGTACTGTATTTTATTTTTAAAATCAAGTCTGCACCAGGATCACCCAGGAAAAGTCTTAAGTCACAGAAAAGTCCTGTGCAGGGCACCGATATCCTATCTATTTTCATTGCCTGAGGAAGCATATTCAACCTTCTGGCGCACCCGAGGGTTCCTGTACTGGGACCGTGAGGCGCCCGATGCCAACACATCTGTTTGTTCTTCCATTGCCACCAGCCCCCAGCTTGCCAGGGCCTCATTCTCCACAAGGCCTTGAAGGATTAGGGGTGTTCCCTTCTGGTAACCTGGGCCCCCACCAGAATTTAGATGAAACTGGGTTTATTTACACTTTGATAGCAATCTTCCTTTCATAGTTCAGCAATGCAATTACGGTTATACAGCTCAGTGATTGTAGCTCTGTAATTCAGCACAGTATTTCAGCTCCATCTTCCCACTGAATGGCTAGGAACTTCTGCTTATTATATACACTTTGGGTGTGCTTATGCTTAGCTCCTCCTCCTTCAGCTGGCCATTTGGAAGAGAACTTCAAACCAAACTGCCCTTCCTGCACTAAAAAAAATGGTTTTGAAGGGAAACCTGTAGTTTGAATTCTAATCAACTTAAACAGTTTTCAATTCATTTTCCAACTTTTCTGCTCAGTTTTCAACTCAGTTTTCATATTTTCTGCTCATGACAAATCACCTCCTTGGCTTCCAAGATTTCAGCCCAGCATTGTGTACACAATTCTTACAGCGCAATCCTATCCAACTTACACCACCGGTGTAACCAGCGGGGGAGAGCAGGGCGGGAGGCTTTGGTGGGGAGGGGATATTTAAATCCCCTTTGAATCCCCCTTTGGAGGGGGGTTGAATCCCCTTTCCATTATGGGGCCTCCTGTTCTCGCTGCACCACTGGTTACACTGGTGGTGTAAGTTGGATAGGATTGCGCTGTTGGTGTCACAGCATTGTTACCTGTTGTGGATGGTAACTGGTAGCATGGAGAAACATATGGTGCTCTTAGGCTTCCCACAGAGGTGGTTGTTCAGTGAGCATTAGGCAAAAGAATGAATCACAAACAGTGATAGATGTAAGTCATATGCGAAACAAGATACAAGTCATAAAACACTAGATTTTGAAATCTAAGTACTAACTCAATACAATACTGTATAAACTTTAAGAGTTTTCGGCTTGTATGGAATTGTTCTGAATTGCTTCCCTTCTTAATAATAAACACAAAACACCAGACCTGTGAGCTCTCTTGTATAGTTGTCCAATGGCTCTTGTGTCGTTCAATCATGAGCAAGTTGATGATCTGTGTAGACTGAGTAAGGTTCAGGTTGACAACAAAGTAGGAATTGTTTAAATCTTAGAATTTCTTGAGACATCTTCTCAAGACATCCAAATTTTGAAAGTATCAGCAATATAGCTGAACATAAGTGGTAGTAATTTAAAGCTCACTCTCTCATTTTCAAAGCCAGAGATTGTAGGAACATCAAGAAAACCTTCATAATGTGTTCAACACAACGTAACAGGAAGGCAAATGAAGGTATAATCTGCATGCACAATTTGTTCCCTTGTTCCAGGATAAGCTAGTGACCAGGTCGACTTCAACCTGTGCCAGCTCCATAGCTGGCGCAAGTCTGTGTGGACCTGTGAAGATGGATCAAGGCTGGGAAGGGGTTTTGGATTCAGCGGATGCCACTGCTGCCGAACCCACCCCCTTCCTGGTGCTGATCCGCCCTCTTCCCTGCCTCTGTTGCTCGTCCTGTTCTGCCCACCCTCCGCCTCCCTCCCACCCCTTGTGCTCACTTACCGAGGGGCCGGTGGGTTTCAATTGGCTGCTGGCATGCGGAGCTTTTTCGACTTTTGCTACTGCCGAAAAGTGCCTAACAGTGCTGTAACACTCATTCCGGCAGCATTACACGTCCATAGGATTGGGTTGTAAGAAGCCTTTTTTGGAAAGTTATGGGATTTGTTCAGGTTGCTGCAACAGTTTATCTACAACACTTGTCTTGAGAACAAAATATTTTATTTCTGTCAATAAAACTATAGTTTACAGTAGAATATACTAAATAAATTATGTAATTTTATCCTTTACAAGCAATATATCTAATCACAAATATTTCAAAGACAATATATGTACAGAACATAAGGCCTTGTTATAAATAGCTTTTTTCAATTTCACTAATAAACAGTGAAAATTTCTTTACAGAAGATAGTTTCCATAAAGTATGTGCAGACATATTACACTAACCCTTTTATGAAATTAATACGTGAGCAATTATAATTCTGGGAGAAGGAGGAAAAAGGCAGAATTGATTTACATAATGTTCACCACTGTGATGATAGCTCTTTAAATAGGCAGAGCAGACTAGATAGTTTGTGCATAATCACCAAATACATGCAAATGAAAAAAATCACGAGAGTCAATAGGAAAATATCACTTTCAAATCCTGAAAAGATGATTGGCAATAGTAGAGAAAGCAGCTTAAGTATGGTGTGTGCAGTTCTTCACAGTTCAGCAGGCAACAGCACATCACAGTAAAGTGTGGAATGTTTCATGTCTCATCTGCTGAGTCTAAGGTATTGTTTCTATCGTTCAAGAATCCTTTGACATTTTCCATAGAGGTTCTGTTGATTATAACTTTTTGTTTTCTAGGCTCAGCAAATTTTTCCTCGTAAATTAGGAGTGCAGAAAGTGCTTTTCTTCAAATATGCTCATTTTTAAAGATGCATCTTTTATGGGCTGTTACTGGAAAAAAAGAAAGATTTATGAGCACATTTTACAAAATGAACAAAACTGGGCTGCCCATTTCCTGACTCCAGTTGTCATTATAGGTGAAAACACAATTATCTTTTTTTTTCACATGCCAGTTTTTCTAACAGCACAACAAAATTCTAGGCCTTGTTGTTTGTTTGTTTGTAGTCACCACAACCCAGTCCTGTATGTATCATATTACATTACAATCATATTAAAAGATGTTTGATACTGCCCCAAAGGCTTTCACAGTGCTATTTGGTACAATGGCCTACAGTGACCATTCTAAAACAGTTGCACGGAGCTAGACACCACTGAAATCACCAGGATTTTATTCTAGGTAACACTGTAGGGTCTTCAAGACATTTGCCATAATATTCTCTTTTGAACATGCTCCCTCCCTCTCTCCCAAATTCTGGCCTTCATTACAGTTCAGTAGTTAGTATTTCATGTTATTTTACTGGGCAACAACATTTGCTTTATGGTTACATATTCTGTGTACAAGTCCAAAATAACAGCAGATCAGTACGTAAAATGGCTCAGGGAATTGGAAGCTATTTTGTTGCTTCCATGTGGATTCTAGCAACAGTATAGTCATAATTTTTTTTGCACATATTTGAATGCTGCCGAAGACAAGCTTCTCATGGCAAGCAATCTTAATGCTCAGAACCAGCTCATCGCCAACATGCTGAGACGGTCTCCATGTCTGTCCATCAGTCCACCCCCCTGCTGAAGGTTCCTGGCAGGAGAAGGAGGCACTCTCATATATGATGGTATTCAGTTTAGTTCATTTTGTCCATTAGGCAGAGTGATACATTTGTATTATGTGTACACTGATCCTCAAACAACACAACATAGCAGATATCACCCTCAATTTCTGAGGTATGTTTTCTTCGCAGGAGATGACTATGCCCAAGTACATTCACATTTGTCTCTCCAGGCAATTGGGTACAAAGGAAGATCCCAGCAGTGATAGTAGCTGTTAAGTCCCCAAAGCAGATACAGACAGCTGTGCCGCAAGTTCCTCCTTCCAGGCCCCTCCATGCAATGCACAGCATAGACCAGGATGGTGTAGTGGTTTGGGAGTCGGACTTAGACCTGGAAGATCCAGGTTCAAATCCCCGCTCAGCCACGAAGCTTCCTGGGTGACCTTGGGCCAGTCACTATCTCTCAGCCCCACCTACCTCACAGGGTTGTTGTGAGGACAAAAAGGAGGGGAGGAAATATGTACACCACTCTGAGCTCCGTGGAGGAAGGGCGGTATAAAAACGTGAAAAATAAATAAATAACATTGTACTGTTTTGTTCTAGAGGGAACAAGAAAATCTCTGTCTCAACTGGTTTCCTTGCTCCCCTCTAGCAAAAAACAGCAACTACTTGGTGGTGACAGCTTTCTCCTTGATCAAGGTGTAGGGTAAAAAAAGGGGGCAGAAAGGGGGATCTTGAGGCATGGCTGCCTATAACTACACTGCAAGCGGTTGTAGTGTACAACACTATGTGTGTTGCAAGACACTCACAACAGCTGCTTAGAGGGCTTCTTGCCACCAGAAGTCATGTGAAAATGCTACAGTACTCTTGACAGGACTTCATTATATACTATATATTTAGTACCCACATTATGCAAAATTCTGATTTTGCTCAAGTTCCACAGTGGGTTAAAACAATTTTCAGGATAATCAAATGGTAGTTCTTAGAAACTGTATGGATGCAAATTCTTCAAGTTCCAAACTACTTTACCGTACTTGGAATTCACATAACTCGCATAATTAAAATGAGTACTAAATTGGCTTAAAAAACAGAAATATTTCATCTAAATTAGATTGGATATTCTTGGAGAATGTCTTGGGAGCTGCTTGAAAGCAGAATATTCTTAACCCACAAAAATCACATCATCATAAGGCATCCAATTAAAAAAAAAGCCCCACATTCCTAGGAAGATGCAAATTTCAAAAATCAAGTCTAACCTTATTATAAGGAAACAAATATTGTGAAACATGCCATAAGCTTATCTTGCCTGGGGAAAGTACACTCAACAACTACAAATTATACTCAAAACGCTGATAACTATCCAACATTCCTGGCATAAGGCAAATGGACATACTGTGCTGCATAATTAGATACTGCACAAGATATCTGTAAGTGATACTGCACAGCATGTTATTTACCAGTTACACATGAATAGCAGCATTGTGGCACTGACTAGAGGAATCTCATGCAACTGCATCAAGACCATGAACATAGAGAATTCCTCATTGTTAACTGAGAGCTTGATCATAAAGTCACTGGCAGTTGAGATGATCAGTGGGAAAAAACTGAGATACTATTGCTGTATCCTTCAAGTAGTGTACTATAGAGGATGCCATTGAGTGTATCCCAGGTTGCTTTGGGCATGAATGTTTTTAAGGGCTCAGTGTGGGTGGTGCCAAAGGTCAGCCAGGTCAGGCACTGATAGCACCAATAGGAAGTGGGTGAGAGGTACCATGGGCCCCCGAAATGCAGGGTTTATCCCACAGCTCCCAACAACCCAAGGCTGACATTGGCTATCAGAGAGGTATACTCCAGGATCCCTTTCAGCGTCACAGAGAATCTAGAAGCTCAAATCTCAAATTCATGTGCAAACACACAAGCCAATGTTACAATGTTCCTTGTAACATTGCAGAATTCTCTGCAATGCATTGCACACAAAGCATTGCACACATCTCAGTTCACGCAGTTGTTTAGGGTCGCAAAAAGTATTGGACAGGTCTTTAGTGGAAGATAGCTGGAGACAATCTTCTGTTGGATTTAACAAAGACTATGCATTTTATTTCTTTTTAATACTCTCTTGTATGTGCAGAAGGTAACTATTACTGTATATTTAGAGAAAGTTGCTGTGACATTTGCAGGGTACAGACTGAGAACACATTTAAAAAAAACTAGGAAAACTTTAGAGTATAGCGCTGTCAAAGTGATGACTGTGCTAAAGGAGGACAAAGATCTGCAAGTTTCCCTATTGGACCAGTCAGTCATCACTTGGAAAAATGTCTAGCTTAATGCTCAGATTAAGGCCTTATGAGAGATGGAGTAACTGACAACAAAATGAACACTTTTGATGCTAAAAACACCCATTGTGCCAAGACAAACAGCACAATCCTATTGAGCGCCTATGCCAGCTCAGTACGAGCTGCACCGGCCGAGGGTGTTGCAAACATGCTGTAAAGTGCGTTGCGACACCCGAAGAGTAGCTGGCACTGGTTGAAAGGCCTATGCCATCCCGCTGGCGCTGGATCCAGGAGCCCCTGCATGCTGGAGCAGGTAAGGCCACTCTGAATGGCGCAGGGGCTGAAGAAGGGCAGAGGGGTGGGTGGATTGGGCCTGGGATGGGGGAGGGATTGGCGACGCCACAGCGCACCTATCCTAGCCCCCCTCCTGGGCCTCTCCCCCGACATGGGGCTGCTTGGTTCTACGTCCAGCTAAACTGCAGGCGGAGAACTTAATAGCTGCATTATGGTGGGGTAAGGGAATGAATATCCCCTTACCCCAAGAAGACCTCCAGCCAGCTGCTGCCGGGGATAGGATTCAGCGTGGGCCGTGGGCAGGAAGGGATAGGATTGGGCTGCCTGACAACTAGAATTGTACTAGTAAATTAGAATACTGTAAAAAGGTCAAACTGATATCTGGCAAAGAACAAAGTAAAGTTTTGGGGTTTTTTTACTCTTAAGAATGCCATTATTAGATTTATTGTCATGCCTCATTACTGGAGTAGTTTTCATGACTTGCATATTTAACATTTATTAAAGAAGATAGTGGTTAATTAGATTTCCAAGTACAGAACATTAAAAAAGTGCTTCAGGGCACAAGTGATTTATAGTACAGTGGCAAATCTATGAAGACTTCTTAGAACTAGACATGAAGATGGACACTGTACTCAGTAGTTGCATATGTGACAATATCTATTTTTATTGTGTTGCTCTAAACTCCCATGCCTAAGGAACACTCAGAAGTGAAAAGTCTGCATATAACATTTTTTAAAGATCAACCAGTCCAGGCATTGTCTCACTTGTCTCACTTTCATCAGCAATAGGTGGCAGCATTGTGTCTGGAAAAAAACATGAACCAGTTTCTAGGCCCACTAAAGACTTAACACAAAATGGTTTAAATGATAGACAAATGTTAATTTATGAAGCAAAATGCTCATCAAATTAATCAAAATACATTCATTCTGAGTGTGTAGATAACGGACAGCTATTGGTACCAACATTACTAGCTGGCTCATTCCACACGTGGCTACCGTATGCCACACCAAGGTACATGGACATTTTGTCTTCTCACAAGAGAACAGTTCCAAACTACTGTGCACTTGAAAAGCTTTTCTTCAGGGGACAGAATCTAGAAATTCCTAGAGTAAGCCAGCTATCAAGCTTCTTGATTCCTCATTACCCCTTCCCTTGACAAACACTACAACTATTGATGACCAAAGGACCTGAGTAAAGGGCAGAGATTCTGGATTGAACCATATCCATACCAAGAGGTATTCTCATAATGTATGTTAAATATGAAGGTGAGTATTAAAAAAAAATGCGCCACCATCATTTACTGTATTTTTCACTCTATAAGACGCACTCCCCCCCAAAAAATAGGGGGAAATGTCTGTGCGTCTTATGGACCGAATGCTGTAAAAATGTCTTTCTTTTAACAGTTTTCCGGCCGCTTGGCCGCTTACCTCGTTGTTGTTTTGCAGTTCCAATATTTGTCCCACGTTGCCGGCTGCATTGCGGCCCCGCCGGGACTGCCCCCAGTCAGCAGCTCCAAGACATGAGCCTCCCAGGCGCTGGACGCGACCAGGAAGCTCTGCGCAAACATCGCAGTAACTGCGATGTTTGCGCAGAGCTTGCAGTCGCATTCGGTGCCTGCGCAAAGTTCCCAGGCGCTGGACGCGACCAGGAACGTCTGCGCAAACTTCGCATGTTTCCTTAGATGATCAGAGAAGGCCCTTTTGCGGGTGCCGTCGCCCAGGGAGGTGCAAGGGGCGGCGGCCAGAAACAGGGCCTTCTCAGTAGTGGCACCAACCTTATGGAATTCCCTCCCCTTTGACTTACAAACTGCTCCCTCCTTGGACACTTTCCGGCGAGGCCTAAAAACCTCCTTGTTCAAAGAAGCCTTCTGAGCCCTTGCCATTTTTAACATCTCCCTGGTACAGGTGGGGGTACTGCTGTTTTTATGCTCCTGTTTTAACTGTAGCAATGATTTTTAATCGATTTTTAGATACTGTTTTTATTAATTTTCATTAATTGTTTTTTACTGTTTTAAAATGTGATTATTTTTGTATTGTATTTTTTGTATTGTATGTTCTTTTTTTGTTGTAAACCGCCTTGGGTCCCTTCGGGGAGAAAGGCGGGATAAAAATACTGTAAATAAATAAAAATAAATAAACCACACAGTCTGGGTAGGTGTAGAGTGGTCACCCTAATTTGAACTGTTGCTGAGCTAGACAGACTAGCATTATTGTCAAAGGAGATAAAATATAGTCTGCCCTTGTTATCTGCAGGGTTTCCATTCCGGACCCCCGTGGATAACGGCGAACCGCAGATGCTGGAGTCCAGCACCCAATGTGTCCATTACTCAGGAGGGGGGGCGTTCCACGTCGCGTCGGCCTACAAAACCCTCCATGGGCCTCCGAAAACCTCTGCAACGTGACTGAAAGTGACTTCCGGTTTGACCGAAAGTACATACCTCATGCCAGAAAATTCCCTGTGGCCATACTCTCCGGTACTGTCACTCATCTGTGAAACACATGGAAGCACATAAAGGTGTTGTGGTTTGTCATGGGGTTTAGTACTCATATTACTGTTTTGGGACTATGACAGCTCTTCCCCCCCCCCCCCCAGCAACCTTGTTAACCTATCTGCATGTCCTGAGTCTGTGGATGATCAGCACTCTGACCCGAAGTGCTATCTGTCAAACATGCAGGGGTGGTGCAACCTGGAGCACCGCAACACGCTGATGCTGGGGCTGCCGCCTCTGCTGCAACTCTGAAGGGAAAAAAAGCTCCTTACTTTGCTTCCTGCACGGTTTCATCAAAACCGGAAGTGCAAGACTTCTGATTTATTTAAAAGGGATGGTGTGCGCTGTCCCTGTAAATAAAGCCAGAAGTCTTGCACTTCCAACTTTAAGGAAACTGCAAAGTAAGTGAGCAAGGTAAGGAGGGGAATGATCTGCTTCTTACTCAGGCGAGCAGGAAGCCAATTACTGTGTCAGTGGTGAGCTGGAGGGAGGTGGCAGCAAACTTGGAGTGAAGAGCACCTCAAATCCACCACCCTCTCAGACTCCTCGCAATCCATTTCACCTTGCCTCATGCTTGGACTGGCAGTGCAAACATGCATGTTTGGATGCACCCCTACCTTTGCCTCAGTCTGAGAAGACGGCCACTAATTCTTTGCCTTGAGAGAACTGCTATCGTGTTTGGAGCAGGGACTGTTATAGGGGTAGGAACTACAGAGCTTGTATTCATAACATTGCTTAGGCTGGAAAAAGTAACCCCCTTCCTGCCATCTGCAATGTAAAGGCAGTTAGAATAATGCTTCGTTATTTAAATGAAAGCAGAGATTTCTCATGATCCCAACAGAATCTGCATTTGGATAAAAATTTCACCAAGGAGATTTTTTTTAGGAATACTCATCCACAAAGAAAACAGTGGCTGTTTGATGATTTCATCTTGGGTTGCTTTTGTACAGTCATTTTAATGCTTGGTACAGAAAGAGGCTGTTGTGTTTATTCCTAGAGAATAAATTAACTGCGTATTGCTGCTGCCGCCACCACCCCCACAAATGATTCACTGCAGTGACTTAGTCACTGTGGTCCATACAATCATAAAGATGCACTAATGTTTGGACTGGTTGTATCCAAAGAAAAATAAATGGTCATGTAGGAAGTATTAGAATGCTTGAGGGCCTCTCAGACTCATTTTTTGTTATCTGTATTTATGTAGTTGCAAAAATTATTGTACGTTCAGAAAAAGGAGCTCAGAACTAATTTAAGCAGGGAATACAACCAGCTGGAAATATAACCAGCTGAACAGCAGCTAATAAAACTATTCATTGTGTGTAGTCCTGATAGTTAAAAGCAGCCCAGAACATGGAAGTTGAAGTAACTGAGTAAAAGAGACTACACATTAACATATTTTATTTAAAAAAATTTCTCCGCAGCCACTATATTTTAAAAGTTTCATTTAATTTAAACATTTGTATAGGGTGGTGACTGTGCACACACTCAACCAGGATCCCATCCTCCCCCCCCCCCCGCCAAAAGTGAGAGCAACAACTTCCTACTTGCCTCCCTCCCCACATCCTGCATTGCTCTGATATTTTGTGAAGTTGCATTACTAGTTTTGTAAACTCCCTTGGAAGCATCTATTTCCATGGTCCTCCCAGAGCAGAATAGAAGAAACCAGATTTTTAAAAGATGCAGAGATCCCTCTGATTCAGGATCTCTCAAACTGAATCATGTTACCTCTTTAGGAGCTATAATTCAATTACCATTACTGTATGGACTACTGGACTATGCTGGCACAACAGCAAGGAACTGTGAGCAACCCAGTACTCCAATTAAATTGGTGCAGTCCCTGACTATGCATTATTTCATGATCATAGTTTACTGGATTCCACCACTTTCACTCACATAGCCTCTATGGTGTAGTGGTTTGGGAGTCGGACTTAGACCTCTATGGTGTAGTGGTTTGGGAGTTGGACTTAGACCTGGAAGATCCAGGTTCAAATCCCCGCTCAGCCACGAAGCTTCCTGGGTGACCTTGGGCCAGTCACTATCTCTCAGCCCCACCTACCTCACAGGGTTGTTGTGAGGACAAAAAGGAGGGGAGGAAATATGTACACCACTCTGAGCTCCTTGGAGGAAGGGTGGTATAAAAATGTGAAAAATAAAAATAAATAAAATAAAACGGCACACTGGAATCAGGTTTCAGAACTTGGGGCCGAGAGGGTGAAGAGGCAGGGTGAAGATACAGATACTGTGCTGTATCTTTCAGCTGCTAAACTGTGTTCCAAGTGACAGCAGCCAACTTTCAACCACACACAAAGAGCAAAGTAAGAACATAAGAACATAAGAAGAGCCCTGCTGGATCAGGCCAAAAGCCCATCTAGTCCAGCTTCTTGGATCACACAGTGGCCCCACCAGATGCCTCAGGGAGCACAAAACAACAAGAGTAAATTTACCACTGAGACTATTTCTCGTCACTTTAGATAAATTATGTCTTAATTCACAAAAAACAGGCTGTTGTATTACTATTAATGCAGGAATCACACACTATTCTAACACAGGATATCTACTGAACCCTTTGTTCTCTCTGTTATACACAGCAAGTTATAGCATAGTGTTTCGTTCCCTGGGCCGCCTGCCGGATACTTAGGCATGATTGCGCTGTAAGTATTGTTTGCAACCAATGCAAATTTAGGGTAGAGCACACTTTTAAAGGCTCTCTAGGATGAAAAGCCAGTATACATGTTACATAATACCCCTGCTAACTGGGCAAAGAGGCACCTTTTAAAATGGTGGTTCTCTTATATTTTGCAGGGGGGAGCAACTGTCCCCGTTTATCCCACCACTGTGTCTCTTCCCAATGGCCATTTGCTAGAGTCTGTGTCTGTTTTTTAAGATTGTGAGCCCCTTTCAGACAGGGAACCACCTTACTCCTTTGCACTGAGATTTGTTGTTGAAAAACAGCATATAAATTTTTTAATACGAAGAATGACAACATCCAGGTCTGAATACAATCAAACTGTAGCACAGCTATTAGATTTCATGCGATGAGCAAATCTGGACACATCAAGAATCTAGAAGAACAGGGAATGCAAAGACCAATCTATTCAAAATGGAAAGTTACTACACCCATAGGACTTTCCAAAAGGGTCATTAAAAGATCATAGATATTTCTCATATTTCTCTTGAGTGCACAGGTGCACGCATGCGCGCACACACACACGCACGACAAAGCATCTGTTATGAGAGGGAATTTTCTCTCTACATTGTTTCATTTACAGTTGAATTTTCGAAGGGACACTAATCTGCTCTCCAAATCCCAGAAGGATATGGAATTCAACCTTTGTAAATTCCCAATCTTGCACATATTGAGTGCTGAATTATGTTACTATGGAAAACGTATTTTCTACACCAAGCAATGTGTGAGTATTAGAATGGATGGCCCACTGGTAACAAAAGTGACAATGAGAATCTTCAGTGCCGATATGCTTATTCAGGTGTGTCTATAAAACTAGAGAGAGAACTACAGGTATAGTTTAAGTATGGTTGTGACATATCTCTCAAATGATAGCTCCCCATCAAAAAACCTTGTCTTTCAGCTTTGTAAAAATGTCAAAGAAAAATATTTTGATATTTCTTACAAAACGAGAAAGGTTGCTTAAAGGTAAGATGTTTAAATACACACATTTGCAGAAAACAATCCACAGTGAAACAAAAAGCCAACTGATTATTTAGACATGTATGAAACTTGGTAAAAGAAAAAGCAGCATTGTTGGACAACTTACTAAGTACACGTCCAGCACAGAAGCATTGTCATTCTCTGTCTCTACTGTGCTCTGTTCTGAAGTCAAGTAGATAGCACTATCTTCTAAGGTGAACGTTGAACTCGAAGGCAATCCTTTACTAGATATAAAAGTAACATACAATGAGCATGAAAAGAAATAATGTACTGTACTGGGTTAGAGCCACGTTTATGCATTTTTCTTCTCTCTCTAGTAAACAAATTACAGTATTATTTCACTTGATACATAATTGCCAGACCCTGATTAACGATGTATGCCATTCAACTGTACTGCAACCAGGCAGGGCTAGTCAATTGCTACTTGGGTCCTCCTGCATTTCACTTTTCAGCATGCAGAAGTTCATCCTTCCCCTGGGCCACAGACTATTCCCAGCAGAGGAAGAAGGAGAAGCATCACGTGTGGGAGCCCTGCTGGTAAGATGCTGAGGACTCCAGCTGCTACTGAAGCACGCCTGGAAGACTAGCTACACATGAAGACAACAATTGGGGAAGTTACAATAGGGCCCATGGGAGCCACACCACACTCCATTCTCCATGAACACAGTGTTGCACCCAAAATGAAAGTTTCTCCACACACATTTAGCTTCCATTAAAATATAATGTGATGGGAAAGAAGGGGTGTCATGCTGGTACAGATCTATTGAAATTGCATCTTTATAAATCTGGAGTGACTCCATTGCTAAACAAACCTCCTATGGGAAAGGAAAAACATGGATTAAGTGTAACCTGTGCACTGGCGTCACTAGACGCGCGTCACCCTGGTGCGGGGACGCGCGTCACCCCCCCTAGTGGCGCAACGTTATAGGCGCGGGGGGAGGGGGCCACCCGGCTCCACCCCCGCGTCGCGTCGCCCCCCTCCGGACGCTCCAAGGCCGGCCCGAGAGCCTGCCTCGGAGCGTCCGACCCCGTCGGCGCTCCAGGGCCTTCTGAAAGAAGGCCCAGGCAGCGCGTCAATCCGGGTATTTTCCGGATTTTCGTGCATGCGCAGACCCGTTTTGAGGGCTTTTTGCCCTCAAAACGGGTCTGGGCATGCACGAAAATCCGGGAAATACCCAGATTGACGCGCTGCCTAGGCCTTCTTCCAGAAGGCCCTGGAGTGCCGACGGGGTCGGACGCTCCGAGGCAGGCTCCCGGGCCGGCCTCGGAGCGTCCGGAGGGCGACGCGCGTCACGGAGGTGACGCGCGAGGGGGTGCGCGTGTCACCCCATGACGCGCGTCACCCCCTGGCGGCCCGCCCCCCCCGCCACGCTCCAGTGACGCCCGTGAACCTGTGTGTTTTTATTTGGAAATAAAATTTAATCTATGTATTTAGAATCCATCTCTTCCAAAGCTTGAGGCAGCATAAATTGTATTTCCGCATTCTTTTAGTCTGTTTACATACACACTCACATACACTGTTTAGGAGATGGTCAGTGATTATTATTATTTGGGAAACAGGAAAGGCAAACTGACACACCCACAGAACAGGTCAGGCTTCACAGTGACTGATCTCATGCTTTTCCTGTTTCACTCATCCTAAGCTATAAAGGAAAATATAATTAATGCTATGGCTGTTTAGTTTGTAACTTAAATGTTTTAATTCATGTGTGTCATATTGATTTCATGTCTGTACATAATTCAAATAAAGGAATAGAAAACAACAGGGGTTCATAACATCGAAAGTTTAATACTACCGGTAGTTGTTCCAAACCATAGATTTAGGATGGTGAATGTTCCCGTAACAAAATGTATTTGTAATCAAGCCTGAATGAGAAAATAAATTGCTGCAGCTATATATCCAAGAGACTAGCCACCTGCATTTATGGTCTCCATGGTTTCACACACAGGTCAGCAAGAACTTGAGCAAGTCCCCAATTCACATCCCAGATATTAACATTTCACTCATGCTAGTATTTTTTTCCCCAGCGCTGAGCAAATGCAAACAAACATAAGCAGATTGCCAAAGGAACACTGATGTGTACCATGTTTCATTATCTTTTGCAAATAAGACTCTGGCACAGAAAACAGGGTGTTGATAGAAGAAAAAAGGCAGGTTGCTATAGATGAGACATAATAAATAGATGGAACCAAATGCAAGCTTCAGGATGTGTGTGTAATGCAGAAGTAACAAGGGAGAGGGAAACGGCCAAAAGCAATAGGACGTTTTAACTATTTAGATCACAGCACCAACATCACGATCAGTAACAATGTCAACAAACCAAATTTTCACAATCACGGTGCATACTGTCTTGTGAAAACTTCCTAAAAGATTATCTATACATTTTGTAAATATGTTTTACAGTGACAATTCCTGAACTAGAGGGACAGCTAGAGGTGCTGTTCCAGGGTACACTCAACACCTTTGAAGGTTTCTTCAGTTCCCCAAATGCCACTGAAGTAAGGGGGAATAGATGAATCATACCTCAAAAAAGGCCCATCACTTTGACCCTTTAGGCCACAGGGACCTCTGAAAGAAGGTCAAATGTTAATTCCCCGACTTAAAACCTCTTGAATTTTCTGAAGTTGTTCTACACACACACAGATATCATTGGTATAACGGCACAGGGACCAAAAATAAAGAGTTTAAATGCCTTTTAGCAAGGTAATGATTGAAAAGTCACATGTAATGTATACTAAAGTATGTTACTAATCACAGAGAGAGAAAAACACATAACATCTTAACTTGTGCCTTCCTGAAAAGCTGCAAACGATAAGCTATCTGGAAAACACAAATTTGTCTGTCTACTTTAAGTTTAAGAAGTCATATCCTCATGGAAGATTGTATATCCGTTACGGGATTAAAAGCCATGACAAATTTATTATGTTAAAAACGCAGTTAAAACATGTAAAAAAATACAATGTTAAAAACACAGCAACGTTTCATTCGTCCAACAAACCTCATCAGGCTGTAGACGCAGTGGGCTGCGATAAGATGGTGAAATTCGAGCCGTAAGGCACACACTTAAAAAGACTCATACGTGCCGACCAGTTAAAACATGTGAAAGTTAAAAAAGTGTTTTAACTTTTACATGCTTTAACTGCGTTTTTAACATAATAAATTTGTCATGGCTTTTAATCCCGTAACGGATATACAATCTTCGTTGATCATCGCTGGCCATGAAAACCTTAAAATGTATCTGAAGCCATATCCTTCTGATAAATGAAAATGTTGTCCCAAGCATAAATTGCTCACAAGAGATTTCTATATCTGTATATTCATTTACTTTAGTGAGTGCTCCATCAAAGACAATGACACTAATTGTATTCTCCTTTCAGAACATATGGTTCAAGAACTGAGAATAATGTGATTCTACTGGTCACATGTTTATGGTGATCTCTTGGGTTATTTTGTTATTTACAGGGACATGAATCACTTCCTCATCTTTTCCAAAGCCTGGAGATGAGAGTATCCTCCCAGGAAGTAAGGTGTTAAACTCCTGCAGATACATGGGGAGAACTCAAATTTCCCCTGGAGAGATATGCATATCACCAGGCTTAATTTTTCCCTAATGCAGGCAAGGCTAGAGATTAATTTCATATTTGCATTGCAAACTAGCTTGAATGTGCAATGAAAAGCACACATTGGCATTATTTCAGGCACACCAACTTGTTCACTGTGAAAAATGTAGCACTTCATAGTAAATGTTATGGAAAGCAGTCAATCTATACCAGTGGTTCCAGACCACAGGTGGTCCACAAGAACCTGAAAAGTGGTCCAGGAGGTCTCACACACACACAAAAAGGCCTTCAGTAATTTTAGTGCCACCTCCCACTTTGAGCAGCAATATCAACCCAAGAATTTCGCAGCTAGTGAAGCAAATAAAAGCGCAGCATCGCATTAAGATACCTACCCCATTAAGGTTTTTTTAATCACAATACAAAATAATTTACGTATAAATGTAAGTACGAGACCTAATACATCTTCTCTAACTATTACAAATGTAATTGTATTTTTTTGTGTACAGGAGGATGGGGTGGTTGGATGTGGTCCATGACAATTCCAATATTTGCCTTTAGGGGTCTACGGTCCCCTAAAGGTTGGGAACCACTGATCTATACTTGTATTAAAGTGTAGATTGTCCTCTTCCCACAATGTTTACTATCAAATGAACCCCATGGAATATTCAGTTAAATATCCATGTATATTTCTGACAGTAACAGAGTTTTACAAGGCATCTAACATGCTCATTCTTAGGAGTTATCTACATTACAGATGTTTACAGGTTCAACAGTCATTTGGACTTCCCAGCGAATGGTAGTTCAGCTGGGTGCCAAGGGGGGGGATGATGGTGGGGCTGAATTATTCTTATTTTTCATGAACATTTTTAGCAATGCCTAAATATTTTCCAATTATTTTTTTAAATATCCTCCTTGCACAAGAGTAATACTTTACACTGCCCCCCATTTTATCTCAGTGACAACTTCACATACAGCCTAATCCTAACTAAATCCCCCCCACCGATGCAGCTGTGCCAACGGAGCACACACTGTATCCTGGGGGGTGGGTGGGTCCTGGAGGCCTCCTTGAGGTAAGGGAACATTTGTTCTCTTAACCCAGGGTAAGCCTCCACTTCCTCAATAAGTCTACTCAGATCTGCCTCAGCTGTTTTGGCTGGTGCAACTCTGAGTGGACCCAGGGAGCTGGACTGAGGTCAGGAAAGGGGATAGGATATTGGTGGATCTGTTGCCCCCTCTTCCTGCCCTCGACCTACCCCCTCTCCACCCTGTTCTCAGAGGCGTAGCTAGGGAGGGGTGGACCGCCCTGGGTGCCAAGTGGTGGTGGTGGTGGTGGTGGTGACAAAAGGGACGCACACCCCTGTCATCTCCATCTTCTTATTGGCACTGCTAGCTTCCTTGTCACGTTCTGTTTACTTCCCAGCATGTTTTAAAATGCTGATGGTGGAGCCTGGGGAGAGTGAGAAAAAGACCAAATGTCTGGAGGGGAGGAAAGGGGGGACACTCCTTCCCTCTCCCCCAGGCTGTGCTGCCAGCATTTTCAAAATGCACTGGGGAGCAAGCTGAGCAGGACGAGGAGAAGACTGGCAGCTGGTGGCTAGGAAAAAACAAGTGACCTGGGCTAGCCAAGCAGAGAGTGGGAGTGAGCAAGTGGCCTGACTGAAGAGAAACTTCACAACTAGTTTGGGGTCTGGGCAGGGTGGCCGACTTGGCCAAACAAGCAATGCTCAGAGAGAACAGCTGCTGCAGTTGGTGAACAGCTGGTAAACAGCTGGGCTGAGTGAGCAGGCACTGCCAGTCAAGCTTTACCCTACCTCATGAGCTGGTCTGGCCCTGCTGGTCTTAGGGATCTGCAATCCAAAATGATGACTGTGCTTCATGCCTCTTCTCCTTAAGGTTTAATTTGGGGTTTTACAGTTCTTCATGCGAATACAATTATAATATTGTATGAAACTGCTATTTTCCCTTTTTTACTTAAATGAATTTCAGCTAACTGCACTTCTAGTTATGAAAGCAGTTTGTACGTTCAACCACCAACTCATCTTGCAAGCTTATCAGCTTACCTAAGGAGCACAGTAAGATGAACTGCAAGATGCCCGTCTCTTCTCCTTTAGAATAAGACATTTAACGATGCAGGTGATGAAGATATGTTGGAGTCACTGGGTTATAATCCAAAGAAAGTTTGCTATGATTAAGCATCACTGAAATCAGTGACATAAGTTGAAAGGGCCAGAGGTTTGTCATTCAGGTTAGGCCAAAGTCAAGGTCCAGAACAGGGAGTAAAGATTGGAGTGAATGGACAGAGGAAGGTTCAGGTTAACCAGATGGTCAGGTTCCAAGGACAGATTAGGATTCTAGGGGCCAAAAGTAGGTATGTGGTCAGAACCAAAAGCTGAAGGTTGTCCAGATCAGATGGCAGTCAAAGCAGGGAGGGATGAAGCAAGACTCTGGGAGTCTGCACTATTGCTTCCACTGACAAGTTATTCAAACTGAGGAATCAAACTTGAAGCAACAGTGATATGAGGCCCGCCAGGTCCTATTGGCTCCTCAAATCACCTGGCTTAGCCAGGCAGAAAAGCCGCAGTACTCTCCCTGACCATTATCTGGATGTTGCTACAGCACAGTAAAAGTCAGCGCAATAGCTTGAAGCATTCATGTTTTCAGGAGCTCCAACCTGCTATCAAAAGGGGTCAGCAGAGTTAGGCCCTGACCAAGAGCTCAACTGGCTGGGCTGACCTCTGAACCCTCAGCAGCGGTAGCACTGAATGCACCCCCAGCAACATGGCACCAGGGCTGCCAACAGTTCACTCTGCCCAAGACCTGCCCTAAGTGGCACAAGGAGTAAGATGCCTGAACCCTGATGCTATTCCCCAATTCAAGCACCTGGTATCTTCCCATTCCACATGACTGCCTTCTACAGAGATAACAGAAGTTACCAGGGCAGGGTGAGAAGCAGCCACTTGGAAGCTTTTCTTGCACATACTGTATGAATCAGCACACGATTCATAGAGTACAAACAAGAGATTCATGAATTAATATGGCCACATACAGGTGCACAGCTGCATATCCACAGGACACTTGGGCACCAGCTTAAGATCACTAAATAGAAATTAGTTGCTTCTTAACACTGTTTATCTACCCTGGCACTCTCTGAATCTGAGTGACTACAGTGAAGTATAAGGATGAGTTATTTATTTACTTAAAATATTTATACACTGCCTTTCCTCTTGCATTCAAAGTGCCCAAGGCAGATTACAACATTATATTGAAAATAATAATACAAGCAGTCAAAAAATTAAAAGCTCAAAAACTAATACAATAATAAACCAACTGAGGCACAAAACTGATAACAACAAGATGAGCTAAGCACAACTAAAGAGAAAAGGTAAGGCAAAGCAGAAAAATCCTTAATCCCCACCAGAAGGCTAAGAGAAAGGGTGAAGTTTTGAACTCAAGTGGGAAGAAGTTCAAAAGCTGTGGCGGTACCACAAAGGCGGCCCTCCGCCGATCTAGCTCAGCCAGTACCAACAGATGCAAAATGGCCCTCTCTGGGATGTTGCTACAGCACAGCACTTCGGGGACAGGTCAACTCACATGGAAGGAGGCAGTCCCTCAAATATTCTAATCCTAAAGGTCAATATCAACACCTTGAATCGTGCTTGAAAATGAACTGGCAGCTAGTGCAGTCACTGGAATAGCAGCCCAACAGAGTCAAACTGCTGATGACTACGGATGGTGTACCAATCAAAGCTAGGCAAAGCCCCCCCACCCCCGGCCATTGCTGCCACCCAGTTATCTATCCAGAGCAGCAAGGACCTCCAAACTGTGAACCTGCTCCTGCAGAAGGTGTGCAACCCCATTCAGCACAAGTTGATAGTTCAACACCTGCACTGTAGATCTTTGGACCCACACGCCCCTGGTTTTATCTGGATTCATTTCAGCTTGTTAACCCTTATCTATTCTCTTAGCATCCCCAGACAAAGTCTTGGCTGCCCATAGTGTCCCCTGGCATTAGATGGCATGGAAAAATAGAGCCAGGTGTCATTCACATATTGGTGACACCCAACACCAAAACCTGCAGACACTAATAAAAATGTATAGCTTGTTTTAAGTTTGCCAGTAAGGCTTTGCTTAAATGATTAAAAATTTACTTCATTTTAAAAGGCATCAAGAAATATCTTACCAATTTGAGCATGACAGTGCATATTTTACAGACATTTAAGATACGCTGAGGCAATTGTTCCTCAGGTAAAAGAAAAATACTTCAGCACGTTGCCTTTTAAAGGCAGCTTTCCAGAAGGTTTCATTGCTTTTATGAGCACAAGTTTTAATATAAACACCCAGAGGCTACCGCTTAAGTCAGCTTATCTTCAAGCAGAGATACTCAGGGCCTTGATAGTGTTTAGTACTGGCTTCTAAATTACTCAGGAGGAAGCTGACATATAACCTAAACACATTTCAATTACTTTCCCCTGGGATGAACAGATAAAGAATGACTTGAAAAACCAATTACTCCAGGAAAAGTTAACTGAAGCCATCAAACCTTCCAATAAGACACCTGGCCAAGAACATTTCAGAACAGAAAAAACTTTGGTGTACACTATAATTCCCCATACTAAGCACGGTATACAAAAAAAATCCTCACCCTTCATCCCCAATCTCTTTTCCACTCTACAAAGACAACTACATTAGGTAAGAGTCAATTACAGTTCAGAGATCCCAAACGCAGCATTGCTGGGCAGATGGAGGAGAGAATTTAAAGCTAGGAACAGTACTTTCTACTGTAATACAAATCAATCCAGAGTTTTGTTCTCAGAAGACAAACAACATCCACATAAAAAACACAAGGTGCATAACTTAATGGGGTCCTTATATTCAAGAGTCCTAGATGCGCCATGTACATGCGCATGTACATGCAGTGGTCAAGGATCTCTATGGATCCTATGATGTGATCAGACTATCTCTGATGTCTCTGCAACCTCTGGTAAACCCAATGGGTCAAGTGGACTGTTGTGTGTGGGAGGACCTTAATACCACAGATGCATCAGACTTGGAGAGCTCCAGGTTACACTGCAGAGGGCTCTTAAGCCTTAATGAATCTGTTTTTCTCTGGATTAATTATGAGAACAAGGTGAGATGGGAGAAGGAAGACCACTCATCTCTACGCTAGACACAAACTGAATACTATATTTTTGTTACCTGCTAGAATAAAGTCCAGTTCCATCATGTTGATAATTGTCATCTACATAGAGGGAAGATGATGAAATTGTCGTTGTCAATGAAGCCGCTTCAAACAGCGACGGGGTGCTTGGCACTAAATCTGGCCGATGTCGTGAGGCTAATACTGTATAGGAAAAAATAGTTTTTAATCAAGAAGTTAATTAATTCACGGAAAAGGCTGCATGCTTCCTAATTTACTATACCATGAAAACATGCATACAATATACACAGTAAAAACGAATGGGGGGGGGGGAGAGAATTAGGGCTAATGTTCCAAGTCTGTGAAGAACATTGCAAACTTATGCTGTATATCACAAGATGCTTTTCAAACTTCCTTCAGTTTCAAAAGAGGTTTGCCATACAGCATGGGGGAAGGGGGGGGGCTGCTCTTCAAGAAACATGTCCAAATCTTCTGTGGGTGTGCAGAACTAGCCATGCAGTTCTTTGGACATAACTCTTGGGTAAGTAATATAGCAAAAACAAAAGGGCCTATCTTTGAATTACTGTATGATCATTCTGTTACAGGCGAGAACATTACATAACTGGGTGAATAGTATTTGTCCAATGAGTAATTTTAGGTGATTTTGTTTATGTGAATATCTGAACTAGAGCATCTCAGGACATAGGTTTTCCCTTGACACTTTAATTTTAAAAAATCAACAACAAATCGTAGCATCCTTTTTATGGGTGTGTGTGTGCCTCTTCCTCCCACCACTCACCTCAACGTTTCGAGGGTGGTCCTCCTTCTCTGCTCAAATTGCCATGACCTTGTGTGTTGGGCCTACCATGGATGTGTTGGGTTTCTCTAAGCCCAAGCCAAGGTTCAGCAAGACAAGGTCCTTTACTTGTCTCCAATGAAATGGTCCCCAAATTTTGGAAAAGAGGATTCCCCTTTGGGAGAACCCGACTGTACTTGTGAAGATAGAAATGAAGTCAAGCTGGAATCTTCTCATTTTCATCTTTTCAAAAGAAGATAGAAATGAAAGGATTCCATCCTTGACCCATTACTGCAGGGTTTGGAAAGAGGAAAGGAGGCGTGCTGAAAAGGGCAACCCACCATATATGCTGGCATACACACCCCAATATGCAGATTAGACATGATCTGGGGGTTCCTAAGACTTGTTCTTCCCAAGCACATAGGAAAAACCTGGAAAATGGAGGCATGTAGAATACAAGGTTCCTGCTCCACCATCCTTCCTGTAGTTATGCTGTAGTCATGGAAAACTTCCCCATCCTCACTCTTGTTGCAGTCCCCAAAACTTGAGGTGTGGGGAGGAAGACTGCCACGCTTCCCAGGCCTCAATCACCATCCTGTCTTCCCAGCGGACCTGAAGGTCCCCCATGTAAAGTTTTGGGGTGGGAACCCCTCTGGTGAACTCCACTTTCTTGGTAAAGAACAGAAGTTACCAAGAGGGTACAAAAGAGATCCCCCAATGGGGATCCTGACTCTGCTTTTGAGAAGATTCCAGCCTGACTCAGGGTTTAGAAATGGGAGGGGGGATTTGCTCTCCATATGCATAATGAAATATGTGGCTACCTTACCTCCTCGCAATAGCAGTTGCTCGGCCAGGTGGTGGACTGCCCTGAGAGGGTCAACCCATCACACATGCCGGTACATGCACCCCCAATATACACAACAGACATGCCCTAGGTAGTGATGGGGCTTGTTTATCCCCACACACAAAGAAAATCATATGAAATCGGTGCATGTGGAACATACAGTTTTTACAACACTTTCCTTCCTTGGGCCATGTTCCCTATTGACAAGTCCCTTGTCCTGGTTCCTGTCGCAGTCCCCAAAACCTGAAGTGCAGGGGGGTGAAGCAGAGACATGCTTGATCTGCCTCCACTGGATGCAAACAAATTGTGCTAGGGTGATTGATTGCACAGGTACCCAAAAGCTCCCTTCCCTGGTTCTGAACAGGAAGACTGCTGTAGCAAACTACCTAGTCAGCAAAAAACAAACTAAGTCTGGGGGAACCTACCGGCTTGGAACCAGGTGGGGAGCCCATTTTTTCAAAAGGGGTTTCCTATGGGGGAACCCCGCTTCCTTGGTTGAACAGAACTGCAGAAAATGTGGGGGAAAAAACATCCCAAAAGTCAGAGTCGGGAATCACAGCATATGCCCGAACCAGGAATCTTCCTGCCCTGAGAAGGGCAATGTCTCAGGGAGAAACTTCTATCTATTTCAGCAGACAAGTGCTCCGGGGATTTCTGTAGACCCAGGAAGTCTGCTGAAGGATGACTGGCGTGAGAGGAAAGACTTGTGTGGCTTCTGCCACAAAGTCCTAATTTGCAACATCTGGTTGCAAATCCCATGTGAGTTGAAATCCACCGATGTGATCCATGGGTGTATATTCCCACAAAATGGCTACACATTTGGACTGGGCCTTAGTTTCTGGGTGGGTAGACTTCTGGTACTTAACAACAAGGCTGTATCAAATCACAATAATGTTAAGGCTTTGAAATGTCATGTTTTTGATTTAGATTTAGATTTGGAGCATTACCTTCTTCATCAAGACTAGAATAGCTTTGCCCCTCTGTAAGCAAGTCATGTTTTTCATCTTTCCAGTCTTGGCTAACTGCAGATACAAATTCTTGTGACGTAGCTTTTAGAGCAGCAATAGAATTGCAACGCTTCTTGGAGGGAGAGGACTTTAAAGCTGCATATGAAAAAGTTGAACATTAAGACAGATAATTTAAGTATGGACTCTCCTTGTAAACCAATTGGTAGAATAATCAATTGGTAGAATTTTCATTGTTAGACCATCACTGATCACAGTCCCTTTTTATTCCAAATCACACTGCTGCTGTCTGCCACAAAATCTTAGAGATTTGAACAAATTACTCAAATAATTGCAATTATCCCAAATACTACTGCTAACTGGTAGATGTGGGGATGAAAGAAGGAAAGCCCACTTGTATGCCTTATGGCGATCTTACATAGGCACTGTATAGGGAAGGATCTTGCTCACTGAGTCGAGCATACAACTTGTGCTTCAATAATGCATTTTACAAAAGTATACCGGTAGGTAACATCTAATAGGTAGACAGCAGCCAGATCCCAAGGCTTGCTGAATTCACAAATAAGCAGTTAGAATAGTGTGTTACCTGCTATTTTATTTATTTATTTATTTAAAAGTTTCATATCCTGCCTTTTCACAACAACTCAAGGTGGCTAAAATAATTCGTAATAAATAATACAGAATAAAATCAAATACACAATTTTAAAGATAATTCAAAAACAATGCATCAAACAAAGAAAAGCCAGCACACATCCCTGACAACCTCACTCAAACCCCATAGCAGCGTAGAGCTGATGCAATTAAAACAGCAATATAAACTATTAAATCAGGAAGCCCGGATAAAAACTAGCAAATCAGCATCAGTAAAAATAGTAATAAAAAGCCATAATCAGTACTAGAAAAAGGCAGCTCACTCCCCCAAACCCCACCCTCACTCAGAATGCCAAGTGAAATAAAACTATCTTCAACCCCCACTCACCCACCCACCCACCCACCCAAATGTCTCTAAAGGAGGAGATAGTTCATAAGGGAGGCAGTTTCATAGTTGCAGTGCCACCACAGAAAAAGCCCTGCTTCTCGCCGTCACCCATGTAACTTCTGTTAAGGTCGACACTCAAAGCAGAAGGCCTTCTAACTGCTATGCTAGTAGAATGTCAGATATACGAAACACCAGCAGTGGATGGATATTAATATTATATTTTCAATGAATTTTACTTTGGAATCAAGGGGAAGAAATACCAACACAAAATGTTATGGTCAGACTGTTAAAACTGGACTACACATTACTTTCATCACGCAGAGACTGCTTCCACAAGAAGATCACTAATCTAATGTTTAAAATGGTCTCCACTTCTTAGTTCCTCTCACATGGTGCATTCACTATCAATGCTAGCCATCCTGCACAGGATGCTTTCAAGAAGTCTCCATGTTATAATGTGATGTTTAGACGAGCTTTAAATAATGATGAAAGGATACCTACCCTGATTTTTTTTGAACACTCTGGAACTCATAAACTTTAAAAACCTGTCAGCATAAAAACTTGGTCTGTGGACTGAAACTGTGTCCTACAAGACAAATAAAAAATAGTCATTAATATTAGGGCAATCAGACAAAAAGTAGAGTAACATTAGACCACATAATCCATGGGGGAGGAAGTTTTTAAACTGAGCTGTGAAACCTTCACCTTTCATGGAAATAAAATTCAATGCTTACCTGCCATAAAGTTATCATTGGCAAAATGAACTGGTTTCCTTCAATCCAATAATTTTCATAATAATATTTACAGAAAATCAAATTCATTTTTAGCAACTTGTCTAGTTTAAGATTACTCCCTCTATTTAAACACTGAAATGTTATCTTTATGCCTTTCTCCATTTTCTCGCAAATCTGCAGTGAAGACAGACACTCCAAATACAATTGCATGAATAAATGGCAACTGTATGGATTTGTATGGGTGCTACTCTGGATGAGGTGAAAATATAGTTGAAGTCGGAAAATGTATCTCAATTTGATGAATTACTTCCAGAGGGTCCGTTGACCTTTAGGAGAGGCTTTTCAGGGATCATAGGAGACTGATGTTGGGAGGGGGGGTTAAGAAAGTTCCCTTCCATGAACTTACTTCTGCTTGCACAAGTTCTAGATGCAGCAGTGGGTAGGATGGAGGGCTCCAGGGGAGGCTTAATCCATTGAAATGGGGCAGAGGTACAGATCTAATTTTCGAGAAGGCACAGGTAATAATAACAACCTTCAACAACATACGGTAATGACACACGGACTATAAAAATGTAGCATTTAATTATCGGCACCAGGCAATAATTAATAAAATCGCATATCCAAAAGTTCTAAGAATCTAAAAATATGGCTTACCCCATCATAAACAAGTGCTTTCCAGGAATGTTCCAATTTCTTTATTAACCTGATAACATGGCAACAAAACTTAGTTTAGCAAAATATGCTCCTTCATCTTAGTTTCATCTAACAGATAAATAGGTATCCAAAGAGTATTATTCTACATTACCTATAAGACTGCAGAATATCAATAATGCCTGTAAATAGCAGCAGCTTTTCTCCTCTGTGGCTTTTAGCTGGAATGCCTCCCATTCTGATGGCAGCAACAAAGTAATTATGAGACATTGTACATTAGGCCTTTTAAAAATCATAACTGAAACGCATGAGAAACTAAAAAGAACAGAATCAATGTTCTTTAGATTTAACTCAATACCACATGCCAACGGCTACGTGACATGAGGAACAAAATGGATTTTAAGCAGACTCCTTTTTATTTTCATATACAGTACAGTACTTTGTTATTGTTCTTGTCTGGATAACCAAACCAGATACAATGTATCTCCTTACAGACAATTAATCTTACAGATAAGATAATCATGTATTACTCCTCCATAATTGCACTGACAATGGTCAGAATTTAAAGAGGCACCTGAGCTTGTGTGTTTTTAAGATGATGGATAAACCTTTCTGGCCTTGAGTGGAATACGTTAGATGCTTTTTCAGAGGGAATTTGATTTAATCTACAATTCTATCATTCACAAACTGAAAGCTAGAGAGGCTATTTTGGATGCAATATTCATGAAAAACCATTTGAAATATCTCATTACTTTTTAAAAAAGTAGTTTGGGACTTACGTATTGGTACTTTCTGTGATGACACAGTCCCCAGATTTTCCTGGACCCTGTATGGACTCCATAGCTGTAGAATAAAGAACCCTCTGCCCTCCTGGACGTTTAGAATCAGATGCATTCTGAGAATTTTCGCCTTCTCTTTCTTTTGCAGCACTGTCTAATATGTGGATTCCAAGCAGCAAACTATAATCCATTATTTTAAAACTTTCCAGCACCTATTAATGAAATATTTTTAGATTGATGTTGGTTACATTGTAAAAACTAAAGGCCATAGCCACAGGAGCATACAAGTAAAACAAAATGAGCACATACTAAACAGAATAGAGAAATGATTTGCACTATTGAGTGTTCCAATGGTAAGGTATCAATTATAAAATCCAAAATCTCTCATTGACAGAATTATATGGAATTATACAAATTAGACAGGAGGTAAGGGACATACATTAGAAACTTGAACCCAGTAATATACAGTAGACGATTTAGTTTTCTGTGAAATGCAAGGAGTGCTGCATTTCTGCTATACATTTCAAAAAGCTTCAATAAGGACCAATTAATTTTTATTGATTGTTGAATTCGATACAATTGTACAGTAAAAATGCAACTCACCACAGACAAACCAATAAAAAAGAAAGAAAAAAAGATTAATTGTCAAGAGGAGACCAATGCAATACAAAGGCATTTAGGCATTAATACAAGTGTCCTTCCAAAACCGCTGAACCATGAGGTGTCGATCGAAAGGTCGGCAGTTCGAATCCGCAACGGGGTGAGCTCTCGTTGCTTGGCTAGCTCCTGCCAACCTAGCAGTTCCAAAGCATGTTAATGTGAGTAGATAAATAGGTACCGCTTGCGGGAAGGTAAACAGCGCTCCGTGTTCCAGCTGCATGCTATGCGCTGCGGCAAGGAGAGTCATGCCGGCCACATGACCACGGAGGCGTCTTCGGACAACGCTGGCTCTTCGGCTTTGAAATGGAGATGAGCACCACACCCTAGAGTCGGACACGACTGGACTTAATTGTCAGGGGTCACCTTTACCTTTTTACAGGTGGGGCGTTGCTGTTTTTATGATGTTTTAATTGTAATAATTTTTAAATCAATTTTTAGATGTTGTCTTTATTAGTTTTTGTTAACTGTTTTTATTGTTTTGAAACTAACTATTTATGTATGTATTTTTTTGGTATTGTATTTTTAACATCTTTTTAACATGTATTTTTTTCTGTTGTAAGCCGCCTTGGGTCCCTTCAGGGAGAAAGGCGGGATAGAAATATTGTAAATAACAGAAGGTAGTCCATAAGCAATTAATGTGTTAAGCTACGAGAAGGTTTGGTTCTCATTGTGTTATTTTCCAAGTGTGGAGAAAAGAGGGTACGAAGTTCAGATGATAGTTTGGATTTCTATGATAACCATCCAGCAAAAGCTATTTCATACAAGCAAGGTTAAGCTGCAATAATCACAGTTTAGAGAAGTGGTCTATTGTTAACATGTTTTGTGGGAGTGGGTAAGAGAAAAGGGATGTTCAGCATGAACCTGTTATATTCTAAGGTTAATCATTAGTATATTTTATACACACAAAATGAAATCCTTTCAGATCATCAGCAAATGCTGTACTTGCCACTGTAAGGAGAGCAGAATGCAATACAGAAAGGAACCAGCTGCTGGTAATAGTGAGTGAGTGAGTGAGTGAGTGAGTGAGTGAGTGAGTGAGTGAGTGAGTGAGTGAGTGAGTGAGTGAGAAATTTCTTGATTCCGGTAATGGAAAATAGCAGTTAGATAGAACAATAGGAAAACTGTTACTCTTACTCTTGTTAATCTTTTTGTACTTTTTAATCTTCAAACACAAAGCTATTAGAAGCCTGCAGTCAAAGAACTGCAGGCTACTTTTAATCAATATGTGAAATTCAGCACCTGTCCGACTCCATCTTCACTTTAACTGCCCCCTAGGTTCAAGACAAAATTCTCAAGCTACAATGGCAGCAGTAGCTGAATCCTCCCTTTTATGTAGTTTTGTAACCTTTACAGATGTCAGACTGCTGTGCAAAGCTACTCCTATATGTACCACCGGTGTGAGGTTTTATCTCACTCACTGACAACTTTTCCTTCCCCCTCAAAAGTTAGGCCACAACCATTCTGACAGCATTGTGCTCTTAGCAGTTGGGAATGTCCTCAATCATTCCATGTCATCACGCCAGCTCAACCAATGACGTTTCACTCCCACAAACATAATGCAAATATAGATTATCTATAAAGAGCAAACTCTTTTAAACCACACAGCATAAAGGCACTACTTCTTCCTGGGAATGCCAGTTTTCATGAAAAGGATAACTTACTAGTCATCGTGGCTATGAAGAAAGGACTGGCAGAGGCTGGCAATGCCTGGTACACTGTTTGTTCCCCCAGTGGGCTCAATCTCTGAAATCCCACCTCTATTCAAAGTGGGCCACACATCATCAGCCTCTTAATGAGACATCACATGTATATAAAGCATCTGTGCACCCCTGCTCCCCCTGGATTCTAATCTGTTTTGTTTATCCAGCATCCTTTGTAGTCAGGCAGTAACTTTCCACTTCCAGCTTGGATTAAGTGTCCCCTTGTTCCTCTACTTCATGGAAGAACACATTTCCCTGAATAATGGCAAGGCAGTGCAATGTGGTGGTTCCCAATGGAGGAATCCGGAGATGGCTGATAAAATATGTTCATGCACAAAGCTGTCTTAGACTGACCAAGTCAGACTACTGGTCCATCTAGCCCTGTAAAGTCTGCTCTGACTGCACTTTACCAAAGTCTTAGGCAGTCTTTTCTACCCCTCATACCAGAGGGGACTGGAGAAGATGTCAAGAATTGAACCAGGGATTTTCTACATGCAAACCAATGACCTACCAGTCTGGATTTCCTTGCTTTGGCACACATATGCTCAACGAATGCAGTTCTTAGATTTAATTTCTCACAGTATTCTTTTTCTAATAAAATCAAAGACAATACAGTACTGACTGTGGCAAGCAGTGTTATTCTCAATGATACAAACATCAAGATAATTGTCCTATTTATTCAATAGTCCTATTTATACAACTATGACTAGATCAAATGTAGTTTCTCCTGACCCTCCTATCAATGGGTTTAAAATATGCTTGTCCAATATTACATTGTACATGAAAAAAATTAGCACTCCCTAGCACGCCCAGAACCAAACTGAATTCATGCTTATAAATATTTATTTACATACAATCTTGGGACTCTGCCCAATTTTCTTTTCCTTTTGTGTCAGTCTTACTCCGAGAAACAACAATTTGCCAACAGTATACAGAGTTGCTAATTCCCTTCTTCAGATAGACAGTAATATGGGAGTAATGACGAGCTGACTCACAAGAATACTGAGTGTATGAATACATCAAACGCTGTAGCCACTTAATTAACATGCTGATTATATACATGTGTGCCTACATTTCTGTTTGTGATGCCATCGCAATGCTAGAATACTATCATGCTTTGTCATGGTGTTCTGCAAGAAAAGTAGGTATACTGCATTAAGCACTGGCAAAATAAATCAGGGGATTGTGACAAAACCCTCTAATATCTCCTACAATTTGCCCAAGGAAATCTTTGAAGTCACTGCAAAGTACGTTTTGGACGACATTAGGTTATAAGACATATAAACATTAGCCTTCACTTGTGTTCGTGTTATTACTTAAAAAGCTGAAATTTAATTTTTAATTTAGATTTATTACAAGTGTTCTGATTAGAATATAAACACACCTTAAGCCGGGTGAACTGCCTTTTTAAAAAGAGAAAGCTATAGCTGCTTCTGCAGACTATTAGGATGAAACCACAGCACCAACTTCCCACATAGTCCCATTAATACAAGGCACATTTTCAGTGAAAGTTAACATTTTGTTACTGACAGATGGCTTGTTTTTTTTTCCTTCTGCAGAAACAAAACATTATCTTAGCATTAGCGAATGAATAGCTTATTTCAACACCATTGGTGTCCAATGGATTACAGCAAATCACCCAAGTGGGTAAGAAAGGACATATGTCATATCGATAACTAAACTGCAGCATAGCCTATATTTACACCACACCAGGATAAACATTTGGAAATGTAAGCAATTCAAAACGTTGACGTCAGTCGAATGGGAAGGTACATTTGCTTCACTCTTCCATAAAGCTAATATTTAATTGGGAAGTTATGCCACTTTTTATGCTGGTCTAACACACATTTGGTTGTGGCTCAAAGCTTAGAAGAATTATGACTGAACAGCTTTATTGTGCTAGCCATAGGCCTCAGCAATTTTCAAGTATAAAGCGTGCTTAAACTCTGAAATGCAAACATACAGAGATGAAAATGTATGACCAGTATAGAAAATAGGATACTTAATATAAGAAACACAAAATAATATCGTTAAAAAGTATAACTTAAAAAAAGAGATGCAGCAATCACTTATTCTTATGATGGAATTAAGATTACACACAACCTTTTTGAAATAATTCTTTGCTTTACAACATCCCAGAGCCCTTAACCAGTTTCAGCAACCACTACACAATGGCAAATATACCGTATTTCTTCGAGTCTAAGGCGCCATCGATTCTAAGGCGCACCTTTACTTTCAGTACCACCAGCAGGGGAAAAAAAATCCATCGATTGTAAGACTCACCTCCCTTCATTGAATCTACCCGTTCAGCACCAACTCTCCCCAGCATGTCTCCTGCAGCTGAGGATGACTGAGTGCACTGCCTTTGCAATTTCCTTCATTACCTGGGCTTGGGGGAGCTTCAGGGAGGCCTGTGCAACCCTCTGCAGGCCTCCCTGATCTTCAGTTTGGCGAAAAACAGCTATTTTTGGCCATTTCTGGTTTTTGCGAAAACCGGAAATGGCTGAAAATCACCGGTTTTTGCCGAACTGAAGATCAGGGAGGCCTGCAGAGGGTCGCACAGGTCTCCCTGAAGCTCCCCCAAGCCCCAGTAAGTAAGAAGATAGCATTTTGGGGTGCTTTTTGGAGACCTTCGATTCTAAGACGCACCCCACTTTTTGAAATGCTTAATTGGGAAAAAACATGCGTCTTAGAATTGAAGAAATACAGTAGCTACTGTTTGGTGGTGGTGGTGGTGATGTCCTTAAAATCCACTAAGAGATCATCAAAAGATTAAATATTCAGAACTTTTAATAGATGCTACTCAATTTTGAATTACTTGTATGTATACAGTATGCTGTAGTAACTCAGGAAATGGTTTCAGATTTTTCAGGACAAGCACATAAGACACCCAGATAAGATATTTTTCTCTCTATCTGGGAGAAAACTACCATTGGGGAAAGCCAATCCTCTAATGGCCAATTACAGTCTCCTTGTTAAGGTACAGATGTTTCTGTATCCCACAATGGCACATAACAGAACAAAAGTACCAACATCTAACCTCTGTTCATTTCTCCAACCCAGCAGATCCTCATGACCAGAAGACATCTCCTGTTCTTACTATACTGTATATACCTATCCTAGACTGAATGAAGACAGTAATCCATAACAAGAACTAGAGACAGCTTAGAGTTGAAGAATGGGGCCAATTGATTAAGCCCTACTTCTTTAAAGAAATGCTTCCAACATGACTGGTTAAGGATTAGGGCAGTCCAAAGGGGCAACTATAAAGCAAAGCATATCACTATACAAAGTACCTGAACGATATTATTCCAAAACAGAACAGTTAAACCTGTTGTTTGCTATTGCAAGTTTGTCTTACTTTAGGACTACACAAGTAATAAGGGATATATAGGATTCAGTGAATCAGTAGCAAAAGAGATATAGAGACTGGAGTGAAGGGAGCCTCTTGAAAGGCACCAATAGTGCATCTTCTCTTTCCTTGCAGAGGTAGAGTATGGATGCAAAAATTGCTTCACATGTATTACCTTTATGTAATGCTTATTAACAACCCTACAAGGTATGTGTTATTATCTCCATATTATAAGCTGGGGAGTTGAGGCTAAGAGGGAGTAGCTTGCCAAAGGTCACTTAGTAGGAATTCATGGCAGAATGAAATCTGAACCAAGGAAGTCCTGATTCACAGCTCAGACTCTTAAATACTATACTATACAGGCTCTATGTAGGCAGGTACACATTTTCAGGCTTTGTAAAGTCAAAGGGCTCTATTTTAAGCAGAAATATTTTTAACACATAGGAAATATAAATATCTGAGAAACATTTTGAGCTCTGAATTATTATTTCTTACAACAGTGTTTCTCAAACTATGTAGCAGGGCATGGAGGTTTGCTAACTTGGCCATCACAGGCTAAGCAGTTGCCATGGACCTCAACTATCTGGTTAGCAGGAGGCATCCCAGCTTTTCTGGCTGAGCAGCAACCAGAAGGGAACAAGATGCCCTATCTACCATAGTCTTTGCTTTCTGTTACCTCTGCTGATGTATACCTTCCTATCCTCTAATCCCAGACTCTAGTACAAGAGGGCAAATAGTGGCAGTCCAGTGGAGACCCATTCAGAGGCAAGCCAAGAATCTTACAGCACTTGATGACTAGAAAAATTCTTACAGCACTTGATGACTAGAAGAAGCTGCATCATCACTTAGAGCATGGGCCTCCAAACCCCGGCCCATGGGCCGGATCCAGCACACCAGAAAACGACATCTGGGTGTAGCGCAGCGGTGGCGGAGCTTACCGTTCCACCCCGCTGCCTCCTATCATCGCAGCTGATCTTTGCCAATCTTTGCAGAAACTCACGCCAGGCAGTCGCTTCCACTGCATGTCGCTACAGACGGCTCTGCGCCCCAATTTCCTGGGGGAAGCGAGTCTCTGCAAAGATCGGCTGTGATGATAGGAGGCTGCGGGGCAGAATGGTAAGGCTCCGCCACCACCACACTCGGACACCGTTTTCAGACAGACAGCAGGTCGCCGTTTGGAGACTGCTGACTTAGAGAATCCAGTCAGTCTATCAGCCCTCCAGAGTGCAAGGCTGGATTTACCAATAGACAGATAGGCACATGCCTAAGTTCTAAAAATGTCAGGCGCCTCAACATCTTTGACAGAAGAGGAAAAGACAAAAAAAAATCCTGCTTAACAAAGAATATTGTGCAGGAGAAGCCCTTGCCTACTGGATGGATTTTTAACTGCTTTTGCACAAAGAACTCTTTTAGCTGCCTTGCCAAGTAACAAACTAAAACATGGATGCTTATGAATGATTTTATGCATTTACGGTAAATTCACAAATTTTAGAAATTGAATTTATGAAAGATTTTGGCCCAGCTCACACTGTGCACCAGTAACAGAAAGCTGAGTTTGAGAAGTAAAAAGGGCTTCTACAAACCTAAATTTGAGTCTCTTAAAAGTGAAAAGATGTCCTGGGACACATGACACATTTGCAACAACACGGAAAAAGAAAAGGCTGGGATTTCTTATCAAGAGTAGGATTTTGGTTTGTTTGTTTGCAGAAAGAGTGCTATGTTCCATCTTCCTTTTCAAGTTTTATAACGCACACAAATTCTGAAAATCTAGTGGTGGGGATCCAAAGAGTCCTGTTTGTTCACCACAATGGTTCCATGCACGTATTGGGACTTTTAGGATCTCCCCTTCCAAGTGCAGCTCCTTGTACAGCTCTTTGGATGCAACCCTAAGTTCAAAAGTTTGAGAAACACTGTTTTACAAGATAGATTAAATATTTGGTTTTGGGTGTTAAATGAAGTTCTTGGAATTATTTAAAATCCCACAGTCCTAATTCTTTTTCAGAGATGTATTTTGTTTGGGAAAAGATCCATCAATTCAGCCTGGAATGAAACTAGCACCAGCATAAACGGAAAGAAGAGCGTCCTGCTGCTTCAAACACTGCTCCAGGGTTTATGCTATCAGAACTTCTCCTTTCTCCCAAATACTTGAAACATTAAACAAAACAGCTTTTGACCTCATTCTCCCAAAGCCTAGAATCAGGAATGATTTATATGTGGAATGAAAGAAGTAAAAACACACAGTGAAATTCAATATCCTATTATGATGAAAGCATTTCCTGAATATCAGTATGATAGTCAGATAGTATGGAGTGAGCCCAAGAGAACACTGATGGAGACCCTGATTCTAGGGAGCAGCGGATGATGACTGAACATAATTTGGAAAGAGAGCCCACAATGCAGATATGTTAGACTGTTAGCACTCTACCTCCAAGTTCAATGACAGAATGCCACTGAATACCAGTTGCAGGGGAGCAATAGCAGGAGAGATATATGCCTCTCTCTCTCTTGCTTGTGGGCTTTCCAGAGGCAGCTCATGGTCCACTGTGGGAAACAGGATGCTGGACTAGAGGAACCCTTGGTCTGATCCACTAGGGCAGCATTTCTCAAAGTTCTACAGGGGAGTTTACTCCCCTGTAAGTCCTGGCGGGGGCAGGGCGATGTTGGAGGCAGCGCTCCAGGATCTTGTCCGCCCCCGTTCCAAAAACATTTCTTTTAAATGAACCTGTTTGTCCTGCCAGCTCCCCAAAAGGGTCCTGGAGGGCCTGCTGCAGTGGCAATTGCATCAAAAGCCAACTTCTGTTTTTTGCCCAAAAATGCAATCGGCTTTGGAACGAGATCACCACTGTTTAGAACCTTGGAGAGTCTTGCGGAGGCAGCAACAGCCCCCTGGACCCTTCGGGAAGCTGGCAGGACAACCAGGTACACTGAAAAAAAGTGTTTTTGAGTCGGGTGGGTGCGATTCTGCAGCGCCATCCCTGACGCTGGAGCTGGCCACCCCCCTTAAGGTGATATCGGCCACTTCCAGAAAAAGTGGTGGGTCGTGATCCACCACTTTGAGAACCCCTGCACTAGGGTTCTTCTTATGTTCCAAGGACAGAAGAAGCACATAGGTTTCTAGAGTAGACATTCCTAGGCATTCTGCATAATCACTAATTGCTTGAGTTCATGAAATATACATTGCTAGAGACTAAGAGGGAGAACAATGTCCTTTGTTAGGAAAAATGCTGATGAGCATGCAGCTGATTATTAGATCATCTTCAACTTGATGCTCAAGATTCAAACAAAAGGTAGCCTTTATGCTCACTAACAAAAAACTTGACACAGTGCTGGAGCGTGCCAACAAACAGTACTCTGCCCATGCGGTACACCCTTTTCATCCTAGAACTCATCTCAACCATTACATTTTTTATCAGACCACATTCATGTGATTCACATTTTAATCTAACTACATTGACGGTGCAATCCTGCTCTATTATCGGGTGGCGGACCTAGCGTTCTGTCACCCGTAATAGTTGCAAACGTGCCGTAAAGCACATTTGCGGACTACTTTAGAGCCGGGAACGGCACAAGGCCGGCCTTCCCAGCTCCGCCGCCCGAAGACTTGGCCCTCCGCCGGACCCAAGCCCGGTAGGACCCAGCAGATGGGGGGGAGGATCAGCGGAGGGGGGGGACGGCGGCCATAGGCCCAGCTGCCCCAGGCGGGGGCGGGGGCATGGCTGCCATATCCTGGTCCCCGCCGGGCGGCTGGGCCGTTACATAGCCTCCTCCGACTTCGCCAGCAAAATAGCTAGCGGAAATCCGAGGAGGCCTATTGGCCCCAGCCGCCATTACACTCAGGGAAGGGGACGAGCGTCCCCTTCCCCGAGTAGACTTTCTGCCGCGGTCTACCTGCTGCAGGTTGCCTGCAGCGGAGCACGGGATCTGGCGGACGGCCCCGCCCGCCCGCCCAATCTTTACACTGTAATTGGGCTGTAAATCTTGTATGAGTTCCATTCTGCTTCATAACAGGAAGGTTGGTACAATCTTCCTGCCACACTTAAATTACTCTGTGATCACTCCCGATTACACATGGGATATTTTGTTTCAGATATACATAAATGGGACACAGCAATTGGTCTTGGCATCCCAGTAAGTGGACACATAGCAAAAAACCCATGGTCCACTGTGTAAGATCAACATAATTATCTGCACACGGGTTTCATGATAATTCCCAAATTACATCACACGTGTAAGTGTTTTCTGTGTAGCAATTTTTAGTGTGTGACGGTACTGCTACCTTTCTTGTCAAGAAAGGTTTCATACACTCTGGTAAGAAATTGAGGCCGTTTTTAGTTGTTGTATTAGGTTAGTTGATGTATGAGTATAAGAATAGATTACTCTGCAATTAGGCAGGGTACAACTAATTATAAGTATAAGTGGCTAATCCGGTTCGTTTCTGTTATTCTGTACTTTTCTTTCTTGTTTTCTTTTTCTGTATTCTGTTTTTTATGTATTATAATAAAATAAAAATAATTTTCTAAAAAAGAAAAAAGAAAGGTTTCATACACTGGAACTACAGGGTTCTTCCTTGCAATAACAAGATGTTTTAGTCTACATTCTAGTCCCTGCCTTGCCTCCTAGAAAAGAGTTCTAAAACATACGTGGAAATTGTAGCCACAAACTTTAGCCTATTAATTGATGAAACTTACAGAAGCAACTGATAAATATGGATAAATATACAGATCCTAGGAGATCCAATTGGACAAAAACAAGAGAATGAACCAATGGGAAATATAAAAAAGATGAAATTTTAGCAATATTTGAAAACTCAAAACAATAAGACTAGGCAGATGATAAAATCTGAAATCAATATGAACACCAAGATCTCAAGCTTGAGAAGAAAAAGAAATAGTATCATCACTAATAGAAAATGAAACCACAGGAATGGGAAGCAAAGATTAGAGGAAACGTAAGAGTTCTCTCTGAGCAGAGCCAAGTGGAAATAGCAAGAAGGCAGGGTGAGTGATTGACCAAAGAAGGTAAGGTTGGCGATAGAAAAACCGAATGTCATCAGTGTCTTATAACAGGATAACTAGAGTCTGAACCAAAATCTATTGGTAGCAAAAGATTTAACTTACTCGGCAATCCCTCTGTAGTGTTTTCATCAGTGCACTATAGGTTTCTGAGTCAAAATATAATCCTTCATGCATGTCTTGCAAAAAATCCAAGTCTTTAAAAGTGGGGTTGGACTTCTCTCGCTCTTTCCTGGACGCTCTTCTTTTGTATGTGGAGCCTTTCAAGTCATAGGTGAAGTGCATTTTCAGAGCTCGAGGCAGAACATTGTTCATCACAACTATCCTGATATTAATACCCCCTGACTGAACACAATATAGTCCATAAAATTTTGGTAAGAGTGTTCTTGGATTCTGGTTGAGATTCTTTGAAAGAAAAAACAAACAAACAAGCAACATTACAATCGTTCACACTTAAGGTAAGACTTCTATAGCATTTTAACTTAAGACAGGGGGATCAGTTCAAATCTAAGCACGTCAGCAACATTTTTTTAAACTACCCATTAAAGTTTTGGATTGTATTTGTTCAGAACATTCTGAACTTTAACAAATGGTTTTCTCTTACAGTGCAATCCTATCCAACTTACACCACTGGTGTAACCAGCGGGGGAGGGCAGGGCGGAGGGCTTTGTAGGGGAGATTTAAATCCCCTTTGAACCCCCCTTTGGAGGTGATTTGAATCCCCTTTCCGTTCTGGGGCCTCCTCTTCTCACTGCACCGCTGGTTACACCAGTGGTGTAAGTTGGATAGGACTGCACTGTTAGACAGTTTCTACTCTTAGGACCAGTGAATACCTCAATGCTCTTAGGCTGCAATCCTATGCACATTTATTTGGACAGTAAGCCACAATGAAGTCAGTAGCACTTACTTCTGTGTAAAAATGTTTAAGATAGGGCTATCAGTCTTCTAACACAATTAAAAGACTGGGAATGGGCGGCTACACACTGTTCCCCTGCTGCCAATTCAAGGTGTTAATTCCCCACATCTGTCTTAACCTTGGTTAAGAATGTCACTGGCACTCACATTAACCATGGTAAACAATAACCAGAGTTCCCTCTAAGTCAGTGATTTTGATCCCTACTTTAGAGGGCCACCTGGTGAGTAATGATGAAAGTTTGCGTCAGTGCTGATATCATACTTAGCCATGTTTACGACAGCTAGGAAGTAAATCTTGCTAAAGAACAGAAGAGCATCCAAATTGCCAATACTAATGCAAACAGGACTTCAGAATTGTGAATAGCAATGCCCACATTGCATAGATGATCTATTAGTGTTGTGTCAGTTATACCAGCTGTTATAGTTAAGGGTCTGTTGAACTTAAATTTTCTTGTGTATAATTAGATTAAGAGTCCAAATAGAGAAAAAATAGTAAAAATTACATGCACACACTGACAAAAGAAAGAAAAAACCAAGCAAACAGGAGAAGCCCAAAACATGAATTTATTTACCATGTAGTAACCAGGCAACAGCTTCTGAAGGAACTCAGCTTCTTTGTGTTGTACGGTTTTGATGATGAACTCATCATCACTAGTGACAAAGAACAAGGATCCACTTGCACCAGGGTTGGATAGTTCTATTAGAGGTTCACTGCAAATTGAATACTGAACACAGGAAAAAAAAGACATTTAATGCCACTCTGAGTGGTACAGATCAAATAATACATTTTTAAAGAAGCAGGTAAAGCTTGTAAGGTGGTCAAGGAGAACTTTAGGTCCCCTGTGTTTAAAATTCCATAATACTCAGTTATTTTTGAAAAGCCAGCCACAGTTGACACTTGCTGAAGAACAAAACTGGTTCTTCCCTATTTCCCAGTGTGTTGTTTCCTTTGCCAGAATTGGCACATGAGAATCTCACAAGACTTTTCAGGTGCTGTTTTTAAATCTTTCCTTACTATTAGGCACACATGTTTGGGAACTCGGGGGCAAGAACAATTAAAATCTACAGAACCTATGCAAAAGCACAATTCTCATCTTGCCCAACTCCCTTTTCTTGCACAAGATACATTCCTAGCAGATTGAAGGAATCTCTCAGTTGATCTCATGGGGCTAGATTGAGGAATTTGACTCTTGATGAATCTTACAAAAAAACAGAGGAATGGAAATTTAAATAACCATTGTTGAATTGAGACTGTGAGCAATGTGTTATTACAGTAAGTTATCCTGTGAATCTTAGTTTTATTATGCTTAAGGTTCATTCCTATGTGTATATGCTAAACATCACTTGCTGCAGTGACAAGTCTTGAAGAAAAATAGATCCCCATGTGTCAGCCAACTAGATCTAATTTTCTTATTAAGAGGTTCACGAAGGAAAGAGGCAAAAGTACTGCAGTAGAAATTCACTTAATAAGAAAAGAGCAAGTCCCCACTTAAAGTTGTTTCATCTAAAGTCGTTTCATTTTAAAATTGATGGGAAAATGCCATAGGAATGTTTATCAAAAACTTTAAGGGCGCAATCCCGTACAAAGAAAGGACGGCAGAGTGAGTGTTCCACAGTTCTAAGCCATCGCAAACGTGCCGTAAAGCACGTTCACAACGACTTTAGGGTAAGGGTGGTCAGCACAGAGGCTGGCCGCCCTCACTCCGCCGCCGCATCGTCCCAGTGGCCACCGGAGGAGGTAAGTGATCCCCCAGCGGGGGCGGTCCAAGCGGCGAGGGAGGGGGCAATTGGTCGAGCCAGCCCGGGGGGTGGGGATGGCGGCCGACATATCCCCTTCCCGGGCCGGATCCGCCATTACACAGCCTCCGACTTCCGCCAGCGAAATAGTTGGCAGAAATCCGAGGAGGCCCATTGAGGCCTCCCCGTGCTACATCCAGGAGAAGGGGACAAACGAGGAGATCCCGGGAAACGGGGATAGGATCCGAAGGGCGGCCTGGCTGGATACTTAGGCAGGATTGGGCTGTATGTGAGGACTTGCTGTATCTATCTAGGATACATAGTCCTATTAGAACAAATAGTATTTATATTTTGACAATTCTGGTTACAAAGTAGGTTTAACTAGGTTAAAAAGGGAATCTAGCTTAAAGCGCATCCATTTTCTCTTCATGGACAATAAGAGGAAGAAATCATCTTGCTGCATTGGGTTCATGCCTCTCGCATCCCAATCCTAGTCAACTTTCTAACACTGGGCATGCGCAACATCCGGGGGGGGGGGGAATAATGAAGGCCTCCTCAAGGTAAGGAAACTTTTGTTCCCTTACCCTGAGGCTGCATCAGTGCTGGAAAGTTGAATTGGGCTGTCAGTCTCTACCAAGATCACCAAGTTTATGAAATATTCTCAATTTTCTATTCTTTGAAATAAGATGGCATTCCTAATTATGAAAGTTTTCTATCTACATATTTTCAAGAGCCATACCAAAGCATCAGTTTGCAAAGCATCAAAGCATCAGCCAAAAAGTGGGTGAGCAGCAGCTGGGGGTGGGTGGGTTTGCTTTCTTGCCGCGGCGACACTGAGCCTGGCTGCGCCGCGGCAAAAAACCACACCTGGTTGTTTTTAGGCCATTTGCAGGATCCACCCTGCAAACGGCCTAAAAGTGGCCAGAAAACCGCGTGAGGTGGTGGTGGTGCTTTTTGGGCGTGCTGCTGCCAAAATGCCGCCGAATCCGAACCCCCTGCGCCTGGGGGTCCACCGCCCCCCCTAACAATGCCACTGGTTTGAAAGTCGCCCAGTCATGTTCCAACTGATATTATCGTTTCTTTGACCTAGATTTTTTGTCTCCTAGAGATGATTCCTGACAGAGGTCCACTTTACACACAACCTATTCCCTACATTGATATCATCTCTTGGCCAGAAAATTGCACATACTCCACATGTATACTTTTTAAGAACAGTGGAGGTGCTATGAAACAGCAGATAACAATGGGAATATAAATTGGTTTTATCCAAACATATAGAACCATAATAAAACTTCAAGTCAGTTTAAAATGAACTCAACTAAATATGCAATTGCCATCTTTATACAACATGCCTTTGAGACTATTTTTTCTAGTTTGAGCAATGTCGATGGAAGAACCATAGGGGATCACAGCTCTAGGACTGCGGGATTCTAGTGGTATCAGCGTAGTGTCTTCTGATGATTCATGAGGTGGTGTAGTTGTGAGTCAGGACCCTAATTCTCCCTTTACCTATATATATATATATATATATATATATATATATATATATATATATTTATATTTATATTTATATTTATTTATAGTCACAATTTATTTGCACAAGTCATCCAAATGCATGCATTTTTTGCTTCCTTAGCACTACAGTGCTTCCCTGCTATACATTTTTGGCAGGAGAATAGAGGGTGGAAGTAAAGTTTCGACAGGAGAATAGAGGGTGGAAGTAAAGTTTCAGCAGTGTTGCACCCTGCCAATAAAAATCAAAGATACCCCCATTTTTGCCTCTTGATCTTTCACTGTATAAGAGAACAATTCCAATGTTTCTAGTTAGCCTGCTGTGAAAAGTTTAGTCTAAAGTGACTGACTTCATAGCCTGCATGGTGGAAAAGAGCTGAATTCGTAGGCTGCCGTAACATCGAACATAACATCTGCTTTGAAATTAAAATGCTGTTGGTTGAGCATAACCTCAAAATTCAGTTGTTTCATTGCTCAACAGACTGAAAATGGTTTAAGGTTCTGAGCAAGGGGAACATTTCCCTTTTTATTCTCTTATCACATTATTGCTTGTTATTCAATTAGAAGGGACACAGACTAATTGCACTTGATTTGGGCACATCACCTTGCCCTCAATGATGAGGTCATATCCCAAGATAAAAGCTACAAGTAATTGCCCCATTGCAGAGGACCACAAGCACAGTACAATGCTGCACATCTACAGTTGTGCTTAGAGCTATTCAGAACAGGCTGCCACAAAGGGATCTGAATGGGGCAATGCATGCATTTCTATTTGCAGTACCCCAGTGCTGCATGTTGACTTTGCCTGCACAGCTGATTCGCATGTAGAAACCTGTTGCTGCATATCTTTTGCTGTCACTGGATTAGTGTGCAAGTCTGCAAAATCAAGCACTGTATGAAAGCTTTTAAAAATATAGAGGTGATATTTTATGGGTTACGCGGTTTTTCCAGGTCAAGGTTGAAACAGATGGAAGCAATTTATTTATACTCTTGTTAGACAATTACAAGTCAATTAACAGATGGAAGTCTCTCAACTACAATTCAATCAGCAAAATCCACAGGAGTATTTAACTTCAACTGCAATATTCCAGTAGAAATAATGAGTTGAGCTACAGCTATACTGCTGAGCTATCAGTTAACACATTAGGTTTCAGGGCAGCCAATTAGAAGCTGAAATAATTAAATGCATGGCCAAGAACTAAATTATACACACGTCTTCAAAGATCTATGTCAAAATATGGATCACTCTCTGCCCTAACCTAGAATTCATGACTTTTTGTCCTGCAGACCTCTCTATTTCCATGCTCATTGGGGAGCCTCCTTAGGTGCCCAAAAAGAACAGATAATTTGGGTCAGGTGTGCGTGCAAGCATGGAAAACATAGAAAATACTTAATGTTCCTCCTCAGCTTCAAGTCAGGTACAAGTACTGAGAAATGGCACTTCAGCCACAAACATGCTCATTTCTTAGAGCAAAGTAATCCCCCCCCCTCCACAAACACAGTTGGTTCAGAAGCTCTGGTTCCCTCCCCTTTTTTCTGAAAATAAAAGTAAACTCTTACCAAGTAGTCATCTGGCTTGATGCCAAAAAGTTCTCTGAAGTAGCGGAAGGCTAGAGGCGCATACGTCTTGAATCTGAAGTCTGGATAATGGTGAGCAGGGGTCAGATTGCTCCCTTCACTGAAGTGAAAGAGACACTTGAAGTGTGTTTGTTTTTTAAAATATTATCTATATTATAAATCAAAATCTGGAACCAAACTAATCTGACTGTACAACCAACAACATACTGTATGAAGATTATTCCTAAGGTTATCAGATATTAGTCTAATATTTCCTCTAATCTTCTATCAGAGACGATTCTTATCAGCCATGTCACGGTTTCAGACATTAGCATCCCAAGAATCTTTGCCATTGGAACATGGAACATTAAGCATGTTTGAAAAAGTTCCTTTACTGTAGTGCAAACTCATGACAAACACACAGTTTTAATTTTGGGAATTAGTTACTTACTGCTGCATTAGAAAGAAGATAATCCAAGGGTTTTACTATAACAGAATAAAAAGTTGTGTCTTTACACAGTTTCACCTAAAAGTGCTGGTGTGCCACTGGAATACTACAAGATAGCTAGCTAGAGGGCTGTTCAGAACAAACTATTCAAGGGCATCATAAGTTCATGAAAGAGTCCAAAGTTTAAAAATACTGTTCCCTTTGCCAGATAGCTAAAAGAAAACAACCACACCCCAAGCTAACCATGTTGCCATTCTGGTGTTTTTCCCCCACCCATATTCTCTTCTTCTGGCTGTTTCACTGGACTGACTCTAGCCCTATCCTTTCAGTGTTCTGAGAGGTCACAAAGCACATATTTTTATTTTCTTGCTGATTCAGCACTTCACAGCACTTTATTCACTTGTCTCTATAGGTTTCACTGGAAGTGTGGCCTACATAACTTGGCTGAAGGTTCATCCATTTTACATGTGGCACTGATGTAATGATGCTGTTGATATTGCACATGGAAGGCAGAGAAGTAAGCCTATAAACAACTGGAGTGATCATGTCCAGTGACCAGGCCCATAACACATGAGTCATGCTTTGCCCACCCAGCACAGGATAGCCATGGGGCTTTTCCACAGATGCACTGTTAGAAAATATATTTTGAGAAGCATCGCTGATGCGGTTGTTTAAACACAGCTGTCAACAGAAATGAAACTGTTTTTCCAGCAGTTACAAAAAATGGCTAAACGTTCCAGGTGAAAAAGCAGGCTTTGTTTTTCAGCTGTGTATACCAGAGTACAAAATCTGAGCCTCTTGGAACAAAATTTGGATATTTTCATAGATGCATGGCATTAGCTCTTCAGTGGCCATTTCACCTGGCTGTTATACAACTTGAAAATTCTGATGCCTGAATTTGCTTGTTTTCCTTCCTCTTTTCTTTTTGCAAGATGTCCATTAGAATACATGCCTATGTAATTTTTTTAATCTATGCACCATGGTTATGTATGTGCTTTATAAATAATAATTATGTATCCTATATAAATACAATGTTTTTATAGCAACACTTGTAAAACAAAAATATAATAAACTTTATTGTTCAGTTATCTTGGCCATCCAATGAGTCTCTTGTTACAATCTACTGTATTTAACAAGAGTCACACTTCTAATATCCAGGAGATATAATCCTTCACATGAGAATGGGAGGAGGGGGAGAAGGGGAACCACTCCTCACTTGGTTCCTAGTCAGCAAGTTACAGGAGTTACAGCGCAATCCTATCCAACTTACACCACCAGTGTAACCAGCGGTGCATCGAGAACAGGAAGTCCCAGAATGGAAAGGGGATTCAAATCCCCCCATCCCCTTTTGGAGGGGATTTGAATTCCCTTTCCGTTCTGGGGCCTCCCGTTCTCGCTGCACCGCTGGTTGCACCAGTGGTGTAAGTTGGATAGGATTGCGCTGTTAACCTGCTATAAGTACTGTACATGAAACAGAGATATCACTTCCAACTACACAAAGTTATTTCCTAGCATCTGAATTAGCCAGTGGGACTTCTTTGTTGGCCCTATATCATCTTGGATATCAGGCATGATAAAAAGCCTTTACTTGGCTGTGAGTGTAAGCAACCAACAGTGTTGTCAGACATTAAGGCATTTTTACCCAAGGGTGTATATACACAACAAGAGTTAAATGCGTACACCTGAGGGCTGGGAGGAAATGATTAGCCGGGAGGCGGAGTGGAAGAGAAAGGAGTGTGCTGTCTTTTTATATAGAGCTATATAAGCTCACCCGCTTGCTCTCTCATACAGAGAGAGAGAGAGAGAGAGAGAGAGAGAGAGAGAGAGAGAGAGAGCGCAATCTGGAAGCAAGAACTTGAAAATACAGTACAATAGAAAGCTCTGTTGTAAACTGTTCATAATCTAATTTTAGAGATTAAAATCTTGCATATGGTTCCTAAACAATTATACTGATTTATTTTGCTGCCTAACAAAGCCACTCTTCAGAAAGTAGAGGAATTTACTGCAATGCAGGAACGCTAGGCCAGACTTAAGTTTGAGGTTTGCTTTGCCAGAACATGCAGTATAAGGAGCGAAGAGGGACTATAACTAGCTCACATACAGTGCCAGCTGAGCTGAAGGAAGCCCTTCGAATGTCCTTGTGTACTATGATAAGATGCAGGGCAGGGAGAAAGAGGCACATACTGCTGAATGAAAGGAAGAAGGAGAGAATAATTAAATGTTATTTGCAGGCGGAGAAAAAATTGTATTCTGATTTCAAAGTGCTACTCTGTCCTAAAAAGAGAACTCCATTTCAACTTAAACTTTAATTTTATTGGGCATTTCCAAAGCTCTGCTTTAGCCTTTACTGATCCTACAAAGAAAATGTGAACTGTATAATTTGGGGGGGGGGGGGAGATGCAAACTGAACCAGGATGTGATGGAACATGGGAAGCTGCCTTATACCAAGCATGAGGGTAGCAAAGGGTGGACAGGTTGGGCACTGGCCAAGGGACCTTGAGCCTTGGATGACCCACTGCTGCCCTGCTACACACTAGCTGCTATCCAGGTTGGCCACCACACATTAAGAACAAAAAGCAAACAAGGGACAGCAATGACTGGCAAAGTGAGCTAAGCAACTGTCTTGAATGGAAGGGACAGTACAACCAGTACAAGCAGAGAGCTGCTCTGGGCTCAGCTGGCTGGCAGCGGGCAAACAGGGCCGGAGGGAGATAGCAGCAGCAGGCCAGGCCTGCACCAAAGAGAAGAGCTTCAGGAGATGAGGGATGCAAGTACAGGGGGTCCTCGCTATCCATGGATTCACTTATCTGCGGATAGCCCCCCCCCTCACGCCCCACCGGGCATTATTTTACCTTAATTAGGGGTTCGGTGCCCTCCTTTAAACCAGGGGTGGGGAACCTATTTGCGGTGGGGGGCCATTTTCCCATGGGGAAAATTGGCTGCGGGCCAGCCGTTAGGCCGTCTGAAATTTGGGGGGCCCACAGCAAATATGACCCCCTGCGTGAATTTACCACTCTCCCTCCCTCCCTCCCACTCGCTCGCGCTCCCTCCCACCCACCCACCCACCCACGGACCTCTCTCCCTCCCTCCCACCCACCCACGGACCACTCTCCAACTTACCTGAGGCTCCGGGCCGCCGCCTTCCCGCGCCTCTTCAAAGCGGCCTTTCTGGACCTGCGCAGAGCGTGGCTGAGACCGCGAGGGCAATCTTGGCCTCAGCAGCGCTCTGCGCAGGTCCAGAAAGGCCGCTTTTAAAGGGAGTCGGCGCGCGGCGGAGCCTCCGGTCCGGTCCCATGTGGGCCGGACCGGATCGACCTGTGGGCCGGAGGTTCCCCACGCCTGCTTTAAACAGACACTGCTTATAGCATCTATTTAAACTTAAGGAAGCATCTGTATAGAATCTATTTAAAGGAAGACATGGAGCAGCTAATTAAGGTAAAATAATCCCCCCCCGCCCATTCTCTTACCTTCATTAGCTGCTCCATGTCTTCCTTGTAACAGACGCAGCAGCGTACTCTGCTGAAGAACAGAAAGCGGGAACTTCCTGTTCTTCAGCTGAGCCTTTCTAGCACTCAGCCAGCATCTGTGCTATAAGCAGCATATGCTGCTTATATATATGCTGCTGCTTATAGCGTCTGTCGCAAGGAAGACATGGAGCAGCTAATGAAGGTAAGAGAATGGCCAGGGGGACGCAGGGGGGGCATTCGTTCCTATCCGCAGACCCCGGTATCTGCGGAGGGGCCTGGAACAGATCCCCCACAGATACATTGGTGATGATGAATGACATAGTTCCCATCACATGTCCATATCATTTCATGAGCTCTTTAAATGTGTTTTCAAAAAGGGCATTTAGAAGGTAAAACTTCCCCATTGCACCTTGAACCCCCTGTAGGTGCAGTCCTGTGAAGCTTATAAAGATAAAGGTGACCCCTGACAATTAAGTCCAGTTGTGTCCGACTCTAGGGTGTGGTGCTCATCCCCATTTCAAAGCCGAAGAGCCAGCGTTGTCCGAAGACGCCTCCGTGGTCATGTGGCCGGCATGACTCTCCTTGCCGCAGCGCGTAGCATGCAGCTGGAACACGGAGCGCTGTTTACCTTCCCGCAAGCAGTACGTATTTACCTACTCGCATTAACATGCTTTGGAACTGCTAGGTTGGCAGGAGCTGGCCAAGCAACGAGAGCTCACCCCGTCGCAGATTCGAACTGCTGACCTTTCGACCGACAGCTCATGGTTCAGCGGTTTAACCCACTGCGCCACCCGCTGGCCTTTTTCCTGTGAAGCGTACTTAGTTTCAATTTCAGTAGACTGTCCTCCTGGGTGGAGGATGATGCATTATATGTTATACTCTGAACATTAACACTTTTTTTCTCTTTTGCTGTTCATGTACTCGGAATCTGGGATTTGTGAGGGGCGGGGAAGGTGGGGGGATGATCTTCTAGAAAGAGATGCTGCAACCCATGAATACACAAGTATTTGCATAACTACTCTTTATTTTGTGACTTGTATGTTTTCCATAGCCTTGGATGCCTTTCCAGCAAAAGGCAATTATAGTATACCTATCTTTAAAAAGTTTAACAGTGGACTCCTAAGTGTATTTACTCAGAAGAACAAGGAAGGGATAAGGTTAGAGTAAGGGAACAGTCAAAGGGGGAAGTGGTTCAGAAAGGAAGGGGCCAAGGAGAACCCAGTGATGCTCTGTGCCCCAGGGCCCAAACAAACCTGGAGCCACCCTGGGTACCAAGTCAACCTATAAGGCCACCTAGCTCTACTTTGCAGCAGCTGATATCGACTAGCAGTGGCTTGCCATTGTTCCAGAAAGGAATTTATCTCTATTCTACCTGGAGACACAAGGGGTTGAACCTGGGACCTTCTGCATAAAAAGTATTGCTCTACCACTGAGCAATGGCCCCTCCTTTGTGTCCTGTCACAAGATACCCCGTCTTGTGTCTCTTAATTCCAGCAGAAGAATCCATTGATTGTACAGTGTTAATGCCAGCACCACCTAATGTGAAGAGAGGACTCTCTGGAGAAGACTCTGATGCTGGGAAAGATTGAAGGCAAAAGGAGAAGGGGAAGGCAAAGGATGAGATGGTTAGACAGCATCACCGATGCAACAAACATGAAAATGAGCGAACTCAGGAAGATAGTGGAGGACAGGAAGGCCTGGCGGGATATGGTTCATGGGATCACGAAGGGTAGGACACGACTTAACGACGGAACAACAACAAAAATGCCAGCACCATATTTCTTTTATGATATTATTCTTATTTAACAAACATCTTGTTTAACACCCAGCGTCAGGTTCATGGTCCTAGTTAGCTCACTGGATCATGCCTTAAAGAAAGAATACTTGGCTACAATGCTAATATACAAGTCTATGCATGTAATACTAGCTGGTTGAACACAAAATGACATGGGATACTCTGAGGCTGCAGTCCTATACATACTTAACTGGGAGTAAGTCCCACTGAAATCAATGGGATTTACTTCTGAGAGGACATGCATAGGATTGCACTGTTGGGCTTATAAGAAGCTAGAAAACCACCAGACAAAGCCCAACTTTCCAGAATACCTGGCTATAATACAACAATACCTGTGGTGGCACAGGTTAATATCTGATCCAGCTTATAGGCTGATCACCTGCGAAGGTTCATAAAATCAGCACTGAACAGTATGCGGATGCAACACCAAGGTGTCCTTTGTTTGTTTTTAAACACAACACAAACACAACCACATACAAATTAAAGATACAGCATACAGGTATTTTGTTGTCTTGTGTGCTCCCTGAAGCATCTGCTAGGTCACTGTGAGATATAGGAAGCTGGACTAGATGGGCCTTTGGCCTGATCCAGCAGGGTTCTTCTTATGTTCTTTTAAGATTATTAAGATTTTACAGCTGCAGGAAAATGCGAGTTCTTCCTCCAGCTCTGAGATCCTCTCTGATCTATGACAAGTCAGATATCTGTACTTCAAATCATGAGTTCATAGACCCAGAAAGTAACCAAAACCATGCATGAAACTTCACAAATCAACCTACTCGAATTACTATTCTGGCCTCAAACCGTACGTGAGGATGAATTGTATTGCTTGTCTAGCATTTTAGGATTACTTGATGAGACCACAGAAACAAGCAGGCATTAAGAAAAGGTTGCAATCTTTAAACTGCACATTCAAAAGCAATTCTGTGAGATTTAGGAGTGTATGCAGGCTACAGCGTCAACTATTCTTTGCTTGTTCTGTTTTAAAAGGTAGCAGTATACAAAGTTCAAGATAAAGTGACTATGAACCATCTACCTGTAAAAATACCAGTAAGAGAAATATATTAAAAAATAAATAATGCTTTATACATTTGTGCTTCAAGGTTATTGCCCTGTAAGAAGCCTGGGTGTTTTTTACACCTTGGTTCAGACACAACTGGAATCGTTGTAGGCCAAAGTATCTTTAGCCTGGAGAGGCAGAAGGACCAACACTCACCTTTCAACAAGTCCACTGGATAGTTACCTACCATATACCTGTTAAAGGTTCACTCTTAACTTTTACATGGGGCTGTTTTATTTGATGCTATGCAGTAAAAAATGTAAGGGAATTATTTTTGAAATCCATTACCAGCATCTGCTTGAGTACTTTTAAATAGTTAACAAAAATAGAATGACTGATCTTCATATCTAATCTCAAAAATTCAACAGTTACAGTCACTCTGTGGCTCGAGTTTCTCCTGTGTAATCAGGAGAGAAAAGCAAACCCATGAATTTGTCTAGGGAAGTTTGTAAGGAAGAAGAGAGGTCATTTGCATGATATCCCAATGGAACTTCATGGCACAATCCAAATGCAAAGCAAGCACTGGGTCACATTTTTGTGCCATGGCAACTGACTATCAGCAAATACAGTGCATAAACAAACTTACAGTACGGTACCAATTACATGGAATAAATACTTGGTAATTTCTTCTTATCTAAGTTGCAGGGTCCTAAACAAATTAAATAGTAGGTAGCCTCTGAATCAAATAAGTTACAACTTTCTTTTTGGGATATTTGTTAGGAATACACAGCTTGCATAACAGTGCTGCTATTTTTTATTAAAATGTATCTCCTGTATTGAACAGTCTGTATTTAAAATGTGTCTTATATTAACCACCTGAACCTCAAAGGTTATCTGGTAGCAGCTGGGGTGGGGGGGACTTTGTAAAAAGAGATTCATGGAGGAATTTCTAAATGATACCAGTGTTAACAGAGCATAGTTGGCTCTGCTATATTAACATTTCCTAAAACATTGTCCTGAATACCATTTGGTGTCCTCTTACAGACTTCTATGAGTTCTTAAGTTTTGTTATTTTATTGCTACAGTTCTGATGTTAATGTTAAATTATCCACTGCTTCTGCTTTTAAATGTTTCCAGAATATTTTATTATTCTGCTACTTTAATTGTTATTTTGTACATCACTTTGAATGTCTTTAAATAGAAAAGCATACACACACACACACACACACACACACACACACACACACACACAATTATACAGTTGGGCCCCCATATCCACTGATTCACTATCCACGGTTTCAGTTATCCACGGATCGTGGGGACCCCCCAGGCTTTTACTTTTTTCCCAGTAAGCTTTGTTTCTTCCTTAAAGAAACAGGAGAGGCTGCTTATTACAGGCAAGTAGAACGAGACTAAGTACTAGAGAGGCTCTGCAAGGTTAACAGAAACCTTGCAGAGCCTCTCTAGGACTTAGTCTGGTTCTTTTGTTGTTGTTGTTCAGTCGTTAAGTCGTGTCCGACCCTTCGTGATCCCATGAACCATATCCCGCCAGGCCTTCCTGTCCTCCACTATCTTCCTGACTTCGCTCATTTTCATGTTTGTTGCATCGGTGATGCTGTCTAACCATCTCATCCTTGGCCTTCCTCTTCTCCTTTTGCCTTCAATCTTTCCCAGCATCAGCGTCTTCTCCAGAGAGTCCTCTCTTCGCAGTAGGTGGCCAAAATATTTGAGTTTCAGCCTTAGTACCTGTCCTTCCAGGGAACAGTCAGGTTTGATTTCATTTAGAATTGACTGATTTGATCTCCTAGCAGTCCAAGGGACTCTCAGGAGTCTTCTCCAGCACCACAGTTCAAAAGCATCTATTCTTCGGCGCTCAGCCTTCCTTATGGTCCAACTCTCGCACCCATACATTGCTACTGGGAACACCATCGCCCTGACTATACGAACTTTTGTTGGCATGGTGATATCTCTGCTTTTTATTATGCTGTCTAAGTTTGCCATAGCTTTCCTTCCAAGGAGTAAGCGTCTTTTAATTTCATGGCTGCTGTCTCCGTCTGCAGTGATCTTGGAGCCCAGAAAAGTAAAATCTGGTTTTACTGGTTTAAAAGTAAAATTAGTCTGGTTCTACTTGCCTGCAATGGAGGCTGCTTCTCTGTTTGTTTTAAGGAAGAAACAAAGCTTGCTGAAAGAAAAATAAGAGCTGGGGGGGGGGGCAAGCATGCTACCTGCAGGGGAGACAGGTTGGGGGGGGGCTCAGGAAACCATGGAGGGGGTGTTCGCTCCTATCCACGGTTTCAAGTATCCACGGAGGGGCCTGGAACATATCCCCAGCGGATATGGGGGCCCACCTGTATACACACACACACACACACACACACACACACACACACACACACACGTAAAAATAAACACAATCCAAAATATGAATATCCTGAAATAACTTCCTTTGGTACATTTACTAAACACAGCTGCACAAAGCTAGGACAAACTTGGGTAGGTAGAGAACTGTGTACAAGGTTTGTTTTTGCACAATTACTGTACTTAGTTTTCTTGATTATCAGTTGGCTATCTTGCCACACAGGTCTATCACATTGCAGAACCATTGTCATTGCACTGGAATGCAAACAAGGTTCCCTTATTGAATTTCAGGTAAGCAGAGTCTATTCTAACAGCACTACAACTTTTCTTTATGAGAGCATGCTACAGAGAGCAGAAAAGTTCTAAAACTAGGCAAACACTGCCCTCAGCAAGTTCCCAGAATTGCAGACGTTATCAGATCATATTCATGATGATCACAGTCCAGGATCTCCACCCTTCTCAGGGCCTACCTATGTGTTACAAGCAAAGTTGTTTGTTTAAAAAAGAAAAGCGGTTTCTAGAGGGGGACATCTGGGTTGGAAAAGCAGAAAGCTAGGAAATTGTAAAGTGCCCCCTCCTCAATCACCATTCCAAACTGCCCCCTCTAGCAGCTCTTTTCCCTTTGTAAAACAAATTGCCCCTGCAGTTTTATTACACTACATGCACTTGCATATAACATGAAGTAAAGCCCCTAGTGGTAGGCTTACCATATCCAAAGGGGGACAGGGTGCCTACACCTTTAACCATTGTAAAAAGAGGGAATTTGGGCAGGTGCAGCTTGTTGCACCCTTCCATTATGAGCTGCACCTGCCCAAATTCCCTCTTTTTACAATGGTTAAAAGGTGTAGGCACCCTATCCCCCTTTGGATATGGTAAGCCTACCTAGTGGTAGCAGCATTTTGAAGGGAATAGCAAGGCAATCCAAGTACCTGTTAAATCCAATGACCTTGCATACTTTCCTTTTAGATTATGAAAACAAGAATTGTAACAGGTTATAGTTATACTATTGTTGTAGTAATAGTAACAGATTAACATGGCTATCCCATTGGAAGTTTAGAAAGTTTATTTCTGTTAAAATTAAACGAACACATAGGCCACACCAACCAGATTAATTTCAAAATTGCACAAAAACTGAAACAAACATTACCCAAGAGGAATTGACTACTGGGATGTGTCTTTTTAGCAAGAGAACAAGACTGACATTCAAAGCCCAGAGCAACTACCCGTAGGTATTTCTTATCTAATTGAGTTCTCAAGGATTTCTTACAACTTTGTTTCCTTCTGAATTGGCCTCTCCCTTCTATCCCCACCAATCAGTAATGAACCCCTCCGTACATTGTTCAAGGGAATATCTGCTTTACTTTCGCTACTTTGTGTTGCTGAATGACTGTCTTCTCCAACATGCATCTGTCCGCACACTTTGGGCATCTTCTGAGGTCTTGCCCTATATCCTGCCTATCAATGAGGCTCTACAGATAGGGATGAGGGGTAAGGCCTCTTTCATAGCGGTGCCAAATTGTAGAATTTTTTTCCTTGAGAGGCTGAATGGCCCAGGCACTGGAGTCCTCAAGGATTTGAGTGAAGACTTACCTATTCTGACAGGCTTTCAATTTATAATTTGCTGCTACTTTTATCCTGCTTGTGACTTTTCTGTTGTGCTTTTAAAAACTGTTTTAGATTGCCTTGGACTTAACTGTTGTAAGCTGCCTTGATGGCCTCTGTGGGATTGGAATAGAAATTTGTTTAAATAAATAAATAAAACAGCTCAACCTTGGCTGCGCCTAGTTTCCAGAATATTAAGTGCTATACACAGGCTCCCCATGTTACAGACGGCTGTGTCAGCATTTTTCTAAAGTATGTCCTTTGTGCTGCTTTCACACAGGTGTGATAGTGCTGAGCCTGTAAGAGCCAGTTATTTCAACCAAAGTACGTTCTGACTTCCATACAGACCTCCGGAACTTGTGTATGTAGGGAACTACAGCCCAATCCTGTCTAGGACCACCACAGCGTGCAAAAGCACACTGTGCTGGATTCTATCCAGGATTGGGCCAGCGCAGGCCTCCTCAAGGTCAAGGGACATTTGTCCCTTTACCCCAAGTAACAGCCCAGCTGCCCCAATGGGTCTCCTCGGATGTGTGCTGGCAAAATGGCCGGCGCAAATCCGGATGGCCCGTGTAATGTCAGCCAGGCCTGGGAAGGGGGATATCGTATGATTCGGCGGAGTGCGCCGCCAAGGATCCCTCCCCTTTCCTGGGCCTGTGCAGTGCAGCAATGACTATTGTTAAACTCAAACAGACTCTCCAGTATCCCCACCCAAATCATATCAATCTTCTTCCTCAAAACAGACTCTGAATATTGACAGAATGAACGGCTAAATTGTACATGCAACAACAAATAAAAACTAAAGAAAAAAACAAGTAACAGAACAAGCTCCACTGAACATCAACTCATTTGTTTCTCCAAATATATAGTCCATTTTGTATGAATTCATGTTCTTCCTTTCATCTATTATTATTGATAGCATATTCACAAAGCTGTCCTTTCACTGTGCTGTAAAACTGATTGTACATGCCCAATTTACCCAATGAGGAAACTTCCAGACATGATAAGGTCCCAATTTCTAGACTGCAACAAGTAGGATTCTCCTTTCCCTCATGCCCGCAAACAATGATCAGTCATTGCCACTAAAAGGAATGAGGTATTGCCAGTTAAATGCCCTGCACATCTAATTACCTCACATGAAATGCCTTCCTTGTCCCTTTAGGATTCCTTCCCTTGGAAGCTCACTGGGCCAAAGCAATTACAGCACAGAAGGGTTCGACTTTCATTTTTCTTTACATACAGGGCAACATGGTTTATTTAGTAGAGATCAGCGGTCAAATAAAAATTACACAAGTGGAATTTTTCTTCAAAAAAAGGATGAAAGTTTACTAAGGATATGCTTCTAAGATGAAAAGCAAAAGAAGATTTCAGAAGCTTATGAACCACAGAAGAAATAAATGGAGAAACTTTCCATTTCTCCCTATAACTTATATACTTTTTAGATATTACATAAGGAATGCCGCATTCACACCTAAGTTTCAGAAAGGTTTCTTCTTAAATAATATTCAGGACTTGCGGCTTGGCGAGCCTCATCTAACCTGAACATCCTGGTACATTCCTGGGGAAAGTCAGGAATGCCTGAGCTCATTGGAGTGAAGGCCAGGAAATGTGGGGGGGGGGGGGAGTTGTCCTGTATTTCTTGCCTAGCTTCTCTCTCTCTCTCTCTCTCTCTCTCTCTCTCTCTCTCTCTCTCACACACACACACACACACACACACACACAGGTATGCTGTCCCAGTGGAAGTTTCCAGACCAGACCTGCCATACGTGTTCTTAGTCAGGCCACACTTTGGAATGATCATGGCCAAAATATTTGCATTTCAAGAGCTTTTCCTGTTTGTTCTCCTGGCAGAGATGAAGTCTCCTGAATATACCATCGAATTCTAAATCAGAAAACTAGTTTTGGGACAAACTAATTCCAGAGTGCAAAACCAACAAGGTACAGGTAACAAAAAGCAAGCTTCCCCTAATTACTCATGGAGTAAAATACATTTTGTTATCAATTTTATTACACTCATCAGCAAAGCATGATTCCTTTCAAAGGATACTTTTAATTTCAAATTTATCTTTACTTAAAAAGTGACCAATATTGTAAAGAGCCAGTGGAGTATCCTTTAAGGCTGGATTTTGAACAGGGAGACCTGGGTTCAAATTACTGCTCACCCACAAAACGTACTTAATGACTAGTCCAATATCATTAGCTCTCAACCAAACCTACTTCACAAGGTTGTAGTTACAATAAAAGGGGGAAAGACATATTTACACAGAGTTGTTTTTTTAAGGGAAAGGTATGATAAAAATGTAATCAATAAGTAAAGGTATGGAAAGGTTAGCATGACACTGTCCTTACCTTGGAAGAAATACACTCTCTACAACATAGAAGTCTTGCATAAGTACATCTCTGTCTGGTTTAGATGTGAGGTTACCCACTGTGTATCCTATTCCCAGCTGTATTGTACCTTTAATAGCTGAGGATGCAGTCTGCAAAGCAAAACACAAAACATTTTAAAGTGTAAGCTTTCTGGAAATGAGTTGTCATGCACCTTAAAACATTTCTGAGAGACTGATGCTTCAGTGTCTTTGTGTCCCTCCAAGTAGCAGACTAGATCATCTGCAAATTGAGATCACTACACAGAAGTTAAAAGGTCGAAACAATTACGCATCAGAAATCCTATATCATGATAGCAAATGGAGAGTCCAGCATGCAGGTAAGCTATTGAGGTACTCACAAGCACAGCAACAAGCTGAATGAAGTACTATCTGAAAGTTAGAATCTCACAAAACTATGCAGAAAATGGTTTCAGACTTCAAGGGGACAGTTTTAAAAAACGTCTTCAAATCTGGAAGAAAAAAATGCAGGCCCTGCATGTACATAATGACCCTGGACTTTCCAGGCAGCTGATCACATTCACCACATTCCTGAGTCTGGCTCTTTCCATAAGAAGCAGTCTCTAACAGAAAGGAAGGGAGCACATTGAGTCCTTAGAGTTATGCCCGAAAGTAAATAGTTAAAAAAAATGGCTTCCCCAAATTCTCTGAAATTTTTTTTTGTGGAAAGTAGACAGATGAAACTATGTTTTAAAACAATTTTCAGAGTTCTAGGGTCACCCCACTGACCCCACCAGAGGAGTAAAGATCACTGTTTTTAGGGAAAATGAGGCCCCGGAATTGGGGGCAAGGCACCCCCTCCTCACTGAAATTAAAAATGAAACTCTGGCTTTGTTTTCATGGCCAGGGCCCTGGCTTTTGAATCCACCTTGTTTGGAGCACCTCAGGTGCAGGGGAGCAGCTGTACACATGCGCAACATTAGGCGTACCTCAAAGGACTCAACGGGACTTAATGGGTGGCAGAATTGGCCTATATAGACCTGCACTCACAAATAAAGCTGCAGGATTTCAAGGATTTGAAGGGTCATAAAAAAAATCCTTGAAGGAAGGGACTTGAAACTTGAGATACACTTAGGTGAGACATCCCCCTAAACACCCCTAAAGCCCTGGAGCTGTGTGTTAAACACAACTATGTGTTTGCTTGAAATCTTGGGTTGTCAGGTCCATGCTTTACATAGGAATGAATGGACGAATTGTGTTACCCTTAAGTCTCGTTGCGTCCCGAAAGCACTGCCTATGCTCCAGGTGCATGGTACACCTGGGAATTTTTCTGCAGGTGGTTTTTTCTACATGGGGGTCCCTTACACATGTGGATCACACTGACATTTGGGAATTCTGGGAAAATCATACCGTGGGACCAAATGGGCTTTAGTTAAGTCCAGGTTACAGAAGGACTTTAACAGCTTCCAACCATTATATTGTTCTGGCAGGAGAGGGGAAGGTAGGATGGCTGGGTTCCTGCCCTGCTGTCTTTAGCTCATGCACCCCAACATGTAGCAGGGATGCTTAAGTTATTCCATAGCCTAACAACATCAAGAGCCCCCTTCCTTTCTGCTAGAGCTGTCTCTATTTGTTGGGGCATCCACTCCCAACAGAATGCTTGGATACTCCCAAGAGCCTACAAAGGTAACTATTAGCTATAAGGCTCTGCAGGCAAGGAGAGTACACAATGTACCTAATAGGGACAGTCAGCACGTAACTCTGGGTGCCAATTGGTGGAGCTGATTGACAGGGTACAATAAAGAGAGTGTCTGCACTGTGTGTGTAGAAAGCAGATACTAGCCAAGTCCTGCTACAATGAGACTGTGCTGGGGTCTCAGTAAACAACATGGTTAATGAGCTGAATGAGTAGCAGCAGGTTAAGAAAGGGGGAGAAACACCCAGAGTTAGTGAGTTTTTGTGCATGGAGGAGAATCAATACTAGGAGTGTACTTTAAAATAGATTAACATTCACAACTTATTAAAAATACAATGGTCCTTTCTTATTTGCGGGTTCAGGGCCCGCAGATGTTACACCACAGGTCCTGGACCAGCAAATATCTGTGTTTAAAAACGTTCCAAAAGGAAAAAAAGCCCCCAAAGCAACATTTTACCTTTTAAAAGCCAAACCGCTGTGTTTTCAAGCCTCCACGAGGCTTCTTGAACCTGCAAGACCCACGTACGGGGTGGGTCTTCCCCCCTCCTAGCCTTGTCCAAGAATGCACCCTGAGACAAGGCTGGGGGGGGGGGAAGAGCCTTCACGTGACCCGGAAGTGGGTCGTGCAGCTTCAAGAAGCCTCTTGGAGGCTTGAAAACGTAGCGGTTTGGCTTTTAAAAGGTAAAATGGTGCTTTGGGGGCTTTTTTCTCTTTTGAAAGGTTTTTTTAATTGGATCCCAGTATCTACGGAACTTCGCTATCCATGGGAGGGCCGGAACGGACCCCCCACGGATAGTGAGGTCTAACTGTATTTATATATTGCTTTTCAACAAGTGTAGTTTACAAAGCAAAATAATAAATGGCTCCCTGTCCCCAAAGGGCTCACAATCTTTTAAAAAAATGCAGAAGAGACACCAGCAACAAGACACCATGCTGTTATGAAGGGGGACAGTTGCTCTCCCCCAGCTAAATATAAGACACCAGTTTAAAAGGTGCATGTTTGTCCAGTTAGCAGGGGTTCATTGTGGATCTCCACTTTTCAAACATAATGCAATTGGCATATGACTATAATGGCTTTTAAGAAGTATATTTAAAGAAGGTGGACTTGTAAAAAAAATTTCCTATAAACCTCTTTAGGAATGCTTTCATCTCCACCCAGTTCCCACCCTCCACACTTCTTTCACAGTACAATCTCATGCACATGTGTACTCCCCATAAGCCCCACTGAGCATAAGAAAAGCCTCACTGGATCAGGCCAAGGGCCCATCTACTTCTATCTCACAATGGCCCACAGATGCCTAGGAGCACAAAAGACAACGAAGTATCTGTATCCTATTGCCACTCTCTTGCATCTAGCATTCAGAGAGAGGCTCCTTGTAAAACCTGGAGATTGCATACAGTCATCGTGACTTGTAACCTGTGATGAACTTTTCTTCTATAAATCAGTCCAATCCCCTTTAAAGGCATCTAGGCTAGGGGAGTGGGACTTACTCCGAGGCACATGTGTACAGGATTGTAACCTCAGTTATCTAAGAGGGCACAGAGAGCAGAGATGGTATTTTTATTGGACAAACTGGTTTTTTAAAGCATTGCAAGATGTTAAAGCTTGCATAGTCTTCTTCATCAGGCGTAGATAAAGAGCAAAATATGTGGCCAGGACTATGGGTAGTACCTGGCTGGGTTTGCTACTCTTGGAACCAAGAAAAGATGAACTAATTGCAGCAGAACACTTAGCTAATTAGATTGCAGATGAATAGACCCTTTCCTGAGAAATGATCTACAGCTCAGGTTACTTTAAAACATGAGAAACATAAGGTAATAAGCTGAAATATGACTAGGATGTAAGGCATCTCTCTTTTTCTAATTCTACAGATTTTTCTTAATGAAAGTACAGTATAGGTAACAATCTATTATGGCTTCTCTGCAACCACCACCGATTCAAGAAAACTTACAAGGGATTAAGGTTGTAAAGCCTATACACTTTCCTGGGAGTAAGTCCTATTGAACAAAATGGGACTTACTTCTGAGTAGACATGCATAGGCTTGTGCTGCAAATTTATTGAGATTCCTGTCACCCACAGCTTGTTCTCTGTGATCTCTTTTAATAATCTAAAGAAGAAAGGCTCTCCGCACTAGGAGACAAAATACTTTTAATTCCAACAAAGACCTGTTCTCTAGTTGCAGTTTATTTCTCAAAGAAGAAACAATGTACTAATGGATAATGATTGCGTTATTTAATTAATATCCAATCCTGCAAGTTGCATAACAGTTCCTAACAGGCAATTTACTGCATTTCTGAAGTGAAATTTTAATTGGTAAAGGAACTGAATGGATTGCTTACAAATTTCCCATTTCTTCTTCTGAAAAGGTCTTTATAAAAGATTAATGTCCTGCACAAGGACTAAATTATGTAACTTTGATTAGACTTTGTTTCAGACAGACTGATCCTTTTCTTTAACTGAACAGGGGCCCACAGTACGGCCACAGAAAACAGATGCTAATTGAAAAAGTTGGAGATAAAATAATCCTGAATCTTTACAAGAAAACAGAACAGCACCATCCTATGCATGTCTACTCAGAAGTAAGTCTGAGTTTAGTGAGGCTTACCTCCCAGATAAGTATGTTTAGGACTACAGTCTAAGGTTCTTGTAGCACATTAAAGACCAATGTTAAAGACTAGAGACTTACTTCAGCATAAGCTTTCGTGGACTGCAGTTTACTTCAATTGATGCATCCGATTAAGCGGACTGCAGTCCACAAAAGCGTATTGACTGCAGTCCACAAAAGCGAAACAAATTGGTAACATGCTACAAACATTTTGTTGTTTTAAATGGCCTTTGAATGCTATGAGTGCAAATCCCCTTTGAATGCTATGAGAAAGCGTCAGAAAAGGTGAACACAGATTTTGTACTGAACAAAATGAATAACGTGCGGATTCCAGTCTGTCTTGATTAAAAGCAGTTTAATAAGGGTGAATCAATGTGATCAATTGATAAGCATTACTTTCCTCCCTATTAACAAGTATTGTTGGTATGGAAAGAAATACGCTCTTTAGCCCCATATGTAGGGCTAAAGATTGTAGGGGCTGCAATCATTTCTGGACAGAAGTTACACCAGCAGTAGTATATTGCCAGGGCCACCCCATATGGTTGTGCAGGTTGTGCACTGCACAAGGGCGCCACATCTAAAGGGATGCCATTCACATAGGAAGGAGGGGGAATGCTGGCGGAATGTCACTTCTGGCGGGGAGGAAGGGGCACATTTTTCTACTAGAAAAAGGTGCCTTTTTCTAATGTGTACAAAGGTGCTATATGGGCTAGAGGTGGCCCTGTATTTTTGGAGGTGGCCCATTACAAACTCCTGTTTGGAACGTCAACCAAGCACTACAGTAGTCTCACTTGTGTACTGTGGTGTATGAGAGAATATTCCATGAACAAAGATGCTTACATACCTCAAGCAGAAAGGGACAAGTACTAAGCACCATACGTACAACTAAATACTATGGTAACTGCACCAGCCTCTAGCATTAACTCTTATAATAACGCAATTTGCAACCACATGTAATCTTACCACTAAGAGTTCTCCCTTTCATAGAAAAGATTCACGCTTCTCCTCCTTTATATTTAAGATTTATAAATCATATTTCAAGTCATGCATCAGCTATAGCACTATGTGAATGACAACACAACAATCCCTATATTTTGTTTGTTATTATAGCATACTATCGTCTCCTAGTAAACACAAAGTGCAAGCTAGATTTTGAGAAGCCAAGATACAGTCTGAAACAGAAGTATGTGCATGTATGCATTACACTTTGCTCTCTCAGTCTGTTTTGTGGCTAGCCCAGATTGCCATAGGAACAGCTGAAGTGCAGCATGTAACAATCTTCATGGTTTCCAGCATCATTGCTTCTTGCTTATGCAAGAACAAGCCAAGTGAATCTAGTCCATGGAGCTGAATTATCCTGGACTTCCGTATTAAAATATGTTCTCCAAAAACAGTATCAGGTAGGCCAAGAGGACCAAGGCAGCCACAATACTAGCTTCATAATATTCATGTCCAGATATTTTAAATATCAGCAAAAGATGACACATTAACCAGTTTAATGCAGTGCACCAAGACAGGTTAAGTAGAAAAATCAATACAGGTGGGCCCCCATATCCACGGATTCGCTATCCACGGTTTCAGTTATCCACGGATCATGGGGGACACCCCCCCCCGGCTTTTACTTTTTCCCCAGTAAGCTTTGTTTCTTCCTTAAAGAAACAGGAGAAGCAGCCTCTGGTTGCTTATTGCAGGCAAGGCAAGTAGAACGAGACTAAGTCCTAGAGAGGCTCTGCAAGGTTAATAGAAACCTTGCAGAGCCTCTCTAGGACTTAGTCTCATTCTACTTGCCTGCAATGGAGGCTGCTTCTGTTTGTTTTAAGGAAGAAACAAAGCTTGGTGAAAGAAAAATAAGAGCCGGGGGTGCACACACGCATGCCCGCAGGGGAGGAAACCATGGAGGGGGTGTTTGCTCCTATCCACGTTTCAAGTATCCACGGAGGGGCCTGGAACATATCCCCAGCGGATATGGGGGGAGTACTGTATTCTGATCTGGACCACCAAATCAACGTTTTATGAATCAATCCATAATAAAGGATGGACTGCACAAAGGAAAGGTGGACCCCTTCATCTCTGTTGTCCTGCCTTGTTGGACCTTCATAAACTAACTGGCCACTAGTAAACTCTGGACTGGGAAACATCCAGGCACCTCATCTCTTCAGCGCCTGAAAATGTGAAGTATAGGCTTTGATGATGACATATTTAAAATATTTTCAGATATACTCTAGTACCTAGGACTACCTCCTTCTCACTTTGGAACACTCCAGTTTGCTTCAAGTAGGCATGTTGTACATGCTCAGTTATTTCAGTACAGTGAATCCATAGCCAATTCCTAAAAGCTGAAAGTAATCTTCTTGTTCTGCCTATGAAGAAAATTATGTATTGATTGTATTATATCATCTAGACTAGCCTTAATACTATTATTCCCCTCAAGTGATTTCTTTAGTTTTGCAGTATAAAGCACACACACACTGGTTAAAAATAAACTCTTCCATACAGTTACATGATTTTTGGTTGCATGAAAAAAATGTTATCAGTCAGTATGATGTGGGTTGATATCCGCTATATATCTGCTATAAGACGCTTATATTTAACTACAGATTTTTTTTCTTCCAAATCCATGAACTCAATGTTAAAAGAATATACGTGGTATATATATTCCACGTATATTTCTCCACGTTGGGGGGGGGGGGGGAGATGTACATGCTTCATGTGAGTCCTGATGGCCTGGCAGCTGGCAACCTTCCCTTCTTTGCCAGTTCTCTATCTCTTGGCAGGCCTCAGGATTGGGGTGGGAAGGGGGTGGCCAGCACCCTGGTCCTTCTCCAGCCCCTGGCACTTAAGAATTGCTTATCGGGGGGGGGGGGGGAGACCTTTCCTCAACTGCTCTTCTCCCCTCATCACTGGCCTTCCTTATACCCTCCTCCCATCCCTCATTAGGCCCCACAGGCTGCTCAATCTCCTAACTGTCCTTCCCTCCCTGCCTCCCAGGGCCTGCCCTTGTGGTGCCGAACTGTGGCTATTGCTACTGGCTAAGGGATCCCAGACACCCTCTCTGGACTTGCCTTAGCTCCTGTGCGGGCTGGTACTAGCACACTGAAGTTGGAGATTACACTCCAAATTCAGTTTCTGACTGAAGACAACTTCTGTTTTAAAATGTAGCAGTTATAACTTTAAATACAAGTACCAAAGTTTTGACACTGAACTCCAAATGAATCATGCTCTAACTCTATGATTCCAGTCACATGGTATGGGGCAGTCTGAGTCACAATCTTGCTCTAGGAACATCTTATTACATGGAACTGTTCGTTTTCCATCAGTATTTCACTATAAAGCAACAACATTCTACTGACAATGCCATTTCCCATTTCAGAGAACACAGCCTACCTCTTTCCAACTTGACAAGACAAAAACCATGAAGATGATGTTCTCCTTTTGAGAGGACCTGTAAGCACTCTGAGCATTATCTACATGTATTTTATACGAAATCAGCAACAACTGAATGCTCAACATGGAAACTATTTGCTATTAAAAATTATGGATGGTGGGGTGAGGTCGGTGGATAAATAGACCGATGTAAATGATAATGCCGATGCAAAAAAAAAAATTAATTTAATGGTTGTCATCTTATATATACAATCATTAATCATGAACCTTTGTGCAATGAGAAGACCCTTCCGCATGTGCATCAACTCTAGAAATGAATTGAATACTGGCAGCCCAACATGTAGCAGTAAAACGTCTTCCACAGGCAATAGTACAAGCAGGAACACAACAAGTTCCTGTGCCGCCTGGGGCACGGGAGCATGCTGCGCCCCAGAAATGACATTACATGGTATCACTTCCAGGTTCAGGCACTATCGGCAGCCCTCGTGTTCTGCTTGGAGCGCTCTGAGCGGAATGCGAGGGCTACCGATTGCCTGTTGCTTTCACGTGCTGCTCCTTCTCACAATCGTGTAAAGAAGGGGCGGTATGCAGGGGCAGCAGGCAAATGGCTGCCCTCGTGTTTGGCTCAGAGTGTTCCAAGCCGAACGTGAGGGCAGCCATTAGGTGGTGGAGTCTGAGGGTCGTGCCCTCCCCTGGCGTTGCGCCCGGGACAGCTGCCCCTCAGGCCCCACCCACATATGATCGAGGACCTTGCTGAACTCCTGGGATATCCTGCTTCAAAGTTATCAATGCTGGTCACAACTCTGCAATTCCATAGGCATATGCAACCAGACAAGATGATGTTAGATTATTTTGTGCAAACCATTTTGCACATGTGTCCAGTGTGGTTACACACATGTCCAGTGAAATACACACCAGATCATTTTTCTCCCCAGAGTACCTCCTGAATTTAGGATTGGAAATATTGTAGGTTAGATCAGTAGTTTTCAAGCTGTGTTTTTGGAAACACTAGGATTCCCTCGACAGCATCTTGTTGACAAGCTTCCTTACAAACTTGTCCATGACTACCAATCTTTCCCTGCGATGTGCAGCTACAAGGGAGTGTTCAGTGTGTTCTACCAGACACATTCTTGTTTTGATTTCACACGGGGTAAAGATGAGACTCAGCAGCTCAGTCACTGCCATATGTGAACAGAGTTGAATACCCTATAACAGGAATTTTCAGTCTTCTTCATTGGTGCAGGTACCACTTTTTCTAAGTACAGGGGCACCTCGGTATCCGCTGGGGATTGGTTCCTGACCCCCATGGATACCTGAAACCCGTGGATAAGAGCGAACGCCATCTTCTACAGCCCCCCTCACCCATTTTAACTAATTGTTGCGCAAACTGCTTGAAACAGGCTCTGTAGAGCCGAGTCTCAAGCTTCGCAACCCCCTTCAGCCCCCCCCGCATACTCCCCTGGTGATTCTTTTACCTTAAAATGGTGTTTGTGTCTTGTTTTCAACAAAGGCTAAAAGTAGCATGCTGCTGCTTTTAGCAAAGACGTAAGTTCAGCCGAAGGCCAGGAAACAGAAACTGAAACTGCTTCCTGGTCTTTGGCTGACCCTGCGTCTGAGCTATGAAGCATAACATAAGAACATAAGAAGAGCCCTGCTGGATCAGGCCAAAGGCCCATCTAGTCCAGCTTCCTGTATCACACAGTGACCCCACCAGATGCCTCAGGGAGCACACAGCCAACAAGATAACCTGTTTCCTGCTGCCACTCCCCTGCACCTGGCACAGAGAAAACCTACTTCTAAAACCAGGTTTAGCTTTTGTTGAAAGCAAGACACAGACACAATTTTAAGGTAAAAGAATTGCCAGGGGGGCATGGGGGGTGGAGGGGGTTCCTGCCATCCGTGGATAAGTGAATCCGTGGATAGCAGGGGGGGGGGGCGGCCTGTACAGTACTACCTTTTGCAGACACCAGTTTTCCAAGTACCACCACTGCCACTAGAAAGGGCAGCTGTGCACAAGAGATAGCTTGCCCACAAGTTGAGGCTTCTCTCTTGCACCCTCCATCCTCAAACTCTGCCTCTTTAGAAGGGTTTGACAGCTGCATAGCCATCATATCTTCCCCACTGAAGCACCACTGCCCCAGCCACCTCCACTTGGCATACAAACAGTACCCGGGCCACCTAGATAAAGTATAAATGGATGCCCTTCAGACAATACCTATACTGATAGTTCCTACTGAAGTCAATAGAATACTTGCATGTTAAGAGTTTATGAAGTTACTATATTTATTTAACCTGTACCTTAGCAGGGATACCCCCTCAAATCCATCAAAGCTGGTTAGGCAAATGAGTTGTAAGGAAAGTAAACTAAAGCACTTAATGATGCAGAAACATTACACCATTTTGTTACTGGTTTCTCTCTCTCTCTGTGTGTGTGTGTGTGTGTGTGTGTGTGTGTGTGTGTGTGTGTGTGTGTGTGTGTGTGTGTGTGTGTGTGTGTGTGTGTGTGTGTGTGTGTGTGTGTGTGTGTGTGTGTGATAACTGATATTTGAAATTTGATAACTTGCCCAAATTAACAGAAATTAACAAAAAAGGAAGTATAGTTATTAAAAATCTCTACTGAAGCACAGTTCATGGAAAACACCAATAAGTCTCAGACATACTTGTATGATTACATCTTATCCTATGGATGACTAGATTTTTTTCCTGTCAAATCACAAATAAAAACTTTCCATGTTCCATTTTCCCCCTTTTGTACATACTCTCAAAATAGAATGAAACTTCTCTAAATGACGTGGCTGCTGTTAAGAGCTATTACTGTGGAATGAAAAAGAGCAGGAAATTGTATGTTGATGATAATGAAACCTGAGCCACAGACCCCTGCAAGAATTATTAGCTTCAACAACAGCATTCCCGCCACCTATTTCCACTTCTTGAATTCATCTTCACCCAATTCAAATACAGGAGGCACAACTATAATCTGCTGTTACCTAATACACAGATAGAGCCCTGGTTAAAAGAAGGGAAGAACTAGGAAAGTTAGCTACTTTACAAGGACAGACTATGCTTTGGGGGCCAGTGTTTGTGGTAAAACATTTCCTATGTAGGTTGCGTAATGTTTAACCAACTCTCTTATGCCAATAAAGAGCATCTTCGCTCATTAGTATATCATATGGTTGCAGCAGTCTGGAAGCAGTCGCAGCAGCATGGGGGAGTCAACAAGACCCAGTTTGATGGCAGGTCTTGCTCCTTGCATATAAGTTACAAGGATTTCCTGGTCATTATCTTGCCCTCCTACAAGCATCTGACCTCTGTTCAAGTCTTGTTGTTTTCTGCCTTTGTAACAATGGTTGCAGTTCTTTCTTTATCCCAGTAAAGTTCTTAAAAAAAAAGTAATTTTGCTGCATGTGGGACTGCTTTAATCCCTCAGCTCTGCTAACAGGAAAAAAAAACCAAGGCAGTAGTTTCCTTGACCCTTTCAGACAAAAAACAGGAAAGTGCTGCCCTAGGGTTGCATCAGTGGCAAAACCTTCCTTCTTAAAAGTAGCACAGAGTAACATGGGGGCTAGAAGGAGGTATTCCAGCAACTTGTGCTTGTAGTGACTGGTGAACTGGTAGTCATGACTGGCACAGTGAGGCTTCTGAACATTCAATTGCTAAGTGCACATTCAACTGTGCAAACAAGTGCACTAGCCCTAAAAATGTCTCCCATAATGGTTATCAAATCTATTGTGCTTAACACTGAAAATCTCATTTAAAAAAACCACCAGTTATGTCATTGTACTTATTTATTTATAAATAAAATAACCCAGACAACATTGTAAATAACTTCTAACCTTTTTATAGGTTTTCTCTTCATTTTGTTTTCCAGAAGAGGGGTCTCCATTTTCAGTTACAGACTGCATCTGAAAAGATAAAATGTAAAACCAAGTAGTAGCGTTTGTAAGTTTGTTGAGCATGGTTGATTGGTAGCAGAGAACAGGTAAGAGTCTATGAACAGAGCAGCAGGGATGAAGCAGACATGCCAACATGGCTGTGTGATGTCAGATTTTGCCCTTCACCACTCTACAACATAATATATGTAAGTGGTTACGGAAGATCCATGTGTGGAAATGCTGGCTATGCTGCAATAGAAAACAGGGCAGCAGGATACTGGGTGGAGATTGCCCCTGGACTTTGCAGTGTCAACACGTGCTCTACCCATGCCTGAAAATATACCACCTGCACCAGCAAGAGAAAGCAAGATCAAAATTGCCCCGTTAAACCATGCTAGATTTTTCTTGCTAATAGAATGAGCCTACCTTTCTTAGCTATGTTGCAAATAATCTGGAGCTGAGATAGACAGTCAACCCATTCATTGATGCAATCAGGTTTTCCAAGTCCCTGTTAAAACAAAAATAAGGATTTTGTTGACCATGACTGAAACTGAATATACATCCCCCCCCCTCTCTCTCTCACACACACACACACACACACACACACACACACACACACACCTTTGAGCCAATCAATAGGGTCCTTTTTGTGGTCAAACATAGTCTTTGTCGTATATAGAGCTACACTGTCAATGACCTTATAAAACATTTATATAAGGTGATAAATGCACACAGGACTGTGCAAAATAAAGTTAACACAATGTTTGTCTTCAAGGGCTTGCAGAGAAAAGATACAATCTGGGGAAAAAAACCACTCATTTCAATCAACCCATTTAATAAACACAGTTAAAAAGATCTCTTAAAGACCCAAGCCTATAACTTTTACTTTCCGTAAGTGATCCAAATTCATGGAAGAAACCAAATGAATTTAGCAGTTTAATTAGGTGTGGGCATGAAAGCAAGTTGTCGACAGTATATAGTTTATTGTAACATTATGCATACATATCTAGTCAAAGCTGCAAATTACGTGTTTATATACAAATTACACAAAGCCTTGCAAGTCAGGTTTGACCTGGCCTTTCACATTTTGAGCAAAGCCCAACCTGTCGTTGAGTCCAGCTTGCTGCCTCCAACCAGAAAAGGGGAATGGTACGTGCTTCCTTGAGACCTGTTTTGGGAGGCTGCTTTAAGGACAAACAGAAATGTGCTGAAGACCTACTGGGCACATACCGGTACATATGCAAATGCCACAGTGTGCAACTGTGCTCACGTATAGCAAAAATACTACCACCAAAGTTTTTTAGTTCTTAATTGTCCAGTTATAATCGATGGTAAGGCTACATCTGGAGTATTGTGTCCAGTTCTAGTCACCACACCTCAAAAAGGATATAGTTGAATTGGAAAAAGTTCAGAAAAGAGCGACCAGATTGATTCGTGGGCTGGAGCACCTCCCTTATGAGGAAAGACTACAGCGTCTGGGGCTTTTCAGTCTAGAAAAAAGGCGCCTGAGGGGGGACATGATTGAGACGTATAAAATTATGCATGGGATGGAGAGAGTGGATAGAGGGAACTTCTTCTCCCTCTCGCACAACACCAGAACCAGGGGACACGCACTAAAATTGAGTGGAGGGAGAGTTAGAACAGGCAAAAGAAAATATTTCTTTACTCAGCGTGTAATTCATCTGTGGAACTCCTTGCCACAGAATGTGGTGATGGCACCTGGCCTAGATGCCTTTAAAAGGGGGTTGGACAGATTCATGGAGGAAAAGACCATCACAGGTTACAAGCCATAAGCAACCTCCTGGTTTTAGAGGTTTTAGAAGAGGTTTTCTCTGTGCCAGGTGAAAGGGAGTGTCAACGGGAAACAGGTTATCTTGTTGTCTTGTGCTCCCTGAGGCATCTGGTGGGGCCACTGTGTGATACAGGAAGCTGGACTAGATGGGCTTTGGGCCTGATCCAGCAGGGCTGTTCTTATGTTCTTATAAGAAATAATCAAGAGAAATAATCATAATTCTACCATGGCTAGAAGGAGTCCAGTTAGTTGGTTATTCCCTTCAACTGCCAAGGCTGGAGAGAGATCTCTCATAGCAGAAAAGGAAATGTGTGTGCAGGCATAACAGCCACAGTGCTACATTATCATTCCCCCCCCCCCCGCCAACTGGGGAAACACAGAGAGAGCTATGTCTGCTGCCAGCTTTATCACTCTCTTCTTTCTGGTAGTAGAGAGATTGCGTAGATGCAGCAGCTGGGCAGTAACTCAGAGGGATATTAAAATGGTGGTGCCCCATTCTGTTTGTGTGCTCTTTCTTGGAAGAGGTGGCACATACATCATCAATAGGGTCACACTTAAATGTAACCGCTACCTGTAACAAGCACCCAGGCAACTGCCTAATTAAAAGGTTGCACCAAACAAATCCTGCTTTTCTTTCTTCTCTATAGTAACCACATGCATTGCATAAATATAAAGAAAACTAAAGACTTCATATCATACACGCTGTATATTGGAAATTATTTCCTGGTACTTGTCCTCTGCTTTTGAAATCTGCATCAGTTAAAACCACAAGCCTACATTTATAAAAGCTTTCTTAACAAAAAACGAACTTCCTCACATAATCCTAGATTGCTAAAACAATTACTACAAATCTGCCTTCAGTACGTTCCTGCTATCTGCCTTCAGAGAAGCTACTTTATTTTATCCCCAAAGGCAAAATACTGTTACCAGTGAGCATTACAAAGGACTCTTGCATATACCAGTATTCTGTATAAAGACAAAGTCTACATTAGTCTAAAAACGTTTAAATAAGTCCTGCAGAAAGAACAAATCCTTCTAATGCCACAACAGCATTTTTTTAAACAGACACAAGATCTTTCAAGTCTTTTCAAGGCCCTTTCAGTTAACATTCAATCCAATTACGTCCTCAATTAGCCTCTTACAATATTATTAAATGTTACTTAAATGCTGTCTAAATGAGCATAACTAGATATGATGTGGGAGTTCCAAGACAGGACATCTCAATATCTTTTTCAAAAGGCTGTCGCAGGGGCCCCCAATTGGGATCAGAGCCACGGTGCATGAGGAAGGTTTTTTTTAAAAAACATTTTTTCCCCTCATGCCAATTCCCTCATCCAAATTTCCAGTTTACCTGCAAGTTTAGCCCTTTGAGGTTAACAACAGTTTTGGGGTGTTTCAGATTTGGATTGGGGCCACAGCACACAAGGAAAATATTAGACACCCTCCCCCCCCGTGGCCCTGATCCAAACGGGGGAGTCATGCAGTTGCTTTTCAAAGCAGAAAAATATGTCAGGATTTACAGGCACAGAATTCCCATATCATGTCTAGTTTGACCTTAATAGGAAGATGCTACATTTTGTGCAGTCAGAAAATATGCATGCACCAAATTGTTAGATAATTTAACCATAAGAACAAAAGAAATTAGGACAAAGTCCCATGTAATTCAGCATCGCATTTCCCGCTGTGATCTACCAGCTAGTCACATGATGATTTATGCAGCAAAGTACTTAAGCCGCCTCTCAAGAAGAGATATAAGCATCAGTGAAGAAGAACTCAAGTCTGTCCCTTTCTTGAGATACCTGTCCCAGCACAAGCAAAAGGTTTGCACCACAATTTATTTTATTTAAAATATTTATATGCTGCCCTTCAGCCACAACAACGAACCACCAAGGTAACTCATGACAATGGATAAAAACACAGAAAATGTTGTTCTATTTTTCCAGCATAAGTTTGCACCACTGCCAGATGAGTGGAGCTACTCCCACATTCATCTGGATGCCACAGCAGAAAATATAAGCATTCCCTCCTCAGGAAATTCCTGTCCTCTGGAAAGCTCCCCGAATACAATCCCTGAACTGCACATGCATTTTTATCCCCAGGGCTCTTGAAAACAATATTGTCTCTTGGCACTGCACAATCGATCATAAAAATCAAGTTGTAAATGCAACTTGTAAATTAGAGCCAATTTGCATGACTGTCACACGTGAACACAGACTCTCTGCTTGCAGAGAGTATGCAATGCCATCCCACACACACGGGCTTTCTGGGCACTGTTGCATACCACCCTAAATACAAGTTGGCAGGGGTACACTACCAACCAAACTCCATATGTGGAAATGCCTGCCCATGGCTGACTCATCATTGCGAGAGAGCCAATATACTTTGAAATTTCAAACAGATGGGCGGGCGCATGATGAACCAACCCAAAGCTGTGATCCTAAGCATACCTACTCAAAAAGTCAATTCCATGGAAGTACATACCATTAACTTCAAACAAATTGGTTTGAACTCAGCATACGTGACAGGACACTCAAAGTCAACCCAACTAATCCATCTCTATCTCAAGATATAATCTGAACAAGTCAAACACATACTGTATGTATTCATACTCAAGATGGAAGAAAGGCTTGTTTGTGCCCAATATATTTGAATAAATTATTCAGCAATATTTTTATCTATGTGAAAAACATTTCCCTGTATCATTGCCAAGGTTAGCAAGACAGATGGTGATCCCCTGACTAAAGAAACAATTGACCATGCAAGTCAAACTGAATAAAGTAAAGCTTGCCTGTTTGTGAAAGTTAGTTCTATTTACTCAACTGACTTTGTATGTCAGTACTTTCCCATACCCTACGGATACTTGATAATGCTGTGCAGAATCAAGGCCCAGAACATTAGAGGCTACTTAAAAATAAATAAATCACAAATTAGTCTAGAATCATCATACAACTACGTCTGAGAAAGTATGTTCTTAAGCGTACTACAGGTATAACACTGCTGGTGCCCTTCATATCAACCAAATTGTATTTATGTAGTGAGCATTTGCTGGAAAATTGATTTCTTATGCCTGGGTTAAAAACAGGATCTTTGGGATACCTAAGGGCTGAAAAAAAGTTAATAAAACTTATGTACGTCTTCTGCAGCTCCATGCTCCATGTATTCCTCAATGAGTTTGAATGGTCATGTTGTCCACTGACAAAGTCAACATGACCTTGCTTTTGACAAGATTCCCCAAGACATCCTTGTGGACAAGCTGGTGGGATGTGGGTTAGATGATGCTAGTGTCAGGTGGATCAGTGGCTGGCTGACAAACCGTAATCAGAGAGTACTTGTCAATGGCTCCTCATAGTCCTGGAGTGAAGTTACAAGTGGGATGCCTCAGGGCTTTGTCCTTGGCCCGGTATTGTTCAGTATCTTTACAAATGACTTGAATGAAGGAGTACAGAGCGTGCTCATAAAATCTGCAGGCGACATCAAACTTACAGCACAATCCTAACCAACCTTCCAGCACCAACGCAGCCATGCCAACAGGGTGCATACTGCATTTTGCAGTGCAGGGGCAGTAATGGAGGCCTATTCAAGGTGAGGGAACATTTGTTTTGCGGCTGCACTGGTGCTGGAAAGTTGGTTAGGATTGCGCTGTTAGACAGGTAGCTAATACCTCCTAGACCTATAGAGGACAGGAACAAGATCTAGGATGATCCTGACAGGATGAAAAACTGGGCAAATGCAAACAAAATGCACTGGAAAAGGGATACATGTAACATTTTGCATTAGGTAAGAAAAAAAATCAGAAGCACACATAAGATTGGGGACACTTGCCTAAGCAGTAGTATATGTGAAAGAGAGCTAGGCGTTCTAGTGGATGATAAGCTAAACGTGAGCCGGTAGTATGATGTGGCAGTAAAGAAGGCAAATGTGATTCTAGGCTGCATCAACAGAAGTATAGTGTTAAGATCAATAGAAGAAATGGTACTGCTGTATTCTGTCTTAGTCAGACCCATCCTGGAATAGCATACCCAGTTCTGGGCACTGCAGTTTAAGAGGGAAAACGACAAACTAGAACGGGTCCATAGGAGGGCAGCTAGAATAGCAAGGAGCCTGGGGACCATGACCTATGAAGACAGGCTGAAGGAGCTAGGCATGTTTAGTTTGGAAAAGAGATGGTTAAGAGGGGACATGATATCTATAAATATCTGAGGGGCTGTCATCTGGAAGATGGAGTAGATTTATTTTCGGTTGCTCCAGATGGTAAGACCAGGACAAACGGGTTTAAATTACAGCAAGGGAGATTTTGATTAAACATAAGGAAGAACTTCCTGATGGTGCAAACTGTTTGGCAGACAAACAGTCTGCTTCAGAAGGTGGCAGACTCCATTGCTGGAAGTCTTTAAGCAGAGGCTGGATACACACCTATTGGGGATGTTGTAGCCGTGGACAGCCTGCATTAGCAGGGGCTTGTACTTGATGATCCTGATGGTCCCTTCCAACTCTGATTTCCATTATTCTGTGTTGTATTTCAGAGCTTTATCCCAGGAAAAAAGTTATGGTTACATCTTTACGGATGTGGGGGTCAATGCAACTCTTATTTGAATAATAGAGAAAACTGAAAAACCATGCACATAAGGTGCTATGAGTAACAGTGAGCTTTCAAAATGCTGTTTAATGCGTTAATTACAGTTAATTAGACCAAAACCTGTTATTCCATGTTTTGTGAGAAAAGAGCATACAGCGCGATAATACAATATTTTCAATACAATACAATACAATATAATATAATATTTTCAAACTAGACAATTTTCATGAGGTGAGCGCTAGCCGCACTGGCGCAGGCCGCATCCTCATTAGGATGCAGCGGCCAGCCATTTTGGCTAACCACCACATTTTAGGCAGGATCGGGCTGTAAGTCACATACTTTTTTTGTAGAACTTAAAGATGTCCTTACAAGTCACTATGTAAAACAATGTTTCCCAAACATTTTTGACCATGGCCATAAATAGTTCCTCTCTTAGTCCGGTGACCCATGAAGTTGTTACATGTTGTTAATAATAATACATTTATTATTTATTATTATTAACAACATGTAACAACTTCATGGGTCACCGGACTAAGAGAGGAACTATTTATGGCCATGGACAAAAATGTTTGGGAAATATTGTTTTACATAGTGACTTGTATGTAAAACAATGTTTTACAGACAAACATCTGACATAAACATCTGGAACACAATATGCCAGATATAACAGTAGTTGACAAAAAGAAAAGTAAAGTTTGGATCACTGATATTGCAATCCCAGGTGACAGTAGAATTGAAGATAAAGAACATGAGAAGATCACACGATACCAAGACCTGCAAGTAGAACTTGGGTGTGTTTGGGAGAAGAAGGTCAATATTGTGCCAACTGTCACTGGATCCCTTGGACCAGTGCCAAGAAGTCTGAAGAGACACCTCGACATTCTTGGCCGTGAGCAAATTATACCAGCTTAGCTCTAGAAAAAGAACATTGCTTGGAATGTCAAGAATCCTACGAAGGTATCTCTGCGATTCCCAGGATCTTGGCCAGATCAACAATTGCAGACTATAACCAGCCCAGCATAGGCAGTGAACAACAACAACAACGCTCCAGAGTCCTCAGGGATGTCATCGCCAAGCGGAAAACTGTGCGGGGCTTCAATTTCAACTGCGTAGCCATGCAGCTTGCAGGAAACACTGCTTCCTGTGACCCTCAGGAAAATCCACGCAACCCTCATTTGGGAACCACTGGTTCAAAGGGTTGTTGGAGTGTTGGTTGTGACTAACAGTTTGCTATTGCTTCTGAACTTTACACTGAGGTATTGACTAGTGTACAATGATATGGTTTTACTGAAAAGAAGTTCTCCCAAAAAATGTTTTTTTTGAAATTTTAAAAATAGTCTCATGCTTATTTACAATCCCTTAGATATTTTATTTTTATGGCTTTCTTGGAACCTATTGAGGCCAAAGCTGGAGTGATACAGTAAATCTTGGTTAATATATTTCTGCTGCAGAATGTGTTGTTTTCCTATACATTTACCAAATACAGCTGGAATGCACGTCCACCAATTTCTGCTACTTTTGTGCAGTCCTTCTTTGATTGCAGCAAAGGGAAACTCCTGGAGTGCCACAGTATTTGATCTCTGTATTGAGTAGTCTAGTTCGAATGTGCTCACCAAGATTAAAGAAACACCGGAAAAGGTGTTTGGGGAAACGGTGACGCCCAGAATCAGCTCCTAACATCCAGTGAAAAAGGCAGGCAGCTAATGAAGGCCTAATATGGCAAATTACAGACGTATATACTCTAGCTCAAAAAGAAATTCACAAACATCCCAAATGTATGGGGAAGGTCCTTACTCCTCTTTTATTATTATTTGTATAATAGTAGTAGCCATAATTAGTGAGTATAACCAGGATGGTGTAGTGGTTTGCGAGTTGGACTCAGACCTGGAAGATCCAGGTTCAAATCCCTGCTCAGCCATGAAGCTTCTAGGTGACCTTAGGCCAGTCACTACTTCTCAGCCTCACCTACCTCACAGGTTTGTTGTGAGGACAAAAGGAGGGGAGGAACTATGTACACCACCCTTGGAGGAAGGGTGGTATAAAAATGTGAAAAATAAATAAATTAATAATAAAATAATAATAATAACCAGTGAATTGTCTTCCATGAGCAGAATTTTCAACTTGCATTTCTCAAGCATAACCATGTACAGCAATACCTTGACTTTTGTCCACTTGACTTTCATCACTTTGCTCTTTCGGCCGTTTTCAATTATAACCACATTTCAAATTTCGTCCATGTGCTATCCTCTTTTATCTGATTTCATCCAACACCGCAAAGGACAAGGAGCTGGATCAGTCATACTAATCAAGGAGTAGAGTTAATTGGCAGCTCAGGGAACGACAATGTGGGGAGAAATCGATCGTTCTGGCATCGACCGGATATGCCTGAATGGAGGGATGGATTGCAACTGCATGACGGCAGAAAGTGGAGAACAATAGAATGCAAGGGCCAGGGCCAGGTGAGTACACACTTCTACCAATTTATCCCCACAGCTGAGGCAGGCGGTCTTGTGCTGCCTGGAGACCACCGCTGTTCTGTGTGCCTGTATGAGCGCTTGCTCTCAGCTGCCTTTCATAATCTTTTCTGGTAAAAGTTTGTGCAGGAAAAATTCCAGCAGGCTCTGAGTGCATGTCGGTGTTACACTGAACTGCTTCTCTTTTCTGCACGTAAGTCACTCCTTAGCACAGACAGCCTGCCCTAGACTTTTTTAAAATTGCCTAGGCTACATTTTTTGACAGTCGTCCATTTTTTACTTTTATCCATGCACTAAACCAGACAAAAGTGCAAGGTATTGCTGTATAAGAAAAAAGATGTGCCTCAGCTTTAGCAGCAGGAGTGAATGGGGAAAAACTTGCCCTTTCTTCTTAACACTATCTGCCCCATTTAAAAGTAGCAATTGTTAAAGTAAAAATAATTATTTACATCAGGAATTTCCAGTAAGTTGTAATGATATTGAAACCACAGAAACCATGGTTTATTAATAATCTCAAAGCATTGTATAACTAAACCATCTTGCCAGGAAGTGGCCTATTGTATTGATCTCAACTCCTATGCTACTCAGACAGGCAGGACATCTGGCTCAGTTGGTAGAGCGACCGTCTCATATATGCCTGAAGATCTGAAGGACGGCAGTTCAAGATGGCCAGAAGTGTCTGTCAGAGAGCTGCCGGCACGCCGAGCTGATAAGTTGCAGAGACTCTGTGGGGGAGTGGAACTGCAGCTGCACTTGAGTGAGAGTCAAGGTTGCCCTGTCAGCTGAAGCGTAGTGAAGAGAACGCCAGAGAGAGAGCTGGACTGTGAAAGAAACATCTAGAATGAAGGGTTCTATGAAAGATTAGAACATTATTGTATTGTAAAAAACCCTTGGGGTTTAGAAAGCCTGCCCATGTAAACCGCCTTTGAATTAAAGTCGGAGGAAAAATCCGATGACCAAAGAAAAGGTGGTATATAAATACTGGTTTTTTTATTATTATTATTATTATTAGGATGTCGTGTTGAGGTAAAATCTCTAGGCAATTTTCACAACTACATGGTAATACACATGGCAATACAAAATCTAACATCAGGCTTCAAGTTCAGCATCACTAATACATACTACGTTTTGCAGAGTTAGATAGAGATAACATAAAGATAGCTAACCATGGTTTAAAAGTTAGGGACAGCCAATTGGCAGCCTAAGGTTCTGCATGAAGGACCCAGCTGGTTCCTTCCCAATGCTAGAAAGTTTGAGGAGCTGCCTGGCTAAGAAGCACAATGAAGCAGACAGGTACGTGTTATTCCAGTTATTAGTTAGGTTTCAGAGCACAAAAAGAAAAGGAAAAGCAGAAAAGAAAAAGCAGAACCTATCCCTATCCCAAAAGATCAATCAATCAATCATCATTTAATGGAAAATTAATTATCCTTTTTCCTGTAGCATCAGTCCTGTCATATCTAGAACCTGCAGACTAGTATTGATGGCTTCTGGGAATACTTCAGTAAATTGAACATGTACTGTCAGTGGAATACCACTACATTTCACCTTTCTAAAAACTGCAGTGTAATAATGGAGTTTTTCCTCTCTGAAATGAGAAAAGAAAGGCTGAGGAGCAAGTTTCAGGCAACTAGCTCTTACCTTTCCAATTTGCCATCTTTTCTACTGGTTCCTTCTACAGCTTGATTTGCAGATACTGTATTAGCAAATAATGTTATCTTCATTTTTCAATACGTTTCGCCAATTATTTCTGCAGATCATTATGATCTTAAAAGCACAGGAGTAGGTAAGACAAGGGGTTTTGGTCAGTTGGCAACTTTATTCTCAGCTCCATTAGAAAAGGGAGTAAGGGCTGCCTTCTGGGCACCATTTCCTACACTTTAAATTGACAGAATCCAAGTCGCAGCTAGAATACAAGTTACGGTACTTTTTATGGTTGTCTGACTGCAATTCCATGTGGATATTGTCACTTGTGGTTTGTTTCCCTACACAGCTGACAAGGTTTCTTCCCTCCTCCCAAACTGTGATTTCAGTCTTTTCCATATGGTTCAAGTAACACCTGATAGAGAATTCATGTGGTAATGTGCCGTGTATGTGTTCAGAAGTAGACCTGAATATCTCCACAAAATGGCTGACCTTGAGTGAGATTTCCCAGAACTGAACCAACTTCATTCCATGAATGTTTGTGTTTTCAAGTAGAAAAGTAGTGAGGTCAATTGCTCCTGCCTTTACTCTGCAAGGGCCTTGTGACATCTTCACAGAACCAAACCAGCCTGAACTGGGTTTGGAAGCAATGCCCCAACTCTGAACTGGCCTTACAGTGTTACAGCATTTGCCACATCACTGGCAGCACTGCTACAAAGCATTGCTGGCTGGGAATATAATTCTTGCTGATAAAAGAAGACAATAGTTAAAAAAAAACATTTTTAAACTGTTGAAAGAGTTACTGAGAGGGGTAGCAGACAGATGAAAAAAATAAACATTGGGGGAGAAATTCCGTTCGCCAAAACCTTTTTGCTTGTGAACATCCACACAAACCTAGAAAAATGCTTATAAAATATGGACCTGTGATAACAATATGAATGCATATCGAGTCTACTACCACCTTTGCAAATAATTCTTACCAGTAGCTGTTCTGTTTATAGGACTGACATAAATTGTTTATGAAATGTCCAAATGTGGCAAATGGCTGAATTTCAACGAAATATGAAGATGCCTTGCACCGAGACCATCTAACGGTACTCTGATACTGCAACTCCCAACAGGCAACTCCCAACAGGCAATAGTTCTGCAAGTACTCAAGCAGATTTCCTTGCTAGGCCAATCTTTTTTACCTAGAGATGCCAGGGATTTGTAATGGAAACTTGCACACACAATGGCTTTTTCAGGGAACTCGTTTTGAGGCACTGCTTACGCAAAATCCAGAGCTCAGACCTGTAGGCAATGCAGAAGGAACAATGCTGTAAATTTTGTAGCTGCAATCTCAAAGATAGACAAAATAAAGCTAGGTTGCAGTTTTGAAAAACCACGTCTCAAAGTTTAGATTTTTAATAAACCGATGTTTGAGTAAAATTCATTTAATTGTTTTTATATCTATCCTGCCCAGTCATCAGAGCACATTTCAAAAATCAAACTTTTACAAGAATCGATTAACCTAAGTGATTAAAATCTACTAAATGTTGCAGTCTTAATTTCCAAAAACAAAAACAGCATGCATACTGAACACAGACCTGATCATTCTAGCTCTCAGAAAGGACTAATGAGGAATTAAGTTTCCAGAGGACACTGTGGCCGATTTCTTTTGGCTCAATGAAAGGAGTTTCTTGTATGTCTGAATAAGAATCTGTCTAACGATATATAGAAGCCTTTCAGAAACTTGCTGTCTCTCCCAGTATATTTATAAACGGGGAAAATAATATATATTGAATCAAACTATACGTATAAAGCTGTATTTAAACATTAAATACAAACAGTGCCTTTTTGCTGTGTGTATGATTTTGTTCATCATGAAATGCAAAGGGAAAAAAATACACAGAAGTACAGTCATAAGCTAAGAACTGACTTGTACATTTTCCATAAATCTAAATAAAGTAAAGATTAATTGAATAAGAGCTGATCCTTTGCTAAGAACAGGACGTTCTGGATATTTTGTGTACATGGGGTGAAAATTACATTTCTGATTATTCCCTTTCCAGTTTCACATAAGTAGAACAGATAATTAAGCTTTGATTCCAGCTTGTTATTCAAAAGTTGGAGATAGAAGATAGAATTTTTAGAGCACTGAAAGTGATATGTCATTTGCTCATAGTATGTATACCCTGTTTCCCTGAAAATAAGACCTACCCTGAAAATAAGTCCTACCGTCATTTTTACATGATTTTTGCTGGTACTTGTCAATATAAGTCCTCCCCGAAAGTAAGACCTAGCTAGGATCATCAGCCAGACGCAACCCCCCGGCACTTACGTTTACTGATTTAAACTTCGTTCTTTCCCGAGGGCGCAAGGCTCTGCAAGGCCTGCACTTGAATCCTCCACCATAGAGACGACGTGCTAGAGAGGCCAGCAAGGCCTGCAAGGAGGCTGCAACCTTGCAGAGTCTCTCTAGCATGTTGTCTCCATGGTGGAGGACTCGAGTACAGGCTGTGCAGGCGTTGCAGAGCCTTGCACCCTCGGGAAAGAATGAAGCTTTAATCGGTCAAAGTAAGTGCCCGGGGGGGGGGGGGACACGCCCCAGGTTGGGAAAATAAGACCTCCCTGAAAATAAGACCTACTGCATTTTTTGAGCCAAAATTAATATAAGACACTGTCTTATTTTCGGGGAAACACGGTACTTACTGCTTTGTTTCACTATTAATTCTAACCAAACAAATTTTATGGGCTTTGCAATGCTTCAAAAACCTATAAAATCCATTTGACCAGAGACAATGATGGGATTTTAAAAAATTGTGTACGCCACTGGAAACAATCTCTATCATGCCACCTACAACACTTGCCCATCTTCAGTCAATTACCAAAGACCAACACAAGGAAGCGTGCTTGTGTATTTATGCTATGTCTGCTTCACAATGGCTACAACACAGCCCAACCCCCCCAAAAATTGTTCTGGTGCTTCGGAAGTTAGACCTACTGTATTCTTGGGTATATTTGTGGCGCTGATTCCAAAAATGGCATCGGTCTGGCCGTATCAGTTCTAGTTTTGGATATACGGCATACCCACCTTAGATGCCGATATGCAGAAATGTAATTGTATATTGTTATTTTATGACATGTATACAGTATTGTTATATGAGTACAAAGCCAGTGTCTAATTATGAGTTTGAGAACAACTATACAACCAGATAACAATCCACATTTCATAGATTCAATGAAAAACATTGAGTCTTGTGCCTGGACTATATTTGTTCAAGTTGCCAAAAACTTCCTTGGCAACAATAAGGCAGACAACTACTCTGAATTACCGGTAGTTGAGGACATGCTCTCCAATTTTTTAATAAGCTTGGCTGTAATATGAGCACCAAGGTCCATTACCTACACAGTCATGTAGATCACTTTCCAGAAAACCTAGGTAAAAGATTTCACCAGGACATAAAAAAACTATGAAAGACAGATACCAGGGAAGGTGGGATACGCACATGATGGCAGATTACTGCGGGAACCTTCAGCGGGATTGTCTTGATAGATCTCACTCTAGACAGTACTATTTCTTATATGTTGAATGACTGATCATTTTACTGTATATACTCTTGGGCTGAAATAAACTATTTAGTAATATGTGCTTGTTTTAATAGTATGCAATATTAATAGCATCAATACTTGTCAAGATCATATCAAAATAGCAAATCATGCGATTAAGGATCCCGAATTTTGACAGACGACCGGTTGAATCAGCATATAAGGTGGCTATGCCCTATCTCTAAAACTACAGCTGATAGGGCAAAACTGATGCCATTTTTTGAATCAGCGCCCCAAATATATCCAAGAATAGGTCTAACTTTTAAGGCACCAAAATGTGTGATGGGCGGTGTAATGCTTTGTAAAGATTTTCTAAGATGTAGACAACTTTTGAATGCTGTTTTGCCACGAACAGCTAAGTGTAATAAGCTTTGTTATTGTATATAAAAGTGTGGGAAGAAGGTTAATTAGACAGAATCCTCCCTAGCTATAGAATTAAAATGATTAAGTAATTAGTACACCTCTTATCTATAAGCAGCACTGCACAAGGCCAGCCCAGAAGTACCAGAAAGTAAAAGACAATAAAAAGGAAAACAGCACACTATAAATTTGATTTTTCCATAGCACTTTCTTCAAGCAGCACAAAGGCATCCTAAATCCTAATATCAGAGTGGGAAAGCTTTGAGTGATGACTGAGTTTCAAAGAAGGAAAACATAACTTTTAAACAAGGCCTAAAGAATAAGACTATCATTCCTTAGGATTAGAGTTGTGACCACTATGCATTATCGACAAGCTCTATTTAGATATCATAAAATCCAAACATGCTGTGGGTTTTATGCACCTTCTCCCCCTCCCTCATTTGCTCACAAATTTCCTCTCCCTTTCATGATTAGTTATAATCATGCTTTGCTGTAATGTCCAAATCAGAGGTAGATTTGAAACCACAGTTTGGAGACAATCCTGGTTTAGTCCAAACTGCAGGAAAAACAGTTCTCCAATACTTTGTTGTTGTTCAGTCGTTAAGTCGTGTCAGACGCTTACTCCTTGGAAGGAAAGCTATGGCAAATTTAGACAGCATAATAAAAAGCAGAGATATCACCATGCCAACAAAAGTTCGTATAGTCAAGGCGATGGTGTTCCCAGTAGCAATGTATGGTTGCGAGAGTTGGACCATAAGGAAGGCTGAGCGCCGAAGAATAGATGCTTTCGAACTGTGGTGCTGGAGAAGACTCCTGAGAGTCCCTTGGACTGCTAGGAGATCAAATCAGTCAATCCTAAATGAAATCAACCCTGATACTTAACACCACTCAAAAGACGTACAAACATTTTGACTGAAAAACAGTAAGTACATATGTGATATAAGATTCCTAAGAAAACCGTATCAAGGCTGAAATGCTCTTAGAGCAGAAACTTTTTCCCCTACTGTTTAACAGAAATCTATCTTCCTATGATTTACTCACTGCTTCTTGTACAGTTTTCATTAGACAAGGGTGAGCAATTGTTCCTCTTTTCCTTCTGACATCTTTTTAAACTATCAACATGCCCTCCCTTATCTTTTCTCTGGAGGCTAACAAATTGCTAGTTCCTTCGGCCTGAGCTTCTTCACATGACTCCTCTCCCAGATCCTTTGTCACTGTATATACAATTGGACCTTTTTATCCACTGGGGTTCTGTTCCTGGAACCACAGTGGATAAGAAAATCAGTGTTATATGTAATCTTGGGGGGGGGGGGGGTCGGAAGCAGTGCCACATTAACTTTTTTCCAGCATCTTCGCCGCTTCCCTCCTCCTGAATTTGTTTAAACTAACTGGGGGGGGGGGGGGGAGTCACTACTGCAAGCAACCTGTAAATGGCACCAGAGACTCCTGGCTGCATTTTCCAGCAGTTTAGACACGCGCAGGAGGCTGGAAGTGGCTGGCAAACCCCCGACAATGCTGAAAAATGAGGTAATGTAGTTCGGCTGGGCTCCCTCTTCCACAGTTTTGCCATCCGTGTTGAGTCAAATCCGTGGATAAAAAAATCGTGGATAAAAAGGTCTGACTGTATAGTCAATTATGAAGGCTTTGAAGATAATATGATGCAGCGCTGAATCTATGGAAAGCTACAGGATACCACAAAAGACACTGATACAGGTCTTTTCAGGCGTGCTAGATGAACTGGGCCCTCCTGCTTTACCTGTCACATAGGATTAGCTTGCAATAAGCCACAAAGCGATCCAAGAGAGCACAGAAAAGCTTAGCATGCTTGCCAAATCCTGCCTATTCCTTGTGCATAATTCAACTCTTCAGGAGAAGGTTAGCCGATGTTAGCTGGTGCCAAGGGGGATACAACTGAAGGATTGTTGAGACCCACATTGTCATGTGTAGCAAATATTATGCAGAGAATGTTCAGGAAAAAAGGAGTCTGGGCCCTGATTCTCTTGCACCACTTTATTATGAAGTATTATCTTCTTAAGGATTCACTGTATCATGAATATTATGTATTATCTATTCAGTGTTGTTGATGATGAAACAGAATGTTAATTGTCATCTCCATACAGCCATATTCAGATTTATCCAGCTCATATGTATCCGCCTCACTTTTAAGATTAAGCTGTCTTTTTTTTGTCAGTATAGGTGACTGGCACAGCACAACCCGAAAATCTGATTGTGGCTTGTAAGCAGCTAAACTAAGGGGATAAGCAAGAGCATTCTGTACTAGGCACACAGCAAAATTCCTTTTAAACATTATTTCGAATGGGGGTGGCAGACACACAACCCAACAATACATGCCCAATATGAACATTACAAGACTGTCTCTCCCACATGGAGAAAACACAAGAGTAGGAATCCTTCAGGGATCTCTTTGTTGCAAGTAAAGTGATGCCCTTTTAATGAGGCGTCAGTTTCAAGGAGTAAGCACTCCACACTAGTTATCTGCACACAGCTATGGGAACCCCAGGGGCAAATGAGCTATTGCTATACTTCCCATTTTTTATCTTAGAACTGAAGGGTCTCCCCTGCTCCACTGGTAAGACACAACAGCTGTTGTTCTTGCATTTGTGCAACTGTACAAAATCAAACACTAAAAATGAAAAAAGGCAGGCATATAGAGTGTGCCATGATCACACACACCTGCTTCTTACAGGACATTGCTTAATAAAACAAAATCTTAGATGGCTGTGCTGATCCACTGGTAAAAAAAACCCTCCCCAATTCAAAGTAGGGAAATGCTTTATTTAGGACCACCCAAAAGTAACAAAGTACTACATCAAACAGTGAGCTTTTAAGTCCTACAGAACTCTCCATCAGGCAGATGGTAAGCAAAAGAAGTAGGAGTAAACATTCAACAGGAGTTCCAACAGTCTGTCATTTGTAAAATATAAAGATGAAGTACAGGAGTTTTCTTGGATCAACCTCTCAAAGCGGTGATACTATTTCAATACACACATCATAGAGCTACTTAGACAAAGCAGACAAAAAATGTTTGCACCCCCTCCGATATTTTGGAAATATTTTGGATGTTAACTCAGTCCAGCCTTCAGTGCTAACTTGAAAATTACAGGAAGACTCCTTTAAAGGCAGAAATCAGGAATAAAGCAGATAAACTTAGGTGGGTGGATTTTATTTTACAGGAAGCTGTCTTACACACAGAGGTCCATCTAGGTCACTCTTGTCAACACAGACTGGCAGTGGCTCTCCAGGGTCTCAGCAGGAATCTTCCTCTGGCCTAACTGGAGATGCCAGGGATTCAACCAGGGACCTGGTTGCAGAACAGATGTTATTCTACTCAGCCATGGCCTGTTTCCACCAGGAGGCCCTACTTGAGGACATTGCCTAGAATCAAGCAACTGGTAATGGAAAAATCTGTCCCTCTTTAATCAGGTACAGTTTAGCACAGCATGGCACAGCAGCAGTTATGTCAATTCTTCTCTGTTTTTGAGTGTTGGGAATACACAGCAGGCAAGCTAAACAGCTACTGCAGACATGGGCCACGATTGAAAAGGTTCTTATCTGCCTATGCAAATACTGTATAGCAGGGAACCAATTAAGCACCTGGAGCTTTCTCTGAAGCTTGCACCACAACGGAACCTATGATGAACAGCGGTTTGCCTCTCCTCAGGGCCATAAAAATAGTTTACCTGCGAAAGTCTTTATTAAAATAATAATTTTAAGAACTCTCAACGTACACACATCCAAACCTTCAATAAGTCAAAACCTACAGTCTTCACACTTATCCAAGTGTTACTAACAAATAATGCTATTTTGCTGATGAAAGATGATCAACCAAGGCCTCTTTCAGTCTAACAAATGTAACTGGAGACTGGAATTGCACTTTTATATCTACCACACATAAGATTTCAGAAGCCATCATATTTAAGACTCTTTCTATAATAATCAATCTCTTTCCAATTTACTAATGTTGCATTAAGTAACAATGTTTAGGTTTCAATTCTTCATTCAATTACAGGTAGCCCCCTACTTAAGTACATGTTAGATTCCGGAGGTCTGCACTTAAATTGAAGCATTATTTACAGCCCAATCCCCCCCCCCCCAGTGTAGACTCTTCAGCATGGACACTGAATCCTATCCAGGGAAGGGACTGGTTGGAAGTTTACTCGGGGTAAGCGGGCAAACCCTGGGTAAACCCCCAGCTGCTGCAATGGGGCTACTCAGTTCTTCACCAGTTCTGCAGCTGCCGAGAATCAAGCAGCCCCGTGTTGGCTGGGAAGAGGGATAGGATACACCTGAGCCCTCCCCCCTCCCAAGCCCACAATCCACCCACTCCTGCCCTCCCCCACCCTATTACACCCCTCCCCACCCACTCCCAGTCCCCGCACCTCTACCTGCTCCGGTGTACGCTGGGCCTGGATTCAGTGTTGGCATGACAGTGCAGACCTTCCTGCCAGTGCTGTGATTGCGCCGTTATTAATGCAATATTAACAAAATTGTTAACAAAACTTTCTGTAGTGGTTGAAAAACTGGACAGAAATATTTATTTTTATAAATAGTCTATAAAATAGGTAAGTCACTCTCTAGTGAATGTACACTCTGTGCTAACCCTGCTTTTTTTGTTGGGTAATGTACAAAATGGGCCTTAGAGCAACTTGGGGGGGTGGGGTGGGGCTGCATTGGTACTAGCTGCATTTTATGTTACAATTTGTATTAGTTGGAAAGGAACACGAGTGCAGTTCTATTAAGTACTGTACTGGCTCCACTTAACCCACCACTTCTGCATCTCCAAAACGCAGCATCTCTCTCTCCTTCACAAGCCTATAGCACCTGTGCACGGGGCGAAAACTTTGGACTGGGTGGACTGAGCCTGCACGAAAGTGTGGCATGGCTGTCCTTACGTTGGGATGTCTATACGTTGGATGTCCTTAAGTTGGGGACTACCTATACTTAGCAGAGACTCTAATTTAATACATACTTCTGAGTACGGATGAAGTTAAGAAAATATCTGAGCTACAGTAAAAAAAAACCTACCTTAACTGGGGATAGGAGACGAAGAGGGGAAAGATTACCTTTTTTTTAAAGATTCACCACTTGAATTAACTATCCAAGCTAAAGATTAACTGTACTAGATTTCTTTATTATTGGGTGGCAATGTTCAGAGAGACCATCTAGCTTTTGTCGTACAGAGGTGAGAACTAGAAGCTTTTAAACTGTACTTGCCCTCTCTATAGAAAACAGATTCTATTAGACAAAAGAGGAAGCAAATGTTCCAGCAGGACTGTTTCAGTACAGAAGAAAAAGAACAACCTATTGTTGACATAAGAGAAAATGCAAGATGTATTGCTCTTCAGCTGGCTTGTATAATAAACCAAATACTGTACAGATAAGAAAAACCAGAGCTAGATTTATGACAATCAGCGAATAATTATATATTTAAGAGGGACAGAGCCTTCACTGGTGTGTCAAAAGCAATATATAAAATTTAGAGATGCAAAAAAATCCACAACCCCTTCAGATCTATAAAAACTACAGCTGACAATGGCATTAAAAAAAAACCCTGGAATTAAACGCTCCTGGTCTAGTTTTGTAAATGATTTTCTTTAAAGCCACTTTCCCCTTACACTTTATTTAGTAAATGATCAGGCACCTGACAACAGGCTGAATACCAACTTGAACAAGCAAAATAATGGTAATAAAAGTTACCTTTCCTGCCCCCTTGGGGACCCTCCAGAATGGGTGGGATGAAGGGTAATCCCTGAAAATCAATTACAGCCAACTTCCATGAGGAGGGTTCTGCTTGCAGAAGGTGCCTGTGCCCAATTTCTAGAGATTTCTCCCCCCCACAGCCCCATCTTACATTGTTCTCAAAGGTCCCCCACCCCCTCAGGAATGGCTGGGAGGAGCCTAAGAGAACTGCAGTAGGTAGGAAGGGACAGGAAAGATGCCTTATGCAAGCATTGTTTCACTTGGGCAAATCTGGATCCAAGCCAAAGCGTTCTTCATTTCCGATGAGTACTTGACCAACAGAAGCTAGAAAATAAGAAGAACTGAAACAGGCAATACAGTGCCAACTCAGCACATTGTTTCAACTGCTTCATTCACCCCATCACACTTCATCCAGTTTTCTAGCACACCAACTACAGCAATAGGATATAGCAATATCAGCAGGGGGATACGGCTGTCTTCAGAGCATTGGCTAACATTCAACATACCAGCACGAATTTTCCTTGCAACTGGAATTCCAAATTATATGTGAAAAATGCAAGTTAAAAGAACCTTAACACATGAAATGCAGAAACAAGGTGTGTATGAACGTAGTACAGTACTTTCAAAACATAAAACAGAAATCAAGAATCATTTCCAGTATGTTATCTTACGGCTTCATTCCAGTGGAAAGAGTTAACATGAACCGGCTGCTCTAATCACAAATCGGCAGTGTACATAAATTCCAGAGGATTCAAACTTCTCTATTACAGTTAAGGGAAAATGGAATGTGTCAAGATTTCCTTCATATGTAGTATTTAGCTCAACTAAAGAGGTTTGGGGTATCATAGGAGGGGCAATTCTCAGAAGAGGCCTATTTATTTATTTTTAATGAGCCCATTCTAGGACTGGCCCTAGGCTCATTTTGCATAAAGCAAAAGAATTCACATGGCTTCATCACCATGACACACGTCCACTTAAAGTCCCCATCTGGTGAAAGAATTGTGCAGGGAGCTTCTGGTAAACTGCAGCGAAGGGAAGCCCTTAATCAAACGGCTCGATCCCCAGCCATGATTGTGCACTCATTCTTTTCTACCGCAAAGAAAAGTACACTCACACTATCACTTTTTTTTTTTTTTTTGCAGAACAGTCATTGGTATCTAAAAAACAGATTGTACGAGAAAACAGAAGAAAACGTATCCACGAAATCACAGGCACATTCCCTGGCAATAATTCAAAATAATATGCCATGGTAAGGTGCAGCAAACAACATTCTTAAAACAAGGAACATGAGAACTGTCATTTTACTAGAAGTTGCTAAAAATTCAGTTGTGTATGATTTTGATTCGCTTCCGATCTTGTCTCAATGTTTTAGGGTGGGTGACTGACTTGAGAAGAAGAATGCAAGCATCATTGATCAATTGGATGAGTGGTGTATACAGTTGGACCTCATTATCCGCGGGGGATTAGTTCCAGAATCTCTCCCCCCCCCCCCGCGCAGATAGCGAAGATCCACAGATACCGGGTTGTGCAGCTTCAAGAAGTCTCGTAGAGACTTGAAAACGCAGCGGTTTGGCTTTTAAAAAGGTAATACGTCGCTTTGGGGGCTTTTTTTCCCTTTTGAAAGGTTTTTTAGCGCAGACATTTGTGGATCTGGGACCCGTGGTGTAACAAATCTGTGGGTTCCAAACCCACAAATAGAAAGTGTCCACTGTATATTCTAAGGTCAAACCCTTGCTCAGAGTGCTGAACAGCTACATGAGCCTTCACCTGCTGTTGCTTTGGGTTGTGTTGCTAACTGCTGGCAAGTAAAACAAATCATGGGAATGATGAGGTAGTGTGGCTGGGGCCCTGGAAGGACAATGCATGGAGAGCTACAAGGTTGGTACAAGGAAACTGAAAAGAGTGCAGGCCAGGGCCTCCACGAGAACATTGGAATGCTAAGGGTAGACCCTCAGATGATTAGTTCTCATAAGATGTCTCAACAAATATTTCTGTACTAAAACATTTTTATTTTCATGGCCATGAAACGTTCTACACCATACTAAAACATTTTTATTTTCCTTTCCCTAAATTATCTCAGAAAACTCAAGCTACCTTGAAACTATCTCCGACGACAATTACAATGGACAACAAATTTTAACTTTATGTCATGCCCTCAAGTTTAAATTAGTCGTTTCTTATAGATTCTGAGGTACTGAACACAAATATGACAATGAAAAGGCAACATTGGCTACAGTTTGTGAGAGATCCGCGATATATAGTTCCATAGACATGTACTGGTAAATGCCCAACGGCACTTACAACACCTATGTGTGCAATGCAGACTGCTTCTCCTAAATTAAAGCCAATCGACAGATTTTACTATCATTTTCAGCATGCTGAAATTAGTAAAGACTAGCTATTTTCATTTCAGGGCCAATTTCGTGTTTATCTATTTGAAAAACTGAAATAAGAAACATGTGATGATGGCCTACTAAGATTCTGCACTATTTATTGACTTTGCAATAGGGAGGAGGTGAAGAGTGCAGAAGTAGAAGTTAATTAGGTACTTTCTCTGAAGCCTTAAAGCAGATTGAGCTTGAGCAAGGGTCTGGCCCATTAACCTTTTCTGGTTGTCAGTGCAATCACAGTAGGGCTGTTGCTCAACTAAATATGTTGATTATTCATACAACTAAAATTGCATAAGGGCAACACAACAGTTCCGCAGAAAAAGATTCCTTGGGCAAAATGAGACGTGTGGGGAAACTGCTTGGATGTTAATACAATTTTAACCTTCTTTTCATATAGAACAAAATGGTTTGGAGGGGGGAGTTCTGCTATATAAAAAGGAGTGCATTGGAGAGGGGAGCAAAAACTAGTCTGTCCATCCTGTCTTACCCTATTGCACTCTGTAGCTTTAAGCAATTTTCTTCCTGCCTTGCCCACTTCCTACAGGAGGAAACCAAACTAGGAAAATACTGCTTCAAAGCAACAAAGCACAGCGAGGTAAGGTGGGCAAGGGGGCAAGATTCAATCCCCTCCCCCATGCTTTCCTTTTGGATTATGAGCAAAGCCCACCCACATGTCTTCATTATATTTAAATGGAGCAAGCAAACCTTTAGCAAACACGGGTTTGGGTCTTTGTTCTTAGATGGTGCACATCACATCAAGCACCACTGCAGAAGAGGTATTCCCTCCTGCTGCCTGCATGAGAGAAAAGGAGGAATGTCTTTTCTAAGAAGGGTCTGCTCCTCAGGGGTTTTTAAGTGGTATCATTAAAAATAATTAAATGTCTTTAAAAATCTGCTGCCCTATTAGTTGGAAACTTTATAATCAACAAAACAAATTAACACTGATGCCCGAATGTAAAGGAAACTTCTAGAAGGTTACAAGACTGATGTCAGACTTTGAATATTTGACAGCTGCCCCAAACAGACAGCAAGACATATCTTTAATTTTTATTTCCTGTGGTCGAGTTCAACACTTTACTCATTGTACACATGCTGGGCCACTCTGACTGAAGAAAGTGCTTTCAGCAAATACACATTACTAGGCTCACTCATATTACCAGGGGTAATTAAAAATAAGCAAACTAAGTTTTAATCCAAATCCCTCTGCCCTTTTTGATTATTTGAAAACGGAGGTGCTTGGACTGTGGAGCAGAGAGGGTCTGAAAGATCCGTTTGTAAAAAACACACAACCATGTGGCATTTTAGAAAGGTCTGTGGCAAACTAATGTTCTGACCATTGTTGGGCCTTATTGTACTTTTTTCCGTGGATTACGGTTCTGCTTTGGTTTAAAACAGGGGTGGCCAACCTTTCAACATGAATGCTCCTGGACCTTTAATGGTTGTATAAGTGAGGGTATTTCAGCAGGTGCAACTGCCAAGAGTCTGTCTTCAACACAACTCAAGAAAGCAGAGGCCCTAATGGTGGAAAGTTGGCCACCCCTGGTTTAAAATATTTTTAATACTTTGTCCCAAGCACCATTTTTTAGTCAACTTAAGTTTTGTTAGCCCTGGATTTCCTTTTAGAAAGGAAGACAGGATTAAAGTTTTTTTTAATAAAATATTGAGTATATATCCAGCCCTCACCCAAGGGAGAAAGCTGACATATAACATCCATTGTTAACCAATGGGTGCAGCATGCAAAAAGTGTGCTTTTTGTCCAATAGCACTGGTCTGCATTTGATAAAAATCAATGAAAAGCAGCAAATTTACACTGGTCTACAATTTTTTTTTTCTGGCCTGGACTTTTGCAGCTGTTTCAGACTAATTTCAGGGTGCTGATTCCAAATCTGAGATCAGATTTGCTCTATCACATCTCGTTTTTATGCTATCGGCATACCCCATTTTCATTGATTTTCCCCAACATTAACTCTTTGTCACTTATGATTGCAAGTTGTTGCGAGTCAGTGACTGCTTTAGTGTTAAAATATGGTGCTGTATTTTTAGGATAGTGTGTTTATAATATCATTTTATGTAGATATCCACATTTATTTAATATTTTCCTTCTGCAGGGCGTGATCTAACAATGGCTACAACAGGGGTTCTCAACCTGTGGTATGGGTGCCCTTAGGGGTATGCGGACCTCTTGCTGGGGGTACGCCAAGTCCTGCCCCTTATCTGCCCCATCAGCAACTAATTAAGTGTTAATTAACATGGATTTTAAATTTTAATTATTTTTGGAGCCCTTCTGTCTCTGATTTTGGTTTTGGGCTTATTTTTGTACTTTGGAAAATGTACTTTGGTGGGGTGGGGGAGGGAGGAGCTGATTTTGGGAAGTGTGACTTGGAGAAAAAGAGATCCTTGCATATGTCTGTCTGTCTGTCTGTCACACACACAGTTAAATAAGACATTTTTTCACATTTAAAATTGTGTTAGTACTTTTTTACTTAACGATTAATTACCTAATTAATTAATTGATTAATCCAATTAATTAGCAGTTAATTAGCAGGGGTACTTCAGAAAATTGGAACGTGATGAGGGGGTACACGGTCAACACACTTTTTCTGGCATAAAGTATTCCAATGGTTTTAAGGTAATTTTGGGGCACTGGTTCCAAATCTGGCATCAGGTTTGGCATCATGAAAATGGGGTATGCCAGTAGCATAAAAACAAGATGTGATAGAGCAAATCTGAGATCAGATTTGGAATCAACACCCTGAAATTAGTCTAAGACAGCTGCAAAAGTCCAGGCCAGAAAAAAAATTGTAGACCAGTATAAATTTGCTGTTTTTCATTGATTTTATCAAATGCAGTACTTGATATCTCAAAAACCTGATGTGATAGACAAAAACTGATGCCAGATTTGGAATCAGCGCCCCAAAATTACCTTAAAACCATTGGAATACCTTATGCCAGAAAAAGTGTGTTGACCAGTGTAGTGTACGTATACTGCACTAAGTCCAATACACGGGCCAAAACCACAATCAATGTTAAGTGTATTCTTACTTACCTTGTGGCCCTATCCTATTCGTAAGATATGATGGCAGATCTCGTCTGCAGAGCTGCCACCAGTGCAAAGGCTGGGAGGCTGCACGTGGGTGACAGTGGTCCGCAGAACCTCCACCATCAACATGAAGTTGGCAGTGGAGATGGATTGGAACAGGGATCAGGCAAGGCAGAGGGCAGTGCAGGGGTGGATCTCAGTGGCAGCCATGCACAATGAAACCTTATCCCCCCTTCCCCGCCAAGATCTGCCCCTAGAGGTTCTTCAGACTTACGCCAGCAAAAGAGCTGGTGTAGGTCTGAGGAGACCCACTGGGGACCAGGCAGACTTTGTTGTTGTTGTTCAGTCGTTAAGTCGTGTCCGACCCTTCGTGATCCCATGAACCATATCCCGCCAGGCCTTCCTGTCCTCCACTATCATCCTGAGTTCTACAGCATCACTACTTTACTACTACTAATACTACAGCATCACTACTTTACTACTACTAAAGTGCAGCACTTTAACAGCAGACTACAGTGAGGTAACTAAAAAATTTATTTACCTCTCCCGGACTGCCTTGTCCCTGGCTAGCCCATAGCATGCAGCTCACGCTGCACCAGCATTGCTGCACACTCTAGGCCAGCCCTAGATAAGGATTGGGCCATTAACCTAATGACCATGCAATAAATGCCTTTTTCACTGGAACCAACAGGATTCCAATCACCTGAGTAGGACGAAGGGCTGCAAACACCACATGAATTGCAACAACTTTCTATAGCTGCATAGACATCCATAATACCTATTCAGACCAAGAAACAGGGTGAAATTTTTCAACCAACAACTCATTCCACATGCCTCTCCGATTGAGATGATTCCTGGTAAAAGGCTCCCTGGTATACAGTTGGCCCTCAGTGTCCACAGGGGTTCTGTTCCAGGTCGCGCAACTCCCCTCCACCAAGTTTGCCCCCAGAATGCATTGAAATGCATTCTGAAGCTATCTTGGGAAAGGGAGGGGGAGTTGCACGACCCGGAAGAGGATTCTGGAGAGTGATTTCAACTTGTACGAGGAAGAACATGAAGCGCTTTGCAGCAAAAAGGTAAGGAAACAGCTTTTTAACTTTTTTTTCTTTTTTAAACTTTTCAGGTTGTATCCGCGAAGCATCCGAAACAAGACAGATCCACGGATGCTGAAGTTGCAGAAAAGAGGGGCCTACTGTACTGGCCTTGATGTTTTTTAATTGCTGTCAATTTTCTATTTTATCTATTTGCATTATTATTTTGTTTTGTCATCATCATTTTGGTTTTTATGCTATAAGCCACCTTGAACATTTTCTAAAATGGCAAAGTGGGGTAAAACATTAATAATGTAATTAACTGTACAATATCATGCTTGAGTGGAAAGCACCGCCACATGTACATGAGAGGAAGAGGATAGCTGCAGTCCCAAGCACCACATTAAATGCTGCTCTAGAGGCACTTTGGAAAGATGCTGCACCTTGGCAGACTGAAATATTCTCCAAATGTGGGCATTTTCAAAGTCCAATAAGGATCTACTACGCTTTTGCATAGAGACTGCCTTGTTTGGTCTATATAAATAGAACAGCATTGTTTGGAGGCAAATAGTATATACCTTGTTGGCATATGGACAGGTTAATAAGATCATGATGATACATACAGGGTCATAGTTGGATGAAAAGGTTCCTATATTTGTGTGTCTGGTGGGGTCACGACGGTCAGTGAATAGCTCTTTCAAGCTGATGGTTGCCTGGAGGAAGACCCAGGCCTACCTCCTAAGTCCTGTACAATGGACTCTTTAATTTCCCATGATTGGCAGTTGATCCTTAACAAAAATGGTTATCCTGCCAGTCTGTAGGGCTAGTTCTGTAACAGGTCACTTTTGGGTACCAGTATGACTTTGTTGGTCTGTTTCCTTACCTGGGTGGACACAGTAAGTTCAAGAATGCTTGTTGATGTGTCAACAAGTGTGTCAGTTCCTTTAGATGTGTGACTATCTGTGGGTCTGGTGCAAATGCAGCTGAATCATAAAACTTGGATCACAGGAAGACAGCAGTTTCTATAGCTGTTTTCTGAAGTAGTGATATAATCATACTTATTTAAAATGGGTTGCATTTTATTATGCATCTATTTTTTTAAACGATAGTGTGCTAGAAGCAGCAGTCTCACAAATAAGGGTTCCTATTTCATAGTCATAATAGCTTCTTTGCTGCTATTTTTAATAATATGGTTAAATAGAATTGAAGTGCTTTCATTTCTTTTCTAGAATAGTATTTAGACTAGAGAAACACATTCATTCAAGGTTGGTTTGTTTTATTCGCAAGAACAGATGTGTACACAGAAAAAAGTGTCTGCTCTTCAACGGTCCACTTCACAACAGGACATTACTATGCTGAGGTTATCTCCATGTCTTAAATAAAATGTAAAAAATATATATTATGTGGGAAGTAATTCTCAGGCTATTTTCAATGTTATGAACAATGGGAGAAAGATGTGAACTTGTACATCCATTCTGTAAGTAACAGCCCTATCCTATTGGGTCGCAACACTGATTGAATGTGTGTTCTGCCGGTGCTGGTAAAAGGGTGGATGCCAGCGCAAGCTGCCAGCACACCGGCAGGAAGGCCAGAGCCTTCCCATGAATGCCGGCAGACCTTGGAAGGCCCACCAGAGCAGGTAATCCCAGCGCAAGGAGTGGAACGGGGCAGAGGGTGAGTAGAACAGGGAAGTGACTGGGTGGAAGATGGGCGGATCGGGCATGGGAGGGGGGTGGGTTTGGCAGCAGTGGCACACACCGAATCAAAAAACCCTTCCCTGGCCTGATCCACCTGTATGGATCAACCCGGACTTGTGGCAGCTATAGAGGTGGTGCAGATCTGAGTTGACCCATAGCAGCTGCTGGGGCAAATGTCCCCTTACCCCAAGGAGACCTCCAGCAGCCAAAACTCCCTTGTGGGATACAGCAGGGGCTGCACTGCTGCTGCTACATCACCGCAAAAACATCTTGTGATATGCTTCCCACCCCACTATCTAATGTTACTGCATGTGGTTATTACCTGTGCATAAGTAGGTTTCCTTGGACCTACACCAGCCATTTTGCTGGTGAAAGTCCGAAGAGAGCCAAGGGGAATTCTGGGTAGTGTTCAGGGATAGGATCCAGGCATCAGTTGCAGCCACTGGATCCACTCCCTCCTCCGACATTACTCCCCCTCCCCGCCCATCCCCACTGCCAGCGTACCAATGCCTGTGGAGCATCCTGGGGCCGCTGCCACACATCTCACCCTTTACAGCCTGGCTTTCACACTACCTTAAAGGACCTTGAACTACCAAAATGCTAGTTCCAGCAGCCTAAGGCCCCAAAAGGATTGGGGCCTTAATTTAGCTGGATTACATGTGAGCCCTATCTGGTCCATCTGAGAGCCCCCCTGTGATTTCTGCCTCCACTGTTCTGCCCCATGACATTTTCTCCCAAGGTTTCTCGTTGGTTTGCCTGTGGAGTTGCATTGCAACTCACCACTTGCAATGAACTTAGTGGAGGGACATTAGGTGGTGAGTTTGTGCCGTGCTTCCTGCTTCATGTTATGTTGCCTCTTGTTGCCTCCCTGCTATGTGTTGCATTTTGGGCAAGCAGAAGTCACCAGTCATCAGCATGAGCGTTCAATGACTTTTCTCCTAAGCTATACCATTTACCTTGGTTCCTATGGAGAAAATATTTTTAAAATGTATGCATTTTTCATATACATGCTGATTTCCGTGAATCTATCCCCCACATAAATCGAGAGGTACCTGTATGAAAATCTTTGATCCGCCAGTGGCTTATATCAACTATTTTTCCTACTTCACTTCCGAAAACCTACATAACCAGAAGAGTCAACCACAAGCTCTAACCAGAAAAACGAATGAAAGCTAACTGCTTCCACAAGGGATGAGCATGGAGCTATTATCCACCACAACCTGGCAAAGCAAGAAATTAGTTTCTTTGTATTTGCATCATGCCCCACAAACAGTAACACAGGGAATTATAAGGCATAGCCTGATTCAGTGCATGCTTACTTGGAAATGAGTCCCACTGAGGCTTACTTTCAAATAAGCACACACATAATTGCAGCCATGTTTGCTCTCTCAGAAGTTTCATTGTTCAATGGGACATTACCAGACGAGTGCATAAGAACGCCACTTCAGGTATACTTATGTAGAAGAGAAACCCAGTTAAGTCTGTTGGACTTACTTCTGAATAAACCTGGATGCTAGGGTGTTGGGCCTTCTAATCCTGCTCCTATTGAAAAATAACTCCTTTTCACTTCAGTTATGCTGGATCAATCCTGTTATTAGATTAAAAACAAACTTGGAAAACAAATTTGTAAAATAAAACACCAGAAGAAGAACAAAACCTTTACTCCTTACTAAAACCTTTGGGCAGTTTATTCCATTGCTCGGGCCACGTAAATATAACATCGTAGGTACATTTGCAGAAATATAAAATTCAGAAAACTGCCAAGTATAGAATATTCTAACTTTCTATGTGCAGATCATACCATTTCTGCCCCTACAACATTTTTGGGTTTGTTTTTTTTTACAATCCCTCTTAGTTGATAGGAAAAGAGATTTTGTATACAATGAAATCTAGCTAAGCGGAAAACAGTTCTTATCCAATTATAATGGGTATGGTATATAAAATGTGAGGTGTGCTTATGAAATGGTAAGAGGTGAAGCTTGCGCTGCATACCAACATATTCTGGAACTCAGGTCAAAATGAACTTATCAGAACCACTAAAAGAAAAATCTGTAGAAGCTACAGGAAGAGACAAAATGGTAAGAATAACAAAAAGCTCAATGCTGGGCTATACAAAAGTAGCTTCAGGGCTTGTTTACATAATCAGGGTACCAAAGTAGTTCATTCAGATCCTGAATGAAGAGTCCATCTTGGATTGCAGCCATTGTATCCTTGCTGTGAAAACTACCCAATGCTGCCTACATTTTTTCAATGGTCAACTTAACCCAGGGTCATTTCAGGTTCCAGCAAAAGCACTTTTCACAATTTAAGGGCGATGCTCACTTGGGTAAAACAGAAATTCTGCCCCAGATTTAGCCTTTGATCATGTATTGTAAATTAATTCAAGGTTGAGCCAAGGTGAAGAGCTATTATTCTGAAGTAAATGAGAAAACAATAAACATCCCCCTTAAGGCTGTGTGGCAAGGAATTATGTGGAACACATCCAGTCAAAGCAAGCTCTCTCTCTCTCTCTCTCTTCCCCCCACCCTCCCAGGAACATGGAGATTTTCAACATATGACAGAGATAGTTTCTTTACTCAGTAACATTCCAGTTTTGCATCTGAAAAGCTGTAATCAGGACTTCTCTCTCTGGTTATTCACCTCTATAATGTCTATACATTTTCTCTGTGGCTGCAGTAGGCCTTACATTGCAGGATGGCACCAAATGCCCCTCCCCCCAAAAAAATAAACTTGACTGATCCACTTAGTGGCAGATTATACTTCAGGATTCATATCATGCCTCATTTTATATAGCTGCCTTTCAAGTTCAGAAAATGAGGCAAGATTTGGAGTGAATTGCTTTTAAGCAAACACACATGGCCAATTCACAAACATTTTCTTTTTTTGCTTCGTCAATAAGATAATGCAGGAAAAAGTGTCAAACGTTACATGAAGGAATGAGTGGGAGGGACACGTACAAGAAGAAAAATGTGAAATAAATACCAAAGCATAACCAATGTACAGGGTACAAACTGTTTATAGGCATTTGAATTGATTACAGTAAGTGTCTGGCTCTTGGGAGAGCAAAAGCTAAATTAAACTTACATATTACAAAACCACAGTAAAGGTACTTTTTTGAGATTCCTGAACAACAAAAGTGTCTCTGAAATGTGATTTACAGCGCAATCCTATCCAACTTACACCACTGGTGTAACCAGCAGGGGAAGGCAGGAGAGGGCAGGGCGGGAGGGTAGTGGAGATTTACCGTAAATCCCCTTTCAATCCCTCTTTGGAGTGGATCTGAATCCCCTTCCTGTTCTGGGGCCTCCCGTTCTCGCTGTACCACTGGTTACACCGGTGGTGTAAGTTGGATAGGATTGCGCTGTTAGTTTATAGTTTTGAACTTTCTCCTAGTTGTAAATATAAAGGTACACCCATATTTAAACTTTCTTTTCATCTTTTGGTACAGACAGAACATCACAGGCACATAACATGCGAAATGGAAGGCAACCCTTCAAGAATCCGTCTCAGAGTTTTCTTCTATTGCCAGCCACAAACTGTAAACCTCCAATCGCAGTTTAGTTAATTCGTTTGTATTAGTTTGTTAATTAGCTAATTAAAAGTTTGTAGTAACCATTAATCTTAGAAGATGCAAAATGGGTTTATACAGCCATTGACAGAAAATGAATATGTCCCACAGTAATGATCATATCCTGCAATAGATAATGCTATACATTTATCTACTGGTTTCAAAATGAAACTTACAGAAGAAACATACCAATCATTACTGACAATGCTTGTGTTTTCATCAAGTCTTCAATGATTCAGGAACATAATTTTTGCATAGAGAAACAATTTGCAAGTTTATGGAAGTCAATGATGACAGAGTTTAAACTCTTCCTGCATCCCCAAGTGTAACTGAAAGAAAAAGAAAGAAATCCCTTGGAAACACTCACTCCTGTTGACATCCCAGAAGCAAGCTACTTTATCATATTTCTTTATTTTTCATTTCACTTGAATTTGTCAAGAGTTTTAAGGCTGAAATCCGATTCACGCTTTCCTGGGAGCAAGCTTCATTGAACACAGTGGAACTTCCGAGTAAATATGCATAGGATTACACTGCAAGACTGGTTGAATTCATCAGATAATATCCCTATTAAGTCATTACTATTCTAACTTTACAGATACAGTTTTCATACAACTCTGCTGCTGTGCCTATAAGAGCAGCTTGATCTTCAGACATTAGTAGGTAATAATGCTGGTCCATGTAAATCCAGCTGCTGATTTCTGCACCTCAAGCTACTGTAGAGGCACAAGAACACACCAGGCTGGGTTTCTTTTTTGATCAATTTGCAGCCATATTAATGAATGAGAACTTGTGATTAAAAGACAGTTACCAATACCATACAATGAACTAATGAAAAGGGAGAAGGGAACACTTGTCTACTATACAGATTGTAATAGTCATCAAATGAGAGAAAACAGATTGGCCACAGCAAGTTCATCATGCCTGATAAAAACTTCTCATCCAATCCAGGTAAGCAAAATGTTCATAAGTAGGAAATCATTGGACTTCTGGCATTGATGACCAACACAGGGGTTGGGGTATATAGCCTACATTATTTTGCATTAAGTGGAAAGGGGTGAATTATGTCTCATGTGATAAAGAAGTTCATGCCACCTAGCTGTTATGTAAACTTCCAAGGACTCATTCCTTGCATGCTGACAATCATCACTGATAAGACGGTCATGTGCCTCATTCCGCCCATTCCAATTAGTATTTACATTTCATATAAGACAAACTGGAAGCAGAGCCCCCACCCCATTTTTTTCCAAGGTGGTGGTGGTTACATGACAGAGCCAACTGCTACTGACAATCTCTTCAGGTGACCTCACACTTCTGTGTAAAAAATATTAAGCAAAGATAAGCACTGCAAACACACTAAGACGTGTTTTACATATAGCGAAACAGAAAACCCTCCACAGCACTATGTAAAGCACTGCAACACTTATTGGTTCCAGGAAGCAATGCTATTTTAGGCAAACAACCTTGCAATAATGCAAGGCAAACTTCATATACTGAGTGGAAAGCTTCCCTTAAGGATATCCAACAACAACATTACAAAGTTTAAAAGCTTATCAGAACACTACTTCATTATTTCTCCATATATCTAATCAGAATCTTGAGTCACTGTTACCTCCTGCTCTGGTCTAGAAAAGGCCACAAATAAAGATGTTTCCCCTAAATTCTAGTTGACAGGAGAGTTCAACAATTTGAGGCCTATATCTGCTCCTTTCATACTTAATATGTTCTGGTTTAAAAGAACCAATTCAGTTGGTTACAAAAAAATCAGTATCTTTTAATTCTCACTTAATTTAACAAAACTAGATATTTTCTGTACCAAAGAACAATTTTTTTTACTGCAAAGACCAAGCAGCTCTCTTCACTTTACATATAAAGCATTAACATGTAGCAGGTGCTCTTTTGCTTACAAGTAGCATATTTACGTATTCAAAATAATCTGGCACTAAAATCCTAAAGACACCAACCTGGAAGTTATCTTTAAATTAATAGGCTCTACTTCCAAGTTAACATGTTTACGATCAGGGTATGAGAGAGATTCCATAAAGTGAAGTCTATTACCTTAGCAGTGTTTAAACTTACTGGGAAAAGGAAAACACACACAGAACAGCACAATCTCCTACCATACAGTTCAGGAAGATTTGTGCCTTTTAATAGGCTGAAGAAATTATCAAGAAGTTCTTGACAAGAACCAAAGACCATGAGGGTGGGGAAAGATGTCCTCGCATAAAGAAAACATAAACAGAGATCTAACTGTTGCTCTTCTCCACAACAGGATGCTTTTGGTTATCAGAAGGCAAAGGTAGGTGGGAGGTGAACATATGAAATATCTCGATGCTTACAAGCAGCCAAGAAGAACCGTTGTGTTCTTGCCTGTTAAGGACACCTACGAAGTCAGCAGGAGGCTTCTTTTTTTGTTGTTGTTCTGGGTTTTTTGCTGTTGTAGTACAAATTGTGGCGTGAGCAAGCGAGGTAATGACTGTTCCAGAGCATTGATTTTACTGTCTGACATGAAACCACCCATCTCAACAACTTCCCTGAACCCTGTAATCATCAACTGCCTCTACCACACAAGACACCAGCCAAGACGGATTTTTAGCACCTGCAAGACCGTCTAATCTGAACGAGGAGGAAAGGAAAATCACACACCACCAGCATTTTTTTTTAAACCGAGAATCATCTCAAACATTTACAGCCCCATCTCCCAATAACACTTACTGACCGGTGGCTACGTGAAGGTCTCTAGGGCATCATTTTCAAAAAAGAGAGTGAGGAAACTAAAGCGGTGCAAGATATGGTGGCATCACAAACAGCACCACCACTCCACCTGTTCAATCCGGATTCATTAGCAAGAAAGGAAACGCAAAAAAAAAAAAAAGGAGGTGGTGGTGGTGAAAGAGCCTTTCCGGGTGCGACGAAATGAAGCCATTTCTGACTCCGACCCCCGCTTCGTAGCGAGGCTCCCCAAGCAAGCGGGCAGGCACTCACCTTAGCGCCAATCACCCTCTGGAGCCGCAAGGCACCGTCCCCACCAGACAGCTCCCCAATGCCCATTCCCCAGCAGGCTCTGGCTCTGTGGAAAGGCAAAAAGGGGGTCTCCTAGATGAGGACGCCAAGACGTCACTGGAATACGGGCCAGCAGCACTGACTCTCTCCCGCCGCACACCCACCTCCGGTAACTCTGAGCTTGCCGCAGGCGACGCAATTCCAGGAGGCAAAATCAACTCCAGCCAAAGCAGGCAGGCGCAGGAGGGAATTGCGGCGTCCAGTCGCTGCGCTCTCTTCTCCTCAGCGTGGGGGCGACCGCGTTCCTGCGCCCTGTAGCCAAACAGCTCCCCAAAGGTGCCCGGCCGATCTCCGCGCCAGGCTGCGGTTACCTCCAAGTTCCAAGTGGGGCTTTCCTTCTTTTCCCTCCGGCTCTGCTGCTTGGAGAGTCGTCCTCTTGTGGACTGGAGCAGCCAACTAAACCGCCTCCCCGGAGCTCCGCGCGAAAACCAATCTGCCGGCCTCCGACGCTCTTCTTCCTCCTGACGAGCGGGGAAGGGAGCCCCAAGACTGCACCGTCGGCTCAGGCCCCTCCCGCCGCCCGGCAGCACCAAGGCTCTTCCCCTTCCTTTCTTCCCTCCCACCTCGCCTTCTGGACGCAGCCTTCCAGAGCTCGCTGCTGCCCGTGCTCACCCGCCTTCCTCGGTCGTTCCTCGCTGAATTCCCTCCCCTCCCCGCTCTAAGGAGGGCGTGTGAAAGCACAGCGTGTTGCCTGAGAGCCCCAGCAGAGAAGCACAAGGCCTCTGTGGGAGGAAGGGATTCCACAAGGTTCGCAGACTGTGGTCTGGCTTGGGGGAGGCGAAGAGGCAGGCGCGTTGACTTCACATAGCAACGTCGTGCCCTGCTTCTAGCAGCCACAGGTTTCGAGTGGTGATGGTGGTGGCGGGCTCTGGAGTCTCCCTTATCTGCTTCCTTTCTTTTAAGGGAATTAATCTTTGAGATTTGGGTTGCGCTTTCTCTCAAGGCCACACACACACCCTCCTTAGTACAGAATATAGCAAGTGGTGGTTGCCAAATATTACTAGTAAAGGGCCATTAGGACTTCTGGGATGTGGAAGGAGGGGGGGGGCTGTATATATTTCAGGTTTGGTTATTTTTGGCCCCACTAGAGAAGCAGACATTGGGTACCTGCTTTTAGATGGAGGAAATGCTGTGTGTTTAGTATAGGTATATAGCAGGCCAAATCAAATGTTTGTTTCTGTGCAGTTTGCTACTGATAGACAAGGAGGTGGCCGAATCAGTGCACATTCTACAGTACTCCCAGGTTTTCTTGTGTTAGGAATATACACACCTTTCTGTGGTTGGTCTGGACAGTCTCCTGTTAGCAAACTTGATCCTCTGGTCATTACCCCATAGAACTTAAAAACAAAAACAGCCACCAGTTATGACACAGGACAACAATTTTTTTAACATAAGAAGAGCCCTGCTGGATCAGGCCAAAAGCCCATCTAGTCCAGCTGACTGTATCACTCAGTGGTCCCACCAGATGCCTCAGGGAGCACAAGACAACAAGATAACCTGTTTCCCTTTGACACTCCCTTGCACCTGGCACAGAGAAAACCCACTTCTAAAACCAGGAGGTTGCTTATGGCTTGTAACCTGTGATGGTCTTTTCCTCCATGAATCTGTCCAACCCCCTTTTAAAGGCATCTAGGCCAGGTGCCATCACCACATCCTGTGGCAAGGAGTTCCACAGATGAATTACATGCTGGGTAAAGAAATATTTTCTTTTGTCCGTTCTAACTCTCCCTCCACTCAATTTTAGTGCATGTCCCCTGGTTCTGGTGTTGTGCGAGAGGGAGAAGAAGTTCCCTCTATCCACTCTCTCCATCCCATGCATAATTTTATAAGTCTCAAATCATGTCCCCCCTCAGGCGCCTTTTTTCTAGGCTGAAAAGACGCTGTAGCCTTTCCTCATAAGGGAGGTGCTCCAGCCCACGAATCATTCTGGTCGCTCTTTTCTGCACCTTTTCCAATTCAACTATATCCTTTTTGAGGTGTGGTGACCAGAACTGGTCACAATACTCCAGATGTGGCCTTACCATCGATTTGTACAAAGGCAGAATGATATTGGCCGTTTTATTCTCAATCCCTTTTTTAATGATCCCGAGCATGGAATTGGCCTTCTTCACAGCTGCCGCACACTGGGTCGACACTTTCATCGACCTGTCCACCTGCACCCCAAGATCTCTCGATCCGTCACAGACAACTCAGAACCCATTAGCGTATATGTGAAATTTTGGTTTCTTGCCCCAATGTGCATCACTTTCCACTTACTTACATTGAAGCGCATCTGCCATTTTGCTGCCCATTCTCCCAGTTTGGAGAGATCCTTCTGGAGCTCTTCACAATCCCTGCTGGTCTTCACCACCCGGAAAAGTTTAGTGTCATCTGCAAACTTGGCCACCTCACTGCCTATAAGTTGAAAAGCACCGGTCCCAAGACCGATCCTTGGGGCACACCGCTTTTCACCTCTCGCCATTGTGAAAATTGCCCATTGACTCCCACTCGCTGTTTCCTGGTCTTCAACCAGTTCCTAATCCACAAGAGAACAAAGGTCATACCCTCAAGATTAGATTAAATTAGTCATTTCTTATGGATTTTGAGGTGCTGAACACAAATATGACAATGAAAATGCAAAATTTGTGAGAGATCCGCAATAGATGGTTCCATAGACATGTACACTGGACCCACGCTATCCACAGATTTGTCTCAACGCGGATACGGGGGTTACTGTAAAAATCTGAAAAAAGAGGGGAAAGGGGTTTTAAATAGCATTCCTTACCTTTTGACTGGCAAAACCACTCCGTGTGCAGGGCTGTAGAGAGTGAAATCGTGCTCCTACAGCCTCTTCCGGGTCACTCAGTTTCCCCCCTCCCTTCCCCTAGGTCGCCCCAGAATGCATTGGGGCAAGCCTGGAGTAGGGAGGAGAAAAGTCAAGCGACCCAGAAGAGGCTGTAGGAGCACAGCCCTGCAAACGGAGCAGTTGCCAGTCAAAAGGTAAGGAACGCTATTTTTAACCTTTTTTCCAGGTTTTTACAGTGGCTCCCGTATCCGAGCTAAAGTGATTTCACTTTACGCGGATTTCAGTATCCATGGGTGTGTGTGTGTGGGGGGGGAACGGAACCCCGTGGATACGGCAGTCCAACTCTACTGGTAAATGTCCAACGGCACTTACAACACCTATGTACGCAATGTGAACTGCTTCTCCTAAACTAGAGCCAATTGACAGATTTTGTCATTTTCATTTTCAGCATGTTGAAATTAGTAAAGATTAGCTATTTTCATTTCAGGGCTATTTGTATGTTGTCCAGTGTGATCAAAGAGCCACACACACCCCACCCCACACCCTTGGAATAGATTCCTCATTCCTCAAGAAGAAGAGGGTTGTTGCTGATTCCTGATCTTGATTGAACTCTGTCATCTCTGGGGTCTCATAGCAGCCTGGGATGCCTTTGCTGGTGTTTTTCCTCTCATATTTGTCTTGCCTGTTGTACTACATGTCACTTTGGCTTCCTAGCAATGTTGTGGGGATGAAGTAAAAGTTCTTTGCCAGGGATCCATAATGATGCTTAGTATACAGAGCCATCTACTTGCTGCTTTCCAGCAATACAGTTTCTAGGTGTGGAACAGTAACCTTGAATATCTGTAGGCTGAGCTTGCTGAGTTGTTTCTGTATTATGGGGCTGGGCCAAGGCAAGCTGGTAGCCTAACAATGCTAACCTTACATCCCTAATGGGCAAACATAGAGCCCTTAACCTGAGCCTATGATCTGCTTTTCCAATAATAAGGACTCGTGCCCCCTCTATTTTAGCTGTGCCTGCACTTGTGGCATCAAATTGGTCTACTCCTGCTATGGAGGAAAGGCCTGGAGAGACAACTGTCAGCAGCTCAATGGAGGTACTGTTCCAAACCCTCCAAACAGGCATCAAGCAACTGTTACGATTTATACCAAAAGCCTGAATTTTTGAATCTAGTTAACAGTACTTGGATTTATGGTGTTTACCCTTGACTATTCTCATCAATAAGGAAATAATAAAATCTGAAGCACCTAATTGGGATATGATGCATTGTTTGAGGATGTAAATGGAAAGTTTTGTCATTTTGTTTCTTCCAGTAATCATGTGTTTCCAAACTTAGAGACAATCTACCAGGAAGTCTCCTCCACACGTCCAGTCAGTATTATTCTTTATATATATTCATTTCAGTGGGGCTTGCCTGGGAGAACTTCCCCATGGACTGTGCTCTTATTTTAGTGATTTCTTTTTGTGAAGTGATGTACAGTGCAGTCTAGGAGACTGAGCTGCAAATTAGGAGTTCCCTGGTTTGAATCTCACCTCTACCATAAACTCATCAGACAGTCTTAGGCAAGACACTTCCCCTCAGCCTCAGTTCTCTAGCTGTAAAGGCTGGTCTACACCAACTCCAGTTGCATTTGCATTTGGAGGCTCGTGAGCGTAGGGGACAGGATGCCCCGAAACACTGCCCTGGGCTCCACCAGTTTCTTCAACGCGCTTGTCCCGCCTTGTAATAAAGCTCAACGCTGATTGGCTGAAACACAAGTGCGCTCCGATTGGCTGAAAGCCCCCTCTCATCCCATTGGTCAAACAGTTTGCTCCACATCCTGCCCTCTCTCAAACATGAGCATGGTCCACGACCGATCACTATGGAACTTGGGAGGGCACAGCTCTCCCGCGTTCCATGGCGATCAGTCCTGCCCTCTCTCAAACATGAGCATGGTCCACAACCGATCGCTACGAAACTCCGGAGGGCGCAACTCTCCCATGTTCCATGGCGATCAGTTAAAAAGGAAGCCACACCGCTCCACAAGCGCCCAGGACGCGCTGGGATACGTGCGGTGTAGATCAGCCTAAATATGTGAGTGATTTTACTGGATTGTTGTAAGAACAACATCAAGATAATCCATGTGGAGCACTTTGCATGCTCAAAAGGATGTACAAATGCTAGTACTGTATAGGAATAGCAGATATAACTTGATTCTAGCACTAAGCATGAATTGGTTGTTTTTATTTGCATCTGCTGGTTTCTTTACCTCATCTCTTCTGAAATAAAAGAAACTGAAAGTCATGAAACAGCAGCTTCTTACTAAATAAATATTCATGTTTGGATTGCAATACCTTATCTACTTCTTGAGGCAGCTCATGAAACTTCCACTAAAACTGGTTTCACAAGGGTATTTGTTGTTTAGTAATTACTAATAGTGATCAGACTCTAGTAGGCATAATAAGCTTTACTCAATAGGGCTGTGCTTCTTATCATAATTGGACTTTGTACTTGCTGTCACAGAGCTGAAGCAAAACAAAGATAAATGTCACTGGAGGTTCAAGATGGAATACAAATTCTTCTTTCTGGCTTAGGTTTAATAGTTGGTGTCCTCGTTCTACCCAATATGACCCGTGCTTAGTAAAAATCAATTGACCACTTTCCACCTGTGCATTTTTACAAGGAGTAAATACAAAACAAAACAAGCAATCCATACACCCATACAGGATAACTCTTACTTTTCTCCCGCTTTACACTGTTTTCTAACCAACACAAGCTTTTTGTTACAATGGTCCTTAGAAAACAACAGCCTTCTTTTAACATGCTGAGATAAATGCCCTTAGCCTTGAAAACATTTATGTCTGTAGATGGGTTGACTACAAAGAACACTTGAAAATGTAGTCAGTAAACCTATGGTTGCAATCAATAACTCACTTTCTTTGGAACAGAGCCACTTACTTTAATGGAGCTTCTCTAGAGAGCTTGGTCTGGAGCCAAATATTGCTTTTAACGTTCTTGCTTATTTCAGATTTTTTAAAAAGAGGAACACCAATGAAATTCCACTAAACTTTGGAATTTTAATTGCACAGCTCTGATTTCTGTGTTCCCAAGTGATACAGAGCATCATCCCTTTGTACTGATGGTGTGCATGTTGGTCATTTATATTTCTAGTATAGAAGTGGTAAGGCTAATTTTGATACATTATTGTTATGGTCACACTCATCATCTTGATCTTTAACTTTCTTGCTGTGTGGAGTTTTGTAACCGAGCTGAACAAATCGAGTGAAGAACATAAAGCAGGCAAAAGAAGTTGCAGCTGATTCCGTTTATCTTCTTGAAGAGTTTGACAGTTGAAACTGATTTGCAATCAGAAGAAGCTCTTACAACAAGAACAGCTATTGCCTCAGTTACAGTTTGTAATCTAGGACACAGACCTCCGCAGTGTGTTGGCAGGGATAAGGGAAAGCCAACATAATGAAAACATTCAGGGTCCTTTTGCTTAAAGAGGTTCTAAATTTTAAGAAAATGTGCTGATTTTTCATCCAAAATGATTGTTCTAAATCTCTGCCCACACATCTAGTAGATCAGTACATGTCAACTGAAAATTGTTACCGTGATGATTTGCTAATGAGTTACACATTCAGCATCGCAGGCCTTTCAGAAAAACCTACCATAAAGTGTTTTGTAAGAACATAAGAAAAGCCTTGCTGAATCAAGCAAAAGGGCCTCCGAAGTCCAGCATCCTGATTTCCACAGTGGCCAACCAGATACCCGCAGGAAACCTGCATCATCCGCATGCAGGATATGAAGGCAATGGCCCTCCCCCAATGTTGCCTCGCAGCAATTGGTATTCAGTGGCTTGCTGTCTCTGAGCATGGCAGTTCTATAGAGCCATCATATTTAGTAGCCATTGATAGATTTACCTTCCATTTGGAATTGTCCAAACACTTTTTTAACGCTATCTAAGGTAGTTGCCATCACCACATCTTATGGCAGTGAATTTCATACATCAATTCTGTGTTGTGTCAAGCCGCCTTGGGTCCCTTCGGGGAGAAAGGCGGGATAAAAATACTGTAAATAAATAAGTAAATAAAATAAGAAGCAGCTGATCCCTTGGGTCCTGAAAACAGGTAATCCTATTATGCCAATTTACATGCTTCATCTAATTTGGGATCACAGCTTATAACCAGCATATTGCCAGTGATTGACATGTTTTTGACTACATGTCTCTTACTCTGAATTGATGGTACGTTCAGGAGGAAAGTTTAACAAAACCAGTTACAAACTGGCTTTCTATGAATCGCTTTAGATTGATGTTTATGTGAAAGTAATGCTTTCAGGAAAAATGAGGAACGCAAAGTAAATAATTATAAATAGGTGATTCAAAGCAGGGACTTAGCTGTAATAATATAAATACTGTAGAAGTTTTTCTTCTGCGCTAATTGAAGCAGGGCTCGAAACCACTCCTTAGATTTAAATAAAATTGTCCCCCTTTTTCTCTCATCAGAAATCAGCACTGAAAGAAAACAGTTGTTAGTAGACTTTTGAGACTTGTATATTGTATACTAGTTGCATTTGGATTTAGCCTTATATCTATGAAATGAAACTTAAAAACAAGTTTGTAAACTTACTCTTGCATGGAGTTTCCGTGGTGTCTTTTCTAAATTACGGATCAAACCCAAAACCACTTCTGCAATGTTGCAGCACCAGGTGTTCCTAGATGGTTCACTAGAGCCATGAGTATGTTTCCTTCGTCATAATAAGGTGTTTCCATATCAAGTGTTCCCATACAGCACCACTTTGCCTCTGTCTTTCCCTCTTGGCACAAACTGCCATGGAAGTTTGGCTGAAGCAGAGTCCCAACCTTAACCAGTGACAGTGCTTGAAAGGAATTATGGGAAGGGGTGCAGCCTTCTTGTTTTGAATGTAAGTAGCCTAGTTGAACTTTTAGGGGAAACCTACAGCGCAATCCTCTCTAACTTTGGAGCAGTGGAGCACGCGCTCCAAAGCGTTGCAAACGTGCCGTAAAGCATGTTCGCGACAACTCTGGAGTAAGAGCTGCCGGCGCGGAGGCCAGCAGCCCTCCACTGCCCTCCGGACCCTGCACACGCCGACGATGGTAAGTCCTGCACTGGTCAGGGCAGGGGGTGGCCATTGGCCAGCCCGGGCTGGGAGAGGGCGGGGATATCAGTGGCACGCTCCACCAATATCCTAAGCCCCTTTCCAGCCTAGTTCGGCCTTACACGGCCTCCCTGGATATATGTCAGCTTCAGAACTGGCGTACATCTGAGGAGGCCCATAGGCCCCAGGCTTGCTAATCAAGTATGCATGATTTAGCAAGATGTACCCCCTTTTAGCATTTTAGCAAGATGTACCCCCTCTTGTCTAGCCTTCAGAGAGGCACCCGTTTGTCAATTTCAGTTATTGCTACTGTGTTGCTTTACATGCTCCTCCACCATGTAAATAATCTCCTCAATAAACCATTGATGCTTTTCAGTTACCATACATCCAGGCTCTGACTTCCTCCTTCCATGGTGCTAGTTTGTGAGATGAGTGCATCACGACCAGTGGAGAAAGGTCAGTTGTCAACATTAACCAGAAATGAAAATCTGGACAATTATGGTAGGAAAGGTGAGGCCTGTATTGTGGGAATAGTAAAGGAAGATGCCAAAAAAAGCAGGTTAACTATAACCATGTGCCCCATTCACAAATAAACCATACAGCAACCACATCTTCGCATCAGTTCCTCCTCAAAGTAATCATATCCATTTCCAGAACTGTCTATAGTGTCCATAAATTATGGCCACTATGTGAATCACTTTGCCATGGCTTCTTCCCATACTACTGCCATTATGTTTAAAGACTATTATCACATAGATTGGGTACAATGTTAATTAGCAGGGGGTACTTCAGAAAATTGGACCGTGATAGGAAATACCCGGGCCTCCAAAGGTTGAGAACCCCTGGGGTACATCATTCAACTCCTTCTCACCCAATTGTTGCCCTTGATTTTGACTGGGCAACAATTGCATGAGAAGTACCTATGCAATTGTACTCGCACAGTGCTGTCACTTTAAATATTACAGTAGCAACTAGGGACGAAACCATAGACAAGTGGCTTCCATGCCACTGCTGTAATGTATGAAGGATACTTGGATCTTGTTGCAGATGAGCAACTGGAATCAAAATCAGTTACAAACATTGACCTACAGATAGCTACTAAAAGACCTCTAGACATTGCCATCTGGGGTCTTTCCCCTTTCTGACCAATTGGCTAATCCTGAAAAAAATATTATGGTTGGTTCAAAGTATGAAGGATTGGTTACAAATGAAATGAACAGACATGTTATAACAGAAAAGCAATATTATGCATAGACCTTAAAGTAACAATTAAAAGAAGGAAATCTGACTAGAATACACCAGAAGTGCCAATTTCACCATGAAGGTGATGTATACTTAACCCAGCCTTAATGAAAAGAGATTGTTAGTTCTCTTTATCCAGAGTTCCTGTTTGGATAAAGATTAAATTCAACATCATTAACTTGCTTCAAATCATCCCAGCCAATACCAGTGCCAGCGTTTGATGGTACCCCTGAAAGATAACTGCATTGATTGATTCAGAAGGGACATGCAATGCAAGCCTACGCTTGGAAGTAAGCCCCAGTGTATTCAATGGACATTACTTCCAGAAAAGTGTGCATAGGATTGGAGTCACACTGACCAGTCCTGAGGTCATTTGACAGATAAAACTGCAAGTTGCAGATTTAATATTTAGAATACAAATTAATCAAATTTTGAATCCCCCTAACTAGCCCAAATCAGTATTGTGAACTTGAAAATCCCTGTAGCTTCATCTGTAACTACCAGCAATCTTTACCCCAAAACAGAGATTAAACCCTGTTTTCTTCCCCCAGTTAAACCCCCAGTCATTCTTATGCTGGGGACCGATGTCTCTAGCATGAGTCATGTTTTCTGCTTTGCACCTGGTGTTTCAGAAGGTAGAGAAAGTATCAATTTAGCCCAGACCTTGAATAAGGTGCTAGTAAACCAGCTGTTGATCTTGAACTGTGATGACATCTGAAACTGTTTCTCTTTTGCATGGGAGCTGTTTTTATCTTTGGAAGGTGGACTTGGACTAAGAATTATGTTACAATGGCTTTACTTTGTCATCTATTTTGAGAAGCCTACATCTGTTCTTGATACAAAAGCAGAACACTACTGGCAGCATAGCTATTGTTAAGATGACTGAAATTGGTCCCCAGGAAACAAGCACACAGTAGCCCCAAGTAATTGACTGGGGCAGACAGTTCATCCCAAATCCAAATAATGCAATCGGTTCCAAAGTCCTGGGTAGGATGAAAAATCCTTCCTACCAGAAGCCAGAGTGTTCCTTATTGGTAAGAACTGCAAGATATTTGCATCTCTTTTGCCTACCATCGCTCATCATCTTCATGGACCTTTTCCTCACATACGGACTAAGCAGGATAGCTAGAGATAATAGTGACAAAATATCACCCAGTTGAAATGGGAAGATGTTATAACATAGATTCAGACCATATTACTTAGCAAGTAGACCAGGAATCTAATTAATTGACATCAACAGGGTCATTGCCACTGCCATAAGGACCGACTCCTAAGACTGCAATAATCTGTAGGTTTACTTGTGAATAACTACTAAGGACTTCAGTGAGGGCCCAATCGTATGAGCCTGCTGCATCACCAAAACTCATGTTCCGGCAGGGCAGCATGCTTTATAGCAGTCGCAAAAGGCAACATGCCATTCTGTGCAGCCAAGCTGTGTGCCAGCAGCCTCCAAAAACACCCTGGCACCAGTAAGTCAGTGTAGGGGTGGGCAGAACGGGACAGGGAGAGGGAGGAATAGGGCAGAGAGGAATGTGTGTTGAGGCTGGGAAGGGGGCAGTGCCATCTATATCCTACCCCCCTTCCCAGCCTCAATCTTCCTTCCCAAGTCCACTTGGATTTGCTCCAGAAAAATGGCTGGCACTGGTCCAAGTAGACCCAGTGGGGCAGCAAAGGCTTACCTCTGGGTAGGGGAATAAATGCTCCTTACACAGAGAAGACCTCCGGGACTGTCGTTCACCCGCAGGATGTATGTGCCGTGGCTGCATCGGGGGGGGGGGGAGTTAGGATTCAACTGTGAGACTCATCATAGCTCAGGTAATTATGAGCTGGAGTACAAGCCATATTTCTAGTCCATGCGGCTGCTGAAAGAAATGCAAACAACCAAGGAGCTTCATCTGTCAACCTCCCTGCCCATCTTTAGGGGGTAAGCGTGGTGATTGCAGGGAGAGGAGCCCTTGCATTGCATCACTGTATTCCTCCTTTCCCCAGATCTGCCTCTACCTCAGGGCCAAAACCAGTAGTTTATGCTGCTACCACAAAGACACAAATCACCAAGATTTGAAGCCACCTTCAAATGCCTCTGTTCCGCTTGTGTGGAGGAGGATCCCCCAATGCCTATGCAATAGTATCTAGGCCATGGACAAAACTCTGAGTTCAACTGGCAACAGTGAAGGGTTAAAATAAAAAGGAGTTTATTGGGGAAAAATAATACAATACAAAGAATATAAAAATAACAAGCAAGCAGGCTTACAAATGTGCTTGATTGGGTGTTGGAAGTGCCCAGGTGCAGATCTTAACAAAAGTGTAGCAGGAGATTACAGGCAAACCTTAGTACAGTACAAAATAATTCTTTTATGTGTCTAGCTCACTGATTGCTAACTGTATTTACTCTAGGCATCAGCTTTTCAACTCCATTACATCTCTCCAAAGCTCCGTGGGTAGGTGGATCTAGCCACAAGCAGATACTCTTTAAGGGAGCCAGATCTGAACACATGTAAGCATCCTTGGGCTTGACTTTAAGTAATCTGGGTTAGATGAGGTCTCTGCCCCAACCAACTGGATGTTTTCTGAGCTCCTGGGTGTCCACACAGCCTCTGGTCTAACCAGGTGAGCTTGGATGCCCAATCAGTGCAGATGAGCTAGAGGCTATTGTTCTTGGACTGAGATGATGAAAATGACCAAACCACAAAATCTGTTGGGTCATGCAGTCCTTCTGTAGTGGCAATAAGCTCAAAGTATCGTCAGACTTTGCTTAAGGAAAACAGATGGGGAAGGGGAGCTCAATCATCACAGCAGGTAAAAATTATTCTCTTTCAGAGAGCCTCTGTTTAATTTAATTTAATTTAATTGCTGTTTTAAGCTGAAAAACCAATTTTAGGCTTCTTCCTTCATTTTTAATTATGTTACTTTATATAATGTCATGACTGTTAATATTGTACAAAGGTTGGTTTTATGACCATTTTTATTGTTTTATTGTGTAAGAATCAGGAAATACAATTGGAGAATTGGAAGCAAGCAGTGGTCCATGTGAGAGGCAACAGCAGACACACATCCCTCCAGCATAATATGTCTAAATACCTAGCAAAAACAACTGCTAGGAAGTGACTGTGGAGAATATGCTAGTTCTAGCTATTGTCTTGACCTATATTGATACCTCAGACTAGGCTTACCATCCATCCCGGAAAAACCGAGATAGTCCCGGAAATCGGATACGATTCACGGGAAAGTCCCGGGCCGGTTTTCTGGGAGGAATGGGGCCTCCGCCGTCACCGCCATCTTCTTTTTTAAAAAATGTACCCAGGCACCGGCATCATGGATCACGAAATCTCGTGAGATCCAAGATGTCGGCACCCAAATCTCGTGAGGGCATGATGCCCTCACGAGATTTGGGCGCCGACATCTTGGATCACGCGAGATTTGTGAGCCAAGATGCTGCCGGTGCCCGGGTAAGTTAAAAAAAGAAGAAGATGGCAGCGGCGAGCGGGTGTCGTCCGCCCGCTCTCTCACCGGCACGGAGCCTGCGAGGGAGCGGGCGAACGACAGCCTGCTGCCCATGCCGCGCGCGCCTCCGGCAGGCGCACACAGCACGGGCAGCAGGCTGTGTTTCGCCCGATCTCCCAGCGGCTCCGTGCGGTGCCGGTGGGAGACCGGGCCAGCCTGCTTGCCTGCGCCGCACGAGCCTCCGGCAGGCTGTGTTTCACCCGGTCTCCCAGCGGCTCCATGCGGTACCGGTGGGAGACCAGGCCAGCCTGCTTGCTCGCGCTGCGTGGGCAAGCAGGCTGTGTTTCGCCTGGTCTCCCAGCAGCTCCGTGCGGTGCCGGTGGGAGACTGGGCCAGTCTGCTTAACCGCACCGTGCGAGCCTCCGGCAGGCTCGCACAGCTCAGGCAAGCAGGCTGTGTTTCTCCCGGTGCCTGCTTGTCGCGGCCCAGCAGCAGCTGGGAGTAGCGTGAGGGCGACCAGCACATGGATGGGGTAAGTAAGTTTATTTATTTTTAATGCAAAATTAATTAAATAATTAAAATTTTCGGGCACACTTCGCGCCCCCTTTAGTTAAAATTATTTTTATTAGGTTTATTTTTTAATTTTAATTTTAATTATTTAATTAAATAATGTGTTGTGTTGTGGGGGGGTTGTCCCAGTTTGGGGTGGGTAAAATATGGTAGGCCTACCTCAGACCAATATTACTGTCACACAACACTAGAACTAGGGGACATCCACTCAAATTGAGTAGAGGGAGGATTAAAACAGACAAAAGAAAATATTTCTTTACCCAGCGTGTAATTGGTTTGTGGAACTTCTTGCCACAGGAGGTGGTGATGGCACCTGGCCTGGATGCCTTTAAAAGGGGATTGGACAGATTTATGGAAGAAAAGTCCATCATAGCTTACAAGCCATGATGGGGATAAGCAACCTCCTGGTTGTAGGAGTAGGTTTTCTTTGTGCCAGGTGCAAGGGAGTGGTGACAGGATACAAGTATCTTGTTGTCTTGTGCTCCCTGAGGCATCTGGTGGGGCCACTGTGTGATACAGGAAGCTGGACTACATGGGCCTTTGGCCTGATCCAGCAGGGCTCTTCTTATGTTCTTATTACACTTGTTTCCAGGAAAGGAACCTGAGAAAAGCATTTTTTAGCAGCAGTGGCTTAGTACCCTAACAGCGCTATTCCAGAGCACCTAGCCTTATGCCGGACTTACGGCGGAATAGCGACCGCTATTCCGGCATAAGGCTTGGGTTGGATTGTGCCCTAAGACACCATGTTAACAACGGAAACAATATCTGTGTAGAGAAGAAAGTGAAGGCCGTGACAATGGATTCTCTTGTTCCATAGTGAGTCTCTCAATCCCATTCCGAGGCTACCTGGTTGCTGGCTTTGTCTTTGCCTACGTACAGAAGGAAATGAACATAGTCCCTAGGTATGCAAGTGCAACATTACTGACAAAAATGACAACTAGTTTCCTGGTGAACTGCATTTTTGTTTCTTCTGTTTCACTCCTGCGCTGTACATCTCTTGTGTGCAATTGTTTTCTTCTTTCAGGAACCCAGTCTCCAATGTTTAAACACACCATCAAAGAAAGTATGACCCTATGATTTATCTTTTTTACCACAGCAATCTTCATTACTCCTTTTTCTAATTAAGCTAAGCCCAATTTCCAGGGAGAAAGGATTAGCACAAAGGCTCTGAAGCGTTGTTATTAAAAACACAGGATTCAAAGTAATATTTTTAAGTACTGCAGGTTAGAGACTCCTATTCAGGGTCTGAGCATCTTTTTCATTTCCTTTCAGTTTCATAACCTGAGCCAAAATGTAATTGCTAGCTCAAGATGGCTCACATTTGCTGCACTCTTGGAGTAATTGAGCCTAACGACTACATTTTCTCCTTAGAGTCACATTGCAGGCTTGTCGTTATAAAGCAAGCATTTGCTGCCTCTGAATCTCCAATACAAATGTCAATCTTCAGAGCAGAATTGATTCTGAGTAACATTTCAACATGTCATTATATAAAAATAAATACAATCGAATCCACATTATCATGAGCAATATTTAATTTGTAAAATGACAAATGCCAAGGCTCCCGAGCCTGAAAAGCGGCAAGGCCTCATATCTGGTCATCCAATATACCCAATACTATTCTGTGGCAAGGAAAAGGCACCTTATATGTTGCCACAGGAAAAACAAACAAAAACAGCCTAGGATTGTTCACTCCCGGAAACTTGCTCACAAGTTCTCTTTCTTACAAAGGTGGCTGAAGCCTTCGTTATCACTGTCTGAGATGAAAGTCCACAGTCGTCGCATATACCCTTTTCACACAACCTTTGCAGTCATCCTTCCTTCTTGTCCACTATGCTCATCCTAGCCTTCATCCATCAGTGGCCCCGCAGCATTCCCAGGCGGCAGGGAATACTCCAGAGCAGCCTCCGCTGCAGCCCATGGCATTCAGCGATGTCATCATCATCATCACCAAGTGCCATGGAAGAAAACCCGCCTGATAGCCTGGACATCTGGAAGGGGCGGTGCCTTGCGAGGGCAGGGAATTTAAAGAAAGAGGGAGGCAGAGAGAGTGAAAAGGGAGTGAGGAAGAGCCAAGAAGGAGACAGGAACTGAGAGAGCAAGAGGGGAGCAAGGAAGCACAGAGAAGGAGACAGAGAGAGTGTAAGTGAGAGTGGAGCACAGAAGACAAAACAAGCAAGAGGGGGGCAGAGGAGGAGCAGAAGGGAGGCAGCAGGACAGGGAAGAAAGGCAAGGAGGGAAAGGAGCCAAGAAGAGCGATCTGAAGAAAGTGGTGAAAGAAGAGGAAGAGGAGGTAGGGTGGGCTGACCCATTGAGGGGGAAGAGGGACCCCCTGAGCCAAGACAGCCCCTGCTGCCAGGCTACAGCTGGGCAGTGGGCCAAGGCAACCAAGCTATTGCCCACCTACTGTAGCCAGGCACTGCTGGGAGAAAGCAAGGGGAGGACCCTGGGTGTGACCCCAGGGTTGGTAAGCTGGAGGGGCTCCTGGTAAGAGGACCAGGTCTGATGGCAGAAGAAGAAGCCCAGAGGGAGCACTCTTGAGAAGTATCAGGAGCACTATTCCCAGCTTTCTGGACTGTATGCAATAACAAACTCAGGATTGGCATGTGACTCCATTGCCTCCAGTTCATTTCTTGCTCCACTGAAACCCACTGAGTATGAACCATATCCTTCCCGTCCCCATATGACACCCAACTCCCTGCCTGGGAAAAGAGTGAGGGGGCTGGGGCCTCTACACGCCTCCTCCTTCCTCCTCCCATTAGTTGTGCTAATACTTTAGAAGTCACTTGCCCAGCAGGCTTCCTAACAAAATCTGAGCAGGAGAAACTTGCCATCAAAATCTGTTCCCAGAGCCCTGGCAGAAACAGAGCTCAATGGCACCATGATGAACAAAATATTACAGGTGCATGACAGCATAATGTCTTTGTCCCTGCCCTGCCACTACAATACAAAGCTGGTGTTCGTTGCCAATGTAGTAGAAAAAAAGGGGGGTTAGGCCCCAGCCAACAGGGATTAAGAAAAGTAGAATCAGTAACTTCAAAGTAGAATTTATTTAACCCCCCCAGAATCCATAGGAACTCCAAGTGCATTTTGGGTTCATGCTTTTCATTAGGGGAATTAGATTCAGGAACACTTCCAAAAATTTGGTTGTACAACTCCTACAAAGAAATTGCTAACAAAAGTCAAAAAGGAGTCAAAAGGAAAGCAGAGGTAGAGAAAGAAAATGGAACAGAGCAAAAAAGCCCAGAAATGGGAAAAACCAATACAGAGGAAATAACCTTAAAATTCAACTCATTATATCATATTTCTCCAATATTTTATTTTCTTGATATCACAATACTGAAATAGCACACTGTTGTGGCTGAGCTATTTTCCAAAAAACTAACAAAAGAAATGCAACACAGAAACTCTGGCATAGATCAAGATAGGTAAGGTAGAAGATAGATAACAACGAATGACAGTAAGAAAATGCAAGAAAGAGCTGGGAAGGCCAGACTGATTAATGCCATCTGTTTAAGGATTTGACCTTGTATAGCAGGGGCGGGGAACCTTTTCCCTGGCGAGGGCCGTTTTAAATATTAGAAATTTGCTTGAGGGCGGGCCGTAAGGCTGGGCGCGATTTTTATTCATTTAATTAATGTTTGCCTCTGCCCCCCATCGGCCTCAGGAGGCTCCGCGCTCACCGTCCGAAGCCGCCGCCGGGTCCGCGCGTCACCTCCTGCATACCATGCCGATGAGGGCAAGAGCTTGCCCTCATCGGCATGGTACGCATGTGCGAAATGGCCAACGGCCTGGTGAGAAGGGGTCGAGGCGGTGGCCGGGGAGGACATGCAAAGGCCCTCTCTCGGCCTCCGGAGGTGACGCGCAGACCTGGCGGAGCTTCCAGGGGCCGGTTGGGCGGCCTCCCGGCAATCTCTCCGGGGGCCGGACCGGATGGCCTCGGGGGTCTGATCCGGCCCTGGGGCCGGAGGTTCCCCACCGCTGTTGTATAGTTTACACATACAGTCTACTCATTGATTTGAGTAGAGTGACTTCCTTTACAAGACTATGAGATCATGTGATAAGCCTAGGACTTAAGTGAGGCTTAAGTAAATCATATACCTTCTTCTTCTTCTCCCTAGGCAGAGGACTGAACTACCTATACATGATTCCAGCAAGCTTTTGGCAACAAGAGTCCTTTACCAAGAATCTCAAACGTAGGACTTGGAAGTTTTTAAGACTTCAGCGGCTTCTTAAACATGTATCAGAACTACGAGAAAACAAAAGAAAAGGAAATGTATACTTAGCTGCATGATTATGTACTACACCATGATATATGCAAACACCCAAACACACAGTCCATCAGATCCCATGTAATTACTGGTACACAAGGAGAGAATACAGGTTTAGATATATAATTAGAGATGCAAATGCTGCTGTGAGTTCTGCCACACCTGCACATACCATAGTCATTCATATGCTGATGTCTACTTAGTTGGTGAAATTATGGAGTGCTATTTGCTGTGTTGGGTGGTGCCTTGTTCAACAGGTAATCATAGATGTGATTTATGTTATATGGAAGGATGATTTCAGAATCTTTACAACCGAAAGTATTTTTTTACATAGTAAGTACAGTACATAAGAAGAGCTCTGCTGGAGCAGACCAAAGTTCTATCAAGACCAGCATTCTGTTTTCTACACTGGCCAATCAGATGCTTCCAGAAGTCCATAGGCAGGGCTTGAAGGCAACAGCCCCTTCCTGCTATTGCCCCGCCCCTGCACAGCTGGTATTCAGAGGCACATTGTCTCTGAAAATGGAAATTCCACATAAGCAGGGATAGACCTCTTCTCCATGAATGCGTCTAGTCCCCTTTTAACCCTTAAAGTTCAATTTGCATCAATGGCACTTTAAGGGTTGACTACTAGCCACATTAGGGGTGTGAGTTTTGGTATGAAAACAGTGCTGAAAAGGGTTAAATAGCCCCTACTTTGGCAGTATGGTCCTGATCCAAATTGCGACCATACGCAGGTGCTTCATAGAGGTAAAAGCAAGACCTGAGCTCTAACATCATGTGGCTAATGTAATGTGTAGTTTGGATCTAAAATAGTGCCCATCACCACATTTTGTGGCAGCAAATTTCTTTAAGTAGGCAAAGTGTGAAGAAATATTTTCTCATGTCTGTCCTGAATCTCCTGCCATTCAATTTTAGTGGATGATGCCAAGTTCTAGAACAGGGGTGTTAAACATACAGCCCATGGGCTGGATGCAACCCACGAAGCCTTTTTAGGTGGCCCACGCAATTGTCGGTGCTTGGCTTGCCCCCCAGTGCACGCCTGCACCCCCCGCACCAATTACCTTCGTTTCTGTAGCTTTAAATGGCTTATTTTCCATGCTTTACACCAACGCGACGTGTGTTCACAGGAAGTAGGAAGCTCCTGCTTCCTGTGAACGTTCTCCCAGACTCCCCTCTATAGTGTGCTGGCTGCTTGCTTGCACATCGCATTGATTGAAAGCAATGAAAAGAAGTGCTTTTCAGCTAAAGAAACGAAAGTAAATAGGGTCGGGGTGGGGGCAAGAAGGAACATATACGCACACACATACTGTATATGTTTTAAACAGGGACTGTTTGTTTTATGTATATGTTTGTATATGTAAGTTTGTATATGTAAACAGGGGCTGTTTGTTTTAATTGTTATAATTCTTGATTTAAAATGTATATATGTATTTTAACGTTTTTATTGGAAGCCGCCTTGATTGCCCTTGTTGGGAGAAAGCGGGGTATACATTTTTTAAATAAATAAATGTGTGTATATATAAGGAAGGAAGAAACTGAGAATATGATTTTAATGGGGGGGGGGGGAGAACAACATTTGGTGTTCTGCTTCAGGCAGTAATATGAGATGTACAACACTGGCCCTCAGCAGATGCCATGAATTCGATTTGGCCCCTGGGATGAAATGAGTTTGTCACCCCTGTTCTAAAATTATGACAGAGGAAGAAAAACCAATTATCACTATCCTCATTGCCCACTTGATGCATCATTTTAAAAACATCTATCGGCAGCAGCAGCATGTCCTGTATCCTATCCCCCTCCTAGGCCTGTTACTCCCAACATAGGCCTCCCAGACTTACGCTAGCTAAATAGCTGGCGTGGCTCTGAGGAGACCCGTTTGGGAGGCTGGGGCTTTACCTGGGTAAGGGAACAAACATCCCCTTCCCCAGCAGCGTCACTAGGCGCGTGCCGCCCCAAAGCGGGGCACACGCGCCGCCCTAGTGACCCCCCTGTTCCCCCCTCAAAAATTTTCGCACCGCCAAAGATGGCGCGAAGGACCTACCCCCCCCCCCCCAGTCGGCCGGTTCCACACATCCGCGCCGGCCGGCTGTCCGAGGCCTAATGACGAGGTCCAATGCATTAATACGTGGTTTATGACATTTTTCGCGCATGTGCAGAACAAGAAACGTTCTGCGCATGCGCGAAAAACGTTATAAACCACGTATCGCCGCATTGGGCCTTCATCAGAAGGCCCTGGAGTGTCAGCCGGGGAGGTCGCTCTGAGGCCTTCTCCCGGCCTCGGAGCCTCCGGAGGGCGACGCACACAGTGGAAGTGACACGCGTGTGGGTCGTGCGTCACCCTCTGCGCGCGTCACCCTCCGGCGGTCCGCCCCCGCGCCTCGCTCTAGCGACGCGCCTGCCCTTCCCCCAAGGTGACCCCCAGCTCGCCTCTTTGCGCCCTGGATGCAGTGTTGATTACATCGGCCTTGCTGCATCACAGGGCATAAAGTTAGGCAGGATTGGGCTGCTCGCCACATTTCCTGTGTTAGTGATGGAGTCTTGTGACACTGCTGATGTAATAATGGTGTTGCTTTAGGGAAGAATCTGAAACGGGTTCTTTATTTGGAAACAACTGAATCATACTATGGTCTATTCTGGTTCCTTAGCTGGAATGATATTCATTTATTACGGGGGAACTGACTAAGCAAAATGTCCTCTAAAAACTGCCAAATACTGTATGTGCATTGATTATTTTAAAATATAGAAAGAATAAACAGCATAGCATGTACTTCCATGCCAACAGTATCCTCAGTTATACAAATAGAGCAGCTGGTCAGTGACTCTCTCTGCTTTACTCATTGCCCTTCTCATTGTACCCTTTGCTGTAGTACTTCAAATGGCATAAAATCTGCACTTTAGTCTGTATTCCAGTCTAGCCTGAAATGCTTAAGATCCACACAGGACAGGAGGATAGTCTTGTTTCTCTCCCACCTGTTTGAAATCTTTCTGGTGCAGCTCAACATTGTTACTTCTTTTTCACAGTGCAATCCTGTGTAACCTTGCACCGGTGTAAGAGTAGATGCACCGGTGTAAGTGCACTTACACTGGTGCATCTGCTTTTACACCGGTGCATCTACTGTTATACCAGTGCAAGGTTACACAAGATAGCACTGCCAATCAACTTTCTGCTTTCTAAACATGCCATTGTGTCCTTCAGTGCTCCAGTTCTCACAATAACACTGGACAACATGAAATTGGCCCTGAAATGGAAAGAGCTCATCTTTACTAATTTCGACGTGCTGAAAAAAATGACAATAAAATCTGTCAATTTGCTCTAGTTTAGGAGAAGCAGTCCGCATTGTGTACACAGGTGTTGTAAGTGCCGTCGGGCATTACCAGTACACGTTTATAGAACTATCTATTGCGGATCTCTCACAAACCATAGCCAGTTTTGCATTTTCATTGTCAGCACCTCAAAATCTATAAGAAATGACTAATTTAATCTTGGGGGCATGACCTTTGTTAAAATTTGTTGTCCAGTGTAATCAGCAGTTTATTATCTTGTATTGTGATAGTAACTGTTGTAGAATTTGCTTTACATTATCTATCTATCTATCTGGTATATAATAGAAAGGGTGTGGGTGCTTTCCAATGTAGTGTATTGAGTGCTGTATATATAACTATTTGCCTGTTGGGCATGTGAACGTGGTGCAATGAGCTCCTGGCTCTCAGGGAAGAAGTTTGCTCCCTTGAAGCCAAGAAACTGACCTGAACCAGTTGAGAGAGTCCATGAGGTATATGGATGATGAGCACTTCAGGGTTGTGATAGAAACATCCCACATCCGGGTTGACAACTCTGCTGCTGTCATGGAGAGTACGAGCCTCAGGGAAGGAGGCTTTCATTCTGAGGAAGAGGGAAATAATCCTTGAGAAGGGAACAGTTCCTTGGACAATGAGCCCATCTTCTCTCCTGCTGAGGACAGTCCTCTGAGAATGGGGGATCGGATTTCCAGTAGTGGGTGATTTGATCATTAGGAACATAAAGAGAATGGACTTGTGATGAACATGTAGACTGCACGGTGACTTGCGTATCTGGTGTGAACGTTAAAGATTTCATCCATCATTTGGATAGGCTGGTATACAGTGCTGGGGAGGAGGCAGCATTTGTGGTGCACATTGGCACCAATGACATTTGTAAATGTAGGTGGGTGGTCCTGGAATCCAAATCTAAGTTGCTAGGTAGGATGCCGAAGACTAGGATCCCGGGGTAGCTTTTTTGTTGTTGTTGTTTAGAAAAGTTACCTGTTCCATGCGCAGGACCAGCTAGCTACACAGGGGAATTTGAATTTGCTAGGTGAGAGTCGGACACGACTGGACTTAATTGTCAGGGGATACCTTTACCTTTACTTTAAGCCTGTACAAAAGGGATGGGCTCTACTTGAATGAAGATGGAGCCAGATTGCAGGCGCTTAACATCAAAAAGGTTGCAGAGCAGCTGTTAAATTGACCTTCACAGAAAAGTCAGGCAGCATCTGTTTCAGGCCAGATCATCCCTACGGGTTGAGGGTGTAAACGTCCTAAATATCCAGAAGGAGAAAGGGTACAATTTTGAAATGAGTATATGGCACAACAGGATAGCTAGTCAAAGAGAATAAAAGGCTGTAGGGGAAAAGGCAAATGTCAACAACGTTTGAAAGAGGACACAATGTATAGCTGTTTACATGCAAAGGCCAGAAGCCTCTGAGCCAAGATGGGGTAGCTGGAGTGCTTGGTTGCAAAGAAGAACATGCGCAGTGAGCATAACAGAAACACGGTGGACCAAAGAGAACCAGGGGGATAGGATTGTTCCAGGATACAGACTCTATAGAAAGGTCAGGGAGGGGAGTATTGGGGGTGGTGTTGCTCTGCTGTGAAAGAAATCCAACCAACGAAAAAACTTTGGGGGAGCCAGATTCCTCCACAGAATCGCTTTGGAGAAGAAAATACCAGGCCCAGTTAATAATTTAGTACTGGGGACATGCTGTTGCCCTTCTGGTCAAAATGCTGAGGATGACCCTGACTGGGAGAAAAGAAATCAGGGAGGCTTCCAAAGGAGAAAGTGTTATACTATAGTAATGGATTACTCCAATTACCCTCACACAGAGTGAGTAAATTCATACTCAAGCTATGACAAAGAAAGATAATTTCTAGATACACTAAATGGCTGTGACCCAGAACAGTTGGTCTTGGAACTGACCAGAGGGCAGGTGACCGTGGACTTAATTCTATATGGCATCCAAGATCTAGTGTGAGAAGTAAATATTGTTGAACTGATAGGGAACAGTGTCCATAGTGCTATCCAGTTCAACAGACGTAATTGGAAGCTTCTAAAGGAAGTGCAACACAGACACACTGATTTCAAAAGAAAGGAAGTTTGAGTTAGTCAAATCTCTCTAGAGTGGATGGAGGTTATTTAAAGCCACAATGACATAAGCAGAACTAGAGTGTATATCACTAAGAAGGACGGGCACCACCAGGTCTAGGAAGAAGTGGCGTCATTTGGGAGGTTCACTAAGTGCGGGGCACACTGGGTGACACCAATTTTGGGGGCATCACCATGGGGCGCCCCGTGCCGCACAGCACCCCCAGGCAGTCATTAGCGGCCATTTTCAGTCGTTCTGAGTACCTTTGTGTTCTTGTGAGCAAAGCTTGCGAGAACACAAAGGGGCTCAGAGCGGCCGAAAATGGCCGAACCAGGTGACACCCCTTTGGCAGTTCAGCAGCTCGCCTGCACCTTGTGAGGTGAAGCTGTGCAAGTCGGAAGCGACCCGTGCTGCTTCAGCTCACAGGCAGGAGCCGTGAGAAAAGCCAAAGGCAACAAAGGGGCTGTCACCCCTTCATTGCCTTAAGCCTGACCCACAACGCATGAGCTCAGTCCCTCCTTTTGTCCCGCCTTCTTAAGAAAGCGCAGCTGTGATTGGCTAACCTCCAGTGCGCTCCGATTGGCCGAAAACCTTGCACACCAGACAGAGAAAGTAGAAAAAAAACCCTTTCCCCAGGCACATTAAACACATTAAACATTAAAGATTAAATATGTAGTATCTGAAGTCCCCCAAGATTAGAAGCAGGAAACCCCAAACAGAGCTCCTCTGACTTCAGCGAGTTGCAAGAGCCTTCCAGGAAACATGGAGTCACACGTGATCGTCAGAAAGGGGGTTTCTGCTGCAGCCTGCATCACTTCTCTTTCTGTGTCTGAATTTTTTCTGGATTTGCTTTCCTCTCCCTGCCCTAAAACAGCCTCTCTGATGGGAAACGCAGGAGGAGGAGGCAGTCGCTGGTGGATGCCTGGTGACTCCAGACACCCACCTCCCCACCCCCACCGCAGCTGCGGCTGGAAAGTTTCCCTGTTTCCTTCCCCTCCGCCTCCTGGTCCCGTGGAGTGGTGCTTGGGCTCACGCCCCCACCTGCTTTCTGCCCTGATACTCTCTTCCCTCTCCCATTGCCTGCCGGCCCATTCCCAGAACTCGCCGTTTCCTCTCAGCCGAAAGCGCTCTTGGTGCCCTGGGGAGGCGGCCGTCGCTGAGGGGCCGAGAGCATGCATGGCATGAAGAAGGTTTCCCGCTCGATAAAAGGGTCTCCAGCAGCAGGGCTGGGGAAGCGCCCCGCTCGAGAGCTTGGCGCGCCCCCGCCGGCTACAGTAGACGGATTTGGTGAGCCAGATGGACCGGTGGTCTGGCTCGTTTAGATGGGTGATCAACGCTCTCTCCTGGATCTAGCCCGTGCAGGCCGTTAGTTAGCAACATGGAGGGTTTCTTGGAATAATATCCTTGGAATAAACCAGTTGTCAAATAGAAGTGACAAGGGATGAGGTTCTAGTGTAAGGTAAGGGTAAGGTAAAGGTGACCCCTGACAATTAAGTCCAGTCGTGTCCGACTCTAGCGTGTGGTGCTCATCCCCATTTCAAAGCCGAAGAGCCAGCATTGTCCGAAGACACCTCCGTGGTCATGTGGCCGGCATGACTCTCCTTGCCGCAGCGCATAGCATGCAGCTGGAACACGGAGCGCTGTTCTAGTGTACTAGTGTTCTAGTGTACTGACAAATAAAAATTTAACAAATTACAGGGTCCAGACGACATCTACTAAAATGTTCTTAAAGGACTCAAATGTGAAATTACTGATCTTCTAACAAAAATATGTCACCTGTATTTTAAATGTGTCTGCATGCCAAAGAACTGAAAGGTAGTCAGTGTAATATTTAACAAGGCCCTTCAGGAGGGGTTAACAAGGGGTTCAGGAGGGATCCAGGAATTACAGGCCTGTCAGCTTAATGCCTGTTCCAGGTATACTGGTGGAAAGCATAATTAAAGAGAACTGGTGCAACCCTGTCTAATTTTGTGTCCTGTGATGGAGCAGCCTGCACTGCATTCAGGGCACAAAAAGGCTGCCTGGTTGGTCACCTCAGGGGAAGGGAACATTTGTTATTTTGCTGGCGCACATTCATATTTTATTTATTTATTTCAAGAATTTTTACCCCGCCTTTATAGGGCAATCAAGGCAGCTTACAATTAAAACATGTTAAAATACATAATAAAATATAATACAATAAAAATAATTAAAACAGGTAATTAAAACAATTCAAACAAACAAACCCCAGTAGGTCACCTTATGATTACATTAATTAAAGCCAGCCCACCATGTCAGCCATTGAATGCCAACCTGAATAAAAACGTCTTGAGGCCCTGTCGAAAGGTCTCTAAAGAGGGAGCCATTCAATTCCAGGGGGAAGGGAATTCCATAGTTGAGGTGCCACCGCCAAGAAGGCCCTATTCCTCACCGCCATCCCCCTCACCTCCATCAATGGCAGCATGGTTAACAGGGGCCCCCCTGATGACTTCAGAGTATGGGTCGGATTATAAGGAAGGAGGCGGTCCCTCAAGTACCCTGGTCCCAAGCCGTAAAGGGCTTTAAAAGTCAAAACTAGCACTTTGAATTGTGCCCAGAAACGAACTGGCAGCCAGTGTAGCCACCAAAGCAACAGCCTGACTGAGTCGAACTGACAAGCCCCAGCAACCACCCGGGCAGCCGCATTCTGCACTAGTTACAGTTTCCTTCAAAGGCAGCCCCACGTAGAGCACATTGCAGTAATCTAATCTAGATGTCACTAGGGCATGGGTCACTGTGGCCAGGTCTGCACGATCCATAATATGGCCCATGTAGTGGTGGCCAGGCCAGGGAAGGGGGATAGGATTCTGGTGGAGCCTTCGCCAACAATCCCTCCCCCTTTCTGCGTCCGGCCGACCAATTATAATATTATAATAACCCTATACAAATCCATGGTGCAGCCACATTTGGAATACTGTGTACAGTTCTGGTTGTCACACACCTCAAGAAAGATACTGTAATGCTGGAAAGACTCCACGAGATCAACAAAAATGATCAGAGGGCTGGAGCACAATCCTTATGAGGGACACACACACAAAGATACACAGACACACAGACACACACGAGTACTAATAATCTGATTCAACATTTATTTGTACAGTAACACTTGTGTCGGTGATGACAGTGCATGATGCTACTAGAATTACTACCATAACATCCTGTTGAGACAACTCAAGCAGGTCTGTCCTGCTGTGGTGGTGTGTAGTTATGTCCATCATCTAGCTAAGCACTAGATATGTCAGGTGCATAAGTCTGAAAATAATTTTAGTCAATCTGAGGCAATAACTGTGAAGTAATTAATTATAGGCACTCTATAAGTTGTTTCAAATCAGATTCTAAAATGACTCCGTTAACATTATTAGACATACAAACAATGTCTGATGTAAAGCAGTGCTCAAATTTTAGGACATGCAGAAGGCACCCAGCCCCCTAGCTTTTGTGCCAGCCCCGTTAAGTACTGGTTTATAAGGCCACGAGTGGGCATGATTTGGCTAAGACTTGGGGGAGGGTCTCTGGATTCATGCCCCCTTGGGACCTGAAGTAAGGTGCTACCTCCTACCTCTGCTGCATATAGCACACCATATGAAGGTATTTCTCTCCCTGGTGCCAATCACCCCCCCCCTCGCAATCTTTCCTCCACCAGATTTCCACTCCACCAGGCCTCTTTTCTCTTACCTTTTGCTTTGCACCTCCACCCCAGAGTCCCACTCCGCCACTCAGCAAAGATGGCAGGATCAGATAAAGGATGTGGAGAGGACAAGAGTGGCGGGTAACAAGTTCCTCTCAGGAGATGGTCTAGGGTAGGGGTTCTCAACCAGTGGTACTAGTACCACCAGTGGTACTTCGGCTGACTGCTGGTGGTACTTAGACCACTGGAACCCTGCTCCGACGCAGCGCTTTCAGTGACATGTTTTCACTCCCAAGAGGCTCCTGCCTTTGGCCGAGCCTCTCAGGAACACTGAGAAGGGCCCCCCAACCCACCTCCTACCTGAGTTTTCTGGCCTCCGGAAATCTGAAAACCCAGAAGTAACTGGCGATGATGTCATTCCCAATCACTTCCGGTGGTACGCAGCAGGAGAGTGGCCCTGGAGGTGGTACTCGGCCAGGAAGAGGTTGAGAACCCCTGGTCTAGGGGCCTTCATCCCTCTTCCTTTCCCCAGGAGGAAGAGGAGGAACATCAATGAGAGACACACAGAGAAACAAGTGACTGGTTGAGGCAGGAGGTATTTGTGGGGCACCCTCTTCCCATCCACTACTCAAAGTGCCTGCTTCACCCAGCCTCATCAACCTGTGACCCTGTGTGGATTTCATGGACTGTCTTCCTGTCTTTTCTCACATCATTCAAACACTGCTCTAAACCCCTATGCCCACAGTCACCTGGAAATTAAAAAAAGGTTTACAATAGTTTGCTTGGCAAAACAAAACACTCTTTGACTCGGCACTCCTGATCATAAAAGAGCATGGCCTTGGCTTTCTCATCAGGAGATCACTAGGGGAGGTGGGGTGGACATAGATGTGATGTGAATCAGGGCCTGCCAGTGACCCCATCAGCAACCCCATGTCCATTTCACCCCTTACCATTTAGTGCCAAAAATGCACAATGTGACACCATCATCGCCATGTTCTGCATTTCACCACCCTGTCTTTGCAGCAGGCAGTCACATGGAATGGGAAATTCATGATGTGATCATGTCACTTCACCTGTTTCTCCTAAACACAGTGAGAAGAAGGAGAACTGGATGTGGGCTGTTGTTTTCCACAACAACCCCATGATCCACATCACATCCAGTTCTGTTCTGTATTCCAAAGGAGGCAAATTAAACTTATGGTGCACAATGAGTTTCCGCATGTTAGGAAGGGTATTGCAGCTTTGTTTGTTGCTGCAGTCTCCAGACTGCTGCGGCAAATAGACTTGCAGTTAGATAGTGTTAGCTGCCTTGTGGGACTGAGCTGTATTCAATACAAGCATGCTGTCCAAAGTGGTTTGTGGGTGGCACTCTGAACGAGTAAGCTGCAGAGACAGCTTGCCGAACCTGAAACACTTGAAAGATTGCCAGGCAATTCCTGATGCTTACCAATACAAAAGGAACCGCGGATACTGTAATTAGCATCACTTCTCTAGGCAGGGCTAAGCCTTGCTAATAGGCTATTACATTCTCCCCACAGTAAGAAAGAACTCGAAATTACATCTACAGCATGAGTGCATACCGTAACTCTTTACAGTCAACAAAGCCTGCTAAGCAATTAATACAGCCCTGCCCACCAAGGGCCCACAATTAAGGGACAGACAAGACAATAGAAAACAAGATTAAGCATCAGTGAATCACAAGAGACCTGTTTCCTGGCACAGATAGAAGTTTATGCACAAAGAAAGGAAAAGTAATTGGCACTCTCTCTCTCTCTCTCTCTCTCTCTCTCTCTCTCTCTCTCTCTCTCTCTCTCTCTCTCGCACACACACACACACACACACACACACATACGCACGCACGCACGCACACGCACGGAGAAGGCAGTTCTTTGTTGAATTAAGCAACAGAGAGCATTCAGCAGGGATGTGGATCAAGTCTCTGACTCCAAGTCTCGAGTCAAATCCCAAGTCTTTGCCCCCAAGTCCCAAATGTTTGGTTGCGAGTTGCAAGTCCCTATCTATTTAATGGGGGTTTCAACCTAAATAAAATTCAACTTGTCGTAAAAGGCTCCAAGTCTTGAGTCTTTCGAGTCTTTTACAATCACCGAGTTAAGTCTGAGTCGAGTCATTGATGCGACTTGAGTCCGACTCGAGTCCGAGTCAATAGACTCAAGTCTACATCACTGGCATTCAGTATATGTTGCTTGAGCCTGCAAGCTATCAGTGACTGTTTCCTAGGTTTTGGATTCAGTCTAAGGAAATGTACTGTACTCACAATTCACCCCAATGATGATACACGTGTGGTGTGGTTATGGTGCCTGTATCATATAACCATATGATTTTATGATTGTAAGTCTCCCTGAGAGCCCATCTTGGCCAAAATGAAGGCTAAATAAATAAACGATCCGCACTTAAAGGAAACATTACTTTCTTGTAAAGATATGTCACCTATGCTGAAACCATAGAACACAGGCAGTTCCTTTGAAAGTACTTTGAGATTCCCCACGAGTTCTTGCTCGAACCTTTCATAAATGGTTCAACTCCATCTACATATTCAAAGCAACTATTGAAAAATGTAACATACAGAAACAATGCAATCCTATGCTGAAGTTGTGTTGATGTTGCTGGTACATCAGTGCAACACATGTCATATCCTAAGCCCACCTGGCACAAAGCGGAAGGGGGAAACAAGAGCCCAGGCAACTCCACATTGGCAGAGCCCTTCCAGTAATACCAGCAGCATACATGGAAGCCCCAACACAGCCCCACTAACCATGTGAGTAGCAATATCAGAGCAATGCCAACCCAATGTTGGTCTGATGTCAGAGTGATTTTGGCCTGGTGTCAGCATGATGTCACCCTGATGTCAACCCAACATTGGCCCAATATGCAAGAAGTAAATCACCGTATCTACCCAGCTCCAATAGAGAACTGCCAGGGTGAATCAAGCAGGGGGTGGGGGCAAGCGCAGGTCCAATGAGCAGCCACCACTGGGATGATGCCCCCCCCCACTGGCGGCCCCTACAAATGCATACCACATTGACAATCACCAATGCCTGCCATGGGGAGATGACCCAATGATAACACACACACATTACACAAGGATGTCACCACTCCCCACACAAGAGCTCCTATAGCACAAACAGCAAGGAGGCAAAAGCAGAGAACTGCTAGGAATCCCAGCACCCAGGGTCCTGGTCCCCTTATGCCACTCACACAGACACACACTTCCAAAAACAGTTTTTTTTACTACAAGGCAGCAAGAGACAGAAGATTGCTCCCTTAGGAGCAGACAGCCATGCAAAATAAACACACAAGTCTCTCTGTGGCAAGAGGTTGAGTCCCTGTGGGGGAGTTAACCAGCTAGAAGCAATCCTTTTGCCAGGGGAGTCACAAGGGAAACCCCAACAGCACTAAAGCAAGGCAGAGTGCAGGTAGCCCACTGCACAGAGATGCAAGCTGAGAGCCAGGCAGGACAGTTGTGAGTCCAGCCAGGGATTTGCCGTAACCAGCAATGCACTCATCTTTTGCATGACCTGCCAGGAACACCCAAGGCAGGAGTAAAAGAAGAGGTGAAGACTGGTCTAAAACCTCACTGGCCAGTCTGCAGGGCTGCTTGCTAACCACTAAGTCACAGCAGGAGACAGTGCTGTGGATTACACATGGATTAATCAGAGAGAGCACTGCATGGGCCATTTGACTTGCATGTGACACAGGAACCCTATTGTACCAGGCTGTCCATTTAGTCGCACGTGCACACACCCCATGACCTTTGCATCATTTCTGGAATCTGCTGCACAGTAGCCCCAGTGTGTCTGTCATTATGCTGCCCTCCTGGTCACCCTGCAACTGTCTGTCTTATACACCATGGCAGCAGAGAACAGGTGGCTGGTGACCAACAAGGGGCTTCCTCCCCACTGGAGCCCAAGGAGTCAAAAAAGGATGATGCTGTCTATCAGGGCCAGCCCAAGGATAAATAATGCCCTGGGGGAGGAATGTCTTTGGTGGGGAGGAATGCCTTTTTGGCTAGGTGTTTTACCATTTTGTGTGGCTTGTGCAAAATTGTAAAACCTAGCAGCAGGGCCTTTTAAGACTCCAAGAAGCTTGGAGGCAGAATGCTAATTTTATTTCCCTTCCTTCAATACATTTTTTTTCCTGCTCCCTGCATTTCCTAATGTAATGTTTTTCTCAGCTGGAAAAAAAAAAGCTAGATGTCAGACATTCTGCTGAGCTGATCATTTCAAACACTGATGTTTGAAATGATCTCCATGTCTCGGGCCTACGGCAATTGCCCTGCCAAGCTCTGCCTAGCAGTGTTATAGGCTCCTCAAAAATTACTTATCTACCATGGCAGATGAGAGGCTCATATCACTTGCTATCCTATCCACTGAGAATGACATTGTTCAAAATGTTGATCTCTCAGCCTCTGCGCTCCAGTTTGCAGAAGCCAAAGCTGTGATGGTGGGACTGTCATCATTGTGCTGGTGTCTGAGGGCATATGCCATATCTATGCCGCTCAGACTGGCATTTTAGAAGTAAAGGATTGAACCCAAATAATCCAGCAGCATTTCGCATGAAAGAGATCGGATGGGCAATGAAAGCATGCGTAGAATGGAAATTCAAACATTCATGAACCACCAATTTTCACACAGATGCCAAACTCAAGGGTGTTCCCAGACCTGCAATCCTTTATTTCCACCCAGGTAGGCAATGATTTCTGGCAATATGACAGAGGAATAAAAGTGATGTACAGATGGTGCACAACAACCTTTTAATTCAAGTAGTTTTCCATGGTACTGTTTACCTCTTCCCCTATATATCAAGAGAACATCTTTCCACATAGCAGCAAAGCTTTTGTGGGCATCAGAGGTTCTTAATAACCTGGGACAAAGGAAAGAATATTAAGATTTATTTGGTGAAAAATAGGATACGTTCAGGCATATAAGAAAGTAAGTAAGAGGGACAATATAGCATTCTGATTAATTCTGCCCTTTACTGGTAAAATTAATGGTTCTGCCATCGTTTCTAATAAATTTCTGATACAACATAGGGCTGGTTGGCCAAGGAAGAGCTCTCAGGATACTCTTTCAACTTACTGTCTTCATACTTCTACAGAAGAAGTTCTTATAGACCGGAAAAAAAATTGAATGATTCGCTTCTACACCAGAAGACCAAAACCAAAACCCAAGGTGGTGAACCACTCCCCCATCCCAGGAGTTTTATACTTTTCCCTAGGCATTAATTAAAAATCCCTAGGGTATTCCCAGATGAAAATGACAGGATATTGCTAGCTAACAATGCTGGTGAGTGAGCTCAGATGTGCTCCCATAATAGCTGGGTGTGCTTTTCACTCTCTCAGAGCCCAATCCTATGCCGGCCTCTGCCAGCAGGACTGGGCTCCGCACTGTCATAAACATGCCATAAAGCACATTGCAACAGTGCAGAAGCCTGTCCCATCCAGCGTGGAGGCCAGCACCAGCAGGACTCCACCGGGGAAGAAGCTGCACTTTCCGGAGGCAGGTGAACACCATGCCGGCCAGTGGGGTTGCAGGGGAAGGGCAGTGGAGAGGCAGGGAGGAGGTGTTCCGGGGTGGGGAGAGGGTGGGGAGGAGGGTGGATAAGGCCTGGGAGGGGGTAGGCTCGGTGGAGGAGGCCTCCACCGAATCCTATCTCCCATCCCGGGCTTGAACGCCTGACACGGGGCTGTTTGGAGCTGCGCTGGCCATTTTGCTGGCGTGCCCATAGGGGCTGCTGGGGCTCGGCATGGGGAAGGGAACAATCGTCCCCTTCCCTCGAGGAGACCTCCAGCCCCACGCTGGATGCAGCAGAGCCTGCCCCGGCGCCGCTGCATCGGAGTGTGGGGCTTTGAATAGGATAGGGCTGTCATTCTCTTAGCTGGCTTCTGCAGTCCCATATTCTCTGTTCCACTCTTCTTAATCAAACATGGATAATCCAATAACTGTCTTCAGTGTTTCACGGAAATTCATTACAACTATCTTTATTTTCTTTGAAAGGAGAAAATTTGTAATTTTAGCATTTATAGAGGTTTGACATGCTCAATTGCTTGCATAGACATTAAGCAATTAATTTAACGAAACTAATTAAGCGGTGCTCTGCTTTTCAAAGCAGCTGTACAAAAGTGGTACAAGGCTATACACATTGGTTATTATGAACCATCCGTCTGCATATACAGTACAGCAGTATGCATTCATAAATCTGTATAGATCTAGTTTGATATTGAACTTTAACAATCTGATCACCTGGAATGAGGTGTCCTCCCAGATAAGCACGTGAAAGGTGCTGTAAAAGCAGACAGATAGAGAGAGGAACCCCCTGACAGAGGATGCAGTATGTAGAGCCGTTCCAGAACAGGAATTTGTGTGCAGAACTGCAGAGACTGGATACAGGATCCTGCCAAGGGAACCACATATTTAGCACCCCTTCATTATATATGTTTCCTGATCCAAAAGGGGATGAATGCATGAATATTCTGGGTAAGAACTGGCCAGGAGGGCTCATCATGAGCAGCAGGGTTAGAGGCCATAAGACAGAGGGTGTGATGATGATGCTATAGAAACAGACAGAAGTACAATTCAGTTGGGCTCTGCTTTTATTCTCTGGACTAGTAAGTGAGTCGGTTTGGATGACCTTGCCCTTTCAGGAGTGCGAGGGGAGTGTTTGGACTCCTCTTCACCCAATGGAAATGCTCTGACAGTTTCCCTTCAGTTCAGATTTGACGTTCTGGAGCCATAATGGGTCACTGTTCTGAGTGTGCCCCATCAAAGGGTAGATGATTCTACTGAGTCTTTGCATTGGGAGTGACGGAATTATCCAATTGCCCCTAGTGCAACAGAGACGTGACAGAATCAGCTGCTTTGCAATTGGCTGGATTGGAACGAGGAAGGCCAGAGAAGCAAATTGTGAGGCAGGCTCCTCTGGGTGAGAACCTTGGGGCTCATAGACTTTAAAACTACTTCCTTTCTCAGGCACAATAGTAGTTCTTCTGTCGCCCACCAATGTGCTCCAGTACATAGCTGGGGAATGGATAGGGCTAAATTACATGTTGTTATATTAAGCCCATGGTTAGGGTTGGCATTCTTGATTTGTACATTTTAAATAGCAGCTGGAGGCAGGAGGAAATCTGGGTTGGGATTGTGGCAGGGGGGACTTTAATCCCCCCCTTCCTGATTCAGATTGAGGCCCCTCCACAGCTGCATCAAACTCCCATTAAAAGACTGCAACCACAACAGGTACGAAAGTGCATTCTCATAACTCACAGTTACCAGTAGATGGTGCTGTTGTTGTATTTTTACTTACTGCTAAAACTTATTTCCTAGTTCTTGAATCGCAACTGCTTTACAAGTGATCCTGAACATGACTGCCGCCATGCCTATCACTTCATTTATCGTGCGCTTCCCAGAAGCACTGAACTTCTGAGGTCTGAAGTTGTATGCAGTACATTCCTTATATGTTTGTTGCCTTTCATGTGTTTTGGTGTAAAAACATATCAAACCACTCAAGGAAGAGAGGTACAAGCTATGAAGAGCTTCTTTTTCAAAATTTCTCAAAACAAGAAGCATTCGCACACCATTCAAAATGGTTTGAAAATTAAGGTAAGGCACTTCCTCATACTCTTGCCAAACTGCTAAATCAGAAAGTATGTTTGTCATCAATTGAAGCGAAAGAGGTACAAATATAATAGAATCCTTCAGGCAATGCTATTGGAATCTTTAAGCAACCCATGTTTAACAAGAAGACAACATGAATTTCTCTGACATGAGAAGAGCAGCTGGAGGCGAGGCTTAATTTAATAAGAACATAAGAAGAGCCCTGCTGGATCAGGCCAAAGGCCCATCTAGTCCAGCTTCCTGTATCACACAGTGGCCCCACCAGATGCCTCAGGGAGCACACAAGATACCTGTGTCCATCGCCACTCCCTTGCACCTGGCACAGAGAAAACCTTTGAAAAAATTTGAGCAGAAACTCACCAGGGCTCAGCTTTAGAACCTCTTTCTGAATGTATGGCACACGTCAGAAGTGAAAGTATCAAGTCATAATCAAGTAGTGTGACTCTGAGCATATGCAGAGTGCACTCCATCAAGATAGCGTAACTGTAGCAGAACCATGCTTTTGAGATTAGAAGGCAAGTCTTCCAGGTCAGAGACTACAATGTTCTATGCAGATCTGACACCAAGCCCTCCCATTTTGAAACTTGAACACGTGTGCTGAGTACACAGTAGTGTAGTAAGAAAACAGTGATCATTGCAGTGCTAAAACTAGATGGCTTGATATCTGTTTACCATGTGGTAGCTTTATTGTAACAAATGAATACAACTCTCATGACATCTGGCTGTTATCCATGTGTCCTCTTTTTGGAAGTTGAAATTTAATGATTTCCTGTCCTAACCAGTCATCTGTGTTCAGTTTTGGAGACTGACCTGCCTCCTTAGAATGAAGATACTGTACAAGCAGCTAGTTTAATAAATTAACCATATGATAATATTTAACAAGAAGTCCATCAGTTCACAGGAACTGCCTGTACCACCCACATGTTTGTGGCTAAACATATTCCTTTCAGGTGTCCTCCTAACAAAAATTCCTATTGGAATTCCAAAGCAAGTGATCCTGATTAAGTGCCACTGACATCCATATCACTTAAGTTAGTTTTACTACCTATAACTTGTCTTACTGATTTTGACGGTGGGGTCAGAATTCACTTTCTTTGGATACAACAACCCATAGTCTTTAAACTGATTATATAGTTTCCAATGGATCCAAACTTGAAAATCAAATGAAAGCTTTCATGGCCAGAAACAGTATTCCGAGAAAAAAGATTTAAGGGTAAAAAAGCCATGTAGAAAATATTTATCAAGCCAAAAAATGTATTAAAAACAATTTTAAAAATACAAGTCTCTAGAATGCTAAAAGTTAGCAAACAAGAAATAAAAATCATTTCAAATACAAAGGCAAGGACCGACGTTTCGTCCTAAATCGTAGGACATTTGCTAGGTCTAAACATCCACAACATCCTCAGCTATGCTGTTTTAGACCTAGCAAATGTATTTATTTACAAACATTACTTGTAAATAAATAAATAAAATATATTTCTTTCTAGATCACCCTTTTTTAAAGTCTTGTACAGCTAGGTGGGTCCTGATAGAGTGTCATTTTAAAAAATGGCTCCCGGTGCTAAACAGTTTGGGAACCACTGCTATACACATTTATTTGGAAGAAAGAGCCATAACACAATGGGACTTCCTTCTTAGACAGGCTTACCAGATCCTCGCCGGGACAGGAGCAGTCTACCCTTAAAGGGGAGGGGCATGGGGAGAGTCAGAACGCATCCTGGCGAGGATCTGGTAAGCCTGTTCTTAGAAGACATGCATACGTGAATACCACTGAATGCAATGAGATTTATCACCTAATAAGTCAATTTAGGACTTGAAAAACTGTGGGTGTTTTTTTTTTCATATCAGTCATTTACGAAAAATCAATCCTGTCTATCCAAATAACAGTACCTCTTACTACCCATTCATACACTTCTGGATTCATTTTATTCTGATTTCTCATGATTCTAAAAGTGGCAAGACTTCCTCATCCAGGGTTTATGGTTTTCAGTGCTCTGTTGGATGTATCTAGTTTGTGTGCAAAACAATACTAAATAAGAGAGTGCCTTTAAATAAATGCAAAATATATTTTGAGCACTGTATGTCCACAACCTGGCCTCCACATCTGGGATTAGGAGGATGAGCTTCCATATTGGAAGATCTTCTCTCCAGGCAATAGTGGGGTAGTGTACATCCTAAACTTTAGAAAGGAAGGTGTCAAGATGGGCTCTTGCACAAGAGCCCATCATGACACCCTCCATAGCCACACCTCATTAATATTATATCCCCCCATTAACTTTGAATGTCTTCATTAGAGTGTTTTCTTCTCCAGCCACTTATTCCTACTTTGAAACGTATTAAACTTCATTTTAAGAGGTAGCTCATTTCATCCCAAACCCTTGAACTAAGTTGAAACAGTTTTAAAAGAATTGTATAAAAAATTGGCTTAAAAAAATCCCAAATAAATGTAAAAAGTATATTAGAGTGCTAGCCTATGCATGTTTACTCAGAAGCAAGCCCCACTGCTTTCAATAGGGCTTACGGCGAAATCCACTGGAGACCACCAGCGATGGAACGAGCCGGAAGCCATCACAAACAAGACTTTGTAAGGCACGTTTGTGCCAACTTGGGAGTAAGGGCGCTTACTCCCGCTGGAACATCCGGCGCTGGAACATCCATACGGCTGACAGCAGAAGGTGAGTCTCTGGCACCGGCCACATGGGCGGTCCAGGCGGCGAGGGAGGGGGGCCATTGGACAAGCCGGCCTGGGAGGGGGCGGGGATGGCATTGATCATATCCCCGTCCCCACCGGGCCGGCTCAGCCGTTACATGGCCTCCTTCTACTTCCCGCCAGCTATTTAGCTGGTGGAAATCCGAGGAGGCCGACAGGGCCTGCCCCAGTTTACACCCGGGGAAGGAGACGGTGGTCCACAAGAATGGGACCTGGAGGGGGGCTCTGGGCCGCTGGTCGGATCCTTACACAGGATTTCGCTGTTACTCTGAGATAAATTTGCATTGGCTTGTAGCCTTAATATAACATGAGCTGTCTCTGTACTGTACTGTCTGTACTGTACTGTCTCTCAGTCAGCCCTTGGGAAAGATAATGGCCCAAACGTTAACATATGACCCTAGACAAATTTCCCAGTTTGCCTTCTGTTGAGCCAATGTTTCTTCTTGGTTAAAGTCCTTTTGAAAAACGTTTCTAGGGCAGCACTTGAGCCTCCTGCTGATGTCATCACCATTCCTGCTGTAAGATAAGTCCTAGAGCTCAGCTCCCACCTGCTCCCCCTTGATTACACCCCTCCCAGGGAAGGTGGAAATCCCAGCACCTGTCTTTTTAGAAATTAAACCCTGGCAGCCTGCAACTGATGGATACCCTTTTTGACTAAACCAAACGTTTGGCCAGAGGGTTGGGCAGAGCTTTAATGGGAACATCACACTCAGTGAACTTCCAGTTGCACAATGATTGCAATAATGACGTCAAACCCCGTGGAGTAGAACATCCTGTGAGGCTTGTGCCAACCAAGCTGGGCTTCCTAAAGAGAATTGCTTCCCTGAGCATTTTTCACACTGCTGTTTTGCTTTGGTCAGTGCCACCCTGCACCCTTTACAGATTATTAGTTAACCAATTTCCCCCGCCTGATCCTCATTAGGGATAATTCTCTTCCGGGTTTGCAACATGAGAATGTGGTCGGATCACTCAGCGTGAAAGGTATGTTTGCACAGTGCAGGCGTTGAGACAGTTACCTTTACAGTTGTTGCTGTTGTTCAGTCGTTAAGTCGTGTCCGACCCTTCGTGATCCCATGAACCACATCCCGCCAGGCCTTCCTGTCCTCCACTATCTTCCTGACTTCGCTCATTTTCATGTTCGTTGCATCGGTGATGCTGTCTAGCCATCTCATCCTTTGCCTTCCCCTTCTCCTTTTGCCTTCAATCCTTCCCAGCATCAGAGTCTTCTCCAGAGAGTCCTCTCTTCGCATTAGGTGGCCAAAATATTTGAGTTTCAGCCTCAGTACCTGTCCTTCCAGGGAACAGTCAGGGTTGATTTCATTTAGGATTGACTGATTTGATCTCCTAGCAGTCCAAGGGACTCTCAGGAGTCTTCTCAGCACCACAGTTCGAAAGCTTCTATTCTTCGGTGCTCAGCCTTCCTTATGGTCCAACTCTCGCAACCATACATTGCTACTGGGAACACCATCGCCCTGACTATACGAACTTTTGTTGGCATGGTGATATCTCTGCTTTTTATTATGTTGTTTAAGTTTGCCATAGCTTTCCTTCCAAGGAACCTTTACAGTTACAGTTACCGGTAACTATTATAGTAAAAATGATAAATGACCTAAACTGACTTCCATGTTCGAGGTGGGCCCAGATTGGGAAGGGTGAAGTTCATTGTCTTCAGGTTATTCTGTCAACGTGAAAGGCTTAACATTTCAGACACCAGGTGGAACTAGAGAGTCACATTAAAGAACATCCCAGTTCTAATGCCCCTGCTTAATGGATGTTTTACCCAGAGGCTTTAAATCAGGGGTGTTACTCATTTCATACAGTGGCCAAATAGCATTCATGGCGCTTTCTGAGGGCTGGAAGTGACATCATTAAGCAGGAAGTGACATCATTATGCAGATGATGGCCAGAAATAAGCACTTTATTCTCTTGCAGGAACTCATTAGCTGCAAATGACAGAAAATATGCAAATCTTGAACATATTTTCAAGATATAAGACAGCCCAATTATCACATGGGCTGCCCTTTCAGCAGCACCGCTTCTGCCAAGACATCACTTTGCATCTCAGCAGCTGAGAGGTGCACTGCGAAGTGCCGCCAGGCCTCAGCAGAAGTGCTGCTGAAAGGGTGCCACACATGATAATTGGGCTTTCCCAGTGCCTCGGCAGCATCTCCCTCTCTTATCCTTGTTGGTCTGCGCCTTCTCCTGTACTGTTCCTTGCCTTCTGAAGCCTCCTTCTGTCTCTCCCTCCCAGAGCCTTGGCAGAAGTGATGCTGCTGAAAGGGCGGCACTGGGAGAGCTCAGTTATCACGTGGGCCAGATAAAGAGCTTCCATGGGCCATATCCGGCCTACGGGCCTTATGTTTGACACCCCTGCTTTAAATAGTCTTTGGGCCTCTCTTATACTGTTTATGTTAATGTCCACCTGAATGTCTGGTTGTTGCTCACTTGAAAGAGGGAAGACATTTGTAAAGCCAATGAGCATTTGAGCCAATGTGCTGCGTTTTCTTTTGCAGTGCAAACGCAACTGAAGGCAAACTGAAGAGCCTCTTTAAAGCTCATTTTAAAGCCTCATTAAAGCTCATGTGTGACTAACAAAATTTGAGATATACCTGTAAAAACAATTTTCACTTTTATTAGCCAAGATTGCTACCATCTTTTCAGAGGTTTGTGCCTTTAACAGCTTTAACAGGGCAGAAATTCAACAGGCATTCCCCAGCATGGTGATGAATAAACTGTGCATGATGAATCAGTTCTGGTCATAGGGTTGTTAAAGACACCGAGTCTCTCTCTGTCAAGAAGAAAGCTGTCAACCCATGTATGACCTTCATTTAATATTTGTTTATTTCTGTTATACAGCCTCCTTCTCTTGCCACTGATGTGATGCTCTACCCTTTATTTATTTGGCAAGTCTGAAAACAGCTGCTTTCTAACAGGCATCCATTTTTGGGTTAATTGTTCAAACAAGTGGCTCTTAAATTTAAACCATGTTTTGAGTTTGTTTGTTCTTTGTTGCTCTCCCTACTTCTTATCTTGTAGCCTCCATGCAGGAAGTACATTGAAATATTTCTCTATTAAAACTCAAGGTCTATGTTTGTCCTCTGTGACCATGCACCAACAAAGCTATATGCCTGCATAGGGGAGCACTATGGATTGGTATCTGGCTAAAGAACGGAAAGCAGGGAATAGAAATAAGTGGGCAATAGAAATAAGTGGGAAAGTGGGCAGTTCTCACAGTGGAGGGGAGTAAGATGTGGCTGAGGATCTGTATTGAGATGGGTACTTTTTAACTGGTTCATAACTAATCTGGAGTTGGGGGTAAACAGTGAGGTGGCCAAGTTTGCAGGTGACACTGAATTTTTTTAGGTGGTAACAACCAAAGCAGATGCTGAAGTGCTCCAAAAGGACCTCTCCAAACAGCGTGAATAGGCAACCAAATTGTAAATGTGGTGTAATTTCTGCAGGCCTCCCCGATCTTCAGATCACTGCTCCACAGTGATTTTCGACCATTTGCGACCCACCACTTTGAGAACCTCCGCCCTGAGTCTTCAAGAATCCATCCATAAGATGGCAGACCATCCTAATAGGTCCCTTACTCCTGTGAAGGTTAGGAGCCACAATCAATCCAAACCCCACCAGATAAGAGATCTGAACATGACAAAGGAGTGATGATAATCTTCCCCATTTCCCAATCACCTTTCTCCTGCCCAGCAGAAAACACCAAATCTAGTGTGTGTGTGTTCTGCCACATGTGTGGATGCTGATATTACCTGAGATCCATGGTTGTCAAGGCAACCATTAAATTCTCTCGAGCAGATGCCTTGACATGGACATTGAAGTCACCCAGCACTAAAAGCCTGAGAGATCCAATGCCACACCAAAGAGTCAAGACTACTCTGGTCAGCTCAGGCAGGAGACTGCTGGGCAACAGGGTGGACAGTACACTAATAAGATCCCCATTGTCTTGAACACTGACCTAGCTTCAAGAACAAACATTCAAAACGGGATGGCTGCTGCAAGGGCACCCAGTCAAGGGGATAGACTATTGCAACTTCATCTCCTTGACCCTGTAGCCTGAAACCTGGTGGCTAAAGCGGAGAGAGGCTCACTCCCCTGCTTCATTCAACCATCTCAGGAATACAAGCCAGATAATAATAATAATAATAATAATAATAATAATAATAATGATGATGATGATGATGATGATGATGATATACAGTATTTACAGATCAGTCTGCTCACCCAGGATCAAGTTCTGGTTGGCCAAAGTTTTATTATTGACCAATCTGGCACTAAATAGCAGCACCTTCAACTTGCAGGGTCCATCAACAGAATTAGCAAGAATCCCATGATTGGAAAGAGGACCAGACAGAGGAATGGCCTTTAAGCAGCAAATCCTCTGTTCCTGAAAATGGCTTGTCCAACTCCCACCACCAAACCCCTCTCTGCCCACCACTACTTGTGTCATGGAGCCCCAATTTTCACCCCAGTCTCCTGCTCTGGTAAACACAATATAACATTCCATTTATTATAAAACCAAAAACCCACCACAGCAAGTCCAGCAAAACCCAGCCCTACATTTAACCCACACTTAACCCACACTCAACCCAGTCCTATAGCTTTGGAAAAAGAAACCTACCAGACAGACAACAAAAAGAAACGCTGTAACCCTTAAAGTAACACCACTACTCAGTGAGAAAATGTACAGAGAAGCAATAGACAGGCCCAGATTGGATTGCCATTCCAAAACCCAAACACCCCACCCCTCAGCCCCAAAATAACATGCCTCCCTCTTACTGAAGCCTTTTCTCACACTCAACCTTGTGATGTCCCTATGGGTATCTCAAAGGACTGACAACCCTCCCCCCCCATGGGAAAATCACACCCCCATAGAACTTGGTTGCCATGCAACACTGGATGCCTCCCACAAATGGTGACAAGTGCAACTCATTATTTCACAAACATCAGCAGACCATTTTTATATCTAATCTCGGTTGGGTCCATTTTCTGCATGAATCTTATTGCCGGCAAATAAAAGAAGTCAATAAGTGCAACAGCAATATTCCCATAAGTGTCAATGAGTGCAGTGTGCGCTCAGCACCAGTATTATTGCAACATTATTGCAATATTGTCTTGTGTGTGGAGGTCAATGAGCTCAGCTGATAATCTCACAGAAATCTTAATTATTGTAATCCCATTTTTCAAGAGAGACAAGCTATGGAGTCTAATATCTCGATTCACCCATTGGGTCTCTCTGTTGGCAAATCTGCAAAGTGTAAAACCTGGAATCAGAAGTGACTGAAAAAGAGACATGAAAAGGAAAAGCTGCATTAGCCTTTAGGGGAAGCCTAGCTATATTTATGCCACTGGCAACAGACCTACTGCCATGCATTGGGTCTGCATATGAAGACTGGTGGAAAACTTCAATTTGGTGTATTATACAGTGGCTAGTTTGCTGAATGGGACCAGACATATTTTATGTATTTCTTACATTTATATCCCACCTTTCTTTCATCATAGAACTCAAGGCAGCATATGTGGGGGTGGTTTCAGGTGGTCACATGCATGACTGACCAGATCTAGACCTGCTCCCCTCAGCAAGGTGGCTGAATCACATGCCTTCAACCACTGAGTACATCTGGCCAGTCTCAAAATAACTGCACAAGCTCCTGGTTCATTCCTGGACACAGTTCCAATTTAACCTTTAAAGCCCTAAACTAAACACCAGAGGTGGCCTGAGAGATATGCTACCTGAATTGGAGCAGAGTGGCTGCTCTGCTAGTACACACTCCACTTAAAAAAAAAACCCCTCTCATTCGTGTTAGCATGCACACCCCTTACCATTATTGTTGCTCCCGCCCTCTCCCCCTTGCTGTCCTCCTTGCCCGCCCAGCTGCTCAGGGAAGCACTCGGGTAGGCAAGAGGGGGGGGGCAAAGTGATCTGGAGGCGCCCTCCTTCCTCTTTCCTTCAGCTGCAGTGCTGCTGCCACCTCCCTCTTGCTCTGTTCAGTCCTGTTTGAAATAAACAGGATGGACGAAGCATGCTAGGAGCACTCCCAACATGCTCCGCTCATCTTGTTTATTTCAAACTGGACCGAACAGAGCAAGAGGGAGGTGGCAGCAGCACTGCAGCTGAAGATATGAGGTTGAGGAGGCATGATTGGGGTGGGTGGGGGAAATCTACCTTGTCTGCCTGGCCTTCTTGCTGGGCAGGCAAGATGGAGAAAGAGATGGAGCTGAGTGATCCTGTCCTGATTGCTTATGAAAGACAACAAATAGAACAGGATTGCTCTGCTTCTTGCAGCTCCACCGCTGTGACCACTGGAGAAAGAAATGGGCATCCCTCATCAAAGGGAAAACCTGGTCAAATTGTCACTCCTCCCCCCCCCCCCAACTTGCCACGCGAAGCAGTCGCTTCAAGTCAGCATCATGGCTAGGCTGGCTGGCCCTGCTAAACAGCTTGGGACATGGGTCCCTTCAAGGACCACCTCTTTCCACATGACTCTGCCTACATATTAATTATGGTCATCATGAGAGGTCCTTCTTTCTTTGGGTCTTCTCACCTTCGGAGGTGAGGTGGATGGCAACCTGTGATAGGTCTTTCCTGTGCCGCCGTGACACTCAGATGCTGTCCTCAAGGTGGTTTGCCTAGTACTGAGTCCAATTGTCTTTGTGCTGACAGATGAAGACCTTTTAATTTGTCCAGACCTTGTAGTTTGGGTTTTAACATGTCCCGACACATCTTTGGTTGCTCCATTTGTTTTTGCTGCACTTTTAAAATTGTGCTTCTAATTATTGTTAGCCATCCTGAAGGCCTTTGGGCTGAACAGCCTGGCTAGGAAATGCTCTGAATAAATATTAGCAAAATATTAACAATTAATCTAGGGGCAGGCAGGAGTGACATTGATAAACAGGTGGGTAACTGAGGTTGCCAACTGTTGAAATAAAAGAAACATTCCGGTCATTGGGTGGGGCCCAGGAAAGTAGGTCAGGGGGTGGAGCTTGGAGTGAGACTGGTGGTGGAGCCCTGAACTCTTGGCAGATCTGGCCCAATGTAACATGTGCTGCTGTAAGTTTGTTAAATGATGTCAGAGGAGACTGGAGTGTGAAACAAACTTTAAGATGGCAATTCTTACAATGCTCAGAAATACAGTACTGAAACTAGGTAATTCAAGATGGCTACTGCCTTGGCTTTTGGTTCTCTGCTGATGGAAGCTGATGTCTACCCATTCACACATACATACAGTGAATGTGTGCGGGAAGAGGGATCACACTCACTGGCCTCACCTTGACCTCTTCTGTGCAACTTCTATCCCTACTCCTGGCCTCCACACATTTGGCCAAAGAAAGGTGAGAACAGGTTTTACTCTCATACAACTGTAGGTGCATATAACGTAGGCAGGGCCAGCCTAGCCATGAGGCTGACTGACGTGGTTGCTTCAAGTGGTGGGTTGTGGGGAGCAGTGAACTGATGAGGGGTGCCCTGCAACCTGCACCTGCCTGCTGGCCCCTTCTGGCCCACCGTCCATCTGGCAAGAAGGAGGAAGTGGCGAAAGAGTCCCTCCAGTCCCTCCTCATCTTCCCTTTCAAACAGGCCATCCATCTGCTGCCACCTCTTCCTCTTTGCTTTCAACCCAATGGGCAGAGAAGAAAGGAGTAGGAGGTAGCAACAGATGGAACAGCCCATCTGAATGGTAAGACAAGGAGGAGGAGGAAGAGGAGGGAGGGAGGGGCAAGCTCCAGATGGTTTGCTGCGCTCCTCTCCTCTCCCCGCTCCTTGCCTGCCTGGTTGCTTCCCTAACCGTGTGTGTGTGTGTGTGTGAGTGAGTGCAGGGATGGTAGTTCCTTGAAAACGTAGGCAGCAGATCTGCTGAGGCCACCCCTGTGCATAGGGACTGAAGGCATAAGAAGGGATCCTAATGTTTCCTAACTGCAAATACAGGCCCTAGGCATGTGGAGTTGTTCTCACCTTCACCACAACAGGTGGAGGTCCAGGCCAGTAGTGTAGCCAGGCCAAGGCCGGGGTGTGTGTACTGTGCCCCGGGTGACAGCTGCAGTCTCCTCACAAGGAGGATCCGCGGTGGCAGCTTTCTGCTCTGCATTTTTGCAGCCGGAGTGGTTGCGTCTGCAGCCGTGGAGTATTTTTGTGTCATTTTCAGTGTTTTGGATGGGCCCACCCGCCTGCACTGGCTGTTACAACGCTTCAAATGAAGGCTTCTGGGAGTGTGCATGGAAATGAAGCCCGGGGCACACTTACCACTGGTCCAGGCTGAGCCAGGAAGCGCAATTCCGCTTCCCCTCCAAGAGTTTGTTGTATGTCTGATAATGAGAGAAAAGGGTTCCAGAGCAAAACCTGTCTATTAAGAATGGCTGGAGGAGGTGGGAAACAACAACTTTGTCCCTTGCTTTTCTAGCAACAAAGAAAAGCCAAACAATCACCTAGCTCTTCCATACCCTTCTGTATAATTGATTAGAAATGTTATGTTTATCACGGCTGCTCAACTTGAGACAGCTATCCAACTGAAACAGAGCAGCCTTCAAACCCATCCACAAGGGAGGCCCTCGCTGTTCTTTACTGGGAACCAGAGCATGGCTTCTTGGTGTCTAATGGGCCAGGATTGCAATGGGAATCTTTGTCTTGTGCTTACTGTTAGTAGCCTTGGGCCTTTGCTTCCCCAGCAAATAAGTAGTACAACATAAACACAAGTCTCTAACAACCAAAGCTTGCCAAGTGATAAGCGGGAAAGGAATTGCACCTTCAATCTTCTTTCATTGGCTAATTGTCACACATAAATGTCACTGTTCTCCAGGAATTTTCATCATCTGATAGTAGAACACTCAGTCCATGGCAACGATCCAATCACCATCATGACACCTTGCAGGTAACTGAGTTCTTGCGGCAATTGCCTAATACCACCCTCAGACAGAGAAATGAGTTCAGTTGTATTGCATGCAGTAAGGGTTTAAATAAATAACCACCAAACTGTTTATGGTGCTAGCCTATGTGTTATTATGGCACATCCTGAAAATGAAGGTCTTTGCAAGGTGTTTAACTTTGGGGAGCAAATCCTTCCTGTGGAATGATTGAGGCCTCTTGCAATCGAGTTGTTTTGATTCACTAGCACCCTAAGATCTGGAGGAGAAGACGGCTGCTGCTCCTTCAGGTAAAGTGGATACAGTTTCCCTCACTGCTGCATGACAAGCTGCCCTTGCTGAAATTCCTTCTTCCCCACCACAACTATGATAACAGGAACTTCCTTGTCCTTTCCACCAGGTCACCCCACCCATAACTGTCACCGTGTGTTTATGGATTTATTATACAGGAAGGCCTATTTGAAAAGAGAACCTCTTAGCTTCACTCTGGACACGGTTTGCACCTTTGCTAGAGATCTCTGCTACTCCTCAGAAGCACTCAGTGAATACTCTTGATGCAAGTGGATAACAGAGGCAGCATTTCATTGATCAGTGTGAAACCAGGCAATGAGGTTCTCTTTCTCCTGTGGAAATTGACGTGCTAGCTCAGACCACGTTCCCTCTCTAGTCCAGCATTCTAGTCCAGCACGAGCCAACCAGCTACCTCTGGGCATTTCATAAGCATCAGGGTATGAAGGCAACCACCATCCTCTGCAATCTGTCCCAGCATCTGGTGCTCAGAAGCATACTGCCTCTGTACATGGAAGTTCTATTTTGGCAATGAATTCTCAGTATCTTCCTTGCTCAACCAATACAAAACAATGAGGACAAAGTTACATTGCTCTGTGGTGATATTTGGCAGCATTTCATGGCAATTATTATCATCATCATCACCACCAACAACATTTATATATCGCTTTTCAACAACAACAACAAAAGTTCACAAAGTGGAGCGCTTCCTTTTGGAGCACTTCCAGCATTTTGCAGACAAAATCAAATAATTAAACAGCTCCCTGTCCCAAAGTGGCTCACAATCTAAAAAGATGCAGAAGAACAGCAGCAAACAGCCGCTAGAAAAGACACTCTGCTGGGGTGATGAGGGACAGTTACTCTCCCCCTGCACTTGAAAAAGTGCCTCTTTTGCCCTGTTAGCAGGGATATTACCACAGAGAAACTTGATAGTGAACAGTGTGGGTGAATGCAGGAGGCATCATCACTGCTGTTCGATCATGAATACAGTATTGAAAATACTCCTGTATTCTCATGGAAGCTCATTGCCACACCAAGCTATAACTTTGCTCATCAGCCACCGTGACTAAGGGGATGCATCAGTTTTCTTTGGATTCCAGAATCCTGCCAAAATGAAGGCAAATTTACCCGAACGGACATTGCCCCAAACTCAGTGGAGTCATGTCGGGTTCACAATTAACTGCCTCTTCCCAAAGGAAATGTCTCAGTCTCCCTGCCAAAACTGTGTAAATCTATGACTGAAATGAAGAGACAGCATTCCTTTTTCAGAATTTAAGCACTGCCTCCTCTCTTGCTGTTTGTAGGTGGGCAGAAGCCATGGGCCAGCCAGGGGCTGGTTAAGTTACTGAAGCTACACAAGGACTTGGAACAGGGACAACTTATGCTTTCTTTTAAAACAGGACACTGAAGCCTCGCCTCTGCTTCTTGAAGGACACCTTTTCCAAAGCACAGCAGGTGAACCTCAATAACAGTAAAGCAACTACAGTATTTAGACATCTGAGAATGACAGACCCCACTTTAATCATTCGATTTTGTCTGTAAACCGCTTTGTGAACTTTTGGTTGAAAAGCAGTATATAAATACTGTTGTTAACAACAACAACAGCAACAACAACAACAGCACAATCCTAACCAACTTTCCAGCACCTGTGTTGCCGTGCCAAAAGGGCGCACGCTGCATTTTGCAGTGCAGGGGCAGTCATGGGGCCTCTTCAAGGTGAGGGAACATTCGTTCTCTTACCTTGGGGCTGCATTGCGGCTGCACCGGCGCTGGAAAGTTGCGCTGCTAAATACCTACAGATGTTGAAAGAGGCAGCCATTTTAACTAAGTAGTGGCACCACAGTTAAAATGGCTGCCTCTTTCAACATCTGTAGGTATTTAGCACACACAACACAACACAAGGACGTCACAGCTCCCCCACCTCCTACAGGAGTTACAGTCAGGGTTTCCATGGATGCTGGAGGTGTTACTGGATAGAATGTAGCTCTTTTATTTCTGACTATATCACATGTTATGGAGTCTTTCCAGTAACACCTCCAGCATCCATGGAAACCCTGGCACAGCCTGTTATCCACAGAGCAGCAGCCAAATGGCAGCGCATCATCGATGTAATATTGGTGTGCCATTACAGCAACATCAGCCCATCATTTGTGTGACATCCATGTGTCATTGATATGATGTCCATTAAGGATCCAGTCACAGTATCCAATTGCATTGCAACACTGACAGCCAGAGAAATGCTGCCAGGGTGAACTGAGCAAGAAGTGGGGACAGGGGCAGGACCAATGAGCAGCTAATGCTGGGGACACCACCACCCTGCCAGCCACTAGGAATGAATAACACAGCCACAGGCACAACCTCCAACCATGGGAGATGCCCCAAAGGCCCAAACACTTACAAATACAAATACACACACACACACACACACACACACACACACACACACACACACACACACACACAACACAACACAACACAACACAACACAACACAACACAAGGACGTCACAGCTCCCCCACCTCCTACAGGAGTTACAGTAGCATCAGCAGTGAAGGGACAAAAGCAAAGAGCTTCTAGGGACCCTTGTACCCAGAGTTCCCCTCATCCCACTCAGAGGCATCACTAGGGTTTGCGTCACCCGATGCAAGAGCTCAGCGCGTCACCCCCATGATGGACCCCAGAGGTGAATAAGGAGAAACAAGGTTGGGCTGAGCTGGGTTCTACAAAAGATGCCCATCAGGCAGGACTATGGATTTCTAAAGATTATTCCTGGTTAGTGGCGTCACTAGGGTTGGTGTCACCCAGTCCGGTAACTCAGGGTGTCAACCCCATTAACCTTATTTTTTCAATATATAACAGTACAGGTCACCCAACAAATCAGTAACCAACTCGGCTCTCAGAACAATCAGTCTCATTGGTCTGTTTTGACTTAAGGAAATCTACTTTGTTACATAAGGCAGTTGTGTTTTATTTTTCCGGTTATTTGGCCATAACATTTGATAGAATCCAGATAAGTCAGAACGGTTTGTTTCATTGCATTCTGCATGAAGTTACACATCGACCGATATATAACATGATGGTATTATTCGTAAATACAAAGTTTTCACAATTTTGGCCACTAGTGGTGTGTGTCCCCCCTCGGAGGGTGTCACCCGGTGTGGTCCGCAGCCCCCCCACTGATTTGATGGAAATGGGGAAACTGTCGGAGTTGCGCCGGTGTCCGTTCCACTTCTGAACTGCACATGTGAGGCGTCCGAGGGGGGTTACGCTGGTGTCCGTCCTGCGTCGGTGTACGGCAAGTTTAATTTCATCTCTCACCAGTAACTTCCGTAGATGAAGAGTCTGATGGAAGACAATGGTGAGAGGATTGCTGATTGCTTTAGCAAGGCATGGTGAGTTGGCTACCAAGGGGTAGCCCTCCTTAGTTGCTAGATAATGATTAGGAGGTGCTGGATGGAAGTCCATCACAAAAGGGACACTGCGTTCTTTCTTTTAAATAGGAATACAAATGTATGAGAAAAAAAAAGCCTTGTGAAACACGTTCTGCTATAATTTATTCCCTGTTCTCAGTGCCATCTGGGAATTTATTTTTATGACCATTTACAAGATACATGTAAGAATGAGTCAGTAGTTTGTTGAGTTCACTCTTATCAGGAATCTAGAAAAGAATCATGTTCTGATCATGCTTTTTTGATAAACCCAATTCCCAGTTCAACTCTCAAGGTATTTTTGAATTTACTGTATTTCATGCCAAATAACTCTAGGTTCAGTGCTAAAAATGAAGGACGAACTAGATCACACAGGTGTTATGGAGGAACATAAGGTAGATATTGCGCTTTGATTGAAGTCACATTCTACTGTAGCCTGCTCTAAAGGGGGTCTTGACCGGCCAACAGCCCCTGCAGTGTGAAGGAGCTGATGCAGATAAACCCGAGTAGAGATACTACTCATTTTGCCTGCAAGCATGCAATCAGCCACTAACCAGGCCTGCATCATGTGCAGTTTATTTCAAGCCAGCTATTTCTTGGCTACACTTTTTGCAAATATGCTGTTTGCATATTGCAAAACTAGAATGTATCAGGCATTTAGCGAGCTGCAATCTAATGGCTGAGCTATGATCCAGGGTGCAGATGTGGCCTTGCTATTGCCATTTCCACACCAAGCCAATGGGAAATGAAGGCAAAGCCTTGGGATCCAAATCAGGTTCTTGATTTTCCCTTCAACCTTTGAAGCATTTTAAAGGAACACTCCCTTGAGATAAGACTGGTTTCGGATGCTGATGAAAATTCTGAGAGTGGAATTCACCTTAAAAAAATCTGCATCGTTTTTTACTGTCATGTCAGATCATGAACTCAGACAGGTAGCTCTGAATAGCAAAAATGCATAATTAAGGGGACTACACACTGCATTCTGTCCTGGCCCCGTACCACAAAAAAAATGTATCATAAACTGACTGGGGGGGGGGGGGAATTTAACATTTTGCCATTTCAAAAGTCGGTGTTTTTTCAATTAGCGCAGAACTACCAGTTTGTCAGTTAATAGTAACATGTGGGGTGCAGAGCACAGATATTTTCAGAGAAGAATCCGCAGCTGGGAAAGAAGTTGCTCAGTGCTCCCCCTGCCTGCAGATTCTTGCTGCATCCCTAAGGGTTTCCCCCCAGCTGGGCCGTGGTCATCTATAATCTAGTCTCCGAGTGTATAGACTAGATGGCTGCAAAGAACAGTGTCTGGGCGAGAGGGTGAGATTATAGCAGGGGTGGTCAAACTGTGGCTCCTGAGCCACGTTTGGCTTTTTGACATATAATGTGCGGCTCTTAGAAATATGTTGGCTGAGCTCCTTTTTGCATCACAATTAATATAAAAGGTAAATAAGAAACTTGCAAACTTTATAATTATTTACCAGGCATAAACAGAGAGTCCACTGGATTAAAACGTAAATTTTAGTGGATAAAATGAACATTTTAGTTCATTTATTTATTTTTTATTTTCCACATTTTTATACCACCCTTCCTCCAAGGAGCTCAGAGTGGTGTACATATTTCCTCCCCTCCTTTTTGTCCTCACAACAACCCTGTGAGGTAGGTGGGGCTGAGACTATCTCTCAGACTGGCCCAAGGTCACCCAGGAAGCTTCGTGGCTGAGCGGGGATTTGAACCTGGATCTTCCAGGTCTAAGTCCAACTCCCAAACCACTACACCATCCTGGCTCTCGTGTTCATGGTGAGTATTATCGCGGTTCTCAAATGTCTCTCTTACGGATCTCAAACATCTGAAGTTTATTGTATGTGGCTCTTACCTTAAGCAAGTTTGGCCACTCCTGGATTATAGGAAGAAATTGGCAGGCAAGGGAAGAGTTAATCATCGCCTACCTACCAATCCTGTCTGCAACTGGGCCCTCTTCATAAGTATTATAGCATTTATAAGCATTATAAGGTCATCATGGGGTTGAAACCCTGTGTTTGCCTCATAATGTGTAGTTCTATCTTTAAAAAAATGATAATAAAATAACGTGAACATTTAATGAGCCACTGTTTAAAACTTTCCCAAACTATACTTGCATTTTTGGCTTGTCAACTGCAACTGCTTTGACAAATGCAGTCGTGATTTCTTTTTGCTGTGTCATATTTTGTTTCAGCCGACACACACACAACGAAAGTATTCCATCCTGGTGCTAAAGGTTTGAGCAGGATTGTCCCCCATGGACGTCACTGAAGGCAAGGCTTCCTTGTATACATTTAACTTTGTTGTTTTTCTTAGACATCTAGCACATTCCATTGCCCTTGGCAAGTTCAAACAGACGGAGAGAGAAATTGCGATGACGTTAACACAGAAAAAACTAGCAGCAGGTTGATTTACAACCGGTTTTTATGGTGTGACTGGCAGTTGGGCAGCACCTGTCAGTTTCAACTCAGTGGCCTTGATTCCTTTGAACATTTACTAATACAAATACGATAACAGGGTACACGTGCTGGATAGTGTGTGTCATTATGGTGTATTGAAAACCTATTTATCAGGAACAATATCCCCGTTTCATAATTTGTGCTGATGGTCTTGCATGTAAGCTTTGCTGGCAAAACCAGATATCTATTTTATTGTTGTTTTGAATGTTCCTTTTATGAACCACCCTGGAAACGTTTTCTGTAGAAAAGATGGGTATATATTCATTAATACAATAAAAGATTGAATACAGTTGCAGGGGCTAGAGTTGCATTTTAACAGCAGCAGCAGCATACCCCTTCAGCATACCCCTGGTCCTTATCCTGCATACATGCACTGCAGAGGGCTGCTACCAGCTCAAGAACACCTCGGATTTGTCCTGCCTGACAGTGGAACTGGGATGGGTCTCAGTAACGATTGGATAGCATAAATCAGTGTTTCTCAAACTGTGGGTCGGGACCCACTTGGTGGGTCGTGACCTGATTTCTGGTGGGTCCCAGGTGATGGAAACATCAGATAAGTCCTTATCCACCCCTTATCCACAAGCCCTGAGGCTATTCAAAAAATCAGATAGCTGCTAATTGCCCTGCAAACAGCTGAGCTCCTGCAGTTTGCAAACAGCTGAGCTTCTGAAGTTTGCAAACAGCTGAGCTCCTGAAGTTTGCAAACAGCTGAGCTCCTGCAGTTTTCAAGCTTGTATAAATATAGGGAGATAAATGTTTAAGCGTCTCGTAAAGCTAGGTGGGTCCCAATAGAGTGTAATTTTAAAAAGTGGGTCTAAGTGCTAAAAAGTTTGAGAACCACTGGCATAAATTGTACTATCTGTCACTGGAATCCTAGCACTAGATCCTAGAAGCTGTCTCATCACAGCACCTCACAGGTTTGGACCATTAGGTTGCAACACTACTTACATTCATGGCACTGGTGTACCTGTTTGGATAGCAAAACAGTCAGAGGCTTTTAAGCTGGCTTTCAGCCCAATCCTTGCCGCCGGAACACGTGTTCCAGCAGTGTAACATGTTTTTTGGCTGCCGTAAATGTGACAATGCCACAGAGTGCAGTCCGGCCGCTCACAGTGAATGACCGGGTCCATGCAGTGATGGACCAAGGATGCCCACCACCTGAGGTAAGGTTGCCCAGGGGTGGGAGGGAGGTGGGGAGGGGGTGGAAAAGGGTGGGGGAGGGTGGAAAGGGGACACAACGAGGAGGGCGGACCATGCCCAGGAAGGGGGAGAGTGCAGTGGTGCCGGTCAAACCCTGATCTCCTTCCTGGGCCTGATCTGCCTTCAACGGTCCATGTGGACGTGCGCCAGCGATATTGCAGGCGCAGGTCTGAGTAGACCCGGTGGCCAGGTACGGGCTTACCCTGGGGCAAGGGAACAAATGTTCCCTTACCCCGAGGTGGCCTCCTGAGGCCAAAACTCCCCCATGAAATGCAGTGGATGCTGCGTTGGCACCACTGCATCGCTGCATAATGGGGAGTTAGGTAGGATTGGGCTGCCCCCGTCTTTTTTAATATATTTTGCTAACAATATTAGCATCCAGGTAAAGCCCAGAGAGATAATCAAGATAACGAACAGCACAATCCTATACATGTCTACTCAGAAGTAAGACCCACTGAGAGATAGGTGTGCATAGGATTGCAGCCTAAATGTATTAAATAGGTAAGAAGAAGCCAAAAACATCCCAAACCCCACAACATAACAAAGGAAGAACACCTCCATTAAAGTATTCCCTTTTTAATGGAGAATTAAGATTATCTTATTTTAAATAAAAACTACAATGAAAGAACAGATTGCCAAATACAGTACTGGAAAGAGCAAACTTTCAAGTTGAGTTTGTGCTGGCAACAAAATGATACAGGAAGCATTTGTTGCCTCTTCTTGAGCGATGCTTTGATTACAAATTAATCTCTTGGGGTAGTATGTCTGTTTTATATGGTTAATGAGTGTCTTAACACTACCTGCTACTCTTCCTTGTCCAAAGGCCAGTTGGTCCCTGAGCATATAAAAAAACCATGAAGGCATTAGCAGAGCTAGAAGAGAGAGAGACCCAGACGTCGCTTGAGACTAGAGCGAACCACAATGATGATGCCAAAGAATCTTTGCTCACTTCTTCGCTTGTTGGTGCTCTTTCTCGGCTTTGCAATTATTTGCTTAGGAGCCTTTTGCATCTCGACAGGTGTCCCTGCCTGCAAGTGCAATAACTTCCCTGTCGCATATTTCCTGTTGCCCACGGGGTTTATTCTTCTCCTATCTGGGATTTTCTGGAGCACCTGTCATGAGGCCAGCAAGCACAAGAGCTTATTCCATAACTTTCTGCAGGAAAGTCCTAGACTTCGAAATAATCACATCAATACCATAGACAGGTATGTCTTGTGTGTTTCAGTCTGTAGAGTGGGGGTCTTTGGCAAGTCCCCACTCTTTTCTGCTCTGTGAAAGCCTTTTCAGGGGTGCATATCCCCACTCATTGGTTTTCCTTTCTGCCCAATTCTCTGTGCATGTTCTTCTCAAGCACTTTTCAGCCTCCATTTTCCAGACTTCCATTATTCATATTTTACATCTATAACATGCTAGCTTCCAAAAATGTTTTCTTTAATAAAGTTCTCAGAGGTAAACTAATTTTTCTTTAAATCAAATGTCAATTTTGACATACCTATTATCCTTCTTATTTCTGCTCTAGATCTTCCATCCTCTTCTCTTGCTTCTCATAGATGTAGATGATTTTGCTCCGTTTGCTTCCCGTTGAGATACAAAAATATACATACACATTGCAACAGGAACTGAATTTATTGCGGTTCATTTGTTCCACAGCTTTCCTTCTGTATCCCTCATTACCACTATGCCCTTTACTTATTTTAGCTCTCTGTTCAGTATTATTTGCTCTTATGAGAGCTTCCTGGATTTTGTATAAGTTATATTATCCAACTGTTCTCACAATCCATTTCTGTCTTCTGCAGTATAGTGAACATATTTTAGGTAAGACTCTCAGCATGACTTTCTAGGTCAAGAAATACTATACAATCCCAATTTCTATTCTTCTCCCTATATATATTCTGATTAAGTAAGGATGGCTTGCTTTTTTCCCTGCTTGTTTCCTAAAACCAAATTTTTCTTCTTTTAATTGTTTGTTTAGTTTTATTCCAGTTATTCTATGGATTAGATATATGTGAAAATACAAAAAGGTTCCCCTGAGTATTGTGCTTAGAACAATCTCTATCACAGATCATATTCTCTTATGCAAACAGCCAGTGTAGTGCTAAGGTAGGAAAACTGGGGTCAGTTCTCTACTGTGAAACTCACTGGATGGCCTTGGATGAAGCTTTAGTCCTTCTCAGCCTAGCTTACCTCATGCACAGCGCAATCCTGAGGATTGCGACGGAAACGGAATGAACATTCCGTCGCCAGAAGCAGTCGTGAACGTGCCATAAAGCACGTTCGTGACTACTCTGGAGCAAGGGAGGCTGGCCTCCCTCGCTCCGTCGCCGGAACGCCCAAATGGCCGCCGGAGAAGGCAGGTAAGGATCCGGCAGGGGCGTTTCGGCGGGCAAGGGAGGGGGGTCATTGGCCTGGGATGGCGTCGGCCATATCCCCGTCCCCGCCGAGCCGGCTAGGCAGTTACAAATAGCTGGTGGAAATCCGAGGAGGTCAATAGGGCCAGCCATGGTTTACACTCGGGGAAGGGGCTGCCCGCCAGATTCTTACACAGGATTGGGCTGCCTGTTGTTACTAGCAGGAAATTGCTTTCTGTGATCCTTGAAGGTAGCATATAAAAAAGCAACATAACAGATAAAGAATTGAATGAAAAAATGGTGTTTAGCTTTGTGCCTGGTACTGCACCTACCTTTTAGCTCCATGTGTTTGTTGGTGTACACACTTCCATGATGGAAAGGCTGGACCCAAACAAGAAGTTGTTTCAAGACATCTGTATTGTGTATGTTTTCATGAACTGCAAAGCAATTCATAAAAGCACTGCCATTGAGGGACCCAGCATAAAAGATTACAGTACTTTAAAATGGTTCCTGAATACAGTACATCTTGAAATCAAATCTGGGTCTTTCCATATGAAGGCATGACTCAAACTCATCGGCACTTTTGGCTCAGAAGTATTTTTCCAACACGGTAACATACATACATGGTATACTTTGTATAAGTATTTCTGAGAAAGGCTAATAATGCAATCCTAGGTATGTCTACTCACAAGTAAGTTCCACTGAGTTCAGTGGGACGTACTCCAATGTAAACATGTACTGTATAGGATGGCAGCCTAAAGCTATTAAATGTTATCTGCCCAGCCTGCGTTTGAGATTCCTGTGTAAATGTCTCTGCCACGACAGGAGTGATGACTGATGCTTTTACAATGAGTGCTTCCTCAAGTCAGGATGGCCTGGGGCCTGGCAAAGTTTGTTAATAGGCCATGGATACCAGTGTCACTTCCTATTCTGTTGTGGTAACAGCACCATAAACACTCACAATAGGCAAAGCAGCGGCTCTATAAATACGACACAGCACATACCCTGGTTAGATAAGTAGGAAGATTTAGCTCTTTGAATGAGCTGGTGGCCGACTGCAGAATAAATCACACTGTGAAATAAGCTTAGACAGAATGCGGATTTCCTTCTCAAATGAAACAGGCTCTAATAAAAGAAAATGACGTACAATCAGGCAAAAATAACGTTCACTCTACCTACCCTAATGAGTCTTATCACATCATCACTAGAAGATACAAAGGTATTTCTAAAAGGAGGGTGTCAGAGACAGGATGGCCTGCAATGCAAAAGTGTCAACTGAATTCCCCCCCCCCACACACACACATTCCTGATATCTTTATTTGGTGCAGGCCAGGTGTCACTTGTGGCTTTTGAGGTAATGAAAATGGTTGTTAGGGTCTACTTCCTACCTTAGCCTTTGAGAAGGAAGAGGGCAATGTGGCAAGTAGCAGATAAAGGGTTTGAGGAGCAGGGCAAACGTTCACTATGCTGGTACACACTCGCACCGGAACTATACAGTGTGGGAAGGGAATGTAACACAGACTTGTCTTGGCTGTGTTTTTTGCAGGCCTGACTTCTACCCTCCTTCTTACGAGGACAGCACTAATCATGAAAAGTGGACCTTCCCACAGCCAGTCTGCCAACGGGAACCAGAGCAGGATCCCTACAACATACCACCACCTCTGTATACAGAGAGCAGCCTGGAGTTCATCGAGGAAGGCAACTCCCAGAACCAGCAGCCACCTCCGTATGAAGTATCCGTGCAGCAGCAAGCTAGAGAACACGACTCTGTGCTTGAAGAGACTTCGAATGCTCCTGTGGCACTGGCTGGCTGCTACTAGAATAGGCTGTCAAAGGACTTGAGGAGGAGATAAGCCGTATCTGCTATCCTGGGAGACAACAAGCAGTGGTTGAGGCCTGTGTGCAAAATGCTGTTGAGGACAGTGCTATCCCATTCACTGGGTGCAAATAGAGCCCTGTGATAGCCTCAGGGGCTGGCCACGCATCTTAGAGGGGTTATTTCAGAAACACCAATAAAACCTGGTGTTCCTAAGGTTAGGAATGAATGACATTGCTGAGTGCAATCCAGTCTTGCTGGCTGGTTGCAACATTGGGTCTGTTTCCATATTGTCATTTTATTCTGCCAGTGTTGAGGAGGGTCTGTAAGAACCATGAATATAAAGAGCACCAACAACAGCGTGTGAGGTGGTGCTAAAGGCAGAGATATTTCTGAAAAAAGGCAAGAGTAAGAAAAGAATTGCAGCAAAACATTGTGATCTACTGATGACTGAGAGGAAGCAGGGGCACAAACATACTGTAAGCTGTGCTGTTGTTGCAAGGGAAACATATTCTGCTGTTGGCATTTACAAGCAAGGGTGATGTTGATGAGAGGCTTTTTATTCACAGCTGAACAGACTTGAACTGCCTTCATTGATCTGAAGGCATTCCTATAGAAAGGGATGAATTAAATAGGCCTTGTAGTAATAGTGATTTGAAAGGATTCAATGAAATTAAGACTTGATTGTACCAGAAACCCAGTTAGAATACCCCAAGTAAGATGAAAGACTTGTAATGTAAACTCAAGTAGTTCAATAGAAGTATATGTACATTAAGCAGTTTAAATGCAAATTCTTCAATTTATCTGGGTTGTAGATTATTTTTGCGTTTAATAATTATGGGATTTTGGGCAAGATCTATCCTTGGGACATAAGGAACTAGATATAGGGGATTTGCCTGACACAAAGGCATGTGAACAAAGCATTCTGTGTGGTAGAAGATGTAATATGCTGTTAAGAACATACTGAGCAAAGAATCTCTTATTTTGAAAAAGGATTATCATTGTAAATAATAACTAGAAATTTTCCAGTATGTATCCCTTATTTACATGCGCCAACTGCCTTCCAGATCCTACAGAAAATGGAGTCCATGGACATGTGACCTGTAAACTAAATACTAGTGACATTGTGCTTTATGTCCATATTTATTAAATTACTTTGTCTCCTATGGAGCTTTGGCATCAACTGGGTTTTCTGTTAGCATTGGCTAACTTTGGAGGAGGAAATCTCTTGGTTGATTATTGAACAGTTTGTATCTTACTTGTTTTTTTGTATTGACAATATTTTTGTATTGTGTTCGATACAAACCTGGTTTACATACTATTTTAATATTGCACTACACTCTCTTTTTCTGACAATAAAACTTTGTGTTTAAAAAGTTGAGAGACAACATTTGTTTGATGAAGGGAATGAATTCAGACTTCCATGTTAGACAATCACAATCAGAAATAACTTGCAATACATTTATTCACTTAGCTTCCAAGCTGCTTCAAGGCTAAAGAAAGAAATCTTACAGATTATTTTGATTCATTTCTTTACGTATACATCTTCTCCCATCTCATCACCATGCTAGTGAGACCCATCCCTAGCAACTACCTTCCAGTACCACATGGATTAGGGTCAAATGTTCATGTAACCCAAGGTTACATGGTCTTCTGCACAGTTTCCACTGCAGCTCCCCCCAGAGAAGGAAAGGTAGAGTTCTGAACCTCCATGCACCAAGCACAACCACCCTACAAGGCACCACTGCATGTACACTCTGGTGGCACCACTCTCCCTCAAAAACACTGAGTATGCATCTCAAGCTAGGGAACAAGTGTGACTGATGCTGTTGTCAAGTCCCTGCTACTCTCTCTGTTTTACCTTGATCCACCCAGGCAGCTTTCCTTCAGGCAAAGACACCATGCAGACCCCAGGGCAGCCTACAGCCTGCTGGAAGTGACTGCTGTGAGCCCAAGTGCTGCTTGGTGAAGTAACTGATCTACTCCTTCCAGTCAGGCTTATGTGGCTTTGCAAACTCCATGGCAGACGCTGAACCAACTGGTGCAGCCAGACCTAACATAAGAACATAAGAAGAGCCCTGCTGGATCAGGCCAAAAGCCCATCTAGTCCAGCGTCCTGTATCACACAGTGGCCCCACCAGATGCCTCAGGGAGCACAAGACAACAAGATAACCTGTTTCCCGTTGACACTCCCTTGCACCTGGCACAGAGAAAACCCACTTCTAAAACCTCTAAAACCAGGAGGTTGCTTATGGCTTGTAACCTGTGATGGTCTTTTCCTCCATGAATCTGTCCAAACCCCTTTTAAAGGCATCTAGGCCAGGTGCCATCACCACATCCTGTGGCAAGGAGTTCCACAGATGAATTACACACTGGGTAAAGAAATATTTTCTTTTGTCCGTTCTAACTCTCCCTCCACTCAATTTTAGTGCATGTCCCCTGGTTCTGGTGTTGTGCGATAGGGAGAAGAATTTCCCTCTATCCACTCTCTCCATCCCATGCATAATTTTATACGTCTCAATCATGTCCCCCCTCAGGCGCCTTTTTTCTAGGCTGAAAAGCCCCAGGCGCTGTAGCCTTTCCTCATAAGGGAGGTGCTCCAGCCCACGAATCATTCTGGTCGCTCTTTTCTGCACCTTTTCCAATTCAACTATATCTTTTTTGAGGTGTGGTGACCAGAACTGGACACAATACTCCAGATGTGGCCTTACTCACAAGCACCTGTTGTTATTTGGCCATCTGTTGGATAACTTGCAATGGCAAAACAGCCCTGCTGCTGGGAAGAGATGGTTGGCAACCCTGTGTGTAAGTTTGTCTTCAGATGCTGCTCTGTTGCTGACACAGTTCAATAAAGCCTTTGACAGGATCTCCCTTGTTGTCTCTTTGTTAGCAGATAGAGATCCCTTCTACCCACCCTAGTTGCTCCTTACCTCAGCTGGCCTCAGGGTGGAACTCTGTGGGGGAGGGGCCTCTGTTCTCAAGGTCTGCAGCATCCTCACTCCATGATTTCTTGGGCTCTGAGGGAGGAGATGCTCCTCAGTGACACGATCCCTCTGCTGCCATGGTATATAGTGGGCAGTGGCAGGGAGATGAGGGGACAGCATACTGATAGCCATGCCATTAGTGATGCAGCAAAAGGCATGGAGTGTGTGTAGGTGTGGCTAGATGGGTGGGCTACTGCCTGTCCAATGATTGGCCCATGCAGTGCTCCCTCTGATTGGTCCATGTGCTACAGCCTCCCAGCCAGGTGTTAAATGCCAGATGTAGTGCTCTTTGCTTGCTGTGGCTGGATAGTTAGCAATCAGCTTTTTAGAGTATCTGATTCCAGGCCCACTTCCCTCTTCTTTTGTCCTTGCTATGCTTGTTTCAGGACAATCATGCAAACGGTGAATGCCTTGCTGCTTAGGGCACATCACATGATTGGGCTCAAACCTGTCTTGCCTGGCTTCCGGCCTGTGTCTTTGTGCAGAGAGCTATCAGCACTCTGTTTTGCTCTTGTGCCCTGTCCCAGTCCCTCCCTTGGTAAAAAGGTTCATTGTAGGTGGTGAATGCCTCCACAAGGAATCAAACCCCGGAGAGACTTGTGCGTTTATTGCACATAGCTGCCCTGTTCTGAGGGAGCTCTCTTTTTGCCCTTCCTGGGCTTTGCTCAAAAAGGTATTCCTTGGAGGAGTGTGTTTGTGTAGTTAGGATATGGGGACTTAGAACACTGGGTGCAGGGGTTCCTAGCAGGTCATTGCTTTTGCCCCTTCTTTGGTGATGCCACTGTGACTCCTGCAGAGGGTGGAGGAGTACATTGGCCCTGTACATACCCCCATCCCCTGGTCTGTTCATTCTGATGGTACGTCCCTGGCCATTGGCACTGAGGCTGGGTAAATGCGGCGACTGGCTCCTAGGACATCACATTGATGATGCACGGACATTGCACCAATCATGCACTGATGTCAGGTCACTATTCTGTTGGTGACAGGCTGTGTCAGGGTTTCCATGGATGCTGTTGGCATTGCTGGGCTGCAACAGTGTTATTGGGTAGGCTGCGCTGGTGTGGCATTGCCTGGATGGGCTTAGGATATGACAGGTGCCATGCCAGCATCCATGTGACATTGGCACAGCATCCACTTAGGACTGGGCATAGGTTTTCTGAAGTTATACTCAGTCCTCAGATGTTTAGCCCACAGGCCTCTATGATATCGCAGAAAAAAAGCTAATGGCCACCAGAAGGACTGTGGGGCCGCTGCTTATGAAGAAGCCCGTTATGACTGCCATTTGCTGCTGAAGTCCATTTTACTGCCTATAGGACATGGAGTGTTATATAAAAGGAACCATGAAACTTCATTTGATTTAGAAAAAAAGATATTTAATAATACTGCAACAAAACACTGTGCTTTTAGAGGCGAGGAAACAATCCCTACCTCATTTATGTAGATGCAGCTAATAGGAGGTTTGTGTTGAATTAGAGCGAGCCGTGTCTTATCAGCGGTTTCATGCAAGGCATAAATACAACATTCCACTTTATTAAATGTCATAGCAAGTTTTGACAAAAATCAGAAGAAACCAAGTAAGTTTCCTAAAGCACAACAGCATTAAAATTGCACTAAAAAGGCACACTTGGCCACTGCAATGAATTGTACTAGTATCAGATTGCGCAAAAAAGCCACCTTGACAAATGACAAGCAGCCACACCTCTGTTCCCCAAGAAGAACAACATTCAAATGAGTTCTTATGCACAACAAGCGCAGGGTCTTGTGGCTGAGCTGTGCTATTCTTTTACAGGCAAAGAACAGACTGTTGCACCCTCTCTTATCTGCCCCATCTGTTCCTTGATGACTCATCCCATGACCCTCTGGTAAACTATCTGGTAGGTTTTCAGGCAGCTAAGTGAATTAGAGAAGCATTTCTAAAACGTCATACAATTCATTATAGTTCAAGGGTAACCACAGCTGACGTTTCATTAGGGATAGATTCCCTTAAGTGCTACCCTTCCCAAAAAAACTCACAACCACAACACTCTTGTCTGTCACAGCAGGCTACTTTTCTCATTAAAAGAGGCCCTTGGAAAACAGGGTAGATCAGCATTTCTCAAAGTTCTCCCCGCGAGGAGGGGAGAACTTTGAGTGCTTGCAGGGGTGAAACCGGGAGTGGTCGTAAATCACCATGGAGCGGCAATCTGAAGCTTGGGGGGGGGGCTGCGAAGGGTAGTGCAGGCCTCCCCCAAACCCTCCGGAGGGCTCCAGGACTCCCAGTAAGTTCACAAATTTCATTTAAAACTTTCCGTGGTGGTGGCAATCCCCCGGGATCGCCGCTGCAGCGCTGCCCCTTCCCCTTAAGGGGGCAGGGGGCAGCTTTTGGTTCCAGTGGTGGGTCGCGACCCACCACTTTGAGAACCAATGGGGTAGATACTTAACTGGAACTGTGCAAAGATGACAAGAGCAATGCACTCTAACAAACACATTTTAATTAAGACCTCTTGCTTCCACACCCATTATGTTGGTCTTTTCCAGCTCCCTCCTATATTTAAGGCATTGAGAAAAGAACCAGACTACTGCTGTGGTATAAATGGCTCTGGAAAAGGTTAAGGGGCTTAAATGGCTGCCACACAGTTCTTATACTGTAGTCCCAAGAGGCTGAGAGAAGGCAGAACAAAGTTGCAGTCTGCCAAGTGTTCTACTGTGCAGAGCTGGAAATCATCTGTTCGAAGGTTATGGTCGTTGTTTAAGGGCTGCTTCTGATGCAATGTCTCTGGGTAGATAAGGCTTCTTAAGGGGATCACAGGGGTATCTTTGAAACAGAAATTGTACCCGAGAACTATGGGTCATTTCCAATGTATCTTTTGTTCTGACTTTATCAAGGAATCGCATGAACACAACACTTGGAGATGTCATGCAAGAGACTTTGACATCTTCTGGAGGATCTGCGAACAGAATCTGGGGTCTGATTCCTAGTTTTATCTCCGAGGACTAACCCTGGTGTGATATACTTAATAAATGAGGTCATATGGTCCATTAAAAAGCCAATCTGAATTCAATGAACCTTCCAGTATGAACCTTCAAAGCAGTATGCTGGAAACATTACTAATTAGAAAATTCTGTTATTGCACCCAGGCACATTCAGAGGAATTTTATCAGAGGGCACAAAGTTTCTTTTGGGCCCCTTCTGTACATATGAATTTGGCTCCTGGGCCCCCCTTTTTTTGCTCCAGGGCCCCCTTTTTGACCCATTTTTCGCCCTGGGCCCGGGTACAAATTACCCCCTTAATCCGCCTCTCATGTAAGCAGAGCGCAGTGTCAATTTAACCAAAGTGCAGTATTAAATACATGTACAATAACTTAACTCTCCCATGTAAGTGACATTTCTGCTAGATTCTTTTAATTCAATACTGGCTTTTTAAAAGGATTATGTGAACCTTCCAGTATAAAAGTTCGATTTTGTCAACCTCCACTCATGTCAAAAGAAGTGGAACACAAGTTGATCTTTAGAGATAGTATCATGTTGAAGCTAATTCATAATAGCTCGATTTAAAGGGGAAAAAAACAGGAGAAGGGAACTCCAGCAGTTTCCTTCCAAAAACAGAAAAATCTAACTGAACTTATGGATCTCTGCCAAGGCAGCTGCAGCAGATAAATACTAAGAGAAGGAAGTTTCCTTCAGCATTGTTTAGCACAAGTAAAACACTTAAATGCTTTAAATGGGGTAAACTTTAAAATGTAGGAAAATGCAATGTCACATTTGAATACAGAAAGGTTTAGAAGAGAAGAATTTGGTGGGGGGAAAGCATCACAAGCACTTAAACCACATGTGCAGAGCATTTGTGCAGATATGAATTTGTGAATAATGTTACAGACCAGAGCAGAAAATGGAGGCTGTTTGCCAAAGAGCTAGTTGCATATTGACTTTTTTTTTCTTCCACCTTTTAAATTCAAACATCTTACTTGCATGAAGGCTTCAGCTGATGCATAAACTGCGAAACTTTGGCTGGGAGATTCACAGTGCTATGTGGTGGACTGCAGGTGTGGGTGCCTTAACCACTACTTGCTATAAATGTATAGCCTGAACCTTTGTATGATTTCTTGGAAGTAAGTCCCACTGGGTTCAATAGGACTTACTGCCATGAAAGTGTACAATTTCAGCTTTAAACGGAGATTTAATTATCACTTTCTGTATACCTTATCCCTGCAGCTGCATCTTAGAGAACAATCCTATGCATGTCTACTTAGAAGTAAAGCCCATTAAGTTGAATGGTACTTACTCCCACGTAAGTGTGTACAAAAGTGCAGCAATCCTATACATTTTCCTGGGAGTAAATCCCATTAAACAGTGGGCTTTACTTCTAAGTAGACATGCATAGGATTGTGCTGTGTGTGGCATCTCACACAAAGGAAACTATTTGTGGCATCTTGGGTAGAATGACAAGTTCCCTCTCAACAGCCGAGTCTTCCAGCCTTAATATTTCTAGTTTAAAATCATGAATTAGAACCCATTACACCCCAAAGATTGGTTTAGAAAACACAGGGGAATCCAGAGTTGTTCTTTCCTGAGCCTTTCAAAAGCGCTACTTCACATTATCAAACTTACCTTGGTTACCAGGAGAGCTTTTTTTCTTTTTTTTTTAATTAAAACTGAGATTCTCAAAATAACAGGAGCCTGTGCACGGCACCAAAGTCCAAGAAAGGCTGCATGTAGCCCAAGTCTGCTTTGCAAATGCAGAACACCAGAATATTTTTCTCTCATGCTGGCATTTTGTCTTGATATAAAACAGCTCTCTCATAATTTCTGTGTATAAGATACTGAAGCCATAGTACAGAAGTAAATGCACCGTCATCTTAGCAGAACAAGGAAGTTGAATATGATCAGCACTGAATTCTGTCCCCCCTCCCCCAAACCTAGAGTAATACAAGGCACAAATAGTTGGCAAGTTTAGGCAAGGCCTCCTTTCCCCCATGCCCTCTCATTTTTGGCCCGAGGTTAGTGGTGATTCTTTGGTTCAGGTGATAACCGTAGGACCCTTCCGACCGGTCCTCTCATGAATCTGAGATATTTTCAGTGCAATTGCTATGAGAGGACTCAGGACAGCCTAAAAAAGGAAAAGAAAAGAGAAAATGGCATTTAGGCAAAGAAATGACAATTAACACATGTTTTAAAAGAAAGATGTAGGTCTTCTGTGAGCATCATTTTTAGATTATCAGCAGCTCATATACCAGGGGTGGCCAAACTTGCTTAATGTAAGAGCCACACGCGATAAACTTCAGATTTTTGAGAGTTGCAATATTTAAGAAGCATTTAAATTCTTAAATATATTTACTCACCATGAACATTAAACTTATGTTTTAATCCAGTGGGTTCTCAGTTTATACCTGGTAAATAATTATAAAGCTTGAAAATGTCTTAGTTACCTTTTATATATTAATTGTGATGCAAAAAGGAACTCAGCCAACATATTTCTAAGAGCCTCACATTATACGTCAAAGAGCCGCATGTGGCTCAGGAGCTGCAGTTTGGCCACCCTTGTCATATACAGTACTACTTTTCTTTATCTGAAGAACGTATTCACTGCTCTTCAGTCAAAAAGGCTCCGAGAGCAGTGTAGGAAGTATATGGACATAAAGTGCATGCATATTTTTAATCTTAAGTGTTTTAATTAATTATTTTAATGTGTTTAATTGTTTTAATGTGTTTATATGTATTTTAATATGTTGTAAGCCGCCTTGAGTGCCCTTGGGAGAAAGGCAGGCTACAAATTCCTTAAATAAATAAATAAATAAATAAATAAATAAGAAATCAAAAACTACGATTTATTCTTGCCCAGGAACAGAGCATCCACTCCAGCAGGTTTCCAAGTTGTTAGAGTGTTTCAGCATAAAGTTCAAATCCATGTAATCCAGAAATATGAGGAGTTTCACTTTTGTCTGGATTGTGCTCTAACTATTGTTGCAGATCTATGCTAGTCTGGTCCTCGTAATTCAGTTTAAAAACTAGGAGCTGATTTTGGGTGGCAGAGCAGCCAAGAGTATACGTGTCTGGCATCACATGCCCAGCCTGAACTGGAAATAAACCAGCTGCATTACTTGTTCAGGCTCCCAGCAGAATGCCCTGTTGTATTTTTGTTCTGCATCTGATCACCAAACCCACAGCCCTTGTATACAATCTGCATGAATGCAATCTTCAAACGCACAGCACTTTGGACATAACCTCAGGACACAAATGCGGGAGATGCTGAAAGGGCAGCCAGTCTGTATACGACACTAGGGATTCCAACAAGGGATCATACAAATAAAACCTTGTCTGCTTGCTTGTTAAAGCCTTGCTCAAATGAGCAGTCTTTCTCCCAAACCTTAATCTATATACTGTAGTCTGCTTTATTTGCTACATGCTTTATGATCTACTAAGGCAACATGCAAAACACAAGCTCATACAACAATTTTGTTTCTTTCAATAGACAAATCCAATTCTGCTCTCCAGGGAAAAAAGATGTTCCAAAACCCTTAAATAATACAGAACAAACTGTGGGAATTTTCAGAGCTGCCTCCCACACAAACAATATGATCTCCAGGGATGACAATGAAATTATCTCCAAGTACTGTCCCTGCCAACATTTGGATTTATATATTTGCAAGCTCTACCGGGGACAGGAAGGCCTTATACAGCAGTGTAGCAGGACACAGTCCCATCTGCAAGAAGTTAGCATTGGTCCCATCTCCTTCCATAATTCTCTCACACCAGAATCAACAAAATCAACACACCCAACAGAAACGTCCTATAATTCAATGTGGTGGTTATGATGATGATTTCAATTTCAATCCCACCCTATCGAGCAGGGACCTGCTGCCAACCAGTGGAACCTCGTATGAGCTTGAATATTAACCACAATTATAGTGCAATCCTACCCAGCTCCTCCACTGGTACAGCAATGCTATAGGGCAGAACAGGAGGCTTTGGAAGGGAAAGGGGATTTAAATCCTTTCCCTCCCAAAGCCTCCCGTTCTCCCGCCACCACTGCTGCACCAGTGGAGGAGCTGGGCAGGATTGCACTTAGCCTGAGAGAGCTTTCCCCAAGATAAGATGAAAAGCTAAACAGCTGCAGCTGTATAATTTTGGCCACAGACGCAGAGGGAAGCTTGTTCAGCTAGAGCGCATTTTCATCCTGAGATCAGGGAGTGCTACAGTAATATAGTATTGATATGTGAGGAGTGGAAAAGAAATGCCTCTTTCTACAAATAGAATTCCTTTGTTGTTACTTGCACCCTTAAGCATGGTTTTACCACCTTTGTTTTCAGTGTGTTCCTATACCACCTGCTTCTAACAAGCGCCTATCAGCCTCAGTAAAAGGATTCTGAGTCCAGGCAGGGAGTGCGGAAAAAAGGTGGGCCCCCCCAGAATGGTAACACTACAAAGGATCCAATAAGCATTCGGGTCCCAAAAGGTCAGGAACACAGTGTAACTATGCAACCCTGCTCCAAGTGGGGCTTTTTTTCCCCCTACCAAGGGTATATGTAGTTAAACCAGCTTTCTGCTTTAAACAGCAACTTGGCACACTAAACACAAGTAGATCTACTCTTAGCCTGCCCATTCAAGCGGCAAGCTTGCAGGCCCTTGTGTCTTGCAATACATGTCAGGAACCGTTAGTATATCTTTAGTAGTGCTGTCACTGGACTGAAGAAATCTTAATCTGATTCATCAATTAAATTTGAATATCATCAAATTCTGGACTAGGATTTGCTTTAGTTCAGGTCAGGACCCTATACTATACGCACTCCTCCATGATTTAGTTTGCCCCCTTGGACTATCCCTGTTCTTGGATAAAATCAAGAGGATGGGGCTTTCCTCTGATTTGTTAGGATCCCTGGAACCAGCACGGGCTGTTGATATACTTAAAAACAGGCTGCTAGATATGGAGCTTCAGCTCTTATATGATGAGGCCAATAAAATCTGTTCACCTCTGTTTTTTCAGCTGCCTTTACATTTTCCCAAATGTGCCAATTACTTTGATTTTCTGGACCAGCCATTGGAGCGCTGGGCTCTGACTTTGGCCAGGTGTAATGTGGTGCCTTCAAACCTCCTATCTGTCCGTTTTGGTGGGATAGCCTCCAATCTGAGAGTTTGTATGTGTGGTAGGGATGAACCAGAATCTTTACATCACATGGTTCTTTATTGCGATAGATATAGCGAATTACGTAGGCGGTACCTAGATGATGTTTTGTCCTCTCACTCTGGTTGGTCGGATGAGCAAAAAATCCAGTATATGTTAGGGGGTTCTGAAAGATTGTTTACTTGTCTGGTTGCCAAATTTATGAATTTAGTAATTCAAATCCGACGGAATCTCCCATTTTTGGGTTCTGAGATCTAACTTGATACTATGGGGGTGAGTTGGTATATTTGACTATGTGAGTGGGTAGGGAATGTGAACTGCCGTTAGGGGACTTTAATGTCGATCTTTGTTTTGAAATGTTTTGTTTTGTATTGTATTTTTGTGCACCTTTACCTATGGTATGGTATGGTAAATTTGAATAAATTTGCTTATGAATACAATATTTAAGAAGAAAAGGGCATACTTTGTTGATCAGGTTATACAGACATGTACTACAGGAGGCACCATCCTGTGAGAGGCATTCCCTTTCTTCCTTCCCTTCTTGCCCCCCCCCCCCCGATGATACCTACTGCCTTGATTTAAACAAACAAACAGTCATTCCCTTCACACCTGGGGATTCCTTGAACAATAAACTAGACTTAAACTAGGGAATATTTAATTAGGATTACATTAAGAGATATTATTTTCCTGGTTTGCTAATTCATTCCAGTTGTTATAAACTTCCCTAAAGGTTATTAGATCCATTTGGTGAAAACGTTTCTTTATGCTTTCCAGCCAAGCTCAGGCATTTTCCATCAGGCTGGTTGTATTTTAACAACCCGCCTTTCCCCATCACAATTCCTTTTTTTGTTTACACTTTTAATAATAAAAAAAAAAAGTTGCATTTTGATGCCTTGTCTGCCTGGTCCATGTACACGGTTAATTCAATGGACTGTCATGTCTCTTCGCCCTACAGACAATATTGTGGGTTTGATTTTTAGAAAGAACCCCTGGGATTCTGCACCCCTCTGCGAGGGTTTTTCCCCAGACAGTGCTCCTTTGCCTGGTCTCTGTAGCCTGGGATGGTGGCAGCATATGGCACCAAAACCAAAACTAAGGTTTTTCTCTGTTCGGCTGCTCATTCAGTAAAGGGAAAGCGGGAAGCAGGAAGGGGTATGTGTGCGCCAACCACTAGGCACTACTCCCCTTGGTCAGCCTTCCTTCTCCCGAGTCCTTTTCCCTGACAGACATGTTCAGCTAAAATTGTAGAATTTCAGTCTTACTAGCTTGTGCATCTGTACTCACTGCACAGTTCAAGTAATCAAATGAGGTTGGACAATAAAATACTACTAAAAATAGTTCAGTTATTGATTCAAAAATACATTGTAACCATTTTATTATCCAGTTATCTTTTTCATCTAGGTTAAATTGGGAACAGCCTGATACAATTAAGTTTAGCAGTGTACTGGTCTGGCTTGATAAATATAACAATTTGCGACAATGCATAAAAGTCCAAGGTTCTGGATATTATATTTATCTAATAAAAGGCATGCAAAGGTTGTAGCTATTGAATGAGCCGAGGACAAGGTGGGGCTCATTAGTATGCACCACAAGAAGGGTTCCAGACCCATCACCTTCAAAGCCAATCCTACTTGTCAGTCATCATAAAGCAAATTTTGTAGATTTTCACACACACACACACACACACACACACACACACACACACACACACACACACACACACACACACACACACACCAAGCACAGAGTAACTAACGAGCAAGTTCACAGGGCTTAAGTTAGTTTAACTGTGCTGGATTGTGGTTAATTCTGGACTGACCACAAAATGCAATAAACAGTTGTGGATTGCTTAGATTCACTGAGAAAGGGATGAGGGAATGAGCTGATTTGCCTTTAAAGTAATTGAAAGGGGAGCATTTCATATTAAATCCCTTAAATTAGATCTGAAGTAGTAACCCATAGTTAGGTAGCTCAATGAAAACATCAAGTACAGCAGCTGTGAAAATGGTGAATTCCATGCTAGGGATCATTAGGAACAGAAAAACAAGACAGCTGTTATCATAATGCCTTTCTAGACAGCTATGAGGTGGCTGCATTTGTTTGTAATAGGGTGTACAGTTCTGATTGTTCCATCCCAAAAAGGGTATACGGTTGGAAAAGGTGCACTAAAGGGCAATCAGAATGATCAAGGCGTTGTACCTTCACTATAAGGAAAGTCAAAAGCATATGGGGCTCTTTTTTAAAATATGGCTACAGGGGAACACGATAGGAATTTATAAAATTATGGGGCAGAAAAAGTGGATAGAAAGAACTTTATTCACCCTCTCCCCATAAGAATAATATACTGTAATTTAGAATCACCCATTGAAATTTATTAGCAATAGCTTCAGGACAGAAGAAGTATTTCTTCAAACACATAATTCGTTAATGGAATTGTCTAGCATACAATGCTGTGATGGCAACTATCTTAATTGTCTTAAAAGAGGAACAGACAAATTCATGAAAGATAGGATTGTCAAAGGCTAAATTACTGATAGTCATGATGGCTATTTGGAACCTGCACATTCATAGGCAATATGCTGCTCAACGCAAATTCCTGGGAAGCAACAGCATTTTTAGACCAAATTCCTGCATACGGCCTTGTGCCCTTGACTGAATTTAATACTGAGGGTGCAATCCAAACCTACTTAGGCTGCCGTTGTAACCAGCGGCCCGGCGAAAACGGGAGGCCTCAGAATGGAAAGGGGATTCAAATCCCCTCCAAAAGGGGAATTGAATCCCCTTTCCGTTCTGGGGTCTTCCGTTTTCTTCCGAGTTTCAGGAATAGTTATAGAAAGATCCATTTGTTATACAGATAACCTTTGAACGTTGATCAGGTGATTTTGTTTATCTTCCACAAGGATTATTCCTCTACTTTTTATAAAAGTGAACTTATGCACAGTATATTGATAAAATTCATAATGTAATAGAATGGATCGGTTTGATAACCAACATAATTTGCCTTCCTTCGGGGTGAGATCCTGGAGCGCTGCCTCCGACATCGCCCCGCCCTCGCAATGACTTAATTCCCCTCTAAGACTTTGAGAAACGTTGCTCTAGTTGTCTCTACATATTTTCATTGACAAGCAAGCTACTCTTCAATATCTAAAGTCAGGCGATGCTTTATTTAGGACCAACCAAAAGTAACAAAGTATTAACAAAGACATTGTTCTATAGACCAAATGGAGGTGTCTAGACATTTTATTATGGGGAGCAACAGCCCAGGAATTTCAAAACTCCAACTACTGTCCAGACATTTTAAGATAATGAGACTTGAAGATATTATAAATGTGGTTCACAAACCATAGGCTGCATTCCTGTTATAGCTAAGGTTGGCAACTTTTTTTACTGGCCTTGCTCCTGTGCCTTTAACAGCAGCCTGTGCAGACATTTGGCAGGTGAAGCTTCTCCTGGCATAGAGATAAAATGATGAAAAAATCTTTCACAGGCTCACTTCTGTGTGTCAGGCTGCTGTTAAAAGGCACAAGAGCAGGACCAGTAAAAATACTTGGCAGCTGTAGTTGTAGAGTGCAGTCTGTTGTTAAATAGGCACAGTAAAATCATATCCTCATCATCCCTTTGTTCACCTGCTCTCTATTTATCCTACTTCGATCAATTAATATGGAAAAGTCCTTTCTGTGGGCCTAACCTGTTATATAAGGGTGCTTTCCCTAGCCTTAATTGGATGGGTCAAAGAGTTTTAAACACTTCAGTGTTTCACATTGGCAGAACATTCCCTATTGTTTTGCAGTTCATCTCACAATGCTTTAGAAAATAAATCTTCTGAAAAAGCATCATTGCTGTTGCCAGGAGCTTGTTAGGCAGGAAACGTGTTCTTACTCTTGTATGTTTCACAGGCTGCAAAGCTATTAGAGATGCACTGCAGGCCCACTCAGATGTGTCCGGAGTGGAAATCGGTAGTTAGCCTTCTCTCTTCCCATGACGCAATTCCTTTTGATTTAGGCCTTGCCTATATTGAAAGCAATTCTGCCAAACACCGACAATTTTAAACACACGCCATAACCGTCTTCTGTTAGAGCCAATTCTACACTGAGCTGTGTCAACAGTAATGCATCCTCTGAAGCTACTTGTAGATGTCGTCCCTCTGAATTCTATGAACATGTGTGGATTATGTATACATTAGTAAGGGATTGGGCTTCTCATACATAGCAGAAGTCCCTGTCTGCATTAGCAGGCGATAAAATATCATACCCAATGTTACCACCTCCAAGCACAGAGACAGTGTTTGAAGCTCTAGCAGCTCTAGACCAGAGAAACGTTACTTAGGTGGCTTCTATCCTGTTTCAGGCGTGGATTCCTTTGCTCACCTCCTTTCTAGTGCATGGGAACAAACAGGGCCAGTTGCTTCAGGCAGCAGACTAGCATGGGGCACCCACTTCCACCCACTCAACTCCATTGATTCAACTCCCCTGGCTCCTTGGAGTGGAAAAGGAAGACAAAATGGAATTATGGAGGGGAGGAGAGCGGTGGGCTACAGTGTCAGAAGAGTAGAGGCTGGCACATCATCATCAGGTAAGGGGGGCAGTATCTGGCATGCCATCTCAGGCACCAGGAGCACTGGCATTACTGGAGGTGGGGTGGAAAGCTAAGTTCTGCAGCTTTCCGCCCCACCGTTACTCTCCTGCACGAGGCGCCCCGCCCCCTCGTCGTAGGAGCCCGTCAGCAGAGAGAAAGCAATGCGCAGGGACTCTCCACCAATGACCAGGAGGTCTTGGACTGGTTCTGGGGACAAAGGTGGAGAACGCACCACAGAACTATTGGACAGGAGTCGCCATTCATAAATGATGTGCACCTGAAGCTGCTGAAGCAACTCGAGGTCAGATACAGGCATCCCTGATTATAACTAGACTTCGGACAATCTGTCCAGTGGCGTCGCCTCGTGCCCCGCGGGTTGGTGCAACCCCCCCGACGCCCCCCAATAAATCTGTCAAAATTGTTAGGTTTCGTTTTTGGTTTTTTTGGGGGGTTTTAATTGTTTTCCGGGGGTTTTAAGTGGTAACGGGGCATGTGTGTGTGTGTGTGTGTGTGTGTGTGTGTGTGTGTGTGTGTGTGTGTGTGCTTTTCCCCCCCACTTAGCTTGAATATGGGAAGGTTCCAGCGACGATCTTCTGCCTGCGCTGGGCACATCTGCCTGCGCCCGGCGCGAACTCCGTAAAGCGCCCAGCAGCGCTTTCCACAGTTTGCACAGGCGCAGAACGTCGATTTGAAATTTTGTCGTTCTGTGCTTGTGCAAGTCTTCCACAGTTCACGCATGCGCAGAACGACGAAGTTTCCAATCGACGTTCTGCGCCTGCGCAAACTGTGGAAAGCGCTGCTGGGGGCTTTACTGAGTTCGCGCCCGGACGCAGGCAGAAGATGTGCCCGGCGCAGGCAGAAGATAGTCGCTGGAACCTTCCCATATTCAAGCTAAGTGGGGGAAAAGCGCACACACACACACACACACACACACACACACACACACACACACACACACGCCCCGTTATCACTTAAAAACCCAGGAAAACAGTAAAAAAAACGAGAAAAAAGCAAAAAAAACCCTGAAACCTAGGGAGCCCCACACCACCCCCGGGGCTCTGCGCCCTACGCCTGGGGGGCCCCCGGCCCCCATCAGCCGACGCCTCTGAATCTGTCAACATTGGGGTAAACAACTACGCTCTCTCTTTTTCTATGTTCTGTGCAAGCTCATTCAGAAATACAACTACCCATACTTGCCCAGTCCTGTGAATACTTAACCCTCAAACCAAGTGCAATAGTGTGTGCTTGGTCCAATGCAGTCATGTTCAGTCTTTATAGGACTGAATCCTTAAACTGTGTGAATTACTAAAGAAAATACTCTTGAAGAAAATGCATAAAACAAACACTGACATGTTATAAAAACTGAAATAATTGTGTATGCTGAAAAGCGATGTCAAACTTAGATTTATTGCTTAAATTGAAGAAAATGAAAAATTATTTAATTCCCCACCTCCTGCCAGTCATCAACATCCTACGCTGATTAGTGTTTATATACCTTTCTGGATGCCTGATTTTCACAATACCCCAAATTACTATTCTGCACAAGGAGTAAAGGTAACTGTGTAGTCATGGTAGCCATTCTACAGTTAAGATTCAACCCAGCTTCTCATTTGACATGTAGCTGTCATCACCCTGAAAGTGCCAGATGCTTTCTAACACTCATCCTCCAGGAAGGACTGTCTTGTAAAGTTTCCCACCAAACAGGCAAAATGGTAAAGCAAGTATGATACTGCAAATGTTGGCTGCACTCTGTTGAAATGCTCTCTCAGCCCTTAATTCCTCTTCAGAAATATTTTGTTTATAAATACAAGAGAGCTCTCAAGCAGCTCCGCATTTCTTCCTTACAAGGAATTCCGAACTTGCTTGGACTGTGGCATTCGTGTTTCCCAACTGTAATATTATTGCGACGAGTCACTGGGGTGCATTAACTAAGTAATTCTCCAGACAAATTGGCTTGACAATAAGTTATTTTAAAAATGTTGAATTCTAATTTAGATTGGTGTGCTAGCAAAGACGAAGAAGGGAAAACATCTAGGCTTCTCTTCAGTACATAAGTCTGAATTGACTTGCATTTCCTGTTCTCTCTCTATTTCTTCATGAAAATAACTTACATGAAGACGCTCATTCTCATATCATGCATTGTACCTACAGAGGTAGTTTTATAAGATCTCAGCCCAAGAAAACCTGGACATGACACAAATTTCATTCACCCCAAAGAGTTTGTTTGCTATGGGTGGTGGTGGCTGGGCAGAGGGTCAAACACCTTGCTCCCCCCCCCCCCACGGTCCTTAAGGCAGGTACAGCTAGGGCTATCGTCAACCGAGACGGAGCGATCGCCCCTTAAGGGGGAGGAGCGTGGGCGGGGCTGGTAACGCTAGCGTTACCGGCCCCACCCACGCTCCTCCCCCTTAAGGGGCGATCGCTCCGTCCCGGTCGACGATCTGGTAGCCCTAGGTATAGCCAGGAGTCAATCTCCCTGGAGCCAGATCAGGCAGATGCCACCACAGGGACTCGGAGTAACAGCAAGGAGGGGTTTTCTCTCACCCTGGTCCTCCTCTATCTGGGCTGGCTGAATTGCCTCCCTGAAGGGGCCTGAACCTCAGGACAAGTAACCCTCCCAAGTCTAGAGCCAGCAGTCAACATAGGCCTGGGCTTTTATCTGCCTAGCTGGCCTCATCAGGCCCCATGAACTGCCCCACCCACCTCTTAGGACGGCCCCTCCCATCCTAGGCTGTCCTTGTTGTGCCTGTAGCCCAGCCTCCTTGCCTGAGCTCAGGAGGCATGTTGCTGTCAGGCCTCCCAGGAGCAACAGACTGCAGCTGGCCGATTTGCCACTGGAGTTTGTTCCTGGTAAATCTGGGACAGACATTTGCTGTAGAGCCCCAAATCTTTTAAAGCATGCCAGTACAAGTATTCTTAGCCTCCATTCTAGGGGAAGAGGGAAAGAAGGAGAAGGAATCCATCACATTAGCCAGTGATGTACAGCCTGATCTAACCATATTTACAGTAGACCCCCGCCATTTGTCTCAACAAGGATATGGGGGTCACTGTAAAAACTTGAAAAAAAGGTTAAAAATAGCATTCCTTACCTTTTCGCTGGTAAACCGCTGTGTTTGCAGGGCTGTAGAGAGCGAAATCGCGCTCCTACAGTCTCTTCCAGATCACTTGACTTCCTCCCTCTCTTCCCCAGGCTTGCCCCAATGCATTTGGGGGCGACCTTGGGGAAGGGAAGGGGGAAGTCCAGCAACCCGGAAGAGGCTGTAGGAGTGTGATTTCACTCTCTATAGCCCTGCAAACGGAGCGGTTTGCCAGTCAAAAAGGTAAGGAACGCTATTTTAAAAAAATTATTTTTCCAAGTTTTTACAGTGACCCCCGTGTCTGCGCTAAAGCGATTTCGCTTTACGTAGCTTTCAGTATCCGTGAGGGTTTTTTTCCCCCGGAACAGAACCCCTGCGGATATGGAGGTCAAACTGTATTTAGAAATAGGTCCCATTGATTTCAATGACATTTATTTCAAAGAAAAAGAAAGTATTCTTAGGTTTATAGCCTTATTCAGGTGATGCAAAATAGGGCAGATTTCTGTCAAGAACTAAAGAGTCAGGAATCACCTGGGTCCTGAAAGCTCAGTCCTGAAAGCTTTTTCCTTTACCAAGGTTCATCCTTGAACCTTAAGAAATAAGACTGCCTCTGAGCAAATGACGTCTCAGATTCAAATAAGTCTTGACAATGGTCTTTTGTATTTTATGTTCTTCTGAAGATTCCCCAGGTCCCTGAGCAGTAAGAAATGCAGGGCCAGTGCTACAGGATTTAATTTCTTCTAGACGAAACAGAAATGAGATTTCTCATTTGTAACCACTGTTTCATTTTCAAATATACAAGCACACAAGCAGCGAAACCACTAAACCTAAATCAGATTCTAAGATAGCAATTGCTTGAACTACTACAACCCAATCTTGTCGTCCCTCCATCTGTTTATAGTTCCTCTAAGTAGTTCTCTGCAACATTTCCATGCCTCACCCACTTGCTGAAGAATGTCACCTTCCACAGGCAGAGGAAAGAGATTTCAAATCATTAGCTTCCATTCAAAGAATAGCAACCAATTATCCCTGACTGTTAGTCAGCCATCAGCTTGACAAAGATATTTATGTACACTATTCATCTCTTGCCAATTCATTACTTACTTAGAACAGGTCATGCCTAGTCTGATTGGATATTTTCCTCTCTTGACAGGATCTCATTTTCATTTGTGCTCTACAATGTCTACATTATACTGTAATCCCTTTTATGACTTGGCCCTTTGGCGTGACTTTGTAAAAAAAAAAAAAAGCAGAGGCGGAGCTGGGCAGGGGGCGGTTGGCCCCCGGCGGCACTGTTGGGCCCCAGGTGGCAGGTGGGTGGGTGTCAAAGCGGGTGGTGGCACGGCGATTCGGGCAGTTTCGGCGGTGCAAGCGGGCAGCGGCGGCAACGGGTTTGGCCCTCCCACCCGCCCTGCACCTCTGTGTGATGGAAAATGGTGTCGGTGGCAACGTCACGTCCAGTGCAGGGGGGAGGGGCAGTCAGAGAGCCACTACTGAAACAAACTCAAACTGTACTCATGGTACATATACTTATGCACTTCAGTTACTACATCATCCATCTGATAATGTAGGGTTGGCTCATGAAAGTTTATGCCACAACAGAACTATTAGTTTTTAAAGATACTAGAGAGCTTTTCTGTTGGAGCAAACATACACTACCCACCATTTGTAGCTTAACTAAGCCTGATGAGCCAGTAGTAGCCACAACATACAGGCCCAGCAGAGCTGATCTCCAAATCTAGCCACTAAATATAACATCAGATGACTGCAGAAAAGCTGGGGAAAGGCCACTCACACACACTCTCTGAAAGTCCTAGTTACAGTCTCAGCATTTGGTGTGTTAATTTCTCTAAAATGTGATTTGAACGTTTAAGCAAAGTCCATAAGCCAGTAGTTCCCAAACTCTCGTGTAGAATTTGCACTGCTGTAAGTTGTTGCGGGGTTGTTCCTGGCTGGGGCATTGCAACACCCCAGTTTGGGAACCTCTGCCATAAGCCTATGCTACTACTTTCCATCTTGCTCTTTCTCCCCTTGCCTGCTGACATGGAGAGACTGGCCTGCCTTGTGGAGGTTGATCTTAGTCCCAATGAATGCATAATAGCTGCTACGTGAAAGATGACTACATGAAGGCTTCTCTATGTGGCAAAACGACAATCCATATAAGTCATTGTAATTTCCCAATGGCAATTCAAACCATAAGAAGTGGGGTGTCATTGGCAAAAAGAATATCTTGGCAGGTGCTTAAGTAAAAATTCAAACAAATGGCTTGACGCATGGAACTGGTACCATATATTTAGACTTTGAGCGGCAACGGTGGCACTACTTGTAAATACAAACAGAGCAGTTTTTCCCAAATTTCAGATGCACTCAAATGATGCATGCAAGACATCTGATCCCTATACACAGTTCACTCTCGCAGCAGACACATAGAATCCTAGGTTGTACAAGGGTGGACAAACCTTATATCTTTACCCTGGAAGTATACATGCTGTTGATTTTTGCAAGGCTACAAACAGTTCCATTTGCACTCACCTGTGGTTCCTTGTCATGTTTGCTAGGGTCCTTTTCGTAGCTCTCTGCATAGATCCTGAGAGTGGCTCGCACATGACTAGAAGCGCTTAATCTGAAGATAAGCCTGGATGCATCTGCGAAAATTATCCTCAGTCCCTATAACAAGAAAACATAATATATCGGTCAGGCGTTCCCAACCTGTGGTTTGTGTACCCCTAGGGGTACGCGGACCACAGGCCAGGGGTACGCAAGACGCTGCCAGTTATCAGCTGCTGCGATTAGCAGCTGATAATGGGCAGCTGTTACTGGGTTTTTACAAGGCTAGAGCCCTGCCCATGTCCCCAGTAGCTCCTCCTACCTGTTCTCCTGGTGGCCGCCATCTTGGATTTTGTGAAATCTCATGAGATCCAAGATGGCGTCACCCAATTCTCACAAGATTTGGGCGCCACCATCTTGGATCTCGTGAGATCCAAGATGGCGGCTGCCAGGAGAACAGGTAGGAGGAGCTACCGGGGACAGCAGCAGGGCTCTAGCCTTTTCCCCTAGAAAGCAGCGCGGGCGAGCGGGTCCTCCTGCTCGCGCCGCAACCCAGAAAAAAGCCCCACTAACAGGGGGTACGCAGGCACAGCCAGTCGGGGTATGCGGGGCAACCAGAGGCGGGCGGGCGGGCGCACGCGCGCACGCACACACACACACACACACACACACACACACACACACACCCCTAGCCCAATTGGACCTTCTGGTGGCTATCTTTTCAAAGATAAATGATCAACTGCTTCTGCATTAAGCCTGTCAAAAAGGAAAAAAATACACTTCTTTGCTTCCCATTCTCCTGATACCTTCCCCCCTCTGTGCTATGTAGCACTAAAGAGGCTGGCTGCCAGCCTGCAACCTGAGAATAGTATTGCTATATAGTGAGAGGAGGTGGTTCTGAAAAGCAGGAAAGGGAAAATGTGCCCTTGTTCCTTTTCTTTCCTCTGTATAATGTGCAAAGATTTACAAATGTATATACTACTATATACCTAGAGAGTCCCCCAAGTATGCAGCAATCACTGTTACCTTTGAGCTGCCCCTATTTCACTTCCAAACTGACTGTCACAGTATTATGGAAAGTCTATTTTCCCCAACCTCAGTTCTGTGCTAGTTGGGTGAAAAAATATCCTGATTTCTTTGCCTTTCATACCTGTCTTTTGGTCACAGTGCCATCTACGGGATCCACATATTCAAAGCTGGTTGCTTTTTGCACACTATAGACATTGTTTCCAACTGCAAACTGTTGTTTACTGAATGACTTGTCAGTGATCAAAGCCTCCAGGTCTCTCATTATGAGATATGCTGTCCTAGGATCCAGTGCTTCATAATCAAATCTTGTATTGCAGGAATGAAAAGGCAGAAGAAACATGTGATGACGTTAACTATTGAATGCAAGGAAAAAATCCAACGCAATTAACCAAAGCAACATTAACAAAACATCATCCTCTAGCCACTAATATACAGTATCTGCTAGTGTTAGTGTGCAATCTCTGTTCAACTAATTTGTTTGGGTTTTTTCTTTCTTTTGGGGATATTACTACTTATTTAATTGTTTTAATTCTTGATTTTAAATGTATATATGTATTTTAATGTTTTTATTGTAAGCCGCCTTGGTTGCCCTTGTGGGAGAAAGGCGGGGTATAAATTCTAATAAATAAATAAATAAATAAATAAATATTTAATTTCCAAAATGGCTTTAAACCACATCTTGCAGGTAATCTGCAACAGCATGCGTGCTAAATCCATGTTTGTATGCTGGGGTTTCCTTTACAGTGGCCAATGCTTCTCCTTGCCAAACTACAAACAACTATTGCATTATACTTGCAGAAAGCTTGTTGTTTGACAAAACACAGGCAGGGAGGTGCGCACATGCGCACACACAAACACCCATGCCTATTACTAGTTTATAACCATTTGAAGTTCCTAGAATCTTCTGAAGTGCCTAAAAATTAAGTACTGTACCAGGTGCTGTACAAAAATAAAGTACAATTCCTTTTATTAGGTCAGTGACTCTTTGGAACACAGAGGAATGTTTGCATTAAGACTATACGGAGAATTGGTTTGGAGGTTTGTGTCACTCTGCAACAGACTTCCTTCTTTGTTGCATACTTGAAATATTATCTTTGCAAGCAAAGAACCTATCCAGTTAGCAGCAGAGTAGCCCTTGGCATATCAATCTCCTACAAATGGGCACTGCTTTTCTCACCTGCAGTAGTAGTGACGGCCAAATTTTGTCCAGTGCTCTCTCACAATCTCTTCCACGCTCTGCTTTCGGGCTGCCATGATTGAGAGCCAGATTAGGACAGCCCAAAGTCCATCCTTTTCTCGGATGTGGTCAGATCCTAAGAGAAAAATATTGAACAAACATCACATGCCAAAAAAAAAAAAAAAAACCAAACCCAATGATGGAAACAAGGATATCAGAACATAGAGACTCCGAATTCTCATTATAAGAAGAAATAACACTCCTGACTCTGTTCCCAGGAAACAGAAAAAAGTGTCCATGCTACTGGAAATTAGAATATCCCAGTTTGAACACCTGAAACAGCAGATCTGTTTTGTCCAGTAACTTACAGATTATGCTAATACGTGAGGTACATTTTTTTAAACATGACCCAAAGCAGTTTGATAAAGGTTTCCTACCTTTTTAAAATTTGTACATTCATCCTAAATCAGAGGGTGCAGCTAACATGCATGTTTAGTTTGCATGCTACTAACCTCTTCTGCAGATCACCTGAACAATCTGCATTTTGTTGAAAAGTGGTACGGTATATAAACATTCTTAATACCGTATTCTTCGCTCCATAAGACGCACTCCCCCCCAAACAATAGGGGGGGAAAAGCCTGCATCTTATGGAGCGAATAATAAAAATAAATAAAGAAAAATACTTACCGGGGCTTCAGGGAGGCCTGCAGAGGCTCATGCAGGCCTTCCTGATCTTCATTTCGTCAAAAAACGGCCATTTTCGGCCACTTCCTGTTTTGACGAAAACCGGAAGTGGCCGAAAATGGCCGGTTTTTTTTGCCGAAATGAAGATCGGGGAGGCCTGCACGAGCCTCTGCAGGCCTTCCCGATCTTCATTTCATCAAAAAACGGCCATTTTCGGCCACTTCCGGTTTTCGTCAAAACAGGAAGTGGCCGAAAATGGCCGTTTTTTGACGAAATGAAGATCGGGAAGGCCTGCAGGAGCCTCTGCAGGCCTCCCTGAAGCCCCGGTAAGTGTATTTTGCTTACATTTTTTTATTATTTTTATTTTTATTTTAAAAAACCTTTTTTCCCCTATTTTTTGTTCCATAGGATGCATGCGTCCTATGGTCCGATGCGTCCTATGGAGCGAAAAATACGGTAATAAATAATAATGGTGTTCCTTGGAGTACCCACTAGCAGCCAGGGCATCCGAGTAGCCACAGCTGGTATTGATGAAACATATAAATCACCTGCACAGCTCTTTTTATGCAGATGAACATCTGCTGATGAAACTTTGCAGGGCGATGGCTGTTGCTGCCACCTGCTTTTTCAAAGCCCAAGGCATTGCTCATAACACCAGCAAATTCTAACTTCTTCTGACAAAGTCCCTTCTGTTGCTGTTACAAAATAGAAGAAGTTACCATGGCATTTGCTGAACTCCAGGATCAATTGCCAGAGCTCAGGCCTGAGAACACAGAACTCAATGGGACATTTAAAACAAAAACCAAAAAAACAACCATTTGTCCTTTTATAGCAGAAAGGATGCTTTTTATTTAACAGGCAGCAGAAACCCCTATCCCCTCACAGTTTTGTTAGAAATCCAGGCTTTAACATTACTGGAGACTATAGCTGACATGTTCTTACTAAGGCAAATAGTCCCTTAAATGATGTCAAGCTGACATGTTTAGATGCAGGTTTGTAGGAAGCATCTTGCTGTTTTTAGTAACAAGGTAAGGCAATGCCAACCAAAATGCTACCAACGACAAGCTATAAGCCTGCCAAGGTCCAGCTCATAAAGCGCAAAGAAAGAATAGTTCTTGATGTTGGTTTCATTTCCACATATATGGAAAATATGGAGAAAGTGAATACTAAACAGTTTGCAAGCAATTATCAATAAAGCTATCACACATTCCTTCTCTGCTGTTCCACTAACAACATGCTTATATAAATAGGGACCACTCTTTTAAAAAGGACAAAAGCAATCATTTTCTATTGCAGTGAGAGAGGCAACTAGCCAGTCTGTGTTCCATATTGAGTACCCACGTTTTTATTCTCTCTCACACATGATCATTAGTCGAGAAAGGAGTCTTTTCCACTCTTGCGTGACAGAAGTATATGGATAGACAGAAGCCTTTTCATTGCCTGTGGATATGACTAAGAGGCGGCTTAGTCAGGCTTACCAGATCATCGCTGGGACGGGAGCGGTCTACCCTTAAGGGGGCGGGGCGTGGGGGGGCCAGAACGTGTCGCGACGCGTTCTGGCCCCCACGCCCCGCCCCCTTAAGGGTAGACCGCTCCCGTCCCGGCGACGATCTGGTAAGCCTGGGCTTAGTGAACATGGAAAAAGCCTTCCTGGTGCAGACCAGAATCTCTGTGGATCAACCTGACACAAGGCTTTCATGTGCATAAGTGAGGCTGCAATCCTATACACACTTGCCCGAAAGTAAGCCCCACTGAACACAATGGGAATTACTCCTGAGTTGACATGCATAGGATTATGCTCCGAGAGAGACTCAATCCTCAATCCAATATACGTACTTCACAATGGGTTAATGCGATGATAATTTCTGCTTGATGTTTTCTGAACTGTTCTGTTTTCAAAAGAAAAGAACAATCATTCCAAGAAGCAAAGGACTTCCGAGAATACTTATAAAAAATTAACCTACTCAAAGGTTACTCAAGTGTTCAGTCAGCTGAACAAGATGAAACCAGGAGTCAGAAAAAGCACAGGCTCGCAATCAATTCCAGTTTCATTATTATCTCTCCAGTTTTCAGATAAAGCTACATTTTCCAACTTTCTTTGGAGATCATGTAGCCAGAAGGATTATGAGTTTCAGTTGTCAAGGGTATTTTAAGCAATCTCTTCTGATTTGTTGCCTTGCTCTGTGATGTTGCCTAACAAAGGCCTGAAAGGTGGCAAGGATACTATACTGGGAAATAGACCACTTTGGTGTTTGACTACCACTGCATTGAACTGACCCCAATTATTTTTAGCAGCATTATTCTGAAGCACACCAACGGTATTTTTCTCTTGGAGTCATAAGTAGGCTTACCAGATTTTCCAGCACCCTGACGGAGGTAGAAGTGACATCATGGGGGGGGGGGGGTCAAGGAAGTGGGACACGCAGGGGGCATGTACATGGATGTGGGGCAGGTGACATCACAGAGGGCGTGTCCAGCCAGCTCAACATTATTAAATACATTATTTTACCTTTTCCCCTGTGCCTCTGAGCACGTGCAAAGTGCTGCCGCTGTTTTCGTCCCAGCCAGTCAGCTGCATTGCAGCGGCCACTCCTGGCCGCCACAACGCAGCTGACTGGCTGTGACCAAAACAGCGGCAGCACTCTGCACGTGCTCAGAGGCACAGGAAAAAAGGTAAAATACTGTATGTATTTAATAATGTTGAGCTGGCTGGACACACCGACTGGACTCCCAGCCGTCCGGGACTTGCCCCCACTGCAGCGCTAATGCGCTGCGTCTTTGTCCAGCCTTGCGCACCTGTGCGAGGCTGGAAGGTCTCCGAAAACGTCTGAGTTTACTCGGACGTTTTCAGAGCCCTTCCAGCCTCATTGCGTACTTGCGCGAGGCTAGAAGCACTCCGAAAAGGTCCGAGTAAACTCGGACGTTTTCAGAGACCTTCCAGCCTCGTGCAAGCGTGCAAGCCTGAACTAAGACGCAGCGCATTAGCACTGCAGCGGGGGCACGTCCCAGCCGGCCGGGACGAAGAGGAGACCTGGATTGTCCCGGCTGGATCCGGGAGTATGGTAAACCTAGACATAAGGATCAGAGCCTTAGGTGATTGTTGGAAAGATCAGAGATTTGCATATTTAGCTTTGCACTTTGAGAAAGAATTTTGCCAGCTAGTAGAGAAACGTTTGGTTTCCACAATGAATTTGTGCCTATTCTTGTGGTCTGCAGTGCTATCAGTTGCATGCAAATGCTGGAGAAAAATCAGTTAATACTCATGAACAATGATACCGACGAGGTGAAGTACAATAGGAATTCTATTATTCAAAAACAGAGGCAAAATCTCAAACTAGGGCTCAAAAAATAAAAACATATTGCAGTGTGTAATATACCTAACGTGTTTCAACAAGTTTGCTTCAGGAGCAAGAAAATTGTACACATTCTCATGGCCTGATCCTATCTATGGGATACGTCAGAGTATGTCTACATATGGCAGCAAGCAGCAGGCACCTGATGCACACGTCTGCCTGCCGACAGATGCACCCTGGATGCCAGAACAGCTCCGCTGATGGAAAGGCCAAAATGGGAGGCTGGGGTGTAATATGGGAGCAATGAGGAATTGTCTATGTATGCCATATCCTAACCACCCTTCAGACAACGGACATCAGAAAAACACCATGCCAACAACAGAGATGGCATAGGAAAGAGTAAACCCACAGGGAACAATGGGGAAAGGAAAAAAGGCAGAATAATACACCTCCTGCCCTGCCAACTTTCAAACAAAAGGAGCATAAGATACAGACTGCATGACAGAGCCAGTCTAAAAACACCAGCCCTGGTATATAAACCCCTGCCAGGGAAACTACAACTCAGATGAGAAGACACATAGCACAGGGCAATACCACTCTGGCTTCTCAAAGGGGAACTATGGTACAAGGGCACTTGGCATACAGAGGGAGCACTTTGCACAAGCAACCTCTTGTCCCTTACAACATTTATGGCAAGATATTTTCTTGTCTTCTCAGAATTCTGACTGCAGGTATTCTGCCCCAGGAGGACTTTACAGGCACCACCCCAACTGGAACCTCTGCCTCACCACCCCAACAGGGGAAGCCAGCACAAGGCACCCAGCACAGGTAAGCAAAGTAGGGGAAGGAATCCCATACTGCAATGTTGTATTGATGCTGCAACTCTCTGTCTCATGTCTAGCCCCCACATCCTGACCTTTCAGGACTGTCACATGTGTCTCTGCTATCAACTATGTTGCTTGACCATCCCTTTCTTTTGCAATGGCTAAGATCTGGAAGTGTCTGATCTCCCTTGGCGAATGCCATGGACTCTGGCTGTTAGTAAAGGTAAAGGTATCCCCTGACAATTAAGTCCAGTCGTGTCCGACTCTAGGGTGTGGTGCTCATCCCCATTTCAAAGTTGAAGAGCCAGCGTTGTCCGAAGATGCCTCCGTGGTCATGTGGCCGGCATGACTCTCCTTGCCGCAGCGCGTAGCATGCGGCTGGAACACGGAGTGCTGTTTACCTTCCCGCAAGCGGTACCTATTTATCTACTCACATTGACATGCTTTGGAACTGCTAGGTTGGCAGGAGCTGGCCAAGGAGCTGGCTGTTAGTACTGCTGGTCAAACATTCAACTCATTTCCTTTTGTTTTGTGCCATTGTCACAGGGAGCAGAACAGTTATATTCTCACAGAGTTCCACTGAACACCCCCCCACACACACACACCGCCTAGGAGAGGGAAAGGGTAATGTTCTGAGCCACAATGTGTTCACCATCAACATGGCACCACTGCATGTACACTCTGTTGCCACTCACTCACAGAGAATACATCCCAATCCAGAGAACAGGTGTGGCTGATGCTGTTGTCAAGTTCTTATTACTCTCTCTGTGTTTCTCCTTCCTCCCCAGCAACAGCTGCCCCACAGGCAAAGACACAGTGCAGACGCCAAGGGAAGCCTACAGCCTGCCATGATCAGCACGAGCCCAGCTGCTGCTTGGAAAAGTTGCTGACCTATTCCTTCTAGTCAGGCCCCTGCAGCTTTGCAAACTCCATGGCATACAGTGAACCAACTGATGGAGCCAGACCTCAATGGCACCTGTTACTTGGCTGTCTGTTGGATCACTTGCAATGGCACAACAGCCCTGCTGGGAAGAGATGGCTGAACACAAGAAGAGCCCTGCTGGATCAGGCCAAGGGTCCATCTAGTCCAGCTTCCTGTATCACACAGTGGCCCCACCAGATGCCTCAGGGAGCACACAAGAAGATACCTGTATCCTGTATCAATGCTGGCATTGCTCAGTGCTGGATGGCTGGCAATCCATGTGTTTCTCTTTCAGATGCTGCTCTATCACTGGCACAATTCAATAAAACTTTTGGCTAGATCACACTAGCCTGTTTGTTAGTAGGCAGGGATCCCTTCTTCCCATCTTAGTGGTCTCTCTCTTATGTCCCCTGTCCTCAGGGTCGGATGGGGGCTCTGCTCTCAGGGAGTCATCTTCACTGACTCTTTGGATTCCAACGACCACTCTGTGGTCATGAGCCCCGTTTTCTGCTGCCTTGGGGGCAGACAGTTGAGGTAGATAACTACAGGGGGTTGGTGAGGGCAGTATACCAACACCCACACCAGCAGCTGCCAGTGATGTTGCATAGGAGCCCAGTGTAGCTATAGCTAGCTGGGGAGACTGCTGCAATAGACACCTGTGTCGCATGCAAGCCCTGTGATTGATTGGCCCATGCAGTGCTTCCTCAGATTTGTCCTTGTGCTACAGTCTCCAAGACACGTGTGCCTGTTTGCAGTGATGCAAGGTGTTAAATGCCCCACGGGATGCTCTTTGCCTGTCTTCTGCTGTGGCTGGGTAGCCAGAGAGCAGCTTTGGGGAGTAGCTGGTGTGGGTTCTAGATTTGCCTCTCTTCTTTTATCTCTGCTATGGGTGTTTCTGGCTATTCATACAAGAGGTGAGTGCCTTGATGGGTAGGGCAAGTCCCTTGGCTAGGCTCAAACCTGTCTTGCCTGCCTCCCAGCCTGCACTTTTGTGCAGTGAGCTAACTGCGCCCTGATTTGCCTGAGGCTCCCCTTGTGACTCACCCCAGTCTGCCTGACAAAAAGGCTGCTTCCAGCTAGTGAACTCCCCCCCAGGGAGTTGAACCCTTACCATGGAAGGACTTGTGTGCTTGCTGCACATAGTTCCCTTGGAAGAGGACAGCTATCTTTCTACCCTTGTTCTCCTGTAGTCAAAATGGTATTTCTTGGACACGTCCTTTTGCATGTGTGGCATAAGGGACCCTGAAACCTAGGTGCCGAGATTTCCTAGGAGTTCTCTACTTACTGCCTACACCACTGCAGTTCCTGGAAAGCATGCTGTGTGCAAGTGTGGTGCCCTTGAGGCATTTCTCCACGGTTGGCGGAGGTGACTGTTGCAGCGTTGCTCATTCCTGGGAGCTGCCATGAGAGGAGGTTCACCCCAGCGATGGCCACTCATTGTCTCTGTGTCCACCCCATCCCCTGCTCACCCTGGTGGAGCTTCTCTGGCCGCCAATGTGGGAGCTGGTTGGACGCAGTGATTGGCTCCTTGGACACTGGCTGACACTGCACTGACATCAGGACCCTGCTCCATTGATGATGGGCTATGTTGAGGTTTCCATGGATGCTGGGGGCATTAGTGGGAGTGCTGCGCCAGCATGTTGTAGCTTGGACAGGCTTAAGATACAGTGTTTGGTGCGCCATTGGCATGGTGTCCAAATAGGATTGGGTTACTGTTCCTCTGTCTTGTAGCAATCATCTACAGCACCGTATTGGAAGCAAATCCATGAAGACAATGTTACTTACAACCCAGTAGTATGGACCTGCTATGTTGCCGGAACCTGTGTTCTGGCAGTGCAGTACACTTTACAGACATTGGAAAACGTGATGCGCCATAGAGTGCAACCTGGCCACCACTGCAAATGGTGAATGGCAGCAAGGGAATAAATGTTCCCTTACCTGGAGGAAATCTCCATGACTACCCCTTGCAGGATACAGCACGTGCTCCAGAGGCGCAGCTGCATCGGCAGGGGTGGGGTTTGGATAGGATTGGGCTGTTACTTCGGGTAAACATGCATAGGATAGTGCTATGAATTCACATGGTCCAAATCTTACAATTTATATTTCTGATAACATCAGTTAACTACTATTTTTTTCATGAATTTGACAGACTGCTAGCCAGTTATGCGAAGGAATACATTTATGGTCTTTTCATACTACGGACAGAAGCAAACCTGTGCCATGTGACCACCCACCGAGGTACACATGCCCTCTTCCAACACAAATAGTCATTCCCCAACCCCAACATAGCCCCGCCCCCCAACATAGGCAGCAAACCCAGGTTTATTTAGCCTCTTGTGGGCCAGCAGGCATGGCTGCTTTTGGCTTGTTTGGCGATAATGGAGACCTGGATTAAAATGTCAGTTCTCCCATAAACCCTGAAAGGATTACATTGGATATATTTTTGCTCCATGTAGCGTATATAAAGTCTCACCAGTGCCAAAGCTTTCTTCTCCACAAAGTGAGCATCGGCCAGAATCCATCAGATTTGAGAAGAATCTCCAACCTGTTGGCGTTTCATACACAGGGACTTTCATGGATTTTGCCACCCTAAAAGAGACATCACACAACACCATACCATTAGGATGGTCCAGTCGTTTGCATATATGGCTGCAAATTTATTATATCAAGATGAGGTGTAAGGCTACCCACAGGCACTGTCAATTACGACAGAGCCTCCCCAGTGAGGCTAGTGAATAAAGAGCTGTTGTTCATAATATTTGGACCATCAGCAGTTCTGGTTGCCTGCTAACTATAAAATGACTACAAATGTTTTGCCTTGCATTTTTTTCCCCCCAGTTGCAGACCTCAGAAGCGGAACACGCTCCCACTACTTCAAAATCCAACGTATACCTTCAAATCCTGAATTAAGTTGTCCCTTTTACTTTGGCCATTACATAATATTGGAAGGGACTCCAGTATTCTGAAGCAGCTTTACTGACAACTGAGCAGCCTCCCCTTTCCCCAGGGAAGTAACCTTAGAACCTACCGGTACTCAATGGGACAGAATTACCTAAGTTTGTCGTATAGGCAGCAGGTAAGATTAATGGCTATAAAAGCCAATAATTAATATGTGCCATTTCTAAAAAGAAGCCACAAGTCTTGAAACTGCTGACTGAAAGAATAATGTATCATGAGAAATTTAATGTAAATCACATGAAAATACATACAGAGGAGATAAAATGTTTAACATTCAAATCCAGAAAGATTTTGTATACTGTATTTTGAAGTTGGGAACATAAATCCTCTTTAAAAGGAAATGAATGTCATTGGTAGCTATATTAATCTCTAATGCAGATACAGTATTTTATTTTATTTTCACATTTTTACACTGCCCTTCCTCCAAGAAGCTCAGGGTGGTGTACATAGTTCGTTCGTTCGTTCGTTCCTTCCTTCCTTCCTTCCTTCCTTCCTTCCTACAACCTTGTGAGTTAGGTTAGGCTGAGAGATAGTGACCGGCCCAAGGTCACCCAGGTAACCAAGATAATTATAGGCAATCTGCCAAACTTGCACTTGTAGGGACAGTTTATTTGGTCACTTTTGGTATATGTGAACTGACTTTTCTTTGAACTTATATGTGGAATTGGTCATGTGATTGGTTCAAGGTTTTACAATAAATAGGGCATGTCCAAACTAGATGATGAAACTGATTAAAAAATATCAAAATGCTGAGTTTTCCATGCAAAGGTAGTGTCCTAAACCCAGATGATGTTTTCAATTACAGTACAAGATTACTTAACCAACAATTCAGTAAACAATTCTGTTACAATTCAGTAACAGGCACAGTTAACCAGCATCTCCACCCACCTGAGGCGGTGGACAGAGATGCAAGTTACACGAGTTTCCTGCTTTACAAAGCATCAGTTCTCAACACTCAGAAGGTGTGAAAGTTTCAAATATCTATTTCCCCCCCCCCCCAAAAAAAACAATGTTTAGAGACATTCTTCCTGTAAGAATTTTCTCCAAATGTGATAAAGTTTTATTTTTGCTATATACCTAGAGCATAGAATGGATAAGACAACAAAATCCAAAGAATCTTTTTTTGACTGAGAAACAATGAAAGGAGGGTTGTTGTTTTTTTTTTTTTTTTTGGAAAAACGAACTGAGGAAGTATTTACAGCACATTTCTGTCTGACTTGGCTTTCCCATCTTCCAGGTGTCAGCTGTGTGTTTCAAAAATTGCTGATATCAACATGGGAGAACAGTCTGAACCTTCTGCCAAATGTACACCAGTACTTCACTGACATACATTTCACTCTAGAAGTCCTCGGGGATGGAAGACACATCATCATTGGCTAAGTAGTTTGTAGGCACCTATGCACTTGATGCTAAATGATCCAGAAAGTACCTTGGGCTTGAAGTAAAAAAAAGTGTCAGCATTGTTCTCCCAGAACACACCCCAAACTTACTCAAAACAGATCCAATTCTATAAGGATGCTGGCAAAGAATGGTTGGGAGATACGTAAGAGACAATGAGCAGAAGTACAGTTATGGAAGCCGTTCATCTGCACTTTAAGAACAATACTAAAGGGAAGAAGAGAAAATGTTTAGGCTACAATCCTAAACACACCTAGAGCGCAATCCTCCAGAAATAGCCGGCGGTGGAGCGAGCACTCCACTGCCGGAAGCTGTCGCGAACATGTCGTAAAGCACGTTTGCGATGACTCGGGAGTAAGGGAGGCCGGCGCACGGCCAGCCACCCTCACTCCACCACTGGGACATCCCCACAACCGCCGGAGACAGGTAAGAGATCCCCCGGTGGATGCGGGGGCGGTCCAGGTGGCGAGGGAGGGGCCATTGTGGCCGAGAAGGTCCAGGAGGGGGCAGGATGGCGTCTGCCATATCCCCGTCCCGGCCGACTTGGCTGTTACACGGCCTCCTCTTACTTCCACCAGCTATTTAACTGGCGGAAATCCAAGGAGACCCATTGGGCCTTCCCCAGTTTACACGAGGGAAAGGGACACAACATCCCCTTTCCCCGAGTAGACCTCCGGGCCGCTCCAGAACGGCTCAGAACGGGAATAGGATCTGGCGGGTGGCCCTGGGCCGCCCGCCGGATAGTTAGTTGGATTGCACTGTTACTTGGAAGTGAATCCCACTGAACTCAGTGGAATTTATGTCCAAGCAGATATGGACAGGAGTGTGTGGTGGTTAGTCCATTCAGATGGAGGCATCCGACAATCCCAGTTTGGTGTTTTAAAACTGGACAGAAATTCTGGAAAACAAGGCTAAAAGATCTATTCTAAAAATGCAACCATTCTAGTTGTATTAACCTGGTTTCATTCTCCATGATATTTCAAGGCAACTATGTAGAGGTAATGAAGGTGTTTACATTACCCAAGAGGCAGTTTAAAGCCCAAAACTAAATTATTTAAGGCACAAACAAGCACAGTAGTCCAAGGATGAAGGTACTAATTAGGGTGCGAAGTTTGAGTCGATGAGCAAGAGAAATACAATTATAATTAAACTGCAGCTAATTGATTAATCAGAAGGCTGTGCATAGGAGGGTAAAAACAAATACTTGTGAACAGTAGCGTCACTAGGACGTGCGTCACCCCGGGGCGGGGGACACGCGTCACCCTAGTGACGCTCTGTTATCGCGACGTGGGGGGTGGGGGCGACCCGGCTCCCCCCCCGCGTCGCGTCGGGTCGCCCTTCGGACACTCCGAGGTCGGCCCGGGAGAAGGAGCGTCCGATCCCGTCGGCGCTCCAGGGCCTTCTGAAAGAAGGCCCAGGCAGCGCGTCCATCCGGGTATTTCCCAGATTTTCGCGCATGCGCAGACCCATTTTGAGGGCAAAAAGCCCTCAAAATGGGTCTGCGCATGCACGAAAATCCGGGAAATACCCGGATGGACGCACTTCCTGGGCCTTCTTTCAGAAGGCCCTGGAGCGCCGATGGGGTCGGACGCTCCGAGGCCGGCTCCCGGGCCGGCCTCGGAGCGTCCGGAGGGTGTCGCGCTTCACGGAGGTGACGCGCGAGGGGGTGCGCGCGTCACCCCATGGCGCGCGTCACCCCATGGCGGCCCCCCCGCCACGCTCCAGTGACGCCCCTGCTTGTGAATTTCAAAAGAAGATGGGATGGTAATACAGCCAGGACAAGGAGACAGTCAACCACTGGAAAGACCATGATGAGCATTATGGTATTTCATGACATGAATGCATCTGGGAAAGAGTTGAGCCACTAGAATTTCTAAGTATGTCAACAGAAATTTCATCTCTTAAGGCAGCAGCATCTGTGCAGTATAGCCCCCCCGTATCCGTTGATCTGGTTATCCACGGATAGCGGATGGGTCCCCCGTGCACCCCCCCGGCACTTTTAGCGTCAGAAGCTTCATTTCTTCTTCAAAAGGAACGCAATGAGCAGCCTCCTTGCAAACCCCTCTAGTGAGACTAGGTGCTGCTAGAGAGACTGCAACCTTGCAGAGCCTCTCTAGCACCTAGTCTCACTGGAGGGGCCAGCAAAAAGCTTTTGAAAATAATTGCTATTTAAAATAAGCATTAAAACCTGTTGTAAAGTTCAATCTGAGACCTATGGGAAATTTGCTACGTGGAGACTGCTATCCAAGAAGGAAACAGTCTCACACTACAATAAATTTTAAAAAAACTTTGGTAAAAATCTGAACTGTTTCACTTTTTAAAGTCTCTGTTTTTCTCCCAATTTTTGTCAGTTCTCTGTGCACAAATTTATGTAGAACACATGAATACGAGAGCCTTATCCTTGGTCAGAAGGGCTTTAAAACATGGAGGATGCAAACCAACACAAGCTGTTCCATACTCTTTTTTCCATCTATAAGATAATCAGTGGTGGCGGATGGAACCCTGATAGCATGTGGATAACTGGAAGGCACCAAGATACCTGTGCAGCCTGATCCCCGATACATGTTTTCTCAAAAGTCCCACCAAATTCAACTCTCCTATAAGTAAGCCTAGCATTGCAGGTCCTAGGGCCAAATCCTATCCAACTTTCCAGCACTGATGCAGCTGTGCCAACACAGTGTGCACTGCATCCTGTGGTGCTAAGGCAGTCACGGAGGCCTCCTCAAGGGCTGCATCAGCGCTGGGAAGTTGGATAGGATTGGGCCCTTAGTCTACTACTTCAAGTGAAATCTTTCAAGGCCAAAGGTCTTCATAAACCCACCCCCACTTCTCCCAAAGGCTCCTCTGCCATGCCGTGAAGCATTTCTGAGCAATGCAAAATATGAAATACATGAGAATGCCATAATGTAGGCAAGTGTTCAGGCAACATTTTCGTCTGCAGGTCTTCAAATCTTGCTTAAAGATTTCTGAATTAAGAAGGTTACGTGCTGTATTCATTTCCCTCTCCGTTCTAAGTGCTGCAGTTTGGTGTCTGTACTTCTCTTCTGACCCTATTAACACTGTAACGAGGGCAGTCCTATGAAATAGATGTTTGGCTTCTGGATATTTTCACTCTGCATGCACGATGTTCCCTTAAAAGGCATCAAGTGTATATACCAAGAGAACCAAACAACTGCCAATATCCCATATTTGGTCAAGTGTTACAGCTGTTATTTCCAACGTCTTTAATTTATGAACAGAAAAGCAGTGGAATGGTAAGCCTTAACACACAGAACAGATAACCAGGACATTTCATAGAGATAAAAGTGCTAAACGACTTCTAAAAGCACTAGAAAGGAAAAAAATCAAGTTGAAAGGAATCCAAAAGGGCCATCTAATCTAGGCCCTTAGGTATCTGCAGAACAAATGGTTCTAGACCAGTGGTTCTCAAAGTGGTGGGTCACGACCCACCATTGAGAACTCTGTCCCCTGCCCCCTTATGGGGTGGGGACAGCATGGCGGCGGCGGCGATCCCGGGGATCGCTGCTGAAAAAGTGCTCAAAACCACCGTTTTTGTGCTTACCGGGGCTACGTGACCCTCTGCAGGCCCCGTCAATTTCGGATCGCCGAAAAACAAAGATTTTCAGGTGCTTCCAGTTTCCGCGAAAACCGGAAGCACCCAAACATTGCCGTTTTTCACCGATTTGTGGATCGGGGAGGCCTGCAGAGGGTCACGCAGGCCTCCCCCGAAGCCCCGGTAAGTACAAAAATGGCGTTTGGGGGGTGTTTTTGGCAACTGCTGCTGCTGGCCCCGCCCCCGCAAACAGAGTTCTCCCCGCCTCACGGGGAAAACTTTGAGAAACGCTGTTCTAGACAACTTAAGCAGGCAAGGCAAGCCACATGCTAATTTGTGAAAACTTTGCCCAATGACATTAACGTGTCCATTACCTACATTTACACAATAGAAATCTAGCTTGAGTACCAAGCCCTAGAATGAGGCAAACATGGACTGCATGGACCACTAAATCTAGGGCCTTAAAGGAGATAGAATTCTGTACAGAATTCTGAGGACCACCAGCAGCAATGCGAGGAGACTCGTGCCTGGTGTGAGCACTTGATGCGATGGAGGGTAGATCCCTTTGCCTTGTCCCGACTCTCCCACCCCCACCGCCCCAGTTAAATGCCGGCTTGCATTTTACAGAGTGTGTGTGCACGTGCGCAGGTGACTTTTTTTGTGTGAGCCAAACAGGAGCCAAGCCAGCAGGAGCACTTTGCAGCCATGGCAGAAACCTGGGACATGAGGCGGTGGAGAGAGGGGGCAGAGCAACTTGATTAGTTGAGCGAGCGAGACAAGAGGCATTCTCCCCAGCAGCAGCCGCTCCATCCGCCCTCTCTAAGACGTAGTGTGATTCACACGCACAGAGCTCTGCCTCTGAACTGTTATCTCTTGCAGAAGGGACGAGCCCTGAGCCTCCGTGAGGGAGTCACGCGACCCAGAGGACAGGTTTCCAGAGTGCGATTTCCCTTTGTGTAGACTAGTCCAGCCTTGAAAACAGAGCGATTTCAGAGATAAGTTAAGCAAGATTAGTTTTTAAAACTTTAACTTTAGGGGACCTCTGTCGTATAAGTGAATTGCCGTTAAGTGATTCCGTCGTTAACCGGGGGACACCTGTATACTCTATCTAATATAAAAAAACCCTCTGTGGCTAGGAGTCAAAAGATGTGCACCTGCACCTAATTTTTCACAGCTACCTTTTCAAAAAGTGCTTCCTGAACTGTCAAAGATCTGCTAGTCACAGCCAAAGCATTTTTTCCAGAACTGGCTATAGGTGAGGGCGACATCTATATACACCAACCATGGTACGTTCTGGCAAGGGCTGTCAAGTGATCTACTGGAAAGTTGCTGTGGCCCAGTGCAGCCCAAAGGCATCATCACAAAGTAGAAAGGGTCCCTGGAGTAAGAGTCTGTTTCTTCGTCACAGTGAGTTCTGCCAGTATGTCTTTGTTGAGTCTACCACAATTAAGTAGTGGGCTTCACCAAGATGGCTCAGGGAAATAACCACTTTTGACATATATAGATATAACAAACGAACCTAATTCCTTGACTACAACATAGCTGGTTCATTAATGTCAAGGTAAAACAGGCCTCTAACTTTGTAGAGTGTCCTGGAGCAGTCCTGATCATTAAAACAGGTCTATCAGAGTCCAGGCAATCCCAGTGCCCTCACATTTTTCAGTGGAAAAGTCTCTCGATATCTCAGTGGAAAATTCAGTGGAAAAGTATCTTGCTATCTGCTTGTTGTAGTCCTCAACAACAAGCACATACCAATAACCCCAAGGAGTATAAGCTCATGGTTCTATATAATCCAATCACTGGGGTCTCTCCAATAACCACTGGGGCAGACAGAGGTTCTCCTTTGGGAGCCCTCAGGAGGTTGTGCTTTGACTGCTAGGGTGTTCCTTTCCCAGCCTTGGGAGCATGACTGCCCCCTGTACATTAAAGAACGTTTTGTCGCTTTGGGTACATTCTTGGTGTACATTCTCCTCTTTGTTTCATGTACAGTGCAATCTTGTGTAACCTTGCACCAGTGTAACAGTAGATGCATCGGTGTAAGTGCACTTATGCCAGTGTAACTGCACTTACATCGGTACATCTGCTGTTACACCGGTGCAAGGTTACACAGGATTGCGCTGCCAATGACAAAGCAGAAAAGCCTCTCCAGGACAGATCAATCATCTTAAAACTCCATGGAAACCACATGATCCTTTACTACATACAAATTTAGCTTGACAAATGCATACATTAATTTTTGGTGTCTGCCAGTCAGAGCTGTGAACATATCACTGATAAGTCTATGAAATATTATAAGTCCATAGCCAGTACAAATATCTTCAGACTCAAAAGCTCAAGTATTTAAAAGCCCAGTCCTCCGTTTTGTTATGCATAGTGACCTCTGTTAATCTTTTTGGAGGCATGGGGGAAATCAGGGAGAATAATTTGTTTCACTAAAATGCTTCATCATATCTAGACCAAACCAGTATCACATAATGGAGGAAGAAAACTTTCAGTGCCAAGTTGGACAGGTCTGTACAAATAATGATAACTTGGAAACATTCATTTTTGTACCGGAGGGAAAAAGCTTTACTGGTGTGAAGAAACGGACTTTTGAAGAAAATTAAGGATACAACAACTGTTATCTAAATCTACTGTGAGTTTTCCAAGTCAACCAATTCAATTGAGAATTCTCAGTTACATTATTCTTAAAAGCTCTCTAGAGTTATTATAAGCACCACAACACCATATGAACAGGAATAGATAATTAGGGCTTATTCTATTGAGATGGCATGAATATGCCTATATGTATTTGCAGAACATCTACAATACATGATTACACAAATGGCTTGGCACTATGTGAAAACTAGGGTCCTTCAGAGTTCATCTCCAACAGCAAATCATGGCAGTAGAGCAGAACACAGGGAAAAGAGGGGTCACAACAGAAAGGGATAAATTGTTAGAAAGCTGGGTCAATGGCTGGCTACTTTCATATCCAATATGACAACTCCACCCTCGGACTCATAGTAGCTTCCAAGTCTAAATCTGTCAAGCCTGGGGACGGATTCTCTCTTCAATGGTAGCATTTCGGAAGCAAGCAGAATGTTACTTCTTGGTGAATATTCAACCTGCTTAATTTTAAGACAACATCAAGTTTCGAGAGAGGCTGTTTTAGGCTTTTCCCATTCAAGTGATTCTTTTCAGCCATTCTGGCAGTCATCTTGCACATTTGTTGCCCATTTTTTAAATTGCATTTGTAAAATATGTGTCATCTACAATATATCACATCTGATGCAAGGCTATCAAGTGTGGGTCTTATGGGTTGTGTTTGTCATGTTTATATCCTCCCTCCAAAAGGGAGAGATTTGTTTATATCCTCCCTCCAACTCCAGCGTATATGGGGCTTATTTCCTTTATTAATCAGTGTGAATTTCAGTACCAGAAGGTACAAACGTGCGGCTTTCAGAAAATCTTTCAAAAGCGGTATTTCCAGAGAAAAAGCTTATGTCCCTATGTTTGTCCAAAAACTATGGAAAAGCTTTACTAAGCAACTTCAAATCTGACAAACATCATGCACATGGCTTCTTCAAATCAGAAAGAGTGCATGTTGATGTAGGGAAAGACAACTAGAAAATTCGAGCATTTCAAACAAAGACTTGTGATTTGACAGCAGCTTACCAATAACAAAAGCACTTGGCTCATAGCTCCTACTTCCTATTGTGTGAAACTGCACACATTTGCACTGTACATCCACAATAATTCTGTTGCCTGACTTTTTTGTAGGGTTCCTAGGGAAAGTGAGGAAGAGGAACGTACACTACACAAGTTGTTCAGCATTGATTTGTTTACAGTTATTCTGCTCCATCTGGGTCAACCAATTTAAAGCATGTTCATTTTTCTCTGTGGTGGGCTGAAAACAGAACTTTTGTTTAACCCATCAGTGCCAGGGACAAGAATGGGGTGGTGGCTATGACTCAACTTAGATAATTTCCAACATAATTTCCAACATATTTTACCATTCACTTATTGTACAGCATGCTCATGAAGTATACCGAGCCTGTTCCAGGACAACATATTGTTGACAAGCCCCTTGTGTTTTGCAACACAGAGGCAACTCCCTGAGCTAAGAGGGATTTAACCCCATTTTCAGTAGCTGTCATATGCTGAGATGGCAATCTATCATTACCTATTCTTTTAAGGTAATACTGACTAGACTAGCAGAACCAACTCTTGCACATCTCTTTGTTTATGTGGACTCCAAACATGCAAAGGCCACTGCAGGAACTTAGGAAAACAAGAAGGTGGGATTTTCTACTCTCTCTCTCTTTGAAACATTTTTGGGAGGGAGAGCTTATTTTGGGAGGGAGAGCTTATGAATTAACTGGAAGAAGAATTTAGCACACAATAAAAAAAAGCAGAGAAGAGGGAGTTATGATGCTTGCCAAAACCAGATAAGAAAAAAGGGAAAACATCTCCTTACTTAGCATAAGGATGGCCTCTTATACATAAGCATTTTAACACTAGTGGTATGGTAATTTACTCCTCTCAGCCTCAGGAGCGTTCCCATGAATAAGAACGGCAAATGGTATTAACAGTGGTTATCGTATATTGTGGTTATCAGCAAGTGCTTTCACGATACATAGATTTTCATATACATGTGTAAAAAAAAAATCATCATGCATACAGCCAGAAGTTTTCAAATTGCCAGTAGTGTTTTTTATTAATAGTTGTACCTCTGGTAAAAATTGTTTTATATAAATCAGTGCATCTCATTATCCACGGGAGATAGGTTGCCGCTCTTTACCAGTGGCAGTACAACACCCTCATGGGTGGGGGGCCGCGGGGGGGGAGGGCTGACGCGACACCCCCACGTGCTGCCAAACGCCCCGCCCCCCTGGGGTGCGAGACATCATGCTCATGTGCCCAGCATGGCACGAAACACCCGCTGCGTTTTGGCCCATTTTCAGAGCCAAGCGGCTCCAGGGCGGGCGGGAGGGCCAAACTCGCATGCAGACAGAGCGATCCGGAGGCGAGTACAACCCGCTGCCCAGGGGCCCACCACCCCAAGGCCCCCACCACTGACATCGCTACTGCTCTTTACGCAGTTAGGACCACAGAAAATAGTGAATGCTATCCCCATGCCCATTACTTTTGTGTGTGTAGCACTGGCACCAAGCCAGCATGGGTCTTCCTTAAAACGTTATAAGCAGCAGTGTGCTGCTTATAGCACATGCGTATAGCAAGCAGCCTCAGTACTAGAGGCTCCGAATGTTAACAGGAAGCACTGCTTATATAACCTGCTGCTTACAGAGTTTTAAGGAAGACCCTGCGCTGGCTTGGCGCCAGCACTACACACACGAATGTAATGGGTGCGAGGTGTGTGTGCAGATCTGCAATCCACAGACAAGTGAATCTGCAGATACTGGGTCTGCGGATACAGGACCCCCCTGTATATGTTAGGAAAAGTTCAAATTTCACCAGCTTACTTCTCTGGATGCATGTCGAATGCAAAAAATAAATAAATCACGTGCTACTCTCTTACCATATGTGCTTTAAATTTAACCAAAAAAAATAATAGTCCTTACTCTCAACAAGTGGCAGTTATCTGAAACAAGGATTTGTTATCCTTAAAAGTGCACTTTCAGATATTCAATTCAAAGATCTTGGGGGGGGGGGGAGGAAAACACACCTTCAAGAAAAATCAGTCTGGTAGAGTCTAAACACCTCTGAGAAAATTTGGGGATATCAAATATTCAGCAGATCTGTTTTGGCCATTTTGAATTAAAATGAGGACCAGCGTTAAGAAGCAATCTATGAAGCGTTGCCTGTTCCAGTATCCGAGAGCAGCTTCAGCTTCCAAATATCCCTCTGTTCTGACAGGTTATTCATTTGCAGCTGCTATCTATGGGGAGTTCTTGGCTGAAATAGCATAGCCATTAATATGCCTGGCTGAAAAGCAATCTCCTGAAGAAGAAAAGAAAATCCTGTACTCATAAGAAATATGGGCTGTTGCGACCATGGCGTGAAGGAATGTACTCGTCATTACAAGGAGCGATAATGAGATTGTGGATAGGCCGCCAAAGGTACAGTTGGCTTATCCAGTCAAATATCTAAGTAAATGTTACTTCAGGCACCAAGTCACCCAATATCCAGCATTGAAGACAGTAAAAAGGAGCCAGGCTAGTCGTCTTAGAGACATGTCTAACTTGCACATCATTAGCACTCTAACTAAATGGCCAGGAAACAGACTCTAATAAAAGATTAGAAATGAGGGAATTGTAAACATTCCAAGGCACAACATCTAAGAGCAATTTTGCCCTTCCAACATATACAAAAGGCAATTCTTAAACAAGAAATGCTCCTCAAATCAGGTGAGCACAAGGCATTTTTCCTTCATGAAACAAACAGGGTTTTGTAAACACCACAAATTAATTGATAAGGTGGAATCTGGAATGGATTTATATGCAGGGCCTTCCTTAATCACTTTTCATTCAACTCTAATACACACTTGAACAGAAAACATTTACTTCAAACCCAGACTGAAATATGGTTGGCTAAATCTGGCATGCACAACTGCTTGGCTTGTATGACCAGATAACACTGAATGTGCTGAAATGCGGTGAAGTGCTTACAGGTTGCCCTTCTGATGAACCAAAGTACCAGCAGCGATATTTCCACATGAGGAATTGTTCACACAATGGGCTAACTAAAAAGTGGTATCTTCAGAATTCACAGCAAAACTTTTCAGATAAGAAAACTGAAGAGACTTTTCTTTTTTAAAGAAACAGAACAAGCTGGTGACCAACACACTCGCTCAGTCAAATGCACACCATTGTGAATGATGCTCTACTCCGACCACAGAAGCTAGATTTTTAAATCTAATTGGGGTAGTTCTTCTATAAGAGCCAACAGGTTACAATGTTCCACAATACTGATTTCAAGTTTACCAGTGCGTACTTCCTGTTTGGGATAGATTAGCATTGCCTTTCACACTCACCCACATCCAGATGCCAATATGCATCAGCACATGCAGATCTCTTTTTAATCACCTAACCACAACTGAAGCAACACTACATAATCTCACAATGTAGGAAAAGTTCTACTTTAGCAACAGTAAATACTATCAGATTTAGCAACAGAACATTCTTAGAAACCAATACCAACATATACAAAAATAGCATGCAAGTTTCATTAAGCCACAATATTTATAAACAACTTGGAAAAACATGGACTTATTTGAAACCATCACAACTGCTTGCATGAGAATACCACCATTAAGAATCTTCATCAAACGACAGTCTCCTTTCACAGGAACTACCCCCTCACCTAAACTAGGGAGGCCTTCTTACAACTCCTAATGCTGTTCAAGGCAAAGTTGGTGAGGAACATGGGAACATGCCTTCTCTAAAGGCAACACCCAGGCTCTGAAACTCTCTGCCCAGGGATATCCACCTAGTACCCTCCCTGACGACTTTCCTGCATCTCTTAAAGACTTTTGTCTTTTGGTAGGCATTTGGCCTGCAAGGTATCTAATCTGAATTACTGTATTTTAACCGACTACTTGCTGTTGTTGCAATGGCTCAGATTGTCTTGTTTTCTCACAGGCCAAAGCACATATTACTGAAAATACGAAACATGACCCTTTTTTATTTTTTTCTGAATAACGCAGCGGAGGGGGGCTGAAATTGCATGAACCATGGTGGAAGGTTTTCCCCGCCACAGTTCCCACCCTGGTCTCTCAACTCTCCCCCCCCCCGCACACCATGTTTATTGGAAAAAAACCCTTCCATTGGCTTTCAAAAAACAAAAACAAAAATCAATGAAGGGTGACATTACATGTTTTCAGTAATGTATGATTTGGCACTTAGATAAATACCGGTAGTTTTGTAAGTCACATTTGTAAACTGTTTTTGTAAACTGAAATATAGCAAATAAATAGGTTTGATTGATAAATACATATAAAAGGCCTGAAATATCTAACGGTTTTATACTTGGCGATTTTGAAAAAGGCCAAATAATTTTTCTCATTCTGCATCAGTCAGTTATTTCCTTCCTTTCATTTCTCCTCAAATGATATGTCAGTGAACAGGGCTGGCCAGACTTCCTGATACCCGAGGCAGCAGGCCAAATGCTGAGTGTGTCCAATCCTGTGTCACTCTTGTACCGGTGTAACAGTAGATCCACCGGTGTAAGAGCAGTTATGCCAGTATAACTTGCCATATGCCGATGGACGCTGGATGGACACCGGCGTAACCCCCCTTGGATGCCGCACATGCGCAGTTCGGACATGGGACAGACGCTGGCGCAACTCTGCTGGCGCAGGGGGCATTCCGGGAGCGCCTGAATGTCCCCTGCGCCAGCGTCTGAACTGCGCATGTGCGGCATTGAGGGGGGTTACGCCGGTAGTTACACAGGATTGGGCTGTGATTCTACAGTAGTAACTACACTCCTGATGGGCAGCCCGATCCTGCGAAAGAATCCGCAGCCGACCCAACACAACACCAGAACCAGGGGACATCCGCTAAAATTAAGTAGCAGGAACGTTAGAACAGACAAGAGAAGAGATTTCTTTACCCAGCAAGTAATCTGTGGAACTCCTTGCCACAGGATGTTGTGATGCCGTCTGGCATAGGTGCCTTAAAAAGGGGATTGGACAGATTTATGGAGGAAAATCCCATCACAGGTTACAAGCCATAATGACTATATGCAACCTCCAGATTTTAGAGGTAGCCTATCCCTGAATGCCAGATGCAAGAGAGTAGTAACAGGATACAGGTATCTTGTTGTCTTGAGTGCTCCCTGAGGCATCTGGTGGGGCCACTGTGAGATACAGGAAGCTGGACTAAATGGGTCTGATCCAGCAGGGCTTTTCTTATGTTCTTAAGTACCACTGAATCTTGCCTCCCTTACCTGTCCAATGCTGTGCTGGTAGGCATACTCCGACCAAACCCTCGCACAGCCATTTGACGGAAATATGGAATGCAAGGAAGATTGGCAGCGATGATAGCCAGCGAATCAGAAGGGTTCACAAAAAATCCATTTTGACCTAGGATCATGTAGCGATCCTGGAAGGGAAAATACAATGTACAGTGAGAGCATGAAAATGATAAATGGGTTAATTGAGTTAATCCTCAACACCATTGCAAAATATATAATCTCCCAGTTGGTCTCTCCCCATCCTGCTCCCTACACAATCCAGCAAAAGGGAGGCCCATAATTGTTCTCTGGCTCCAGTCTGTCTCGTCGCACAAAGATATATCTATGTGTTTTCCTGTACAAAATAACCTTCTCACTGATTAAGCTCAGCCCAAAGCTCATAGAGAATTATAACTGGCTTGGATAGATTTGAGAAAGGTCTTCAATCAGAGGAAAACAGTATTTAGAATTGTTTTTGTATTCCAAAGCCTTATGCTCTCTCTCTCTCTCCATAACCTTTCTTGACGGATAGTGACATTACTGTCGATTTACAAGGAGTTTGGTTATACAATTACTATTATGCTAAGTCAGATGGAAAAGCATCATGAAGTCAGTAAGGGGATATATTTTATTAATAATATTTTGGTTAGCATCTGCAAGGTAAATTTTGAAACCTAGACCTTTATTTTCCCACCTGATAGCCAGGAATTCCTCCTCCCCGTTTTGGGCCTGGGGGGTGGCGTCGGAAGAGGAGGAATCAGGCAACAGTTCTGCCCTGACAGATAGAAGTGATATCTGAATGAAACAGATGAAAGAATCTCAGGACATAATCTGACTGGCCCTCTGAATCGTTAAAAAGAAGCAACCCCAATACTGAAGAAACTCTGAAAAAAAACTGAGCCAGTCATGAATAGCAGGGGGATTTTTCAAGGACACAAACACAAGACACCAAGTTTAAATGCAAGCTGGACATTTAAAAGCCTCCTCCTGAATGTCATAGCGGAACCAATAAGAATAACTATTTAACCACCAAATCCTTACTCCATCAGCATCAAAAGCAGCTCCAAATCCATACTCTCCTCCTTTCATCGCCTCCAGCAAAGAAGTCGCATATGTCAGGTTTGGGTCAGGATACTGGCCACCAAAATCTTCCAGTGGGACACAGTCAACTGCAGAATTAGCAGGAGCTCCTAATTCATCACACAGGATTCTCCGGACATAGGGACCCATCACTGCAAGATAAATTTGTTCTATTTCAATACAGTACGTACGGATGTAGTACGCACGCACACACACCTTTAAATTCATATTCACCATGAACAGCAACCATTAACAGAAATGGAACCAAATCATATTAAACAGAGGGTCATGACCACCATTACAGGTTATCAACTGTAGGTCAGGACCAAAAGCAAAATGTCAACAAAATTAAAGACTCAGTTAGAAAGAACCTCTCCAAACAGGAGGCCACAATTGTGGATGTGCCTACATAATTCAACCTAGAGGAGCCGGTAGCATCCAACGTAGATCCTTTCACAAGGAGCCATTTGCTTCGCTCTGTACAGATACAGTACAGTCTGTACAGACTACAATACAGTTGCACAAGGTATTTTGGAGGCGGGAGAAATTCTGTTTTTAAACATGCTTGCATTTCAGAATCATCCTGCATGTGGAACACTTCTGAAACAGGGACACTCTGTAATCCAGGACACACAGTCTAGAGGTTGTACAGTCCCATAAGAGAACTCCATCAGTGTGTTTGAATTAACACTCAGCAGGAGATTGCAGATGCACTTAAGACTGACAGACACCATTTATTTTAAGAATTGTTCTTCCCTCAGTATGCTACTCATATATATATATTCCCTAAGAATGCTACTCTCATTCATATATATAGTCTTGCCTCCGACATGAACTCACTAGGAGGCCTTGTGTATACCAACATTGCTCAGTTTCAGCCTCCATCACTGTCTGTGGTATGGGGATACCAGCACTGATCTACCAAAGCATGTTGCTAGCATTACTTGGCTAATGTAGGGCAAGCACACAGAGCACTGTATTTAAAAATGCTGACTACTATGTGTATAAACCTCTAACCACCATGCCCATATTTTAAAGCAACAATTGATTTTTATTATATTGGTATTTTACATGTCCCATAAAAAGTGGGTCCCTTTACCTCCATTCATGGCATCAATTCTGATCTTAAGTTGATTTGGCCCTGTAAGCAAGCCTCTGATCTCACTGAAGTCAAAAATAGTCCGCAGAAGATTGAGGTAGACTTCCACAGAGTCTATTATCTCAACTGTGCAAACAAAGTCAAAGAAATGCCTAGTTAGTCAATAAATTGCGTCTTGGACAACACTGCAAATCTATTTTACATCAGACACTTTGGGCCCAATCCTATCCAACTTTCCAGCACCGATGCAGCCGCAATGCAGCCCCGAGGTAAGGGAACAAATGTTCCCTTACCTTGAAGTGGCCTCCATCCCCACCGCAGGATGCAGTGCATGGCCCATTGGCACAGCTGCATCAGTGCTGGAAAGTTGGATAGCACTGAGCCCCAGTGACCCAATGTCTCCATCAAATACAGCAACCAGATGCCCACAAGTACATTCACATTACAGTCTGGTGCTGTTGGATGCCGCCTACTACGGTCAGGTTCTTAGAAATTCTAGAAATAACCAAGGAGAATGTCTGAGAAGAACATTATGTCCCACTGATTACAGTGGAACAGTTAAGCACCTGCTTAAATCTCTCCAACTATAGGCAATGGGGCTTAAAAAGGTGCTTAATTTTGGCTGAAACATATTTATCTTTCTAAACACTTTTCTGGGTGGCATACAAACATTGTAATATGTATATTAGAATTAAACAAAATACAATAAAATCAGCTTTGCAAAGTCTAGTATGACAGCACATGAGCATGCAGTCACACAAATTAGTACCTGTTGCTGCATGGTTTTTTTCAACAAAGTGTTTAAGGCAGTAGTAACAAAACTTTTTACCATATACAACTCAATAAAACAAACATGCTTTATGGCACGTTTGCGATACCCTAGACCAGTGGAACGGGAGCTCCACCGGTCTTTGATGTAGAGAGGATTGCGTCATAAAGTTCAAAGCTCAACAAGCTAAAACTAAATGTACTAAAATACTGACAAAATAAAATTCTAGAAACTAAAGGCTAATGTGACCTAAGGAAATAATAGAGGATAACAAAGCTAATTAGGCATCTGCACTGGAAGTTAATTGTAGCCTGAATAAGATCAGTTCCAAACTGATTTAGATTAAACAATTTAGATTAAAGAATCTGTAACTATTCTGAATTTCCCAAGTGACCATGGATTAAAAACAAAACACACTTTCTGAAGACATGAAGGGTCTAGGTTCCAACTCTGAAGATACAAGAACCTAATAGCCGAATTATAACTACCCTACGACAATGTAATTTCATCAAGTATTTCTAGTGTCAAGTCCAGAACATGAACACACCAACCAGCGAGCAACCCAACACTTTTATTAACAGTCCAATCCTATGGGTGCTTTACGGCAGCAACTAGCGTCCTACTGGTGTAAAAGGCCCTGTGACAGCACTAAGATCATGCCACTGCCAGGCCATTTGATGCCGCAGCAGACCCTGGATGGTGCCACAGCAGGTAGGCTGGTGCAGGAGGCAGTTCACGGGCAAGGAGATCCATAGATGATCGGTAAGCCAAAAAACCTCCTGCAGGATATCTGATCGCTCCCCCTCCCACCATATCAGCGCTCATTCTGTGGGTGCAGCTGCCTGCTATAACTGGGCAGGGGACAGGATCGGGCTGTCAGTCTTATTACAACAACTTGTAGACCCACTATGCAAAAGAATATAGTACCCCGAAAAGGTTTGAATTTGTTCTCCAAATCAAATTCTTGTCTTCCTAGTCGAGATAAGTCAATTCTCAGGTCAGGACAAATGGCATATTCTTCAAGGGTTTTGCTGATCTGGTAGATTTTATCAGAAACAGCATCTGGAGCTGGGCCTAGAAGATATACATACAAATAAGCAAAGTGTTTTTAATTTGAACAAGCCCTGGAGTCAATATCAGATTTCTCAATATCAAAAACTGCTGGAGTCAATATCAGATTTTCTTTCCTGATAAAAACAGATTTGACATATAATGGAATACAATGTGGACTTGTGAATCTGACAGCTTCCGATTTCTCTGGGAAACAACTCAACAGAAAGGGTTCAGAAATACTTTAAAAAAATGTTTACAAAAAACAAACATCTTTCCAAAGCTTTAAACAACTATAAAAAAAATCCATGTTTATACCTGAGCTACTTTTCGTTTAATCTGTTTAACAGTTCTGAAGTAGTAATAATACGATGAGCTATAAAATATACATACCTCCATTGGCAACATTAAACTTAACTCCAAATTCTCCTCCAGGCCCTCCAGGACTGTGACTAGCTGTCAGAATAATACCCCCAGTTGCTTTGATCTTTCGGATAACGCATGATACAGCAGGGGTGGATAAGATGCCATTCTGCCCAATAACCAATCTTCCAATCTAGATGAACCAGACAAAAGAAACAAGATCAAATGTGATTGATATAAGATTTACTGAGTGATGCAAACTTGCAAAACGGTCGTACAGGAAAAACATCTGATTGCATACACAACGATATGGTTGGAAGTTCAAGACCTATACAACTAGTATTTATGCTACACTACAGTGAAGAATTAAGCTGGAACTACACTACACGCGTTGCGGAGATTCTGACAGCATTTCGGAAGCAAGCGGAGCATCTGCGACCTCCCGATTCCCGGTGCGTACCTCAAGCTGGAAACCCATCTTTTGAGGGGGCGGGTTTGCGGAGCTAGGGGGCGGGTTCATGGAGCTACTGCAGCCTACCAATTGGAGGAGAGTGGTTGCATGCCAATCAGAACTACCTCCAATCACCGTGGAGGTTATATTCCAAGGCTTATTCGGCCAATCGGAGCACGCTTGTGTTTAACCAATCACAGCTGTGCTTTCTTAAGAAGGCAGGACAGCAGGAGGGATAACAGGCGGGAAGACACTCCTTCTGAGCAGCTCTGCGCGTGGAGGCAGAGGCAGGGGCAGAGGCCTCCACGTGTAGTGTAGTTCCGGCCTTAGACCCATGAGACAAGATGTGCAAGGGCTTAAGATCAATCACTCTGATCTACACGCAGACATGGGCTTTATGCATGGGCATTCAATGCACAGATACCCACCTGAATGCATATTATTCTTATCCACATCGCACTTCATGTGTCATCAAAAAGCCACAGATTAACTCTTTCTTAGATGACAATCAACTAAAAATAAAATCTTACCAAAATATAATAGTGAATTAGGTTTTAACATGGCCTGGATTCATCTGCACATTATTAAAAAGTAGGTATTTCAGAACTATTTCATTGGTTACTGTATATAGCTCTTTAAAATGCAGAGACATACCTATCAGCGCAATCCTAACCAACTTTCCAACGCCGATGCAGCTGTGTCAACAGGATGCACACTGCATTTTGCGGTGCGGTGGCAGTGACAGAGGCCTCTTCAAAGTGAGGGAACATTTGTTCCCTTACCTTGGGGCTGCATTGCGGGTGCACCGGCCCTGGAAAGTTGGTTAGGATTGTACTGTAAAAGTCAATGGTCAATGACTGCGTCAATGAAGCAAATCTACTCAAGTTAAAAAAAACTGATCCTGCGCGAGAACAGAATGCCGTTATGTGCTCGAATTTGTGGAGGTCATACTAGCAACCTGTCACCAGCTAAAAGTGACGATTAAGCCCCACTTTTTCACATGCACAAAGGCCTACATACAAGGTAGAGCTCAGTGGAAATCAGCAAGTCCCAATGAAGATGCAAGAATCTGAAACATGTGAATTCAACTGTAAGTTTAGCTCTTTAATTGGCATGAGAGGACAGACAGCAACTGCCTTTCACAGTGGCCTTTCAGTTGGATCAAAGGGATGACTGATTGCTAGGACCTGTAGCCTTTCCAGAGTCAGATTTCTGTGTTAAAAATAAAGGCCAAGAGTACAGTGCATTTCAGAACACTTTGGCCTGCTAGGTTGCACTTGCCAAAAGCAGTGTGAATCAAGGCTGGGAAGAGTTCAAATACAGGAAGTCCCACCCCATTTTTACAACATGACAAAATTTCAGGGTGCTGTAACTAACCATTGACTCAATCTATCTGGCATTAACTGAAAGACCACTTAAGGTAAAGGTAAAGGTGACAATTAAGTCCAGTCGTGTCCGACTCTAGGGTGTGGTGCTCATCCCCATTTCAAAGCCGAAGAGCCAGTGTTGTCCGAAGACGTCTCCGTGGTCATGTGGCCGGCATGACTCTCCTTGCCGCAGCGTAGCATGCAGCTGGAACACGGAGTGCTCCGCGAAAGACCACTTACAGGGCTATAATTTCACAGCTTTGTTCAACTACTGTTTTAGCTTAATATAGAACTAACTATACAGTCAAATGCACCTTTTAGAATAGTAAATACTATTTTATGTGGTATTTTAAGAGCAACATGCCAGAAGAGGCATGGGAAATACTCTTCTACTGCCTGAAAGAAGCAGCTATTTGGAAACTATTGGAAGAAGATTACAAATGAGACATATGCAGTGACTTTTTAATGTTCTGTGAAGTAGATTATTCCTCCCTTCATGTAAAACCCCAATGAAACTTCAAAGACAAACCAGTGTTCGAATGCCAAGGGATCATAAGAAAAATTTGATCTCCAGCTCTCCCCTCCTTCTGGAGGAGATTACCCAAGGGATTCCTCCCATCACTGTGGTATGCAGCGATGCCTTCAGAGACAGAATAATTTTGCAGAGAGAACCAGAGGGGTTCTTATGGTCCTGGTCCTTGTACTGGCAGAAAGGTGACAACAGCATCATACAAAAATCAGAATGCAAGGGAGAAGCGAAGTTGTACAAGCAGAGTTATTGGAAAATGGGGGGAAAGGGCAAGACCATGAAGAGTTGTAAACTTTTTTTTAATGGAATCATAACCTAATAAAGAGAAATAAGGACAGAGGAAGGACTATGAGAGAAGATTGCAATAATCAAGGCAGGAAGTAATCAGAGCACAGATCAAGGATTAAGCAGCAGCAATAGTTTAAAAGGGACTGGTTTCAGCAATGTTAAAGGAAAGAAGTGATAGGTTTTGACATCCAACTGAGCTTAAGGAAGAGGTTCCGAAACTGGGGCAGCCGGGAAAAATGGGTCTCTACTCCCTTATTGGGAGTTGCAACCTGCGGTGATGGCGCCGGCAGTGGTGGGAGAATTTTTTTTAGCCCTACCTGTGGGTCTTGCTGGGACTCTGGGGAGTGCAGGGAGCCTGCGGACCCCTCCGCAGGCCTCCCCGCACCTCAAAACAGCTCCAGATCAGTAGCGTCACTAGGACGCACGTCACCCTGGGGCAGGGGGCGCACGTCACCCTAGTGACGCTCTGACATCGCAGCGCGGGGGGGCAACCCGGCTCCCCCCCCCCCCGTGTCACCCTCCGGATGCTCCGAGGCAGGCCCGGGAGCCGGCCTCGGAGTGTCCGACCCCGTCGGCGCTCCAGGCGCTCAAATTTTTGGTGCTCAAATTTTTGGCGCTCAAATTTTCGCGCATGCGCAGACCGTTTTGAGGGCAAAAAGCCCTCAAAACGTTCTCTGCGCATGCGCGAAAATTCAAAAAATACCCAGATGAACGCGCTGCATGGGCCTTTTTTCAGAAGGCCCTGGAGCGCCGACGGGGTCGGACGCTCCGAGGCCGGTCCCGGGCCGGCCTCGGAGCATCCGAAGGGTGGCGCGCGTCACCCCATGGTGCTCGTCACCCCCTGGCGGCCCGCCCCCCGCCACGCTCCAGCGACGCCTCTGCTTCAGATCGCGACCCACTTCCAGTTTCGTCCAAAAACTTAGAGTTGCGATAGTGATGTGGAGCCGTTTTGAGGAGCAGGGAGGCTGCGGAGAGGCCTGCAGACTCCCCGCATCCCCCAGAGGCCTGGCAAGACCCCCCCAGGTAGGGCTAAATGACCACTTTTTTCCCCGCAGGCAGCAGCACGAACCCAGAAGTGCTGGCGTCGCTTTAGCCACCACCCCCTGGAAACACTTCCAAGAGGTCAAAAAGTTTGGGAACCTCTGGTTTAAGGAGTACATAATTTACATGGCTTGGTATTGGTTTCAAATGTTGGTTAAAACAGGAACCCTAGTAAGAATTAATTGTGGTTAAGCCGGTGCTGAAATATCTGGACTGCAGCTAAGGCAAGAGAGGAATTCATGCAAGGTTGGGGATGGGGGGGGGGGGGGAGAAAGCATGTAAATCAATCATATGGCTTGCTCACAATGATTTAGCCACTGTTAAGATGGAGCAGTGTAACACTTGCACGGTCCTAACTGCCAAAGAGGAAGAAAGGTAAGGGGACTGATAGACTGACAGCCCAATCCTATCTACGAGAAACGCTGGTGCACGCACAATGACAGCTCTGCTGGTGGCAGTCACCACTGTTGGACACAAACTCAACCCCGATATTATGGGGACAAAATGCTGCACTGATGCAAGCCGAGCACAGCCCAGGCTCCAATGGAACCCTGGCAGTATGGAGGGCGGAGCCAGTACATTCCATTGGCTTGTTGTGGGTGGGGCACCATAGGCAAGCAAGTGCTAAATCCTATCCACTCCACATGCCCCCCTTCGGCCAAATGTTTTTATTCCAGCAAAAGATCTGGTGCAGATTAGAGGAGTTCCATGGGGAACCATACCCATGTCACAAGCACCAAAAAGCACAAACACCCCTCCTACCTCTCCACCCACACCATGGAACATAAGATACAGCATATCCCCAGCAGCAAATCACAGCATAGTATACCCACCCTAACATATAAGCCCTGATCCAGCACCCACACTTTCAGAGCACAAAGTGCATGGAACAGGGCTATTGCACTCCTCTTCCACAAGGGGTGGGGGGACTTTGGTGGAGGGGAGCATGTTGGAAGGGCACAAATACCTCATGCTGCACCAACTACCTCACTCTGCACAAATCACAGGCTATCTGCCAACATCTTGGCCACCAGAAGCTTGCGTACCACCACCCTGTGGTCCACATACCACAAGTTGGGAACCTTTGCTGTAGAGCATTTCACCTTGATCTCAAAGACATCTTCAGTCCTAGTCTATTAAACAGTCAAATCGAATTCTGACTACTGTACTACTACTACTTTCCCCCAATTGCCTCTCCTTGTATAAACCACATTTTATGATAGGCCAATCCTATCCAACTGCTGCACTGACGTTGCATGGATGCATCTCGGTCACGCGGCACCATGTCGGACCCTGAAAAGCGGCAGCTCGAGCACGTTTTAGGTGCAGAGAGGGCCTAGCCTAGGTGCAGGGAGTGCTCTAGGCCATAGGTGGCCAACCCGCGGCACGCGTGCCACAGAGTGGCACGCGAAGGTCTGTCAGGTGGCACTCGAAGACTCCAGCATGCCCCGTTCTCCAGCTGATGATCGGAAGGCACTCAGCTCCTGAGCGCCTCTCCGATCGTCTGGAAAAGACGGAGTGGAATTTCAGACCGGGTGGAAATAAAATGTACTGAGGTGGAGCGGAGGCTGAAAGCTGTTTGTAACTTGCCCTGTGCGCAGCCCAGCATGCAGCTCCCCTCTCCGATTGTCTGGAAAAGACGGAGTGGAGTTTCAGACCGGGTGGAAATAAAACGTACTGAAGCGGAGCGGAGGCTGAAAGTTGTTAGTAACTTGCCCTGTGCGCAGCCCAGCATCAAAGTAATCGAGCATTGGCTTGGACCGCGCAGGCGCTGTGGGGAGAGAGGGACTGCGTGGAGTAGGTAGCTCACGTGGAGCTCAGCCTGAATTGCAGACCGGGTGGAAATTAGCGGCTCTGAACAAATGGAGCTCGGATATGTGTGTGGAGAGAGAGAGGCAAGGTAAAAGAGCAACTTTTGTCTGCAGAAGTGAGCTGACCAGCTTCTTGGTTACAGGTACTTGCAACAGCCCAATTCCGTTCCTCCTCTTCCTTCTTGCCGGGAGTTTTGTCTGACCCGGTTAAGAAGCACGTCTTTCCTCCTCTCCTCTCCCTCCTTTCAAGAAGCACGTCTTTCTCCTCCTGCCTTTGCCCCAGCAGAGCTGCACACAGTTTCCCCCCTCCCCACCTAGAAACTACACAGGGTGTAAAAATGGAGCACTCCCCCCCTCTCTCTCTCTCATGTTTGTGTGTGTGTGCTGTCTGGAGAGGCAAACGTTTTCCTACAGAAGTGCACTGGCCAGCCTCGTTGTTGCAAGAGCCCAATCCTGGGCATGTGATGCACTCCATTCCTCCTCTCCTCTCCCTCCTTTCAAGAAGCACGTCTTTCTCCTCCTGCCTTTGCCCCAGCAGAGCTGCACACAGTTTTCCACCTCCCCACCTAGAAACTACACAGGGTGTAAAACGGAGCACTCAGCGCTCGCGCTCGCGCTCGCGCTCTCTCTCTCTCTCTCTCTCTCGTTTGTGTCTGCTGTACTATGTTGTCTGCTGTGCTATGTTGCAAAGACTTTATACACTTTGTACATAAGGACAATTTGCAACCTGCAAATTCAAAAGTGGCATTAAAATTTTATAAATTACATTTTCATTGTGAGTTACGAACATGTTCATTGTTATGTGCTCTAAGAATATGATACTAAACTGAACGTAATTGTGTTTTTATTTAAACACTTCGTTTAATTTATTTATTTTTGTGGTACGCCCAAGATACAAAAAATCTAAAGGTGGCACATGCCATAAAAAGGTTGGCCACCACTGCTCTAGGCACAGGAAATGACCCTTCCATCCTCCTTTGTTTGTGCCTTACCTTTCCAAGCTCCGGCATGGCCCTAAACCCTGAAGTAAGTGCCAATCACATCATCGACACTTTCTTCTTGTGGTACGCAGCCAGCCGGTGGCCCACATAGGTGGTACGTAGGTCGGAAAGGTTGGGAACCTCTGCTCTACAGGGATTACTATTACCATTCAGAGAAAGGCCTTTTTCAGTCCACTTTTCTTTCTATTCTTTTTCTTGCTAAAGCACAAATCCAACAGGCACTGATTGACCTCTCTGACTTTAGTACTCACTCATATAAAATACATATCTAGCTTCCTTCTTCCCCTAGGCAATAGCAAAAACTTAATTGCTTATCAGGCAAAGAAAGAAGCAGCATGAGAAAAGATGGTCAAAGTTAACTGGATGTATATCAATTTACCTCTTAACTAAGCAAACAAATCCAAAGATAACGAGGTGTTGCAACAGGATAAGAGACCATGTAAACAGGCTTTGAAACATGATACATAGCTGATTCTAGTTACTGAGACCTGTCAGCTTGATAAGTTAATCTTTTTTCCCTACTAAGTGGAGAAGTAACACAAACTCATCATCCTTTGATCTGAAAATCAGGCAAGTTCAGAGTTGTCTCAAATCTTTTAGTGTGTAAAGAAGTGCTATAGCAACTATAACGTTTATTCTTTCCAAGAACCTGCATCTGATTAAAAAATAAAATACTGTGAATTGTTCTGCAGTCGTTTTTTTTTCCTTTTATGGCCTCTTTTTTTTGTCAGTGAAGCTGCTTTTGAAATCATGCCACTTGCCTATTATACTGCTGTCTTCACTCAATCCGGGCTGCCAAATTGTGCTAAAGGGTGGAGAAAACGTACCGAATGTCTTGACTGATTGCCACAAACTTTCTGTTACTCTTTCCCATAGTTTACTTAGGCAAACGTTTTTGTGGCAGAAACCATATTTACAATCGTTTGCGTCTTTCCCTTAAAAAGAACGAAGCATGCAGTAAGGCTCATATTTTACAGCAACAATCAAGATTTGGGAGCCATGTATGCAACAGCATTTAAGCAACATTTCATGTGTATAACCACATGTCCTTACCAAAGCAAATGTGAATAGGATTGTATCGCTATATGGACAATTGGTCTATAACCCCTATATATACTACTGGGCAGTAGCAAAGAGGAGAAATGTTTATGAGCTTGGCTGGACAGAATGGGTGAAGAGGAGCTGTTACAGAGAAACAGAGTCAGGACAACTGGGAAAGACGACAAATATAGAAACTGGGCTAAAGCAAAAACAGTTAAAAGATCATGATAGCTCTGTGAAATCTCCAGGCTGAACAACAATGTGCTACTGAGGGCAACTTACTAGCAGGTGCCAGTGTGGGAAAGGGCTGTCACATTCATGGAAGCACCTGGTGGCTGGTGCCTGTGCAAAGCAAGATGCTGGAACAGATGAATCATTATCTAATTTAACAGGGCTCTTCTGGAATATGTGGGAAATATCTTGTGAGAACACTAACTTGTGGTCCAAAAAACTGAGTAAATAAATTAGGCCTACTTTTCCAAGAAACCAAAGCTGTTTGCAGAAGATTACCTACACACCAGGGACGTGCAGTGCGGAGGCAACAGGTGAGGAAGAACCATCCCGTCGTCGTCCACTGAAAAAAGCCACAGCCTAACCCTGTGATTGCACATGCCACTCGCTTGCACCCGAGTAAGCGGGTGGTGCGCAAGTGCAATGTCAGGGTTAGGCTGCAGCTTTTTTCGGTGGACGATGACAGGGTGGTTCTGCCTTGCCTGCCGCCCCCACACCGCACATCCCTGCTACACACATACAGTCTAACAAGAGTGTGCAATTAATTGCTATACCGCACTGACAATTGACTTTACGGCTATTTATTTAAAATTTCTACCCCACCTTATCCTATGCCAAGGCAAATGAGAAAGAAGGTTATGAGGCACATCTAACCTGTTAAATCAAGGATTCTTATCTTGTGGGGCCTGCATCCCTAGGAGCATCTGAAGGTGCTCCAGAATTAAGGAAAAAGGTTTGCTTTGATACACTTTTTTTTATTATTTTGAGAAGGGCAATTGTTTTAAAAGTTTTGAATTTGGCCCCGGCTACTGACAGAGGAGCTGTATATAACCAGCTGCATGCTACACGCTACGGCAAGGAGAGTCATGCCGCTGGCTCTTCGGCTTTGAAATGGGGATGAGCACCACACCCTAGAGTCGGACACGACTGGACTTAATTGTCAGGGGACACCTTTTACTGACAGACCCACAAAAGCCAACAACGTATTTTCTTACTGGCCCCAGTATTTAATTGTTTTCAGCTGTTCATCACTGCTTAAAAATCCCTACTGAAAAGATATCTAAAAGTCAGCCACACTCATGTGCGTGCATATTTTCAACATTGCTTTTCATCAAGACAAAGGTTTGGAATCAATTAGATGCAAGACATGATATGCTTATCAAGAACTACTCCATGAATTAAACTTTTAATTGAGAGGAAGAAACCACAGCCTCCTCATTGATTATCCTTGCAAGTGTTTTGATGTCTTCAAATTCTATGAAGTGAACAATTTTTTTATGATTGAAATTTAATGGGTTTTTTTTAAAGTTCCACTTTTTACTGATTTAATTTGTTTTTTTGTTATTTTTCTGAAATTGCATTTGGCAAACAAATATATTTGGGCAGGTGCTTGAGCAGTTCAAAATTCTTCTGGGGGGTGTCAGAGGCACAAACGTTTAAGGACCTCTGCAGTAGCTTAAATTAGGAGAAAAAAGTGAGTCTTATACTCAGACCAATACGGTATCTTGATGTTGTCCCTACAATAACCTTGTAAGGTGTTACTATCCCCATATCGCCGCTGGGGAGTGGAAATGAACAGGCTTCTCTAAGGCCACCTAGTGAATTCATAGCAGTCTGAGATTCAAATTAGGGAGATCCCAATTCACAGCTTGACCTTTTAGCCACCAGTTCTCTGTTATATCGCTATATGGTTTCTTTATGTGAAAGGACATTGATTTAATCATGCAATTCCCCCACTGCAGTGGTATATTCCCAGACAAGCTGTATCCTGTCCTTTTAATCAACATCCATTGGTTTGTCGAGATAGCAAAAGACATATGAGTGAAGCTCATCTCTCAGCATCTTGGGACATATTGTTTAATATTGTGTAGACCACAAACTGCACACATTTAGATGTGTTCTTCTAGGTGTGCATGTTTTGTCTCAAACACAAAACTGACCTATATATTTTGAAACATAGCTGGCTCTTAAAATTGTCTTGATATTTAATAAATCTCCACTGGAAAATAAAACCAATTCCGTTTATCAGTTTGCAGTTAAAGCTCACTTAACAGCTTTCCAACATCAAATTTAATATATTATGCAGTCACTTAAGATTCTGTACTTTATTACATTCCAACAGTCACTTTGCATTTCACATCTGTCTTAGGACAAAAACCATAACTTTGAAGCAAACTGTTTGAACCTTGCCAGAGAACAGCTTTCCCTAGCAAATATTTTGCCAGAACACATTTCAAGTATTACTACTCCAGGCAGCTGTGCATTTCAGACAATTCTCTAGATTAACATGGAGTCACTTAACATTTTGTTTTTCTTTTTTAATTCTGCCAGGTAATCTTTCACATGTTGCAATCAATTGAGTAACAACACATGAAGACAAGTAGATTAGATCTTGGCCACTGCAAAGCCTTTGCTTTTGTATCCTTTACTATGGCTTTCATCTTTTTCCTCATTATAACTGAATGGCAGAGGTCACTGAAGCCGGCCCGAAAGTAAATACTGTATGTACAGGAGGGTTCTGAAAAATGTCTATATTTTTTACAAGAACAAGCTGGCAGTCCAATTCTAGGAAAGGCTGATCTCCAGTACAAGGGGTCCCCATTTTAAGTTTCTCTAAGTTTTTCCATTCAAATCCTAAACTTTTCCCTCAACTTTTGAGGAATTCCTAGGGTCCTTTATTGCTTTAGCCCCACCCACATCTCTTCTTACCCCGCTAAAATCTTAAAGGAACATCCACGATATTTAGATGTTGCCCTTGCTAGCCTGCATGCTCTTCTTTCTCCTCCCCACACCCTCCAAGCTCTCAAAGGGTCATCATTATTTATTACAGTATTGTTATACCGTTATTACTGTTTTTGTTGCTGCTGCAGTTAATTGGAATAACAGAGAGAATAACCCGCACCCGCCCACTTCACTTACCTCTCCGCCTAGGCATCGAGTGCGGCCATCACTTCCTTAATGACCGCAGAAGGAATGCTGGGCTCTCAGCACTCCCTCCACAGGCATTAGAGGCAGCAGTGGTGGCAGCACTGGACACCAAGAGGAAGTTGAAGAAGGCTTACCTCTCTCTCCCTGCACTCCTTCTGCGACTATTAAAAGAAGCTGCGGCAGTGGCAGTATCGGACACAGAAGAAATGAAGTAAGCCCTCTTCAACCACCTCTGGGTGACTAGCACTGCCGCCACCAATTCCACCTCTAATGCCAATGAAGGGAATGCCCCTCCTCCTCGGATGACTACAGGAGGGCATGGTGGTGTCCTAGAATTCCCTCTGGGCCCGTCAGGGGAAGCTGTGGTGCTGCTGGATACTGAGGAAGAGAAGCCCAAACTCTTGCCTTAGATTCAAGCCCCTCATTTACCTCGCTCCCTCAACATCCATCATCACTGCTGCCGCTGCCACCTCCTCCAACTGCCAGCCCTCCTCTGCAGCCAAAGGGGGACTACTGGACACCAAGGGAGCAAGGAAAGTTAAGTGGAGAGAGCCTGGGGTGGGGTTGCTTCTCTCCCTCTGCATCAAGCACCACGGCCACCACTTCCTCTAATGGACGTAGAGGGAATGCTGGGCTCCCTCTGCTGCCAATAGAGGAGGAGGTGGTGACAACAGCAGTGTTGGACGCCAAGGGGGAGAGGTAAACCCTCCTCATCCTCCTCTCAGTGCCCAGCACTACTGCTGCCGCCCCCTCCTCTGATGACATTTCTTCTGCAACACAGAAGCCCCCCCCCAGACTCTGCCTTAGAGGTAACTCCCCGAGTATCTTGCTTCCTCAGCGTCCAGTGCTGCTGCCACCTCAAATGGCCACAGAGGGAATGCTGGGAGTCCAGCATTCCCAGCATTCCCTCTGCTAGCAGCCAGAGGAAGAGAAGGAGGAGGAGGACCTGGCAGCACTGGATGCCGAAGAAGAGAGGCAAGCCTTCTCCATCCTCTTGTCACACACTACTACAGCATGAGAAGAGGATGGAGCCAGTCTGGACTCCATGGAGGCGACAGGCTGGGAGAGGCAGCAGATGAACATGGCGTATCCCCCACCAACTCACTGCTTCCTCCAATTCACTATCTGACATAAAGTTCTCAATTCACATCTTGGATGAACTGCCCCTGCAAGGGGGTATACAAACATTGATACACGTTCAGGACTGCATGCCATTCTCTACAGTCCCTATCTCTACCTTATTCCATTGTTTCTAATGGGAGTAAATTTTCCTCTTTAAGTTCAACATGGGCATGGAAGTACATACAGTTCCCATTAACCCCTATTTGTTATTTCTTATGGAGGAAAATTCTCCTTTATGAGTCATGTTGCTATGTCCAAGCTTTCCCAGTACCTAACCCTGTCTTATAAAGCGGGGCCCCTGTAGTCACTAATGCCCCAAGACCTCACAAATGCTACCTATAGGCAGAATCGTTTTATTATTAGGCAAACCTAGGTAGATCCTTGTAGGGGAGCTGCAGATTTGCTGGAGCAGCAGACGTGTGGGAGATTCTGTGCTGATACACTTGCACCTGGAGCTCAGAAATTACACACCAAAGAAAAGACCAAGAGCCCGATGTTGTAAGGGTCAAGCAACAAAACGAAATAGGGAAAGAATCTGTTAGGCACAGGGCCAAGTATGCTGTGTGAGCAAGCAGCGACAGTCCATCATATTCCCATCTAGCTGCAAAGCTCTTAGGTTCTTTCCAAAACAGGAAGCAAGATAACTTCTCTCCTTTCCCTGTTCCTCCAAAGACCTCTCTAAATCCTACCAATTTCCAGCCCAACCTTCTGATAATCTGAGAGTCCTATAAAAACCTTCCTGGGTAACACTGGGCCCAGTCCTGGGCATTCTGTTAGTGATCTGAAGAGTCCTGTTTGCCCTTGCTTACCTTGACATCCATCACTCCCTGTCTGCACCTTGCCCTCTGCAATGGACCACTTCCCATACTAACTTCAGCATATGCTTACTTGACAAGGTTAGTTCAACTTAGAATCTCATCAGCTGAACACAGTACCCCATGTGGGTGGGGTACTTTATTACAGAAGCATGGACGAGAAGAGGAGGGGTTTTTGTGTTTGTTTGTTTTTTTGAATTTTGGAGCAAGCAACTAGTTGGCAAAACTGAGGTCACTGAAAGCGCAAGGAAAGCTGTAGGAGAGCATCATCATGTCTTGGAAGATGGGATGGACAATAGCCAATCACCCGGAACACAAGGAAAGATTTTAATATTTTGTTGTCAGTTCCAAAGTGCCTAAAGAAATCCAGCCTGCCTACAAGAATCTTACCTTGTCTCACAAGAACATATCAACCATCAAGCTTGGTTTTGACTCTGGCTAGGCTCAGTAAAACTCCTAAACTAGCTTGTGGAAAGAACATCCACCACACGGTAATAAAAATAGGAGGATCTACGGTAGATTTCCAGATGTTATTCTCTTAAGCTTCCCATTCCCAAAATATGCATAATCAAAAATCCAGTTGTTCATAGTCTGTAGCTGTGCTGTCCATTCTCTCTACATAGAGGATGATAAGGAACTAACCAAACAAAAAAAAATAATCAAGACACTGTCTCAGCAGAACAGACTTTGGGCCCAACACGTTTTCCTACCAATACAGTTCTGTTTCCATCACACTCTTACAGTAAGTCCACCATCCACTTGATAGTAGGATAAAGTGGGCAAATAAGTAGGTAGGTAGGTGTAAAAGATGCGGTAGATGGTAGGGTGAAACACAGAGAAGACAAGACAATGACTGGTGTAAACCTAAAGACTCCAGGGTGGCAATGTAATATATAGAGGAAACCAGTGAACTCAAATTTAGCGGCTAAATGGGTGGGACAGTAGCAAGTGGGCATAAAAATGTTACATGGGTGCACAGATGGGACACACGACGGATCAGTGTGTGAAGGGTAAAGGAACAATTATACTAGATGTATAAGATAGAGACATAAATAGTACAGGGATTTAGTAACCACAGGGAGGGTGGAGAGCAGGAAAACAAAAGCAGAACTCAGGGAACAAATTCTTGGGATAAGTGAATGCAGAGGCATTCCCAACATAGCCTCCATCTCCTGTAAAAGGTGCTGCACCTATCACCTCACTTTGGTGGTAAGTTCACTGAATTTGTTCCTCATATTAGGGCAAAAAAAACACATTTCACTGTTCCTATTCTGCTAGCAGTGTACCAACTTTCTTGCATAAATCCTGGATTTAGCAATTTTCCTTGAGGACACAGAGGTGGCAAAATGGATTACTTTGACACAATGAAATGCATACAGATTTAATGTATCTACAATAGGTGTTTTCACATAGGTTTCTTGTTGTAGGAATAGGAAAAATCTACTTTTTGAACTTAGATCTTCCAAAAAAAAAAAATGCTCTGCTCACTCTCTACCCTACTATCAGGAACTGTTTTCTAACATTAACATAAAACAAATACAACAGAAGTTGTCAGACAAACGTTTAGCAGTGCAAATCAGTGGTGTGCTGAAGAGTTAGTAAGCAGGGTATCAAAGGACTTGATCCATGAAAGCAAGAACTATGGTGGAGGAACATGGTTCAGTGAATGGGAGCAACAGAGCATCGTGGTACGGAGTGTGGAGTACATGCCTGGCCACCGGGAACCCCTCTTTCAGAGGGGAAAGGTCAGGTGGCATATACATATGTTAAATAAAGTGATGCTTTATGAGTGAGAAGAATAAGGGCAAGTGTGGGACGTCCAGGGACAGCAGCATGGGATGTCACAAGAGCCACAGAGCCACACTCCAGATCACATCGCTTCGTTCTGCGCGATTTAATCGAAAATAACTACCCTCCTCTGGTTCTATAGTCACAGCTATTACAGCGAGTTAATTAAAAAGGTCTTCACATCGCCATCCACAGCCACGTCAATTTCCCCCCTGCCGACGTGAGAAAGTCACCAATCGCGCGAAAGAGCGCTGGCGCAGGGCCGTCCTTACCCCGTTGGCGGCCGCCATCTGCACCACCACCTCGATGGCCGTCCTGCTGAAGTACCTGCCGTCGCTGCCCACCACCATGGTGCAGCCCTGGCGGTCGCGCAGGTCGATGGACGAGAGGACGCTCTGCACAAAGTTGGGCAGGTAGTTGCGCTGGCTCTCAAAGACCGCCGTGGGTCTCCTCAGCCCCCCGCCTCCCGTCGGCTTCTGGTCCTCGTAGGGGACTGTTTGCACGGTGAGCACGGGGATAGGGCTGCCCTCCATGGCGGCGGCCGCCGACCGGCGACCTCTCCCGGACTCGGACTCTTCTTCTCTCTTCTTCCTTCGGCTCGCTCTGAACTCGCTGCTCCGGGCGCCTCACATGGGGAAAGGGGCGACCGACAGCCGAGCCCCGCCTCGCAGAAAACGCTGCGCCCCGCACCAGATGCCCCGCGCCGGCGCCTGCCTCCCTCCCCGCCCAGTCCCGAGCTCGGCGGCGCCTACGAACTGCTTCTCATTCCCGGCTGAAAGTTCGCCGGAGGAAGAGAGGAGGGGGGCAGCTCTTGCTGCTGGGAAAGAGCCTCGCAGCTGCCCTCCCTACAATGCTCTGTGCGCAACACCCAACTGCCCTTTTTCAACAAGGACACGCGCGGGGCCGCCAAGCCCTCCTTTGCAATCAGCCAGCGGCAGCCTCGGCCAATAATAACCCCACACAGCCAAGCGGAGAATTGTTGTCGCTGCCAGAGATGTAACCAGAGGCTGGAGTGGCTCTCTCTGTGTGAAGCACATTTGTTCCAGGGGATCACATGCTGTCAGCTCTCCAACTTTCTATTTTGTGCAAAGCTGCCCAACCCAGCCCTTATGGGTTAAGGGCCTATGGCTAGCCTAGGGAATTGCCATTTTAATAAGCTAAAAGAGCGTTCCTCCCTCCTTGCTAGAATCAGACAGTATTAGCAGCACATAGGCAAGAGCAAGAGGTATCTTCTGTGCCCCCCCCCCCGCATCTACTCTGTTTCTGAGAAAACTTCTTTAATTAAAGCACGAGATATTAAAGCACGTGACGAGAACAAAATGGGTTATGGATTTTCAAGGCAGTAAGTATTCCACAGTAGCAGGCCAGGGTTCCACATTTGAGCAAATTCTGTGTTACTTTGGTCTGGTTTATTCAGTTTTGTCTCTCATTTTTTGGCCTGAGCATCAGTCAACTTGGTCTCTAACCCAGTGTCTTTACAAGTATTCTAAAAGTGAAGTTATGTACTGTATAAAGGTAAGGGTGACCCCTGACAATTAAGTCCAGTCGTGTCCGACTCTAGGGTGTGGTGCTCATCTCCATTTCAAAGCCAAAGAGCCAGCGTTGTCCGAAGACGCCTCCGTGGTCATGTGGCCGGCGTGACTCTCCTTGCTGCAGCGCGTAGCATGCGGCTGGAACACGGAGCACTGTTTACCTTCCCGCAAGCGGTACCTATTTATCTACTCGCATTGACATGCTTTGGAACTGCTAGGTTGGCAGGAGCTGGCCAAGCAACGAGCGCTCACCCCGTCGCGGGAATCGAACTGCCGACCTTTCGATCGACAGCTTATGGTTCAGCGGTTTAACCCATTGCGCCACCTGCTGGCCTTATGTACTGTATATTCATTTTTAAATTGCTAGTAATCTGTGGAGAGTTTGAATTTGTGTGTGTGTGTGTATTTTTAATCAAGTTCGGAAATGGAAATCTTCCCAGGCAGCTTGCAGTGCTGGATATTTCAATCAGGACTAAAATGTAAAAAGCTTCTATAACATTGAGGAAACAAAATTGTTTTTATTGGTTTAACTATTAGTCTATTTATTGATCTGTATTAGTAAATACAGATTTTAGGTCCATATGCACAAGTCTTATATCAGTGCAGTGGTGTACCTGGCGTATTTGACACTCAGGGCGGATGGCTCCCACTGCCCTGCCCTTGGCCGCTCAAAGCCACGGGTAGGCCTGGCCTCTGCAACAAGATTCCCCCCCCCCCAGAGGCCAGGGCAACCAGCCAATCAAAACAAAGGGTAGACCTGACCCGATACCCTGGGTGAGGCCAGGTCTACCCAATATTTGAAGCAACAGGAATGCAACACAGGCACCCCCTTATTGCTGGCACTTGGGGCAGACTGCCCCCCTGCTCTGGCCTTGGTATGCCACTATATTAGTGCCTTTTGGTGGCACAAGTACAACTAGTAGTACAGTGGGCCCTCCTTATCTGTGGATTAGCCATCCGCAGATTTGACTATCCGTGGATGGCCATCCGCGGAGAAGGGATCCTACTGGGGGTGGGGGGCAGTGCCCCAGTACCTTAATTAACCACACGGGCCTTCTGCAGGCTTCTTGTCCCTCGCACCACTTTTTAATCATGTAAAACGCCTGTAAAAAGGAGGAAAAATGCATCCAGAACCAGAAGTGACTTCCATTTGTGCGTGCAAACAGAAGTTGCTTCCAATCGCGTTGTACAGGCATTTTACAAAATTAAAAAGTGGTGCGAGGGACAAGAAGCCTGCGGCGGACCCCTATGGCTGTTAATTAAGGTACTGTAGCGCCTCCCCCACCTCCCCATCGCGGACTTGAGCATCTGTAGATTTTCGCATCCACAGGGTTTCTGGGAATGGAACCCCCGTGGATATGAAGGGCCCACTTCATAGTATGGCAGGTGATATTGTCCCCATGACTGGGTAGCAGTGCAGTAGTACCAAGGTTTGGCTGAGCTGTGGTCTGGCCCTTCCAAAGAGTCATAGATCAGGCAAAGATGGTGTAGTGTAGTAGATGGTTGATCAGGAGGCAGCACCAACGGGAGAAGCCTCTCTTTCAGTGGAGGAGCAACAACTGTGCTGCTCACTCATGCACAGAGCAGTCATCTCTCACAAAAGTGGTACCTACAAATATGTTACTTCCCAAAGCGGAACTTGCAAAAACAAAAAACAACCCACACATAGTTATATGACAGGAATAAAACCCTGAAATTCTCAAAAATATTTGCATCACGTCATATTCAAGTTCATGCTTCACAATAAGACCAGGGTGATATAAGAACAATGGAAGTAAACATGATTTTATATGCTTAAATGAAATAGAAGTGAGAGACCTGCAGTCTGATCCTATGCCTCTTTATGGTACTTTGAAGTAAATTTTGATTATTGCTGTGGAACTTACTCCCAAGATAGAACATTACTGGGATAACCTCTATTGGGGGTTATCTGGAGATTCTGTTCCCTCTTACACCCAGGCAGACTTGCTTTACTTAGCTAAATAAACACACGAGGCATAGGCTGAGTGAAGTTGCAAAAAGAAGTTTACTCACGGTTTCAGTTCATAACAGCATCTGATTAAGATCAGAGGTTACTCTAACTTAAGGATGAAGCCCCCCCCCCTACAGCTGGGGGCTTCCTGCATGAGGTCAGCTGTAAGATGCCCGCTGAGGCTGCAGGGCAGCATGGCACATCTTACCTCGTTGCCAGCCAGGAGGAGAAGAGAGATGAGAAAGGGCAAGAAGGAGGAGGAAATAGGTCAGGGAGCCACGCCCCTTCCTTGGAACACAGAGAGGTCAAGGTCATGGTCTTTTCCAGGTGACCAGATGACACAGCGCCCCCCCCCCCCCCCCCCCCGTGTTCAAACAGCCGAAAGCTGCCCATCTCCAACAAACATAAGAGCCATGCAGGATCAGGCCAAGAACCCATCTAGTCCAGCTTCCTGTATCTCACAGTGACCCACCAGATGCCTCAAGGAGCATACAGACAAGAAGATACAATACCTGTATCCTGCTGCTACTCTCATGCATCTGACATTCAGAGATAGCTACCTGTAAAACCTGGAGGTTGCATACAGTCATCATGATTTGTAGCCTGTGGGGGACCATTGATAGTCTACATAGGGTTGTGGTCTTAGACTACGATCCTGAATGCATGCACAGTAATACCTCTCATAAGACGGGATCTGTTCCGGAAAGTCAAATGCTGTGCAAAGCAGTGCTATAGAAAACATCATTAACAGCGCAATCCTGTGTAACCTGTGTAACAGTAGATGCACCAGTGTAAGTGCACTTATTATTATTAATTAACAGTATTTATATAGCGCTTTTCAACAAAAAGTTCACAAAGCGGTTTACAGACAAAATCAAATGATTAAATGGCTCCCTGTCCCAAAAGGGCTCACAATCTAAAAATGGTGCAGAAGAACACCAGCAACAGCCACCAGAAAAGAGAGTGTGCTGGGGTGAAAGGGGGCAGTTACTCGCCCCTGCTAAATATAAGAGGAGCACCAATTGAAAAAGTGCCTCTTGCCCAGTTAGCACAGGCAAGACTTATGCCAGTGTAAGTGCACTTACACCGGTGCATCTGCTGTTTTACACCAGTGCATCTACTGTTACACCGGTGCAAGGTTACACAGGATTGCACTGTAAATCTAATAGGCAGGAAATGGGAGCTGATTTGCCCAGAATGCACTGCTTCCATTGGCTAGGATAGCTGTCAATCACACTGGGACAAAGTACTATAACAAATCAGCACTAAAGGAAGCAGCGTTGTGAGAGAGAAAAAAGAAGAAACCCTTATTGAACACAGTGGGATTTACTTCTGAGCAGGCATGCCAAGGTTTGCAGTGTAATTCCTAATGAGTTCTACAGAGTATAGCTTGACTTTTTAAAAACTAAACATAACCAATAGGTCATTCAGTTACGTGACATCCTGTGGAATACAAAAGGTTACATGCTCTCAAAAGTGGGAGTTGTTCCAAAAAGAATTGTTATTTCATCTCATTCCAATTCACCACAGCTTAGTAATGCTGAAATACTTGGACATAAACTGATAGGCAGCCCAATCCATGTTTACACAGAAGAAAATTGCATTGAATGCAATGAAACTTTACTCCCAAGCACAGCCTGTAATCCTGCATGCATTTATATGGGAGTTACCACCACAGAGTACAATCAGCCTTACTTTCAAGTAAACATACATGCACTGTTACAGCCCAATCTTATTGAACCCTAGCCCAGCAGGGCGCATGCTCCACAGGTGGAAGCTGTCACAAACGTGCCATAAAGCACGTTGCGACAGTGTTCCAGGAAGTAGCGCCGGCAGGGAGGCCTGCGCCATCCCGCCGGCGCTAGTGCAAGGGGACGTGCGCCAGAGCAGGTACGTTCCCGCCAGGCAGCGCAGGGGTGGGGGCGGGGCGGGGTCGTAATGGGGCAGGGGAGGCAGCAATGGGGGTGCGGTGGGTGGATTGGGCCCTGGAGGGAGTGTGATTGGTGGCATCAGTTTTCCCTTCCTGGTCTTATTTTCCCTCAGCCATATGGCAGGCACAGATCCGAGTAGACCTGTTGCGGAGGCTGGGGCTTAAGGGAAGGTTATCTGGAGGTTCCCTTACCTCGAGGTGACCTCCAGCCTCCCAGTTTCTGCACAGGATGCAGCATAGCCTGCACTGGTCTCGCTGCATCGGTGCACAGAAAGTTAAGTAAGATTGGGTTGCCCATCCCACTGATTCCACATTAGTTTACCTGATGCCCTTTTCCCTGGGCCCATCAATACATCGTTTGTAGAGTAAACATTAATCTTACCATGTCAAAAGGACACTAGCAGTGCAATCCTAACCAACTTTCCAGCACCAGTGTAGCCGTGCCAACAGGGCACACACTGCATGTTGCAGTACAGGGGTACTCATGGAGGCCTCTTCAAGGTGAGGGAACATTGCGGCTGCACCGGTGCTGGAAAGTTGGTTAGGATTGCGCTGTTAGACATTTTAGAATGTAGAGAATGCTTACTTATTAAAATGCAAAATGTTTTCCTGTGCTAAGCTTAATTGTTTGGCAGAGATATGCATTTAAATGTGCATTAAATACCTTAGTGTACAGATGTGTTATTAATATCTCCTTATGTGCTGTATATACCATTACACCTATTCATTAGAGCTTTATAAAGATAAAAAGGGCTGAGCTATCATCTTGTCAAATTGCAAGTGCCTGTTTTGTCCATTTGTCCCCCTCCCATTTCCCTCTTCATTTTGCCTTTTTAGATAAACTCTTGCTATTTTTACAAGTTACTTACCCATTTCTCTCTGTCCACAGCAAGGAGCAATTTCCCCGCATCCCGATGACTGTTGAGAGCTAGCACTATCCAAGGCAAGTGTGACTGCTGAGGGGGTGGGTTATCAGCTGGCTTCCCAGGCCGCTTCTCTAGTCACCAGCTCCCATGCTGAGAGGACCCTGGGTTTGGGGCTCCTCCTAGGTGGAAGGTGAGGTGAAAAAGGGCACCCCAATGGGGGGGGGAACTCCCTTTCATGAGAAGGCCAGGCTCATGGTCGTGTCCCTTGTTCCCTCCCTGCATCCATGCCTGGTGGGCCATGGCAGCTGCACCGGACCACTACAGTTCCATACTGCATTGTGTTCTTATAGTCAACCAGATGAACTTCAGCTTGTATGCGAAGATTGCCGTTGAATCATTGCCAATAATTCTTTGTGAAAAGTGACTATTTATAATCTGCTGGGAACTGCAATCCTGTGAAATTGCTTTCTGGAAGTTGTTCATTATTTTCATGAGAGAAAAAAATACTTTTTTTCACTGCAGTCATATGCTTCTAATTACTTGAAACACATATCTAATGCATTCACATGTACAAGGATCCAAACTGGCATCCAAACTACAAGCTGGACAGCAATAAAATTTTATATCCCAATAGCTATACTCACAGCCTAATCCTATGGGCCATTTACGACAACGGATCTGTCAATCTATGGCCCTGCAATGGCGCAAACATTGCACTGTCATTGAACGCAATGGAGCTACTGGTATAAATGGCCAGCGGCTCCTCGTGCATGCTAGACTTGCCCGGACTCTCCACTGGCCCAGGTAAGGTGGAAGAAGGGGTGGTTCGTGGAGGGAGTGGGCTGCAGGGGGTGGATCAAGGCAGCAAAAACACACCCCAGATCCTAGCCCCAATTTTCCACCCCACCCCTTCCTCTCCTTGAACTTACACCAGCAAAATAGCTGGCATGGTCCAAGGAGACCCATAGGCAATCAGGTGGCCTACTGGGAGGTAAGTAACAAAGTTTTTTACTTACCTCCCACTGGCTGTCTTATCGCCCCCCCACCATTAGATGCAGTGCATGCTCTGGCAGTGCGGCTGCATGGTGTTGGAGATGGTGGGTGAAAGGATTGGGCTCGCAACAACACCGTTTCTAAAGCTACATCTGCTTTCAGTGTTTTATAAAATGATCTTATAATATTGCTGGTTGTTATATTTATAGATTTTACAGGCAGTTGAGCAATTTAAAAAAAACTGCACAAAAATAATATTGACTCCAGTATTTTTTGAGGCACATAAATTATTAAGTGACGGAAGTTTACATACACATAGGTCCAGTCCTATCTGGGCCTTGTGCTGCCAGAATGCTTGTTCCGGCAGTGCAAGGACCTTTATGGCAGTGCAAAAGCCAGACCACTGTTGCACACTTCCAGGCCATTGCTGCAAACAGCGAAAGGTGTCGCATGTGCAGCTCCCAGATGCTCTGCCAATCTAGATAAGTTTTTTTGGGGGGTGTCATGGGCAGGGAGGGGGAGGGCAGGGGGAGTTTCTGAGAGCAAGGGCAGGGAAGGGGAGAAAGGGGTGGATCTCAACGGTACCAGCATGCACAAGGATCCTATCCTCTCTTTTTCCAACCTGCCCTGCCCCTTTTCTCTCCTTAGACTTATGCTAGCTATAGCTGGCGTGGGTCAAAGGAGACCCATAAGCCACCAAAAGACCTAAGCAGAGGTAAGTAGAAAATATTTTTTCCTCCTGTCTAATCTCACACACACACACACAGAGTGGCGGCGCTCGAGGTGGGGCGGAACGGTAAGTTCCACACTGTGCTAACCTCTGTGTACTCTCCGGCACGAGGTGGCCCCGCCCCCTCACCATCGGAGTCATTCAGTGCGGTGAAGGCAATGCGTAGGGAGTCTACTGCACGTTGCCTTCGCCGCACTGAGTGGCTCTGATGGCGAGGGGGCAGGGCCGCCTTGTGCCGGAGAGTACACAGAGGTTAGCACAGTGCGGAACTTATCGTTCTGCCCCACCTCGAGCAACGCCACTGCGCGCACACACACACCATACCATGCAATGCAGCTCTACAATCTACTATGCATGCAATACAGTCTACTATGTTGTCGTTGTCCCTGTCCCCCTGATCCCTGCAGACTTTAGCTCACATCTGGTCATTTTCCAAGTCACCCCACCTGACTTGGAAATGAGAGATTTGGGAGGTCCATTAAGTCTAAATTGGCCTATCAGAGCTTGGGGTTTTTCTCACACGTTTTCTCACAAAAAGAGATAAAAAATAACGCTGGCTGGAGTCAAGTCGAGAGATGCCAGCCAAATGAAGAGGAATACGAGTGCTGTCCAGCAAGGACAGGGTTAATTCCTAAGCTGTCTTTGAGCACAATCTTACCTAAGTACTGTATCCGGTGGGCAGCCCAGGGCCTCCCACAGTATCCTATCCCCACTCCAGGCCGATCGTGATCAGTCCGGAGGTCTACTCGGGGGAAGGGGATGTTCGTCCTTCCCCCCCCCCCGGTGTAACACGGAGAGGCCCCAATGGGCCTCCTTGGATTTCCGCCAGCTATTTAGCTGGCGTAAGTCCGAGGAGGCCTTGTAGGCTGCACCGGCCCGAGAACAGGACAGGGATATGGCAACTGCCAGTCCCACCCCACCCCCGGGCCGGCTCAGCCAACCCCCGGCCTCCCTCGCCGCCCAGACCGCCCCCGCGCCTGCCGGAGGATCCCTTACCTTCTCCAGCAGCCGCAGGGATGATCCAGCCCCGGAGTGAGGCCTGCTGGCCTCCATGCCAGCAGGCCTTACTCCAAAGTAGTTGCAAATGTGCTTTACGGCATGTTTGTGACACTTTAGAATGGTGTAGCGTGCGCTCCGCCGTTCTACAGTTACAGAGGATTTCACTGTTTTCCTCTCCAGTGCTTGGTGCCAAGGAGGATGCTAATTAGTGTAAGTGGATTTCTTTCAGTCAGAGAAAGTTTTAGTTAGAATCTGTTTTTACTTTATTTTGAACTTTGCTGCTTGATCTCAAGCACAGAATTTGACAGTCTGTTTATCCCTTCTTCCTGTTTACTCACAATGAATCTTTTCCAGTGTTTGGATTTCAAACACACCTGCTTAGTTCTTTAACCTGAAGAGAAGAGCAATCTGCTTTCCATCTCTGTAACCTTATCCAAGGCAAACCATTCAACATTACAGTAATCCAAGTGTATGCCCCAACCACTGATGCCGAAGAAGATGAAGTGGACCGGTTCTATGAAGACCTACAACACCTTCTAGAACTAGCACCCAAAAAAGATGTACTTTACATCATAGGAGACTGGAATGCTAAAGTAGGAAATCAAGAAATAAACGGAACAACAGGCAAGTTTGGCCTTGGAGCGCAAAATGAAGCAGGGCAAAAGCTAACAGAGTTCTGTCAAGAGAACACGCTGGTCATAGCAACTACTCTTTTCCAACAACACAAGAGGCGACTCTACACATGGACATCACCAGATGGTCAATACCGAAACCAGATAGATTATGTGCTTTGCAGCCAAAGATGGAGAAGCTCTATACAGTCAGTAAAAACAAGACCTGGAGCTGACTGTGGCTCAGATCATGAGCTTCTTATTGCAAAATTCAGGCTTAAACTGAAGAATGTAGGGAACACCACTAGACCAGTCAGATATGACCTAAACCATATCCCTTATGAGTATACAGTGGAGGTGAAGAATAGATTTAGGGCATTAGACCTGGTAGACAGAGTGCCTGAAGAACTATGGACGGAAGTTCGTAACATTGTACAGGAGGCAGCAACGAAAACCATCCCAAAGAAAAAGAAATGCAAGAAAGCAAAGTGGCTGTCAGATGAGGCTTTACAAATAACTGTGGAAAGAAGGAATGCGAAAAGCAAGGGTGAAAGGGAAAGATATAAACGACTGAATGCAGATTTCCAGAGAACAGCAAGGAGAGATAAGAAGGCCTTCTTAAATGAACAATGCAAGGAAATCGAGGAAAACAACAGAATGGGGAGGACTAGAGATCTCTTCAAGAAAATTGGAGATATCAAGGGAACATTTTGTGCAAAGATGGGCATGATAAAGGATAAAAAAGGCAGGGACCTAACAGAAGCAGAAGAGATTAAGAAGAGATGGCAAGAATACACAGAAGAACTATACAAGAAAGATCTTAATGTTCCTGATGACCACGCTGGTGTGGTCACTGACCCAGAGCCGGACATCCTAGAGAGTGAAGTCAAGTGGGCCTTAGGTAGCATTACTAACAACAAAGCTAGTGGAGATGATAATATCCCAGCTGAGCTACTTAAAATCCTAAATGATGATGCTGTGAAAGTGCTGCACTCAATATGCCAACAAATTTGGAAAACTCAGCAGTGGCCAAAGGATTGGAAAAGGTCAGTTTACGTTCCAATTCCAAACAAGGGCAGTGCCAAAGAGTGTTCAAACTATCGCACAATTGCACTCATTTCACATGCTAGCAAGGTTATGCTCAAAATCCTACAAGCTAGGCTTCAGCAGTACGTGGACCGAGAACTACCGGACATACAAGCTGGGTTTCGAAGAGGCAGAGGAACTAGAGATCAAATTGCCAACATGCGCTGGATCATGGAGAAAGCACGAGAGTTCCAAAAAAAACCACCTACTTCTGCTTCATTGACTACGCAAAAGCCTTTGATTGTGTGGATCACAACAAACTGTGGCAAATTCTTAAAGAGATGGGGGTACCAGACCACCTTACCTGTCTCCTGAGAAACCTGTATGCGGGTCAAGAAGCAACAGTTCGGACCGGCCATGGAACAACCGACTGGTTCAAAATTGGGAAGGGAGTACGGCAAGGCTGTATATTGTCACCCTGCCTATTTAACTTATATGCAGAGTACATTATGAGAAATGCAGGGCTGAATGAATCGCAAGCCGGAATCAAGATTGCCGGGAGAAATATCAACAACCTCAGATATGCAGACGATACCACCCTAATGGCAGAAAGTGAAGAAGAACTAAAGAGCCTCTTGATGAGGGTGAAAGAGGAGAGTGCAAAAGTTGGCTTGAAACTCAACATTAATAAAACTAAGATCATGGCATCTGGTCCCATCAATTCCTGGCAAATAGAAGGGGCAGAAATGGAAGCAGTAACAGATTTTACTTTTCTGGGCTCCAAGATCACTGCAGACGGAGACAGCAGCCATGAAATTAAAAGATGCTTACTCCTTGGAAGGAAAGCTATGGCAAACTTAGACAGCATAATAAAAAGCAGAGATATCACCATGCCAACAAAAGTTCGCATAGTCAGGGCGATGGTGTTCCCAGTAGCAATGTATGGTTGCGAAAGTTGGACCGTAAGGAAGGCTGAGCACCGAAGAATAGATGCTTTCGAACTGTGGTGCTGGAGAAGACTCCTGAGAGTCCCTTGGACTGCTAGGAGATCAAATCAGTCAATCCTAAATGAAATCAACCCTGACTGTTCCCTGGAAGGACAGATACTAAGGCTGAAACTCAAATATTTTGGCCACCTAATGCAAAGAGAGGACTCTCTGGAGAAGACTCTGATGCTGGGAAAAATTGAAGGCAAAAGGAGAAGGGGAAGGATGAGATGGTTAGACAGCATCACCGATGCAACAAACATGAAAATGAGCGAACTCAGGAAGATAGTGGAGGACAGGAAGGCCTGGCGGGATATGGTTCATGGGATCACGAAGGGTCGGACATGATTTAACGACTGAACAACAACAACCTTATTCAGCCAAGCACATCCCAGAGAAGGCTTCAGTGTGTTGTATGGGGATGCGTGGGTGAGAGAACCGAAAGAAGCAAAGCAAAGAAGGACATCAGTTGAGATGCATCTATTGTTCCCTCCTCAGGGAACTCAGTGGGTGGGCTGTTGGATAGACAGACAGGCTGACTTCATGGCCTCATCTCCAGGAGCTATTGGGCTGGCTTTAAGCCGATTGGACCAATTGCTCCCAATGAGCCCCACGCCTAAGGGGGCCCTCGCTAGGGCAATCTGTTTACTTTTCAAAGGTAATTTACACATTTTGTTTACTTGTAAACGTTTGCAATTTTGAAGTGTGCTTAGATCCATTTGGTCCATTAATTCACATGCACTTTTTAAGCGCACATTTTGTTTGCTTTCCATTCTAGCATAGAGATATAAAATCTGTAATATATTTTATTTATATCTCTAATTTTCTACAGACCTTGGCTGTGGACCTGCCCAGAGGCGTCGCTCCGGTAGGGGCGGGGCTGTAAGTATCGCTGCAGTCATAGTCTCTTTACCGAGCGAGGAGGAGGCAGCCCCGCCCCCTCACTGTCCGAGCCAGTCCCCTACGGAGAAAGCAGCAGGCAGGGTCTCTTGCCTGCTGCTTTCTCCACAGGGGACTGGCTCGGACAGTGAGGGGGCGGGGCTGCCTCCTCCTCGCTCGGTAAAGAGACTATGACCACAGCGATACTTACAGCCCCGCCCCTACCGGAGCGACGCTTCTGGACCTGCCCCCCCCCCAATGTTTCCAATTGGGCCCCGCAATGTTTCCAATTGGGCCCCGCAACATTGGGGGACCTGCCCCCCCCCCCAATGTTTCCAATTGGGCCCCTAAGGCCGGCTCTGTCAGAACCTACTTCACATGTATGGCAGTGACAAGTTATATGGGTGGATGACATGATCCCAGGGTGGGGAGAAGCACAGTATCACAGAGATGAATGGGATCCTTCTCAGCACTACCCTGAAGATCGCCACATCTTCTCCATACCTATGCCATGACCTGTATGACGTCTTAACCAGTGAAAATTAAGAGAAGCCCTCTAGGTGAGGCTTGAACTCAGAACCTTGGTGTGGCATACTCTCATTTTGTTTAGAAGTACCACTGACTGACTATGCCATTGGAGCAACTTTGGAAGCAATTACCGGTACATAAAATCGCTTAGGGAACAATATGCTTCTCTACAGTTGCGACGATTGCCTGCTTCCTAACTACAGTGTATGCTTGACGGTGCTCGCCTGCTTTTTTAACATTCTCTATGGGTGCTGCAGTTTCCTTCTCTTTAAATCCCTTCAACCTTGCCTTCCAGCCAATCCATTATTAGTCCACACACCAGCTCCAAATATAACCCGGACATTATTGGCAGCATTGGCAATTAATGTCTATGTTGTGCAGGTGACATGGAGAACCTGCTTCTTACTTCAGAGAGTATGATGCTATCACCAGCTCAGGACATTCTCCTTACCAAGTGAGAGAGGACCTTGACCATTACATTCAGGCAGAGCCACTCTTCTCAGCCAAGCTCCTCAGCTTGGGAGAACATAGACCTTGGGAGACAGGATTTGCTAAGAAATGTGATCTAGTTGACACCCATGTCACCAGTATTGCAGCTTCTTGTCCAACAAAGTCTGCAAGAGTTGAAGAAAATGTTCTGGGTAAACAAGCTGTTATGATGAAGCCTGTTTTAAAAACTCAATCGTTTTGTGGAAAGTTGTCAAATAGCGCCACCTGGAGTGACAGTATTCCATTGCATTCTAGTGTATTGTTGTTCAGTCGTTAAGTCGTGTCCGACCCTTCGTGATCCCATGAACCATATCCCGCCAGGCCTTCCTGTCCTCCACTATCTTCCTGAGTTCGCTCATTTTCATGTTTGTTGCATCGGTGATGCTGTCTAACCATCTCATCCTTGGCCTTCCCCTTCTCCTTTTGCCTTCAATCTTTCCCAGCATCAGAGTCTTCTCCAGAGAGTCCTCTCTTCGCATTAGGTGGCCAAAATATTTGAGTTTCAGCCTTAGTACCTGTCCTTCCAGGGAACAGTCAGGCTTGATTTCATTTAGAATTGACTGATTTGATCTCCTAGCAGTCCAAGGGACTCTCAGGAGTCTTCTCCAGCACCACAGTTCAAAAGCATCTATTCTTCGGCGCTCAGCCTTCCTTATGGTCCAACTCTCGCAACCATACATTGCTACTGGGAACACCATCGCCCTGACTATACGAACTTTTGTTGGCATGGTGATATCTCTGCTTTTTATTATGCTGTCTAAGTTTGCCATAGCTTTCCTTCCAAGGAGTAAGCGTCTAGTGTATTAACACTATGGAAACTATACATGGCAGCAAAGACTGTCGTAGCACAAAAAATAGAAGAAGAAGAAGAGGAAGAGGAAGAAGAAGAACTCAAATACCAAGTGAACACCATTTTTTAAAAAATATGAGACGCTATGGAAAAACTTATTAGGTTAGTTTCAGTTGGCATGACAAATGTCTCAGATCTTTGTTAATGTATTTGAACATCATGTATCATAAAATATGACTATATTTTTAAAAGGATCATCTATTGATACTCCTTTTGATTCTGCATAGCATAATCCTTTTAAAAATACATAGTCAACATGCATTAATTATTTGACATACCACATGCCAATTGAAACAGTTGGGCAATTGCAACCTTAAACTGAATAATTTCCAGGTTTTTAAAAAAATGTTTGCATATTGAGGCAAAAAAATCCTAATCATATAAATATATGCTGAATTGTCTTGAGTTGGCTGACTGGGGGGGGGGGGGGATTGGGGTTCTGGTGGCCAGCTCATTGAAAACATCAGTGTGCCATGACAAAAATAAATTATATGCTAGGAGTTATTATTAGGAAAATTATTATTACATTATCAGGAAAGGTACTGAAAATGAAACTACCTGTATTGTTATGCCTGTTATAAATATATGGTGTGGACACATTTGGAATACTCTGACCATACTTGGTCACCTCATCTCACAACAGGTGTCATCACCTAGAGAAGATATGGAAAAGAGAGACCAAAATGATCAAGAGGCAGAACACCTAATTTACAAAGAATGGCTAAAGTGTTTGGGACTTTTCAGTTAAGCAAAAAAAAAAAATCATCAAGAGGGATGTGATAGAGGTTTATAAAATTATAAATTATAAAAGGTATGGAGATGGTGGATTGAAAGGAGACTTTTCTCCCTGTCTCATAAGATTAGAACAGGGGTTCTCAACCCCTTCCTGGCCGAGTACCACCTCCGGCGCCACTATCCTGCTGCGTACCACCGGAAGTGACTGGTGATGACCCAGTTACTTCCGGGTTTTCAGGTTTTCAGAGGCCAGAAAATGCAGGTAGGAGACTCTGGGCAGGTGGGAGGGCCCTTCTCAGGAGCCTCTCAGGAGCAAAAATGTGCCCCCGAAAGCACCACGTCGGAGTGCGGTTCCAGCGGTCCGAGTACCACAAGCAGTCAACTGAAGTACCACTGGTGGTATTAGTACCACTGGTTGAGAAGCCCTGGACTAGAACATGGGTTACCCAATATAATTGATGAACAAGTTCAGAAAGGACAAAAAGATATACCGTTTCATACAGTGCAGTTAACTTAGGCTGCATTCCCATAACACTTATCTGGGAGTAAATCTGATCAAAGGCGTCGCTCTGGTAGGGGCGGGGCCGTAAGTTTCGCTCCGTCCTAGTCCCGTTTACCGAGCGAGCAGGAGGCGGCCCCGCCCACTCACTGTTGGAGCCATTCCCCTGCGGAGAAACCAGCAGGCAAGAGACCCTGCCTGCAGTGGCGTTCTTTGGGGTGGGCCCTGTGGCCTCGGGCCCCAGGCGCCATCTTCAGGGGGGTGCCATCTTCAAGGGGGCACCTCTTCAGCCTCCTGGCCGCCGCCGGCCCCGCACTCACCTCGGCGCGAGTCGGCTCCTTTTAAAATTGGCTGTTCTGCACATGCGCAGAACGCCTAAGAGGCCAAGAGAGGGCAATTTTGCCCTCTCTTGGCCTCTTAGGCGTTCTGCGCATGTACAGAACAGTCAATTTTAAAAGGAGCCGACTCGCGCCGAGGTGAGCGCAGGGCCGGCGGCGGCGAAGAAAGGAGGAGGAGGAGGTAAGGAGAGCAATGGCGCTCCCACCCGGCCCCCGAGCGCCCACCCCCATCCCCACTGCTCTCCCTACCTTCTTCAGCCTCCTCGCCGCCGCCGCCGCCTCTGCCAACCCCGCGCTCACCTCGGCGCGACTTTTAAACAGCCAATATTAAAAGGAGTCGCGCCGAGGTGAGCGCGGGGCCGGCGGTGGTGACGGCGGCAGCGAGGAGGCTGAAGAAGGTAAGGAGAGTGGTGGGGGTGGGCGCGGGGGCCGGGTGGGAGCGCTCTTCTGGGGGGTGGGGGAGCTCGGGCCCTTCTGGGGGGCGCTCAGGCAACCCGTGCCCCGGGCGCCGGGAGGGCCAGCGACGCCACTGCCTGCCTGCTGCTTTATCCGCAGGGGAATGGCTCCGACAGTGAGGGGGAGGGGCCGCCTCCTGCTCGCTCGGTAAATGGGACTAGGACAAGCGAAACTTACGGCCCCGCCCCTCAGAGGCATCACTAGGGCGCGCGCTGCCCCAGGGCGGGGGCGCGCGACACCCTAGTGAGCACTCCCCCCGACACACCCCCTCTCTTAATCTCGAGATGGGGGGAGCGCGAAGGGTCGCCGCTCCGGGCGCCCCCTCAATCGGGAGAGCCGGCTCGGGGACATCTTCCCCGGCCGGCTTCCCGGGGCCTTCTGAGGAAGGCCCGCTGCGAGTATTTATACCGTTCTTTTTGCGCATGCTCAGACCGTTACTGAGGGAAAAGGGCTGCCCTTTTCCCTCAGTAACAATCTGCCCATGCGCAAACGAACGTTAGAAATAACGTTCGCGCAGCGGGCCTTCCTCAGAAGGCCCCGGGAAGCCGGCCGGGGAAGACATCCCCAAGCCGGCTCTCCCAATTGAGGGGGTGCCCGGCCTGGCGAGGCGGGAGGCCCGAATGCGACGTGCGCTTGTACGCGCGTCACCTTTCTGCGCAGCATATGCGCGCGTCACCTGGGGCCCCCCGCACGCCCCGCCACGCCACAGCGATGCCTCTGCCGCCCCTACCGGAGCGACGCCTCTGAATCTGATTGAACACTGGGGCTCACTTCAGAATATAGCTGTATAGGATTGTGCTGTTGGTTCGCTGCCACAAGATTTAGCAATAGCCACAATGTTAAATGATTTTTAGTCAAATTAATGGTATATTAGCCTATTAACAGCTATTAGATATGATGCTAAAGTTCCATGTTCAAGAGCAGTGTACCTCTGAATATCAGATATTGGGGCAAACAGTATGGGAAGTATTGTTGCCTTCAAGCCCTACCAGTGGACTTCCTAAAGGCATCTGGCCATCTACGGTTGGAAACAGGATGCTGGAATAGGTCCAGCTGAAGCCTACTTACAATATATTCTATGTCTACTTCTCCTACCTTGATTTATATTCAAAACATTAACATTTTCACAAGCCCATCAATAACATTTTCAAAAGCCCATTTTCACAAGCCCCCCATTTTTTTTTTAAAAAAAGCATACAGTATTTCTTAATTCATACCCTGTGAGTCTCATAGCCTGCATCTGTGGATATGAATTCATGCTGCCACTAGAGGGTGGCAAATATCAGTGTTCTTTCATACTTCCCCCCCCCCCCAAGCCACATGTAACTGCTTTCATTACTGTCAATTGCAAACTTCTGTAGTAGGTGATATAAATCAAGTCTTATCTGGGATCCAATCACATTCCTCCCAATGACGAAATTTTTTTATTAGAGAATATTACAAGTTTACAAATAAAGAATCAGCAAAATAGCAAATATAAGGACCCGAAACATGGTTACATACATTGGGAATATATTGGTGATCACAAGTACAGAGCATTCAGACATAGTATGCAGTTCCATTTCAGGGGGTGAGATAGTGATGGATTTAAAGTCCATAAGTAGCTAAGTCCAAGCCTAGAGAGCGGGACGTGCCCAGTCTCGCCTTTCACATGACCAGCTGTGTCAGGCCAGCCTTCTTCCGCCGATGGCAGCCTCCTGTCATGGATCCTTGGCGGCAGGGGGTTCTCCTCTGGTTCTAGGGGGTCCTCCGTGGCTGGGTCATTGCTGGTAGGTCTGGCTTCTGGTTGTGTTTAGTTTAAGCATGCATTACAGCTATGGGGTACAGAACCAGAGCACAAGGTGACATACAAAATACAAGTTCATAAGAGGGGTGAAAGGGGAGCAAGACTAAAACCATTCCTCCCACTGAAGAAATCTTATCTACACTCAAAGCTACCCATGAAGCAATTGTTCCAAGGTCACGTATAGGGTGGTGGCATGTACAAAAGGCCATTTGTGGCATCTATACTAATTGGAAAAAATACTGTATCAATAATGACTATATTGGTGCATTCGATGATGATGATGATAGTATTTGTATACAGTACGGCTTTTCAACAAGAAAAAGCTCACAAAGTGGTTGACAGATATAAATCAAATAATTAAATGGCTCCCTTTCCCAAAAGGGCTCACAATCTAAAAAGATGGAGAAGAACTCCAGAAAATAGCTACTAGAAAAGACACTGTGCTGGGGTGAAAAGGGACATTTTGTCCTCTTCCTGGCTGAAAACTGAGCACTTATTAAGTAGCCAGTGTACTTATGCCTGCATCATCTCCCACCCCTCCTTCCTGAACAAACAGGAATAATTTGTAAGTCTACTTGGTAAATGATATGTGTAGTGTTCGGAGGAACTGAGTAAAGGCAAAAGTTCACAATTTAAAAGACATGAAAGGGAGACAATAGAAGATGAGGGAAGTGGAAGCAAAGAAATACTAGTGAAGAAGGTGTACTGTACCCACTTGTTCAGGCTTTGTTACAGTGTTGTACGGGGACTAGGAATTGGGTGGGCCAAAAGCTTCATGGAAAATGGATCATAATTGATTGTTTTCATGATCATGATGTTGATTTATTAAGTCAAAGTTTGCTTAATGTAAGAGCCACATACGATAAACTTCAGATGTTTGACAATATTTAAGAAGTATTCTTAAATATATATTTACTCACCATGAACATTAAATTTATGTTTTAATCCGGATTAGACTCTCAGTTTATACCTTGTAAATAAATATAAAACTTTAAAATGTCTTATTTCCCTTTTCTATTAAATTGTGATGCAAAAAGAAGCTTCAGCCAACATATTTCCAAGAGCATTATACATTATACGTCAAAGAGCCGCGTGTGGCTCAGGAGCCACAGTTTGGCCACCCCTGTTCTATTATTAATCAATATGTTGATTGACGTACTTGCAAGGAAAGTGTTGAACATGCCAGCAGGCTGGGTTGCTTTCTTGTGAGCAAATCGGCTAGTATAAAAGTCAATGAGTGTGCCACTTCTATTCATAGTGGCTTTGGTCATCAACAGCCACTACAGTTACTAGGAATGGAAACCTAGTGGTACCTAGAGGTAGATATATGAACTGGCCCTAAGAGGTCACAAACCTATAGCTGTGCAGATAACATTAAGAAGGAATTAACAACCAAATTATAATTTGGTAATGTGATAGTGCATCCTTCCTGCTCTTAATCACGGACGTCACTAGCGCAAGGTGCGGAGGGCGGGACGCCCCCCAGGTGACGCGTGCAGAAGGCGTGTCGCCCGGAGGCTCCGAGGCCGGGAGAAGGCCTCGGACCGTCCTCCCGGGCCGGTGCTCCTGGGCCTTCTGATGAAGGCCCACTGCGTTGAACATTATTTATAACGTTTTTCGCGCATACGCAGACCGTTCCTGAGGGAGAAGGGCTGCCCTTTTCCCTCAGGAACGGTCTGCGCATGCGCGAAAAACGTTATAAATAACGTTCAACGCAGTGGAACAGGACAGTGGAACAGGACAGCTGGCCGGGGAAGACGTCCCCGAGCCGGCTGTAACGATTAAAGGTGCGGGGGGCGCCCGGGGCAGCGGCCCGTCGGGGCGCCCCCCACAAAGCCAGTCTTTCTGCATGGGAGAACTGGTTTTTCGGATTAGGATTCTCACTGCAGTAGAAATATCTGGCCTAGTTGTGGTGTATAGGTACAATAGCTTCCTTATGATCTCCCTACCCATTGTTGAATTTCTCCCTGTTTGAAAAAAATTGTCTCCATAGGCGTTGCCACTGGATGCGCTTCTTTCAGTCCTAATTATTCGATTATATCCAACGTTTTTGTTCTTTGGCTAAGGAGATAGCTCCCATCTCCATCTTTTTCGATTTGTATGCCCAGATAATAACTTGGGTCTCCTAATTTCTTTATCTCTACCTCTCTGCTTAGATGATATACAATGTTTTTATAATCCTTATCATTTTCAAAGCAAAGTAATAAATCATCAACATGGCATATAAAACCATCTACCGTCTCTGTATCGGGCGTACAAACACTGGTCCGCCTCTCCTTGGTCAAACCCTCGTTGTACCAGCATCTTATCCAATTTGTCTTTCCAGGCTTTGGCTGCCTGTTTCAAACTATACAGACCTTTCTGAAGTCTGTACACTAGATGCTCTCTCTTGCTGTCAATAAAACCTGGTGGTTGTTGCATATATATCTCCTCTGTGATGTTGACATGCAGATAAGCGGTCTTGATGTCTTATGTGTTCAATTCTCATTCGCCGAGAAGCAGCCACTGTTAGTAGCAATCTAATTGTGGAATGCTTCCCCTCTTGGGCAAAAGTCTCATCATAATCTTCCCCATATTTTTGTGAACAGCCTTTTGCAACCAGCCTCATTGTAAAATGCTCCACTTCCCCTTTTGCACCTTTCTTTGCCTTGAAAACCCACTTACACCTTATTGCCTTCTTCCCTGGTGGCAATTTGGTCAGGTTCCATGTCTGAGTCAGTATAACACACTAGTGTTTTATTTTCATTGGCTGGCAGTCTGAGGGTCCACACAGCGCGTCACCCTCAGCGCGTCACCCCCTCCCGGTGCGTCAGCCTGCTTTGTGCGCGGCGGTGGATGTTATGCAGGATTGGGCTTTGAGGCAGACCCGGGTTCAAGTAAACAGGCTTGCCAGCATCAAGTCTACTTTGATCCTTAGACACATTCTCTGCAACCCCCACTATACAGTTAGATCTACATATCCGTGGCAGTTCCATTCCGGACCCCCCTGCGGATACTGAAATCTGTGTATGGTGAAATTGCTTTAGCATGGATACGGGGGTCACTATAAAAACCTGAAAAAATGTTTAAAATAGCCTTCCTTACCTATTCGCTGGCAAACTGCTCTGTTTGCAGGGCTGTAGAGAGTGAAATCATGCTCCTACAGTCTATTCCGGGTCACTCGACTTGCCCCTCCCTTCGCTCTCTACAGCCCTGCAAACGGAGTAGTTTGCCAGCCAAAAAGGTAAGGAACGCTATTTTAAACCTTTTTTTCAGGTTTTTACAGTGATCCTCATATCCTCGTTGAGACAAATCCGCAGATGGTGGATCCACGGATAGCAGGGTTCCACCGTACTGTTTTTATTCTGTGGGCCAATCCTATCCAACTTTCCAGCACTGATGCAGCTTTGCCATTGGGGTGTGCGCTGCATCCTGCGGTGGTGGGGGCAGTCACGGATGCATCGTATTGGGCCTTGAATTTTGCCTTGAATTTTAGAAGTGATATTAAACTCAGGACTGCATATTCCTCAACAAATTAGAACTATCAAACACCGATTAAACTTGGCTGTTGTTTTTAATGAATTTGTATTTAACTGGTTAACTAATAATTTGGAATTTAGGGGTTGCATTCATTAATATGCACTCAGCTCAGCCCCAATCCAATGAATGAGTGCCGATCAAAGATCAAGCAAAAATATATTCATCATATTGTTTTATTTGAATTCCAAACACGACTTCATTTCAACATTGAGTTACAGCAGCAAAAGACAAGAACAAGGGCCACATGTAATAAATATTAGAGGGAATTTCTATTTAGATTATTAAAACTATTTCAAGAACAGAATAAATATACTAACGTCCAAAGATGTTTAAATTTTTGGCGTATGTGATATGGGTGTAATCCTGAGTGTATCCACCCATCCAATTATTTCTCGATCAAGTTTTGGTTGATTTCTCAAAACATCTAAAAGCAGTAGATGGCCTTTCTTTGGCTATCGTGACTAATAAATAGGACATGATTTATTAGGGCCTTGGGTTAAACTGCTGAACCATGAGCTGTCGATCGAAAGGTCGGCAGTTCGAATCCACGACGGGGTGAGCTCTCATTGCTTGGCCAGCTCCTGCCAACCTAGCAGTTCCAAAGCATGTCAATGCGAGTAGATAAATAGGTACCGCCTTGCGGGAAGGTAAACAGCGCTCCGTGTTCCAGCTGCATGCTACGCGCTGCGGCAAGGAGAGTCATGCCGGCCACATGACCACGGAGGCGTCTTTGGACAAGGCTGACTCTTCGGCTTTGAAATGGGGATGAGCACCACACCCTAGAGTCGGACACGACTGGACTTAATTGTCAGGGGTCACCTTTACCTTAAACATTTCACATCCAAGATATGAGTGGGAAACCAACAGCAAACCCCAGCATGGTCCGGGTGATAACGAAAGGTGTGGAAATACAGAACGTCAGCGGGCAGAAACCTTCAGAATAGTCCGTTTCACGTCCACGGAACTGCTCTCCTCTGCGCTAAAGCAGAGATTGACGTCCCAACCAACCAAGGCAACGAAGATACGGCTCACAGAGCAAGCGTAGTGTGCACAGCAGTCAGACAGAGGGCTTGTCCCGGGAGGGGGGGGGAGGCGACAGGTAAATTTAAAAGACGGAAGCTGGAGTTCCTCCAGCAATGGGGATCAGCTCTGGATGAGCTGCCACGAGCGCTGCGGGACTGTGGCTGATGGTGGTGGAACCCAGCAAGGTCCTCCTGGCTGCGTGCAAAAGGCGCGAGGGGCTCGGAAGCAAAGCCGGGCAGCGGCTCCACGTGGCGGCCAGCGGGGGCGGCATCAGAGCGCTTAATTGGAGGGCGGAGGCAGGAGCCGCCTTAGGGCCCATCATGATGCTCTCGATGCTGAAGGAGCACCTGCTGCCGTCGGAGAGAGCCCCGGCCCGCTTCTCGTCCTTCGGTGCTTTCTGCCTCTTCCCCGTCAGTAAAGAGCACACTGCCCCCTTCCTTTCCGGCGGCTGCAGCGCATAGGCAGGCAAGGGCCCTGCAGCGGCGGGGTGGATCAGGGTGCAAGAAGGTAGCGGCGGGGGCTGCAGAGGCGGGAAGAGCAGGATGCTGGCGGGAGCTGCGGGGCCGGCGGGCAAAGGCAGCGGGGGGCGCTTGAAGCGTTTCCTGCGCCGGAGGAAGCTGCCGTTGTGAAACATGTCCTGCGAGGCCGGGTGGAGGCTCCAATAGTTGCCTTTGCCCGGGCTGCCGGGCTCGCGGGGCACCTTGACGAAGCAGTCGTTGAGCGAGAGGTTGTGGCGGATGGAGTTCTGCCAGGCGGGGAAGCGCTCGCGGTAGTAAGGGAAGCGGCCACGGATGAAGGCGCAGATCCCGCTCAGCGGCAACTTCTGCTGAGGGCTCTGCAGGATGGCCATGGTGATCAGCGCGATGTAAGAGTAGGGAGGCTTGGCCAGCCCCTCCGTCGCTGCTACTGCTGCTGCTGCTGCTGCAACCCCGCCAAGTGTCTGCTGCCCCTGCCCGGCAGCGGTTTTAACCTCGCTGGCCCTGGTGGTGGCGCAGCTTTCTGACTCCTCCTGCCGACGGAGCAATCCGCGATCGCCTTCGCCCAAGATGTCGATCTCTTCGTCCTCCTCGTCTTCCTCCCCATCAGAGCCCCGGGCGCGGAGCTGGGCGAAAACTGCGTCCTCGCCGGGCAGGCTCATAGGAGCAAAGCCCTGGGCAAGCAGCCACGGATGGGGAGGAGCTATGGACGCCGCGAATCGCCTCTCGTCCTCTGCCCTGAGAACTGCTCGCTCTTTTATTACCCTCCTTCCGAAAAGGGGGGGGGGTCAGTCTCCTAAAGCCCATTGGCTGCAACCTTAGTGACCAAGCCACTATCACTGTGGTGGGGGAGGCGACAGCGGAGAGATGCGCGACTGCGGAAAATGTTTTGAAAGACTGTTAGTCCACTTGGCCGGATACACAAAACATGCGAATCAACAACACCACCACCCTTAAGGGAGGTTCTGCCATTTTCTTTAAACAAAAATAATGAACAATAATAGGAGACTGGGACTACGATTCTCTCTCTCTCTCTCTCTCTCTCTCTCTCTCTCTCTCTCTCTCTCTCTCTCTCTCTCTCCCCCCCCCCCCATATTTCACTTAATAGTGAAGGTACAGACGGCAATCTCTTCCCTAAAACAAAGCGGAGATCCATCTAGGTCCAGCTGTTGTCGTCCCACGCAACTGGTGGCATTACTGCAGATGCGCATACTGTTTTGTATAAGACGACCATCCGGCCAGTTTAATAGCCGGATGAGGAGAGGTGCATATAGACATGCGTCTGCATCAGCAACAGCAACCGAAGCAGAAGGTTGCTTAAACCCGGTGTTCCGGCGTCATTCTTCTACAATTAAGCTTGGCTTTGACCGAGGTGACGGGTCTGAAACTAGAGAGTTTAAAATCTTGCGTTTCTGAAACCACACAAATCACCGGCAGAGCGCATTCGGGATACCTGAGGTTTGAGATCTCCAATCAACACTTAGTTTGTTTTCTCGCTCTTCCAATTTACAATAACTACTCGACTATAGTAGTTTTGGGAGGCAGCGTGCGGAAAGGGACCTTCATCACTACTTCTAGTTCTTCTACCAACATCTGTAGACATTTGCAGCTGTTATCCCAGCACACCTAAAGTGGGTTTAACCAGAGCACGGAAAAGAAACACATGTGAAGTATAAAGAGAAAGAAAACAAGGACAGAAAATACTTGAACTTCTCCAGAACAAATAAATGTATTATTCCATAAGAAACCTATTATTCCATAATGAAACCTATTCCATAAGAAACCTCCATAAGTAACCTTTATAGCAGGTTACTTTGCAAGCCTTGCCAAATACACCAAGGAAATTTACAAAGGAAATCGATAGTCTGTTGTTGACGGGAGGAGTGAATCTCTTTCTGATGTCAAAAACTCGAAAAAGATCCCATAACAATCATCCTCAAAAAACCTTCCATTTTTCCTTCTCCTGTGAACCGCATTTTAACCGATGTCCAATGTAATGGGTTTTAAAAAAAAAAAAACACGAAACAGCCTGCTAATAAGGCACAAATGGCATTAACACGAAGTCAGTCTCTCAGTTGCTCGGCTTACCTTGCTAAATGTAACCCTCTGCGGGTGAACACTGAGGCGCCCACAAAATAAAATAAAAAATGGCTAGGGACGGAAAGGTATACCCGCCTCTGCGATAAAGACAACCAACCACACAATCGTGCCTTCCGGAGTTCAGGGTTCCCCTATGAACGTGGAAGGCAAATAACACACAATAGCCTGGGCGTCGAGAAAAGAACACACTCGACTTCTGTGCACCTCGGATGCACAGTGAGGCTATAAGCCATGTCTCTTAAAATACTGTAAAGCTTAGAGTTTATTCAATGCAAGGCAGTACAGTATCTTACAAAAGGTTATTTATCGACACGTAGTTTTTCTTCCAAATCGTATTTAAAACTATATTCTATGATTTATTAAAATGTGTTGTTACTTCTTTCACATTTTAAAAAATAGTACCTCCGCTGAGGATCCGGATTAAAAAAAAATTGCTCAAGAAATTATTTAAAGAGAAACCTTCAAATCAAAGAACTGTCTCAGAATCTATTCAAATGTACTGTACAAGTCTTCAGTGATGTAGACTTGAGTCAGAGACTTGATCCACATCCCTGCAAGTCTTTCTAGAAAACGAATATAATTCTATCGCTATAATAAAACATGTACAGATAAATAGTATCAGTTTCCGTATTGACAGTTATTTCCTGTCAGTCACGTTAACAATCTCGAGGAACTTTTTCTTTTTGAAATATTTAAAATGTCTTAATTCTTAGTCAAAAGGGTAAGAATAGTTTTGCAAATATATGTAGCAATGTTTTATTTAAGGACCAGTCACACATTAAACTCTACTTGGGTACATATGTGTACCCAGACACACAATTACTGGTAGTCTGTACCCGGGTACAGTTATTCACACGGTCCATTCAAAGCAGGTATCATCTGTAAACGGTGTACATAGTTTGATGATCTGTACAAATGAACCGGGACCCAAGTAGTCATTCACACGGAAAATGGGTACCCGCTCTATCCGGATCCAGACATTCTGTACCTGGCACAGCATAACGTGTGAACATACGATACCTATTAACATATTTCTACTATTGTTACTTTGGGTGTGTGTATGAGAGGGAGGGAACTGTTGTTTTTTAGGACACTGATCTTCCTAACCTTGCAGTAAGTAACCTGTGATTGAAATATAAAATAATATCTGTCGTTAATTCGCAGTTCAAATGCTGGCCTGCAATTCTCTGTAGCAAGTAAGTAAAGGTGTAACTTTTTTAGCTTGATCTTCAGAATCTCGGCAAACAGGAAACTAACCATTCATTGGACTTCAGCGCTCGTGGCAGGGTGAGGGGCGGACGGAGAACGATAGCTTGAACGCAGTTTAGCAACAGAAGCCCTTATTTCTCCCCGTTCAGCATCAGCAACCGAAGCAGAAGGTTATTTTCCATCCCAACCCAACAGAATTCCTTCCTACCCTTCATGAAGCGCAGCGTCCCAATAATACTGAAGCAGAATCTTCCTTTCTCCAGTTCAGACCTGTGAACAGTCTTGATGCACCCCTCTGGGAGACAATTATGGGCAATTATGGACAATTATTGAATTTGCCCCCCAGCCCTCTCCCCCCTTTATTTATTTAAATATTTTTACCCCGACTTTCTCCCCGAAGGGACCTTTGCCTGTCCTCCTCCCTCTTGTCGTCTCAAGATACACTGCGGCAGGTGGACTTCTTGTATTGCGTAGATGATGACAACATAATGGCGGTGATGGCACAACAATCACAGCAATAAACTCTGCAGGCTCAAACCCATCTCGGCATGAAGCCCTTTGAAAATGCCGACGACGTAGGGATCTTTGTCCCGCACACAGTAACGCTTTTTCCAAAGTTGCGAATCATATGAAATCTTTCACCGGCCATTTGAATACGTGTTTGTAGACTCCTCCTGTCCCGTCGTGTTCTGTTTCCATAACTGCAGCAAAAGGTTGAGAGCTGTTGTTGAAGAACAAGCTGCGCTGCGGGTGGATTTAGGAACTACGCAGCAGAGAACGGGATCGCAGGGCCCGTCCTACACGTGATCAGGATCCGATTCCGAATCGGATTTCCGATTCCTGTTCCGTTCAAAAGCCGCTTCATTTTCAAAGCGGGCTTTGTGATTTAACAGAGATTGCAGAGGTCGCAACCCACATACCCCCTGGGCCTATCACGATTATACAGCGTTACAGTTTTTAAGGCACTTTTTAGTTTCAGCTGCAACGCTCAGAGCACCGGGCTGCGCTTACATTGAAATCAGCGGGACCGTGTGAGGACCAGGAGAAGTGGGTGGGTTCCAAATCCCAGTCAGCCCTGAAACTCACGGGGTGACCCTGGGTCAGTCACTCTGACAGCAACTGCTTCACAGAGTTGTGGGGAGGGTAAAAGCGGGTGGGAAACATTACAACCACGATGAATGAATGCTGCGCTGAGCTCACTGGAGGGCTAGATAGATTAGATATAAATTAAGAAACAAGCAAGCTGCCCTTTGGGCTAGCTAAGCTTGTGCCCATTATGATAATAATAACCTAAAAGTAGGCTTACCATATCCAAAGGGGGACAGGGTGCCTACACCTTTAACCATTGTAAAAAGAGGGAATTTGGGCAGGTGCAGCCCATTATGAGCTGCACCTGCCCAAATTGCCTCTTTTTACAATGGTTAAAGGTGTAGGCACCCTGTCCCCCTTTGGATATGGTAAGCCTACTAAAAGGGTAATAAGAGTCAACGTTCATTTATAGGAGAGGAGAGCGTGGTAGCTGAGCAAATCAGGACGGGAAGCAGCAGCAGCAGCAGCAGCAGCAGTGGAGCTGGGAAGCGCTGAAGTGAAGTGGCTTCCGGGCTGGGGACACACACAGCTGCTGCCGGCCTCTACACAGCGTGGCAACTTCTTCGGATGCCGTGCCCGGTGCAGCTGTGCCATTTCACAGTCGACGTTTCCCGCCTCTTTCTCCTTGCTAGCCATGCCAGTGACACACGTCACTGCAGGCTGCGCGGCGCGGCACAAGCAAGGCGAACGGAAGCCGGCCTTTGCTTCGCGCTTCCTGCCTATACAGGCCGAGTATAGAGAAACGAAGCGAAAGACTGTTCGTTTTTTGCATCCCGCCATAGCAGTGAACGCGCCCTCTGATTGGGCAAAGTTCAATTTTTCTTCTCACGTCTTGCGCGGCAACGCAGCTCTCGTGGCGCCGCTGCACGGGCAGTGTATCACAGAGTCCTGGCTCTGAGGTGATAGTAGCTTGCTACGGTAATAAGATGATGGCTCGGGGGTGCGTGTCGCGTTTTTGCGTGCTCAGCTCACCAACACCCACACAACAGCTGCCTTCAAATAAACATAAAGGCCACGTGCCATTCTGGAAGACGGTTGGGTCACATTCCATGTCAAATCAACCAATGAAAAATCCATTTTGGAACTTGATGTCATGGATTTTGTTCATTTTTGGTACATTTGTACCTTACCATGAGATGTTTAAAAATTATTTTTTCAGATTTTTTTTGTCCACCCGTTTTTGAGATATTGAATTTTCAAAATTGTCTAAAAACGCCAAAATTCACTTGCTGCCATACTTTCAAATTCCATCTACAAGATAACTATGAAAGCTACAGACATGGGACAGGTGTCATTTTAAAGCTTATGGATAGGGCTTTCATTTGATATACATGACAAAATTGTAAATTTTCAAGAAATTCAAAAATATTCAAATATTTATTTTGAATTTTTAGAAAATCGTTTTTAATTTTTTTAAAAAAAATCACACTTAAAGGTATATGTCTTGTAGCCAATCAGTCAAAATTTCAAGGTGGTATCTCAATGGTATCATACAAAATTAAATTTTCTTGTTGGCAGTGACAAGGAATTAAAGTCCATTTTTCTACAATTTACATTGAAAATTTACATTGATAAAATTATATTAGTCACCCCTAATTTCTAATTAATTACCAATTAATTACCAATTAAAAACCAATTAATGATTCCCAATTGCTAAATAATTATCAATTAATTACCAATTAAAAACCAATTAATGACCCCTAATTGCTAATTAATTACCAATTAAAAACCAACTAAAACCAATTAGTGACCCCCAATTGCTAATTAATCACCAATTAAAAACCAGTTAGTGACTCTTAATTACCAATTAATAACCAACTAGAAACCAATTAGTGACTCCTAATCGCCAATTAACCACCAATTAAAAAACCAATTAAAACCAATTAGTGACTCCTAAATGCTAATTACCATTTAAAACCAATTAGTGATTCCTAATTGCCAATTAATCAACAATTAAAACCAATTAGTGACCCCTATTTACCAATTAAAACCAATTAAAAACCAATTAGTGATTCCTAATTGCTAATTAAAACCAATTAAAAACCAATTAGTGACTCCTAATTGCCAAATAATCACCAATTAAAAACTAGTGACCCCTAATTGTCAATTAAAAATCAATTAAAAACCAATTAGTGGCTCCTAATTGCTGATTAACCAATTAATCACCAATTAAAATCAATTAATCCAATTAGTGACTCCTAATTGCTAATTAAAACCAATTAGTGACTCCTTATTGCCAAGTAAAACCAATTAAAAACCAATTAGTGATTCTAATCGCTAATTAATTACCAATTAAAAACCAATTAGTGACTCCTAATTGCTAATTAATTACCAATTAAAAACCAATTAGTGTCTCCTAATTGATAATTAATTATGAATTAAAAGGCAATTAAACCAATTAGTAACTCCTAATCGCTACTTAAAACCAATTAAAAAGCAATTAAAAACCAACCAAAATCAATGTAAATTGTAGAAAAATGGACTTGAGGGGTTTAATGCCTTGTCACTGCCAACAAGAAAATTTAATTTTGTATGATACCATTGAGATACCACCTTGAAATTTTGACTGATTGGCTACAAGACATATACCTTTAAGTGTGATTTTTTTTGAAAAAAATTAAGAACATTTTCCAAAAATTCAAAATAAATATTATTTGAATATTTTTGAATTTCTTGAAAATTTACAATTTTGTCATGTATATCAAATGCGCGAATATCCATATCCATAATTTTTAAACATCTCATGGTAAGGTACAAATGTACCAAAAAATGAACAAAATCCATGACATCAAGGTTTCATGCATTGGTTGATTTCACATCGAATGACCTGGTTCTAGTCCAGACCACTTTCTGTGTGCTGTGCCAGTTTCCACTTGCAGGGAGTTTCTGCCTGACATAGCTCTCCACGGCTCGGCTGCCCCACTCATACGAAGTTGTACTGTTCTTGCCACTTCAGACCGCCTCATGCTACTGCACGTGTACAGCCCGCTGGAGAAGGAAATATCTGCTGTCTGAAGAAGCGAGCGGGGCAGACCATGTGGGCTCACATTTCTGTCCTCTGAAAAGTGAAAAATTTCCTGGCTCAAAGTAGTTGGCGCAGGTTTTCCACCTAACATCTTTTCACATTGCTTTTTAATAGAGAAGCAATACTCTCATCTTCAAAGTAATATAGGATTGCTATCAGTTTTTTTTAAATGAATATCAGCCTCTAAAGCAGGGGTTGGCAACCTTCTTCCTCATAGACACTAGGGCCCATGACTCATGACAGGTAAAGAAAGGGGGTAAATTGTACCCGGTCCCAGGGTCAAAAAGGGGCCCCGGCCCCCAGAAATTTCCTGAGATCTCAGCTGGCCTCATGGAGAGTAAAAGACAGAGCCTGGACCAACCGGGAGGCCAGGTCTATTGGGTGGGTAGACCTGGGTGCCACAATATCAGGAAGCCTGGTAGACCTGGGCTTCAGAGACTTTCCCCGTCATTGCTGCCCCCTGCCCCATTTGAGAAGGGGCCCAAAAGAAACTTTGTACACCTTGATAAAATTCCTCTCAGAGGCCCTGGGTCCGACATTGGGTCCGTCAATAGTAAGAATGCATGTGCATTTGATACGTATGCACAAACCTCCAGATTAGGCCATAGAGTTAAGAAAAAAGAGATGAGATGGTGCGGAGAGACATATGCCCAGAGAATGATGCTCAAAGGAAGCTTCTGCCCTTGGACAAGCTTAAATTCTTTTTTAAGACCACCATGTGCTGGGTAGATATATCTTTTTGGGACTCTGGGCCAGATTATTTTGGGTGGTGGTCCAGATCTGGCCCATGGGCCACAGGCTGCCTGCCCCTCCCCTAAAGGAATCCATTTACATTTGATTGAAAATCTGCTTCTAGTTTCATTATACCACTAGAAGCTTCCAATTTTTAAATGGGCTAATTTGTTCAGCCTCAGCATGCGTTTATAAGCCTGGAACAAATGAGTGTACACGTGTGATTGTTTTGGGTACAAGAACTACACCGTTAACAATTTCAAGTAACGATCAGACAACCATGGTTGTCTTTCATTGAATCAGAGTTTCTACGAACGACAACCATGACAAGTCTCAGAATAATTTGGATATTTATAAAGGCTATTTTAATTTGCTGCCTTGTATGCTTTTCCCTGTGAGGAAAGGAGGAGCTGTGGTGGGTGTGATTTTGAGTAGACAAGTAGGAAAGGGGTTGAACAGCCCCTCCCCATTACTCTTCCACTCCGATCGATCGCAGCCTCCAAGGCTGCTTTACAGTTAACAACAAACAATCAACCCCATACTGTTCAGGGAAAGAAACAGCCATCATGTGCAACATGTAGTACGGCCCTTCATTGTGTCTCCGCTGTCACGTCCTCACACTGAACTACCACTATATGCTTGCCAAGCTCTGCAACCTGCTAGGATTGCAGACACTCCACGCTTACCCCTGAGTTTCAGTTCCTGGCTCCTCTGTGGGTTTCAGTTATGGACAAGCTGAACTACATCTCTTAAGTCTTGGTGGGGAATTTCTAAGTCAGCAGAAATTGCTACAGCTGGAAAGGGGATGTTGAGCAAGGTACATTTATGTCAGAGCAAAGGAAGTTTTCTCAAGGATGCATAAATAGTCTTGGTTTTTGTTTGTCACATATTTAACATCTAAATGATCACTGTATTGATTATGGCTGAGAAAGAAGTTTCCTGCTACTTGGATTAGCTTGTCACCTGGCAGTCTTTCTACAGGTGAGCAATATCTTATTTGCTTGATCCTTATGGTTATTTTACCAAACTACTGTATTCCTTTAAATTAGGGAGGCACCTTGGATGTTGTGTGCTTTCTTAGCTCCTGCTCTTTGCCTTGTGGTACTATATTATTTAGAGGCAAATTTGTAAAGGAGCTGTTATTTACTATTGATACAATTAGTGAGATGGGATCTTGTTTTAAGGCAGGAATATCAGATAATCCTGGTGTTCCTCTATTTTTGCTCTGACTCTCTGCAGCAACAACCAATCTCTTCTTATCCTCTTTTCACCATTATATTAAACTTGGTCCTAGGTAATGATGATCTCTTCTTCGTCATTAACCTGTCAACTTGTATAGCTTTGTATATACAGTACTATACAAAGAAGTACAGACCTCTGGCCACTGGCGTCGTTGGAGGTGGGGCGGAACGCTAAGTTCCGCACTGCACTGACCTCTGTTACTCACTGGCACGAGGTGGCCCTGCCCCGCCCCCTCGCCTTCGGAGCCATTCAGTGTGGCGAAGGCAATGCGCAGTGGCTCCAAAGGTGAGGGGGCGGGGCTGCCTCGTGCCGGTGAGTAACGGAGGTCAGCACGGTGCAGAACTTAGCGCTCTGCCTCACCTCAAGCGACGTCACCGCCTCTGGCAACTTGGGAAAATGATAGTGAACTGATAGATTTTGCAAACGCACAAATTGTCCCTATCCTTAATATAGTACGTCATAATTTAACCACTGTGTTATTTTAAACATTCATTCCAATGATTAAAGAACCAATTTGCGTAATTTATTTAATGAAAATGTGTGCCAAACTATAGAGAAATCTAAGTTTGATAGCTGTCTAAAAGCAGAACATAAGTCTGGGTTCCTGAATCATCCATAAAAAAAAAAAAAACCACCACTGGGTGATGAAAATGTACATTCTTCAGAAAAAGATCAACCATTTTCCTTTCTCCTTGTCACAGTAGCTATAAAGGCATCTTTAAGGATATCCTTATCCAAGTTCCTACCTGTGGATAGAATATAAAGACAAAAATATTCTTAATGCATTATAATTATGTTTTCACATAAGGAGAACCTATGATCAATGTACTGAAAGGCATACAATGAAATTTGAGGGACAGGAGGAGGAATTCAGGGCAAGCATTCCAGCAAGAGAGCAGCCTGGTTTATTGCCCCCTCCCTCCAAGCACTCTATTTTCTCCCCACTGCAATGCAAAGAGCAAGGCTAGACCTCATTCTGTTTTCATCATGGTGGGACAGCTGCTTGGATAGCTGCAGAACATGAAGTTGGGGGACATAACCAATTCTCCCATCTTTTGCATCCCACCTCAGCCCTTCATTCAAGTTGTTGGTGCAATACCAGCAAGCAGAGGAATAAGTCCAGTTCTGCTCCCTCAACTTGCTGCTTGTATTGCAGCAGTAGTTGGGGTATATCCAAACTTTTAGCAAATAGTACAGAAGTTGCTCTGCTGTACTCAGGGAGAGAGACGGTCACCCTGTCTGGTGAACTGCTTGGAAGAACCTCAGCTCCAGTACTGGGGCTACTCTTTAGAGCCAGCAGCAGAGGTCACTTGCCTCAGGTAAGGTGGTGATAATCTTTTTTCCAGACCTGGCTGAGATGCCATCACCCAGATAACTGTGGTGATGTGTTGCCTGGGTCAGCCTGTCTATGATATATTAGTAAAGCTACTCTGTGTAATGATCTTTAATAGAATTATAGTTTGACTTCTTTCAGTAACTTTTACAACAGACACATGAAATGCATGCTCCCCCTTACCTATTAAAACCATTCTATTCATTCGCTCATCCTCCTCTTTCCATCTTATAGTAGTTTCTTCTAGATCATACAGCTCATGAACACCTTGGACTATCACTTGATGAGGTTTGTCTTTGATAGATACAAGGCCCTGATTTGAAATAATATAAGTTAGCAGCTGGAAAATGAAAGCATTTCTACATTTTATTTTGGATGCGATAATTCTGTAGTCAGTATAAAAAAACAATATTCTGGTGTCTTGCTTCTAAATTACTTTGTGTAAGTGCAATTAAAAGAAGTGGTGGTAGAGACTTACAGCAATAAATACAGAAAGCATATTATTTCTTTTCAGCAATAAATAAAATTACTGATATTCCACTGTTATAACAGTGACAGCATAGTCTCTGTAAATGGGTAAGAGATATAATACATAATCCTTCATCTTCTCCCCAACTGACTAACTGTGCTAGGCCTACCACTCCTGAGTTCATGTCTGAGGTTAACTTAATTGTGTGGGAGCCACTGCAGTATGGGTCCTTCCTATGCACCTTAAGTAATGTCAGAAGCCCTAGTTTCATACAGTGGGCTGAATAGCATTCATTGTGCCTGCTGAGGGCCAGAAATGACGTCATTAAGCAGGTGACGACCAGAAATAAGCACTTTGTTCTCACCTAAGAACACATAAGCTGCAAAAGACAGAAGAAAAAAAATGCAAATCTTGATCAAATTTTCAAGATACGGGAGAGCCCAGTTACCATGCGGACCACTCTTTCAGCAGTGCTGTCTCTGCCAAGCTGAGAGGTGCTGAGCAGCTGAGAGCAGCTGATGGCGGCACTGGAAAAGCCTAATTATCAGGCTGAGGTGTCACTTCACAGCTCAGTAGCTGAGAGCCGCTCTATGAAGTGACTGTTTTGGAAGAAGCGGCACTGCTGAAAGGGCAGCCCACGTGATAATTGGCTCTCCCAGTACCTCAGCAGTGCCTCCCTTCTCCCTCTCTCACTCCTCTTGGTCTGCCCTTCCCCCGTACTGTTCGTCGCTTTCTGAGGCCACCTTCCATCTCTCCCTCGTAGCACCTCAGCAGAAGTGATGCTGCTGAAAGGGTGGCCTGTGTGATAATTGAGCTCTCCCAGTGCTGCCCTTTGTCGCTTCTGCTGAGGCATTATTTTGCAGCTTAGCAGCTGATGAGAGCCTAATCATCACGCAGGCCAGATAAAAAGCTTCCACAAGCTGTATCCCGCCTGTGGGTCATATGTTTGACACCCTGCCCTAGACCATGTGGGATGAGTCCACCACATAGTTTCTTCGTTTGTCATCACTGCCCCAGTGTTAGGAGGGCTAATGTTGATATGGGAAAGAGCTATGTAGTGGATTCGTCCTAAGGCTTCCAATGGCTTCCTAAGACTTGTCCTAAGGCTTCCAATGTTACAATGCGGAAAAGAGCTGTGCTTCGATGGCTCCCAGCCAACAAGGATAAGCTCAGACTGGGCCTCCAATGTCCATTCAGATGCCACTGCTTCAACTGACACCTTCAAATGAGCACTGATTAATTTAGGCATATGTTTGCCATGCTTATAGTCCCCATCTGTGTCCAAGGAAAAAACAAACAAACAATGCATTTGAAAGCAAGTTTGGTGAAACCGAGTACTGGACCTTGAGTCTTATAACTTCCATGGCGTTACCTCTCTGGTCTTTCAGATTCTTCTCCCACAACAAATTCTAAAAACAAGAAGGGTTTTTTAAGAACAATGTATGCAAAAATGAGATATTTATGTCCCAACACAAAAATGCCAAGGTTCTTTTAGACCCTGTTCACTAATCACTTCCCAGAGCCACAGGCAGGTATCTTCCCTTCTCTACCCATGAAGAGAAAGCAGCAAGTGTATCAGGCTTTCGATGCAAAATATATAGCACTTACTTGAACAAACACATTTAGGTCTTCTTCTGTTGCACTTCCTAGTACTTCAAATGTGGATGTAACAATACTCTGAAAATAATGTAAAAATTGCTATAGCAATTATGTGTTTCAGTATTTGTGTGTTTCTGTAATACCCTAGAACCCTTTATAGTGTTAACTTCTATCATTTCAAAATGAGAATGCATAAAGCACCATCATGGCTGAAAATATTATCAATGCATGCCCCAATGTAGTTACAGCAGATCCATTTAAAGTGCTTTGTGTCTGCTGGAATTCCTTAGTTGGGCCCCGGGCCCCTTTCCAGACTGCCAGGCCCCAGTAATTTGTACCAGTTTTCCCTCTTCTCATTGGCCCTGGCGCCTACTTCCACTGTGCGGTAGCACTGAATAACTTTGCAGTTTTGCACTGTCACTACTGAAAGCCAAAGCAGACAGGATGTGGAATTTTGTGACTTGAACTCCCAATGCCTTTTTTTTTTTTAAAAAGCAGAGGGTGTGTGCGTGCATGGTGCAATTTGAATTAGAGCTATAGATTCACCCCTCCCGCAGCCTCCCCAGCCCCATTCTGCCCCCCTCTCTGCCCAGTTTCACCCCCTCCCCACCCTCCCCCACCACTTTACCTTCTTCGGTGGGTGGCCAGGGATCTGCTGGTGCAGGCAGGAAGGCTCTGGCAACACACTATGTGCGCTGACAGAAAGCACTTTACGGCTGCTTTACAGTAGCCTGCGCTAGCGGAACGAGCATTCCACCAGCGCTATAGCTCATAGGATTGGGCTGTGTTAAGGGGCAATAAAGGGAGATATAAAGGTATCGTTATATGCAAAGAGCAACAAACATCCGAGTCATTTTTAATGTGGAACCACTCAATAGATTCAAAATGAAATAAATAATTACCTTATCTAGGTGTGGTTGAGCTGCCTCCGCAAGATGCAGCCTCTGCTGCAAACTGAGAACAAGTACAATAAATGTAGGTTGTTGTTGTTGTTGTTGTTGTTGTTGTTGTTCAGTCGTTAAGTCGTGTCCGACCCTTCGTGACCCCATGAACCATATCCCGCCAGGCCTTCCTGTCCTCCACTATCTTCCTGAGTTTGCTCATTTTCATGTTCGTTGCATCGGTGATGCTGTCTAACCATCTCATAAATGTAGGTAACTTACGTTAAACAGGAACTGCTAAAACGTGCTCAGTCATTTTGTGAATGTAGGGAACAGGACAGTATTTGAGAATTTTCTTTGTACAGTCAAAGGAGAAACATTTCTTGGCAAGTTGCAGCATGCTAAGATTTGTTTTCTATACATGTACTGGTTTGCTATAAGTAATTACTACAGTGGAGAGCTGTTTTGTTATATGAGATTGCCAATCGGTGGCCCACTTGCACCAAATGTATGATTAGTTCTACAGAGTATGCTCTTTGTTTTACACTGGGGTACTCATACTCCCAGAGCACTTTGTTTTAACTGTACTGGGCACGGGTGGTGAAGATAGGTCAGTAATCATGAATTACATTTCTTGCAGTTTTATATTTGGGAGAACTTCAGAAAATATAAGGAAGCAACAAAATTGAAGCTTTCTGTTCATAGACCAGCAGAAGTGGACGTTTCAAGAGACTGAAATGTCCACTCCACTTCACCTACAGCATGCACAGTGCCTTCTAGGGCAATTCCAAGTACAGTTATATTTTGAGAAAAAGCATAGATCCAAACTAAATTCACCACAGTGGGTAAAGAAGCTATGTGAGTTTGATATGGAATGTCCAGAAAAAAAGTGACTCAGTCTCTTGATATAAACAAACTATATGTGATGTCGGTGCTCCATGAACAGATCTCCTAATGTAAACATTTTTATTTAAAATTGGTTGGATTCAAAAAAATCAGGTTAGAGCTGCAGCACTAGGAGAGGGTTACCCTTTTACCTTATACCATTTTCCTGATCTAAATTCCACACCCCCAAGCTGCTGTTAAGACTTCTGGGGGGGGGGGGCCAAAATACAGGTACCTGCATAGTTTGCCCAGTATGGTGAAGGAAAATGGATGAGTGGATGGCTGGCTTTTGAAGGACTTTAAGGATGGAGACATTTGCATACCCTGCAACAAAATCAATTCACATCATACAGCAATATTAACACCAGCAATATTGGCCAAATATTTGCTTGACTGGCAAAATGTGCGGAGAAAACATTTGCAGGGAATTAAGCAGGCAATTATCTCCAACAACATCCAATTTTTTTCTGATAGCTGTAGAGTTACGACTGCACCAGAGATAAACACTATGGTTCTGTAGAGATGTTCTTAGGGGAGTACAGATATACAGTATTCAATTCAAGCCACGCTTCCATTCGGGGGAACGATCAGGGCAGGGAATGGGCTGAAGCAGGGGCAGTTGATGCATGCCAAGATCCTATCCCCCTTTTCTCAGCCACATATGCCCCACTCGGGCTCCCTGGACTAATGCCAGCATTCATTTTAGTAGTCCCCATTTAGGAATCCCCAACATGGGGACTAGACCAGAGGTTCTCAACCTGTGGTACGCGTACCCCCAGGGGTACATGGGCCACGTACTGGGGGTACGCGGAAGGCTGGCCGTTATCTAATTATCTAATTATGTCTTAACTTTTTTACGGTGCCGGAGAAAAAAAAAATCGGAGCCGGAGCTCCTTTGTGCTCACTTCTGCTGCTAATCTTTTCCGAACTACAGCTGATTGTCGGGGTAAATTTATTCTGCGCAGGCGCAGACCTCACAGGACCTGTGACCTCACAGCGCAGTTTCTCCCAGCCCCAGGTCCCATCTTCTCCCGAGAGCTTCCCCCACCCACAGCAACTTTTAAAAGTAGCTCCACAGCGCTAACTTCTGCCTTAGCTCACAGCTGTTTGTCGGGAGATAATTTATGCACACTAGAGGGCGCTTGTGATGCAACTCTACTCAGTTCAGTTCAGCTGCAGAGAAGCCTCGGTCTTGTGCTCCGGCCAGCGTTTTTTACTTTGCTAACACACAGAGACAGACATCACTTGGGTAAGCTTCTGAACTGAACCTAGTTGGGGGGGGGGGGGGAAGAGCTGAATTTGGGTGGGATTTATGTTTTTTTTTACTCTGGAAACTGTGCATGGGTGGGGTTGGGGGGGAAAGAGTTGATTTCAGGGGATTTGTACATGGAATTTATGTTTTTTACTTTGGAAACTGCATGGGTGGGGTTGGGGGAAAGAGTTGAGTTTGGGGGGATTTGTACATGGGGTTTATGTTTTTTACTTTGGAAACTGCATTGGTGCATGTGTCTTATTGCTGTGTGTTTTTTAAAAGAGATCCTCGCATTTTTGTGTGTTTTTGTGCAAATAAATTAGCTAATTATGTAAATTAGCTAATTAATTATGCTAATTAGCCGGGGTACCCAGGCCTCCAAAGGTTGAGAACCCCTGGACTAGACCATGAAAATGTTGAACCTAGATTGTTTTTAATGCTATATGCACGCTGAATCAAACATGTTAATAACTGTGTGTTATATACTGTACAGCTTTACACTCATCTGTACACTGTGCAGGTTGTAGATACATTTAATATAATTTGTGATTATATGAAAATATGAAAATGAATAATTTGTGACTTATGAAAAGTAGTTGTTGTCTGAACCCGACCCAGCAAATTGACCTAAATGAGACTTAGCATGGCGAGTGTGTTTGTGTGTGAGGAAGAAGACTGGGTCTACACATGTGGTAAACTCAAGTGGTAGAAATGTCCCAATTCAGACTACAGGTAGGGCACTGTTGTTGAATGTTCCTCCACCCCCGTGACCACGCAGGCTGGGTGAGCCAGTGGCGCATGCATGGGGCCTCCAGTGGCTCTGAAGTGCCCATCAATGGTGCGGTATTTGCAACACTGGACGAAGACTTACAGCAGCAGATTGCAAGATCCGCTACCACAGGCCCTGAATAGGATTGTGCTGTAGGTCTCATTAAACACAGTTGAACTTACTTCTGAGTAAATATGTATAGGATAATTAGTTAGCATAGTTAGTTTTTAAATTGAATAAATTGAATAGTGTAACATTAAAGTCTTACCTTTTTCCTGACACACTGTCAAAAGCATGCAGGTCTAAGACATCAGAGAGATCAACTCTAAGAAAAAAAGCAGAGTAATGTTCGTTTCCCACCTCTAATAGAGCATTTTCTGTGTGCAAGAAATCTCATGTTGAGGCCATTCTGGTTCATTACGGCGCTGCATGCTATGGGGCTGGCGAGGATAGGACTGGGCCCTAAAGCATGCATTTATTTATTTTAAAACATTTATATTCCGCCTTTCCCTTTTGTAACAGGAGGCCTACTTTATCTCACTTTAGCGTTCCAATTAAATTTACTTGTTTTCAATCTAATCACTTTCATTTTTCGATTCAGGCAGATTGTCAAATATACATGGTAAGAGTTCAAGTGTTGGTCGATGCTGGCAATAAGAAAACTTCCTTGAATGTTAGTATAGGTGAGTGGTAAGGAATATGAATATATATACACACACACACACACACACACACACACACACACACACACACACACACACACACACACAGTATATATCATTAAAAAGATAATGCTGGAAAAACAAGGAGTCTGGTGGGGCAGAAGGGCAGAAACCTGCTCTTCTGTTCACCAGCAAGTTTGCAAGAGTTTTGTTTCCAAGATGAAATATTTTACAGAATAGCACAAGCAAATTTTTCATTTATGGCCAGCTGTGTTTGAATTCTCTCTGCAGTGTTCCAGAAACTCTTATTCAAGACACGTGAAAATACAGGGGCTGGAAAAACCTGTCACTGCTTACAAGCTTTTGAGTCCCTACAAGTAGACATGGGACGTCCACGCCCCCCCATCCTGTGCTAGTAACTCATCTCCACTCTTTAAAGCCGGGTTTTCCCAGAACGATCTCGTAATAAAAACCGAAGTAGCGGAAATGGACAACTGAATGCTGAACCAGCTTTGTGGACACTTGAATGAATTGGTCAGATCTTGAGAACAGCTCAACCGACCTACCAAATTTGTATGGCTAGCCCTTTTGATAAGTATCCTGACAATATTAATGATACTTTTCATAATATCATGCTGGCAAAACAACTCTGACCCCCCCCCCCCAAGCAATAAATGGACAACCCAAGAGACATTCTAAACAACACTGCAAAAGAAAGGTGAGCTGTAGCACTTCATGTTCTGAGTCCCCTTTAATAGAATTTAGAAAGTTAGTGTGAAGCTGTTGAAGCTATTTTAACACATCCCCCCCTCCTACCAGAACAAAAGAAAGCATCACAGAGACAGTAATCCATATAAGCTAACATGACAGTCGCTACAGAGAAGAATTTTCATAGTGCAACTGTTAAGCAGCAGGACATAAAGCCTCCAGCAAGGAGAAGATTAGAATTTCTAATAAGTTTTATCCATGGGCTTGTTAACAGGATTAAAAAATTTTGGAAATGCAAAGTATTTAGCTGGAGACCTTTTCATTTTTTAAAAAAATTGAAATTGCTGGTGAGTTTCTTAAAATTAGTGTGCACTGATAGAAAAACTTGTTTCACTTCATCATGGCTTTTAAACCCGTCTTTCTTTCTTCTACCATTGTTTCACTACATTTTATTATATCTGAAAAAAAATATAGGCTTGTACATGATGTACCCACCCTCTTCTCTGCCTCGGAGAAGCCACAAAATAGATAGCATTGCTTGACTCTACTATGTGGGAGAGTAGATAACTGCTATATAGAATCCCCTTGTGTTGGATTGTTCAGCAAAATGGTGCTGGAGTAGTAATCCTTAAGCTCCTTTATTCTAGAAAAACCATGAGATATCCAGCCCTGTATCACATTGGACTGTATGGCCAGATCAGGGCTGCAAGTGGGGACTCAATTCTTGGTCTCTGCTTGTTGCCCAACAAATCAGCCTTGTGCATCAAGTAAAAGCAGTTGTCATATCCACTATTTCACATACATTGACGGACAGTTGATGCTATTGCTAAGAAGGTGCAATGTTTTAGAAGCTGGGACTCGACACCTGTTTCCCTCTATGGCAGAACCTCAACAACTCCAGTGCTGAACTCATTCTTTTTTTTTTTAATTGTTTAATAAGGTTTAACACGACTTTTTTTTTTAGTTCATCTGGCCTCTTTTAATCTTCTGCATCAGCGGTTCCCAAACTGTGGGTCGTGACCTGATTTTTGGTGGGTTGTGAACAGCCTGCAGCCCAAGCCTTTGCTCAGCAGTCATCAGCTGGCTCTGGGCCTCGTCACATTGTGTTCTTGCTGACGAGCATGTTTTCATCACTCATCAACGAGAACACAATGCGATGAGGCCCGGAGTGGCCAAAGACTTTTGGCGGTGATGTGATGATGTCATCACGCCATTACCAAAACTTCTGGGTTGCTGAGCACTGCACTGAAAGTGGGTCACAAGGCAAAAAAGATTGGGAACCACTGCGGTGTACCATTTTTTTCTTTTAAGATTCTGAGCCCTTTGGTGAAAGGACTACTAACAGGTAGTAAAAAAATAATTACTATAAGCTGCTCTGAGCAGATATACTGTATCTATTGCCATGAGTATTGAAAAAGAAACCAAATGCTTTTTTCGTGTTTGTTGGAACATATCAACTCTCCTTTGATGCAACTCTTTTAGCAAAATTGTAACCATGAAGGTTTGGTAGGTACCAAGATACCATGGATTTACTGTGGTGGCCAGGGATGCTAGGTTACAGGGCTTCTAGAATAGGACTTCAAAATATACCCTGGCTTTTCCAGCCCCTAATTCAGATTCCAGTCCCTAATCTGAACATAGGATGTTATTCACAAACTGAATTGAAGTCTAAGGAAAGAATAAAAACAGAGAGTTCCATATTGTTTGGAATACATTCTGTATTTAATAATAGGCTTACCAGATTGTCGACCGGGACGAAGTGATCTACCCTTAAGGGGCGGGGCGCGGGGGGGCCAGAATGCGACGCCTAGGCTTACCAGATCATTGACCGGGATGGAGCGATCTACCCTTAAGGGGCGGGGCGCGGGAGGGGGCAGAATGCATCGCGTTCTGGCCCCCCCGCACCCCGCCCCTTAAGGGTAGATCGCTCCGTCCCGGTCGACGATCTGGTAAGCCTATTTAATAAACACTTTCATTATATTATGTCTCATGGCTGTACCAGAAGTCAGTTGATGGAAAACACAACCTGACTGAAAACAGGCCCAATAAGAGTGGTTTGAACAGCTTAATGCACAGGCAGGCCATGTACAACCCTTAGGACGCATAGCTCTGCAAAAGGACATAGCAGAATAAACTTGTTTCCCTCATAATCTTACAGCGCAATTCTACCCAGCTCCTCCACTGGTGCAGCAGTGGTGGAGGGCAGAATGGGAGGCTTTGAGAGGGAAAGGAAATTTAAATCCCCTTTTCCTCCCAAAGCCTCCCGTTCTCCCTCCACCGCTGCTGCACCAGTGGAGGAGCTGGATAGGATTGCGCTGTTAATCGTTCAAGTATCAGGAGCAGTCGGACAAGAAAAAGGAAAGGAAGAAAAATGTAAATGGACCATCTGTGGGTTACACACTGCCTTCCTTGGCCATACAAGAAAGCAGTCATGAGAAAGAATTAGTTATTGCCATTTTTTCTATCTTATGCTATCATTACCTTGATCGCTGAGTTTCTAGAATTCTGACAAGTCCATTTATTGACCTAACAAAATACAGAACATATAAAATAAGAACACTAGGGCAAAATAATAGGTATACGTGAATTATCCTATATCATTTGTCATCTTACACACCTAGATTTAGGCATGAGGGTGGCTGAAGCAGAATCACCTCCACAAGATCACAGGCCACTTGATTCTCCCCAAAATTGAGAGGATATGCAAATCCATCCCTTGTGTAGTCTGAGGTTATCAACCTCAGGGTCCCACAGCCATATACCATCATTTACAGTGCAGTCCTATGCAGGTTTACTCAGAAGTCCCATTACATTCAATGGGGCTTTCTCCAAGGTAAGTGTGCATGGAATGGCTTTGTTAGTCTAGGGCAGCAATTTTCAACCTTTCTCATCTCACTGACAAGATGCTAACATTTTCAGGGCACATCATCAGTTTTTTGACAATTGACAAGGCATACCACACTGCCAGCAGGGGTTCATATCACCAATGGCCCTACTAATAAATTTCTCTGCCCCAATCTCCTGTGGCACACCTGCGGACCATTCACGACATCCTACAATGTGCAGCAGAGCACCAGTTGAAAATCACTGGTCTATTATTATTATTATTATTAATTGAATTTCTATCCTGCCTTTCTCCCCTGTAGGGGGACCCAAAGCAAGATGAGATGGGGTAAGCAGAGAACAGACGAAGAGCAGCCACAGCCCTTAAGTTGCATGGCTCAAGGCAAGTGGCTCATGGTGCATCATGGGTCAAACGTTTACACTCCTCAGATTGTGTTCTGCTACTAGGGTATATCCTTGTCTTCAACACTCTTCATGCCAAGGTCACAACTGCATTCTTTCTCTTCAAGTGACTCAGAGAAACCGGAGTGCTGAACATTTCACCTCTTTGAACTAGGTATAAACATTTTAACTACGTATTATCATTAATAGATGTAAATAAATCTAAGGATTAAGAAAAGGTTATGTAGCTACTACACAGTGGGACATTGAAGTCCATTTGTCACAAGCAAGGCATCAAGCTTGCAGCAAGTAAATACAGTCGGCTCACATCTTATGTGCAATAGACTCGCGCAAATCCAAGTACTGTATATGTGACCCCCCAAGACAGAGAAAAACAAAAAATTTAAATCATGCAGGCAACTCTGCCCATCATTCCACTTGCTCTGTTTATGTCCCAGAGAGAGCCAGAAACTGGAGGAGGAAGCTGCTCTCCCCTCAGTTCTCATAAGTGTCTCTCACTGTGCTCTTAGATCTTAAAGAGACAGTATGTATTTGTTGGCTTTAAGGGAGTTTCAACATAAGCCTTTCCAGGCTGACCTTGGGACTTAACTCTCATGTAAGAGGCAGGCCAACTGTAGTTAAGCATATTCCAAACAGAAGAGACGTTGTCTCTTTCAATATTAACATATTTTGTTATAGTAATCATGCAATCTAGAATTCTGGTTGCCACCAGCTGTAGGAAGGAAAACAGTAAATATTCAGAAAAAAAATCTGCCAGCCAGTTGCTTTATTTTATTTATCCATACCTGACAGCTGTTCTCAGTTTCATCAGCGCTTCTTGTGAAACCAAATCGGTCTTATTGAGTATTATAAGATCTCCTAGTGCAATCTGTCTACACAAGAATTGAATGAATAGATAAATAAGTTAAATGGAAAGTACAACTGCACTCAATTAGCTATCAGTCTAGGCTTCATCTTTTTGCCACCCTTTCAAATTCCACACATGTATCAACTAGGCTTCAGTAGCGCCCCCATTCCCACTGCCATGCTGCTTTTATGCTATGATAAAAAGAATGTGAGTTAATAAGCATTTTTCTTGGAAGCAAACCTCATTGTATTCAATGAGCCTTGCTCACAGGTAAGAGCAAACAGAACCGCAGCCTTAGATTAGGTATGAGTGTCAGCCTGGACATACTTGGGGTTGGTCTGTTACTGAACTGTGTTAGCTGTTAACAGTTGTGCGAAAGATGTATTCATGGAAACAACCATGTTCTATAAGCTGCAATTAAGGTCTATTCCCAGAACAGAAAGTTAAAAAAAACTTAAGGCTGAAACACACCGAGCGCATCCCGCGTGCATTGCGTACGGTGCGACAAACGCGGCAAAACCTGGGAATTGGCCAAGAGAGGCATCAACGCGAATGTTCCTCCTGGCGGCTCCCAGCGGCCCTTGGCGTTCCAGCCAGAGGCAGGTCCCACTGCAAGAACGCGCCTGGTGTGTTTCGGCCTTTAGGGTGCAATCCAGCCAAAGCCACACCAATTTAATTCATGTTGATTTTGATGGACGTGTCAAGAGTTTCTCCCACATCTCCCTAACTTTCTCCCACAAGGGGGACAGGGGACAGGACGGCATCTTAAAACCTGTGACTTTGGCTGGATCATGTCCTTTTTGTTTTGCATACTACTCCAAGGGCGTCAAACTTGTTTCATAGAGTGGGCCGAATAGCATTCATGGCACCTGCTGAGGGCCAGAAGTGACATAATTAAGCAGGTGAGGATCAGAAATAAACACTTTGTTCTCAGCTAGGAACTCATTAGCTGCAGAAGAGAAAAACATGCACATTTTGATCATATTTTCAAGATATGTATTTTCAAGCCCAATTACCACGTGGGCCGCCCTTTCAGCAGTGCTGTTTCTGCTGAGGCATCACTTTGCAGCTTAGCATCTGAGAGGTGCTCTACAAAATGACACCTTGGCAAAGTGGCGCTGCTGAAAGAGTGTCCTGCATGATAACTGGCTCTCCCAGTGCCTCAGCGGCGTCTCCCTTCTCCCTCTCTCACCCCTCTTGGTCTGCCCCTTCCCCTGTACTGTTCCTTGCCTTCTGAGGCTTCCTTCCGTCTCTACTTCCCAGCGGTTCAGGAAAATCAGTGCTGCTGAAAAGGTGGCCTGCATGGTAATTGGACTTTCCCAGTGCTGCCCTTTCAGCAGTGCTGCTTCTGCCAATGTGTCACTTCACAGCTCAGCAGCTGAGAGCAGTTGATGGTGGTGCTGGGAGAGCCCAATTATCATGCAAGCTGGATAAAGAGCTTCTGAGGGCTGTATGTGGTCCACGGGCCTTATGTCCAACACCCCTGTAACTACTCCTTAGTACAGAATGTATTAGACTGAATGTCCAATACACTTTGTGCAATTATCCCAGCAATCCTTACAAAAAAACCTTGAAAAGTCAGTCAGTGCCATTATCTCCCTACTGCCGAGAGGGGCTGTACCTGAGTGATAGTGGCTGGACTAAGGCCCATGTAGTGATCTTGTAATTGAGGCAAAATTTCAACTAGGTACTTCCCAGCTCACACAATTAGCGATTATGCTACAGCGGTTCTCAATTATTAATTAATGTTTTTTGAGAGCATTTGCTTATGTGGCTAACATACAGTCATCTAATCATCATGACAAATAGTTAGAGAAGTGCTATTTGCTAGCTCCACACACAAAGGATAGGAAATCAAGATTAGAGGGGACACTGAAAATTACTTTTAACACAAGACTGCCATAGAGAAACTACTGCAACAGAAGCAATCAACAAAACTCAGAATTCAGGTCTACAGACTGAACCTTAAACTGACAACACCCATTTTGGGGGCAAGGCCTTAATGTACTCAGTCCTGGTCAATACTGCTCAAGATTTACACATATAAACAAGAGTCATTGGTACTGATACCTAGCTGCTTCATTGATAAGGCCATCGGGTTTTTCTTCTTTCAGATGCTGACCAAAGGTTAAAAGAAAGAGTGAGAGAGATGACAATTACATTTGCAATTTAATGGATATTTTGTAAAGACAATCAATAAGACAAATCCTAAAGAAACATTATGCCACATATACTCAGAATACCACTTAGATGTTTAAAATGTTCTGACTTCATATCACAGAAAAAGAAATAAAAAGGAATACTTGGGCTGTAAACGATCTCCTTTGGGATAGGGAAACATCAATCGTTTTGCTGTGTCAACCACTTTGAGAACTTTTTTTGTTGTTGAAATGAGAAATATCAATTTTCTAAATAAATAATGTGTATATAGAAGAGTCTGGCTTAGTGGGGAGAGCCGCTGCCTTCAAAGCCCGAAGACCGGTGAACTTGATAAGTTCGAGACACGCCACAGGCAAAAAGCTGTGAAAGCCTCCAGGAGGAGAGATAAGAGCTTCTAGCTGCGTCGGTCAAGTGTGGGAGGCGCCAGCCAGCAGAATTGTTGACTGTAAAAAGGATACCACCTGGAAAGTAGCCGTTCATGAAAGATTGGACATTTATATATATTGTAAAAAAAACCAAGGGGGGTTAGGACAGCCTGCCCATGTACACCGCCTTGGATTAAAGTCGAAGGAGAAATCCAATGACCAAGAAAGGCGGTATATAAATACTGTATATTATATATGAAAATGGCTTCAAAGTTGCAATTTTTTCTGCACTTACTTGGGAGTATGTCCCACAGGACACAATGGACTTACTTTTAAGTCAACATGTAAAGGATTGTGCTGTAAGTTTCATTTGCTTCAATAAGTTAAGAGAGTATATGCTGGTTGAAATGATGAGAGGCTCATGTTGACCAGTTTCCATACTATTATTATTACAGTATTATTTTTCACATTTTTATACCACCCTTCCTCCAAGGAGCTCAGAGTGGTGTACATATTTCCTCCCCTCCTTTTTGTCCTCACAACAACCCTGTGAAGTAGGTGGGGCTGAGAGATAGTGACTGGCCCAAGGTCACCCAGGAAGCTTCGTGGCTGAGCGGGGATTTGAACCTAGATCTTCCAGGTCTAAGTCCGACTCCCAAACCGCTAACCATTCACCATTCACAGAAATCTGGATCTCTCTCTTAATACATAACTTTTAAGCTTCAGAGCAGCGATTTTCAACCACTGTGCCGCAGCACATTGGTGTGCCACGAATGGTCTGTACATGTGCTGTGGGAGTTTGGGGGAGGGTCATATATTAGTAGGGCCATTGGGGGATGTGAACCCTTGGCTGGCAGTGCGGTGTGCCTTGTCAATTGTCAAAAAACTGATGGTATGCCTGGACAATGTTAGCGCCTTCTCAGTGTGCCATAAGATGAAAAAGGTTGAAAATCGCTGCTTTAGAGTGACACTTTTCGGTTGTATTTGTCCACATAAATTCTAAATAAATATAATTTAAATCCTTTACTTACAGCCCAATCCTAGCCATGTCTACTCAGAAGTCCCATTATAGTCAATGGGGCTTGCTCCCAGGTAAGTGTACATAAGATTTACAAAGATTGCTTAAAAACGGATGGTGTAGTGGTTTGGGAGTCGGACTTAGACCTGGATAGATCCAGGTTCAAATCCCCGCTCAGCCACGAAGCTTCCTGGGTGACCTTGGGCCAGTCACTATCTCTCAGCCCCACCTACCTCACAGGGTTGTTGTGAGGACAAAAAGGAGGGGAGGAAATATGTACACCACTCTGAGCTCCTTGGAGGAAGGGCGGTATAAAAATGTGAAAAATAAAATTAAAAAGCCATGTAAAGTTAAAAAATGTATTAAAACAAAGAATAAAAACAAGTTTAAAACACACACTGGGTCCATTACATTTCTTTCAATTCCATGAATATTATCAGGTGGACAAGCAAAAAGCTGCAAGGATTTTGCTCGTCCACCTGATGATATTCATGGAATTGAAAGAAACGTAGTCACCCAGTGTGTGTTTTAAACTTGTTTTTATTCTTTGTTTTAATACTTTTTTTACATGGCTTTGAAACCCGTTTTTAAGCAATCTTTGTACATACTGGCTGGCCATGATAGTTTTAGATCGTACATAGGATTGTAGCCTTAGTTCAGTAATGTACTCTGATGATTCGCCCACATAATTATCAATGGTCCATAACTATGAAACTAGCTTGGGGTTGTGTATGCAACCTTTGTATATCAACCCTTTGCCACCTTTGTGTATATATCAATCCTTTGATATAGCAGCAAGAGAGAGTTTACTCCAAATTGCTCATTGCTGGCGTCTTAGCTTAACAAAGGTAGTCCGTCTGCCAGTTGATTGCTGCTTTCACCCAAAGTGAGACAAACCTAGCACTCCAATGCAATCTTTATTTCAGAACTAGTCGAAGAAGTTGGTGTGGAAGACCTGCAGTCCATGATCGGCCCTGAAAAATGTATTTATTCACTCACTCTCTTCAGATAAGGCATACATCATTTATCCACAGCCTTGTTTCATTACTGGACTTGGGTATGCATATTGTTTTAATGTTTTTCAGCAAATATGTGAATGAGAAAAGCAGCAAATCTTTCAACTAATAGTGCTTGCTAATACTTTTAGCACTTCTACATGCCTAAAAAAAAATCCCATTGCATAATGCCTATTTATTTTCCTTCAGTCAAAACTGTTTTCTGATTAAATGGTTTGAAGAGCTTGTGCGATAACAGAAGGACTAGAAAAGGACCTCGCTCTTGACCTTTTCTCTATAACTCCACAATCACTAATTCTTTCGCATGAAATGCTGTCAGGCGTTGTAGATTTGCAAAGAACAGCCTCAGTAGCCTCAGTTTAGGTCCTCGGAGTTGTGACCTGTCACTGCGAGTTGTCCAATCATTTGCCTTTTGATTAAAACATGAATATTTCAGATTGCTCGGTGACAATCCCATTAGAGTGATAGCCCATGATATCAATTACCACTTCAGTTTCAATTTGGATTGCTAGCCACAGGGTTTCTCAGCTATACATGGACTAGGCTGGATCCACGAAGCGTGACACCCTAAATTGCTGCCTATTATCCCAGTGTCATTGCTGGTATTGCCTCCAGAATTCTTTAAATCACTAGCTAAGGTGGAGGTCAAGCTTTGAAACCCAAGGAATTGGACAAGTTCACAAATTCTCCATACAAAGCAAAAGTTATTTATCTGGCGCATGGCGGAGAAAATGTAAAAGCTTCTACTGTACTGACAACATGTCAAGCTCTGTACACGTTTACTGATTCAATAATGTAAGAAGTTGCATCAAATCCCAAAGATATTGAAAATTATAGATTTATTATCTCAAAGATATTGAACATTATAGATTTATTACCTCAAAAACGTCTTGTGGGTTTTGTTGGTATTCTGTTTGCTGACTGTAAAATTACTCCTTAGCACCAACAATGAATACATGCTAATGTATTTGCAACTCCATTGTGCAGAATTTGTTTCTTTTTACATAGTGGCTTACAAAAGGGAATGCAACTAAAACACTCCTTCAGAGTTAACCAATTGCAGTGAGCCAAAGAGAAGTGGGGTAAATGCCCCTGCAAACTGGACAAAGAGGCAACGCTTTTGAAGTGGCAACTCTCTTATATTTAGGAAGGAAACAGCAACCACCACTATTCAACCCAGTACAGCATCCCTTTAGTGGCTGTTTGTTTTTAGATTTTGAACCTCATCGGGACAGGGAACCACCTTTTTATTCCTTTGCTATGTAAACCCCTTTGAGACCTTTCTTGTTGAAAAACAGCATATAAATATTCCTAATAATAGTGATGTGAATCTAATTTTTACTCCATAATTAGTAATGCGGATATGGGCAAATAGCTTGACCTATTATTGCAGAGTTAAAATAAATTACTGTGGAAAAAGCAAATGAGGAGAACTGAAGATGTGGAAGGAAGTTACTTATATGGCAATTAGTAACACAGCTAACGAGTGCCCTATGGCTGGCTCCCTTCTATCTAGCTCTAGTGCTGGCGGAGTGCGTGCTCTCACAGCACTAGCTGTCGCAAATGTGCCGCAAAGCACTTTGCGACAGCGTGTCTGTTTGCAGTGCCGGCGGGAAGGTCCGAGTTGACCCCATAGCGGCGGCTGGGGCTTTCCCCAAAGCAAGGGGACAAATGTCCCCTTACTCTGAGACTTTTCACCTGCCAAACTCCCCTGCAGGATGAAGCATAGCCCGTGCTAGCACTGCTGCATCAGCGTGGGGAAGTTTAAGTAGGGTTGGGCTGCTAGAATATCAGAGAAGAAACAAAGATGGCATTTTTCTCCTCTTTGCTGCTTAATCATTATAGGCATATTAATTTACCTGTAATCCATACTTTGCATCAACAACAGACACGATACCTGCAAAAAATGTTTATGACTAGATTGAAAAATGCCAGTACAAAAGTACAGCCACAACTGTCTTGCCATAGCATTTGTGGAGAAAGAACACCAAAGAACCTAGCAGTTTTATCCACATTAAGTAAAATCAGTAGCACATGCACAATATTTTACTATTTCATAAACGTATTTATCCCACTCTCCTGTTCAATGAAAACTTGGAACACTTGAGGGGAAAAAATGAAATTACAGTGTGTTAGAATATACAACACAATACCATAGCTTAGAACAACTAAGAAGCAGAAATCACTATAAATTCAACGAATTAAAATTAATGGCAGTAGATATTAAAAGTCTGCTTAAATGAAAACTTTTTTCATTTTTATCTTTTTAGACAGCAGCAAAAAGTCAAGTATTTCTCTTTAGAGAGTTTGTTCCAAAGCCCCAGTGCCAACCCCAAGGTGGCCCTGTGAAGATCAATGACCTCAACCAACCTGGCCTCACCAATCAGGCAGGAGTAGCCATTTTTAATTTTAGTGAAACTGTGATGCATACGGTATATTGGATAAACATCTGCATAGCTCAGACTAGTTTTCTTACCATCAAGATAAATGTCACTTCCTAATTCAGCATCAACCCAAAACATGGAGGCAACAGCACCTAACAAACAAGACATACACATCCAACTAAGTAGGTGTTAAAAAGATAGCTACAATTTTTTTTCAATTTTCTACATTCTCCCAGGTTAAAGAAAAAGGGAAAACCATTCCAATCCCTATATTTAGGACCAATTAAGGTACTTTGCTTATACAAATAGTAGACCCACATTGTCTATATTGAACACACGAGTATTACTGCATTTAAGACAAGCACCAATTTACAGAGGGGCATAATTCCTTCAGCCAACCACACTCCAAAAATGTGCACTGATAAACTTACCATTGGAAAGTCACATATTGTCTGTTTGTGTACATGTGGGTTTGTGAGTGTATAGACACACACATGCACTCTTACTTATTGCTCCACTTCCCTACATTTAAAAGTATGTTCAGGGGAACCCTAGGTACACTTTCTTAGAAGTCAGGTCCGTGGAAAATCAATGAGATGTATTTCAAATCAGACACAAACACACTGGGCAAACACACTAAGTTTAGTTATGACAAAGTCCGAGTGAGTCCCACTGTGTTCAATGGGGCTTACTCCTAGGAAAGTATGTATTGGATTGCAACCTAACTTTCGGGCAGCGCAATACACCGTAAGGATCTGGCCGGTGGCCCAGGGCCCCCCACCGGATCCTATCCCCGTTCCAGGCCACACTGATGCGGCCCGGAGGTCTACTCGGGGAAGGGGATATTCATTCCTTTCCCTGGGTGTAAACCAGGGCCGGCCTGATGGGCCCCGCCCCTTCCCAGGCCGGCTCGGCCAAAGGCCCCCCTCCCTCGCCGCCCGGACCGCCCCTGCGCCGCCGGCAGGAGCCTTACCTTCCTCTGGCGGCCGTGGGGTCGTCCTAGTGGTGGAGTGAAGGCGGGCGGCCTTGCACTGGCCTCCCTTACTTGCGGGTCATCGCAAACGTGCCTTACGGCACGTTTGCAACAGCTTCGGGCGGCAGAACACTCATTCCACCCCCCAAAGTCTCCAGTGGATTGCGCTCCTAGTCACGACAATCTTAATTTAGAATGCAACCCACTGTTATGAACTGGTGGTGCTTTAGAAATTATGGAACAGACAATGTAATTACAACATCTGAAATCACACACTATTTTTTTAATTACTTTTGGCTAGAATTTACAGAGAATTACATTCACGCATCATTATGAACAAAAATTGAACTGGTAGTATTTTTTTTAACATAAATACCTATTCAAATTATCAGAATGAAATGAGACACATTGGACTTCCTAGAGAGGATTTACGGTATATAGATGTTTTTATTTCCTTTTAAGAACAATCCTGATAAGCCACGAAGTTAGATAGTTACAATGTTTTATTTGCTACTCCTTAGTACCCCTTATCTTCTCTTTGTGGGGGAAAAAGTGAATACATTAACATTTATTACAGAACGGTAATGAAAATAGCCACGTTCCCACAGGATGTTATATTTTGCAAGCTAAGAAATCAAAATTTGCTTTGACATGAGATGATTTAAACATGCACATCTGCCACAACACGAAAGTGTGAGAAACTGACAGCAATGAAAGTATTTTATTTTTCAAAGGCTCACGAATCTAGTTGATGTCAAGCCTGTCTTGTAGAATGAAGCAGATAGGCAAAAACAATGATCGCTGAAGCCATTCCCATATCTGAAGCTGTCCACCTGAACTGACAAGATGTGGTCTCCTAAGCATCACTGGGTGTCAAGACTGAAATACCTGTCAGCTGTTTACAGTGATTACTCATGCAAGATATAGCAAGGGCCACAAAATCTAATAGTTTCCAGGTATTTATTGATTTCCCCCCCACCGAATGCGTTAATAGTTTTCCAACAAAAGGGAAATAGGATTTTTGTATAACAACAGCTGAATCAATGTCCTTTCTTTCAAAGAAAATCACTTTACCAGGACAATTATTTAGCTTTGAACTGGAGAGTGCTGGCCTCCTTAACAGGAAACAACTGAATTGCCAAAAAGAATCCTCTTCACCACGTAGTCAACAGTGGAGAGGTTAAATTAAAAGAGTCCAGAAAAGATTTTTAAACTATTTTTTTATTCACTGTAATCAAGTTTAGGCCCTTTAAAAAAAACTACAATGAATATATTTATGGCTAGACTGAAAAAACAAACCAATGTTCTATCTTGTCATGAAGCATGGACATCAAAGCGACTTGACTGGCAGTAGATGCAAGAATACTACAGTATAAAACAAGGGGCTTTAATGTCATTGACAACCATTCACAGCCTGCTCTGACTAGAAGTGTTGGGCTCTTCCTGCTAGACATCTTCTCTCTTACGAATGACCTTTCCTTTCTTTCCATGTTTCCTCTTCCTAATTTTGCTCTTTTTTTCCTGTTAGATGGTTTACAATTAGTACATCTTCTAACCTCTTAGAGAGAAAGGATGGACAGAGTTGTTGAATTTTTTTTAAAAAAGTGCCCACTGCATTTCAAAAAGGGGTCGGCTGTCAGAAACATGCGATTATGAGAATTCAAACAATATCATATGCAAACAATTTCAATACACTCAACCTTATTTATTTAAATGATTTATATCCCGTCTTTCCTGCCAAACCGATTTACTGTTTCACAAGCTTTTGTGGACTAAACCCATTCGGTCAGATGCATGAAGTGTGATCATTTGCTGGCAACATGTATGTATATACATGCACACATAGAACGTTTTTCAAAATTGTAAACAGTGGGATCAGAAGACCAAGAAATGCAGTAGGATGCTACCAATATCACTAGCTATTTGCAGGACAAACTGACTTCCCTGAGAAAACTATAGTTCAGACTAAGGTGCCATAAAATTCTTGATTGTTTTGCCGCAAACTACCCTTCTGAAATAAGTTTAAATAGTAGTCTTGTTTGCTTCAAGCAACACTTTACAGATGACTTGGTTCAGCTGGCCAGAAAAGGAAGGCTGAACCCCAGCCAGAAGTCTGTCACACCTAAGCTACCTGCCCCTCCACCCCAGCACTGCTACCAAAGTCACCTGCACCACGGAGCTTGTACTACAGATGCAAGGTATCTTGTGGAGGAGGATGGTTCTGACACCATAGGTTCCTGCCCTCCTGGAACCTGCCCCAATCATTAATTGCTACAGTGACAGTGAGGACAGCATATGTGGGCTTACTTTGCTGTCCTCCTTCAGGACAATTCCATCCATTTTCTCTTGTACCTAAACCATATCCACAGACCACATTACATTATGATAAACTGAAACAATGGAATTCTCATCCTATACACTTCTGATCCTCCCAAACAGAAGAATTCCATTCCGTCATTCCAGAGTCACAATTCCTCCCACAGCCAAAAAATTATAATTTACCTGGATCTGCCAATCCAGTTGTTTCTAGCAAAATGTAGTCAAATTTTCCTTTCTTCTGCATCAAATTCTCAATAGCTTTCAAACCATTGTCCCTATATGAAAAAGGAAATACAATTTAAAGGAACTAGAATATTTGTTTTTAAATTTACGTTTGTCACTGTCTAAACATATCGTCAATCCCATCCTTAAACTTATTAGGCTCTAAACTAAACATCTAATCTTTGCATGTTCATCAGGGCTTCAATGTATTTCCAGAGTAGCAGTCCTTCCTGTCTTGCATTGAGAGCATTTTTAAACAATGTACAATTTTTAAAAGCTTGCTTCCACATCCCCTTTAGCACACTTTCTGCTGTTTTGCATCTTTTCTGGAATATTGTAATATGAAATAATCAAAAGAGAGGTTACTTTTCAATGCCGGTCTTGCTGAAGCTGATGCAATTTAGAACAACAAATGACTAGACTACTTCTTTTGCAAGATTTGTTAGAGCAGGGGTTCTCAATCTTGGCACGGCTGCGACGCACCTTGTCCTCTGGCGGTGGTGTCACGACCTACATCCTGCAGCTGCTCCCAGCCCAGGACGGCCTCTGCAGGTCTTTGCAGGCCTCAGAGAGGCCTCCCAATGCAACTGGAAGTCACGTCGACGAAACCGGAAGTAAACCAGAAGTCATTTCCAGAGGCCTTCTGAAGCCTGCGGAGGCCTCCAGAAGCCAGTCTGGGCTGGAAGCAGCTGCAGGAGGTGAGTCGTGACCTGGGAGTGGCCTCCGGTTGCATCCGGTTGGCTCCAATTTGGAGCAAAATGGCAGCAGGGAGGGCGGATGGGCTCAACACACAACCCACCTCTGTATCAGGCTGTCACCCACCAAGGACTCACAGTTTGAGAAGCCCTGTATTACAAAAAGCCCTGTTGCAAAAAGATTATGAAGTTACTCAACTAATCATTTTATTCAACCTTCCCATATATAATAAAAATAGTATGAATTTAAAAAATGCATACAAAATTAAGGTTCTTCATTTTCTGATTTTTTTTAACACTGAAATCCTTTAACACACCTGTCTCCTGCCACAGCCAACAAATGTAACGGCTGGGTCAGACATAACATGAAACCCTGGTTTGTGCCAGAATTTAAAAACTGTATCATGGTTTGAGCTTCCAAATGTACAACAGAGAAACCGTGGTTTAGAGTTGCTTATCTAGTTTTGTTTGCCATCTGTTCAGAAACTCAGTTTCATAAGTTCACTTCTGTCTTTATGCCGCAGGAGACTTTTGATGCAGAACAATGGCTCTAGCTGTACTTTGACACAGGTCTGTGAATTCAGACACAACACAAACCACAGTTTGCAAAACTTGTTTCAAATACAGGTTCCAGAACTTGGTTTGTTGAAACCCCCCCCCCCCCCACAAAATGCCAGTTTGTGGGCAGGTTCAGTTCACATGTAACATGAAACCATAGCTTAGCTAAACAAACTATGGTTTCACATTAGGTCTGAATTTAGTCAATAGCTACAACAAGATTATCAGGCAGAGGGCTCACACACAAAATTAACCAAAAAACGTTAATTTTACAATAAATACTTGCATTTTAAAACAATTCCTTACTTTACAGAACAGCACAGGCAACCATTTCTGAGTTCCAGCCATTCTTCATAGAGTTCTCCACCTTGACTTACAGCCAAGGATTTTTCCAAGGCACTTCCTGAAAATACAACAAGAACAGGAAAGTACGATTGGGTCTTTCATTGGGAATTTTCATTATATTTGGCGAGAAAGAGTGCAGTCTAAAGTGGACTGCTCACTCCCAGAGATCAGCTGACCTTCAAGAAAACCTCTTCTCAGATCAAAACTTTATCACTTTACTGAATTATATTGGGTGGCTGAAAAGCTCTCAGTCGACGTACAAACAAACTCCATTTCTATTTAGATTGAAAACTTTTCAGGAATCCCTTGTGGTTCAATTACTACAACTTTCTGACAAGTGACTAAGATGAAAGGGAGAGAGAATAGGATAGCAGGAAATCTTGGGAGAAAATCTCTCCTAGGGAGCATCTCTTTCCTAAACTAAACGAAGACAAGGGCTTGGAGCAACATTTGAATGAAGATAGAATCGTATGGCATTCTGCTCCAATCTGTAGGACTCAAAATGATAATTCTGGAAAATCCCAATTTTGCTTCTCATCTAGGACAAAGAGCAATCTGGATTAGGGTGTTCAATGGTAGTGTTATTCCAGATGAGCAAACAGCTGCTAGGGAATAAAATGCTGCAGTGAAAACATCTTTGCAGTACAGCTAAATGTTGCAGAAAACTTCTCCAGAATGGGCAATAATTCAGATGTCTGTCATACAGTGTCAAACAAAGCACGGACTGAAGTTCCAGAGAGCACTGATTCAAGATGGCAAAAACTATGCTCTCTGCACCTAGCTGGCCACTGCAACAGCTTCTGATGTGTGGTGTAGTTAGGTGCAAGGCTCTAGTATCCTCTGAGCAAACTAGGCATAGCATATCCTCAAGTGAGTTCTGTAGGCTCTGCTTTCTTATATCTATGATGTGGGAGTTAATGGTTGCATGTTTTGAATCAAGTACAACAATATCAAGCCCATTAGGACCACAATCCTATACATACTTACCTGGGAGTAAGTCCCACTGAATTCAGTGGGACAAACGTCTGAGTAGACATGCACAGGATTGCTCTATAGGTCCTGTCCCTTGCTAGGATGTGTTTTCTTGATCTAAGGAAGGCTTCATTCAGTCTAGGAAGGAGAGACCTTCCACTCCAAAGGTCAGTTGACAACCTTTGGACCTTGCCGTCTTATTACAGGAGAGGAGTAAGTGGATTCTGCAGGATGAAAATATTGTATGTTCACCCTGCATGGAGGAGTTTAAATGCCAAGATAACTTACTGCACAATCCTAGGCATGTCTACTCCGAAGTAAGTCCCCCTGTGTTTAATAGGTCTTACTTCCAAGTTCCACATAAATGTGTATAGGATTGCAGCTCGACAACGATGTCAGCATATATATGTTTCGAAGGTAGCATTTTACTTATAGCCTTTAAAAAGAAAGTATGGATCTTTTCCAAGGTATAAGTGCACAGATCATTTCAAGAACATTATTTTTACAAGTGTGCACATCTTTCATGTAAAATTACTCTTGTTTTTATCTATGTTTACTTACCTTCACCAAATTCATTTAAGATAACTGCTATTCTCTTGTTATGCTGTTCTGTCAAAATATAATTAAGAAGAGTAGTTTTCCCAGCACCTAAAAAAAAAATAGAATTATGCTTCATTACGATGAAGGGAAAGGAACAAATATTTTTAGCATTTAGATAAATCAAGTAATTTTAACATTAAATATTTACATATTATTTATAAACCTCAGAAGAAAGTAGAGAACTGTGGAATGAAACTAGTAAACACAGAATGATCCCTGATAACTTCATGGTGATCTCACATTTAACTATTCATAAAAAATTGCACAAATATTTCATGACAAGGAGCTAGTTCAGTCATGAAATTACACACACACACACACCTTTTGTGGAGCTTAAAGCAATAGAAGTTGGAAGCATGCTAGATTTTGTGCGATGGCACATCTGCACAACACATGAAAGATGATGACGTTTGAAACAATGAAACAAACTGTATTGTACTCAGGCTCATTCTAAAAAAAAAACCTCTTTGGCATTTGAATAAGTCTGTAATTCAGATTTACCACTTAAGAAAGTAAATGTGAGTTAAGATTTTGTGAGCTACTTGCTGTAACAAAAAAGGTTTCTCTGCTGTCAACAAGAACATGACCATACCGCCTCCCATTACCACTACCAGCACCCCCATATCAGAGCCTTGCTATCAAGGCAGTCTGGATTACTCTTCCTCTGCTATTGCATTTCAGCCCTATGCAAATGTTCAAATTGTACACATGGTGGAACAAGGGTATTGTGCCAGCCCAACAACCATGCACAGAACTTCACCTTTGTACAGAAGCATTTGTAAGATCTGAATATCTGCATTGAGTTTATGCAAGTTCTTCAACTCCACAACCACTGTAGGCAGACAAGGACATTTTTGCTCCCAATCAAATCAATAGTGCATTGGACTTCACATTTAACATACTGGAACACTCGCACTGGAATTCAGTATCTTTGGACTTAAAAAAAATAGATTCTATTTTGTAAGTGACCATTTTTTTAATTAAACAAATTTCATGTGAGATCAAGCTCAGTACAAAAAAAAAAAAGGATTCTGCCTTCAGGCTCAATGGAATGTGGATCTCTGTGGAACACACCTAGATGAAAAGAACGTGGTCCAAAAAAGCTGCAACAGGGATAGGAATGTTCTCAGTTTACCCCCAGTTAACCATTCTTATTTTGCAACCGCACAGAAATAGTAAAGGAACATACACAATGGGACTATCTTTAAAAGGCTTAAAATTCTTACATGAACCCTACTGTATTTCTGTCTTGGACAAATTTTGTCTATTCTACATGGAAGACAGAAGACATGTGCATCCTTGATGCAAGATCACTCTATATGAAACAAAGCTTCACTGCACATTTACAATGGAACGATTTCACTTTGACGGCCACAGTGACAAGTCAGTAGTCACCTCCTCAGCTGCAAAATGGGTATAAAAGTACTTACGTTGTCCTTACAGAGTTATTGTACGGACAATATCAAGGTAAAGTGTAAAGTGCGCACAGCACACTCTGAAAGCACTATAAAAATGCTGAGTATTAATTATAATAATAATTATTATTACCTAAATACCCCGTGATAATAGTAACAGGAATCTTAGAAGCCTCAGTAGACTGAATATTTCCTCCTACACTGTCCTTTATCTCCTGTTCATTTATTGGAATCAACTCAGGGCAGTCTTCTTCTTCTTCTTCCATAGAAGAGCCTTCCATTTCTGAGACACTATAACCACCTGCCAAACCAAATACATTAAGAAACACTATCAGGATTTCTTAATTAATTAAACCCCGGATCCCCCCAAAACTGGACATTTTGGCACCCACGGACCCCCACGCCCCACCCACCCCTAACGACACCTCTGATTCAGGAAGGGCTCAGAACTTAGAGGAAATATTAAACACAGGGAATAACACGGAAAGCTTCAAATAAGAGACTTGGAAAACCTAAGCCCTCATAAGCACAGTGTCACATTTTGATTCCCACAAACTCCCCAATGCAGCATCACATCAGCCATCTTCCTGCTCCTGGCAAAGTATCTATAAGGTAAAGGTAAAGGTAAAGGTGATCCCTGACAATTAAGTCCAGTCATGTCCAACTCTAGGGTGTGGTGCTCATCCCCATTTCAAAGCCGAAGAGCCAGCATTGTCCGAAGACGCCTCTGTGGTCATGTGGCCGGCATGACTCTCCTTGCCGTAGTGCGTAGCATGCGGCTGGAACACAGAGCACTGTTTACCTTCCCGCAAGTGGTACCTATTTATCTACTCACATTAACATGCTTTGGAACTGCTAGGTTGGCAGGAGCTGGCCAAGCAACGAGAGCTCACCCCGTCGCGGATTCGAACTGCCGACCTTTCAATCGACAGCTCATGGTTCAGCGGTTTAACCCACTGCGCCACCCGTATACTGTATATCTATACTGTATATTTAAAGCCAGCTCCCAGCATAACCAAGAAACAAATATGGAACTACCAGTAGAAGTAGGTTTGATTCTCAATGACTGGGGTCACTAGAGGCAAAACTTGATAACCACAAATGCTCCTCTTGACAGGTGCTCCAAGAGTGTATTGTTTGCCATTCACTCCTATGGGAAGATGTAAACTACTGCACTTGGAGTGCAAACCTAGATGCACTTAGCTGGAAGCAAGCTCCAGTGAACACTGAAAGACTTGCATCCAATTAATTATGCATATGATTGCCCAATAGCACAGGGGTGGCCAAACTTTCAACATGAATGCTCCTGGCCCTTTAATGGGTGTATAGGGGAGGGCATTTCAGCAGGTGCAGCTGCTTTAGCAGCACCATCAACAATTGCAGCTGCCAAGATTCTGTCTTCTGCACAACTCTTAAGAACCTAATGGTGGAAGGTTGGCCACCCTTGCAATAGCGCAAAGACAACACCTCTCTACTCCTGGCAGTCACTGAAAAGGATTTTGCAGAAGGTGCTACATCTCCCTCCACACACATGGATTCCACCTGTCATTGTGCAAGCAGATACTTTGCATGCAAAACTTGCAGTTCAGTTTCTCCAGGGGATCGGTCCCTCCTATCAATTACAGGTGGGCCCCCATATCCGCTGGGGATATGTTCCAGGCCCCTCCGTGGATACTTGAAACCGTGGATAAGAGCGAACACCCCCTCCATGGTTTCCTGAGGGGCCCCCCCACCCTGCCTCCCCTGCAGGTAGGCATGCTTGCCCCCCCCCAGCTCTTATTTTTCTTTCAGCAAGCTTTGTTTCTTCCTTACAACAAACAGAGAAGCAGCCTCCACTGCAGGTAAGTAGAACGAGACTAAGTCCTAGAGAGGCTCTGCAAGGTTTCTGTTAACCTTGCAGAGCCTCTCTAGTACTTGGTCTCGTTCTACTTGTCTGTAATAAGCAGCCAGAGGCTGCTTCTCCTATTTAAGGAAGAAACAAAGCTTACTGGGAAAAAAGTAAAAGCCTGGGGGGGTCCCCACGATCCGTGGATAACTGAAACCGTGGATAGCGAATCAGTGGATATGGGGGCCCACCTATATCCAGTTATGGCTGGAAAAGACCTTTCTGAAATCCTAGAGAGCCACTGCCAGCCAACGTAGACAATATTGTCTAGTAAATGAACAAATGGTCTCACTCAGGGTAAGGCAGCTTCATATGGAAACATGTAATAGACATTGGTAACAGACAATTTGCTAATCTTTCATCATACCTCTCACTCAGTGGAATAGTCTTACAACAGGCAAAACCAGCTCTCAAGTACTGACAGCAGCATTAGAGGGCCTGAAGGACCAAATACAATTCTTAACCTTTTAATCTAACAACAAATGCTCTTTGCCATTAATAGTTGCACTGAAAGGCACAAACTCAGTAGGCCCAGCTTTTCCCAATCTGGAGAAGCAGTGACTGGAAATGCAAACCAAAGCTTTAAACTCCAATCCTACAGGCACTTATTTGTGAGTCAGCCCCAATAAATTCAATAGGCCTCCCCCCCCTAAAAAAAAAAAAAAACATGTATAGGACTGGGCTGTTAAGATTTTGTCCTGGGAGCACCAGGTTCTGCTAGGTGGCTGTGGTCAAGTCACTACCAGGTGGTTTTAAATGAAAATTTAAAAATATTTCGATTTTAAGTGCAGATGTTTCAATTTCCTCCCCCCACCAGAGGATTGCTATGAATAAGTACCTGAAAGGATTGTTAAGGGGGAAACGGGATAATACGGATACTAAAGCACTTTTCAGAATTCAGAGGAACATTCCACTGCTGCAATCGTAAGTGTAGGTGCACTTACAGGGGAGGAAGCCCCACAGTAGTAAGATCTACTTCTCAGTGTTAACATGCACAGGATCGGGGGTGATTAACCAGCATAAGGGATCAAGTCCCATCGCTCTGTGATTTACAAATCTTTTTTTTTAGCCCGATCATCACCCACCCAGAAGAGGTACCTACTTGCCAGCAGCACTTTATCCCACTTCCTGCTACCTGTTCTGCCTCCTCTCGCACACCTAAAACTCCGCCTCCCTGCCCTGCGACGTTCTACCCAAGCGCATGCGCGTCACGATCTCTGCGTTTCCCTTCCAGCAGTACACCCTCGAATACTGTAGCTTTGCTTCCCCCCCCCCGTCTGTCATATACAATACAGTAATAGAAGCTTCGCTGATTCGAACACCAACATCACTCTTCTCTCTGATTGGCCGTTCCACCCCCAATCACATCACTGGAGTCATTCTCCCATGCACTCCTACTGCTCTCTTGCATGCCAAGGACTACAACTCCCAGAAATCTCTCTCATTTCCACTGTCTCGCACCCCTCTTGTTTGTCATACTCAGCCCTTCACGGACTCGATGGAAGGGAGAATGCCTGTGTGGAATGGAAGGGAGATGCTTTCTCTTTTGTTTTTAAGTGTTTTTAAGGTCCAGTGTTTTTAAGATCCCAGTCTAGGTTTTCTTCTCTCCCTCGCCCCCTTTCTTTTCTGCAGCTTCTGTTTCTGCTTGGTATGGAAGGGAGACGCTTATTACCTTTGTAGTTGAGAAATTGCACTTCCCAGTCCCCCCCCCCCCTTCAGTCTCTCTGATTTTGTGTTGGGTTTATTATTTTTGTAGTTGAGAAAATGCAATCACCCCTTTCAGTCTCTGATTTTGTGAATCTTCTTTCTGGTTTCATTGAATGTTAAGATTAATAATCTTAAACAAATGCCTACCCCAAAGGCAAAGCTCTTCTCGCGGTAATAAAAATAAATAAATAAATTCGGCCAGCCATTTTTCCAGCTTCTGCATTGCGGAGCTCGCAGCTGCTCCGCAAGCTTCCGAAATGCTGTCAAAGAGCTCCGCGCTACACTCCGGAGATCCGTAACGAGCCTGGATTCCTGTAGTGTGAATCAGCCCTAATGTTCTGTTATCCAAGTAACGCCCGTGCGCGTCATGAATCATTTCTCAGGGAGAGGGAGATCATCTTCCTCCCCCCCCCCTTCTTGAGAAAACATTTATTACAATGAGAGTAGGGCTATGTCGGCGGGTCACAAAAATGTTAATTGTGAGTTGAAATCCAGCATTCAAGTAACCAGTTTATTTGCATATTATAATTAATAAATTTATTTGCATATGAATACAACCATGCCTATAACAAATGAGACAGTAAGGCATTGCTGCCCAATCCCCCAAAATTCGATTGTTTTATGTGTAAAGAGTAAATATATTCTTATTATTGTCATCATTATTGATATGGCACTGTTAAAGTACTGTATATGGTGCTTTGCAAAGGAACAACAACATTTTTTTTTGGCCTTGCCTTGGTTTAAAATTGACAGGAAGACCCCAGAGGAAGGGAATGGGGAGTCAAGGGTCTTTCAGGTGCCAAAAGACTAGTCTTTTGTGGTTATAGTACTTAGAGATGATGAAATGAGAATTCAGGGATTGTAGGAGGGATTTAAAGGGAGAGATGACATCTCACTGTGGGAGTCCCAAGTTTAGGGGCAAGTGAGAACATGGGCAGATTTAATAAAAGAGCAGAAGATCCACTAATCTTTATCCCATCATCAGGAAAGTGAGTATTGCATGCACATTGGGTGCCAAAGTGGTCAAAGGAAGAAATACACATTCCTGCACTTCATCCAAGCAAACAAACAGTATTTCTTTAAAATATGAGGAGGCTACCCCTTTGTGATTTAAAGCAGCGGTCCCCAACCTTTTCGGTGTCAGGGACCGGTATCCGTGTTGAATTTGTTTCCACGGACCGGGGGGGGGGTGACGCCATGCCCCCACATGACCCGGGCGTGATGTCAGCTGCGCGTGTCCAGCGCAGCTCCAAACATCCCCCCCCCCGCCGGTTTAGTTACTCTTTTGGAGCTGTTCGAGCTCCAGGGAGGGCGGGAGGGCCAAAGTGGAGGCGATGCATCGTGAAGGCAAGTACGCCCCTTTGCCACCCCAACAACGCTACTGCCTCCCGCGGCTCCCCGTGGAGGCTCGGCGCACGGCCTGGTCCCTAATGGGCCACAGACCGGTACCGGGCTGCGGATCGGGGGTTGGGGACCCCTGATTTAAAGGGTTGTGACGGGTGCATTGCCCTCAGAACAGGGAACAGGCCTGAGCTGGGTTTCCCACCTCCCCACTCTGTGCTACAATAGTTTCAGGGCCGAGAAGGAAGGCAGCCCCCTAATGCCATCACTCAGGAGATGAACCTGTATTGCTGTGTCAGTCTTCTGAGCCCAACACATGCCCAGCAGCGGCTTTGGTCTTTGTAATTTCACACATACACACCCAGGTCCCACCCTTAAAGCCATAAAGGCCTGGACAGCTGCTGCAGCCTGCCTTCTCTAGCCAGGTGCTTCCTGGGCAGCTGTCTCTGGAGCTGGTTTCCTAGGTCACTGCATAGTTTCTTACCCACTATATTACACTAGCTCAACTTAGCAAACATAAATTACAGCCCAGCCCACACTTTTCCTTAGTTAGTGTGACCATCTGTAATGCCCACATACAAAGAAGGAAGGAAACTACAGGCTTACAAAATTAGCTGAGTTCCTCTTTTTTACTCTGTAACATGGAAATACTATTAAAACATAGGTTTTAGCATTCACATTTTAAAACGTTCAAGCACTTTCAAATACAGACCTGATAAAAATTAAGCTAGGATCAGAAACCATTGATTGCATAAATCTCAGGTAGTCTCAGGATCTGCTATGAGATTAACAGCACAATCCTGAGCAACTATCCAGTGGGTGGCCCTGGCCGCCCGCTGAATCCTATCCCCATTCCGGGCCGCTCTGGCGGCCCGGAGGTCTACTCGGGGAAAGTAGACCCAATGGGCCTCCTTGGATTTCTGCCAGCTAAATAGATGGTGGAAGAGGAGGCCGTGTAACAGCTGCGCTGGCATGAAGGGGGATGGGGATATGGTGGACACCATCCCTGCCCCCTCCCGGGCTGGCTTGGCCAATGGCCCCCCTCTCTCAACACCCGGACCACCCTCGCATCCTCCGGGGGATCTCTTACCTGCCTCCGGTGGCCATGGAGATGTCCTGGCGGCGGAATGAGGACGACTGCGGCACGTGCTTTACGGCATGTTCGCAATGGCTTCTGGCAGTGGAGCACTCGCTCCACCGCCATGAACTTGCGCAGAATTGCGCTGTAAATGTTGAGAGGCTGCGACCTATAGACTTATTTACTTGTGTACGGTGCCGTTTTTCAGGAGAGCACCTGGAAAAAAAAGGATCTGGACTCTGCAGTACAACACACTTTCAGTTGTGGATGTGTTTACTGTGTGTGCAACACATGTCTCCCATGGGACTGTGAAATGTGAATGAGAGATGCGTTTCTGTAATGGAGTGGGCATGCACCAGGAAGCCATGACTGGATGTAGCTCTCTGGCATGTATCAGCTACACTGGGAGGATGCACTCCCCCCTCCCTTCCTCCCAAAAAGAACACAATGGTAATGGGAAGACCAGCCTGGCCCCCCATCCATCAGCCAGAGAATGACCAGCTGCAGGGAGTCTGCTTCCCTCCTCCCTGTCAAAATCCAACTGCCAGTTGCCCTGGGACCACACAGTGGCGTAGCAATAGGGGGGCAGGGGAGCAGTCCACCCCTGGGCTTCCGCCCCCAGCAGCACGTGCTGCTGCCCCCCCCCCAGAGGCTGGCTACGCCACTGGGACCACAGACGCGAGGACACTGCTACTGGCCAGAGGAACAAGGGCTGCTGAGCTTTCTCCTTTTTCTTTTAAAATAAATAATTAAAACATTTTTTTGCAGCAAATGAATTATAATTGCTTTATGCAATTTTGACAAGTAAAATAAAGCCAAATGCTTGTGATTGTGCATGAACCCACTAGATGGCACTTCAAATAGAATTTTCAGAATAGTAGCAGAAGAATTTTGTAGCACCTTGAAAACATCAATCACAGACTCTAGAATATGAAAGCTTGTGCTGAAAGAAATGTGTTGGTCTTTGTATTACAGGATTCCAGATTAAATGTTTTTTTTTCTGCATTGTGCATTACACTATTTTCTTATCCAAAGTTTAAAATTGCCTACCTTTTTCACTTCTCATTTGTTTATCATTAGATGTTCATTCCTAGTGACTGAAAGTATTTCAGGTAAAAATCTGTGGGACAATTTCATGCCATAAATTTAGCATCAGACTGTATCTTTTTTAATGTTTAATTTCACAAAATCGAAAAACAGAACATACAATGAAGCTACACCATCTGTACAACATATTAATCCAAGCAACATAAAGAGTTTTCAAACAAATGCATAGATCAACATTGTCAATCAAGATTGTATAAATCCAAACAACCAGGGCGTAAGATTAAAATTACCCACAAGCAAAACCCCAGAACTATATATAACCAATGTATAGAATTAAATTGCTTAACCATGGAGATATGAACAGACAAAACAGAGTTTTGTAAAGGCCCAGTCCTAGCTCCTAGATAAAAAGGTAAAGATATCCCCTGACAATTAAGTCCAGTCATGTCCGACTCTAGGGTGTGGTGCTCATCCCCATTTCAAAGCCGAAGAGCCAGCGTTGTCCGAAGATGCCTCCGTGGTCATGTGGCCGGCATGACTCTCCTTGCCGCAGCGCGTAGCATGCAGCTGGAACACGGAGCGCTGTTTACCTTCCCGCAAGCGGTACCTATTTATCTACTCACATTGACATGCTTTGGAACTGCTAGGTTGGCAGGAGCTGGCCAAGCAACGAGCGCTCACCCCGTCATGGGAATCGAACTGCCGACCTTTTGATCGACAGCTTATGGTTCAGCGGTTTAACCCGCTGGGCCACCCGCCGGCAGCTCCTAGATACGCCAGTGTATCTGCACATACACTGGTGCAACGACAGACCTGCCAATGTACAAGCCCATCCGCCCACCAACAAATGCACCACAGATGCTGGCACAAAGGTGAACCAAAATGCAAGATTGAATTTGTTTAAAAAACAACGTTTTATATATTCAACAAAGTGTAGTCTAGTATATTTTAATTGATTCAGGATTCTTTCCATAATCCAGAAGCAGCAAGAGATCAAAAATTAATTGCTTGCTGTTGGACCTATATTAGCTGAAGATCAGCTCTGTTGTGCAAGGTGAAAAACTAACACTGTATACAAAAGCTTTGCTGCACTAGTACAGGACAGTCCCATTACAGCAATGCGGATGACACCCAGCTCTTTCTCTCCTTTCCACCTGACTCCAAGGGGGCGGTCGATGTCCTGAATCGTTGTCTGGAGGCAGTTGGGAGCTGGATGGGGGCTAACAAGCTGAAATTAAATCCTGATAAGACAGAGGTTCTTCTGGTCCAGAAGTCTACGACTCAGGTACTGGATCATCGTCCTGCTCTGAATGGGGTTGTACTCCCTCTGAAGGAGCGGGTCCGCAGCTTGGGGGTTCTCCTGGATGCGCAGCTGCTCCTGGATTCCCAGGTGGCGGCTGTGGCCAGGGGGGCTTTTGCCCAGCTTCGGCTGGTGCGGCAGCTGCGACTGTACCTGGATCATGCAGACCTGGCCACGGTGACCCATGCCCTAGTGACATCTAGACTAGATTACTGCAATGCGCTCTACGTGGGGCTGCCTTTGAAGACTGTTCGGAAACTGCAACTAGTGCAGAATGCGGCGGCCCGGGTGGTTGCCGGGGCCTGTCGGTTCGACTCAGTCGGACCGTTGCTTCGGCGGCTACACTGGCTGCCGGTTCGTTTCCGGGCACAATTCAAAGTGCTAGTTTTGACTTTTAAAGCCCTTAACGGCTCGGGTCCAGGGTATTTGAGGGACCGCCTCCTTCCTTATAATCCGACCCATACTCTGAGGTCATCAGGGGGGGCCCTGTTGACCGTGCCGCCACTGACGGAGGTGAGGGGGATGGCGGCGCGGAATAGGGCCTTCTCGGCAGTGGCGCCCCAATTATGGAATTCCCTCCCCCTGGAATTAAGAACGGCTCCCTCCTTAGAGACCTTTCGGCGGGGCCTCAAGACATTTTTATTTAGATCAGCATTTGATGTCTGACATGGTGGGCTGGCTTTTTAACAAATCGCTTTTAACAAATTTAAATGTGGATGACCCACTGGGGCTGTTTGTTTTAATTGTTTGTTTGTTTTAATTGTTTTAAATTATTTTAATTCTTGATTTTAAATGTATTCATGTATTTTAATATTTTTGTTGTAAGCTGCCTTGGTTGCCCTGGTGGGAGAAAGGCGGGGTAAAAATTCTATAAATAAATAAAAAAATAAATAAATACAGCAAGGGCAGAATGAGCAGCAGTGTGGTGGAGCATGAGCAGAGAGAATCAGCCACCAGACTGGATGAGAAGCCAACACCAGCTTCTCATGCTGTTTTTTTGTGGTCTGGATCTCTGTTTTTATTTCCATCCTTTCCTTCATGTTGTGTAGTAATCACATTTCATGACTGTGCGTGGATAATTTGCTCACAGTATGTCCGGATTTCTTTTCATCATTTTGTGATTATTTGTCTTTCAGTTGTCTGTTAAATCTTACACCTCTTCAGTTCCTCTTAATTCTCCCCCTGAGGCACAGAAGTGCACAGCTTTGACAAGCCACTGTGTTGAGATGATCTGTGTGTTTTACAGGGGCAGAGAAGGGAGGTGCCACTTTACAATGTCCAGCAATCTTTCTCAAACCGTATCCCGAGGACTCTCCTCCCAGTCTGTCAAGAAATCAAATGATGTTCTTTGCTTGAAACCTGAATCTTGTTCGCCGCCGAGAGATAAAATCAAATTCTCTTCTGGATGCGGTGTGACTTCATCAGCGATCAATTTCCAGACATGGGTTTTCCCCACAGAATCCAAGACTTGCTGGCGCTTGATTTAAGCAAGAGTGACACCTACTCAATGCGCAGCTTAACTTTCGGGGCCTTGCAAAACGTTGGCTTTATGCAAGAAACTGACATGTTATCACGACTTTCCAAACGGCTTGGAAGCTGATGCTGGCTGGCATAGCTCAGGTTACAAGAGCAGCAGGTTAGTTTAGCCCTCATCATTATCTGTCTCTGCAAATTATGGTGTGAAGCAGCCCGAAACAGAGATAACAAGAACCCTGACAGCGTATTTTTTTGAAAGAGCTCCAAATTATGTGCGGCGGAGGGGGGGGGGAGGAGTGTGTATGTGCGCCCGCGCCTTACGCGCTGGACTCTGGCCATTGTGTGGCTTGTAGCCAGGATCACACGTGGATTTGAGCAGAGATGGAAACAAATACGAGCGGGAAGTACATCATCATGCGAGACAGAACGAAGTGGTAGACCCCTGCGGCGGGAGCGGGCTGTACCACGTAGGATAGGAATCCCGGTGGCGGGAATACCATTTTTAAAAAGCCCCAGAAAGTCGAAGACCAGCCCAGGAAGAGAGGGTGTAGCGGCCTAGCCGTCTCGCTGCTGCTGGGGGTTTCCGCGTGCAAGAACGTAGACTAGAGGAGAGCATGCCAAAACCCCGATGATCCCCGCGCCTGGCTCTCCTCCGAAGTCGTGCAGTGACTCCATCCCAGCCCTCGAGAGACTCCACTCTGGCTCCAGCTCCCGGGACGTCGCGCTCTGCCTTGAAGCGAGAAGGCGACGGCCCGTCATTACAGTCGCTTGTGTCCCTCCCCTTTGGCGGGTGGATTTCAACAAGGAAGGTGAAAAGCGGAAGTTTCTGCCCCGAACTGACAGAACAGCCTCGCTTATAGCATGATTGAATCACCACCAGCACCAGCCTTAGTGGAAATCCACCAGCTTTCCCCCCGGCGGCAGGATCCGTAAACTGGGGCATTTCTGCCACACACACGCCTGCTGCATGGCCACTTTGCCCAGCTCCGATAGGAGGGCATTTGCTCTGAAAATCAACAGGTAAGGAAGGGACTTTGTATCATGGAACTTCCCAAGAACGTGTCCTTCTCCAGTCCTCCATCTGTTTACTGGCAGCAGCAGCAGCAGCAGCAGCAGCAGCGCTGTGCCGGGCAGGGCAGGGCAGCGCCTGCGGTCTTGGCCGTAGGCGACTCGACACATCGGGGATGAATGAGAGCTCCCGCCTGCACTCCGGGGAGCAGCGGGCGGGGCAAACCTTCCGGAACTCAAGAGAGATGCAAACCCCCTTTTAATGCAAGGAGATATTAATTAATTAATTAATTAATATTAAAATATTTTCTTTAATATGCAAACAAAAAGAAACAAGAATTTACTTCAAAAAAGATGTGGTGGGTGGGTGCGGGGGGGGGAGCCTGAGCCTCCATATCCCAAGCTTGGTATCACTTTTGACACACGGGTTAGCGTCTCGATAGAACTTGTCGTTTTGGGTATTAAAAAAGAATCGCTTCCTGGAAAAACAACTGATGATAGACGTATTATTTGTATAGGAAGGTATTCGCTCTTGTAGGAAAGTTTTTATAGCTTTGACAAGTAGGAAATGTCAAGTGTTTGGTCACAACTTGTTCTGAGCATGTTTAAAAATTGCAGCAAATTTCATGGGTTTATGATTAACAGGTAGCTGTAAGACTGCCCCCTCCGATACATTTTTAAGAGTTTGAAGGTGCAGATGACTTGGTCAGACTTCACTGAGACTGCTGTGACAACTCTGTAGTAAATTATTGTCAATTGCTGCCGGACTCTGTAATCCACAAAACTGGCATACCGCCATTTTTAAAATCTGTGAAATTAATGGGATTAACAGCCCAGTTCTAGGCATGTATACTCAGAAGTAAGTCCCACTGAGTTCAATGGGACTTACTCCCAGGTAAGCGTGTATAAGATTGCAGCCTAAACTAAATTGTCAGCAAGACTATGTAAATAGTGAGTTTTGGATTGCAATTTAGTTGTATCTTCTTATCCCACACCTTTTAAAACTATACCAGCAGAAATTCAACAGGTTCAGCTTTCCCAAGAATGTTAATGTTTGTGATGGATAAAGATTTGCCTGCCGAATATCTGCTTTCCTGCCACACTGTTAAGGCTCAGGAAATAGCCAAAACGTTCTGCTAAGTTTAGCTCTTGTTTGTTATCTAATATCATAATTCTTACGCACATTTATTTAGAAGACAGTCACATTGATTTCAGTAGAACATGTGTTCAAGCAAAACAGTTTTCCCCATGAGGGAAGAAGTATAGAATTTTATACATTTCTTTTTCATTTTGCATAGCTTTTTATTATGTGTTATTTTTCCCCTACTATCTGTTCTAACAATATTATTTGTGGATGAATCAGTTTAAGATTTGAATACATCACTGATGTTGTTTTAACCATGTTATTCTAATTCTTATGACGTTGTGCTTTGCAAATGATATGGCACCAAAATAGCTTGCCTAAAACTTAGAATTTTATTTTTTTCATTTTGTATTGCTGCTGTTTAAGACCATGGCTCTGGTTGTTCAGCTCTTCTTGGGTACCTATGCTCAGACTTGTAATTGATGTTTCAGTCCTCAAGGTGTGATTGGTCTGTGCATGTTGAAATGGGTCTATATAGAACTGGATGGAGAAGGAAATCAGTACTGGAACGGGTTGTCTAGCGAGAGAATGTGCTCTTTAGAATGTATACTGTATTTAAATTCACTTAAAACATTTTTGGACACCCAGTCAAGTTCATTGAAAAGATGTGTTTCTTTCCTCTTCCCTTTCACTCTTTAGTGTATAAAGTGGTCAGTCTAATCCGGGGTGTCAACTCATTTTATACAGCAGGCCGAATAGCATTCATGGTACCTTCTGAAGGCCGGAAGTGACATCATTAAGCAGGAAGTGACATCATTGAGCAGGAAGTGATGTCATTAAGCAGATGATGGGTGAAAATAAGCACTTTGTTCTCACATAGAAATTCATTAGCTGTAAATAACAGAAGAAAAAATACAGCAAGTCCTCTCTTAAAGTCGTTGCGTTTCAAAGTTGTTGAGAAAAAAATCGATTCTCAGCCAGGGCCACTGTCTGTGTGGAGTTTGAATGTTCTCCCCATGTCTACGTGGGTTTTCTCTGGCCCAGAAAACTCACATTTATTTCAATGCTTAATATTAGAAATGTTTTGGGACTTTATTTAGAAGTTTGGTGATGTTTCTGTGACCAGAAATATGCCGTAAACTCTTATTTATGTATATCAATTAGCCTATGGTAAAATTGGTTTCGTTATAAGTCATTTTGCTTAAATTTGCAGTTTCCAAGAACCTATCCACGACTTAAAGTGAGGACTTGCTGTATGCAAATCTTGTTCATATTTTCAAGATATGAGAGAGCCCAATTATCACATTGGGAGAGCCAAATTATCACACGTTCTGCCCTTTCAGCAGCATCACTTGTACCGAAGTGTCATTTCGCAGCTCAGCAGCTGAGAGGTGCTATGTGAAGTGATGCCTCAACAGAAGTGGCGCTGTTGAAAGGGTGGCTCACGTAATAATTGGTCTCTCCTATCACCTTGGCGCTGTCTCCCTCTCACCTCTCTTGGTCTGCCCTTCCCTCTGTAGCATTCCTTGCTTTCTGAGGCCCCCTTCAGTCTGTTTCTCCCAGAGCCTCAGCAGAAGCAGCTCTGCTGAAAGGGCGGCGCTGGGAGAGCCCAATTATCACGTGGGCTGGATAAAGAGCTTCCACGGCCCATATCTGGCCCGCAGAGCTTATATTTGACACCTCTGGTCTAATCCATGATGGTGACTGACCATCCCACTAGAGGGTGTTAGTTATAATGCATTTAAACAAAAATGCTTTTGATGTAGTCAGTATATACACATAGGAAATGGTCCCAAGCACAGTGTAGTTGAGGCCCTGTGTCCAATGGATCTGAGTTAATTAAATAACAGCCCACTGCCCAGCTCCCCTGTCAGGTAATCTGAGGCAGTCCACAGCTAGGCAGTGTCTGATTGAGGAGTTGGCAGATGAGGGCCAAAGAGGCCAGAGGCAGCAGACATTGTCAAACAGATTGGGATTGAGTGATGAATTGGATTGATGAGGATCAGAAGAGCCAGAGGTAAAAGAAAATTCAGGACAGGTAGGTAGTCAGGTACCAGTTTATGGAGGCAAGACAAGACTGTGCTATTACTCAGTCAAGTGGTGTTGCTCAGCGCAAACGGGTGTTGCAAACGTGCCTTATCTTATCAACAAAGAAAGGCAAGAGACTCCTGTCTGATCTGGAGTGCAGAAGACACTTTTTCATTAACATAGTGGGCAACATGTGGGTAGTTTTTCTCCTTCTCACACACTTTCCTTCAGGTGGGAAGCAGTCATGGCAGGGCACATTCAGCTATCTTCTCCTTCAGGTGGGTTGGATCAGCATGAGGTCACAATGGCCAGCCTCCCTTCAGGAAGGCAGCATCAACTTGAGGTCACAATCGCATCAACATGAGGTCACAATCGTGTCTTCAGGCAGGCAGTGCCAGCATATGGGCAATCTCTCATTGAAGGAGAGGCAGCAGCAGACACAGCATGGGGCCACAATATCTCTCCCAGACACTGGGGCAAGAAGAAACAGGGAAGTGTGGACACTGTCTCTCATTGAAGTGGGCATATGCAGGAGTATGTGAGCAAAGTCTCTCTTTGTTCAGCTGAGGTGGGCAGCAGCAGCTGTGAGCCCTGTGTCTACCAGTGTGTCTCTCATTGTAACGGGCAGCAGCAACAGCAGCAGCATGTGGACAGAGAGCCGGCAAGGAGAGGAGGAGGGAGTTGGCACTTCAGCTATTACAGGCCTTCCATTTAGACTAGAGTGAGTAGTACCTCAGGGTCGCCAAAACAGATGATGGAAGTGGACACAGGGCATCTCAGGTATAACAAGGTGACCACTTGCAGAGTCTGCCATAGCTGGGCACAATTTGAGAGACAAACTGGCAGGCTGAAGGGAATCAGAAGATGAGCCAGCACCCCTGATATAGGGAGGCTTCAGTTTTCAGTAGGCACCCCAGACAATGTGCCTAGGGCAGTGCTTCTCAATTTTTTTCTGTCATGCCCCCCCTAGGAAGAAGAAAAAATTTCGCGCCCCCCTAATATAACTAATGCAATAGTTAGTGTATGCTTTGCGCCACTTAACTAGATTGTAGGAGCCTCCAGCGACGATCTACTTCACCGACGATCTCTTCCGGGGAGCAGATCGTTCCTCTGCTCCCCGGCGCGAACTCTGTAACGCGCCTAGGAGCGCTCTGCAGAGTTCACGCTGTGAATCACGCATGCGCAAGACGACGATTGGCAACATCGTCGTCTTGCGCAACATCGTCGTCTTGCGCATGCGTGAACTCTGCAAAGCGCTCCTAGGCGCGTTACAGAGTTCGCGCCGGGGAGCAGAGGAACGATCTGCTCCCCGGAAGAGATCGTCGGTGAAGTAGATCGTCGCTGGAGGCTCCTACAATCTAGTTAAGTGGCGCAAAGCATACACTAACTTTGCAACGAGCCCCCCTTTACGGAGCCTCGCGCCCCCCCTGGGGGGCGCGCCCCACTATTTGAGAAGCGCTGGCCTAGGGGAAGATTAGGAGGACTACATGGTTTCTGGTGGGAGCAATACAATAGGAGGGGTAGGGGAAAAAAAGGTTGGCATTGGGCATTTGAGCAGGAGGAGTTGGTAGCAGAGATGGTATGTGGGCAGGTGTAGCAGTGCTCACCCTATGGGTGTAGCCCCATGCATATCGCATTGCAACAAACAATCCAACTAATGCATTACGGTAATAAAATGATTTACAGATCAACTTTTTTTCTCTTGGCATTCTGTAGCAACCCTAGGAACATTAAGATCAGGATTTCATTTTTGCAGAAGGAAATTGTGACAGACAGAAGCCTTAAGAGGAGGATAAGCAGTGAAAGTACAAGTAATGATTTCCAGCTCCTCCTGCTAATTAATGTAATGGTTGATTTGCTCTTCTGGGTCCTTGTGGTTTTTGAAGTGATTCGGATGTAATTGCGACCATTATGAACAATCCAGTTCACTGACATCAGTGGGAATGAATGTCTCCTCCTCCAAAGCTGCCTATACAAGCTATAAAAATCATAATATATAAAAGAATCATAATATAGGAGGGGAGGAGAAGCTACTCGGCTCAGAGAAAGAATGACGGTTCCCTCTAGAAATGAGAGAGAACTGGAGACGTTCTAGCCAGTTAAAAGTTTATCTAATGTTCCTTCGTACCGTCCCTTTTATACAATGAGGGGAAAGTGAGATGATGGGCTGGAAAGAGATCACTGTTAACTCATTAAACGAACTGCTGACCATGCAAAGTAGGTAGTTGCTGATATTGCAATAATGGTTCCTTGGCTTTCATCATGTTTACTTTCAAGCTATGTCATCTCCTTATGACTCTCACCCCAAAACTGTTTGTGGGTGAACATTTGGTCCAACCCTATTTAAATGTACCCCAATAGAATCGTAGTCACTACCAAGTTTTGGCTTAGGTTGCAATTCTATGCACACGTTCCTGAGAATAAGCCCCACATAGAACATGATGGAGCTTACTTCTGAGTAAACATGCACAGATTTGCATGTTATTCTTAGAGCACATTTTAGAAATGGATTAAGTTGTTCTTTGGACATTTTTCTATTTCTGTTTTCCTGTAGGACTTCTATTTGGTTTAAGTAAAGATGGAATATGATAGTGACTAGGCAAAAGGAAAGATTTTTTATGAAAGGACATGAATGCTGGCTTAATGCAGGGCTCTGTTTACAAAAAGGGGGCCTAGTTAGAGCAGTTGACCCATGTTTAATGAAAAACATTCTTTCTTTTGTGTTTCTGGATTCTGGGTGTGTCTGTGAACATCATCTTCCCTTGCAGTCATTATTCTGCTTTCTTAGTTCATTCCCTTCATTTTTTCCTCACTGAAGTATGCTGTTACTTAAGTACCTGTTTTCTCAGACAAAGGAGACAACCTGAAAAAATGAAAGTGTTCCCTCTTGCCTTTTCTAATCAAAACATTTCTGATTCTTCCTAGAAGACACCTCCATGGTTAAAATATATTTGGCCCCAGTTCAATAGCACAATCCATGCACAGAAAGTTGAAAGTTTCTCTTTTGCACATGGATTATCAGGATCAGATATACAGTAGTTATGTCTGAGGTTGCACTCTTTTACAAAGTTACCTGGGAAGTTAGTGCTACTGAACTCAGGGCGCAATCCTGGAAATAAGGCCGGCAACGGAACGAGAGTTTTGTTAACTCATTAAACAAACTCATTAAACGAACCGTAAAGCATGTTCGCGACAACGCGGGAGTAAGGGAGCTGGCCTCCCTCACTCTGGCGCCGGATCTCCATGTAGACGGCAGCGGAAGGTAAGTGCTCTGTTGCCGGCCGCGTGGGCGGTCCAGCCAGGCGAGGGAGGAGGGCCATTTGCCTAGCCGGCCCGGGAGGGGGATGGCGTCGGCCATATCCCCGTCCCCGCAGGGCCAGCTATGCCGTTACACGGCCTCCTCTACTTCCGCCAGCTGTTTAGCTGGCGGAAATCCGAGGAGGCCGATAGGGCCAGCCCGGGTTTACACTCGTAGAAGGGGACAAGCCATATACTCACTGGGTCAGCTTATGTTAATGCAGCTGGGCTGCCACTGCAAGCGGCGAGCTGCTGCAGCAGTCTGTCCATGTCCCCCGGTGCTGGTAAATCAGTGCAGGGGGTGGGAGGTGGGTGGAACAGGGGGAGAAGTTTGAGATTGGGGTGGGGAAGAAGGCGGATTGAGGCTGGGAAGGGGGCAGTATTGGCCGCAGCAGCACCACTGATATTCTGTCCCCTTCCTGGCCTCCAGTGGCGTCGCTGGAGGTGGGGCGGAACGCTAAGTTCCGCACCGCTCTGACCCTCCGTTAACCTGCCCCTTTGCCTTCAGAACCATTCAGTAGGGTGAAGGCAACGCGCAGGGAGTCTCCTGCGCGTTGCTTTTGCTCCACTGAATGGCTCTGAAGGCAAGGGGGCAGGGACACCTCATGCCGGTGCGTAACGGAGGGTCAGAGCGGTGTGGAACTTAGCGTTCCGCCCCACCTCCAGTGACACCACTGCTGGCCTCAATCCTCTAACCAGGGTCCACTTGGACTTGAGCCAGCAAAGTAGCTGGTGCAGGTCTGAGTAGACCCATTGGGGCTGCGTGGACTTACCCCGAGGGAAAGGAACAACTGTTCCCTTACCTCAAGGAGGTCTTTGCAGCTTGACACTTGGGATGCCACATGCGCCCGCTGGTGCGGCTGCATCAGCCCATGGGGAGTTAGGTAGGATTGGGCTGCCTGGGATTGTTCTGCTTTGTACTCACAGTTGTATTTCCATTAGAGGCTAAGCTAGGTAAAGGTGACTCCTGACAATTTCCAGTCGTGTCTGACTCTAGGGTGTGGTGCTCATCCCCATTTCAAAGCCGAAGAGCCAGCCTTGTCCGAAGACACCTCCGTGGTCATGTGGCCGGCATGACTTAATATTTTTTTCCTCAGTATTTTGCTAAACACTTTAATGAGGTTCTCTCTCAAGTTGAAACTGTGATTTGCCTGCTCCCTTCTTCCCCCTTGGCTTTAATTTTACGTGTTAGTTACACACATTAGAACTGTGATAAATCATGTGATTTAAATTGCCCTGAGCTACGTATGTTAGAACTAAGAGATAGCTGGTGTATGCCAAAGCCGCAGCTGCTGTCTTGTTCTCCTTTTGGGTATTGCCGTCTGTGTTCAGCTACTTAACATTTAGTTGTTAACTCCTAATTCATGAATGTCTGGTGTCTTGTTTCTATTCTTATATTAAAGGCATTCCTCGGCAGAAATAAGAAAGCAATTTGTGCATCTTCCTAGCTTTGGACAGTTCCCTCAACGAAGTAACAGTTCCCCTGGCTTCTCTTCTGTTAATCTAGTAAGTATGGAGATCACGGTTTGTTTCTGTGTCCAGTTACATGAGGTTAGTCCAAGTTAACCTGAGGTGGGACATGTGTTTGGAAACCTCATGCGAGGCAGGGGAGAAGCTGGTGTATGAAGGGGATTTGGAGCGGAGAAAAGTTGAAGGGGTTAAATCCCTCTTTTCTCCACTATTTTAAATTGTCTTCTCCAGAGGCTGATTTATTTTCTTTCAGTGATGCCAGGTGTGGGTGGTCCTCCCCCCCTCTGCCCTGTTCCACAGGGGAAGATCCACATCATAGGGGGATGGGAAGATCATGAGGAGGATGGGAGGGGTACAAAAAAAAAAGATGGAGGAAGCAAAGGTTGCTGCATTGAGGTTTATTGGGGATTATTTGCACAGGAGGGGCAAGGAAGGGTAGAAATGTCAAGGTCTGTCAACGTTTCTAGGGATGCCCTTCTTCTTTGTGGAGCCGCACAGTTGCACACCAGCCCCCACTGGAGCAGTAAGCCAGAGTATGGAAAACACCCTCTCCGAGATAGCAGCTGTCAGCCCAATGGACTTGGCTACTACTTGGGGCCTGATACTGGGATAGGGGTTTGGGGTGGCCCAAGGTTCTTAGGGCCCATGTGAGCGGCTCTGGGTTCTTCTCCCCTTCTTCTGTTCTCCTAAAGGCTACCCCTTGCACTGTCCTTCCTTTCCAGCCTTCTCCATCTTCCCCTTATTTCCTCCTCCTCTCTGGCTTCCTCCTCTCGTTGTTTCCCTTTCCCTGCTACCTACATATTACATGCTACTGTCCTCCACCTCTCCTTGCCCTTCGCCCTTCCGCTGCTATTCTTCTTCTGGTGACCCTCAGCCATTTCTCCCACTTCTCTTGCTTGATTCACTCCCTTCATCCTCTTGCTTCCTGTCTTCCTGTTCTTCCTTCATCTCCATCCTTCTCTTTCTTCCTTCACCCCTCCCTTGTCTGGCTCTCCCTCCCTTTTAATGCTCCCACTGTTGCCCCCCAATAAATGGGGTTCAGGCTGGCAGCATTGTTGGCCTGTTCCCATGATACTTTGTTGCCTGGTGATGATGTCACTGCCAGGCCAGATACCTTGGCCATGAGCTACATCGATATCGATATCGATATCAATATCGATATCGATATAACATCCTGATGTAGCTCATGGCTGGGGTATCTGGCCTGCCGGTGACATCATATATAATGATGACATCATTATGGCGGTGACATCATATACTTGCAAATATATATATATTTGCATGGAACTCTATTGAATGGAACTCCATATTGAATGGAACTCTGAAAGGAATTATTCTTACCAGCACAAATCTAGAAAGTATAATTATGTAAAGGTGATAGTAATAGTGATATTAATAGCCATTGGATGTGTGTGTCTTACGGATCACTGCAGCACTACAAGTCATATGTGTTGTCATATTACAGGGACATTATTTAAGCATCATAGGTGAATATGCCCCACAAATATTTAAGATCAGACCAAGAACACTTAAAACTGTCTTATGCATGTCTACTCAGAAGTAACTCATTAAATTCAATGGGATTTACTCCCAGGAAAATGTATATAGGATTACAGCCTTAGGATTTTAAAGCCAGAATAAATGCATAGTTCTACTGGTAGATCTCTTTATTATAAGTAATTGGGAACCATAGATGTAGGGATGATGACTACAGTGTTTAACAATAGGAAATGCACCTTTATCAAGTTACCTTTTCAAAGTTAAAGTGCAATGTTGTGGTGTAGCATTCGTGCTATGAAGTCCTGTAGAGTTATGAAATATTCTAAAATAGCTCTGCAGAGCTTCCCTTTTGCAAGACTGCTTCATTACGTTTTGAAATCAGGTGTAATCTGTCAGAATGACTGCCGCCCTTCGAAATAAAACGTTTCAAGACAATATGACAGCCCTTCTTGGTCAAAGATTCCTTCTTGCTCTTCGTGTTTGTTAAAGGCAGAGGGAATTTTGCCACTGATGATGAAATGCAGCAAAATCTTTAGAGCTTTAATTTCATTTTCATAAGAATTAACAGGTACTTGGAAAGCTGGGACAATGTAATAAGTGTACATTTCCTGTCTGTTGAAGCTAACCACCATCATTTTACTCACTTCCTCAATCTGAAAAGCTGTGGTGTTTAACTTGTTTTTTGTGGGTTGTTCATGGGGGAGGTAGGGAGATGACGTTCGGTTTAGCTAACATCCTCAGAAAAGCAGCTTGCTCAAACTGCATTGTGTTTCCTGTATCCGCCATTTTGATTGCTGCTCATATGTACCTTGCTGCAGACTGTATTGTATTGAAAAGGTATGTTTGTTGTAAGTCATTTGTGGATGTTTCTGTATGATGCTTAATTTGCTTTTTACTGGGTAAACCATATGCACAGCAGCTCTTTGTCGGTTCCACGGATACTCTTTTTGATAGTTTATTACAAGCACTCTGTGAACTTATTCACGAGTTTGCTATGCCTGCTTAGTCAAGTGCAAAATATGCACAGTTCATGTAGATAGTCAGAACGCTTGAAAGACACTACCAGAATTGATCCTGTTGCAGATTTTTGAAATAAGAAATTTCAGATTTCCTTGAAATTTGCTGTTTGCGTTTATATAAGCATTATGCCATGTTATACATTGCAGCAGATGGCCTGTACATTTTCTATCCACATGCACATTTGAATGACATGTAGTCATTTTTAAGCTTTTTTCCCAAACACAAATGCTGCTATAAATTCCAGAAGCGCTGACAATGTGAGCTCTCGTCCCTGAAAGCTTTTGCCATAATATATATTTTTGGTCTTTAAGATGCCACAAAACTTTTGTTAATGTATGTCTTAGTATATGGTACTTTACAGATCATCAAAATAATTTCAAAATACTCTTAATTATGTCCAGGTAAGCCTCATTGACTTAAGCTTCACTATAAGATTCAGCCTGATCATATGCACTGAATTAAAACATTGAATTCAATGGTATTCACTCCCAAGTAAGGATGCTTGGATGCCTTGAATGCCATGGTGTGTGTGTGTGTGTGTGTGTGTGTGCGCGTGTGTGTGCGCATGCGCGCGCACGCACATTTTATGCCAGTCTTGGCATCCAAAGTTTTCAACCAAAACGCTTAAGATTTTTCCCAGAGAATATATTGAAAACAGTTAAAAGGTTCACGTGACTGACAGAAAGCTTATGTTATTGATCGAGACAACCTGTCTCTGAAAAGTGTTATGCAGTTGAATAACACAATCTTTTATACTGAAATCCTTCAAGTTACTGGGATTTAAGCAGTCTAATTCTTTGCAGGGTTGGAGGCCCAGGGATTTCTGCTTAAAAATCTCAAGGGATGTTGCACTTCCTCATAAAGCAGTGTTGTGATCACACTATTTATGACAACAAAATTCAAGAGCATTTTTGTGTGTGTTTAGTTTTCCTCTTGGTCACATGAACACATTAATGAAAATGCACCCCTTGAAATATAAATATGTTTTCCTTTCTGTTTTATACTGTTCACAGAAGCAAAACCTCAAGAAGGGACTTGAAAAGCAAGCCATTAAGTATATGAATTGTAGTGTTTTGCTAAATAAAATATTAACTAAGCAAAAAATCTTTGAAATGATCAGGAATTCTTGGAATTGTAGAAGTGGCATTTTGATACAAAGCTATTTTAGGAGACAGAATCAAAATCTCCAGCTCGATAGGAAATTGATGCTTGTTTCCAGGGTTTAATTTGAGCCGAGGCCTTGAAGTTGTTTCAGTAGCAAGGTACACCTGAGGACAGATGCAGTAATAAGAAGAGAACATCCATGAGCATGTGTAGAATGCCTTCCTCTCTTTACTAATTGTAACCAACCATCACACAAAAAGGTGGTTTGTGATGGGGATGACACTGCCCTGTCCCTGGGAAGACTGCACGGCCATCAGTAACCCACAACAAGCCTCTTGCAAGGATTCCTATTGTCCTTACATTGCTTGTTCAGAGCTATTGGTAAAGTCACTTGTTTTGACTTGCTTTGCTTTTAGTATACATTTGACAAAAATGTGAACTATCCAAATGTAGATGTGAAAATATGTATATCGAGATGCTTACATGCATATAAATATGTTTAAGAGACTCATGCTGTTAGGTGTAGTTCATAGAACAGGTGAATATGGAGCCTGAATATTTCTGGCCCAGGGTTACAACTTTTCTTTTGATTGTTGAATGTTTTCTAAGCACTTAGCAGTAACCATTCTGCTAAAGAACTGATGGGTAATAATTGCTACAAAATTTTGAGTGTGCTTTTAAAAATAAAGTTTGGTTGAAACATGAAAGCCCCTTAGCATTAGGTAAGGATGGAAAATGGGATGCTTTATTCAGATACGGTTGCTTTTCTTTGGGCCATTGCCTTAGACGTAGCAAATGCTTGCTGACCATCCAGAAAATTAAAAACAAAACAAAACCACAAATGCATTTTAGGCTCTGAAAGCTTTGTCTACAGCATGGTATTGAGGTCATTCTCTTGTCACAGAAACACATCTGACATTGATCCTTTTTTTTCAGCAGCCCAGCATGTGTGGTCTTCTCCCAGCCCTCCTTCTTGGTCTCCATCCTGTTTTCTTCATCTGTTCCTTCAGGCTTATACAGCAGTATGGTCAGCAGAGACCATATGTAGGACAGGGGGCTAACTGTATGAGCTTGGCATTACAAAACCTCCCTCATTTCCTTTTTGCCAAAGCAGCAGTTTAAAAAACCACAAGGAAATCCTTTACAGCACCAACTTGTCTGCTGAGACAGAACCCCCTGCATGTGTTCTGCAGAGCTCCAGTGCATCTAGAAGTGTAATCTGAAACTGGGTGCACAGTCAGTTCACATGAAGCAGGCTCTTGTGGGGCTTCATTGTTGCCTTGCATGAACGTACAGTGGACCCTGGAGAACATACTGTGTGGCTGTACATCAGAGAGGAAAATCAGTAGTAGCAAGCAAGCAAGCTGTATTTCAGGAAAACTTGTCCACCATTACTAGGGTTACCAGATCGTCAACCGGGACGGGGCTATAGCCCCTTAAGGGGGAGGAGGGTGGGCGGGGCCAGTACTGGCCCCGCCCATGCTCCTCCCCCTTAAGGGACTATAGCCCCGTCCCGGTTGACGATCTGGTAACCCTAACCATTACTGATTTCATCTTTTCACTGAAGAAGCTCTGAAGCTTTCGAGGAGCTCCAGAGTTCCTTGGAGGCAGAGCACAGCTTGAAAGTGACTGTGCCAGAGTATCATGGGAACGTCATAGATGATAACTGATAATTTGGGACTTGAGCTCTGTAGAAATTCATAAAATAGTTACTACAGTTTTGCCGTTTTCTTTTCTAAGGGACTCAAGATATATTTGGAATAGGGCTGGTCTCAGGGTCAGCATTGCTGGGCAGCTATTGAGGGTCCAGGGTCTTCAGAAGGACCCACTGCTGATCCCGGAGATCACTACTGGTAGAACAACTCTCATGGGGCCCACCCAGTGTACCATGGAGGATAGTGTACCAAAGGCTCCCTGGAACTTGGACCCAGCCCTGATTTGAAACTATTATAAAGGCTGTTAAAATTGTGAAAATTTCAGCAGAATTAAGGCTTCTAAATTTGGTTTCAGAAAATTCTGTTTTTAATTTTTTTTCTCCTTTTTGTAGTTTAAAAATACAACACCCAACAACTTCAATAATTGTTTTCTTTTCTTCTTGCTACTAACAATGCAAAAAGAGAGACATGCTCTCTTTCACCTTGATCCAGCTATAGCCCTACAACAGAAACAAGGACTGGGATCCTAACTTCCTTTCTGTGAACAGAATGAGAATTTCCTGCCTCCCTGCTGCTGCCTCCTTGCTGGACCCCCAAAGTCCAGCCCGAGGATTGGGAAACCCTCCAGAATGACATGGCATGTGGACCGGGTGATGAACTGCAGTAGGAATGGAGACTCACCCCAAATCAGTGACCCTACACAATTACACTTTTGGATCCAAGCCAGTGTGTTTTAACATGTGGCTGGGGGTGTGCGTTGTTTTTAATGCACCTAGAATGCACATCCAATTCAAAGCAATGCAGTGCAGATAGACTGCACCTGAATGTGCGTCGGATTTCCAAGCCATCAAGTGATCTCCTTCACTGTGTTGGGGCATTTGAGTTTAATAATAAATGGGGACATGGTAGCTGAATGTTCTTACAGCGTTTTTGTTAAAAATAGTTATAAAGCATTTCTTTACTTTTTGTAACACCTAGCCTCAGTTCTATGATGCAGTAGAGCCAGTGGATTTTGAAGGTTTCCTAATGATGCAGCTGAATAACTTGGATTCAGAACGCCTTCAAGAACTTGGTGACTTCCCTGAAGATGATTTGGAGGTGATCTTTACTCCAAAGGAGCACAGGACCTTGCAGCTATCATTGCCAGAGGAAGGGTAAGGAAATGGGAGTGAATTTATTCGAAAAACCAAAGAGGTTGAAGCCTGTTGGATGGTACACTATCAGACCTCTAAGACCAGACAAGAACCTTATGGGAGGGGGCAGAGAGTGTGAAACCTCACCCATGCACTGACATGCTCCAGAAGCCCCCCCCCCGTAGTGTTGCTCCAGGGGGGGCGGAGCTCTAAGTTCCGCAGTGGTCCGTTACTCCGGTGCATGAGGTGGCCCTGCCCCCTCGCCTTCGGAGCCATTCAAGGTGGTGAAAGCAACGTGCTCTCCTGGGCATTGCTTTTACCGCCTTGAATGGCTCCGAAGGCGAGAGGGCGGGGCTGCCTCATGCACCGGAGTAACGGAGGGTCAGAGTGGTGCAGAACTTAGAGCTCCGCCCCACCTTCAGCAACGCCAGTGCCCCCCCCCCCCCGGCACTGTCTGTGATTACAGCATTGTCTGCAGCAACAAACACTATTTGGGGAGTGATCCTCTCCATAATTAGGAACCCTGGAAGCCAAAGGCATGATTTCACTGCCCCCCACCATGCATTCCTATACATATTTTTAATTATGTCTGCACAGAGCTTATCTAGTTCCTTAATCCCCAGTTGTGTAGAGGTGAGACTCTGCCTTGCTCTCTCCCGCTCCGGTATTTGGGATGCTGCAGCAGCAAAATCCTGGGCATCAGGAGCCCTGGGAAATATAGTTCTCCAGGGCTCTTGAACCCACATGGAGAAAGGGGTGGAGACAGAAGTTTCCCGAGAGAGGGAAAGAAACCTTGGTAGCTGGGCATATGGGGTTTACATCCTTAATTCATTTTCTTAGACCAAGTCATTTCCGTATGTAAATCATTCACTGTCTAGTGTATTATCTTCAACAGGCTAGCAACTAAATGCAGCCGTAAGTATATTTTTGAGGCAATTACACTTAAAAAAAATCTTGCTAGTGAAGCTCCACTGACTAGTCATGGTACGATCGCTCAACAAACCCTAATGCAGACCAGTTACTTCAAAGCAGATACGGCTGGGCTGAGTTACATGAAATATTTCTGGTGTTATTACACTGATTTTACTGACTAGTGGCTTTTAGTGTGTTTCCTCCTTTTTCAGAATCAGGGTCGAGCTTACAAGCTATGCCTTAGGGCTTTCTTTTATCAGGTAAAGCATCTGAGAGAGGATTGAGGTTGAGCAGAGAAGGGGAAGAAGGAAGCTTGGTTTTCAACACTTTCTTTCCGAGCAGTTTGTTCACTCAAAATTGTTTCTCCCTCCTCAGCTGTTTTTTCCTCTGAGATGAAAGCTGAAGTCTCTGAGGAGACTTTTATTTATCTGAGAGAAAAACGGCTGGAAGAAGGGGTGATTTTGAGTAGACAAGCAGCTGAGAAAGAAAAGGTTAAAAGGGCCCTTCCCCTGCCTGTTCAGTCAGGAGTTACCTGCAGCTCCTTTACTCAATCTAAGAGAACCCTTGAGGTAAAAATATCTGGAACTACACATAACATGTTGTTCCACCCTCATTTTTTCTGGTGTGGATTTTTTGGCTTTTGTTTTTAAGATGTAGAAAGAGGCTCTAGTATTGCCACACACTTAGCATTATGTGAAGAAACCCTATTTTAAAATGTGTTAGAGTCTAAGATCAGGGGGGGGGGAGATACTGATTTCACTGTCTAAAACGGGAGCAACAGAGACTGTACATCTCACGTCTCCTCACTCTAGCAAAATGTAGCAATTACAGTAGCAACAGTGACCACTCAAGTTCAGGATCCTGAAAGGTGAAAGAACCACCAGGCATGCTGGCTTCCCTTTCAAGCCTTGAACAGTGCCGCTGTTTCATCTGCTTCTCTGGGATCCAATGTGACGGCTGAAGAGACTTTCAGCTCACTGCAGCCCAGTCTATATCTCTGAAACCCTCTCCCACATAAGAAAATCCATCAGGAACAATGCTAAAAATGACATTACCTCTGAGCTGTCCTCAGTCAAATTTATATTGGAGCAAATGACTGGAATGGAGCAAATGGCTAATTCTGCATGTGGAACTGCAGCATTATAGTAAAAGTATTAACGAGGGAACAGAAACAGAAGTTGAGTGACCTGAAGAAGCAGGAGCAGAAGGCTAATTTTTCATGGGTTCTCAGACCTAGAAGAGGGCCAGGAATCCAACATATTTTCCCCAGGAACAGCTAGGCAAGATCTTCTCAGATCTTCCTCCTATGATGATCCCTTCTCCCAACATCAAGAAGATTGATTGCTGGATTTGCAACAGTACCAGAATAAAAGGACAGTCTTAGCTTTACTTGAACCAGCAACACAGAACACAAATATAAAACAAACAAACACAACCACACAATGCAGGTTTCTCAAGACCTCTTGGCAGACATGTTATGTTGCAGAGCTACTGCAAAAGTTCTTCATTTGGTTCTTGTTCCAGGAATCTTCTTTTGCTATTTCAGATCTTTCATAATAATAATACCACATTACCTGGCTGATCACTCCCCTAAAAGAAGAGACCCAGCTCCTGAAAGGCCTGAATCAGAACATTCCCAAACTTAGTGGTAGATCCAGCTTGGTTGACTCGCATCAGAGGATGAAGATGGCAGCTGGACTCTGTTCCATTTCAGACTCTCTAGTCTAGGAAGTCTCCTTTTAACTGGAGACAGCACTAAAGCAAGCATTTTTTTGTTTTTGCTTTTTCCAAAGGAAATATGACTCTTTGCTGACACCTTGTGGCCTTTTCATGACATATTGTTTCTATTACTTGTAACGTGGAATCATTGCAGCAAATTGCATCTTTCGGGGACGAACATACAATGAATAAGTGATTCTGTTTGTTTGTTTGTTTGTTTGTTTTATACTCATGGACCAACTACTAAGCCTGTCCATGCTCTGTGACTGAAGATTTTGGTAAGAGGAGGTTAAGGGAGGCCTGATTGTTCCTAATCTAGAACTTTATTTCATGACGACTCAGTTTTCGTGCCTTGTGGAATGATTCAATTCATTATGTCAGTAGATACAAACAGAACAACAAGCCACCAAGACCTACTACCACCAGAAACCCCATTCTGGAATGATTCAAAAGATAGGCCCCTAAACATATAATTGAATATCGTTTTATAAAAGATATATTACTTACCTAGAACCCTGGAGAAAAAAGCTTTCCTTTTGGGCTCTCTACAATGATGCGGTTTGCTTACTGTCCAGAGATTGCAGGGTAGAACAACTCCAAGAAGAAGGAAGCAAAAGCACATTCAAGATTAAACCAGGAAAGTTTCATTTCCTGTGACAACCTGTTGAAAGAAGCGGAACTGATGATTCCCTCTGTGTGTCAGTACAGTACATGCAAATACTATATGGCTTTTCCTCAATTAGCTGTATGCCCAGTGATTAGTTAGTTGCTTGCTTGTAGTTTTTATCATGGCTATTCCAGTCTGTTTTATGATGCCGCCATCCCTGCAGCAATAAATAAATAAATGTGTTTCTCCTGGGAAGACAGAATTAGAAGAAGCCCCTTCCTTTGCATTTAGCCTCATTGACTAGACATGGTACAAATTATTTTTGTGAGCATAGTGAATATACTTGAAAGTGTTACACTTTTAGAAGTGTATTTATCATTAGTTGTTTTTGCTGTCTTTGTATGATGTCTTTTTAGAAATGGAAATTTTAAAAATAAGACCCATGTTTTAAAAATGCTTTGAGAACGCAGCTTTGGATAGGGAATTCAACATAGAATTGCAGATCTTAACCAAATATTCAAAGGATGTTTCCAGTAGTAATGCGGTAGTAATTTTTGATGTGCAGCCATTTTTGATGTGCAGTGTGAGCAGCCATTTTCCAGAACAGACCTATCCATTATCATTAGTTACACACATTATTAATGTTTTTTATTCCCCTCCCAGAGCTGACTTGGATCCACATGTCCGGGATTGTGTTCAAACGTATACGCGTGACTGGCTGGTGGTAAATCGAAAGTAAGTTCCATGTTTGTAATTGAATAGTTAGCAGCATGTTGATGTGTGCACAGCTCGTATCCAGAAGGTCCATATGGAGGCTTTATATGTGTGGTGTCTCCAGCGTGGGCAGGGCACTGTCTCTGTAGCCACTATGATTTCTGGAACCATGCGTTTCCTGTTGCAGTACGAACTGCAGTGTCCTCATAGAAAGCCTCCATGTACTGGCACCAGATTACAGAAATGATCTACTGTATTTCTTGAATTCTAAGACGCATGTTTTTTCCCAATTAAGCATTTCAAAAAAATGGGGTGCGTCTTAGAATCGAAGGTCTCCAAAAAGCACCCCAAAATGCTATCTTCTTACTTACTGGGGCTTGGGGGAGCTTCAGGGAGACCTGCGCGACCCTCTGCAGGCCTCCCTGATCTCCAGTTTGGCAAAAAACGGTGATTTTCAGCCATTTCCAGTTTTCGTGAAAACCAGAAATGGCCAAAAATCGCTGTTTTTCGCCGAACTGAAGTTCAGGAAGGCCTGCAGAGGGTTGCGCAGGCCTCCCTGAAGCTCCCCCAAGCCCAGGTAATGAAGGAAATGGCACTTTCTTGCGGGGCCAGAAATGCTATGCAAAGGCAATGCACTCAGTCATCCTCAGCTGCAGGAGACATGCTGGGGAGAGTTGGTGCTGAACGGGTAGATTCAATGAAGGGAGGTGAGTCTTACAATTGATGGATTTTTTTCCCCCCGCTGGTGGTACTGAAAGTAAAGGTGCGCCTTAGAATCGATGGCGCCTTAGACTCGAAGAAATACGGTAGTACCACCATGTAAATGTCATCATCCTGCATTTTCTCAGTTGGCTCTTGGGGAGGTCTCCAGCAAATGTGGCCAACTAACGTTCAGCCAATCAACAGATTCTGATGTATTTTGAACCTACAACTTGAAAAGCATTCCCAGGTGTTGTTTTCTTCCAGCAACAAGAAAACTACTTTTGGATATTACTTTTGAATAACATCAACCCATAATTCTTGTCTCTCATCCAGACAGCTTTCAGGACAACAATTAAGTGATCAAGGATAGTAGGGAAGTGAAAGATGGTGCATTATGGTTTCATTTTTTATTCTCAGTCAATTGGTAAACAGTTGCCCTCGTCAACTGGTAAACTGAAGGCTATTCCCCCCTTCCCAGCCTTGCCCAGGATGCATTTTTTTCTTTTTACAACGTTTTTAAAGTGGACCCCCGCGGGTCCAGAATCCGTGGTGAGACAAATCCGCGGATGCCGGATCCACTGATAGTGAGGTCTGACTGTATATATCACTTGTGAATGTGTGCGAAAGCTAAATAACACACTATACTGTACTGTATATACAAAAGTACAGTAAAATTAACAAGTAGCGCATGGTCGCAGAAGCGCATAGAAGGTTGTGGAAACATGACGAAATAGGTCAAAAGAGCAGACCATGCATTGAATGTATGGATTCTGGTTATAATTGAAAAGGGTCAAAAGAGTGGATCATCGAAAAGTGGACCATCAAAAAGCGGGAGACGCCTATATGTCAACTGTGTATCATTAACACCTCTAAGCGTATACCAGGAATGTACTCTGTACCCTCTTTAGTATTAGGCCTGATAACAGGGGTATATTAATTCATTATATTGCTATAAATTCATATTCCATTTTTAATTCATGAGGTTGATGCCACCTTGGAGGATGCCTCCTTGGAGGAAGGGTGGTATAAAAATGTGAAAAATAAATAAAAATAAATATATCTGTAAGCCATAATATTCCAGTTGAATTTCTTTGTTTGGTGATGGTGGTTCTTTCAGTTTCTCCCACCAGTGTTGACTGAAATCTAACTCCTTTTTTTTATTCAAGGAACCAGGGAAATAATGAGACATATACCTTCAAGAAAAGGGGATCCAGAACAGATTTCCACAAGACCCTTCAAAAGCAAACATTTGAATCTGAAATTTGGGATTATAGTGATTCCAGTTATCAGGTACTTTTGGGTAACCTAGTAGATAACTCCTTAAGGTTTTTCCAAAGAAATTTGGATTGAAAAATTCTCCAGTTTTTTGTTTTTTTCTTACGGCACAATCCTATGCTTACCTTAGGCTGGTGCAACTACCCCTGCACCGGCCTAGGGTGTCTCAAACGTGCCATAAAGCACGTTTGCGGCACCAAGAGAGCAAGCAGCGCTGGCGGGAAGGCCTGCACCATCTCGCTGGCGCTGCATCCAGGAGCCTCGCGCACCAGAGCAGGTAAGGTCGCTCCAAGTAGCACAGAGACAGGGGAGGGCTGGGGGAGGGGGTTAACAGGGCAGGGAAGGGCCGGGAGTGGGAAGATCAGGCCCAGGAGGGGGCAGAATCGGCAGTGCTAGTGCAATTGAGCTGGCACAGATCCGAGTAGCCCCATTGCACAGGCTGGAGCTAAGAGGAAAAGTGTCCCATTACCCTGAGGAGACCTCCAGCCTGCTCCTAGCCAGTGCTGGATGCAGTGTGGGCCACACAGCCCCACTATACCGGCGCTGAATAGGATTAGCGATTAGCTCTCTCTCTCTCTCTCTGTATATATATATATATATATACACACACACACACACACACACACACACACACACACCGTGTTTTCCCGAAAATAAGACAGTGTCTTATATTAATTTTGGCTCCAAAAATGCAGTAGGTCTTATTTTCAGGTAGGTCTTATTTTCCAAACCTGTGGCGTAACCCACCCCCCCCGGCCGGCCTGCAAGGAGGCTGCAACCTTGCAGAGTCTCGTCTAGCACGTTGTCTCCATGGTGGAGGACTCAGGTGCAGGCCTTCCAGGTCTTGCAGAGCCTTGCACCCTCGGGAAAGAATGAAGCTTTAATCGGTCAAAGTAAGTGCTGGGGGGGGGGTCGCGTCCGACTGGCTGATGATCCTAGCTAGGTCTTACTTTCGGGGAGGACTTACATTGATTAGTGCCAGCATAAATCATGCAAAAATGATGGTAGGTCTTACTTTTGGGGGAGGTCTTATTTTAGGGGAAACGAGGGTGTGTGTGTGTGTGTGTGTGTGTGTGTGTGTGTGTGTGTGTGTGTGTGTGTGTGTGTGTGTAGGCCCTGCAGTGAGTTAAAAAAAGACAAATATTAACAGAGAAACACTGAGTATCTTTAATCCCTGAAAACTAAAGTTCTATGTTCTGTGTCCTCCCTCATGTCCTTTCAAGCAGGCAGGTCCCAGCCACTTAAAGGTGCTCTGTGATGAATCCAGTAGAGCTACACTGACCTCCAGTGACTTTGACCTACGCAGCCTGCAACCTGATCCTCGACTGCCAAATCTCCTAAGGCACATTAGTGCAGAAGACTTGGAAAGGCAGAATGAGGAGGCACGGCAAACCAACCGGCCTGCAGAACTGTTTGCTCTGTATCCCAGTATAGATGAGGTGAGACGGATCTCTCGTGGCTTGTCTGTATTTAAAGATTTCATGCTTAAAAAAAAATCGCATGAAGAAGTAAGAGGTAAATAAAAGCTGGCTCTCTCTCTGCCCCAGAATCCTCTCATCACGGTGCCTGACTGGGGCATGCTCTCTCTGAGTTGAACACATTGTGCCAGGGAAAAGTGCTTTTCGACAGTGTCTACATGATTGAAGCTGTTGCATTCCTATTTTAGTTGAATTGGAACGATAGCATGACAGAACGTCCATTGCTTAAACTAGGGGAACCACTTCCGGATGACTCCAGTTCTGGCTGTTCCTGTAGCATTGACATTGCATCTGCTCTTGGCTGTACAAGGCAGGTGTATGGTTCAGTGTAGATCCCACAGACTGGAAATGAGCCAAAGTGCACCCAGTGAACACCCAACTTGTGGGAAACTGAACGCATGGACACAGTCTGAATTGTGGTGACTTTCTTTTGTGCCATGGCATACTTTCTTTTGTGCCATGGCATACTGGGCTTGAGTGGAGGAGATCTCAGCTAATGAGGTGACCAAACTCAATCCATGCCTTCAATCAAGGCTCACGAAAAGGTGTTAAGGTAAAGTAAAGGTATCCCTTGACAATTAAGTCCAGTCGTGTCTGACTCTAGGGAGCGTGCTCATCTCCGTTTCAAAGCCGAAGATCCAGCGCTGTCCGAAGACGTTTCCATGGTCATGTGGCCGGCATGATTCAACACCGAGGCGCATGGAACGCTGTTACCGTCCCACTAATGCAGTACCTATTAATCTACTTGCAATTTCTTGCTTTCGAACTGCTAGGTTGGCAGGAGCCGTCGCACGGATTCGAACTGCCGACCTTTCGATCGACAGCTCATGGTTCAGTGGTTTAACCCACTGCCCCACACTAAAAATGAAGCTTGTTATGGCCATGTGGCTCAATCCTTACTTGGCCATATTCATCATGTGACATTTGGCATCTCTCTCATCCCTTCTTTGGAACTGGGTAGGAATATGGGGTGGGACAGCATTTAAGAATTTGCACTGCTGACCTTGGTCGAGGACAGTGTACTATAGCGATTATCACGTGGGGTATAAATTTAAACAATAAATTAATGAATAAATAAATTTGCCCCCACTAGCTCTAGATGAGCCTGCTAATTGAATTGCCTGGAGAACAGTGTCCAGGGGGGAGTTGTATGTGAATGTTTTGCGACAGTGTTTTATGCTATGGTGCAGCTTAAGTTACGTTTGCTTGTCTTGTGCCAGCCTGAGGAAATGTCCTCAGTGCTTCAGTGCAATAAACAACTGCTCCGTCATGTGGTTAATAACAGGAGGATGCTGTGGAAATACGACCGGTGCCTGAGTGCCCCAAGGAGCATCTGGGCAATAGGATATTGGTAAAAGTGCAGACCTTGAAGTAAGTTTGATTTTCGTTCCTCTGCTAGACACATGTACAGATTTGGACATACTCCTGTATCATGGGAGCATCGGAGTTAAATTCTTTTGCAGTTAGCAAACCATCTGTAGTTTTGCATGCTGATATGTGGTTTCTTCCCTCTTACGTTCTATATGGCCTGCGTGTTCACCAAGTTATTTAAGTTTTTAAAATGTTATTCTGACCTTGTTTTTGGATAGAGTCCACCCTCTGCCTGAAGTTTACCTACAATGCAGTCCTATATATGCTTACTCAGAAGTAAGCCCCACTATGTTCAGTGGGGCTTACTCCCAGGTACGTGTGTATAGGATTGCAGCTTTTATTTGTTTACAGCACAGTCCTATGCATGTTTACTCAGAAGTAAGTCCCACTGTGTTCAATGGAGATTACTCCCAGGAAAGCATGCATAGGATTGCAGCCTTAGACATTGGAAGGCACAATAGGAAAACCACCTACCGTACAGTCTAGTAAAATTACATGTGTTTGTTCTTTGTTAACGTTGCTGGATTCTATTTATATACTTTTATTATCCAAAATGTGCTGATACTATTAACATTATTATCTAAAGAGGTGAGAAGTACCTATAGCGGACTGATTTTCCCAGCTTCCTCTGTGTCATCCTCTTGAAATCGTTAGTACTGACAAACAGTTCTGACTACATGTTCTTTCAAGACGGTGACATACAACAAACACCAAAAGTGATTGTAAACATTATTTCACCATGGCAACAGCCAAAATATATCTGAATGAACTTCCCATATATGTTGTTATTTATTAACATACGTCACAGGTGAATATGACGTATTACCAAGTTGCATAAGCAAAATCAACCAGGTCTCTGTTCCCACCAAACATACAACCTAAAATAATCAATGGGGGGGGGAGGGGGAAGCAACAGAGAGACACACACACACAAAGGGAAGGAGGGAAGATTGTGAGCAATGTAGTTTTTTGTACTTAAAGTTTGATTGCAGCTGGGAACAAGGATTAAAGGGATAAGCTTAGTTTTAAATTAAGGTAATTTTCCCAGTGCAAATGCTTTGTAAGTCACCATGGTGGTTCATTTTGTTTACCTGTGCCATAGGAGTTTCATACTGATAATCACTCCATCTTTTCCGTTACAGATTTGAGATAGAAATAGAACCATTATTTGCAACCTTAGCTCTCTATGATATAAAAGAGAGGAAAAAGGTAAGAGTACAGACAAATAAAACCAAAGTCAATAAGAACATGGCGTCAGTAACACATTTGCTAATCCATTGGGTGCAGTAATGCATTGCGGGGATGGGGGGGTAAGGGGTTCATTTCAGTTGACCATCATTCACATTCTACTTGTTGGGACCCAAGGTCCTATGCTTACTGTGGAGTACTTGAAATCATGTCAGCTGGCTTGGCATCTGGACACAGGGTCAGGTGGACTTTGTCAGGTTTCTGTAACCAGTTGGAAAAGTGAATAGTATGAGGGGCATGATATAGTTGCCTCACCTTGCAGCCAGATGCTGCATGCAATGATAGCTCTCCACATAGCTGCCTGCACTCAGTGGTACATTTGCAAAAAGGCCACTACATAGGCTTACCATATCGCTGACCGGGACACATGGAAATGCCCTTAAGGGAGGCGGGGGGAGGGGCGATAGTAGCCGGAGCGATGCTCCGGCTACTATCGCCCCTCCCCCCGCCTCCCTTAAGGGCATTTCCGTGTGTCCCGGTTGGCGATATGGTAAGCCTACCACTACATAGTAGCTGGTCACCTGTAACCATCATTTCAGTTAGTTAATGTGATGTACTATTTTCACAACTGTCTACGTTTTGTCAACCAGAATGAGTTCCTTCCAACATTTTGAGAGATACAGTTTAGCTGGCATGCCATTTTCAGCTTTGTCCACTTCTTTTTTTTATCAGTTGTCACAAATTAGACATGGAGAGAATAGATGAGTGGGAGATTATTTTGGAAGACCTTGAGATCTAAGAGTACCTATAGGATCACTTGTCTTAATTTATTCTCATATAAGCTTGCAAGAGGTAGGTTAGAATTAAAAATAGTGAGACAGTATCCGAGTTTGAACAGGCACGACTATGTTACTCTCCATAGCCACAGTGTCTTCTGAAACTAAACTCTGTGGTTTCAGCAATTGTTAAATGGGTTGATTGATTTATATAACTTAACTAATTATATCCCGCCTTTCTGCAAATGAACACAGGGTAGCTTAATATTAAAAACAGAGGCGTTGTTTATCCTATGTTATCTTTTCATTTGAGTAAGGGGGGTTGTGTATGTGGAAGTGATAGTACAAGGTTTTGTTTACAGAAATCCAAATGGAATCCTGACTTGGGTTTGTGATTGTGCAACACGTTGCATAAGTTGTCACACACAAAACTATTGTGAATTCCTTCTGCATTTGGTTGTGCAGTCACAGACAGAATAGCACAAAACAGCATCTTATTTCTGTGTGTGCCTCATGGATACAACTCACAGACAATATCAGTGTCCTGTTGTATTGATGTCAAGCTACCCTATTGTGAATTAGTTATAATCAATAATATGAGTATGTTACAGTAAAATTGCAAATAAGCAAAACACGAAAAAACCCCACAAAACCAGCAGTATATAATTCACAAACATAAAACAGCAGAATGTAAAAGTTGTGCAGGTTACAAATCCATCTGCCTCTATTTGTGCTTGAACAGATTGGTCCACACAGGAAAATGAACGCTTGATAATAATCACAAATGTGACTGTCCATATGTGTAAGTTGCATGCCAATTTCTGCATGGATTGTGAAATCTACTTTTTTGATACCTTAAAGATCTCAGAAAGTTTTCATTGTGACTTGAACTCTGAACAGTTCAAAGGATTTTTGCGGTCGCATACACCGTGCGTTGATTCCTCCAGTCAGGCAAGATCTGCAGTATTTTCTGTAACGTATCCCTCTCCAGATATCTACCTAGTTCTAAAGGTAAGTTATGTCGACAGGTTCTTTTTTCTTCTTTTCTTACTTTAACCCAACCCGATTGTCGTGGAAGTGTAAAAACATGGTGGGATATCACCAAATCCTCTTGATTACACAGAGGTAATCTGTGGTACACAGAGGTAATCTGCCCCATCGGTGGATGTAAACCCTGCAAGACTTTCCCCTCTCTACATCTGGAATGATAGATAAGTTGCTTATAGGATGACAACAGGTAATTAAGTTGCTGACTTGATACAACTCATAGGATTTCTTATGTCTGCTCCTGATCTAGAATACTGCTGAATTTGGATTAGGGACAAAAAAAAACTTTAGAAAAGAACAATGCTTATTTTGAGCAAATAAAGAGCATAGGGTATCCAACTATGTTTTTTATTTTTGGCAGATGGAGCTCTGTGATTGGATGGGGCTGTTTCCATGAGATGTGGCAGAATTCGGGGGGTTTAGTGCATTACCCCCCACTGTAGTTCTGCATGCCCTTCGTATGTTATTTTTACTGAACAAAAGTCAATTGAAAGCAAATGCAAGGGTTATGGGTTTTTTTTTGTGTGTATGTGTAAACATAGAGGAGAGGCCACAATTGGGATTGGCACCACAGTGCAAGCAAATACTAAACTGCCCTACCCCTGTCTTGGTTTTTCCATTTATAAAAGAATTAACCCAGCAGGTCATGTGATGTATTTAGCAAAACTTATGTAGTTTTGCTAAACGTAGTTTGACCTAATGTTTTGACATACGCTGCTTATTTCTTCAGCTTTCTACCAGGTAAAACTGCAGAAGTAACCAAGATCGGCCCTATCGCCGCCTTTTTTCTTTCTCTATTCTGTATGTAAAAAGTTCACTTACACTCCTAAGTGACTACAGATTATATTACAATTTTTCTTTCTTTCTCTTAGATTGAAAAAGTCCTTCAGCAAGGAGAAATTGGAGAATGTGCAGAACCCTATATGGTTCTAAAAGAAAGTGAAGGTGGGAAGGTATGTATGATATCATGAGGACTCTTGAATGATGAATGCCCTCTCACAGCTATAAGGTTTGCCATACATCTGACAGAGTAGTCTCTGGCTTACAAAAGCGTATACCAACATCTGTTTTATTTGGGGTTAGTTTTGCTGGAGATGAGCATTGTATTCAGTCTAGTCACTACACTTGGAGAAGGCCATCTACAAACTGCAATTGCTGTCAGAGCAGAGCAACAAAAATGATAAAGAATCTGGAACGTAGGCGAAAAGACTGAAGGAACCATAAATGCTTACGGACAGCAACATTGTGGACAAAAATATAGACTTAAAATAAAGGTTTCCATAACAAGAGGGAGTGCATTTGTTTAACTAGACACAAGCGCTAGGAGTAGTACTGTACTTTCAAAATCTATAATAGAGTCAAACTACACACACTTGGGAATGCTTGGTAACGCGGTGCTTCCAACTGGAAGTCCAAACACCCAGACAACTGTGAAGTCTCATGAAGGCATTCAAAAGAAAGCTGAGTGACCATGATTAAAAATTGCATAAATGAGGGAAACCTGCCACTGCAGAGAGCTGGGCTAGATAAACCAAGAAGTAACTTTTAGCTCTGCGATTCAGAGATAGGTTCTGCATTTAATTCAGTTTATGCAGAAGGAGAGTTGAAAATGTTAGGGGTGTGAAGATCTTGTGCCAGGCCTTTTCTGGAATTTGAATGAACTCCAACCAGAAGGAAAACCAGCTTTGCAGTAGCATCTGTTAAAGGTGGTTTTCTGTACTACCAACCTTTTTCATCTACAGCCCAATCCTAACTAACCCCCCCCCCCATGCAGCTGCGACAGGGAGTGTGAGCTGCATCCTATGATAGGGGGGCAGTCACAGAGGTCTCCTCAAGGTATAATAACAAATGTTCCCTTATCCTGGGCAAGCCTCCACTGCCCCAATGGGTCTCCTCAGATCTGGGCCAGCCATTTTGCTGGTGCAGAACTAAGGAGAGTAAGGAAGAGGGAACAGGGATAAGATCCTGCTGTATGCCAGTGCTGCTGGGATCCACCCCATTCCTTCCCCATTCCACCTCCTTCCCCCTCCCTGCCCAGACACTCCCCCATTCCTCCCCTCCCTGCTCCTCGCACCGCCTGCCCCTCCCACCGGCTGACCTGAGCTCCTGTGGATAGCCAGTTGAGGCAGTGGGCCGCTGACACTGCTGTCATTTGCAGTGGAGGTTCTGAAATGGTTGCTAGCAATGCACAATATGGCCATTTACCACAGCAGAATGGGCCGCTAGTTAGGATTGGGCTGCTAGTGGTATTCCAGTGATGTTCATTTGGGCCATTCATAGAGGAATTAACAGATGTTGCTAAAAAATTAATTGAAAAGTAACTTTTAGTGTGTCTGTGTTTTGAGTGTTTGGTGTAATACCTTAAAGTATTTTAATTCACTTTCTCCCTCCCCCCCATATCTTTTAGAGCAAAGAAAAAGTAGAGAAATTAAAAGTACAAACTGAGTCATTTTGCCAACGTTTGGGAAAATACCGCATGCCTTTTGCCTGGGTTCCGATAAGCCTAGCAAATTTCTTCAATATTTCAACACTTGAAAGAGATATAGCAGAGTTGGAAATTCTAAATGGTGAGTTTAAATATATATACTTGTTAATAAGATGTGATGTTTTAATAACAATATATGGATCAAGTATATCATGTAATCAAGGAAGTAGCTTTGCTCCACTGTTCAAATTTTAGTGTAAAGTAACATGAATTCTATATCAATTTTAATCTCCCCATCATTTTATAACTGTGGCACTTAAATGAGAGTGCAATTCTGTGCACAGAAACGGCGATGGAACGAGCGTTCCGTTGCCAGAAGCCGTTGCAAACGTGCTGTAAGGCACGTTTGCGCCGACTCACGAGTAAGGGAGGCCGTTGCAAGGCCGACTGCCCTCACTTCGCCACCAGGACGTCCATGCGGCCGCCAGAGGAAGGTATGGCTCCCGCTGGCGGCCACATGGGTGGTCCAGATGGTGAGGGAGGGGGACCATTGGCCGAGCCGGCCCGGGAGGGAGCAGGGATGGCGTCCACCATATCCCCAGCTTGGGGATGTCTATGAGCAATGTCTCCATCATCGTTGTAACGTAGCACCGGTGAACATGTTGTACTTCCTCATTACGTGGGGTGTCTCCATGTTAGCGCTGTACTCCCTCTAGGACAGGGGTTCTCAACCTTTGGAGGCCCGGGTACCCCCTATCACGATCCAATTTTTTGAAGTACCCCCTGCTAATTAACTGCTAATTAATTGGATTAATCAATTAATTAGGTAATTAAGCATTAAATAAAAAGTACTAAAACAATTTTAAATGTGAAAAAATGTCTTATTTAACTCTGTGTGTGTGTGTGTGTGTGTGAGAGAGAGAGAGAGAGAGAGAGAGAGAGAGAGAGAGAGAGAGAGAGAGAGATGCAAGGATCTCTTTTTTCTCCAAGTCAAACTTCCAAAAATCTGCTCCTCCCTCCCCCACCCCACCAAAGTACATTTTCCAAAGTACAAAAATAAGCCCAAAACAAAAATCACAGAGACAATAATTAAAAATTTTAATTTTAAAAATAAATTTAAATAATTTTAAAAAATAATTCTTCAAAAATAATTAAAATGTAAAATCCATGTTAATTAACACTTAATTAGCTGCTAATGGGGCAGATAAGGGGCAGGGCTTGGCGTACCCCCAGGAAGAGGTCCGCGTACCCCTAGGGGTACCCATACCACAGGTTGAGAACCTCTGCTCTAGGTGGAGGGACACATTATGTGATCAGGAATATGGTGCGACGTGTTATAGTAGCAGCAGGACCAAGTTGCCGGGGGGGAGCAATTACCTGTTGTAATATGTAAATTGACTTTTAGACCTGTGTACCTTTTGGGCAAGGCCACATCTCTCGGCCTCTGTTTCTCTTCTGTGAAATGGTTACATATCGTATTTTATAGAGTTGCTTTGAGGATGAAGGAGAGAGGAAGGTGTTGACACAATTTCCTGAATAATAGATACAATGTGGATGGTAAATCCCAAAAGTAAATAACATGCTAGAATGGGACATACAGAACTATTGTTTTGTATGAAGTGTTCTCTCAGAGCCTCACGTTGCGATGATGGCAAAGATAAGAAAACATTTCCACCCTGAAAGTGTGTCACACAGTGATAGTCACACATTTGATGCTGCTTCATAGATTTTGATTGAAACCAAATAAGATGCATTTGCAATTTTGCACCTGAAGGCAAAGGGTCCACTGGGGACAGAAGATCAATGAACCTGCAAACAAGGAGACTCTCTGAAAGAAGCCTTGGCTCGGAGGATGTTCCTGGTGGCACATCCACCTTCAAAGCCACAACTCTGACTGTCAACACATTTTTTAAGCAGGTACATGATACTGTTCTTAGATGGCACCTACAGGATTCTAGGATTTGGTCTCAGAAATGTACCAATATATTTTCCCTCCATTCTGTAAAAAAAAAAAATTACATCAGGGCATTAACGGCCAAATCCTCTGCTTGAATTATGACAGCAGGATGCTCGTCACGCTGTCTTAAAAGGCCCTGCAATGGCATGCAGAGCGCACCACTGCCAGACCTATCCAAGTCGCTGTAGGAAAGCAGCTGTAGCAGCAGAGCTGCACTAGAGTGGGCTGCGGACCACACCAGGGGAGGTAGGTTGGCAGGGGTGTTTTGTGGGCGGGGAAATTTCTGGGCAGATTGGGGAATCACAGGCGCGGGGAGCTGGCTGGAAGGGGTGGATCTTGGCGGCAAATGCGCATGATGGATCCTATCCCCCATTTTTCAACTTGTTCTTCCCTCTTTCTTTCCTTGGACTTATGCCAGCTATATAGCTGGCATAGGTCTGAGGAGACCCATAGGCCATCAGGGGCCTACCCAGAGGTAGGAGAAAAATATTTTCCCTTACCTCGAGCAGGCTTCCTGATCCCCCCCCCCCCATTGGATGCAGTGTGCGCTCCGTCAGCGCGGCTGCATTGGCACCAATAGTGGCGGATAGGATTGGCTATAAGTGACACTAAAAAGATGTTGACTAGGAGGGGTATAATCTTGCCACCTTAACTTTGACCTGCAATGTGAAGTTTAGGAAAGAACAATCTGGAAAGAAAATCTTTGGACGATAAAGATGGTGCACGTGTCTCATAACTGTTGAAAAAAAATGAACATTTTTTTTTATTAAGTTCTCACGTTTCAGGCTAGAGTTAAATGAACATGGTTTCTTTGATATTAGGAGTAGCTGAATTTAGTTTTTCAAGTTCTGTAGCTTTAAAGTGAGTAATATTTTACTGTAACCATGTACCACAGGCTAGTTTGTCATTGTGTGTCCCTTTCTGTACAGTTTGTAGATTGACAGTTTTTCAGTAAGCCTGAGAGATAAACTGAATGATGTTTAACACAATATGATAAAGTTGACCATAGAATGTTTGTGCCTAACTAACGTAAGTAATTAAATGACTTCATTTGTGTTGCATGTACAACTAATTAACAAAAGTAACATTATTAAAACATTATCAAACGTCTTGCTATTTACAGGAGGGAGACAGACTGACTGATGAAGACTTGTTCAAATTTCTAGCTGACTACAAGAGATCTTCCTCCTTGCAGAGACGAGTGAAGTCTATCCCAGGTATTGCTAATATTAATACTAGATCCAGCAATATTCCAGCTTTTGTACGGTTTCTCCCTTTCTGGGAATCTGTTAGATATTGGGGAAGCAAACACTTTTCCTGCTTTTGGGTTCATGCTGGAGCATTCCTTCTGGGAGCAGAGGCGTTTCTACGGTAGGGGCGGTACTGTAAGTTGTGCCTGGTCCTAGTCCTCGTTTACAACCCAGGACGAGGAGGCCCCGCCCCCTTGCCATCGGAGCCATTCCGTGCGGCGAAGGCAACTGGCAGGGAGCCCATCACTTTCACTGCATGGAATGGCTCCGACGGCAAGGGGGCGGGGCCTCCTTGTCCCGGGTTGTAAACGGGAACTAGGACGGGGCGTAACTTACAGTACCGCCCCTACCGTAGAAACGCCTCTGGGAGTTTTTTTCAAGGCACTTCCATTCCTGGGTTAAGGCTGCCTACAGGGTGCAGCTTCAGGCCCTGTTCCCAAGTTCCAGATCACCACCTAGTTGTCATTTTCCTTCGTATTTTACCTCACTTTTCCATATCTTCTCCACTCAAACATGTGGGCTGGGCCCACTCTAGTATCTGAATGAGAATTAGTTCAGACAGACTGTGTGAAATGGAAGGAACCTCTTCAAACTTCACTCTTACACTCACCTTAGGCTGCATTTATGTGAGAACCGGATCTCATTCTCTTCCTTATTTAGTTTGGAGGAAGCTTCTTTTGTTTCATTTTCATGTCGTATTCAAATTTCATTTTTTTCTTTTTTGAAAGGATTGCTTAAACTGGAGATCTCCCCTGCTTCAGAAGCTCCCGCTTGTTGTCTTAGCCCAGAGTTATTACAAGTGAAGCCATTTCCTGAGCATCGCAGTCGTCCTCATAAAGAGATTCTGGAGTTTCCCGTACGAGAAGTCTATGTGCCCCATACTGTATACAGGTAGGGATTAAAACACTGAGAAACATTTTCACCCCGATATCTCTTGCTGGATTAGGAACTGTGGTTAGTCAATGGAGTGCACATCCAAATGCTGTACATCTGAACCACATTGCTTTCAATGGGATGCACATTTGAATGAATATGCATCTCAATCCACATTCTGGAGCATTTAATCATGCATAAATATATATTTTATGAGCACAGTGATAATCTGTGCATCACTGCACTAGCTGGATGAATCTTTTAATGCATTCCCATCTAGGGCCGTTAGTTGCACATGGCTAAATGTGTGTGATTAGAGCTGGATCAGGGGGTCTATATTATGAATGAATAGTCACGATGGCAATGTAATCTATAGACAGTAGATTGGTTGTTTGGATTTGTGATTAGAGTAATTGAGTAGATCACTTACAGCTCAACGAAATGTATGTTTACTCAGCATTAAATCCCACTGAGTTCGATAGGGCTTATTCCTCAGTAAGTGTACATACGATTGCAGCCTGAGTTGCATGGTTGCCATTTAAAAATGTCTCGTGTGGTGGCCCCGTGTGAACAGATTATCTCCTCTAAACATAAAAAAAATAATATCTTGGCAGTTATGATGATGAAAGACACATGCGCGGCCTACTGTTCAGAGCATTGTATTTCTAATTTGCACATGTACATTATTTTCTAGGGGGGTATGGGAAACTAGTACTGTACGCCTTGCACGTACACAGAATATGTATGGCATATCTTCTGGGTAGGGACAGGAATAACACAAGCCTCTTGAAAAGGAATTGCAAATGGTGTAAATGAATTCTGTTGCCTGTGACAGGCTGTGTGGAGTCAGGTCTGCAAGTGGTCAGTTGGAAGGGCAGAGTCAAGTATGTAGTCCAGGTCAGGCTGAATTCAAGGTCCAAAGCAGTGACCAAAGACCAGAGGGGCCAGAGGCAGGTGTGTAGTCAAGGTCAAGCAGATGGTTGTTTTTCCAAAAGGTCGCAGGGCAGGGCAGGGCAGGGCAAAGCGTAAGCACTGGTGTTGCTACTTATAGCAACAGTTGTTCAGATTGAGAAACCAAGCGTGATGCAACAGTTATGTAAGACCAACCCAGCCTGTATTGGCTCCCCAGATCACCTGATCTGGCTAGGCTGCTGAACTGCACTATCCCACTCTAGCTGTTCTCTGGGTGGCATTGCAGCACACTGATCCAATAGCTCCCCCTGCCTGAGAGCTTCCTTGCTGGCACAGAAATGTGTAGAACTGACTGCCAGAGTCTCTGATTCAAGTCCCTTGGTGGTGCTTTATGCTCAGATTATGCACTGTATGAAGAAGCACTTTCTGAATGATCTGCCAATTCATTTGTTTTGGAGAAATACAGTTATGGCCCAATCCTAACCAACTTTCCAGTGCCAATGTAGCCATGCCAATGGGGCGCGCACTTCATTCTGTGGTGGGGTACAGTCATGGAGGTCTCTTCAAGGTAAGGGAATGTTTGTTCCTTTACCTCGGGTCTGCATTGCGGTTGCATCGGGGCTGGAAAGTTGGTTAGGAGTGGACTGTTAATCCAATAAATATTTTAAATATATCTTTACTCTGGAATCAGTTCGTGGCATCCAACCAGGACCATCTTTTACTATTTTGTTTGTGCTTGCCTTTCCAGAGAAAACTGTCCTGCTACTGTTCTTTGTGTTAATTAAGTGAAACCCAACACATTCTATCAACTCCTACTTAGCATAATGAAAAGCATCAGAAATAAAACTCCCACCTCTAAACAGCTTGTTTATTGCAGCACTTTCTGCTGATTCACCACATCTGACATGCCGTAATGATATAATAAGGAAGTTGTGAGAATTATGGTAGTGATGGTGACTGCAGAAGCAGCCAAGAGGCTTGACTGCATTATGGAATGTTTCCCATTATCAAGTCTAATGTTCACATATACTCAATATTAGGGCTCAAGTTGAAGAAATCTTTGTTGATCAATCATATGTATTGTAGTCTGGAAATTTATGAAATCTGCATACATTTGCATATGAAAAACACAATACTTCTGAAGAAAAAAGCATCCATTATTTGTTTTCTGTTGATATGTGGATGGGTTGCAGGAGGCGCCATCTTAGAAGAGGCATTCCCTGGTGTGTGAAAGGAGAGGAGATGTATCTTCTTAAGATAGCATCAATTTGATACATTCTTGTAACAATAATCATCATTTTTAAAATTGTTACATATTTTCAAAAATACCAACTATTCAAATATTAAATAACTTTCGCCCTTTTGTAGTTTCAGCTGTAATTGAAAAGCACATCATCTGCTTCCTTGTCTTTGTTTTTGAGTAAGGGGAGTGAGTCATCTCTGAATTCTTCTCTTCTGCAAGAGACTGTTTTAGAGTCAGATCAGATGGGCAGGAATAGCCTGGTGTGTATGTGTGTGTTTTAATTGATCCTTCCTTTATCTTCATGAAAGTTCCCATTTTTAATGTTTCTGTCTCTAGGATTGCTATGTATTAAAGAAATAGCAGTTTTTACCTTTACCTTACTGTTAAAGTGGAGGGTTACAATCTCACACAATCTAAAACTGGACAGAGGGAGAGAGAGCGAGAGGAGAGGATAACGAAGAGACAAGTCTTACACACCAACGTTATCAATGCCATAGTATATCGTAGCTAACATTGGTTGGAGCATTCATTGGTGAGCGAATCTAAGCAGCAGAGAGTGAAAGGAAATCCTTGAGGAAGAACTTGAGAGATGAGAGAAGTCACCTCTTTCAGTAGCTTTTGGATTAATGTGTCTTGAAAATCAATATGCTTCTGCTGCTGCTCAACTTCAGCATGCCGTGTATCGATTCCCCCGTTTTGATTTTTGAAGTAAGGCTAAAGAGAGAGTGAGAAGTGATTGAGGCGCTTCCACAGTGAACCTTGTGCACTGCAGCCTTATAAAGGTTCCTGTTTTCTTACTGACTTGTCCTAAGAAACATTTTAGATGGAGTAGTTTGAAGATCCCAGGCAGTGTTGGAAAAGGTGAATGCAATCAGGTTAGAACAAAGTGCTTGTAGTTCAAATACAGCCAGCTAAACACTACATCCCAAAGGGTACCTGATGAATAAATGTTTTTAACACAAATTGGGTTGAGATTAAGGTGAAATGACCCAGGGATGTGTGTATATGGAGGGGGAACAGAATAGATGAGAAGGTAAGAATTTCCAGAAACATCACATCTGGTAAACAAGTTTCTGTAGCCTTCTCTATACCCCCATCTAGCAAGAAGTCTCCACCTACAGGCTAAATGTATGAAGTTATTAGTTTCTAATGACTAATAACTAAAAATGAGAAAATCTAATAATTTCTAATTAGTTTCTTATAACTAAAAATAGAAAATCCAGTAGTAATTAGAAAATTAGAAATGAAGAAAGTAGGACAAAGGGTTGCGCGCGCGCACACACACACACACACACACACACACACACACACACACACACACACACACACACACACACACTACAAAACCATGGAGACAGCCATTGATTTAATAATTATGATGCTGAGTCCTGAGCAGATGGGAAACAAATGCAACGTTTAAGGAAAGCCATAAAGCTTAGTTTGTTATATGTCTGGAAGCTTAAACCACATGTATGAATTCTTAACTGTAGTTAGTAGAAATTATGATTTCACGTTATGTCTGAATCCAGTTGGTGCCCTCACTTTCAACTGAGAAACAGTAGCAGATGTGTGTGTGTCTGATACCAAATGCATTATTAGCATCCATTGTTGTCCATCCATCCAGCTGAAGAAGCTTTCCCCTAGTAGAAATAGTAAAAGGCAAGGTTTCCACTAATGCTGACATGCTTGCAGTCCCATCTGCCATGTCTTGCTTTTTATACGACATCATGTTAACATAAGAACATAAGAAGAGCCCTGCTGGATCAGGCCAAAAGCCCATCTAGTCCAGCTTCCTGTATCTCACAGTGGCCCCACCAGATGCCTCCGAGAGAACACAGCCAACAAGATAACCTGTTCCCTGCTGCCACTCCCCTGCACCTGGCACAGAGAAAACCTACTTCTAAAACCAGGAGGTTGCTTATGGCTTGTAACCTGTGATGGTCTTTTCCTCCATAAATCTGTCAAAACCCCTTTTAAAGGCATCTAGGCCAGATGCCATCACCACATCCTGTGGCAAGGAGTTCCACAGATGAACTACACGCTGGGTAAAGAAATATTTTCTTTTGTCTGTTCTAACTCTCCCTCCACTCAATTTTAGTACATGTCCCCTGGTTCTGGTGTTGTGCGAGAGGGAGAAGAATTTCCCTCTATCCACTCTCTCCATCCCATGCATAATTTTATAAGTCTCAATGTTCTTTCCTTTATGAACATGGGTTTCATTTATTTCCAAATGAAGTTGCCTCATCGCTGCATTACTGTGTTGCTGAATGCTAGGGGACTGAAGGATTATGGTAACGTGAGAAGTAACGACTCTTGAACTTTCCCTTCCTTGGCATTGAAGTTAAGTCTGATTGGTATCCACTGTGTTTTATTAGCAAATCCAAAGCAGATGATGGATGTGTGAGGGAAGTATTGTCTTCTTGAAATAAAAAGTAAATAATGAACACATTATTGGGTTGGGTTGGATTACATTCATTCAAGATGCATTCTGGCAATGTAACAAAAAGTTTATGGAAATGGAAGAAAAAACGTGAAATCCAAAACTACCAACAATGAAATCATCATCCAGGTGAAGACGTTTTCCTCTAGTAGAAATTGTTGTAACTTCTAAATGGACCCTTTTCTGGGCCTGTTTCATGTACTTCCAGGCCACCCTCTCAGTGCCTCTCGTCTTCCCATTGCTTGCCATAATTTGGTTGAGGGTACATGTCTATCCCCTGCCAAATAATCCAGAGAAATGCCAAGGCAGCCTGCTCAGTGCCAGAGCATTTATTTTAACATCATATAAGGACCTTGTTTCATATCGGTGGCTCTTGGAGATGCCAGCCCCTCTGTGTGTCCAAGTTTATTTCTGCCTGCCAGAGAGAGCAGTGAAAAAGCTGGGCATTTCTGTGCCTCAAAGCAGTGAAACCCAGCTCTTTGGTAAGAAACAAATTTCTATCTGAAAGAGTCCCCCTCTCACAACAGTCCTTCTCTGGAGCACATGAAAATATTGTTGGTGAGGGAGAAGAGTGTAAAATACTACCTTAAATATTTAGGCTGCAATCCTATACACACATACTTGGGAGTAAGTCTCCTTGAAGTCAGTGGGACTTCTGAGTGGACCTGCATAGGATTGCACTGCCAGAATTTTAATCTTACTGTTTTTATTTATTTCAAAACTAGCATGAACTTTATTCCATTTTTTTCCATTTCATTTTCTTCCAGAAATCTTCTTTATGTGTATCCACAACGGCTGAATTTTGCCAACCGCCTGACATCAGCCCGGAACATTACCATTAAGATCCAGCTTATGTGTGGAGAAGACCCTTCCTGTGCAATGCCAGTAAGATCATCCATTGTACAGTACATGCGAATTTGTTGATTTGTATAAACTCATGTATTTACCACTTGAAAACCATGCTCTCCCCTTGCAGTAGAGGTTTCCAGATTTTTCTGGACAAGGCCAACAGCTGCCAGAATGCTAAGTTTAATTATTAAGGTGGCAATCTGATGTAGAATCTTTATTTAGGCGTGAGCCTGCTATGATCTATGATTAAGTAGTTGGCTTAATAGAATGTAGTATATGGTCTTAGTTCTACCCTACTGAAGGGAATCCCGAACCTTGCCGCCTCTTGCGTGAGGTTCGTATTTGACTGACCTCTCCATAGTGTGAGGGTACAGCCTGTCTCATTGGTGTCCTTGGGTGGCAGGGGTGTGGCTGGAGGACTTACCTAGCTGGCCTCACCACTCTTTTTCAGGTTAGTGCGGGCACGAAGGCTTGAAGTTGGGCTCTTGGTGTGCACCCTGAGGTCAGCAAAGGCAGGGCATGACCCATCTCCCACTCCTCAGTTGCCCGCCAGCACAAAGGGCTGGCAGGGTGGTCCCTAGACAGGATTGCTTGGCCCGTCCCAAATGCTTACTGGCCTGGGACAGGCCGATGTGGTTCGGCTGCCTCGACCCCTTGATGGAGTTGACTGTGAGAGGCTCGTATGCCCCTGGCAAGGGGGTGTGGCTTCAAGTCAGGGTGGTAACGCCCGCGTGGGGTTGGGCTGCTGTCTGACGCCCCTTCAACAGGTTGCCGCTGCACTCTCCTCTATCCTAGCTTAACTGCTACTGGTCTCAAGCTATCCCTTCTGTTTGTTGTTATAAGAAAGTAGCCCTTTCACCATATCTCTGTCTTGCGTGTTCATTGGAAAGTGCACAGGCAAAAGGCTAATGCTTGTGCTTTCACACTCCCTTTGGTGTCACAAAATACCTTTTAATGCCGGATAATAGGCATTAAAATTAGAATAGGTACAGTGATAATGTTTATGGAATCACCTTTGTTGAAGCAGGCAGTCTTTTGAAGGACACACAGTTCTTCATCAGGCAGAATAGCAACTAATATCAGCAGTTTTCCAGTCTGCCTGTTGAAGAGCTCTTTGTAACCTAGAAGCTTGCTTTCTAATACACAACCAAAGACACTTTTTATTCTCTGAGACCAATACAACATTTTTAGTTTTTGTATTTTAAAAAGGTAATTGTGTGTCCTAAGCTTGATGAGAAATAAAAAAACAAATACTTCCAGTGTTCCAATAAATACTTAATACCAACATATAACGATAACATTTCATAGCCATACATTTTTTGCACCGTTTCCACTTTTTAATGTTTTATTTAATTTATTGTGTTTTGCCATGTAGGTAATCTTTGGAAAATCTACAGGACCAGAGTTTGTTTCAGAGGTTTACACACCTGTTACATATCATAACAAGTAAGGTTATTTTCTCATTGGTGTTGTCATACCAGCAGCCTCAAATATGAGGAAATTGTATTCTATATAATTATTAGATAGAATATTTTGTACTTTTTTCACTCATCATTTCCCTAGGTTCTGTGCTATAGGAGAACTGTGTACAATGCAGAATATTAGGAAAATGTTGGATTAAAAAAACAGAAGTAGGGAAATTCATAGGGAGATAGGAAAATCAGGGGTTAAGACGGTCATGACTGTTTGTTGTCCTGAAACTTTAGACTGCAGAAAGAAGGAAGTGATTAACATGGGAAAAACTGCCCTAGGAATATCCTGAACACTCCTAACATACAAGTCCAACTACTGTCAGAGACAATGTTTAAGGAATACGGGAATTAAAGCCATGTAGTAAAAGAATCTTGAACTTTAATTGGAATAAAAATCACATTAAAATCCAAGGAACTGAGCCCAACGTTTCGTTCCAGCCCCGTGGAACCTCTTAAGAACATAAGAACATAAGAAGAGCCCTGCTGGATCAGGCCAAAAGCCCATCTAGTCCAGCTTCCTGTGTCACACAGTGGCCCCACCAGATGCCTCAGGGAGCACACGAGACAACAAGATACCTGTGTCCAGTCGCCACTCCCTTGCACCTGGCACAGAGAAAACCCACTTCTAGAAAAACCAGGAGGTTGCTTATGGCTTGTAAGCTGTGATGGTCTTTTCCTCCATAAATTTGTCCAAACCCCTTTTAAAGGCATCTAGACCAGGTGCCATCACCACATCCTGTGGCAAGGAGTTCCACAGATGAATCACACGCTGGGTAAAGAAATATTTTCTTTTGTCTGTTCTAACTCTCCCTCCACTCAATTTTAGTGCGTGTCCCCTGGTTCTGGTGTTGTGCGAGAGGGAGAAGAATTTCCCTCTATCCACTCTCTCCATCCCATGCATAATTTTATAAGTCTCAATCATGTCCCCCCTCAGGCGCCTTTTTTCTAGGCTGAAAAGCCCCAGACACTGTAGCCTTTCCTCGTAAGGGAGGTGCTCCAGCCCACAAATCATTCTGGTCGCTCTTTTCTGCACCTTTTCCAATTCAACTATATCCTTTTTGAGGTATGGTGACCAGAACTGGACACAATACTCCAGATGTGGCCTTACCATCGATTTGTACAAAGGCATAATGATATTGGCCGTTTTATTCTCAATTTTAATGATCCCGAGCATGGAATTGGCCTTCTTCACAGCCGCCGCACACTGGGTCGACACTTTCATCGACAAGGAATCTTCATCTTCATAGGAATCTCGAAAGATCATAGATTACTGTCAGAGACACGATGCTTTGCTTGATGGATGTTGGTTCAACCACAGCTTATGAGGCGATAGAGGCCAAAGTTGTCTAAAGGGAGGCTGTTGTTTCCAAATTTCTACCAGCACCAGACCCATCTGTCAGTAAAGGTCTCCAGGGCAGAGAAGGATTTGCTCTTTTTGCCTCCTTTGCAGAAGGGTTGTGTGAAGCAATGGAAGCTGGGACAACTCTCACTTGGGAAAGGCTGTGTAATGGGATCGAGCAGCTGTGTGAATGAACATAAATAGAGCTAGAGGTCGGCACTAGCCAAGAGCCCCCCTGTCCAGCTGACCCCTGTCCCCCTAGTATTGATGAAACGCACCATTGGGTGTGGGCAGGGTGTGCCATTGGGGGCCCAGGACAGCAGAAGCGTCGCCCGGGATGGTGGTGGGCCCCCGGGCAGCACACGCGGGGGCAACAAAGTGGTGGGGAGGGCAACAACCCTGCCGCATGGGCGGCTTGATCGGTAGCTGCAGTGCAAAAAGCGGGTGGCACAAAGGTTTGGCCTGCCTGCCCTGCGCTTGAAAAGCCATTGGTGGCGGTGGCAGTGACGTCACAGGGATGACTTTTTCCTGCGGCCCCCCCTCCTGCAGGGTGTTGGTTCGCTACTGCAGGGCAGGACTTTACTCCAAGGTTCTCAGCAACCTGGTGCTGGTATTAACTAGACTAGAGCATGTGCTGGTTGTGGTGCATATGGGCCTGAGATGATTCAATAAAGCTGTTGCTTGTGACACAGTAAACCCTTTTTGAGCAAGTTGGTGGCACTGAAATACTGTATACAATTCCTAGAGAAGGCTGGTAAAGACACACTGCTATCGATTGCTTAATAGCAGTTGAACAATCAGGCGCAGGGTGCAGGATCACATGCTTCCTTCTCCTCTTGTTCCCACTTAACCCAGGGTCTGAAAATAGACTATAACCTTAACCATGGCTAACATCACTACTGACATAGAAGTTTACCATGGTTAGGCCTGGCAGCAGGTGGGCAGCCACCCAGTCCTGCAATTGCTTCTGATCACTTAACGGTGGCCTGTACAATCCAAGAGCATGGTCAGGATTTAGTTTTAGATATCTCTCAGCCCACCTACCTCACAGGGTTGTTGTGAGGACAAAAAGGAGGGGAGGAAATATGTACACCACTCCGAGCTCCTTGGAGGAAGGGCGGTATAAAAAATGTGGGGGGAAAAACTAGTTTTATATCATGAACTAGCAGATGCCAATTTTACTCTCAGGAAAGGAGAGGAACTGTCAGCCCTGGTTTTCTCCCATGGTCGATCAGGAAAACACCAGAATCCGTTTATGTTGGTGCTATCAGTTTTGTATGTTACACAATGATGAGGCTAATGAACATCATGGTAGACAAGCTGCATTTCTGTTTAATCTCTTAAGAGATACATATATGTTTGGTTTTAACAAAACAGGTCTCCTGACTTTTACGAAGAAGTGAAAATTAAGTTGCCAGCTAAACTCACAGAAAAACACCACCTGCTGTTTACATTTTACCACATCAGTTGTCAACCGAAACAAGGCGCATGTGTAGAAAGTCTCCTGGGGTACTCAGTAAGTTGCTTCCCGTTTACCCTGGCTTCTTAGGGAAATAAATAACATTTTTCTCATAGCTTTCTCTATCAAAGTAGCAACATTGATGTTCTTTTACAATATTTCCCCCCTAAAATGTGCAACAGATGGTAGTGTGATCAAATTAAAAAATATTTTAACCTCTTGTATTTGGATGCAAGATTTCAAAGGTGCACAAGTGAAATATAATTTGCACCACATACAATAAGGCATTGTTGTTGTTGTTGTTGTTGTTCAGTCGTTAAGTCGTGTCCGACCGTTCGTGATCCCATGAACCACATCCCGCCAGGCCTTCCTGTCCTCCACTATCTTCCTGAGTTCGCTCATTTTCATGTTCGTTGCATCGGTGATGCTGTCTAACCATCTCATCCTTTGCCTTCCCAATAGGGTCACTAGACACGCGTCACCCTAGAGCAGGGGGGTGCGCGTCACCCCCCGCCCTATGGTGACCCCCCAAGCACCCCCTCACCCGCACTCGAGGCCGGGGAGCCGACCAGGGAGCCGGCCTCGGAGCATCCGGCCCCGCTGGCGCTCCAGGGCCTTCTGAAGGCCCGATGGTTCAAAACGTAAAGTTTTACGTTTTTCGCGCATACGCAGTACATTTTCTGAGGGCAAAGGGCTGCCCATTTGCCCTCAGAAAAGTACTGCGCATAAGCGAAAACGTAAAACTTTACATTTTGAACCATCGGGCCTTCAGAAGGCCCTGGAGCGCCGGCGGGGCTGGACGCTCCTTGGCTGGCTCCTTGGCTCCTTGGCTGGCTCCTTGGCCTCCAGACTCTGGAGGCTCCGAGGCCGGGGAGCCGGCCTTGGAGTGTCCGGAGTCGGGACGGTGATGCACGTCACAGAGGTGACGCGCGTCACCCCTTTGCGCGCGTCACGCGCGCGTCACCCCCTGGCGGTCCACTCCCCCGCCACGCTCCAACGACGACACTGTGCCTTCCCCTTCTCCTTTTGCCTTCAGTCTTTCCCAGCATCAGAGTCTTCTCCAGAGAGTCCTCTCTTCGCATTAGGTGGTCAAAATATTTGAGCTTCAGCCTCAGTACCTGTCCTTCCAGGGAACAGTCAGGGTTGATTTCATTTAGGATTGACTGAATTGATCTCCTAGCAGTCCAAGGGACTCTCAGGAGTCTTCTCCAGCACCACAGTTCGAAAGCATCTATTCTTCGGTGCTCAGCCTTCCTTATGGTCCAACTCTCGCAACCATACAATTAGTACACACAACATGCAGATGAAACACTTAGCAAATGTGCAACACATGCAACTCTTCTGCAGTATGCATGATGCACTTGATTCTTACACATGCAGGCTACTCTTGATGTGCATGATTACAATGTTAACATCAATGCCATTACATGCAACATGCTCATACAGATGCAATAGACATATGCAATGCATTATAAATGATACTTTCTTATACACACAACATACACATATGGCATGCACAGGACATGTCACAGACTTGTGACAAGCACTTACACAGGTGAGAAACTCATGACACGTGATGGATGTGTGCAACACATGCTGTGTGCAAAACAAGCAACTTGTGACAAAGATGACATTCTTATATATGCAGTAGATGTGTTATGAGTAAGGGTTGTATGTTCTGCAAATTGTGTGCATATTGCTTACCTTGTGTTCTTTGCCTTGTGTCCTATGAGTATTGTTTAGTCTGTCTGTCATGTGTCATATTCATTGCTTGTGTGTCACATTTGTTGTGTGTCTGTCTTGTTAGTTTGTTGCATGTGTCTGTCACTTATACTGTATGTCACTTGCAATGCTTCATGTGGGTCCATTGTGTGTAGTGCATGTTTTGTGTGTAAGAGCAATGTGTACATATGTTCATGTGTGTTTCTTTCACACAGCATGTCTCTTATGCATGTCACATGCATGTCACGTGTTGCACTAGAGCATTGTGCATTATGTGTCACATATCAGACATGTCTTTCACACATGTGTAGTGGGCTTCACATGTGAGTTGCATGCCACATGTCTACTGGGTGTATGTTGCACATGTCTATTGTCTCAGTTAGATAATGTTGTGAGTTGTATGATATACATTAGGCGTGTGTTGTGTATCTCTCATGTTTGTTACTTACATGTCATGCGTATGAATCAGTTGTGTGTCACATGCACCTGCTTGGAAGGGAGCCAGGAACATCTACAACTCTGTAGAAATGTATGACCAGCCAAGAGCATCATCTGCATGCATTTGGTTGGGCTCTCAAAACGATTTGCAGTACTTTTGTTCGGAATTAATGAATTGTTTTTACTGAGGGCAAGAGATGCTGGCAGTGATCCAGAGTGGAATACGTACAAAGTAGCTATCCAAGAAACTAGACTGTAAAGGTCTTTACAGTAATTGCTCTGGGGAGGAACATAGCCTTATTTGATATTCAATCCCTTTACTTTGAAATCTAATTACACTAGATCAATACCCAGTATCACATGCAGTAATGATATAACACTCCCTTTCCCCCTTTATCTGTTTCAGTGGCTGCCGATTCTGTTAAATGATCGTCTCCAAACAGGCCATTATTGCCTTCCTGTTGCCTTGGATAAACTGCCTGCCAACTATTCAATGCATTCCGCAGAGGTAAACCACTAAAAGGAACAGCTTGCCCAGTTAAAGAGACATGGCAGACTGTTTTGCCCCCCCCCCAATATCCTACTATTTGCTTTCCTTAAATAGAGACTCATATATGCATGCATGTATACGTACTCACCTTCAGTGTGCTTGAGAAATGCTAACCATACACTTTAGAATTGTTTCCTTGCCCCCTTTCCTTTGACAGGGGCAGAGGGGAGAATATTTTTATTCAAGATGTAAGTATAAACCTTACCAAAGTGTTGTTATTTGGTGAGCCCTCCAGCATGAGACAAAGAGGGCTTTGTAAGTAAGTGGCCAGCCTAATTACAAAAACAACAACATTACTGCATATGAAGCTAGTCATTTTATAATGAAGTTTGTCCACATAGCTTGGTTGGTTTCATTTTAGCAATCCATGATATGGAATTCTTAGTAAGACAAGGCTTACTAGTAAGACAAGGCAATGATGAGGCTCTCATCATTCCATGGAATGTTGAAGTCCTTTGGAAATCCTTCCGTCAAAAGTAAATATTCTTTGTCATCTCTTTGTCAAAGAATTCCTTTGGGAATTCTTTTTTCACGGTTCTTATAGGAGAATCAGTGTAGGAGAAAGGGAGAATGTTCCCAGAATATAGTGGCAATGAATGTAGAATAAACAGGTTCCACTTATCCCGCAGCAACCTTTTTTCTCTGAAAGACCGACAGCCTGTTCAATCACTCTTGTGGTTTTTTCATGCAAGTGGACCCTTTGGTCCCCAATTCTATACTTGTACAAGCAAACGTAATGCATGAATTAGGAGATTGACAGCCCAATCCTATGAGCCTTCTGCGTCACTGGAACTCGTGGTCCAGCAGTGTAGCGTGCCTTACAAAAAGCGACACGCCATAGAGTGCAGCCTTGCCTCCACCACAAACGGTGAGCAGCAGCGGCCAGCTGACAGCGGCCTCTACAGGAGATCTGGCACAGGTTAATTGGCATAGGGGAAAGGTGGGTGGAACGGGGCAGGGATGGGGGTGTATTGAAAGTGGGAAGGGGGCGGTTATTGGTGGCAGCAGCTCCACCACTATCCTATCCCCCTTCCCAGCCTCGATCCACCTACCCAGGTCCACTTGGATTTGTGCCAGTAAAATCACTGGCGCAGGTCCAAGTAGAACTGTTGGGGCAGCGGAGGCTTACCCTGAGGCAAGGGAACAAATGGAGAACTCCGTGATTCCCCCCCCCCCTTTGCAGGGTGCAACACACACTCCAGTGACGAGACTGCATCGGCGGGATGGTGGTGGTGGTGGGTTAGATAGGATTGCCCTGTATGTTTATTAGCTGGTGCCAATTTCTGTGTATTCACAGGCAGTTTCCTAGATTGTTTTGGTAGTAGTATGAAAGAATGAGCAATGTGAGCCCAGCTCAGATTAATTAACCATGTACTGAAGACCATAGAAAGTGGTATGTCTCAATCGCAGAAGCCCGGTAGGCCAGAAAACGTAATGCATGAATTAGATGCATAATGCTTGGATTAGATTGCAAAAATTTCAAATGTTAATTTCACAAAAGCCTCAAATTTAGCAGATATATATTTACTTTATACTAATACCAATACTATACAATAAGTTGAAATATACGAGCAATTTGAATACATTTTTAAAAGCATTGTTTGCTCACCAAGTTGTTTTATTTTCAATACAGAAAGTTCCTTTACAGTCTCCTCCAATTAAATGGGTTGAAGGACACAAGGGGGTGTTTAATGTTGAAGTGCAAGCTGTATCATCTGTTCACACACAGGTAAGGGACTTATTTTTAATTTGTAGCTTAACTTTGTATCCCTGTCAAATGCACATGGGGTGTTATTCCCCCCCCCCTCAGACTCTACATCTATCTGTGATGGCAAAACTTCAGCATTCGAAAAGTCTAGGTTGTCATATGCCTTTGAACAGAGGTTCCCAAACTGGGGTGTTGCGACGCCCTAGTCAGGTAGAATCGGTCGCTACCCCCTTAAAGGGTGGTGGTGACGTGCGGTGACATGCGATGGCACTCCCAGGATCACGTCGGTGCTGGCCCTCCGGTGCGACCCCACCCTGCAAGTGAAAAAAAAGTCATCGTCATCCCTCCGGCGTTGGCACAATCCCGGAAGTGCCATTGCCGCTCCCCCCCCCCCCCGCAACTACTTACAGTATTCCCTACCTTCTTGTAAAGTTTGGGAACAGCTGTCTTGGACTCTGGTTGAGCTGCCACCAGTTTCCTGTTAAACCAGGAAGAAACCCAACCTCCATGTAGATCTGTTTTTAAAAGAAAAGAAAACAGTTTGCCCATTGAGATTGCAGTCTGAAGCAGAAGCCTGGCACTGGAAGGGTAAGTTGCTTCTTGACCCCTTTCCTCTTGCACCTTTTTTTCTACTGAAAATCCTCCCCCCCCCCCCGGTTGCCTTCCCCCCCTGCTGTATTCCGTTAAGTTCAGTGAGGATTACTCGTATGTATTTGAGGGTGGGAAAATAAATCTGTTGCAAGAGAAAAGGATCGATGTGATGGTCTACAAATATCATTTCATGATTTTGCTGGTTTGTTTCGCCTTAAACTAGAGCATTTAAACATACAATCCTATATAAAATAACACAAACATATTGTGTCAATTTCATGGGTTTGTGAGCAGGATCACAGTGTAATTTTTTTTATTGTTAATGAGAAGTGACTAGACTTTGGAATAAATACATAAATAGCATTTGAATATGACTACGGTACATTAAAACATAATTTCTACAATGCTTAAGTACTTCTGAATGTTTTAACGTTTGTTGAAGTTTAGGGAACTACTGCATACCTTGTAGCTTACAAAAATTATGAAATACTTGTACCTTATATTTCTCATTTTCTTTTTGGTAGCAGAAATTCAGGCGATGTAATGAATTCCCCATAGTATCACACTCTGGCTTGTACTTACAGGACAATCACTTGGAGAAATTCTTCACCCTGTGCCATGCACTAGAAAACCAAGTTGCCTTCCCCATCCGTGTGTTGAACGAGAAGATCACAGAAGCCACGCTTGAACATGAGTTGAAACTCAGCATCATTTGCTTGAACTCTTCCCGCCTTGAGCCCCTGGTGTTGTTTTTACACTTGGTATTGGATAAGCTCTTTCAGCTGGCTATCCAACCAATGGTTATAGCTGGCCAGACAGGTATTTACAATTGCAGGGTTGCACAAAATTGTGCTGTTGAGATGCTGTGTTAACTGGAGCGGGGCATCTGATTATTGAACATCTGGTCATGTGGAGAAAAAACTGGTTTCTAAATTATTTGAATAATTCAAGTTATTTGAATAAGTAATGGTTTAAAAACCAGAGTTTATTTTATTATTAATTTAGAAAAGTAAGCTGGTTAGTATGCTGTGAGTTTTAGGGGCCAATCCTGCCTAAGATGCGGCGGCCAGCCAAAATGGCTGGCTGGGGCTCACCTCAGGCTGGGGCTCACATTGGTCCCCTTCCCCTGGAGTAAGCCCTAGAGGCCCCAATGGGCCTCCTTGGATGCACGCCAGCTCTTTAGCTGGTACACAACTGGGGAGGCCATGTAAGACCGTCCTGGGAAGAGGACGGGGATATGGTGGAGTGCACCGCCGATATCCTCATCCCCATCACAGGCCCAGCCAACCATGGCACCGCTTAGTCTGACAGCCTCCACAAGCCGTACCGGCTGACCCAGGTCAGTTGGTGGGAGGGCGTAGGGAGGGCAGAATCGGGCTATAAGTCAGCAGTCCACAAATGGGAGCTCATAAGAGCCCTGCTGGATCAAGCCAAGGACCTATCTAGTCCAGCTTCCTGTATCTCACAGTGGCCCACTGCCTTTGAGAGCACACAAGACAAGATACCTGTATCCTATTGCCACTCCCTTGCATCTGGCATTCAGAAATAGGCTACCTCTAAAACCCAGAGGTTGCATACAGTCATCAAGACTTGTAACCTGTGATGGACGTTTCCTCCATAAATCTGATAAAATGGGATAAACATTACGAATATATTGGTTGTGTAGGGAATAACTGTGATCCAGTGAACTTGAGTCACTTGCACATTTTCTGTGATAAACACCTGTCTATTAGTAGATAAGGAAATTGTTTTTATTGTTTTTTATTTGTTTGTTTCTAGCCAACTTCTCCCAATTTGCCTTTGAATCTGTGGTTGCGACAGTGAACAGTCTCCACAACAGCAAAGATCTGAGCAAGGACCAGCATGGAAGAAACTGCCTCCTAGCATCCTATGTGTACTACGTGTTCCGTCTTCCTGAAGTTCAAAGAGATGTCAAACTAGGTATTGTCTCTGGGCTCTCTATAAAATGTGTTGTTCTTTATGCACTGAATCTTCTGGTCATAGATAGTAAGAAGAAGCTCCTGACTTTGTCTTTAGCTCAAAAAAATATTACATAACCACAAACATAGGCAGAGAGTGGGTGGGACTGGAAACAATATGTATGTCACATTTGTATCCTGCCTTTCCGTAAAGAGATTAATGGTACAATCCTATTCCCCTTGTAGGCTGGCACCGAGGCTTCGGTGCTGGCCTAGGGTGTTACAAACGTGCCATAAAGCACGTTTGCGGCACCCAGTGAGTAGGCGGTGCTGGTGCCAAGACCAGTGCCACCCACCCGCCGAACAGCAGAAGGACCAGCACCATGGAGCAGGTAGATCCTGCTCCATGCGGCACAGGGCTAGGAGAAGGGTGGGGAGGGGCGTAACAGGACGGGGAGGGTGGAGAAGGGAGCGATTTGGACCTGGGGGGCGGGGACTGGCGTCCTAGGCGGATGCTGAATCTTATCCTCCCTCCCAGGCTGGAAAGCCCAACATGAGGCTACCCGGCTCTCCGCCACCTAAAGAGGTGGCGGAGATTCAAGTAGCCCCATACGGCAGGCTGGAGCGCTACCCTGAGGAGACCTCCAGCATGTCCCTATCCAGCGCTGAATACAGCGTGTGCCTGGCGCACATGCTGCACCAGCGCTGGATAGAATTGGGCTGTAAGACAGTGTATATGGTGTCCCCCCCAACACATTTTGCACAACTGAGGTTTAATAGTAGAATGTCCAATTGTAAAGTCAAGAGTTTTGTCTTGGCAGGTGCAGGAGGGAGCACGAATCTGTCTGAATCTCGTTATTACACGTATGGACGCACAGCAGCTGTCTCAGTGGGCTCTCGACTCTTGCAAAGCCGGGCAACAAGCTGTAGTAATCCAGATATTGCTGGCATGCAGGCTGCTGCTACAGATGAAGAAGTCAGAAGCATCATGTCTTCAAGGGTAAGAGGAGGTGATACAATTCCAGAGAACTGGAACCAAAACCTGGGATTGGGTTTCATTGGAAATACATACTGATTCTCCTCCCAGATGCTGTTATGCCTGGACAGTGTATTGCAACAATTGGTGTCACATCATGAACTAAGCTCATCTCAGGAAATCAGAGCTTCAACAATAGTTTAACAAACATAGCAACTATAAATGGCTTATGGCTGTAACCAAAGTGTGGGATCCACTTACTGATATCACTGTACAGTTTGAGGCAGCTTATGCAAAGAACGCCAAAGACTTTTTGAATATTGGTACTTGTAGAAGATACATAATTTCAGGATATAGTCCTCCTCCTCAAATCGACTAAAAGTTAGCATAATTTTAGAATAAAAAGGGCAAAAACATTAAACAGCTGGTTTTTCAACTGTTGGTTTTTCAACTGTTTTTCAAAACAAAAACAGTTGGTTTTTCAACTGCTGCACTATAAGTCTTCCTCTGCTCTGTATATACATAATATGTAACTAACTCCCCTGCCTAACTCCCCGTGCGGCGATACAGTGGCGCTGGCACAGCTTCTGCTGCATCCTATGGGGGAGTTTGGGCTGCTGGAGATCTCCTCGGGGTAAGGTGACATTTGTTCTTTTGCTTTGGGGTAAGCCCCAGCAGGCGCAACGGGTCAACACAAACCTGCGACAGTAATTTTGCTGGCGCAAGTTCGCATTGATCCATGTTGGTGGATCAGGCCCGAAAAGGGGGATAGGATGTGCGCCGGTGCTGCCGATCCTACCCCCGTCCTGAACCCAATCTGCCTACCCCCGTTGCCGCGCTTCCTCTACCCTGTTCCACCCCCTCCCAGCCCTCCCCCACCCCAATCCACCTCCTGTGTGACTTACCTGCTCTGGCCGGCGTCCCAAGGAGTGCTGGTGCATGTGTGAAGACTCAAACCTTCCCGCCGGTGCACCAGGCCTCTGCACTGTCACAAAGCGCTTAATAGTGCTTTTGTGACAGCGCGCACTGGCAGAACTTGCATTCAGCCAGTGCAAGAAGATAGGACTGGGCCATAATATTTCACTGGCCCCTGGATAGAATTCTATTGTTTAACATTCAAAAAGAGAAGAACATATTTTCCTCCAAGGACTGAAGAGGAATTTTTTGTTTGTTTGTTTCTGTTGTGTTTTGGGTTTTTTTGCAGTGGAGAAAGAGCACAAAAACTGAAAAGTACATTACTAAATTGGAACACACGGGGGCAGTCCTGTATTTACATTGTTTATATTATTGTGACCCAACATTTTCTTCATGCAAAGTTTTCTTTCTTTCTTTCTTTCTTTCTTTCTTTCTTTCTTTCTTTCTTTCTTTCTTTCTTTCTTTCTTTCTTTCTTTCTTTCTTTCTTTCTTTCTTTCTACAGTTCAACCCACTTCTGTTAATTCTTTTTACATAAGGCTTCTGGTCCTTTTCTCCAGGTTGCAGATCGGAACTACAATCGGATGTCTTACTATAGCGAAGCCAGCAGTGATACATCAAGTGCCGGCACAACCTCACGGCCATTCAATAAAAAGGTAGACTGCCACATAACGCAACACCAGTCATTCATAAAGTCTATTCATGAACTGAAATAGTATGAGCAGGCCACTTTTAATAACCAACATTCCTGTGGAGAAAAAGAAAAATGCATTGAGGTGCCATTTCGGCAAGAATGGCAGTATATGAATTTGAAAAATAAAACAAGCAAGCATACAAACAATTACTCTTATGCTGTTTTGAAGTGATTCATGCAATGTAACAGAGTGCTTTAATTAAATTCATGGATATTCTGTTTCTATTGGCTTCCTATTAATATAATCAAAAGTGAATGATAGAAGTCTAGACATCACCAGATAATATGGTAGATATACCAAGGGAAGCTCTTCTTAAATAATCTATACAGATAAGTAATAATCTTATATATACAGATAGCATTATCACACACACACATACACACACACACACACACACACACACACACCAGTACAGAACAGAAAAGCAACAGCGTTGCCAGAGGGGGTGCAGAGCAGCAAGTCACGAGAGACGCTACAATGCACTGTGTAAGTGGCCCCTCCCACTCACCATTGGAGCCATTCAGGGCAGATGACGGCAACACGCTGGAGCTTGAGGAGTCTCCTACATGTTGCTGTCGTCTGCCCCGAATGGGTCGACGGTGGGTGGGAGGGGCAGCTTATTGCGTTGCTGTGTCTCTCGTGGCTTATTGCTCTGCACCCCCTCTAGTGACACCGCTGCAGAAAATCACTTTCTCTGGGGCAGAACTTTTGTATGTTCTTTGGGGGGGCATAGGAACTGCAAAAATGAAAGCTCACTTTCAGGCCATGCTCAGCAACAGGCAAGTGGAAAAAGGATGCCATTTTCGTGCTCAACCTTGAATGCCAAAGTGCAGTAGAGAGCAGTAGACCAGAATTGTGCATTCAATTTACCACCACTCATAGCCCAATCCTATGCATTCCCCCCTCTGCTTGATGCAGCGGCACCAAAATGGCTACCGCTGCATCCTGCAAGGGGGGGGGGGATTGCAGTGGTCTCTGGATAAGGCAACATTTGTTTCCTTACCCGGGGTAAGCCTCCACAGGGGTCTACTTGGACCTGCGCAAGTCATTGGCACAGGTCCGCATGGACCTGCGTTGTGGGATCGGGTCCAGGAAGGAGGCTAGGATTTGGCGACTGCCGAACCAGCCCCTTTCCTGGACCCAATCTGCCCTTCCCTGCCCCCGGCACTGCCCTGATCTGCTCTTCCCCCCCTGTCCCACCTCCCCCGACAACTTACCTGCCTCAGCAGGTCCTCATGAATCTGTTGATGTGCACAGGAAAGCTCTGGCCTTCCCACTGGCGCTCTTGCAATGCACTACTCTGCACGCTGCTGGAGCGCCTTTTACAACCGCTTTATGGCAGACGCGTGTTTATGGAACACACGTTCCACTGTCGGCAGGCTCCAATAGGATTGGGCCATAACCCATAAGTCATATTTGAGATGTCTTCTTCTAATGTGATGCCTGCCTAATTTATCATTTTGCTTTCACTAAAACTCTAAAGGCTCCTGTGTTGTTTTATGTGACAGTCTTCTTTTGCACATGTTTTCAGTTGCTGAATCATTGGTGGCTAGATTTCACAGAACACCTAAATCAACCTATTTTCACATAAACCTGCTTATCTGCATGGTCTTTGCTTTATGTCAGTCAGCTAGTTTAAAGCAATGTGTATCTAATATTTTATTGTAATCCCTATTTATTCTTTCAGCCTCCAAGAAACAAAGTATTATGTATGTTTGTACAGTAATTCTTGTTTTGTAACCTGTATTCATTCATTTTACCAAAGCTGATCTTATGCACATTGTGAGACCGCTGTGGAAAAGTGTGTGGAATTGATCACTGCTGCCTGTTTTTCGGCATGCTGCTTTGCTACCCTTTAATCCAAATCTGCTGCTGGTGATGCTGTTGCTGATTACTTTGCCTCCACCACTCCTCTGTGTTTCCCTTAATGTTCATCTGCAGATGTATGCCTGCATGCACTAATTATACAGGACCGCCATGGGTTGCCTCAGAAGCGTCGCTCCGGTAGGGGCGGGGTTGTAAGTATCGCTGCGGTCATAGTCTCTTTACCGAGCGAGGAGGAGGCAGCCCCGCCCCCTCACTGTCCGAGCCAGTCCCCTGTGGAGAAAGCAGCAGGCAAGAGACCCTGCCTGCTGCTTTCTCCGTAGGGGACTGGCTCGGACAGTGAGGGGGCGGGGCTGCCTCCTCCTCGCTCGGTAAAGAGACTATGACCGCAGCGATACTTACAGCCCCGCCCCTACCGGAGCGACGCCTCTGGGTTGCCTCTCAGAGTTATGCTTTGAGACCTAATGTTGAATCCAGCTTATATCCATGTTTGTTTTTTAATGCCCTGTTTTAATGTAGCATTTTCATGAAGAGTTAGCACTTCAGATGGTGGTTAGCACTGGCATGGTGAGAGAAGCTGTCTTCAAGTATGCCTGGTTCTTCTTTGAGTTGCTGGTAAGATGTTATAATCTTATTTTATTTTGAGTAGTGTGGGAATTAAAGAGCCATATTAGGTGTGCCTGTCAATGTAATCCAGTGGGTTGTTTGTTTTTTAAATGGTGGCCCCAAGGTGATTGTGAAATAGTGTGAAACCATGTGGGAGATTGGGTTTTTTTAGGACTTTCCCCACCATGGTTTTGCTCTCAGTTGAAGCCATAGTGGAAGCCATTTTTCTACCTAAAATAGTGCATGGAGATTGTCAAGGAAGAGGGTAGGGGCCTCAGTGTCTGAGGGCTGATCCAGGGGCAGTAGCGTCTAGTGGTTAGCACAAGCACGCCTTTCCTGCTTCCCTCTCTCTCCCCCATTTTGACATGCAGCTGAATGGGGAAAAGACTTGGTAGAATGTATCCATTGCCACCAGCCCAGGAGATCAAGCTAGACAGAGGGTTTCCTATCAAAATCACTCTCACAGTAGCATCTGCAGAGCAAGGACAACTCTCACAGTAGCATCTGCAGAGCAAGGACGTGACAATCCACTGTACTTCCAGTACCAGGGACCAGGCAGACTCAGGGTTAAAATATAAACAGTTTGTTAAAATTCTAACCAAAAGGGTAAAAAAAAATGGGCAAGAAAGGCAAATGAAGAAGAAATAGCTTGGCAGAAAACAAAAGGGATTCCGAAATGCAAGAATAATTGTCACCAGCAGATGGAGATAGATCTCATGTGTCATGCATACCGGAATGGTTGCAAGTTAAACTGAAGACTTTATATGCATGCTGTAAGGACTGCAAACAGTAAGGACTGCAAACAGGCAAAAATAACATAAGCCTTTATGGTTGTTAGCTAGACTTTATTCCCTGTCTTAATTACCTGAAGGATGGGACCTCCAGCTCCCTTTCCTTCACATCCCCACAAGTGGGGTCTCTTCTACGTGGAGCACACTGCCTGAGCTCTTGGGCAACTGGAATGAAGAGCTACTCTTTCTGGCTGGGTAGGTTTTTTTACTTGACTGTAGAGACGTCATCAAGGCCAGCGGGTGGCGCAGCGGGTTAAACTGCTGAACCATGAGCTGTCGATCGAAAGGTCGGCAGTTCGATTCCGGTGACGGGGTGAGCGCTCGTTGCTTGGCCAGCTCCTGCCAACCTAGCAGTTCCAAAGCATGTCAATGCGAGTAGATAAATAGGTACCGCTTGCGGGAAGGTAAACAGCGCTCCGTGTTCCAGCTGCATGCTACGCGCTGTGGCAAGGAGAATCATGCCGGCCACATGAATCCCCAAATTCAATTTTTTTTAACCCAAAGTCTGTCTCATGTTTCAATCAAGACATAGGCTTCTGGAATTTTAAAATGCCAAATTCTGAGATGGGAATGTGTATCCGTACATTTAATTTGTAATTGCATACTTGAATTTAGTAGCATGCTTTGGAAATTCCTGGCAAATAGAAGGGGCAGAAATGGAAGCAGTAACAGATTTTACTTTTTGGGGTTCCAAGATCACTGCAGACGGAGACAGCAGCCATGAAATTAAAAGACGCTTACTCCTTGGAAGGAAAGCTATGGCAAACTTAAACAGCATAATAAAAAACAGAGATATCACCATGCCAACAAAAGTTCGTATAGTCAGGGCGATGGTGTTCCCAGTAGCAATGTATGGTTGCAAGAGTTGGACCATAAGGAAGGCTGAGCGCCGAAGAATAGATGCTTTCGAACTGTGGTGCTGGAGAAGACTCCTGAGAGTCCCTTGGAGTGCTAGGAGATCAAATCAGTCAATCCTAAATGAAATCAACCCTGACTGTTCCCTGGAAGGACAGGTACTGAGGCTGAAGCTCAAATATTTTGGCCACCTAATGCGAAGAGAGGACTCTCTGGAGAAGACTCTGATGCTGGGAAAGATTGAAGGCAAAAGGAAAAGGGGAAGGCAAAGGATGAGATGGTTAGACAGCATCACCGATGCAACGAACATGAAAATGAGCGAACTCAGGAAGATAGTGGAGGACAGGAAGGCCTGGCGGGATATGGTTCATGGGATCACGAAGGGTTGGACACGACTTAACGACTGAACAACAACAACATGGAATAGGGAGAAAGCATTGGGAGGCTTCCATATACGTTAATTTTCTCTAGTTCCCTACATAATGTAACTAAGCTTTCCTTTTAATAAATAATGTTTATTATCTTGAAGGTCAAAAGCATGGCTCAGTACGTTCATAATGTGGACAAACAGGATGTTCCCCGCGGAAGTCGATTTTCTGATCGCTTCAAGGATGACATCACCACTATAGTTAATGTGGTCACTTCAGAGGTTGCATCACTTTTGGTCAAGCCACAGAAGGTACATTTCCAGTCCAGAATAAAAACGTATAATCATCACAAACTCATTGCCTTGTGATATAATTTGTTTTGTTGTCATTTTGAATCATTCTCTGTTGCTTCATTCATGAGAAGCAAAGGTGAAGACAGACAGACGCAGTGGTGGAAGTGCTTTGAACATGCAAATGCTGCATTCTGAAGTCCCTTTCAGATGATCTATGTGCATAGAATATATGTGCTTGACTAAAAAATGCTGAATGAACCTTAAGATGATATGTTGCCATTTTCATTAGTTAAGTTCTACATAGCTACAAGCGCCGCTCCAGCTTTCGAGTCCAAGGTGAGCAACAGCGTCGTCGTCTAGGCAACGCACAGCGCGCACCCAGACCCTGTGGCTGCGGGCGCGCGCTGTGCGCGTTGCCTAGACGACGAGGACGCTCTCCTCGGACTCAAAAGCTGGAGCGCCGCCCGCTTGTTATGGCTGCGGGCAGGCGCCGCGCTCCAGCTTTTGAGTCCGAGGAGAGCGCCCCCCTGGAAGCTCGCCTGGGGCCCTGTACATCAGGGCCCCCTACGTTACTACGCCTCTGGTTCCAGGCCAGGGGGCACGCGGTTGACGCCCCTCCAACCTGGAGCCCTGTGTGGGCTGCACTGGCCGTCTTGCGGAAGCTACACCACTGCTTAGGTAATGTATTCTCTTTCAGCCCCTCATCTACAATGTTGGGGTAATAAAACATGCTTACCTTACATGGTTGATTATAGTATATGATTATTTTATAGTCTTCAAACTCTGTGTAAAAACAAACATTTGTGTCTATTAATATCTTTTTGTTTCATTTGACAGGAAAGTGAACAAGCAGAAAAGATCAACATTAGCCTGGCATTTTTCCTGTATGATCTTCTCTCTCTAATGGATCGTGGATTTGTATTTAACCTCATCAAACACTACTGCAATCAGGTAGGCCTCTGTAAGTCCTCAGGTCCCTGAGGGGTATCGGCTGCCAAATCTGCTTCCCTCCCTCTTTCAGGCCTCAGAACAACTGTCAGGAGAGGGTTGCCTGCATCCTCATCCACCTTCTGGCAGTTTCAGCTACATCACAGGAGGAGGCAAACCTCTCCTCAGCCACCTCTTCCTCCTACTGCAGGAGCCTCTGCCCCAGCATCATCACAGGCCCTTGTTTTATCCTTACCCAGGGCCTCATTAGGCCCCATAAGCTGCTCCAGCCTGCTCCCAACTGCCTCCTCCCATTCTCCTGAGGCTGTGACTGCCATGCCTGCAGAGGCTTGCAGCTTTTGACCTCTCTGCTGCCCTCAGTGGCCACTGCTGGTCTTGTGTCGGCCGACTCTTGCTGCGTAGGGGCCCTTTCAGGGTGGTCTTGTTGTATCGCTCTTGGAGGAGGAGCTGGATCGCTGGCAGTGGGAGCTAGCGGCACAGGCTGTTCCCGCTATGTGGGTCGGCGGCGGTAAGCCTCGAGCGGCTCCTTGGCTTCTCTGTAAGGCTCACGAATGCTCTGTCTGGCCAGGCTGAGCTTGTTGCTGCCGTTGGTGCCATGGGGCAAGTCTGAGCCTGGACAGCATCATTTAAAATGCCTGAACGTTCATTTTAGTTCACTTCGTCATATGATTGACTTCTGTCTTCAACATACAGCTTACACAGACAGATCAGGGCAGAGGGATACATATGTGTGATAAGTGGGAATTAAGGTGCTCATCAACCACACCTGTTCAATAGGCTGTACAGCTTCAGGTCAGCTTTGCTCACCCATACCTGGAATAGATCAGTATCCACTGAAGGGGATTTGGTTTACTAGCTAATCCACTAGACCAGGGGTGTCAAACTCATTTCTTATAGCAGGTCGAATAGCATTTATGGTGCCTGCTGAGGTCTGGAAATGACATCATTAAGCAGGTAGTGGCCAGAAATAAGCACTTTGTTCTCAGGTAGCGACTCATTAGCTGAAAATGACAGAACATGTCCAAATCCTGATCACATTTTCAAGATATGGGAGAGCCAAATAATGATGCTGGGAGAGCCCAATTATCATGCAGGTCACCCTTTCAGCAGTGCCGCTTCTTCTGAGGCATCACTTCACAGTTCAGCAGCTGAGAGGGGGTCTGTGAAGTGACACCTCAGCAGAAGCAGTGCTGCTGAAAGGGCGGCCCATGTGATAATTGGGCTCTCCCAGCTTCATAATTGGGCTCTCCCAGCGCTTGGGCAGCATGACCCTAATTTGCTCCTCTTGGTCTGCTCCTTCCTCCATAGTGTTCATTGCCTTCTGAGGTCTCCTTCTGTCTGTCCCTCCCAGAGACTCAGCAGAAGCAGTGCTGCTGAAAGGGCAGCACTGGGAGAGCCTAATTATCATGGGGGCTGGATAAAAAGCTTTTGCAGGCCATATGTTTGACACCCACCCCTGCACTAGTCCATTCCATATAGTCTAGTCTACTGGTTAATTACAGCCAGAGGCGTCGGCTGATATGGTGCGGTGGGGCGGTGGGCCCCAGGGCGTTAGGGCGGAGAGGCTCTGGGAGGGGCGGAGAGGCTCGGGAGTGGGGCGCGGGAATCCTTAAATTTGAATGTTTTTTCGCGGTTTTTCCGCAAATTTAAAGTGTAAAACAGGGATTTTCAACGCGTGTGTGTGCTTTGCGGCCACTTATCTGAGCTCCAGGACGTTCCAGCAGGCTGGCAGCAGCAGCGACGATCTTCTTATTAGCGCATTCGCAAACCTTCCGGACTCGTAAACTCCGAAAACTCCTGCGCCAGGGCACACAGCCTCTCCCTGCTCCGGGCGCAGGAGTTTCCGGAGTTTACGCATGTGCAAACCCACGGAGTTTGCAAGGACGGAATGGGCATGCGCAAACTCCGAGTCCGGAAGGTTTGCGAATGAGCTAATAAGAAGATCGTCGCTGCTGCTGCCAGCCTGCTGGAACGTCCTGGAGCTCAGATAAGTGACCGCAAAGCACACACACGCGTTGAAAATCCCTGTTTTACACTTTAAATTTGCAGAAAAACCGCGAAAAAACTTTTAAAAAACCCGAAAACTCACTATGCAAATTACTTACTTAATTTGCATAATGGGGCGGCGGGCTTTTCCGCCCCAGTTGCTGGGGAGCCTGGCTACCCCACTGATTACAGCTGGCAAATTCCTTGATTAAAAGCACCACAAATTACAGTATTCCCATACATGGAACATTAACATGTCATGGAGTAATATTCTAGTTAGACCTGAGTCATGTCATCAAGTTACCAGGGTGACCAGATACAAATGGAGGACAAAGTGCCTATACCTTTAACCATTGTATAGAAGAGAGAATTTTGACATGTGCAGTTCATCATGGAAGGGTGCAAAAAGCTGCACCTGCCAAAATTCCTTCTTCTATATAAAAGGTATAGGCACTTTGTCCTCCACTGTATCTGGCACCTGATTGGAGCTCACCTGGCCCACACCTTTCCCTAGATGAACAGGTTTGGCTACCAAATCTGTAGGGGCATGCCAACCCTGTAGGATTGGAGTCAGGGAGGAATTATTCGAATCCACAAATGCACATGGCTGCTGGTAGTGGAGTTTCCAGCAAAGGACAAAAGGCTGTTGGAGGAGGATATTCCAGCTATTTTTAACTACTGAACCTGCCATGAACTTCTGGGGAATTAGAAGCATCCAAAAATAAAGAAAAATAGGCAGTGCAGGATTTTTTAAAGACTACGGCTGCAATCCTATGCACTCTTTCCTGAGAGTAAGTCCCGCTGAAGAAAATGGGATTTACTTCTGAGTAGACAAGCACAGGATTCTGCTCTACCTCAGGATAGTACATGTGAACCCCTTTGAATACTCAAAAAAGGGCTGTCTAAATGCTAAGTGTTATTGTCGCGTACTTTCTGAATGTGTCATTCAGAGTTCAGTCAGGTAGTGTCATGTGGCACATTTCCTGCCAGATTCTGTTGAGGGTTGAACCAATTTTATTTGTGCACTTCAGAGATTGCACAGTTCTTGTTTCAAAGACTGGCAGCTTCTTCAGGCATCTACACAGCTTTTAAAGCAATTGTTTTACCCTTGAGTGCTCATGAATGAAATGCTTAGAAAATGAATGAAATAAAGTTTTGATGGGGATGAGCTTAAATAAGGGGGAAAGAGCAGATGTTTGCCCTTAAGTGAAAACGAAACCTAAAATGTGTGAGGGCTCTTGGTTCAGCTTCATTTGTTTAGATGCTCTTTAAGTTCTGTCTCAAATCAATTGCACAGTGTTCGAAACGGTCCCTTAAACAGGCTTACCAGATCCTTGCCGGGACAGGAGCAGTCTACCCTTAAGGGGGAGGGGCGTGGGGGGGTCAGAACTCGTGGCGTTCTGACCCCCCCCACGCCCCTCCCCCTTAAGGGTAGACTGCTCCTGTCCCGGCGAGGATCTGGTAAGCCTGCCTTAAATCTGAAGGCTATAAACTGAAAATGCTTCTGTGCTGTCAGTTGTAGCCCTGACGTTCCCTTTCTTGTCCCATTTAGCTCTCTATGGCGTACATACAGGGTCAGCCCATCCATTAGGCTGATTGAGGTAGTTGCCTCAGGCAGCATATTGGCAGGGGCTCCCACCTCTGTCTGCCCACTTGCTTCCACTGCTGCTCCTCCTCTGCTCTAGATTAGAAAAGGAAAAAGGGAGCACAGAAGAAGAAGACGTGTAGAGAAGAAGAGTGGTGGGCTAGGGTATCTCCTCTCCTCCATGCTTCTTTGTCTTCTTTCTCCTCCTCTTCCTTTTCCAGTCTAGGAGTGGGAGGAGCAGCGACTAATGCATCACCAGATCAGAGGGGGAAGCATTTTGCACTCCTCCATGGGCACAGGGAGGCCTTTAGCTGATTATGATGACACAGTTGGATGCTTAAACCCAGACATCAGACTTACAGCCCAATCCTGCCTAAGATGTGGCTGCCGGCCTAAAGGGCCGGCTGCTGCATCCTAGTTGGGATGCGGGCCGCACTGGCCCTGCCTCAGGGGAAGGGAAATGTCCCCTTCCCCCAGTGTAAGCACTGGAGGCTCCAATGGACCTCCTTGGATGCGCACCACCTCTGGAGCTGGCACGTTTCCAGGAAGGCCGTGTAAGGCCCACCCGGCCTGGGAAGGGGCGTTGGATATTGGTGCAACTCAGCGCCGATATCCCTGCCCCTGCCAGGCCAGCCAATGGCCCCCTCCCTCCCTCCCCATGCTCCTGCGCTGACCAGCACGGCCCTTACCTGGGTTGGCCGGCACAGGTCCAGGTAGGTGGCCGAGTAAGCGGTGCCGGCATCGCTTACTCTAGAGGAGCCGCAAAAGTGTCTTACGGCACTTTTGCAACTCCTTAGGCCGGCAGAGCACGCTCTCCGCTGGCCTATATATAGGCAGGATTGTGCCGTTAGACTCAGATATTCTGTTTTACTCATTTACTAAAAGAAGACTGAAGCTCTCTCATCAGCCTCCAGGATCCAAAATCCAATTAATGTAAACAACAGTCTTACTTGGGTAGAGTCTATATATATATATATATATATATATGAAAGTTATTTTTGACAAACTAGGAAAATGCACTAGAAAACTCCTTTCCAGACAAATTTGCTGAGGCATTGCAGTACTGGAGTCAGCCAAGCAATACCACTTCTAATGGATGGAAACTTATAAGATGCAAAAATCAAATGGAGTAGTTTACAGTATTTGATGCTTCTCAGATATTGTTAAAGTGATTCTATTTCTGGAGGCTGGGTATTACGCTCTACATAAAATTATGCACTTTTCTCATCTTTTTTTTCATTTTTATTTTTTAGTTGTCAAATAAACTTAATACTCTTCCAACGCTGATTTCCATGAGGCTGGAGTTTCTGAGAATTCTCTGCAGTCATGAACATTACCTCAATCTCAATCTTTTCTTTTTGACTTCAGGATCTACCCCAACGTCTCCTTCTCCATCTCTATCATCCCAGGTAGATTTTTCTCTATCTTTTTTAAAAATAATGTAACTACATTTTTGGCGCAATCTTATCCCCCTCATAGGCTGGCGTTGAGGCCTCGGCACCAGCCTAGGGTGTTGCAAATGTGCCGTAAAGCATGTTTGTGGCACCCAGTGAGTAGGTGGCACTGGTTCCAAGGCCGGCGCCACCCACTGAGCAGCAGAAGGACCAGCGCTGTGGAGCAGGTAGGTCCTACTCTGTGCGGCGGAGGGAGGGTGGGGAGGAGGCGTAACAGGGTGGGAGAAGGGGGACGTTTGGGTCTGGGAGGGGGGTTGGGACCGGTGTCCTTAGCGGATGCTGAATCCTATCCTCCCTCCCAGGCTTGAATGCCCAGCATGGGGCTTCCTGACCACCACCGAAAGAGGTGGCGAAACCGCTGCCCTGGCTTACTTTGATCCGCAGCGGTTGGGCTGGGCCACCACACTATGATAAGCTTGTTGTGTGTTGCAAGTGTCAAAGCATTGTGGCAGGTGACTGGCACTTTGATTCGGGACTCTGATCATTCACAAATGGAACATTCAGGTTGTGGGAAGGAAAGGCGCTCCCCGTTCCAATCAGTGCTAGTTCACATAAACATTCTAGTCCACATGAACTAGTAGAACTAGTACATTGTAGGGTGGAAGGGCAATCATTGCACCAGAACAACAATGGCAGCTCAAAACCACCAGCAACACGCAGTACTTCTTTAATTATGTACCTTCTGTTTCATAGGAATCTGCCTTATATTGATTCAGGCCATTGGTCCATCTAGCTCAGTATTGTTTATGTTGATTGGTAGAGGCTCTTCAGGGTTTCTTTCCCAGCCCCACCTGCAGATGCTGGGATTGAATCTTGAGACCTTCTGCATGCAAAGCATGCTCTTCCACTGAGCTTCATCTTTTCCCCACAGTCACAGGGATAGTTTTTCTGCTGTTCTCACTCCTACAATGACACTGGGATAGAAGTGGTCATAGGTGTGAATTCTGGAGGTGAGCTGAAGTAGTATTAGAGCAGGGATTCTTAGACGGAGGTATACCCTTGGGGGTATGGGGACGAAATGATGGGGGTATGGGACTCATCTAGAAAATTCAGGTTTTGAACTTTTCTGCTGCTGTTGAAACTGGGCTTATGTAGGCAAACATTCTTAAGATCCCCTGTGTGCCCAGTGGATAACATGGATTTTGATGGCAAGTAGCATCTGTGCGTATGTCCTTCAAAAGAGGAAACCTCCATGAGAATCAGGAGTTCCTCCTACACTCACATGAGACAGGACATCTTTCAGTCGGGGATGAGAAAACCTCCTCCCAACCCACCATTAAGCACTGGAATAAGCCAAACATGACCTCACAGACAGAAGCGTTGTCTGGGGGGGGGGGGCTTGGTGCCCTGGGCCCCAGGCGCCGCTTCAGGGGAGGAGCGCAATTTCGCGTGTCGCTCACCTTTCCCCGGAAGTTTCTTCGCAGCCATCCCGGCTGCGTTTCGGCGCACCTGCCTGCCCTGGTGCCGTTTGGCTTTGAAATGGAAGCCAAACGGCGGGGGGGATTGCAGCCACGCACTGACGTCACGGCCCTGCGTCACGTGGGCACCGTCGCGTTGGCGGCCCCCACCACGTGGGGGCGCAAACACACCTCTGCTCACAGACCTGCAGTATTTTGCAGAAATGGGCATGGGGGTCTTTCCAACCCAAGAGCCACATCATTAAAAAAGAAAAAAAAGTGTTTCTTGCAATAGCCAATTGGCTCAGCTGGAAATATCAGCCAAAGTAGCATTCATATTTGCACGGAACATTCTATGCTGGTGCAGGTAGAATTGGGAAGGTCATAGCAAACAACATTATAAAAACATTCCCTGAGCTCATTGTATAATTAGCCGAAGAGTGCAAACCCCAAGACTAGGAGGAGGATGCGGTCTGCATAGATAATGTGACTGGAACTTTTGTATTCTGACAGAGTAAGGTTTGGATGGGATTCCTGCTGATAGAGAGGAATTCTATGCAATATTAACTTCCAGTTGGCAAAAGTATCATGTCCTCTCTCTCTCTCTCTCACTCTCTCTCTGTCTTTGAAGAACAAGCAGTTCTTTTGATTTAGCACAACTGCTCCGTCTTTCCAAGGCCCTGCCCTCTTTTTGTGAGTGGTCTTCTCTTTCTCTGCTGTTTCATTCTGAACACACGAGGCTCTAGCATGAGACAAAGTGAGGTGGAGGATTTGGGGTGCCATTAAGCATGGCATAGTGGAGGGCAGACAGACCTGACCCATGGCACTCCAGGAGAACTGACTCAGGTGGACTTCCTGGTAAATTGTGCCTGGTGTTAGCTAGCAGGAGGGGCAGGCAGTTTGGAGTTTAAACCTCGAACCGGTAAGGAAGTATTTTAGGCTGGTTCTACCCCTGTGTTTCCTTATATTGCCTCTCTCCTACAGCCATGATAGTCTTATTATTTATTTATTTATTTATTTATATACTGCTTTAGGGGAGCCCCTACATCCTTTAGGGGAGGGGCTTCTTTAGCGCAGCGTAGAACACATGCTTCACACATGGAAGGGACCAGATTCAATATTTTACATCTCCAGGTAGTGCTGGGAAAGACCTCCTGCCACTCACTGCTGACAATTCTGAGCTACGAGATCAATGGGCCTGACTCAGTGTAAGACAGCTACCTATCTTCCTCCCCTCCATAACTCAGATATACAGAAAGCCGTTTTTAGAAGCTTTTTCTTGAAATCCCTCCCCCCTTCTGATCCTTGAACTAGATATTTCTAAAATTGCTGTTTCTTGTCACCAGGAGTTAGAAACAAGATTCCAACTTAAAAAAAAAACACCCCAAAATAACATTGCTATTAAATTGGAGGACGTAGCTCAGGACGTAGAGTGTTCGTCTCATAAATCTGCCTGAAGATCTGCAGGAAGTCTGTCGGAGAGCTGCTGGCATGCCGAGCTGATAAGCTGCAGAGTCTTTGTGGGGGAGTGAAGCTGCAGCTGCAACGCTTGAGTGACAATCAAGGTTGCCTGTGTTATCTGAAGCTGAAGCGTGCTGATGCGAACGCCAGAGAGAGAGAGAGAGAGAGAGAGAGAGAGAGAGAGAGAGAGAGAGAGAGAGAGCTGGACTGTGAAAGCAACATCTCGAATGAAGGGTTCTTTGAAAGACTAGAACGTTATCGTATTGTAAAAACCCCTTTGGGGTTTAGAACAGCCTGCCCATGTACACCGCCTTGAATAAAGTCAGAGGAGAAATCCAATGACCAGAAAGGCGGTATATAAGTACTGTATATTAAAAAAAAACATATATAGAGCTGAGGAGTAGTTAGAGCTGAAATGTAGGATAGAGCTGAGAAGGTAGCATCCAGAAGAACACTTTCTGCTAAATAAGAACATAATCTCCCTTTACATTCAAGGGCGACCTGCAAAAAACCCACTGAACTCAGCAGTGCCTTTTGCTTCTGCTGCATGATTTAATACTGCAGCTGGCTACCAGCTGAGCGATTCTGGCCCCCTTGCAGAACTGCCGCCAACTGAAGCTGGGGTATGTCTGCACTGCAGTGAAAAGCTGCTCCTGCATAGTGCCATGTTGGCTGTTGTGGGTTGCTGCATAATGATCCACTCAGCCCATTTTGAGCAGCTCAGCACTTCATTCGAATCTCACTCGGGTTGAACTCATGTATGTTGGATGCCAGGAAAATGTAAAACAATCATAATGAGGAAAGTATTTCACTTACTATGAAATAACCACAATTGTTTCCAGGCATCGGAAATTAGGGAACTGACATGACCCCCAGCATTGCTTTTTAAAGAATGTTACTACTGGTACAGCTGGCCAGCACCAGGTTGCTGAGGGTGCTGCAGCAAAGCTTTGCAGTGGGGCCCCCATGGTGTCCCCAACCCACTCTCTGATGGTACATTGGGTGCTGCCACTATAGCTATAGCAATTTCTCTTTGTTCTTGCTTCTCCTCTCTTAATCCATGTTGCGTAACACACTAACATTAAATACTTACATTTGTTTCAGGTTGATCATGTTGGGTAAAATCCAGAGAATCATATTTATGAAAATATATCGCTTTAGGCCTGCTGAAAATACAAAACACAAATATAAAATGGAATTTCCAGTATGGACTTTGACTTTAGGAATGCAACACATCGACTTTTCCAGATTATGTAATGGTGTAGTGTCCAGTGACAGGCAACTGGTCAACAACATGGGGAGGAGGTGACCCATCGTGCTGTGCCAAGTGATGGCAGGAGAGAGAGAGCCTTCACTGTGGCTCTTATTCCCCTTTGTTCTTCTACCACATTCACAGCGAAATCCTGTGCCGCCGGATACTATCCCCGCTCCAGGCTGCGCTACTGTGGCCCGGAGGTCTACTCGGGGAAGGGGACGTTTGGCCCCTTCCTCGGGTGTAAACTGAGGCAGGCCCAATCAGCCTCCTCAGATTTCCGCCAGCTAAATAGCTGGCGGAAGTAGGAGGAGACTGTGTAACGGCTGAGCCGGCTCGGCAGGGACGGGGATATGGCGGACGCCATCCCTGCCCCCTCCCGGGCCGGCTTGGCTAATGTCCCCCCTCCCTCGCCGCCCAGGCCGCCCATGCAGCCGCCGCCAGAGCCTTACCTTATGGCATTTTTCCGGCTTCCGTCAACGGAACGCTCATTCCGTCGCTGGATCCTTAGTCAGGGTCTGGCTGCCCCACGTGTGTCTAAGGCCAGCCCATCCCTGAGACCAACTGAAGCCGTCACCTCAGGCAGCAGATTGGTGAAGGCGAAATGGTGAAAAATGATTGGTGGAAAATGAACAAGTCCGAGGATCACATCAAAATGAAACAAAATAGCCAGGATAATGATGTGCGTTCTGCATTTTTTTTCCCTATGCAGAATTCGAGCTCTTGTTCAAGTTTCCAGGATCAAAAACTTGCCAGTATGTTTGACCTGACAGCAGATTATCGGCAGCAACATTTTCTCACAGGGCTTCTCTTCACTGAATTGGCAGCTGCCCTGGACACAGAGGTGGAAGGGTGAGTCTCTCATTTTTCGAGAGGGCTGGTTGTGGTGTTAGTTGTGGTGCATTGTGGGTGATCCCTGTGTTGAATTTCAGGGCAAGCTTCTGGATTAGGCTGAGGCTATGGGTTGTCGCACTGGAACCCAGACCTGAAGAGGGCACTCTCTAGCTGAGGGTCACTGAAGTCAGTGGCCTGGGCTATAATGTGTTGTACAGCCAGCAGAATGCATTGCCACTGCAGAGTGGGCAAAGGCAGGAGACCAGCTCCTAGTTTTGCCCCTCTAGTCAATCCAGAGGCTTCATATGGACCGCAGATTACAGTGGATGATGTTGAACATCCTTATTCCTTCCTGCACCGGAAGAAAATTCTGATGCCTCGGCACATGTAGTTGGCAGTAGCTCATGAGGCTAGATCCCAGCCGCAGGCCCTGAGATTCCTTGATCAACCCCTGAAGTTCCTAACACAGACTGCAATCCTAGACACACATTAAGTTTAAGTCCCTTTAAACTCAATGGGACTTACTTTTGAGTAGATATGCATAGACTTGCACCAACAGTCCCAGTCTGCTCATATAGTAGAGTGGTGGTGAGGACTAGAACTCCCAAATCAGTACTGGATACGGTATGGGGAGACCCTGGTTCCTCAGTCAAGAAGTCCAGCCATCCCTGTCAGAAAGGAAAACATTACTGAGATGATGTGTACTGTAACGTATTTCACTGGGCCATGTGTACCATATGCCTTTCAACGGGGTATGTTTTTTTTTTTTTTTAACAATCCACAAGAAGCTGGCTCACTAAAAAAATATTGTATCCATGCAACGTCTCCTCCTTCATGTCTTTCAAAGAATATTATTCTTGCTTCAGTTTTGTTTCCCTTGACAAGGCATTGAAGCCTCTTTGATCCACTGTCTCAGCTAGCACATGCCTGAGTAAAAAGGGTTGTTGTTGTTGTTCCTTTGTGCTGACAGAATAAGCAAGGTACAAAGGAAAGCTGTCTGTGCTGTCCATAGTCTGCTGAGCTCACATGACTTGGACAAGTCCTGCTTGAAGCCAGGAGTGAAAGTGAAAGTGGCAGCCCTTTATTTGCCTCTGGTTGGGATAATCTTGGATGCGTTTCCACAGATGCATGATTTCACAGGTAAGAGATGGTGCGATTTTGTTTGGTTCACAGTGGGCTGACCTGAGTGATAATGAAAAGGCAAAAGATAATAGGGTTGCCAGGTTGGAAAACAAGTGGTTAGCTTTACATTTTGCAGATCATTCAAGCAGAGGCTCGACAGGCACCTGCTGGAGATGCTCTATGAGGATTTTCTGCTACAGGCAGGGGGTTGGACTAGATGACCTTGTGGGTCTTCCAATTCTGTGGTCAAGCAGGATATAACGTAGCCATGGCTGCTCCTGTCTGCTTCTCTCTGCTCCTTTTTTCTGCCTGCTCTTCTGCTTGCATTATTTACAGAATGTGGTCGTTAATGTGGGTACAGGTGGGTGGACGAGAGGGCCAGGTGGGAGCAGCGGCGACTATCTTCCACTGAATCCCTGAATTAAGTGACAAACGGTCTTCCTCTGAGTTGCAGCCTCACAGCCTGAAAGGAGATTGTTCCAATAAATCTTATGGCCCAGGGGTCAGCCAGGTTGAGTATTGAGCAAAGACCCACAACTATTAGAGGCCAGGCTGAGCCCGGAGTCCTCAGTACTAGTGGCAGTGGGTGGGAAGCGCCATGAAGAGGGCGCTGCACCCCACCGTCTTCAACAAGCTGGCACTGGCATTGAATAGATAGACACTGAATCAGAAGAACTGTGTCAGAAAACTGCTCTTTGACTGGCTGCTTTTAACTGACACCATGCCAGTGGTTTGAAAGAGTTGGATCATTTGAGGTTTAAACTGTTTGGTGATTGTTGCGGCTGTTAATTAATTAATTGATTGTTTTTAATTTACAAGGTAAAGACATTTTGTTCATATTTGTTTAGACTCCATAGTGATTGCCAGTCTGCACTTTCTCAAATGTAGTTGATAACTGTGCCCATTACACTTACCTCAAACTACAGATAGTTTGTAATGAAAAGGGATTCCCACTATAGTTTCAGATAGTCGTAATGGGAAAGGACGTGCTGGATCTCCAGATGACGAACAGGAGGCTGCAAACCAAATTAACCAGAATATTGCACTGGCCATTGCTGGGAATCAATTTAATCTCCTACGGACCTCTGGTTCATCTGTGTCCACTGTGGTAGGTCTTCATACAGCACGTATTTGCAGAGATTTCTCTTTTTTTGGTCACTTTGTGTAGTGGTCTCATTTATAGGAGCCCACTTTTATTATTTATTTTGATCTTTCATTTGACCTGCACCTAAAGATATGTGCACACCAGGCAGATATTTTCCAAGAGATATGCAATCCGTTGACGTGTGGTGAGGTCCAAGGATGTGGAGGCAACACACACACACACACACACACACACACACACACACACACACACACACACACACACACACACACAGATGGACAGAGTGTAGAGAAACCTACCTTGCAAAATCTTTTTCACGTGTGTGTGTGCACGTTCTCGCACTCCCTCTCACTCTCCAGAACCTTAAATAAATTCAAAAAAAGCTTCCTGCTGTTTCATGGCTTTCACTGAGGCAAGTCTGCCTGCTGCCTCCCCAGCACTTGTGATGCAGGCACCCTGCCTTTTTTTCATTAGAAGACAGTAGCCCTGCCCTTTTTTCCATTGGATGCCAGCTTCCCTGCCTTGTTTTCATTGGAAGCCAGCCATGATTGCAGCCAAGGGAATAAGGCAGCTCTACTAGTTGTGTGTACAGTATTGGTGTGTGTGTGTGTGTGTGTGTGTGTGTGTGTGTGTATGTGCGCGCACGCGCGCATGTACTGCTTAACTGACTGTGCTGGAGCAGAAAGGAGTGGCTCTGGAAAGGTAAGATCCTTTTTTTTACTTGATGGCTCAGGTGAGGCTGTGCTTCTCCTGCCTACCCTGACTGCATGTCTCTGATGCAATCCCGTCTTGTTCTTCTTCCTTCTGGAACATCCTTGCCATTACTCTTTGCACACCTGAAAAGAGCAGCAAGTAGCCTAGTCTGTTTTGTGAAGCAACAAGCCAGGCTCCTTAACTCATGAGATCTGACATTTAAAAGTCTCCAGTGTCCTTCTTGAAACAGATCCCTCTCCAGATCACAGATCTGCTTCAACGATTTAGATGTTGCAACTGGAATGGGCTCCATTTCAAGTGGCAGGCTGGAGCCTTCCTATAAGCAGAAGAAGGTGCCTCTGCGCCGGCACCGTTTACTCTACAGGAGCCGCAAAGTGCTTTATGGCACGTTTGTGACTCCTTAGGCTGCCAGAGCGCACTCCGCCGGCCTATTGTTAGGCAGGATTGCGCCATTACATTGCACTTTTGAGACACAGAAGAACTATCTCATTCTTATGTAAATCTGTATATACATACATAGAATAAATACAAGTACATAAATTTCATACAGCAGCCAGGAGTTCTGCCATTCTCCAGATGTGATGTCCTTATGATGTTCAGAATCATCAATGTTATTTATTGGGCTTATTAGTACACTTTATGTTTTACTTCCCTGTAAACTTCTTATTTTATTTGTTCATAGCCCTACAAACAATACAATATTTTAAGTCCTGAAACTACCCGCCACCTCTTAATCTGTTTCCTCTGGATCATGAAAAATGCTGATCAGACTCTTATTCAGAAGTGGATTACAGACCTGCCATCTATGCAGCTGAACAGAATTTTAGACCTCCTTTTCATCTGCGTCTCAGGCTTTGAATACAAGGTAAATGGAATGACATCCAGTCCATTCCGCTGCAGCGTACTGAATTTCTTGCACAGCCATGTATTTGCACATATTTCACCCTATTTCAGACATATTTCACCAGTACCTTTGTGCAAAATTCTCGTTGAACTTGTCAAGAAGTTTGAAATAATTGGTTTTTGGACTCTTTATTATTATTGTGCATTAACTGTGTATACTAACCTAGGTACATTCATTTTAATCCAGGTGTGTAGGCTACTTATTTTGCTTCCTTCTGTTTGTACAGGGCAAACAGAGCTCAGACAAAGTCAGCACACAAGCACTCCAGAAGTCCAGAGATGTCAAAGCCCGGCTAGAAGAAGCTTTATTAAGAGGAGAGGGAGCCAGGGGTGAAATGATGAGGCGTTGCAGGATGCCTGCAGGTAACATGGTTTGTTTTGCATTGTGTTTTTAGCAGCGAAACCACACGCAATTGCAAAGATTTTAAAGCAACTGAAACAGCCTTGAGAGCAAGAAATGTCTGACAAAGTCTTTGAGACAGGAGTCAGGTGATTCCTCAAAGCAGGGTTGTGCAGTTGGCCAAAGGGACACCAGTTCCTGACTGGAGCATCTGAGGCACTCCTGCAATACTGTAAATTATTGCCAGGTTAGAACTGAGATATCTGTGGGTGGCTGCCATTGCTGGTTCACATGCATTTAGTATCAGTATTATGCAATCTTTCCTGCAAGAACTTACCATCAAGGAGCATCTTCCTGGGCTACCTTTAGAGAGGTGGGAGTTACTCCAGTGTGTCTCCATTCCACCCTTCTAGAGCAACAGTGGTGTTTGGAGAAGCCACACTTTGGCTCCTACGTGGTAAGCTGTTATCAAGTGGTACAGGAAGGAACCACTTTGCAGTGACTCCCACACTGCTGAAAGGAATTTCAGACCCTAAGGAATGCTGAGAATGTTGTAAGGAACAGTTATCAGGCGGAGGAAAGTGTCAAAAAGACATAGAGTGTGTATGTGTGTGTGCGTGTGCAGAACAATGCCAGGCTCAGACTTTTTTTGTGTGAAAATCAAAACAGCACACTCTCCCTTTTCTTATGCACATGTGGAGATGGCCGGTGGAGGTAGGGAAATGATGCTTCCTATGGAATTTGCCATGGGAAATTCTCATTGGTTCATGGGCCAGGGCCTGCCCCAGTTCAGACAACAGGTTCGCAGAAGACGAGTGTTGTGAAAAGGGATTTGAGGCAAGAGTGAATATGTTTGCTGGATAAAGAGAGGGAGAGGAAGAAGGGCCAAAGGAGACCAGTAGCAGAGGAGCTTTCGCAGGCCAGAGAATAGAGAATCAGTGGGGCCTGGCACAGCCTTCTCTTTTTAAAGGGGAAACTCAGGACTCTTCCTTTTGCCAACCAAGAGAGAGCCCTGTTGTACAAGAGTCTTCTCAGTGCTGAGGAGACAAATTGTGCAAAGGAAGAGCTGAGTTTGGCTTTCTCTGTGTAAATCAGAGACTCTAGCTTTCTCCTACAGAACAGCGTGATGTGTTGATCCAGAGGTCAAAGCATTTCTAATCAAGCTCAATGTAAGAAGTTGAGCGTAATAAGAAGGTCTCTAGCATCTCCTTACAGAACTAGGTGGGAGAAACTGTGTGTGTGGACTTGAGAAGTACATATGGGTGTGTGTGTGTGTGTGTGTGTGTGTGTGTGTGAGAGAGAGAGAGAGAGAGAGAGAGAGAGAGAGAGAGAGAGAGAGCAGAGGCGTTTCTACGGTAGGGACCCTACCGTAAGTTGCACCCCGTCCTAGTACCATGTTTACAAACTGGAACGAGGAGACCCCGCCCCCTCACCGGCGGAGCCATTCCGCGTTGCGAAGGTGACGAGCAGAGAGTCTCCTGCCCATTTGCCTTCGCAACGTGGAATGGCTCCGCCGGCGAGGGGGCGGGGCCTCCTCGTTCCGGTTTGTAAACATGGTACTAGGACAGGGCGCAACTTACGGTAAGGCCCCTAACCGTAGAAACGCCTCTGGAGACAGAGAGAGAGAGAGAGAGAGAGAGAGAGAGAGAGAGTCCCTGGTTTGTCCCTGTTTGTGGAACTTCTAACCCCCCAGAGCCTTCTGTGGTGTCTCAGCATCCTAAAGAGCTGTTGTGACATCTGCAGCAGTAGTCCTGGCCCTGAAACTCTTTGAATTTAAGGCCATTTCAGAGAGGCCGCTTTGTGCAGCATACCCGTTTGTGGATTGCTTGCTTCATTGTCTGGGTCCAGCTAAGACAATAGCTTCTAGCCAGACCCCTGCTGGGATTGGCATGCAACAGCTGATTGGGCTTCCAAGCCCACGTGACTAGATCAAAGGCCAAGTAGAGGTGCCCAGACGGTCCTAAACCCTTCAGTCAGATGAACATCATCAACCCTAGGTTTTTTAAGGTCACGCACAAGGATGCTTGTGGGCACTGCCGGGTCCATCACCAGAGAACAGCTGCTGTTTAGTGAAAGGGAATCACTCACTCATCTTGCTGCATTGTGAATGCAAGGACCAGGACCCTGGAACAGCTGGAGTGACTAGAACAGAGACAATATTCAGTTACCCTCCCTGCACCCTCCAGAAGATGTCAGGACCCCCGGTGAGTGTGAAACGGACACTTTCCCCCTGCTGGTGGTGCGATCCCCGGGATCACTGCTGCTGCTGCCCCTGCCCAAGTCTCAGAGAACCACTGTTCTTTGAGAACCACTGTTCTAGAGCATGAGCGGAGTTCTGGGACCGATCTCTAGCCATTCTCTTTCTGGTTTCTGGAAGAAGGCAGCTTGAGGGATTGATTCTAGACATGGTCTCATTAAGAGGGCAATGTGTGAACAGGCCCATGTCTGAGCCTCATTCCTGTATCTGCTTGTGACCTGCCTTTGTGGCAGGTCACAAGCAGCTCTAGCCCCACCCAGGCCCCATCCTTGGCTCGAGCCCCAACCAGGCTTTGTCATGCTTGGAAGCACATCGTTCCCATATTTCAGTGATTGCATATCAAAGATGCTTTCTTACTCTGTGTGTAAAAAGATACACTTTGCCTTGCTGCCATCACAATGCCGAATTCATATCCCTCCAGAAATGTTGATATTAAAGTTTCAATCTGACTTATGTACGCTGCCCTTGTAGGAAATGATAGGTTCCCAGGGTTGAGCGAGAATCTGCGATGGAGGAAAGAGCAGACACAGTGGCGGCAAGCAAACGAGAGGCTAGATAAGTAAGTAATTCAATGAATTTATATCACCTTTACCAGAACTGCTTCTCTCAGGGGCCATCTAGCTTCACTCCCTGTACCAAGACAAGAAACTCTATCTCTACAGCGTCCTGCACATGTGTAGCTTTTTTAGAAATCTCCAAACTGTGACTACTGAAGACCTTTATACTTTGTCCTCTTCTCAATAGCATGATAGTTATCGGTCCTTATGGTAGATTAGATATAAATTAACACATTGTTCAGATATGTAAATATGTTCATGAATGAAACATGCCACAAAATGATGAATGCATTCTTTTCTCCCCTATCGTATTATCTGTGTTCAGGTTTCTTATCATCTTGTAGTTCCATGAGAGCCAGCAGCAAGGTGGAATACAGCAAATTGGAGAGGTTTCTCTGCATCTTCAGCTCCAGCTTGGTTGAAGCTGGAGTTTGGGACTGAGAGAAATGGCCTCTGCAAACCTCATCTGCCCAGTCTCTTGCTGCAGGATAAAAAGAGGTCTCTTTTCCACCCCCACCCCCCAGTAGTGCAGGACTGATGCCTTATAACTAATTGGTCTGGGGAAATACTCTGCCACCTCCTTTACTGCAGCAGTGAGAACCTGCATGATGGATTGGACAATGTCCAGTAATCATAAGGCTTGGGGGGGGGGGGCACCAGAGGGCTAGTGCATTGTAACTACCATGAGGAATCAGCTTTAAATCACTACATACATTTGTATTCAGTAGCATGTGGATCAGGCAGCCCATTCCACTACACACATCCTCAGAATTCACTGCGTTTAGAATTTCTGTTTAGTTCCTTATTGGCATGGTCATGTGAGTTGAGCTGATCCCGGCTGCGTTTCCCTCATGGTGATGTGGTTGCACTGTATCATTGGCCTCCAGGATCAATTCACAGCTTGTGCCTCATGTCTTCTTAATTATGTGCGTGTCTGTGTTTGCAGCAGTAAACATTGCAGTGTGGGCAGATGCACCTGTTCATAAACCTGCAATGGAGAGAAAACTGCAATGAATATTTTTGGCTGGCGCAGAGGCTGGCCTCCCTCGCTCCGTCACCGGTACGCCTGGGCGGCCGCCAGAGTGGCTGAGCCTGGATCCGGCGGGGGCGGTTCGGCGTGCGAGGGGGCCCATTGGCCTAGCTGGCCCGGGAGGGGGCAGGGAATGACTTTTCACGGCCTCCTCTACTTCTGGATATTTAGCTGGCGGAAATCCGAGGAGGCCCATTTGGCCGGCCCCGGTTTACACCCGGGGAAGGGGACAAGCGTTCCCTTCCCCGAGTAGACCTCCGGCCTGCCATAGGATGGGCAGCCCGGATGCAGGATCCGGCGGGCGGCCCTGGGCCGCCGGCTGAATCCTTAGTCAGGATTGCGCTGTTACAGTGCAAGCCCATAGTGTCTACTCAGAAGTAAATCCCATTGACTTCAGTGGGATTTATTTCCAGGTAAGCATGTATGGGAGTATAGCCTTACTTACTTATTTGCTGCTTCCTGGGCTTTTTTATATCTTTGGACTAATCTTCGAGTGAGTGTCAAAAACACACTTGTATACGTGACTGTACAAAGAAGGAACAGCTTCGACAGATGGCAACTCTTGAGCCTATTGAGTTGGCAGTATTAAAATACATATTTTTTAAAAAAGAAGAGATAAACCGTAATAGAAGTCTTTGCTGTTACACAAGCCATTTGGTGAGAACAGGCAGAAATTTGCAGAACCAGTTTGTTTGCACTTATCAAACCTTTCCCTTTCTGCTGCTCTCAAACCTTACCTTGTAATACTGAGATGGTGATCAGTGTAAATCATGTGGAAAAAAGGAAAGATCCCTTCCATCAGATGGTTTTCCAGTAAAACAAGTCACAAGAGAGCAAGTGGTGGTAGAGAATTACTCTCTCTCTCTCCCCCTACTATAATAGCACATGTAATAGTTGGAATATGGCCATTTGCCATCTTAAAGCAAATATTAGGAGTAACAGGTCATAATATGTATATTTGTAGGCATTCATTGAGAGACACAAAGTTGCTCAGACCATTTCTCCCCTTTATGGTGATTTTTGCTTAGACCAACGATTCTCGATTCTCAAAGTCTTGGGGAGTTTACTCCCCTGTAAGTATTTGCGGGGGTGGGGCGATGGCAGTGACAGCACTCCGGGATCGTGCTACCACCAGGGACAAAAGGGGCATTTTTAGACTTACTGGGGGTTGTGTTGCCCTCTGGAGGGTGGGGGCTGTGGCCCCCCAGTGGTCCTCCTCAAGCCTTGGAATGGCTCCCCGAGGCAATTGAAGCCCACTTCTGGTTTACTTCTGGGTTTTGCCAAAAACCAGAAGTGGGCTTCAATTGCCTCAGGAAGCCATTCCAAGGCTTGAGGAGGCCCGCCGGGGGGGGGGACTGCTGCCCCTGCCCCCTCCAGAAGGCAGTGCGACCCCCGATTAGTCTAAAAATGGCCCTTTTGTCCCTGGTGGCGGGTTATAGTTATAGTTTATCATAAACCAAAAGCGAATCCCATGTTGCAGTTTCAGGGCTAAAGTTCTGGCCCTGAAGCCTGTTACTTTAATGTAAGAAGTAGTTTTATTAACTAATCCATACATATTTGGTAACACAGTTTGTTACTCTCATAGAACAAAAGCTGAGATTGACCAAGAAGCTTTGATTAGTGGGAACCTGGCTACAGAAGCTAATCTGATCATCCTAGATATGCAAGAGAACATTATCCAGGTGAGAAGCTACACAATTGTCACCATGCCAGTTCCTCCACCCATGGAGTTAAGTTGGCTTACTTTTTTGCCACTGTTTTGTTGTAGTACACAATGTTTTGATAATTAAAGTACATTTTTAAAAGGATCTTCAATTATCCTCCCAAATGTTAAGAGTTGAAGAGCAAATTGTTCCCCCCTTATTCAGTTACCAGGACATTATTCTCTTGGTGAGTTTCCTCAGGAGCATAGTGGAGGAGCAAACATGAGCCTGTGTCTTTCGGTCTGCTGTTGAGGATAATGAATCCCAAAGTCGTATGTTAGTATATGAGCACAATCCTATGCATGTCTACTTAGAAGTAAGTCATTGTGTTCAGTGGGGATTACTCCCAGGAAAATGTGTAGTGGAAAAAAGCCAGACTATAAAAAGGATACCACCTGGAAAGTAGCCGTTCATGAAAGATTGGACATTTATATATTGTAAAAAAAACCAAGGGGGGTTAAGACAGCCTGCCCTTGTACACCTCCTTGAATTAAAGTCGGAGGACAGTGCAAAGTGGCAAGGTTCATTCTCCATCTATTACCTAGGATTATGTTATTGTGGCAAAGCTAGTGCTAGCATAGCATTGAGTTGAACATATTTTATTAAAAGCATTTGAAAAATCTGAATGGCTCTCCTCTGCCTTAGGCAACATCAGCTATGGACTGCAGAGATAATGTCTTGGGAGGTGTGTTGAAGGTCTTAGTGAATTCTCTGAGCTGCGATCAGAGCACAACGTATCTGACTCATTGCTTTGCTACTCTCCGAGCACTAATTGTCAAGGTAAACATATATTTTACTTCTCTTTCCATGTCCCTTGCTTGGATCTCAAAGGGTGTATTATTGGCCTTCAAACCCATTCCCATGCTGCCAGAACAGAACATTGCACTGTCATCCAAATGCCATAACCGTTCAAAATAGTCTTTCGCGCTGAATTGTTCATACATACGTGATAAGTAGTCAGGTGGGTCTCCTATACTCAGAGTTGGAAAATATTGTTGACAAAACACATGAGGACATAAATGGCTTGGCATAAGTCACAACAGACTGCTCATTGTCACCCCAGGGAAGTGTAGGAGAGGGGCCTCATCATACAGGAAAGGGATGCTTTTCATTGTCAAAAAGTTCCAGTAGCTAAGAAGAAATACACATCTCTGGAAAAAAAAATGTACATACAATGGGCTCTCCTTATCCGTGGATTAGCCATCCGCGGATTTGACTGTCTGCGGATGGCCATCTGCGGAGGAGGAAGTCCCACTGGGGATGGGGTGGTGGTGTCACAGTACCTGATTTAGCAACCGCGCTGGCCCACGACCAATTGGCCTGCCTGGCCAATTAGATTGTCTCAGAGGCCAATCTCTGGCCCACCGCTGTCTGATATGAGATTGGTGATTACCGGAAGTAGGGCCTTGACTGCACCTTTGGAACCCTCTCTCCGGGGAGATCATCAGGTGCAGAGGCATCACTGCCTCTGTTGGCGCCTGGAGCAAGGGGGGTTGGTGCCCCTATAATTAAATATCGCCGCGGCCAATAGGCCGCGGCACGCTCCGGAGGGGGGCGGCGCGCTCCGGGGGGGCAGCCCGGCGGGACCCTGCACCGGGCACCCCCCCGTCAATCTGCCCTTTTCCCTCAGTAACAGTCTGAGCATGCGCAAAAAGAACGGTATAAATACCGTTCTCGCAGCGGGCCTTCCTTAGAAGGCCCTGGGCAGCCGGCCGGGGAAGACGTCCCTGAGCCGGCTCTCCCGATTGAGGGGGCCGGTCGGACTCGAGTCTCCGAGTCCGACTCGGAGACTCGAGTCCGAGTCTGACTCGCGGGCGGGGCGGGGCGCCCTTCGGGAGATGGCGCCCGGAGCCGGTGCTCCGCTTGCTCCGCCCTAGTTTCGCCTCTGATCAGGTGGGCTCCCTCCCTTTTCCGCTTTTAAGCAGAAGTTGAAAACCTTATTTATTCCCGAGGGCTTTGAACACCACACAATACTTCAAATTTTCTGCTGCTGTTTTATGCTATTAATTATTTCTTTTTATGCTATTAATTATTTAAGGCTTTCATAGTTATGGTTTTAATTACTTTTTGTGTTTTATGATGGCTTGATTTTATTGTACGCCGCTTTGAGATGTTTTGCTGCTGATAAGTGGAATGATGACTGGAAAGAAATGCTCCCATTCCTTGTTGTCTTTGGCACCATGTTACAGTATTTTCTTCTCCTTCCTTTAGTTTGGAGAGTTGCTGTTTGAAGAGGAAGTGGAGCAGTGTGCTGACCTCTGTCAAAGAGTCCTGCAGCACTGCAGTAGCAGCATTGATATCACTCGGATTCAAGCCTGTGCTACTCTTTACCTCCTCATGAGATTCAGTTTCAGCTCCACCAATGTAAGACAGTAGACACCACCATTGCTACAACTCACAGCCTGAATCACAGAGCCCATGGGTCAAGCTCGACATCCTTCTAATCACATTGTTAAGACTGATCAGAACTAGAAATGCCTCGGGGCCCAATCGTATCCAACTTTCCAGCGCCGATGCAGCCCCAAGGTAAGGGATCAAACATTCCCTTACCTTGAGGGGGCCTCCATGACTGCCCCCCCGGGATGCAGCGCGCACTGTTGGTACGGCTGCATTGGTGCTGGAAAGTTGGATAGGATTGGGCCCTCATTTGCACAAAAGCTGAGGGGAGCAGTCCTAATCAGAAGTGTGAAGAGGGGGAGGGGAACTCATTCCCCCTTATGCCATATTCTCACCACACATCCCTCCTGAAGCTTCTATTTTCCCCCTGCCAAAAGCTGCCGAGGGGGGGTATTTTTGACTGGAACGCAGTGTTGAGTTAACTTCCTGAAGGATTGGGTCCCACCTCAGCTGTTTTTTTAATCAAAAGGAGCATTTCTTATGAATACACATCTTAACAACGCAATTAGATGAACATCTAGTGTTTGTACTGATCTTGTTTTTCCCGAGAAGAATTACAGTAATGTAATTCTACTTCTGTGGTTCTTATTTATGCTCTCTGTGCTTCATATAATTGCTCCCTATTTGGAACAATTCTTTCCAACTGAATGGCCTTCCCACACTCCGTTGCAGTTTCTAATGGAGTTTGGGAGATCCTCTATATCAGTGGTTCCGAAACTTTTCTACGCTACGACCCACTTCGTCCTCCCAGGTGGGTTGCGATGCAATGCTCCTGGTGGTACCAGAGACCTCTTCCGCGTCCCGCCAAGCCCGTGACCCACTCTACTGGCCTCTGCGGGCCTCAGAATGGCCCGCAGATGCATCAGAAAGCAACTTCCAGTTTTCGGAAGCAAACCAGAACTAGCTTTCCAATGCTTCTGTGGGTCATTCTGAGGCCCGCGGAGGCCAGTAGAGTGGGTCACGGGCCTGGCACAACCTGGAAGAGGCTTCCAGAGATTCGCAGTAAGTAACTGGGATTCCGGAATGGTCCATTTGGAGCCAAACCAGCGCAAGGGCAGGTGGGAGGGCCCAACCCACAGCCCATCCCATGTGGCCTCCGCAACCCACACTTGAAACGCTTGTCTATATAATCAGGATACATGGGCTAATGATTTTTGCCCTGGATATACAGAATGTGCAACTCTGAATCTAGAACAAAGACCCATAGAGTTAATTTAAAAACAAGTACTGTAGTGTTAATAAACTAATAAGCCATCAAGGATTATTTAATTTGAATGTATAATTAGCATAAAAAGAGGAAGGGAGAATATTAGCATTCCTAATTGTTACTTTGGTATGAGAAGATGTTATATTTAAATGGTGTAAAACCCCATTTTACATTGTTATTATTCATACCAATATCTTGCTCTCTCTTTGGGAAGCTCAGAACGAGACTCCCAGGGAGTCAGACTCCCAGACTCCCATGAATCTGAATAAGCTGTTTTCTTGCACAAAATGAGCAAAAAAGGAAGTAACTTTAACGCAGCCTGATTCTATTCATGTGTGTTTGGAAGAACACCTACTGAATTCAATGGGACTTATTCCCAAGTAAGTTTGCACAGGAATGCAACCTGATTCTGCTAATTCGGAGGGTGATTGTAACAAATTCTTCTTGCACCAATTAGAAAGTTGAATGTTTTAAGTCTCATGAACTTAGAAGCCAACAGACCCACTGCTGTTGGAAAATCAGTGCACTTCTTTTGCATAATCTGATGCTCACTTTTTTCTATTCTATCAAAGAACTTTGCAAGAGTGAAAATGCAAGTGACTGTGTCTCTGGCTTCTCTGGTTGGGAAAGCATCAGATTTCAATGAGGAATATCTCAGAAAGTCTTTACGAACCATTTTGGCATATGCAGAGGAAGATGTGGACATGCAGCCAACTCCATTCCCAGCACAGGTAAGGCATTTTTGTTACTCCTTGCCTTTTAGGGTTGGTTCACACATTTTGTATACTGTATGTGTATTGCCCAAATCCAGTATTATTTGTTCACAAAACACTGCTGGCAAAGGTCATTTCATGTGAGCTGCATGTGGTGTTGGCATTCATGTGAGAAAGCAAGGTTTGCAGGTTTTCATGGCTCGTTTCGATATGTACGGGAACAGTGTTTATGGGATTTTCAGCCATGTAAATTTCCAAAGGTTGAAGAAATAAAGAATTATGCACAAAAACTTGCCTGAAGAAATTCCTTTTACCCGTATACCCCAGTGTTGTGGGCAGACGCTTTCGAGGATTATCCGGAACAGCCAAGCACAAAAAGCCTTAAATCTTCCGCTTTACGTTTCTTCCCACCCTCGGGACATTTTCAAAAGCTAACAATACACAGAACACACGGCAGCAAGCCGGTAGACATCTACGAGAGAGACATCTAAGAGAGGGGAATTTTTTAACCTCACAAAACACATTCCTAATCCCTCCTTCCATCTCTCCACCTGCCCTCCATTTTCCTGTGTGCGTGTATTTTTTTCCCCAGAGGAGACCATAGCATTTCATGTCTTAAAAGCTCTATGCTCACAATTTATAATGTCTTGGAAACTCACAGGACTCTTTCTGTTATAAAAAATATAATATGTATTTCTGCATACCAAAAGAGTTCTTCAAGTACACAGAAACCACTACCTTAATTTTCAGTGAAAATTTCACTGTCTCACCTTGAAACTGTTACACAACTACACGAGTTCACTGTTAGAGGGAATGTTTACCTTTCCTGTTTCCCAAAACATTCCTAACTGTGATAAATTAAACACTCCAGAAATCCAATTCTGATACGTCGTCACATGTGCAAAACATGAAAATCAAGGAAATGTGTGTAAATTAACTCAACAGGAATTGAAACTGAACACAGAATTCCATCCTGAATATGACTATTGAAGTTTCCACTATGATCATGTATATTGCTTTCCTTTGTGCATCACAGATATGTTCATTTTAATGGGTGAGAGGACACCTGAAAAATGTGGTGCTTGTTTTTGTATAGGTGGAAGAGCTGTTGTTCAATCTGAACAGCATATTGTCTGACACAGTGAAAATGCGAGAGTTCCAGGAAGACCCAGAGATGCTGATGGATCTTATGTACAGGTGAAAATCTCTAGCATTTCTCATGGACAACTTAAAATAAATGAATCGGAACCTCTGAAATTTAAATTTGTCTTAAAACACGTTTTCTATGTGATTGACATCTTCTCAGTAAAGGCATATATACACGATACACTTATATTAGTTGCATATCAGTTTAAATGTCATGGCTTACCACAAAGAATCCTGAGAAAAGTAATTAGAGAGTGCCTAACATTCTCTGTTAGTGATCCCAAGCCTTGCTCATAGATCTACAGTTTCTAGGAAGGAAGCTTAGGGGTTTAATGATGTAGGCATAACCTTATGGCCTTGTTAGACATTATTTTGCCAGTGAGAAAATAAACATGACAGTGAGAGCAAGTCTTGACGTTTGTGCTTACCCAGTGCCTTTAGCAATTATACAACAATGTTAAGGGCTCTATTACTCTAGCCATATGGAACCTCTTTTCTGTGAACAGCTCCTGAACAACTAGGATAATGTTGAAATTGGACCTTAGATCTGGACTGTACCAAATTGATCTGTATGTGGGATATTCTTGATTTGCCTCCCCATCCCCTTTCATTCTGGAAATGGGATCTTTGGGTCAGAGAGGTCCTGTAAACGTGGGACTAATGTGTTTAGTCTAGCATTGTACTGTAACCCACTGTAAGTGGGGGAGTTAGGGGGATGTATATGAGCCTGAGACTTGCTCCTTCTGTTACTGTGTTGATTTTCTCACTGGCAAGGTAATGTCTGACTAAGTGCTTAGTTGCCAAACAAATGTTCTCACATGTGAATGGGGAGAACTAGTGGTGATATATACTCGCACTACTCATCCACAGTCCAGTCCTAGCTAACTTTCCAATGGCGATGCATCCGTGCCAGCGGCGTACACGCTGCATCCTGTGGTGGGGGAGCAGTCATGGTGGCCTCTTCAAGGAAAGGGAACATTGCAGCTGCATTAGCACTGGAAAGTTGGTTAGGATTGGGCTGTCACTTTGATAAGACATCAAGAATGCCAAAGAATAACATGAATTAGCATTTGTTGATCTGAATTAATGTATTTTCTGTAAGTAGTTTCTATAGGATTTCTAGGAGCACTGTTACAACTCAAGGTATTTTTCCTGGGATTTACTGTGTAAACAACCTCTCTGAAAAGATTTGTAGTATTCCTTTTAAAAAGCCCAGACAAATCTATATCATAAAACCAAAGAAGGCTCCTGGTGTCACAGTCATAGTTCTAGGAACATCACTGTTTAATGGAATGAAAGAGCTGTTGACAATGGTATACAGGGCATTTTTTGTTAGACTTCTGCCACCTTCAAAACCACAATTTTCTGGAAGAATTAAAAACTGGCAAAATCATGTGGGATCTCTGCCGAAGAAAATAAAAACTTTTTTTTAAAAAAATAAGTGCACTAAATAGACATGTTACCATGTTGTGTTATTAGAATTGCCAAAGGATATCAGACATCACCTGACCTAAGATTGACCTGGCTCCAGAACATGGCAGAGAAGCATGTCAAGAAAAAGTGCTACACAGAGGCTGCCATGTGTCTAGTTCATGCTGCTGCTCTGGTTGCGGAATACCTGTCCATGCTGGAGGACCACAGTTATCTGCCAGTGGGTAGTGTCAGTTTTCAGGTAAGAGCATATTGCTGCATTTCATGTGGGTCCTTTCCCTGCAATCTTGGGGAATAATGCCTTCTGTAAAACAGATGGGCCGCACTGGTACTGGCCACATTCACTGAAGCCTGGATAGGGTGATGGGCTGAAAAAGTTGGCCATTGACAATAGAAGCAGAGAGCTGAAAGCCAAGAAGCAGGCTGTGGGGACAGTGCAGGAAGCAAAGTGAAAACTTCGCTTCAAACTGCAGCTGAGGACTCCAATGACTGAAGGCTTTTTCACAATCGCAAAACAGTTCCAGCTGCCATAGAAAGCTCGATGACAGGGAGGAGGTAACAAAAGCAGAGATAGACCCGCCTCCGCCTGTGTCTTCCAACTGGGTCTTGCAGTTATGAAAGTCTAGGGAACTCCACCGCACAGTTTATATGTCTTCTATAGGCCTCTTATTGACAGGCTGGGACTTTGTGCCGTTCAGTGCCATGACTTTTCAGACCCTCAGGTCTGGCATGTTCCTTCAGCTCCTTCCTCAAGTAGTTGTTGCATATCATTTTACAGAGCACTCATATATAATTGAATGTATATTTTATTAATTATGTATATAGCACCATTCATGTACATGACACAGTACAGAGTGACATACCGGTTACTGCCATACTCTCAGTTTGAGCAGAGGGGAAGACAAAAGGAAGGAAGAGAGGGAAGGAAGAGGCAAAGGTAACAAAGGGAAAGCATGGACAAGTGCAGTTTATTACATACTTAGGATTTGTTATGGTTGTGGGACTGGGGGGTTAAGCTAAAGTTGGCATGGAAACGATAGATTTTGAGGAGAAATTTAAAGGAAGAGATATATTCTGTAAGAGAAGTTATTCTGTTTATCCTCACAACAACCCTGTCATACGTTATTGTTTCTGTTTGACAAATGGAGATCTGAGGCTGAGAAATAGCTACTTGCCAAAAGACCATGGTTATGGTCTTCATGCCTGAATGCAGAGGCCCATATATAACACACTTCCTTAAGTCCTACAGTTAAACTAACCCAACTTTGGTCTGTGCTGGTTGCTTTCTGTTCTGTCATAATTTGATGTGCACCCTTCCTTCAAGCTATGAAAAGATTGCTGTGTTTTGAAACCAAATGTGTAGAAACATATCCAGTGTCTAAAGCCGTTCAGAATTTGCATAGGCTTGTCTCGTAAACATACAGATGCCTGTACATGTGTTCAAACCAGACTCTTAAGCAATAACATGGTTTATTGTAGATGAGTAATACATAAATCTACATGTTTATATTCCAGGGGAAAAATCAACCCTACTTATTAAACTGTTTATTTTAGGCTGAATTTAGGCCTCAGGTTTGTTCAGGAGTAATTATATTCATGATTCCCCTCGTTGCCAAGCAATTCGTTTCAGGATATCAGCATTATTTACAAACATGCCTCCTGAACTCACTGCTGCTCCTCAGGCCTAGGCACATATGAATATAGAACTGGATATTGGTTTCCAAAATGTCTCCCTGAATACTTTCTAAAAATCCAGAAAATCTGGTTCCGTGTCAGTGATTTATTTGGGAAATAAGGATGGGAGAGCCACAGTAAATCTCTGTATGCCAGACAAAAAGCTGAAAATTAAGGTAAGCAGAATGTTCCCTTTATGAAGAGATGAAGCAAACCACCATTTTATATAACCATTGCTTTGAATAATGGAAGGGGGAAGAGGAGGCTTTTCTGTAGATGTTCTTTCTTCAGCTCTTTTGGATGAAAGTTAAGTGAAGGACTAGAATATTTATACACGTAAAGGTTGTGTGGCGCTGCCAAATGCAAGAAGAAATGGAAGTTCCCTAAGCCTATAAATATTGTCTCAAGCATATTTTCCCTACAATCATGAGGGGTACCTCTTTGGTTTAAAGAAAGGATTCCGACCTTCATTGTAAGATGTTTTGTGCCCCATAAAAAGGTAAAGGTGACCCCTGACAATTAAGTCCAGTCGTGTCCGACTCTAGGGTGCAGTGCTCATCCCCATTTCAAAACCGAAGAGCCAGCGTTGTCCGAAGACGCCTCCGTGGTCATGTGGCCGGCATGACTCTCCTTGCCGCAGCGCGTAGCATGCAGCTGGAACACGGAGCGCTGTTTACCTCCCCGCAAGCGGTACCTATTTATCTACTCGCATTAATATGCTTTGGAACTGCTAGGTTGGCAGGAGCTGGCCAAGCAATACCTGATGGTAAAAGCCCATGTCATTAAGGTGTCCCTGTTCTTACCTTTCTCTTCCCACAATCAACAGTTTCATAAGGCTCACTAAACATCCTGTGAATATCTCAGTGACTGGTGGTGAAGAATTTGTTTTTATAAGGATGAGATTGCATGGGAGAAAAAAAAGCTCGGTTTCTGATGGCAAGTTCTTGATCCACTAGAGACTCTTTCAAACGATACACCCTCCCTGCATGATTAGAAGGCACATTGTAAGCATACGTGTCCTGCCCTTCTTCTGCAACAGTGGGAGCTGTTGCCTAATCACATGAGGTTGTGGTTCGTTTATCCAAACTGCTCCTCTCTGTGCAACTACCTGTAAATAACAGAACTTAATATAAGGATGGAACTTGTGTAGGCTAGTGCTCCAATGTCAGAGAATGAAAAGAGATAAAGTAGTTTGCTATGACATGTCTAGAGGTTGTCCTCACCAAGCTGTTTTCTTCTTTTTTAGAATATTTCATCCAATGTGTTGGAGGAGTCTGCTGTCTCAGATGATGTTCTGTCTCCAGATGAAGATGGAGTGTGCTCCGGGAGATATTTCTCAGAGAATGGCTTGGTGGGGCTGCTGGAACAAGCGGCAGAGCTTTTCAGTACAGTGAGTAGAATTATACTACCCATCTCCAAATTTGCACTTGTATCAGGTTTACAGGATAAATATTTATTTATTTATTTATTTATTTATTTATTTATTTATTAGCAACATTTTAATCCGGCCTCTCTATTTTGTTTGTTGAAGCTTATAAGGCTATAACTGGAGAGGGGAGAGCGAATTTACTATGAAGAGCAAGCTTTGATCCAAACTACATGTTCCATGCAACCATGTGTAAGCAGCCGCATCACTAGCGGGGGCCTGCACCCAGTACGGAGTGCCATGGTGTCACACACACACACACACACACACACACACACACACACACAGTGCGCAGACGCAGAAGCAAATGGCAGTGACTTGATAACGTCTTCATGTCACCACCATTTTCTTCCCACTTGCCGAACCGGAAGTAATTGGCAGTGACGTGATGACATCACCATCATTTAGTTCCAGCTCTGCAGGCTCAGGGCCAGGTCAGCCCGCCACTGGAGCCTGAAGGAGGTCAGTAAAACCACACCACTGAGCATCAGCCTGGGCACAAAGGCTCCAGTGCTATGGCAGGCAGGAAGCCTTTCCCCAGAGCAGCCTTTTTCGGCCTGCTTCAGGCCGAGTCGTCTCACTGTGTCTTTTCATGAGCAAAGCTTGCAAGAAGACAAAGTGAGGTGACTCGGCCCCTTTCAGGCCAAAGGCCTGGGCGGCGCAGCAGGCAGGCAGGGGTCACACCCTCAGCCTTGGAGTCGACACCCCTCCCTTTTTTGGCCCGATTTAGGCTGAGTCGTCTTACTTTGTCTTGAGAAGACATAAGTGAGGTGCCGAAGGCCTGGGCAGCAAGGCTGGCAGGGAGGGGTGATATCCTTGTCCTCGGGGGGGTGACCTCTTGGCCTCACGGGTTTCACCCAGAGGCCTTTTTGGCCCCGCTTCGAGCCAAGTTGCCTCTTTTCATCTTCTTTTCATCTTTGCTCGCGAGAAGACAAAGTGAGACGGCTCAGTCTGAAGCAGGCCTGGGCATAGCTGACTGTGGTATTGCCCCCAAAATAGGTGTTACCTGGTGTGGCGGGCAGCACCCCCTAGCAATGCCAGTGTGTGTAAGAAAACTCTAGAAAGCCTGCTTCTTTGTTTGCAAGAATAAATCTGCATCTGAAGCCCCTATGGGGGAAAAACAACTTGAAAAGGGGAAGGTGAGAATTTCAGCTGAGGAAAGGGTCAAATACTTCCTCTTCCCCACTTTTTCACTGGGGGGTGGAGGTGGAAGCGTGTGCCGCTGGGGGTGGGAGCCCGTGACGCACCCCCGTGATGTCATTAGCCCCTCCCCCTCTAGGGGCAACGTCACTTTGCGGCCTTTTCCGGCCGGAAACCCCCCCCCCAGTGTTTTTTCAGTGGGAAAAGGCCACTATATGGGCGGGTGGGCAACACCTTGGCACCTGCGGCGCTGAAAAAAAGCCACCGTCATTTTCGCTTCCCCCCCATTTGGCGCCTGGTGTGGGGGCCTCCAGGCGCACTGCCCGGGGGTGGACCTCCTCCACCACCACCCCATTCCTGCACCACTGCGTCAGAGTTTTTGTACCTGCAATTGTGTGCAGCATATAGTTTGTCCCTAACTAGACTACAATCCAGTGCAGAAAAAGTAAATCTTGGGCAACCCAATCCTATGCTGGATTGGGCTGCCAGCCGTAGCACTTTGAGATAGCAGAACAGAGATCCGCTGTCGCATATTGGCTGATGTCAGTGGTCATTTTGGGAGCGCTGTCGGAAGAGGTGGCAGCGCTTGCCATCTGTTGCCAGACCCTGCCATGGCCTCCAGAGCAGATAAGGCAGGGGCAGGGAGGGGGCAAAATGGAGCGAGAAGGGGGGAGGAACAGGGGACGGAGAGGCTGCGGGAGGGGGTGGATCCAGTGGTGATGGTGCATGCCAAATCCTATCCCTTCGTTTTGTAGCCTCCCCACCCCCTTTCTCTCCTCAGACCTGCACCAGCTAAAGAGCTGGTGCAGGTCCGAGGAGTCCCATTGCAGAGCGGGAGGCTTACATAGAGGTAAGGGGATTTAAATCTCCTTCCTGCTTCAAAGCCTCTCGATCCTCTCCCCACTGGATACATACGGCGTGCTCCTTTTTGGCATGGCTGCACCAGCTGGGGGACGACGACGATAAAGCAGTTTGGTTTGACCCCTGTCAAGGTTTACCACATTAGTTAATCCTGCACCATTAGCTAAAGCAGGCACAATGAAAATGTAAGTTCATGACATTGCATTGCATGACAACCTAGATGAGGTTCAGCCATCTCCCGATAGGCCAGGATGCTACCAGCACTGAAATGTGTGTTGTCTCTATGTCTGATAAATATTCAGAGAATTGACACTTGTATTTTGCTTTTGTTTCTTCTTCATACAAGGGAGGACTGTTTGAAACTGTAAACGAAGTCTACAAGATTGTCATTCCCATTTTAGAAGCACATCGAGATTTCAGGAAGCTATCCTTTATTCACAGTAAACTTCAGAAGGCTTTTGAAAGCATAATAAATAAGGTACCTTCCCATAGCTTCTGTTGCTGGGCTGCAGTGTTTGTTTAAAGATCATGAAGATAAGACCATCTGCTGTAGGCCTACTTTGCTATAAGTTTCCATTTGAACTCCACAGTGTTACTGAGATCCTGGCTTCAGCATTGCATGGACATAGCATTCCCATTGCAAGCAGTCCCAGATGGAGCTTCACTATGACATTGGGCTTTTTTCTTTATCAACAATGAAAGTGTTATATCTGCACACACAGAGCAGGATTGTCGCTGATTTAGTGCCTTCAGCATTAATATGGAGATCTGTGCACATAGAAATGTCCACGTGCGTTACTGAATGAAGAATTAGAAAACAAATATTTTAAGATGAGTTAAGTTTAAACATCATTGGACTATTCAGATATGCTAAGTGCAAAGGCAAAACTTTACTTGTCCAAATAATACTTTAAAAAAAACCCAACCTTTTTTAAAAAAAGGTTTTTGAAAAAATGATTTGTTATACTAATGCCATTTTTGGCTGTATTTCATTGAGTATAAGCACTGAAAACAGATTATTCCAGAGAATTTCAATAGGCTTCACTTTCTGGCTCCCATGTACTAGTTACTAGCAAGAGTACCAGCAACAACATTTTACAAATGCAAAAAAGCAGAGCAATTGGAATCTGTTCCATGACTGCAGTAAACTGAGATGTTGTGAAACCAGGAGCATTTATATGGCAACCCTTCCTAGAAGACCAGGATGTTAGAATATTGGGCACAATCCACCGGAAGGTTTTCCTGCACAAATTCAATTTAAGTGAATGGGATTGTGTGTTGGGGCTAGTTCAGGAGAGCTTCCCAACATATTCTTCTCATGCATATTTTGCTCTTATTCAACATATGGACAAAACAAATTGAGAATGCCTCTGTTGTTCTTGAGGTGTACAAGCACTAGTTCAAGTTTGTTGAGAACTTTAATTTATGGACAAAATTTCTTTACCTTGTTTTCTTTAAATTAAGTCATTTCTAGTTAGCAACAGCTTACAGGTGAATTACAGCTGTTACAGATGAAGCACTAGTATAGGTGTACCAGTGCTTGTACACCTCAAGAACAGAATAATAACCATAGACATGTACATTTTCACAAATATTAATTTATCACTGCCAGGGGTAGCCTGTGCCTTCCCACCACCTGGATCCCCACCCCTGTGTGCTCACACATAGATGCATGCCCATTCTTCCTGTGGATAAAGAGGGGGAGAGAGGCAACACTGCCTCCCTTCACTAATTGGAAGCTCAGTGTGCAGCCTCCCTTCTCTGTGCTGTTCCTGTTTTGAATGATCAGGAGTGGACCATGCTGGGTACCCAGCATGCTCCGCTTCCAACATGCTTCTGTTCATTTGAAACAGGAACGGTGCGGAAGGTGGGAGGCTGTGTTCTAAGTTCTAGGTAGGTAAAGGGAAGGTGGAGCTTCCAGATCACCTCTCCTTGCCTACTTGGTGCGTTGTAAGTAGCCAGGTGGGTAGGGAGAGGCAATCTGATGCTATGGCTACCTTTTTTGTTTTTGTCTTCCCTTTTTTAATCCACTGCACTGGAGGGAGAAGGATCCTGCCACAATCCTTTTCAGACTATCAGTGAGCCCGATTGGAGCAGAGACGATCCTGGGGGGGGGGGGGGGGTCGCTGACGCCACACACCCATATGACTCATCGGCGTGCGCCCAGCGTAATGATGTGCGCGCGCCCAGCGCAGCTCCAATCACAACCCCCCCCCGCCGTTTTTCTACCTATTTTGGAGCTGAAGCAGCTCCAGGGCGGGTGGAAGGGCCCAGCTCCAGGACGAACACGGCGGAGGGAACGCATCCCGGAGGTAAGTGCGCCCCTTCGCTGCCACGTCCGGTCCCCGCTCTGGGGCCCACCGCACCAACCCCCATAACGCTTCTGGATTGGAGCGTTGACCAGGATGTCAGGCTGGAGAAGGGCGGCAGACGGAGGGGCTGGGGGCTTGTCAATTTGACACCCCTCCAACTTTGCTGCTCCACACAACAATTTCACATCGCTTCATGGACAGGCCAGCCTTGATCACTGCACAGAAATAGATCTGTTTTTAAAGGAAATACATTTTTTATGACTCCAAATTCCTCAAACAGGGTCATAAGAGAATGTTTGGCACCTACTTCCGTGTTGGCTTCTATGGAGCCATGTTTGGAGATTTAGACGAACGCGAATTTGTTTATAAAGAGCCTGCCATTACCAAGCTTCCTGAGATTTCTCACAGACTGGAGGTAAGTGTTCACTTATAAACATTAAGAAATCATTAAAATAAGGGTAGGATTTAAACAAGAATAGTATCTATACCCTAAAGGTGACCGGGAATGAAAAAGGACCCTGCAAATAAACAGTGAGACAGATTATATGCTTCTCTAATCAATCTCTGGAGCTGAGGTTATAGAAAACTGCTTGGATACTAATAAAAGGGGGGGAATAATAGTCCAAGACATGCACACTGTCATTTTCAGGGCTGGTGGCAAGTTCCGTGGCTCTCTAGTCATCTGCTTGCCCAACATTTGCCAGCCACAACATTACAGTTATGGAGCTAGATACCCTGCACTTCTGCCTCAGTGGCAGAATCTTTAATAACAAGATGATGTCACACTCCATTTTCGCTGCAATTTTCCACCAAAGGCTGTCATCTTACACACATTTGCTTGGTAGTGAGTTCTGCTAAAACTCAACAGGTTTTACTTTTCAGTAAACATGCATTGGTTTGGACTGAACATCTGCAGAATCTCTGTGTAATCTTTCCCTTTGTGAATACTGGGATTTACTCCATCATCACATAATGTCATCATTATCACAGCTGTAAGAGCAGATTCACAGTACCTTTTTTAAAAGCCTTTAGAAAAGCCTCGTCAATGAAATTGTGTTGTCTTTTCAGGGATTTTACGGTCAGTGCTTTGGGGAGGATCATGTTGTGGTGATTAAAGACTCCACTCCAGTAGACAAGAGCAAACTTAATCCCAATAAGGTACGGCAAGTATTATTTGCTCAGTTATTACCATGGGCTTGAACATTCTGTCTTGCAACTCTCCAGTTCTGCAACCCAAGTTTGTACCTGGAATAAAATATATGAATTTGGCTAACCCATGTAATTGCAGTTTTACACAGATTTTCTTGGGCTAGTTTTAAATTAAAAGGTTAAACAGGCAAGAGCTTTTACGCCTTGATTGACTTCATTGGGGATTCTTCCACAAGCATATAATTGGCAGTTACGCAGGTCAGTTTTGCTCTCTTTGACATCGAGTCAAATCATCAAAAGACATTCATCCTCTCAAGGGGGCATTCTCAAAACTGATTGATTCTCACAACCACTGCAGCTCATGCTGACCTTCAGTTGCTTCAGCCCAATGCAAGACAGTCACGAGAAGATGCTGCCTCACACTGAGTTCAGCCTGGATTCAACTCTTGGCACACTGATGCTCATTTAAACCCATGGGTTTAATGCAGCTGCCTCACTGCAGGCTGCTGTGGCTGAAAGTTACTGGGGGCTGATTGAAAACAAAGGCTTATTATCACTATCACAGGCTGAGGTAGTCATAGGAACAGACCTCCCCTTCTGTTGATTGTACCAAAATTAGTGGCCTTTGCTGGTCTTAGTTTTAATCAGTGGGAGTAAGAAGTGTTGTTAATAAGATGTGGATGAAGAAAGTGGAGAAATGACATGTTGAACTATTTTCTGGAAACATGTTATCACTGAAGCTCTGATGGGATTTGGCTGTATCAGGTATGTGTCTTACCTGAACTAATAGTTGTGCTGAAGTTTTCTAGAGCCCAGTTACAGATTTACATTATCCATGTGATGAGCATTTCTGATCTGCTTGTATAGAACAAAGAAGGTTCAGGTCCCTCCTATAAACTATACCTACTGGCACAGGTTGTCGTTGCTTCACTGCTGCCTAAGCTTTTTTTTTTAATGGCACTTATCTCAAGCTACTAATCTTCCCTGCTTCTACCTTGAACACCAGAACATCAAAAAGACTGTTGTGAGTTTGGTAGACTTTCATTCCTTGGGCTGCAGAGAAAGATGAGGGGCAAGCTTCTCCAACTTTCCATGGCTGAAGGAATCGTTTCTGAGAAGAACCCCTTTGTTTGCTATGTGAGCACCATAATGTGTAGCCGGACTGCCAGATCCAAGCTGTTTCCCCCCCCACACTTAATGTTTATTGATTGACACGTAGCTTACCCATACGACAAATGTCCCCTTTCTCCCCAGGCCTACATACAAATCACCTTTGTGGAACCCTACTTTGATGACTATGAGATGAAAGACAGAGTGACCCATTTTGAGAAAAACTTCAGCCTCCGGCGATTCATGTACACCACTCCTTTTACTCGGGATGGCCGTCCACGAGGAGAACTGAGTGAGCAGTATAAGAGGAAGACCATTTTGACCACCATGCATGCTTTTCCCTACATCAAAACTAGAATCAATGTCATTCAAAAGGAGGAGGTAATGGATCCTTCTAGGATACAACTAAAACGAAATAAGTGGTTGTCATACAATAAAAAAGGTATTATGGCTGAAGAAATTAGAAGGATCACAAATAAGTTAAGGTCCAACTGGGGCTTGTCACTCTTAAAACAAGTGTATGTGCCCAACCTTAGTAGTCTCTCTTATTCTGATTGTGAGCATCCTGGCATGGATGTCCTCTTTAGGAGGCCCTCTTTTCCCTTCCTCTTGCCCCCCCCCCCATGTCCTTTATGTTGCATGGGACCAGGGAGTAGTACATCAGTTGGGGGAAGCCATAGCACAGTGCTAATGCACCTAGGTCCTCAATTCCATCCCTGGCATCTTCAGGTAGGGCCAGGAAAGACTCTTGTCTGAAATCCTGGAGAGCTGGTGCCAGTCACTGAAGACAGTGTTGAGCTAAATGGACCAGTGATCTAACTCAGCGCTTCTCAAAGTGTGGGTCGCGACCAGAGGCATCACTAGGACGCGCGTCACCCCAAGGCGGGGGGGGGCGCGCGTCACCCTAGTGACGCCCCCGACTAAGCCCCCCCAATATAACTATCGGCGTTTTTTGGGGGGGGCGACCCGGCTGCACCCTGCCCCGGGTGCCCCCCCGCCCCTTCGCGTCACCCTCCGGACGCTCCGAGGCTGGCCTGGGAGCCGGCCTCGGAGCGTCCGGCCCGGCCGGCGCTCCAGGGCCTTCTGAAAGAAGGCCCAATGCGTCAATACGGGGTACTTTTACTTGTTTCGCGCATGCGCAGACCCGTTTGGTCTCTGCGCATGCGCGAAACAAGTAAAAGTACACGTATTGACACATTGGTGGAGCACCGGCGTTTTTTTGGGGGGGCGACCCGGCTGCACCCTGCCCCGGGTGCCCCCCTGCCCCTTCGCGTCACCCTCCGGACGCTCCGAGGCTGGCCTGGGAGCCGGCCTCAGAGCGTCCGGCCCGGCCGGCGCTCCAGGGCCTTCTGAAAGAAGGCCCAATGCGTCAATACGGGTACTTTTACTTGTTTCGCGCATGTGCAGACCGGTTTGGTCTCTGTGCATGCGCAAAACAAGTAAAAGTACCCGTATTGACACATTGGCCCTGGAGCGCCGGTGTTTTTTTTGGGGGGGGGGCGACCCGGCTGCACCCTGCCCCGGGTGCCCCTCCGCCCCTTCGCGTCGCCCTCCGGACGCTCCGAGGCTGGCCTGGGAGCCGGCCTCGGAGCGTCCGGCCCGGCCGGCGCTCCAGGGCCTTCTAAAAGAAGGCCCAATGCATCAATACAGGGTACTTTTACTTGTTTCGCATATGCACAGACCGGTTTGGTCTCTGCGCATGTGCGAAACAAGTAAAAGAACCCGTATTGACACATTGGGCCTTCTTTCAGAAGGCCCTGGAGCACCGGCGTTTTTTTGGGGGGCGACCCGGCTGCACCCTGCCCCGGGTGCCCCCCCACCCCTTCGCGTCGCCCTCCGGACGCTCCGAGGCCGGCCCAGGAGCCGGCCTCAGAGCGTCCGGCCCGGCCGGCGCTCCAGGGTCTTCTGAAAGAAGGCCCAATGCGTCAATACGGGTACTTTTACTTGTTTCGCGCATTCGCAGACCGGTTTGGCCCTTTCAGAAGGCCCTGGAGCACCGGCCCGGCCGGACGCTCTGACGCCGGTTCCCGAGTCGGCCTCGGAGCGTCCGGAGGGCGACACGCGTCACGGAGATGCGCGCGTCACCCCTTTGTGCGCGTCACCCTGTGGCGGCCCGCTCCCGTCGCTTGACGGGAGCGACGCCATTGGTCGCGACCCACTTGGTGGGTTACAGCCTGATGGCGAGGCGGGTCGCCAAGTTGGGGCCACCCACCCTCCCTTGCCTCTGTCTGGCTCCAAATTGGAGCCAAACAGACCCAACTGGAGGCCACGTCCAGGTAGTGACTCACCTCCGGATGGTGCTCCCACGTGCACCGGGCCCAGGACGGCCTCTGGAGGCCACCACAGGCCTCAGAAGAACAACTCCGGAAGTGACCTCCAGGTCACTTCCAGTTTCGCGAACATGGCTTCCAGTCGCATCCGGAGGCCTTTCTGAGGCCCTCAAAGACCTCCAGAGGCCATCTCGGGCCCGGCACAACATGGAAGCACCGTCCAGAGGTGGGTTGCAACCCACCACTGGAGGACAAGGTGGGTCGCGGCTTGGGTAGGTTTGAGAACTGCTGATCTAACCTGATATAAAGCTACTTCTTATGTTCACTCCTAGTAGGTTCACTCTCAGTAGGTTAGCTCTTTTGCCAGATTTTGTTCAAGAATGGTAAGAATTAAGTCCATGTTGCTCTGTTTTCGCTCCAACTGTCCCTGTGTCAGCTGTTCTTTGTAAAGGGATTATAACATACCCTAGAATCGGACACGACTGGACTTAATTGTCAGGGGATACCTTTACCTTTACCTTTATTCCTCTTTGGTTTCAGTTTGTTTTGATGCCAATTGAAGTAGCTATTGAAGACATGCAGAAGAAAACTCTCGAATTAGCTGTTGCCACCAGTCAGGTACCGCCAGATGCCAAAATGCTCCAGATGGTGCTTCAAGGTTCTGTGGGAGCCACAGTGAATCAGGTATACAGGACTAAGTGGTAGAATAGTGTTGCTTCTGCAGGAAAGTTTGCTATTTTCTTTGCTTCCCTCTGTTCAGCCATTTTGGCATCTGAATAGAACAATACAGTGGAACTCGGAATGCCTGAACATCCCTTGGCTTGACCAGAAAGGGGTTGAGGATTTGTGGATGTTCTAAGAGCTTCGCAAGCAATCTCTGAAACTTTGCAAGGGATCAGAGCGCTTGCTTGCAATGTGCCCAAAAGTGCCTGACTCTGTCACCTCCATTGTCACCTCTCCTCCTCCACCTCAAGGCACCCAGAAATTTGCCTTGGGATGCAGGCAAGGGAGGCAGCAGGAGAGACAACAAGGCTTAGGCACGCCAAGATGCATCCACCTCTGTTTCCTCTCTCTCCCCCAGTCCTAGGGTACACTTAATTTGGGACGGGGGGGGGGGGCGGCAGCACAGGTCACTTCAACCCCTGGTGGAAGGTCTTTTTCTTGCCAGGGCTGCATTGGAACTATTGCACTGGATTATGCTTCGCCAGGGCTTGGCAATGCCCATGCTGTCCCTCCACTGTTACTAGTACCTTCTCCCAGCCCCAAGGTGAATGTTTCAGGGCAGGAGAGAAGGATGGTGACAGTGGTGGAGGCAGCTCAAAGGTTTGTGCACATTTGCATGCGACCAGGGCTCGATTTGCTCCCCATCCTGCTCAAAAGTAACTATTTCAAGCTACCCTGGTCGATTTCTTATGACATCTTTAAGTGGCACACACACACCCCATTGTGGAAATCAGCCTGGCATCTTCTCTTCAGGCATCTCATCCCAGTGACTTTTAAAGACCGAACAAAGCTCCAAACAGGTTTCACCAACCTGCTGCTCGTCGACACCTAGCTTTTCCTCTCGTCTTCATGACCTCTAGTCCATAGGCTCCCCAAAAGTGCTGTTGTTACCTACTGGCCCTTGACCCCTAGCCTTCACTGGATTCCTCCCCTGCCTGTTCCTCCCCAAATATTTTTTTCCACTGGGTTTTATATTATAGTGATTTCTATTGTTAAGACAGAGAAGCTGCCCAATCATAGGCCCCAGTCTCTATGCTTCTTTTCCTCCAGAATTATGCTTATTGTAATACGATATTATGTTATTCCCCAAAGGGACCACTAGAGGTAGCCCAAGTGTTCCTGGCTGAAATTCCAGAAGATCCAAAACTTTATCGACACCATAACAAGCTGAGGTTATGCTTCAAAGAGTTCATAATGAGGTAAGTAAAGGAGAAACAGGGATCTCTTCAAACCCACTCTGCGCAAGGACGTTTGGGCCATGTTTGTGTTGGCCCTCTAGTGTGATGTCTGGTTGGACGTCAGTTGTGTGCACAAGTCACAGGCTTCACACAATGGCACAACACAATCATTGGTGAAATTACGGTCTCGGGGTCCGATTGTTTCCAGAACAACATCAACACTAGGCTCCCTCTGATTGTGAAGATAAAACGTACTTGTTACCTAACTTCTCACTTTATCAGGTGCCATTACAGGGTTCAGCCTGAGGAGTTTCCATCAGTACAATGAAGTCAATGCAGCAATTACAGTTGTGAGATTTCTTTGCCTTCTTAGTAATATGTTCACCTTTGGCTGCATATTTACATGCCATGCTGCCAGATATAAGTATTCCAACATATAGGGAAAGTACAGGGGGGCCGCCATATCCGCGGGGGATACGTTCCAACCCCCACCGTGGATACCTGAAACCGCGGAAAGGGACGAACGCCCCCTGCGGTTTTCAGAGGGGCCCCCGTGGGCTGGTGCGGCCCCCCGCGGGCCAGCACCCCCTCTCCGCACCCTCCACAGCCCACCCTGGCACTTACTTTTAGCAGAAACCTCCGTTTCTTTCTTCCAAAGTTCCAATTTTTCAGCTTCCTTTTAGGCCTGACGAACAAGACTTAGGTAATAGCTAGAGTCTCAGCAAGGTTGAGACTCTAAGTTTCAGGCCTAAAAGGAAGCTGCAGAAAAATGGAGTTTTTTGCTAAAACTAAGTGCCTGGGGGGGATGAGCGCGACCCCCCGCGCCCTCCACAGCCCTCCCATGTACTTACTTTTAGAGGAGAAACCTCTTTCCATCCAAAGTTCCGATTCTGCAGCTTACTTTTAGGCCTGACAAACAAGACTTAGGTGATAGCTAGAGTCTCAGCAAGGTTGAGACTCTAAGTTTTGTTCGTCAGGCCTAAAAGGAAGCTGAAAAATCGGAACTTTGGAAGAAAGAAACGGAGGTTTCTGCTAAAAGTAAGTGCTGGGGTGTGTGTGTGTGGAGGGTGCGGAGGGGGGAATTCCTCAACCGTGGATAACTGAAACCGCGGTTGAGGAATCAGTGGATACGGGGGGGCCCCTGTACAGCCCAATCCAACCTAAATCCCTGCGCGATGATGAAGCAGCGCCGGCTACACTGCATCCCATGGGGGATTTTTGGCTGCTGGAGGTCTCCTTGGAGTAAGGGGATATTTGTCCCCTTGCACCAGGGTAAGCCTCAGCAGCTGCAACATGTCAACTCGGACCTGTGCCAGCGATATCACTGGTGCAAGTCCATGTTGATCCTTGCAGGCGGAAGGGACCCGGGATTCAGTGTGCGCCGCCACCAATCCCTCCGACCTTACCCCCCCAGACCCAATCTGCCCACCCCCGCCCCATCTCCTCCCCATTTTGCCCTGTCCCCACCTCATTCAACCCCCTCCCCACCCCATTCTGGGCTTACCTGCTCCAGCAGGCCTCCATCACTCTACTGGTGCACGTGGGAAGGCTCTGGCCTTCCTGCTGGCATGCTGGCCCAGGCTCTCTGCACTGCCGCAAAGCACTTTACGGTACTTTTGTGGCAGCCAGCACCAGCGGAACGTGCATTCCGCTGGCACTTCCTATTATTAGAACTGGGCTGTTAATCAACTTACTGTTTTTTCCTTAATTATTTTGGAAATAGGTGTGGTGAAGCAGTGGAGAAAAACAAGCGTCTGATTACTGTTGATCAAAGGGAATATCAGATGGAGCTGAAAAAGAACTATAGCAAGTTGAAAGAGAACCTCAGACCAATGATTGAGAGGAAGATCCCAGACCTGTATAAACCCATTGTGAAAGTGAACAGTATTTCAAGGTATAGCAATAACTCCCTTTTATACAACGTAGAATATGTGGTGGGACATCTTATAATCCAGCTTTATACAACTGACTCAACACTTCTGAAGAATGACATATTCAGCTATATTCACTCAGGTTCAAATCAACGGGTCAGTTGTACAATGGATGTGCAATGAGACCAGAATCTCCACCATAGGCTTACACAATCCTCTGATGCAGTTGTGTTGCTGAAAATAATGAATAACTGCCTTCACCAAGCTGTTCCTGCTGTTAGAGATACAAATGGTACCTTCATTGTTTCTTCTGCTTCTTCCTATGACAGAAATTAACAGCTGGGGTATGGTAGACACAGTGAATTCTCATGCCCTGCGAAGCAGAGGAATTGTACTTTCAAAGAATCAGCCAAGATAACTAAAGCAATGCAGAATCACAGTCTGTGTTGAATTGGGGAGTTAAGGTTCTGATTCTCAAAACATTAACGTCAGTGTTGCCTTTTTATCCTCAGGGCATTAGAACAAGGCATGATGCAGGGGTGTCATTAGGGGAGGCGGGGCCCCAAGGCGGTGGTGCGCCACGTAGCTGGGGGGTGTACTTGCCATTGGCTTCACCGCTGGGTCACCCTCTCCGCCAATCTTTCAGTCCTCTTTGCCGTCGCTCCGGGAGTCCGCTGGCGGTGAGTGCAAAAATGACGTCAGCCCCCCCATGGGGCGGGGAGTTTGGTGTCACATGGGGTGTTGCATCAGTGCCCCCCGCGGGGGGTATAGGAATGCCTCTGGCACGATGATGAGAAGCTTCCTCATTTTTGAAGCTTTTCTCCCATATTTCAATCCAGTCCTTTTCCAAAAATGAATATCGGGGTGTGTGTGTATATTTACTGGTATAAGTAGTGCAGCCCCCATTACCTGCCTCAACATTCTGGATATTTGGGTTATTCAAATACACTGTAAAGCCTCGGGGCATGCAGATCTCAGGGTGCCCTATGACAGTCGAAGGTTTTAGTACTGTAATGGGTCAAGTGCTCTGGATGCCCTCCAAGGTGTTTGCATGAAAGAGGATGGACTGTATAAATGCATTCATATGCAGTAGTATTTTGTTTTACTATGGTAAGTAATATGTAGTAACCGTTTTCAGAACTATTCATTATAGAATTAACCAAGGATCAAGACATAACATGTTTCTCTGCAACCTACCACCTGTGTTGTTTCAGAGAAAAAAAGTCAATTATGCTGCTACGTTTTAGGTGGCATGTGTGAAGTTACTGCGATCACCAAAAAAAATAAATAAAAATACTAAAAATAATGCCCTATTAAGCCTCATTCGCACAAGGTTTATGCAGTCATTTTCATTCTCATGTTTACTGTTTTTGGTTTTTCATTTCAGGGACTCTTTTCGTACCTCTAGCTTCAGGAAATATGAAAATCAGTCTGTACAGAACAGTTAAGAGCTGCTTCATGAGAGTGAGTTTTCTTATTGCAGTGGATCCTATACAAGAGGATATGAAAATACAGCACCAGCTAGGCAACTCGTCCCACAATTTCACATGTCCACATTCTGACAAGATCATCACCCTCTATACAAGAGTCAAGAAGGAATAAGGATTATAACAAACATACAGTATATGCTAAGGGAGCAGGAGTAGACGTTGCAGGAAAGCGGATTTTTGAAAAATTGACGATATTTGCACACCCAGAGAAAAAAAACATGCCCATATTTTCTCTGAAATGCTAAAAGGACAGTTGATACTGCATTAGCCATACAATAGTCCCCAATTTACAAATCCCATGGAAACGTTCTTCATATATAGATTTACATCAATGCTATGCAAGTACATTCTCCGAGCACCAGATGTGAACAGTCAGTAGACTATCAGCACAATCCTTTGCTTGTCTACTCAGAAGTAAGCCCCACTATTTCCATGGAACTTATAGCCAGGTAAGTGTGTATAGGATTTCAGCCTTAAAGAGCAATCCTATACTAGTCTAGCATAAAGGAAGATGAGCAAAAAAGAGCTTTAAAAAACCCAGAGAGGTGCAACCCTCCAGCAGCTCCCCCAGCATCCATGGCAACGCCATGTACCTATCAGAGGGAGGCATGCCAGTGACGCTTGCATGTGAGTAGGGCATGAAAGAAGCCAATCAGTACATGGCAACAGGGAGACACCTTCATGGTATCAGTACACCACACCCACACATGGCTTACGCAAGGATACCATGGTGCCTTCCATAATAGAAGCTACTGTGGCACAGGCAGCAAAGGGCCAGAAACAGAGAACAGCCAGGAATCCCACCATAATAATAATAATAATAATAATAATAATAATAATAATAATAATAATAATAATAATAATAATAATAATAAACAGTATTATATACCGCCTTTCTTGGTCATTGGATTTCTCCTCTGACTTTAATCCAAGGCAGTGTACATGGGCAGGCTTTCCTAACCCTCCTAATGTGTGTGTTTTTTTACAATATATAAATGTCCAGTCTTTAATGAACAGCTATATTCCAGGTGGTATCCTTTTGCAGTCTGGCTTTTTTTTCCCACTGGCCATCGCCTCCCGCACTCAACCGACGCAGCTGGGAGCTCTTATCTCTCTTCACGGAGGTTTTCACAGCTTTTTGTCAGCAGCATGTCTCGAGCTTGTCATTCGCCGATTTTCAGGCTTGCAAGGCAGCAGCTCTCCCGTCTGAGCCAGACCCCTCTGCCACACTGAGGTCAAAGTCACTTCTAGCACTCACACAAACACACACTGCCAAGAAGGGTATTGGGTGCCTTAAGAAGAGAGAAGGAAAATAGCAAAAGCAACAGAGCCGACAGTCTCAGACCCACACCGGCTAATCTGCAGAAGAGTTCTCTAACCACTCAGCCACAGCCAGATGAGGCCCCCATCATGGGGCATTTAGCATCCTGCATGCCCCCCCACAAATGACCCAGCCACACACACTAGGAACATAGTGCTTGATTATGGAAGGTTAGCACAGTGGAACAGCACAGGCCGAAACCAGAGACATGATCTACCATTGGAAAAGCCTTTGCAGAACCACAGACAGGCATATATCTGGGAGACTGTAGCATGTGAGCCAATCACTGCATGTGCACTGCTTGCATGTGACATAGGTTGCCCTTGGCATCATCCCACCCATCTAGGCACACACATACGATGCTCATTTGGATCATGGCTGGCACCTGCTGCTCATGTAGCTGCTATCATGCTGCCTCCTGTCCCCCACTGACAAGCCCTTACCTGTGAGGGCTGCATTGTTGCACCCCCTGCTGGACTGATGGAGTGGAAGTTCTAGTTGGGTGTTTGCATGTAGAATCCTCCTGGGGCAGGTACCTGCAATGAGAATTCTTAGAAGATCAGTGTCAAAGTACTCTACCCCATATATGTTGTATATATGCACAAAGTTGAAAGGGCTGTAGAAGGTTTGTGCAAAGTGCCCTTTTCTCCATAGTTCTTGTGTGCTAAGTGTACATGATATGAGGCCAAACAAGTATAGCTCTGTGTTGCACACTCTGTCATCTGAATTCTGGTCTCCTTGCCAGCAGCTTTAGTACTGGAATTGGTGTGCCGTAATTGGTTGTGGAGTTTAATCTGTACTGTGTGTTCCATCATAACAGTATAGAGGGGGAAGTTGGGCGTTTGGGGTGTTTTTTCACGCTCCCTTTATTTCTATGGGTTACACTTATGTCAATCCAGATGTTGGTGCAACGTTGGTGCAATGTTGGTGCAATGCCAATGTCAGAGGTGTTTCTGTCATCTGGAAGGGATATGACATAAGTCAACAACAAAATACATTGTAGCTAAAGTTAAGGACGTTTAAATCCCATTGATTTAAGTGGAAGAGTTAAGAGTATGTGTAACTCTGTCCAGTATAAGTTATCCTAGGTGTTTGGAGGGACACAATCTAATCATTTGATGGGAAGCATTGCAGTGGACTTGATAAACACATCAAACTCATATGATCAATATACATAAGGCTGAAGAAAGCAATGTCTAGCATGTAAACAGACCTGGACAGAGAAGATAAGCATTTGAACAAAACAGAGGCCCCAAAGAGACCAATGTTCTGATTCAAACTATCCTTTGACTGCTTAAGTTCTCTTTCTTCTTACGGACTGCAGGGTTTCATTATAGTCAAATTATTATTATTATTATTATTATTTTAAAAGTAGCACTTTTCTTCCGACTTTAACTTCTTGAAATACAGGGCTGCTTCCTGATAACTTGACTGTATTTGTGTGCCTTGGCTGGACCTTGTTCCATTTAACTTCATTTCCACAATGGCCAATGGTTGTGATATTAAATTAAATTTTCATACCTGTACATAGATCTGTATATGGTAATATGAAATGTCTGGGTGGAGGGGCCAATGGACATTTTAGCATGTAACAGTTTCAGGTTTTTTTATACATACAGGACTAAAATTATTCTATGAAATGTATGAAAAATTAAATAAAATCTTATATTAATAGAATCATATTTCCAGCTGAAATTGTGATATGTGTATCTCGTTTCTCTTCTAAACTCAATGCTGAAAAGGAAGGAAATGAAAATTGAACTACATTATTGTCCATTTTAGCAATTACTCTAATACTGCAATTCTATGCCCAAGTTGTGTTGGTGTCGCTGCTATACTGGCACAGCCACTATCATATCCTAAGGCTGTCCAGCACAAAGAGGGAGTGGGAAACAAGAACCCAAACTCCACAGTGACACAACCCTCCCATTAATTTGGTCAACATCCATAGAAACATCACTCACCAATCACGGGGGTGATGGCCCAACATTAGCCTAACATGCAAGACGTCAATCCCACAACCTACCTAGTCCCAATGCTGCCAGGGTGAACCAAGCGGAGGACAGTGGCAAGTGCAGGTCCAACAAGTGGTCATTACTGGGATGACGCTCCCCCCCCCCGAAAGAGTAACACAGCAACAGTCACCACTGCCAAATGTGGGGAGATGCCCCAATGACAACACACAAAATGCAATATAGCACATTCCCTGTAGGAGCTACTTTAGCACAGATAGCAAGGAGACAAATCAGAGAACCCCAGCACCCAGACTTCAAGTCGCCTTAACACTTTGAAGAAATACCCTTTGACTGCAGCAGAACAAGGGAAAGAAGGAAGCTCCTGTGGGAGAAGGCAGCCATGTGAAATAAACACACTCGTCTCTCCATAGCAAGGGCTTGAGTCCCTGTGGGGGAGTCTACCAGCTTGAGGGAACCCTTTTGCCAGGGGAGGGACATGATGTGCACAAACATGAGGCCAGAGACGTATAGCGCTATATATGTTGCGCACCCTGCCGAGTTCTGGTCTCCCTAGCAGGGACTATAGCAGTGTTTCCCAAACCTTTTCGACCTGTGGCTCCCTTGACCATTGGTGACCATCGGCTCCCCATTACCTTATGTTGGTGCCTGCCAATTGGCATTGCACTGTTTTCCGAGAGGATTCTGTGGCACTCCACGGCTCCCCTAGCTGGTTTCACATGGCTCCCCTGGGAGCCACACCTCCCAGTTTGGGAACCTCTGGACTATAGTACTGTGGTTGGTGTGCTGCAGAGTGTAGCCTGTATCCTATACTCCGCCATAGGAAGGTGGATGGGGTGGGGTGGTGGGAGTTGAGATTTTCTGATGTTTTTTTCCTTCTCATTGTTTCCTGAGAAATCCTTATGCCAGTTCAGATGTCAACATAGCACTCTGCTGGTGTTGGGGTGAGTTTGTCAGCTGTTAGGATATGGCATGTGTCTACTCACCCTCATCCTGCCCATGTTGCCACCCCATTTTGGTGATTTGACATGTGATGCTTGCTCTCCCTCTATCCAGCCATCTATCCAGTGCCCCCTCAGCCATAGACCTCACTGCAGGTCACTGTCTCCTAATGCTACAGCTACAGCACAGCAGGAAGTGGGAAGTGAGATTGTGGTACCTCTATCAGGTCTGTGATGAAGCACTGTGGAACAACTTGGTGTGCCAAAGCATCTCAGGCCAAACCTCAAGACACTGGGCAAATTAGTGGTTGTACCGACTACCAGCCTCTATGCATCTGAACATAGCCAATATACCACAGAGCAGTTGATTGGGCATCAGCATTCAGCCAATGTTTAGCCAAGTCCCTTGACTGTTGTGGCACAAAAGCAATCGTAGCTTTCAAGAGTTGCTACATAGTGCAACTTGGAGCGAAAGCTTCTGAACTGAAGTACAAAAGCAAATAATCCATTCAATTAAAAGCCAACAGAAGCCCCTACCAAGTGGCATTCCTTTCAATATAAAGTTGCTTTGAGATTGTGACAAACCAAACAGAAGGGTAATTTCCTACAGCCGAGCAATTTAATAGAGTCTTGGCGTGTCTCAGCAGTGTGCCTTCTTTGTTTTTAGCACTCTGCCTTGAAAGATTATTGGAGGATCATCATGAGCACATTCCATTTGCCCCTTCCTCTGTTCAGCTTTGCTGTTCATACAATATTTATTCTTTATAGCTAGCAGTGGGAAATCTCAGGCCAGTGAGAAAAGAAAACCGACTGCATAACTGACTGAGTGGTTGGGAGCCGGTGTCCCAACATTCATACTGTGTGGCAGGCTGGTGGGAGAAATTCTGCCCAGACTCTCAGTCAATCACCATTGGCAAAACTGTTAGTCCTACTTATGTTGGTAATAATGTCCAGCAGTGGATGTGCTAACCAGTGTTAGCAGCAGGTGCCATGACCATAGGAACCACCAATGTGCTCCGTGAGTGGCTGCATGGAGGGAGGCAGTACTGGGGAACAGTAGCAAAGAAGAGAAACTTGGGGCAACCACCATTCTGAGTTCAGCTCTAATAGTTGCATGCTGTTAAACAAAGTTTGATAATCCGCAATTTCAGTGGTATCATTTTCTTACATTTGCAAGAGCAAATACTACCAGAAGGTGCCAGTGGGCTCAGACTGGGAGATCTGGCAAGCAGCATTCAGATGCCTTACTCTCTGTACTACTGGGGTAACTCCCAGGCAGAAAGATCTACTGGCCTGATCCTTGCTACTCTGCAGTGCCATCTTGATGATGACTGGAAGGTATATTACGAGTTGTCAGCCCAGCCAGATCGGAGGAGCCAACAGTGTCCTGCTAAAGCAAGGGGCAGCCCAAGACCTCCTGATGCCTGAGGCAGCCTGTCAAATGCCCCCCCTCCTTACCCAACGATGTACCAGCCTCTTTCCTCCCACTCTCCAACGTTCTAGTTCAGCATTTTCCTCCTCTCCACAATTCCTCTTCCTCCCTCTCCCACTCATCCTTTTCCAAGAAATAAAGTCCTTCTTCCAGAGGCAAAACCTATTGGTTGCCTACAAAAGAATAAATTCAAACTCCTTAACATTCCACAAACTTCAGCAACTCGCATTTTGTAATATAAACATAACATATTAAAACAAAACAAAAACCCTCCCCAACCAGCAACTGTTTCTGGCTGTGGAAGCTACAGTGTGGGGGAGACTGTTACCATACCAAAAGGAGACCAAACAGATATCTTCATGCTGTAAAAAGAAAAGGTGTGTCTCTGCATGTCTATTATTCAGATCAGAAGTAAGTCCTACTCAGTACAATGGGGTTTATTATTCCCCAGTAAGTGCGCACAGGATTGCAGCCTTAAATCAAACCTTGTTGGAAGCACTTATGAGAAGCACTGTTAAAGGAGAACATTTCATCCATAAGACCCTCTTCTGGGAAAAGTACAGTACATCCTGCAGTCCTTACCAGTTCTTGCATATACTTAACATGCTCTGGAAGCCGCAACCAAACATTTGAGGGGTTTTTTCCCAAATGTTTAAGTATTAAGAAGTAAATTAATAAGCTTGCGGAAACCCTAAAATGAAACCATTCCAAAATCTTTGAAGTGCTTCAGTCCTTAAGTGAGGGTAGGAATGAAAATAAAAGACCATTGATTGTAAATTCCTCAGTGTTTACTTTGGCACATTCTGGGGTTCTTAAATGAAGATCAAATGAGGATGGTTGAGAAAGGGATCATTTTCCCTCCTCAAAACCTCCTTCAGGTAGGGCAACATTGCCTCCAAGGACATGAGAGTTTCCTGTGTTCCTAGCTGGTGCTCTAGCAGCATACATACCACCAAGCTCAAAAGAGGAACCTTTTCTCCTTGAACGTCCTGCGTCTGCTCAATGCAGGAAATTGGGCATGTAGACTGCACTGCCTGCTTGGGTTCCACATCTATGTCAATCATTCTCTGTGTACAGACTACATACACATCCACTGGGTTCCAAATTAGAGCACCAAATCCTCAGTTTTCGTTGCACTGGCCATGCTAATAGTCCCCAAAGGCTTAAGCCGATCGGCCTGGGTGCCATTTTACACTCGGGGAAGGGGACGAGCATCCCCTTCCCTGACTATATCACCGGCTGAGCGGTAGCCAGCCGCAGCGGAGCACAGGATCCGGCGGGTGGCCTGGGTTGCCTGCTGGATCCTTATGCAGGATTGCTCTGCCCGTAGTATTAGAAAAGTTGTTTGCATACCTCATATACCTAGTGCTGATAAATATTTCAGCAAAATGTCACAATTATTATTAATATTAGTGTACCACTTTTCACTCAAAAAGTTCACAAAGCAGTTTATAAGCAAATAGATGATTCCCTGTCTCCAAAGGGCTCACAATCCAAAAAGATACAGAAAAAAACACCAGCAAACAACCACAGGATAAATAATGCACTATGAACAGGGAGAGCTGGTCTTTCCCTGCTAAATGTAAGAGAGCAGCTACTTTAAAAGGTGCCTCTACCCAACCAACAGAGGTACCTGAATTCTCCTTAAAGTGGTATCAAATTGCCAGTCTCCAAGAATGTACACAAGCAGATGAAGAAAAGGAGCAGATGTTTTCCAGAGAGATAACATATAAAAACCCCAGTTTTCTGAATCACAAGTGATAGAGACTTCTCTGTATTGCTTTCTTCTGTCCTCTCCCAGCTGCACACATTGGAATTAAGGGAAGAAAGTGAGAGAATAGAGGAAGAAGAGGGGAAATGAGGGCAGGGCTAATTGGAGGAAGAAGACAAAGGAGGTAAAGTTACACGTGTCTTGTGACACTCAGGAAAATGAAGGCTTTGGCTTATAACTTGGGTCAAATTTATCTTCCTCTGTTCCATGGGACATAGGAGAACTTGCAGTGATGTGAAACTGCAATGTTATTCAAATTGCTTAGAATACTGTTTTGCTTTCTTTCGCATCTACAGTAATTCAAATGCCTGAGAGAGACCTAGTTAGAGTTTAGGAATATTCCTTTAAGAAGGCGGCTCCTCTCCCATAGCTTAAAATTTCTAGTAGTTCTAAGGTTAGAAGAACACATCAAAACAAACATAACCTTTCAAGACTCCTTTGAATGCTGCAAAGATACTACTGACGGCATCAAGCCAATTGTACTTTCTTTTGCAGGTCACCTTTTGATAATAGCTAAACAGCCTTCATTCAGGTATTGAGAGAGCCTGGAAATGTTCCCTGTGAATGTAGCGCTCCTTGGTTTAACACATACAATCCTCTGTTTGAGAATCAAGTGGCATCTTTCCCAGCAGGCAGTACAAGAAGAATGGAACTGGCAGGGAGAACAGCAATACAATCACAAGCTGATGCTGCTTGCTTCAAAGGTTGCAGATCTTTCAGCAGCCTGGAGTGATGCCATTTCCACATACTGATGGCTTACTGTCGTCGGCAACTCAGTCTTTGCAGGCAAACCGAAAGGGAGTCTAACGTCTTTTAAAACTGCCAGTTTATGCCATCGTCTTAAATGATAGGTGAAGTTAGCTAGAAAGAAGTTGTCATCATCCACTGCACAAAGGTTGCAGAGAACGGCTTATTACAGTTGAGGTTTCGGGTTGGCTTTTCAACTCTGGCTTTTCAACTCGCTCCTTTAGTTCAGATGTGATGTGTATTTCTTGTGTTTTAACAAACTAGGAAGCTCTGAATTCAGTCAGGCCTGCGAGAGGAGGAGGGAACATGTGCCCACGCAACTTGTTCTGACAGTGACACAACAAACCGCAGTGGGCTGGTTCAGATGTTTACAGGAAACCAAGGCTTGCTGCTATGTGAACTAGCCCCTGGAGAGCAGGCTCCTGTTCTCCCCCTTCCCTCTCCTCTTCCCTCACCCATGGAAAGAGAAGATCAAAATGATCTGCTTTTGATTTTAAACAAATCAAAGCTCCACAACCCAGCCAAACATAAGGAACTAAAGTTGTAAATATGGTTAGTTTTAACCACATTGTTGGGTGCAGCTGAAGGGTTTCGTGGCTACCATATGATGGAAACCATGGATCTGTCTCACATTAAATTTAGCCCAAGTGCTGTGAGAGGCCACTATCTAGATTTGATTTTCTGTTCTGAGAAGGGGGTGGGTGATCTGGGGCTTGGGAGAACAAGAAAGGGTTCCGTTGTCATAGACCAGGGGTGGCCAACCTTTCAACATGAATGCTCCTGGCCCTTTAATTGTTGTATAGGTGAGGGCATTTCAGTAGGTGCAGCTGCTTTAGCAGCACCATCAGCAATTGCTGCCGCTGCTGTCCCCACACCCGCAAAGTCTCAAAGTTCTCCCCTCCTCGTGGGGAGAACTTCGAGAACCACTGTTCTATGGCATCCATTCTCAAAGTTATCACCGTGAGGCGGGGAGAACTCAAAGTGTTTGCGGGGGCAGGGACAGTGGTGGCGGTGATGATCCCGGGGATCGCTGCTACCGCTGCCGGGAAAAATGTAGTTAAAAAATTTACTGGTGGTCCTGCAGCCCTCTGGAGGGTTCGGGGAGGACAGCGGCCCCCTCTGTGGGCCTCCCTGAGCTGTAGATCACCACTCTGCGGTGATTACGACCACTTCCGGTTTTCGGAGGAGTGTGCAGACACAGAAATAATTGGTGGTGACTTGATGATGTCATCATGTCACGTCACCACCAATGATGATGTCATCACATCACCACCAATTACTTCTGGCTTGGCAAGCCTCTGCAGCCAAAGAGGCTCTGCGGATTTTGGTCACTCGGAGCCAAGTCGCCGAGTCAGAGTGGCCGCAGTCAGACAGATGAATGGCCCAAGACTTCCTGCCACATCACCTGCTGCTGGTGATGTACCAGCCTCTGCTCCTCCCATTCCCTGGATTGGAAAAGGCAAATAGAGATGGAGTGGAAGAGGAAGTATGTAAGAGAGTGGTAGGCTAGAGTGTCTCCACTCCAATTCAGGTAGTGGGAGGAGGAGGACGACAAGCAATGAAGGCAAGTGGGCGGATGGAGGCGGGTGCCCCCTATTAATTTGCAACCTGAGACAACTGCTTCAGTTGTCCTCATGGATGGGTCAGCCCTGACACACTCACACACAACAACCTTGTCCATGGAAGTCCAAAGGCTTAGGGGCGGGGAACCTTTTCCCTGGCGAGGGCCATTTTAAATATTAGAAATTTGCTTGAGGGCCGGCCGTAAGGCCGGGCGCCATTTTTATTTAATTAATTTTTGCCCCCGCCCCCCCATCGGCCTCCGGAGGCTCCACGCTCACCATCCGAAGCCGCCGCTGGGTCCGCATGTCACCTCCGGCGTACCATGCCAATGAGGGCAAGAGGGCAAGAGCTTGCCCTCATCGGCGTGGTATGCATGTGCGAAATGGCCAACGGCCTGGTAAGAAGGGGTCGAGGTGGCGGCTGGGGAGGACATGCAAAGGCCCTCTCCCGGCCTCCGGAGGTGATGCGCGGACCCGGCGGAGCCTCCGGGGGCCGGTTGGGCGGCCTCCCGGCAATCTCTCCGGGGGCCGGACCGGATGGCCTCGGGGGCCTGATCCGGCCCTGGGGCCGGAGGTTCCCCACCGCTGGGCTAGGCTAAGGCTTTGCTGTATAGACTCATATTATTTACACATTCATCATTGCAATGCAGTCTCTTTTCCACTGTGACCCACCAGATTCTGTGAAGCAGAAGGAAAATATTCTCATTAATAGGATCATCAAATTATAGCTTTTGAAAATAACATGGATCATGACAACCTGGAGGGCTTTCTCCCTATTCTCTGACTTTTTATAGCTCAGGAATTATAACAACCTATATGTGTTTCAATAGCAATGCTGAGTTGCAACTCTGAGTCATGACTGTAATAATAACTCATTATAATCATTATGATGAGAGGCCGGATCCTTGGGGACAGAAAGTCTTGACAGTATTCTGTTAAATATAGTAAGTAAGGAGTTACAATCTGTCTAGTAAATTATTTCTGGAATGGCATTCCTGTGCAGTCATGCATAAATCAATGAATATTGTTGAGACATGGCCATGCCTAGGCCTAATGGTGGGATCTCAGATAAGATCTAGCATGCAGGCACAACTTTCCCCTCAAGCAGTCAAAAAGCAGATACTAGAAAGTCACTTCGTGGATAATTCCACATCATGTTAACTCAACTGACAGGCAGACATATACGTAGCCACAGACGCAAACCCTGAAAGAGCAGCGGGGATTCACTGTCCTCTTTTGTGCTTGTGAAATCTATCCTATTAAGTTCCCATTCAGAAACATAAACCCTGTGGAGTAATTTAGCAGCAGAGGGCTGTATTGTGGCTGGAACACAAAGAAGGATAAATGTTCCCTCAGAAGTTGATTTCTCCCAACAAAAAAGCAAAGGGGAAATACAGCTGCAGTAAAAACAAAGATGGGATGTAAAAGTGGAAGCATGAAGCAACTAGGAATTTTAGAAACTTTTCCTTCAGCCCCTCATATAATTTATTTATTTTTCACATTTTTATACCGCCCTTCCTCCAAGGAGCTCAGAGTGGTGTACATATTTCCTCCCCTCCTTTTTGTCCTCACAACAACCCTGTGAGGTAGGTGGGGCTGAGAGATAGTGACTGGCCCAAGGTCACCCAGGAAGCTTTGTGGCTGAGCGGGGATTTGAACCTGGATCTTCCAGGTCTAAGTCCGACTCCCAAACCGCTACACCATCCATAATCCTTCATTAAGGAGGGTCACCCACACACGAAGCCATGTGAGCAACCGTTTTGAGTGGCAGGCTGGGGAACTGGTGGTGTCCTGGTGTGTGTGGGGGTGCCTGCTCCCTGCACCTGCCCAACACGTCCCTCGGCCTGCTGCCTGCCCAGCTGCTCCACTCTGCTCTAGCCTGCCACTGCCCCATCCCCACTTGCGGTTCTTCTCCTCCTCTAGTGTTGCTGCTGAAGATCAAAAACTATCCACACTGCAAAACTATCCACACTGTCCTGGGAGAAAGCTCAGTTTAATTCAGTGAGCCTTACTTCTGAGTAAACACACATAAGATTGTGTTGTTAACCCTGTTTAAGATCACAAACATACAGTGAATATTGTGAAACCATGGTTTAACTTATTGAACTATGACCTGCCCCCATGGTGTATGAGAGACACCAGCAAGACCACCTTATCTTCTTGCAAATTGAGAGAGGCTGGAAAAAACAGTTAAGTCAGGGAAACAGACTTAACCATGATTAGTTTGATGCAGAGGTAAGTAATAATCCATATTTAGTACAAACCATATTTACAAATCTATAACAAACCATGATTTTGCATCCTAATTTGTAGCAAATCCTTAACCATGGTTTAGATATTCAGATATAACACCTAACCATCGTTAAGGAAAGCAAACCATGATTAAGCATTATTTTCGATCGAAAGCTTTCATGGCCAGTGATTACATTTAGCAAAATGAGGTTTACGAGTAAAGAAGCCATGTTAAAAATAGAAAAAACGTTCCAGCCGAAATTAAAAATAATATCCACTTTATCCAAGTTGCCCCAACACGTTAGAAACAACTCAGACAAACAGAAAGTCATTAAAATCCACAGCTGGGATTTTAATGACTTTCTGTTTTTCTGAGTTGTTTCTAACGTGTTGGGGCAACTTGGATAAAGTGGATATTATTTTTAATTTCGGCTGGAACGTTTTTTCTATTTTTAACATGGCTTCTTTACTCGTAAACCTCATTTCGCTAAATTAAGCATTATGTCTGCATACTGCCATAGTGACAACCAATTATGTCTGAATAGGCTTATCAGATCTCCAACTAGGACAGAGTGCTCGACCTTTAGGAGAAGGAATGTGGGCAGGTGTAGCTTTTTAAACCTTAGAACACAATCCTAGGCATGTCTACTCAGAAGCAAGCCCCATTGTGTTCAGTGGGGCTTGCTTCTGAGTAGACATGCCTAGGATTGTGCTCTAAGGTTTAACAAGCTACACCTGCCCACATTCCTTCTCCTAAAGGTCTAGCACTCTGTCCCGGTTGGAGATCTGGTAAGTCTATGTCTGAACAACTAACATCTGAAACACTGACAGTGCCCCTTAATGAAGGTCAGGGATCTAACCATTGCCACCCATGCATTTGTGCTACAATTACCACTGTAATATGCTCTTTGTGGTAATGCTTTTGAGAACAGTTCAAAAACTTCAGCTTCAGATGTTGTAAAGCAGGGGTTCTCAATTAGTGGTATTAGTACCACCAGTGGTACTAAGGCTGACTGCTGGTGGTACTTGGACCACTGAACCGCCAAAACCCCGCTCTGACACACTGCTTTTGGCGGTGCGTTTTTGCCCCCAAGAGGTTCTCGCCTTTGGCCGAGATTCTCAGGAACGCTGGCCTCCGAAAACCTGACAACCTGGAAGTAACTGGGTGATGATGTCATCACCAGTCACTTCCAGTGGTAAGCAGCAGGAGAGTTGCGCTGGAGGTAGTTCTTGGCTGGGAAGGGGTTGAGAACCCCTGGTGTAAAGCACTCCTGGTATCTGTTTAAAAGGTTTATCAGTTTGAGCTGCAGAGATTGACAAGAGGTACGGTAATAGTTATGTTATCCCTGACATATATGCCAGTATATGAGGGGGAAAACAGTGGCAACCTGGCTAGATATGCCCCTGTGCTGAAGTGCTCTCTGGCCATGCTTCCACAACTCCACGCATTCCGCGCTAGTCTGAAAGGGCAGCGACACATGTATGGAAACTTCTTGCAGGCAATATGGAGTGCTGAACTTTCAAGACTGGCATTCTTTTTGTGTGTTTCAGAATTTGATTCAGGCTCAAGGCCACCGACAGATTTTAGACTAGATTCAGTTTTAGTTCACCGAACACAATTTACTGACCTGCTGTTTCCATTTGGGTTTGATTTGACTCCCTAGTTCTGAGTAGCAGTAATGTGGTAAGGGGTTTAACCTCTGTGCTTGTTATAGTAGCTGGACAATTTAAGGTTTGAATATTTATGATGCTACTGCTATTCTGGTTGGTATGTACTCCCTTGTATTAAGATTTTACAATTATTTTGTTTTGATTTTGTATTTTATTGTTTATCGTTTTGTTCATTTTTTTTCTGGAAAAGTAGAATAGAAATGTTAATAAATAAAATAAAAAATAAAGCCAAAATCTCGGTTGATGTTGGGTTAAGTGATGTCCACAGCTAAGCTTGTTAACAAAATGTTCAGCACTAAACATTCCCCCAGGACATGCCAAGACATGATTCTTTCTACTTTAGAAATGTCATACTGTAATTAGAATTGTATTGTCATTCTGTCATCAGTATTCTAATAAATTAATCACACCTAAGCAGCAGTGCATTTAACCATGCAATTAAAGGATATGGTCTGGTTTTTTTTTTACTGTATCATGAAACAGGTCTTTTTAAAGCAAAAGGAAACTTGAGAAGGAATCAGTCACAAGCACAAACTGGACATTAATTGTCTTCAAACTGCCAGAATATCTCTTCAACCGGAGATAAGACTTTTGGGGCCCAATCCTATGCTTTTCCCCACCATTGCATGCAGCCGCACCAAAACAGGCTGCACTGTATGCAATGGTGGAGGGGAAAAGGAAAATATTTCCACTTATTCCTCTGTAAGCCCCGCGGCTGCCAATGGGTCACCTTGGATTTGACTGTGTTTCATAAGTGTTTACTAGATGGACGCAAGTGGATAGCAGAAAAGGAATGTGTTAATAACAACAACAGTACTATACTAATATGGCATTATATAATAAAATAATAATAATAATAATATAGCACTTTCAAAGAGCAAGCTCAATTTAATTTAGGGGGACCTACTTCTGAATTAATGTGTTTCAGGATAGGGTTGTAACGCACAATTCCTAAATATTCAGGAAGGACATTCACTTGAAATCAATGAAACAAGGTGCCAGATTATTTGCCAGATTATTTATTTAATTTATTTATTTGATTTAAAAAATTTATACTATGCCAAGGCAAATGCCCAAGGCGGCTTACAACAAGGATTAAAATACATAATTTAAAACAGTACATAAAATAAATTAAAAACAATAAAATCCACTGGGGGACGACGACAATATGGAGCAGAGAAGCAGCAAAGCAGAACATCTTGAGACACAGGAGTCAGACAACAACCCATCACCCAAACACTAGACGAAACAGAAATGTTTTGAGCCCTTGCCGAAAAGTCATGAGGGAGGGGGTATTATATTATATTACCTGGAGATCACCTTTCTTCCTTGCAAAATGTGGATTCGTTTTAATTAACAATCACATTACCAACAACTGACCTGTAGAGAACCCTTCTCCAATCCTTCCTAACCCCCCCCCCCACCTCATAATTACTCATTATAATAGGAAGACATAAGACATAAGAGAGAAAACAACTGAGGGAAAGAAAAATAAGTCGTGGGGAAAGGGAAAAATGGAGGTGAAGTGATCCAGGTGTTGTAGTGTGTGATATCAAAAAGTTAATATCGGTACAGGTGGTAAGTGGTTTCTAGATTAGGTTGTTGTAGGTGTCACGGCCACTGATATATTTTGTCTGCTGTACACTACTGTACTGTTGCATGTTCCTCACTTTCCCAAGTGGTGAGAAGGTCTAGGGCAGGGGTGGCCAACCTTCCACCATTAGGACCTCTGCATTTTTAAGAGGTGTGTAGAAGACAGAATCTTGGCAGCTGCAAGTGCTGATGGTACTGCTAAAGTACAGTGGCCCCTTTCTATCCGTGGGTTTGGGATCCGCAGATTTGACTCACTGCGGACACCAGACTCGCAAGGTCCACACTAAAACCCCTGTTAAAAGGGGGGAAAGTCCCAAAATTGTTTGTTTTTACCTTTAAATAACCAAAGTGTGCCGTTTTCAAACCTCCATGGGGTTTCTTGAAGCTTAATGACCCACTTCCGGGTTGCGTGAAGGCTCTTTCCCCTCCTCCCAGCCTTGTCCCAGAATGTACCCTGGGACAAGGCTGGGAGGTGGGAAGAGCCTTTGCGTGACCCAGAAGTGGATCGTTAAGCTTCAAGAAGCCCCGTATGTCCAAGCACATTGCATTGCAGGTGATATAGTGGCTACCATTGCAAAGAGTAATGTTAGCCACTTACTGAAAACTACTTTGTTGAGGGCTTCCTAGATCCTGCAGCTGAACTGGGCTTCAGGAGATATGTTTAGTACAAGAGTACAGGTCTCAGATTGCCCATATAACCAGATTGCCATAATATGATAAATCAGTGGTACCTTGAAGGCCATAGTAGGGAAGGGTCAATTGCTCAATGGTACAACACATGTTTCACACTGAAGGCTCCACAACCAGTCCCTGTTATCTCCAGTTAAAAAGATTTCAGATATCTGGGTGGTGAAAGTCCTTTGCCTCAGGTCTTGTGGGGAATGAGTTGGGGCTGTTTGACCAGGCAGTACTGGGCTGGATAAATCAATGACCTGAATTCTGGCTCAGTATAATCCAGCTTTATATGTTCATATATAATGCAGAAGCTCCAGAGCTTACTTGTGGGTCTCATTCAAACAGCTTCCAGAGATTCACAGTTAGTTGAGCAACGAGCATACAGTATACTCCTCTGCTCATACTGGACAGTAAAGCTGAATATACTGTCTGTCTCAGAAACATCTAACTCCCCCTCTCCTGAAGTGTCAATGCAGGGAAGAGTACCATTGATTTCCTTTTCAGTTTCACCCACTGAAGCTGTCATTGGCTCTGAATGGAAGAACTGAATCAAAAGAAAGAGGATGCTTTGTTTGCCTTGCTCTGCTCTTTATCATATTCTAAATTCTTCTGTTTTTAATTAGTCTTAGGGCCCTGACCTTTGAGCCCATACTTGCATGGGCATAATCCCTTATTCAGCGGGTACCTGCAATGATGCCACTGGTGTTCCTTCTATGAGACAGAAACTATATCCAATCATATTCAAATTTACAGCCCAGTCCTATTGCGGGTTAAGGCTGTCACACGGAGGCATTTCTGACAGCGGAACAGAGTTCCGCTGTTGTAAAATGGCTGCCGACAGAGTGCTGCGTCCAGTGGAGAAGGTAAGGCGGTGGGGGTGGGCAGAGAGGGGCAAAACTGGGCAGGGAGAGGGGAGGAATGGGGGCGGGGAGGCTGCAGGAGGGGTGGATCCAGCAGTAATGATGCACGCTGGATCCTATCCCCACTTTTGTAAGCCTCTCTTCCCCCCTTGTCTCCTCAGACTTGCGTCAGCTACAGAGCTGGTGCAGGTCCAAGGAGACCCATTGCAGAGCGGAGGCTTATGGAGGGGTAAGGGGAAATAATTCCCCTTTCCCCCTCTGAAGCCTCCCAATCTACTCCCCTCACCACTGGATACAGCATGCTCATTTTCAGCATGGCTGCACAAGCATTGGGGGGGGGGGAAGGATGGGGGGAAGGATAGGATTGGGATCTTTGTCAAGACTTAACTTTTTGGGGTACAACCCAATTAATTTAGTGGGATTTCTTTTCTAGTGATTATGCTTTGAGTACTTATTTTAAAGTAAGTTTCAATAGAAATTAGGGGGACTTATGTCCAAATAAATGCATTTAGATTGGGAGAACGATCTGGGTTTAGCACCCACATATGTAAGCAGAATAATCTTCCAGCTGCTCTGGACGCATTTGTAGCTAAGAGTGATGATGTTTTCTTTTCTTAGGCATGGGAAACTCATGCATAAAATATTAAGATCTTCTGAGCTTAAATACATCATAAGAGCCAATAATAATTACTTGTGTAAGTAACTGTTGGAGATGACAACTGATGTCACAGCCTAGAAATGGTTTCTAAAAATATGAGCACTTGATTGAAAATGAATAAATGTATTTCCTGTGATATTTTCAGTATTCAGATAAAGGCTAAGTTGTACGTAATAGCCAGGGCACTAAATTGCAGCTTAAGTGGCTTGAAAAATAGCTTATACACCCAACAGCTTCTTGATTACGTGGCTTTAAAAATGTGTTATGCAGCCAAACCTCCAGTGGGATCTTTTTTTAACTGGAAGTGAAACCTCGGGAAACCTCTTCTACTGGTTTTTTTGTACCAGAACTTTCTCCCTAGGGAGCGGAAAAAAACACACCAATCAGGTGTGTGAGATTTTATTCAGTTATTGCAGGTGTAAACAAAGTTACACAATGGCAGTTTCAGGAGAAGCCTCATGTAGCAAAGAAAATAAAGTGGAGCAACAATCAACAGTTAGAGAAGGTGACAAGTTGCCAGAGACGAGAAAAGAGTAGAGAGTTTCTATATTTGACAGTTGTGGCTTTGTGCAGAATGGAACAATGCGCCTTGCCTGATCCACAAGTGACACTGTGCATCCAAATCAGGATAGACCAAGCTTCCTCACAGTGCTGGTATTCATTGAGTCCATTGTGAGCTATTTGTTCTATACAGGTAAACGCATGTAGTAGTTAACACGCATGTGTTTACTTACAAATGCAACTATACAAGGGGTTGTAGAATCAAAGTGGTAATGTCAAGGTTGCAGGGAGGGGTGAAACCCTAGTGGCTCACCTCTCTTCAGCGGCTCTGCCTTTGAGCCGAGGCCAAAGCCAACCTGCGTCTTCATGAAGACACAACTTGGCTTCAGCTTGGAGGCAGAGCTGCCGAAGACAGCCGAGGGCATCACCCCATCCTCGGAGTAGATGCCAGAGCCTTTCGGAAAGGCTCTGGTGGCCACTCCGAGCTGACTCGCTCGGAGTGGCAATTACTTCCAGGTCGAGAATTGCTCGGCAAGCCGGAAGTAATTGGTGGTGATGTGATGATGTCATCAAGTCACTGCCAATTACTTCTGGCTCCGCTGCATGCCTTCCCGCACCGGGTGACATCCCAGTGGTGTAGCTGGGCATGGTGGTGGGGCCCACTGCCCTGGGCAGCAACCCAGGGGGGGTCACAACAGCCCCCCTGGTGGCGGGAAGCACTCTCTGTGGGTGGTGGTGGTGCATGGAGCACTCACTGCTCCAAGCAGTTGGAGCTGCAAGTGGAGCAAAGTTTGGCTCTCCCACCCTCCCTTGTGCTCCCGCTTGATTCCAAATTGGAGCCATTCCAGGGGCAGGGCTATGCTGCAAGGGGTGGGGCAGCCTGGGGTACCGGCCGGCCCAGCTACGCCACTGTGATATCCAGGTAAGTGGCACCGCTGGGGACTGTGACAGGTCACAAGAGGAGTATAACGAGGGTCTGTCTAAATCTTTGGTCTGTCTCCATTTTGGATTTCCTGTCTTGGTTTTTCTGCCTGCCTGCTTCTGTAGCCCAGTGATTGGCACATGGCCAGAGGCCTTGGGAGCTGTGCTTTGAGCTACCCTGTTTATTCCTTATCTGCATGGGAACACTGATACCACAACTTCTCCCAATTAACTTCCCACACCTGCGCTGGACATCACGAGCTTCTCAGAGCTGTGAGGGGGAGCGAGGAGTGAGCTCATCTTCGAGAACTTTCCCTTACGTGTTACCCTTTGATTGGTCTGCTCCCCCCTGTCAATCATCTTACCCCAAAAAGTCTACTTAAGCTACTATCTGGCATCCATCTTGGGTTCTTCTATTCATTCTCTAACTGGTCTTTGTTGGAGACAGTTCTCCCTATCTGCTGTTACTCCTATGGCTTGACTTCAGCCCTGGCCTTGGGCAGGTCAGTCCTGCACCATCCTGCTTGGGATGGCTACTCTCTCTTCTCATCTTTGGTGAGTGTTTAGGGACAATGTGTTTAGCTGAGGAGTTAGTTCTTTGTTATTTTAGTGCTGTATTCTAGTATTTGGAAGTTATGCCTTTTTGCAGCAACCTAGTTGCTTGTATCTTTTACTTGTATCACTATGCTTGGTTTTGCGTAGCCTAAAACTAAATAAACACCTATCTATTTTACCTGAGAGTGTTTCTTTGGGAACCCTGGAGACTAAGTCCTGAAGCCTTGGTGCTTAGTCACGTACTACCTGTGTTGCGCGTTGTATCCCTGGCTGGCTTGGTCAGTCAGACCCAGGACCAACGGTTCACTCTGCACCTCTTCCCAGTAGCCTGGGACTGGAAGGGTTAGGAGGCACCCAGTGCTGGTGGCAGATCTCTACCGGAACTATCCCCTTGGACAGGGGTAGTTGCCTTAACTTCCCCTGTAGCTCAGGGGTGCCGTCTTCTCCTTGGTCAGGAGTGGACAAACAACCGATTGGGGAACAAACCTCCTCATGCTAAGGTGGTGTGGCCTTGGTTTGTGCCAGCATCGAAGCTAGAGGGGGTAGACCTCCCCATGACAAGGAGCCTTAACAGCATGCAGGAAAAGTAGGGTCCTGATAGCTCACTGCACAAAGACACAGGCTGGGAGCCAGGTGAGATGGGTTTGAGGCCAGCCAACGGATGTGCCCTAACTAGCAAGGCACTCACCTGCTACATATGACCTGCCAGAAACACCCATGGCAGGGACAAAAGGGTAACAAGACTAGAACTCACACTGGCTTTGTGGATTCACAAAGCTGCTCTCAAACCACCAAGCCACAGCAGGAAGCAAGCAGTGCTCACCTCATCTGGCATTTAACACCTTGCATCACAGCAAACAGGCACACCTGGCTGGGAGGCTGTAGCACATGGACCTATCAGCAGGAGCACTGCATGGGCTAATCATGGGGCTGGCATGTGAAACAGGGTGCTGACCACAGCAACCAGCGCATCTAGCCACACACCCCATGCCCTTTGCTGCATCACTGGCACTTGCCAGCATGGCTGTCAGGATGCTGCCCCTCCCCCTCCCCTTGCCAGATACCTTTTCAGCAGAGAACAGGGGACTCAAACTCATGACCATCAAGGAGTGCCCCCCCACTGGAGCCCAAGAAGTCACGGTGTGAGGATGCTGCAGACCCTGAGAACAGAGAGCCCCCCCCCCCCCCGTGGAGTTCTACCCCAAGACTAGCCAAGGTAAGAATAGGATGGGAAGAAGGGATCCCTATCTGTTAGCAAGGAGACAACATGGATGATCCAGCTAAAGGTTTTATTGAATGGTATCAGTGATTGAGCAGAATCTGAAAGGCAAACAGACAAGTGGTGTTGCCAACCATCTCCGACCAGCAGGGCTGTTGTGCCATTGCAAGTTATCTAGCAGACAGCCAAGTAACAGGTGCCTGTGAGGTCTGGCTGCACCACTTGGTTCACTGGCTGTCATGGAGTCTGCAAAACCACAGGGGCCTGACTGGAACCTTTCCAAACAGCAGTTGGGCTCACACTGGTCGCGGAGGACAGGCAGGTTGTAGGCTTCCCTAAGGGTTTGCACAGTGTCTTTACCTGTGGGGCAGCTACCTGTGGAGAAAGATCAAGAGGGAACCAAAGAGAGAGAGTAGCAGGGACTTGACAACAGTATCAATCACACCTGTTCTCTGCAATGAGATGGATACTCAGTGTTTGTGAGGGAGAGAGGTGCTATCAGAGTGTACATGCAGTGATGCCCTGTTGAGGGTGAGAGCATGGTGGCTTGGAACATTACCTTTCCCTCTCCTGGGGAGGGGCTGCAGTGGAACTCTGCAGTGGACCAATGTTCAGTCCCCTGTGGTAATGATGCAGTCCTGAAAAACAAAAGGAATTCAGATGAGAATTTGGCCAGCAGTAGCAATGGTTGGAGCCCCTGGCATTTGCCAAAAGGGAGAACTCTCCTGCTCTTAGCTCTTGCAAAAGGAAGGGGTGGTTAGGCAACACTGTTGATAACAGAGACACATGTGATAAATCTTGAAGGGTCAGGGGTGGGGGTTGAGACGCGAGTCAGAGTTGCAGCATCAGTGTGTAGCAGCCAGGGCCGGTCTGTCCATGCAACTGGTGGAAGTGGCTGCATCAGCAGCAGCAGATTTTGAGGGGTCTGAAGTGGTGGCAGACTTGGGGTGCCTGTGTCATCCCAAGTCTGCTGCCACCACCTCCCTCCTTCAATCAAAGAATGATTGGCTTCATGCATGCTGGACTGAGAGCAAAGCCCAGTAAGTTTTATTTACAGGGCTCCTTCCTTGCACACTGCCTTGAAACCTGGAAGTGCTCGACTTTTGGAAGCTGAGCACTTCCAGGTTTCAACACAGCATGTGAAGAGCCCAGTAAGATTAAAAGAAGAAGAAGCTTTTTTTAAAGCTCGGGGGCAGCAGACCCAAGCCTGCATTTGGCAGCGTTTCAAGTTGGGCCACCCCTGGTGGCGGCCAGCATGGGATTCCCTCTCCTGCTTTGCTTACCGCTGTGGGGTGCATTGTGCTGGCTTCCCCTGTTGGAGTGGTGAGGTAGAGGTTCCAGTTGGGTGGGTGTCCGTCGACTCCTCCCAGGGCAGCTGTATACCTGCAATCATAATTCTGAAAGGATACATGTTTAACAAAATATCTTGCCATACATGCTGTGAGGGGCAAGACGTTGCTTGGGCAAAGTGCTCCTCTTGTGCGCCAAGTGCCCTTTTGTCATAGTTCCCATCACCAATGCTGAGAGAGCTATGGCCCCACCATGCACACACCTAATTGCCTGAGCTGTGATCTCCCTGACAGAGGCTTATATATTGGGGTTGGTGTGATTGGTTGCCAAATGTAGTCTGTATCCTATGCTTCCTCATGGGGGAGGAGAGGGGGAGTGACAGGAGTTGCACTTTTCTGCTGTTTTTCCCTTCCCCATTGTTTCCTCTGGGTTTCCTGCTACCTGTGCCAGCTCTGTGGTTGGCATAGCTTAGGATCTGGTGTATGTCGACTCCTTGTCCCTCCCATGTCACGCTCTTCCCCATAGGGATTTTTCACAGTTGTATTTTTTAGTTTTCTAGTTTTCCCCCCAATTGTGTTGTTTTATGTATTTTTCTTTTTGTTCCCCTCACAAAATGAAAATAAAGGTTAAAAAAAATCTTCCTCATTTTGCGCCAGCATCCCAGTGACGTCTGACATACGCTGGCGTGGCAATTTTTCCAATGTTGTGCTGGTAATCCATTGGTTGGCGGCAGGCTTCTAAGCCAGAGGGGCTGTTGTTGTACCAGCGTACATACAGATACGCCAGCGTATCTCAGGAATAGGAATGAGCCTTTATTCTCTTTTATACCATATTCAATTAAGTTTAGGATTAGGGTTGGCTGGACAGCAAAAGCAACCCGCAGCAATATTTCTGAGGTGATGCCATGTGCATTTTATGAATGGCATCATCAATGCATTCCCTGAACAATTGCACAGGATCCTGGAGCGCATCTCTTTAGGTCATGCAGAGCGGCCTTGTAGTAGAAAAAAAGTTTTGATCTAAATGTTTTGAATGAGGGTGTACTCAGGTTTTGTAACGGTTTACATTTTTATACTTGTTTTTGGTCTTAGTTCTTGTTGCAAAAATGGTAGGTAATATGTTTTCTTGGATTAACCTGTCTGTGTAAGAGTGTGCCAGCTTTTGAGTCACGCAGAACTTTTCACCTGGTAGGAACGGAAGGGCAGCTAATTGCCAGCTCTCGTTTCCTCTCTGTTCCTCTTTATTGTTATTCAAATTTGCCCTGCTTGATTTAACCTTAGCCGGGATGTGAATAATTTTCCCGTTCGAACAAGTTTATTCCTTGCCTTGGTCGCTCACGTCTCCTGTCCTCCCATAGGCCAGAACCAACCCCTGTAGGCAGACGCGGCTACCATGTGATTCGGAACTCCTTGTCTATGGAATCCCTGACTGGAGGTGGGGGGTCGGGAGACTTTGCATTGTTGATTTTTTTGGGCAGCCGCGCGCAGCCGCAGTGCGGGTAAGCCGGTGTGTTCGAGAGCAGCTACAAAGAGGCACGAGAGGAGTTTGCAGGATAAACTCTGAGTCAGTCATAGCTGCGTGTAAGTAGCAGCTTCTCCTCTCAGGCGGTCGAGTGAGCGGAGACGCTGCAGTTCCTCGGGTGGGCATTCAGCCTTGCAAAACAAGCGGTGCCTGGTACGTCCTCCCGCCCCCCCCCCCGCCAAGACTTGCAGCTGAGCTCTCCTCGCTCCCGGCTCCTAGCAGGTTAAAGAACAAGGAGGTGAGTGGAGCGCTCTTTCTTCAGGACTGGCGGAGCTTGTTTTTCGCCTCCGGATGCAAACAGGAGGCGGGAAGGAGGGTTCTGAGTTGCCGGTGGGTGGGGGAGCGAACTTTGTACAACTCCCCTCGAAGTGTGTGTAAAACGCAGTACGTGTGGCTGCATTTCCTGCCTCACTTTTCAACCTTCCCCTCGCGGGGAGCAACTTGGGGGCATGGGCTGGAGGGGTGCATGGGGGCTTCCGACGCAAGACGGGCTGACTTGAACGGGGGATTTCTCTCACGGCTTTCTGATGTTTGTCCCCTCCCTCCTTCCAAAGTATCGTTTTCCTTGATGGTTTCCTTTCCCCCCTTTTCATGTTTGTGCCTTTATCTCTGTCTCAGGGGTGGGCTGCTGCCCCTGCTGCGGGAGAGGGAAACTGGTCTGTTGCTTGGTTGTCGTGTTGCTGCCTGCACAGCCTCCGGGCAGCAGCAGGTTTTTTCGCCTCGGGTTCCCCTTCAGTTGACATTGCAATGGCCAGGGCCCTGGGGAGCGGGAGCGAGTGTCACGGCTTTCCTTTGCGCTCGCTTTCCTTCTGCTGGCTGCTCGCTCACCTCTCCCTCTGTTCTTTGGAAGGAACAGCAGGGATGAGGGAGGCTTTTGTTCTAGAAACATCAAAGGTATTTGGGACCAAGGGGGAAGAGGGGAGCGCATAACTTTGGAAGCGAAAAAGATGATGCCTGTCAGCACTTAATTGTGTTGGTTTTTGCTGAAGGAGGGGGAAAACCCCCAAACTTTCTTCCTCTCCCTCCTGGCTGCTGTGCACGTGAATTAGCTAATGAAGCTGCATTTTATGCATAGCTGCAAGCTTATTGATCTACTGCTCAGTGTTATTACTTAGAAAAGTCTGGCTTAAGCAGCCTGTTGGGAGCCCAGCCTGAAGGAAAACTGAAATCCCTTTTGAGGGGAGCAGGTGGGGGTAGCCTTGTTACTTATTACCACTGAATTCCACTTGCAAACTAGGAATGGGTTTATATACTAACCAATTCAAAACTATGGTTATTCCTCAACCATGCAAACAGGTAGGGGTGCGTGTGTGCATGTGTGAAGATACTTCTGAAGATCATCATTCTGAAGTTACTATACTACTGTAGCATCTCCATGGATATGGGTTTGGATGTGTTTGTGTGTGATTATGGTAACTAGATCTAGATCCATAGATATCTGACTGGAAATTATCTATGTACATGTAGGTGCATGTAGGAAAAAAAGTAGCAAAACCATAATCTTTGGCATGTTGTATATGAATCCACCTTACTCCTCTATTAAATATTGCAGCTTAAACTTTGCACAAAGTGTGCATAGCCATATTTGAGTAAGGAGGCCCCTGAAGATGCTCTTCCTTTGACATTAGTTCCTATGGAAATTCTCAGATTTACTGCTAGATCATCTGATGGTCACTGATTTCACATTAGACTCTGAACTCATAGGAGAAGTATAGTTGTGGGTGGCTGTATGGGTGGGAAAAAAAGTTGGGTGGGAAAAGGGTGGGAAAAAAAGTTTTGCAGAACTAGTGGATTGTATTCTAAAACTTCTTGGTTATTAGCTTTCACTGGGCTAATAACTTCTAAGGTGGTACAGAGTAAACCGAATAATATTTGTCTAGCTATAATGCACAAATCTTCTTTGCCCCTCTTTTTTTGTCCTGGATGGCTTCCCTGGACCCTGACTATTCCATACTGGGCTTCAACAGAATCCATTAGTCTGCCCTTGTATGTGAGGAGCATTGGGATGTGGTGATGCAGGGTGAAAGCAGGGCATCCTGAAGCAGCTACGCTCCATATTTTGGCATCTGAGGTTTGGGACGCATGTTGCTGTTCACTTCTACTGAGTCAAGTACTTAGCCAGCTAAGTAACTTTCAAAGTATGGCATGTGACTCAGTGTCTTGGGTACCGCTGGGATAACCTCTAAAAAGGTTCTTGCATGTTTCTTGTACACTTGACTGACCTCTTGTAGATAAAGCAAAATAGTGTCTTGAGGAGAAACAGCTGTTAACAATAAGTGAGTGGTGAAATCTGCCTATGGATATACGACTCCCTGAAGGTATGCAAGAATGACTGTGTCATTCACTGTGTCCCCAGTGAAAGATTCATCTGAAGCAGGAACAAAAGACAAAATACTGTTTAATCAACAACTTGGAGATGGGGAAGGGGGAGATTGTTTTGACCTGTGGGGGCACAACTTGGGGTCAAAGGGACAGAGCAGGGGCTCTGGCTACCACAGTCTTGGTTTGGGTATCAAGGCCATATTGTTGACCTTTGCCCATGTTATTAACAAGCCACTTTATTAATAAATGAGAACACTGCAACTTCAAATCTAACAATTTAAAGTAATGACATGCATATACAGTGTGCATAAAGCTCAAGATTTGTACAAGTTCTAATGGAAGAGAAGTCTTTGCCAGTTGCCCAACTGAGCAGGCCTGATGGGGTTCTTGGGACTATAGAACTCTTGAGAGTGCTATAGTACAAGAACTGTCACTATAACTGAATGCAGTGGCACATGAAGTGCTGAGCTTCCAAATGGTATTCATGCCCTGTATGTCAAATTGAGGAGTTAATTGTGTGTGCACACAAGGTTAGATCCTTACTTACTCCCCTTTTCAGGAAACTGCTCTCTGCCAGAGGGTGGGAAAATGCAGTCCCAACCATGGATGCCACCTATATGACTTTAAGTAAAGCTGGTTGCAAGAGCACTACTAAGCTATGCCTTTTCTTTAAGGGAAGTGTGACTCTCTATCAAGAACAGATATCCTCCACATCCAGATCAGTGGATTTGTCTAGCATTGGTGTCTTGTATGGACTGAGTTTGTTCGCCCTCCAATCCATTACTGACCTTGGGCAATCACTTATGGAGCATTCTGCCACAGCTGAGGAAAGTGAAAAGGACACACATAATTGTGTGGTACCTGAATGTGAATTGTTCTCTTTCCAAACATTCATGAACAATCTCGGGGCTTCATGTAGATGGAACCAGGGCAGTTCCCACCGGGAAGATTGGTAGCCTCCTGCTCTTGCCTTCTATTACTCGACCTGTGAGGTAGGAGTGGAATTTGCGGCAAAACAGTGCTGTGTCTCACCAACCCACACAAGTGATCCAGTAGAATATCATGGTCAATTGTATCAAAAACTGCTGGGAGAGTCGGGAGAACCAACAGGGTCAAACTTGCTCCAGTCTCTCTTGGTACAGTTGTATGCCAAGGCAGTTTCTGTCCTAAACCCCCATAAGTCTGATTGAAAGGTTTCAGATTTTCAGTGGACCTGATATGCCACTGCTGTCAGAGGAAAGCAAAAGATGTACAGTGGGCCCTTTTTATCTGTGGATCTGAGATCCACAGGTTTGACTCACCGTGGATCCTGGACCCGTGAGGACCATGCTAAAAACCCTGTTTAAAAGGGAAAAAAGCCCCCAAATTGCCATTTTTACCTTTTAAATAGCCAAATCGTACTGTTTTGTACTCCACGGGCTTCTGCAAGCTTGACAACTCACTTCCGGGTCGCGCGAAGGCTCTTCCCTCCACCCAGCCTTGTCCCAGAATGCACCCTGGAACGGATTGATCTGGAACGGATCTCCCACAGATAGCGAGGTCCGACTGTATATGGTCAGAAATGAAATAAGTGGAATGAGTTAAAGTGGAAAGCTTTAACCTGAAAGCTTGTACTGTGATACTTGGGTGTACAAGATAAAACTTTTCCATTGGATAAGGGAAAGCTTTTTAATATTTGGTCCACAGTTCCAACTGCTATTTGTATGATTTGTAATTTGCTTGCTAACTAGTCAGACACACTTTCTTAAATTGGTAGTTTTCTTAAATTTAGCAGGGGAAGAGTATCCCAATATAGTGTCCCTTCCATTGCCTTTTTGCTGGTGTCTCCTTTTGTGTCTTTTGTTAAGATTGTAAACCCATCTGGTACAGAGAACCATCTTTGCATTTGTTTGTTTTGTAGACCACTGTGGGAACTTTTGTTGTTGTTGTTGACAGGTAGTCCATAAATCATTTATAACTCCTCCAAGTACCAGACAAGTTGTTAGGTATTCATACTCTCCCCCCCCCCCCCCCCCACACACACACATGTCAGCATTCAGCCTTTACGTTTCAGAGTTGATGCTGCTGTTTGGCTTGTAGCCTAGAGCGTCTTGGTAAACCTGGCATTGCAGGATCCCCTCAGATATGCATTTGCTCTGGCAGAAATGGAAAATGTGCCAGGTTTTTTTTTTGTATTCATGAATGTCCTCTAAATGAATCAAACCATATCGTCAGCTTTCCTTTTTGCTTTCTAAACTGTAATACCTCTTAGTCTTTCCATTCTTGCTGTGCATGGTCTGTCTTAAATAATAGATGTAGGAAGTGAAATGAAAACTCCCTAATAAAGAATCTGCTTGGTAACTGATGCAGGTTTTTTTCCCTTTGCTGCTTGTTATGTAGGTGGAGCTGTCAGAAATGGGCAGCAATTCATTGCTGTGGTTTGTATAGAAGTGCAATCAGTTAATTGGGAACTGTTGTAAACTTATGCTGTCAGCAACACTCGCTCTAGTTCAGTCATTTAGTTAATGGAATTAAGTAATGTGATTTAATGAAAGCTTGCAATGCTTTGATATGAACCATTTATACTTGCTTATTTCATTAAAATGGGGGAAAGAAGCATACTGTCCTGTCCTTCCAAAATTATATTGTTAATTTCTAGGGAAGAGTGTGCATAACAATGTATTCTCTTAAATTCTTATCAGTTCAAATCACTTGAGCATGATCTTTCCAATAGAAATAAACATTGGATTGGGTGTATCTCTTTCTTTGCTGGAATAATAGGAAAAAACTGTACAGGATGTGAATGGATAATTTGGCATGAGAACATGGCTTGTTTTCTAAAAACTCAATTATGCGTACACTTACTGACAGTTTAATGTATACCGACGGTTTAATTTGGCCTTGTAACCATATAATCTTGATTTCCCAACTTCTGACTTAAATTTTTTCCACTCATGTTGCAGAGGACTTGGTAGATTCAATACAACATGGCAGGTAATTGGTAGGGTGTTTGCTGTGCCATGAAAATGATATGCAAAGTGAAAATTCTAGACAGCTGATTGCACAAAATAGCCAGGGTTCTTCAGCTTGTGTTACAGTCCTGATAGTCAATACTGTTTAAGCTTTTCCCCATTTTATCTAATCCTAAAATCAGTTTTCCTGAGAGTGCATATTGCTGGATATATATACCGGTACTTCTTAAAATTGTGGTTCCTGTTAGGAGGAATAATTTCAGTGGAAATAATGAAGCTGTTGATTCATTTTTGTTTACATAGAAGGGCTACATTTTAAAATCACCATAAGTGATTAGTAGTCTCAAAATCCTAACCCATGGAAGTAAAGGTTTCCCTCATGTTATTGATCTGTGGGTCAGCATTGCATCTAGAAAGCACTAACGTATGTATATATTCTTGCTTCTGCTAACACATTAATTACTTCATGGATAGGATTTTGGGCGCAATCCAACCCTACTTACGCCACCGGTGTAACCAGCGGCGCAGCGAGAACAGGAGGCCCCAGAACAGAAAGGGGATTCAAATCCCCTCCAAAAGGGGAATTCAAAGGGGATTTGAATCCCCTTTGCATTCTGGGGCCTCCCGTTTTCACTGCACCGCTGGTTACAACGATGGCATAAGTAGGATCGGATTGCGCCCTTTGTCTCTTAAATATTTGGACGTGATGTAGACAAGCATTAGATTTCCTTTGGAGCATAAGGAGGAAATTAAGAGGAAATTAAGGTACTGTAGTTGCATGGGCTTTGGATCTATCGTTATCTTTGCATCTATCATTACCTTTGCATCTCCCACCTGAAATACTCCGTTGAATCCTAGAGAGTAGCACTGGAAAGAAGCTCATGCAAGTGAACTTTCCTGCTCCCATCTCAGCACGGCAGTTCCCTATACCTATGAAAACCTGCTCCTGAGTTTTGGGGGATGCTCCAGGACAGGGTGTTACAGGGTGCAAAGGGCTGCAGGGGACTTGGACAATAAGGGAAACAGTTTTCGCTGCACATAAGTGCCTTCTGTTCCCTCAAGATCAGTTTAGGATCCAGTCCTATGTTTTCAGGATGATGATGATATGTAAACTGTCTCTTAAGGCTGTGCACAGACACTTTCTGTAGAGTGAGATCTATCTCCCTCTAAGATGGTCATGACCGTAGGCCTCATCCAGCACTATTAGTTTAACTACAGCAGTAGGAATATAAGGGAAGCTGCTGGGAAGAAGCTGTGCCTTGGGGCAAAATGTCTGCGTGCTCCATTTTATAATTTCTAATTGCAGTTTAGTCCAAATAAGGTGTCGTTGAGAGGTAGGGATGCAACAGGTTAAATGGTAGAAATTGTATACAAGTTGTAAATCTCTATCTGAACTTTGCTTTTTCCAGGCTCCCAGCTTGCCTTTGTTCATAGGGAAAATGTGCATGTAGCTGCCGTTAGGTTGCCCTTGGTTTCACCTGTACCCAATATCGCAAAGTGAGTCAATGCCATTACAGTATGTTGATTTTTTCAGGCAAGGTCATATAAATACTCAACCAAGTGCTCTGTTAAATGTCTGCAGTTGGAGTTGCTGGTCACTATGGTCCTTGGATTCCACGCTGTATCGTCTGCTGGGGTGGGGTGGGGTGGGGAGAGACTTGTGACTTCTAATTCACATCTACTACCAAAAGTACTATGGTTGTAGCACTGCATAAGATATAACCTGTCTGCCTATTTTATCAGCCAGCTAGGACAAATATTAGGGGCCAGCGGGTGGCGCAGCGGCTTAAACCGCTGAACCATAAGCTGTCGATCGAAAGGTTGGCAGTTCGATTCCCGCGACGGGGTGAGCGCTCGTTGCTTGGCCAGCTCCTGCCAACCTAGCAGTTCCGAAGCATGTCAATGTGAGTAGATAAATAGGTACCACTTGCGGGAAGGTAAACAGCGCTCCGTGTTCCAACTACATGCTACGTGCTGCGGCAAGGAGAGTCATGCCGGCCACATGACCACGGAGGCGTCTTCGGACAACGCTGGCTCTTCGGCTTTGAAACGGAGATGAGTCGGACACGACTGGACTTAATTGTCAGGGGATACCTTTACCTTTACCTAGGACAAATATTAGAAGTTGGAACCAGTGTTTGTTCATTTCCTTGATTATGTTTCTAGGTTTTTTGTGGTTAGGTTTAGTAAGAAGGCAGGAGGTCTGGCTCAGTTGGTAGAGTTGCCGCCTCATAAGCCTGAAGACTGGTGAATGGCCAGTTCGAGATACGCCGCTGACAAAAAGCTGTGAAAGCCTTTGTGAGGAGAGATAAAGAGCTGCCAGCTGCGTTGTCCGGGTGTGGGAGGCGACGGCCAGGGAAAGGGCAGACTGCAAAGGATACCATCTGGAATGCAATTGTTCATGAAAGATTGAACATTTATATATAATTGTAAAAATGCCCATTAGGGGGGTTGAGAAAGCCTGCCCATGTAAACTGCCTTGGATTAAAGCCAGAGGAGAAATCCAATGACCAAAAAAGGCGGTATATAAATACTGTATACTGCATATATTATTTATATTAAGAAACTTTTGGTTAATTAAACTATTGTTCTGATCTGGGTTAATTCTGACAAACCTAATATCACCCCATATTATTAGTTTGGCTGAGAGGCCCAGGACAATGAAAAGAGCACACTACTCCTCTAGGAAAGTTGGGTGGATAGAGACCAGAAGGTGGCAGAGTTGTAATTTGCCACCTGAGTTATATCTCTTTCTCTCCCCTCCCCCCCCAACACATAGTCCTATGGCTCTTTAACTTAGTAGGTGGTGGCAACTGTTTATTTTTTGAGTATTTTAGGCTGGATTTAGTCTTGGAGCAACTAGACACCCATCTAATTTGTTTTATCTAGTGATCTTGTGAGGTGCTGGGATAAGAACTCTGCAGAGGACTCGGGGCTTGCTGCATAAGGGATATCCTAGTAATACACTGGTGTGAGAAGTTACGGGTGGCTGCATTGGAATAGTCTGTCTGTTGTGGTGGTTTTGTGCAGGCAGCGCAGGGCTGGCAAGAACAGGAATATTTCAATCTACGTATGTTCCGACTTCCAGACAGACCTCCAGAATGGAACCAGTACAGGTGGGCCCCCGTATCCACGGATTCGCTATCCATGGTTTCAGTTATCCACGGATTGCAGGGACCCCCCCCCCCCCCAGGCTGTTACTTTTTCCCAGTAAGCTTCGTTTCTTCCTTAAACAAACAGGAGAAGTAGCCTCTGGCAGAAACCTTGCAGAGCCTCTCTAGGACTTAGTCTCGTTCTACTTGCCTGCAATGGAGGCTGCTTCTCTGTTTGTTTTAAGGAAGAAACAAAGCTTGCTGAAAGAAAAAAAGAGCTGGGGGTGTGTGTATGCCTGCCTGCGGGGGAGGCAGGGCGGGCCCTCCTCAGGAAACCATCGAGGGGGTGTTCGCTCTTATCCACGGTATCAAGTATCCACGGAGGGGCCTGGGACATATCCCCAGTGGATATGGGGGGAGTACTGTACAGTCAATTCTTGTTATCTGCTGGAGTTACCGTAGGTTCCTGGAAAAACCCAGTGGATACAGAAACAGCAGCTACTGAATCATTAATCCTATGGAATTAATAGGGTTAGGTTCTCGCAAACACTCTGTGCTATACACTTGGGTATAAAATACAGTATATACCAGTAATTAATTAGTGAAACACCTTCGACATTTCAGCGGTTCCAAAAGTTGCAGCCTACATTGGTTCTGGCACCACAAAGCATTCTGGGAAGCTACGTGGCTGCTGCAAGTTAATCTGGGGTGCTTCCAGTACTTGACTGGCTGCATAATAGCTTCAGAATGGTGGCTGTGGATAGTTTCAGAATTGCAGCCACGGATAACTTGAAAATGGCTTCAGAATGGCCATGGCTAGCTTCAGAATGACTGCGGATAGCTTCAGAATGGCCACAGATTGTGGAGAATGGACAGTAAATGGCACGAGGTAAGTCGCATTCTTGTTCCCTGCGGAGAAGCGAATCCGCGGGAATGGAGTGTGGGAATTGTATGTTGGGGGTGTAGTCTGTAATCCATTGTGCACCTCCTAGACTGCCTGAGTAAAAGAGCTTGGTTAGAGTTTCTTGTATTTGATTACCAAGGAGGGCTTGTATGGGAGATAGCCTATGCATAGCATACTTGAGGTAGCACTATCTAGAGGAAGCCACCAAGCTTTGAAAGAAGCTTACTTCATTGACTGAGGGAGCTGCCAAGTGAAAGCCATTCAGAAAGCTCTGGCTGTGTGCATGTGTGTCTTAAGAGGTCTGTGCTATGTACACAAACTGGAACTTTGGCTCGTAGCCTCTTGGTTGTAAAATAATTCCTCATTCAACTGAAGAAATGCACCGTTTCTTCTTTACTGTATATGCAGAGCACACAATTGCTGAAGAGTTTTCAGGGATTAAAATGCTCTTGGGAGAAGCAGTGAGAAGGCAGGAGTGCTTAACTCTGAATGTGCAGAGTTGGGGGGTCAGGTGAGGGTGACCTAATGGTCCTTTGAGAGACAGAGAATTTTGCAGCAAGAGTCTTATCTGTTTCTTTTTGTAGAGAGAAAAAGACCCTAGTGATCTAATGAAATGGGGTACTTTGTCTGACTTGATATCACGTGAAACTGTATTCTTGTCTTTGTGTTTAACAATTAAAACCCTTAATGTAGAGAGAGAGAGAGCAACATGCACGTGACTTGCTCTAGTAAGGGATAATTCTGCAACCTCCTTAGACAGTTCTGATAACACAGGCCTGCAAATATGAGGGTAAAAAGTTTTTCAATATTTGTAGTGGTTTTCTATGAATTTGGGGTGCTAAAATAGTGAATAGTATGTTAGTAGGATATATTGCTTCGTGCTTGCTATAACTTTATGAAATATGTATTGTTTTTATGTTTTAATATATCAATAAAATATAAATACAGATACTAAAAAAAACGAAAAATGTGTGCAGGCCTGCGTAATTTAAGATTCACGTTCCCTCTATTCTCGGATATATGTTGCATATGGTGTTTAATTGACAAGCCAATGCTTTTCTGTTGGTAAATCACAGTGGAGAAGAGTAGGGTTGTATGTACATGCCTTGCTGTGTTTATATAGGAACTTATGCTAGATAACTTCTGTTCTTGGATCAAAAGTTCCCTTTTTTTAAATCAGTGAATGAATAAATCCTGTTTTTTTAAAACAACACTGCAACATCTGACCCGTTTATGAAGCAAATAATCTGTCACGAGCTTGTAAGACTATTGTTTTTGTAGAGTGTTTTTTCCTATATTGATATAAGCATATCAAAAAAGAGGAAAAGAGAGATTTTTAGACGTAATTGCTATCTTGTGCTGCTTGGATGATAGCTCAGCCTTTTCTTTGGCTATTTCATACAGAGGTGTGTGCATGCATGCAAGGCATTCTGGGTAGTTGGCGGTCATCTCTTATATGGGGCTTTCAATCTCTTTAGAATATGGATAGGGAGCCATAAGTTCCACTTTCTGTTGGTTTAGCACCAGTGGTAGCATTACAGCCATGGGAGAGATCAAGACTCTGTTAAAGTGTCTGTATAAGTACCGTATTTTTCGCTCCATAAGACACACTTCCCCCCCAAACAATAGGGGGAAAAAGCCTGCGTCTTATGGAGTGAATAATAAAAAAGTAAAGAAAAAAATACTTACCGGGGCTTCAGGGAGGCCTGCAGAGGCTCCTGTAGGCCTTCCCGATCTTCATTTGTCAAAAAACGGCCATTTTAGGCCACTTCCTGTTTTGATGAAAACCGGTGGCCGGAAATGGCCGTTTTTTGCCGAAATGAAGATTGGGGAGGCCTGCACGAGCCTCTGCAGGCCTTCCCGATCTTCATTTCATCAAAAAACGGCCATTTTCGGCCACTTCCTGTTTTGACGAAAACCGGAAGTGGCTGAAAATGGCCGTTTTTTGACAAATGAAGATTGGGAAGGCCTGCAGGAGCCTCTGCAGGCCTCCCTGAAGCCCCGGTAAGTGTATTTTGCTTACATTTTTTATTTTATTTTTATTTAAAAAAACCTTTTTTCCCCTATTTTTTGCTCCATAGGATGCATGCGTCCTATGGTCCGATGCGTCCTATGGAGCGAAAAATACGGTATATAATATGTACTGAATTCTGTTTTGTACTACTGTTGGGTTGTAAAACTACTTGGGTTTGTTACTCCAAATAATTTCTCTGAAATACATGGGTGATGCGTTACATAAGTGTTCATGTACATGGCGACGAGCTCTCCCTTTCTCACAGAAGGCTCTGTTTCTTCACTTGCCTTACTTGAGGATGATTGTGCCATATCCTGGGTTATGCAGTCAAAAGTCTTAGTTATGTATAGGCTTGTCTGGTAATTGCTGACTGTTCTAAAGGGTGGCATCTGGATCACAGTTTGAAATATTTATTAATTTGTTTGTATCCTTTATTTACTCCTACCTGAAAACTGAAGTGAAGAAACTGCTGTCATTATTCAGTCTTAAATCTTGTGGTTGGAAAGAGTTGCACTTGTCAAATGGAAGCTGTTTAAGAAGACTTTTTGTCCTTAGAGTCACAAAGTAACTGGTATTGAAAGCGTTTAGATATGTACCAGTAATTCTAGAAAGTTTTCTTTCTGTTGTGAATTGTCAGATGAGAAAATTAAAGTATGTAGGAAAGAGAGGAATTGCGTTTTTTAAAAAAAGAGGTAGGTAAATCAATTTTGTAAAAATGATTATTGGTCATTACCCCACCATGTAACTTCATGCCAAGTTTTATAATTTGGGATTGTTTCATTTGTTCCCATTGTACCTTTGGGAATCACCAGACGTTCTGCAGTGCCTATCAGTGCATACATGTCTACTGAAAAATGATCTGCTATGCTTTCTGTATCACAGTATAGTCTTGTTACTCTACCCTTAAGCTGCAAGTAGGTTTTAAAAATGAGCATGTCTTTTTTTGAGCAATGAAACAAAGGATGACTCTAAGTTTTGAAAATTCTCTTTGGGTGTCCTATTATCATCTCTTTGTGAAGACAATTACTTCTGTCTCTGGAATACTCTCCTGCATTGCAAATTCTGGGCAACGTCCACAAGAACCTTACTATAAGAGTTTCTTTCAAATGGATGGGAATTGGTAAAGAGCATGCTTGTGCCTTTAAGCGTTTTCTGGTCATTTTAGACTTACCATGGGGAGTGTTCGGATGGGCTGCACCCTTTGAATAGAGTTTTGGGTATCCTTTCACATTTTGAAGGTTTTTTTTTTAAACACTTATATGAGCAGGGTTTGGACTGCAAGCTCCTGACTTGTATGCAATCATCAACGTTTTTAATTAGATCTGGCTTCCTCTTTTGGTGGAGTTGGGGTGTAATCCAAGTAAATCTTCACATGTGACAATATACTTTTTTCTAATCCTATTGCTGCCTTAAGGATATTGTTCACTGGAATAGATTCCACAAACTAAACCATGTCTAGACGACAAAATTCCTAGGTTCATATGAAAAGAATAAGGCTGCCGCTGAGCATTGGTCTCATGTCAGCAGACCTACATGTATTAGGCATCAGCTTTTGTTGCCTTTCTGAATGGAGAACTTGCTTTTTAGGACAACTGATGTATAGTTAAGTTATAGTACAGTAGTTAACCACCAGTGAAGGAGCTGAATGTAAAGTGTGCATGTGGGTGCTCTACCATTACATGCAGGAATAACTTTGCTGTGTGAAAAGTCTCAGCGGAAAAGATACTTGAGCCAAGAAAGATACTTGAGCCAAGAAAAGTCCAGAATGATATGACTGACACATGCAATATCATGAATGGATTGGAAAAGGTGAATAGAGATTGAACAGCTGTTCTCCTGTATAACACTAGAACAGGAAGCAACTTGAAATGTGTTCACAGTAGGCTTCGGATAAGCTCCCACCCAGCTTTATTGATTGCTGAAATATACTGCTAGCCATAATTAATTTTGGTTGCAGTATAACCGAGGTCAAATGAAGACAAGGCCCATCAATAGAGGCAACTTAATAGCAACCGCTACTGGCTAATGCTAGTAGTTTACCTTTCACTACAGCAGCTATATCTAACCAGTACTTTAGTGACTTGTATGGAATTTGTGAAAATTAGGAAAATTGAGCAAAAAGGTTTCAGCAGGTTTCCTCTTGAAGATTTTAAAAAACCTTTTTAACCTTTAACTTAAGCTTTTTAAACGCTTAAGTGCATCTGCGCAGGAGGAAAATCTGCCAGTGCAAGCCCGTACAGGCTTGATTTGCTGGCAAGGACTGTTTTGTCACTGAGTACCATTTATTGATGCCCTTGTGTGTACTGGAGTCATTTCATGTCCCCTTCTATATTTTATGCTTGCTATACTGAATTATACATAAATTTCTCAGTGGTATCTCATAGCACTTGAGTTGCAAACTTTTCCTTAATTAGAAAAAACTGGATGCTAACAAATCCACTGCTGGCAGGAGTTAGGAATGTTGTTCTCTGCCACCCACAACTAGGGAGTTCAGGAGAATCTAGTGAACAAGTGCTTTACTTGTATGAAGCTCATGAATCCCACGCTTAGTTTCATTAAAGGTCTTTTCATGTTAATTTTTTCTAACCTACAGTGCAGATTAAAATTGAGGGCATCATTGTGACAGCTATTGGAGGCTCCTTTCTTGCAAGAGTTTATTGCAACTGTGTGCTTTTAGAATAGAACTGTGTGCTGAATAGCTGTGTGCTTTTAGAATAGTTTCTTAGCTTGATCTTCCAAGTTTCTGAACATAATTACGATAGCAGACACGGGTATTGTACAGACAGTAGAATGAATATATCTAAGTAGTATGGATGAGTTGAGTTGTATTAGCCTGGGGAGGGAAAAGGACCCAATCCTATGGAAGCCGTGAGGGGCACACATGGCTACCCATGAGTCACCAGGATGGCCGCCAGTGCAGCTTGCAGCATCACATCGCCCTGGACCGCCACCTCCAAGACTCACTTGGTGTGGGCATGGGTGCAGCCTCTAATACCCACCAGTAAGTTGGCACAGGGCTGCTAGGGTGCTCCCCTCCACTGCTAACTGATGCCAGATGTTGTCCTGTCACACGGCACCTGGGTGTGGATGTGGGCCAGCAGGCCTCGTGTCTGCATGCATTTTGTACAGCATGTGAATAGGTAGGTGCAGGGCATCCAGGGCACAAAGGGGCCTGTGGCAGTCCTCCGTGGTGCTGCCATGTGGGCTGTGGGGGCAGCCACCTGTGGGGTGTATGTTCTGTGTGTGTAGCCCACTGTGTTGGAACCTGTATCCATAGTGTTGGCCTGGCCTGGCTTGGCTGTACTCATAATGGTGCTGCACCGTGGGAGACCACCATCTTTTTTTGCCATGGTGTCCTCGTGGGTGGCTGCTGCTGTCTTAGTGGTGCTGGTAGGTGGTCAGCTTGCCCCCTTATGGCTTGCTTCTTGAGCCCTGGGGTGAGGGCTGGGGAGATAGGGTAAGTCCCTGATGCGGCCCCTTGACTGGCACCTTGACCACAACATGTTGGCCCATGGGCCTGCCCTGCACTCACTTTTAGTGGTCAAAATATTGTGCTGTGATTTACTCCCAGGTGATGATGCCTCTGGGTCCTGCCCCAGTTGCTGAGCTGACTCCTCATCAGCGAGTGGAATCCCCATGACCCCTGGGTCCCTCACCACCTCCACCAGGAAGGGCTTGTTCCTCTGCAGGGCCATGCTGTGGAGCATGGTGATGAACACCTGGGCAACATGGAGGTTGGCAGTGACGCTAATGAAAAGTCCCAATGCTTCACAGGTTGGCTGAACATTCAGAGTATGCTGATGATGCCTATTGCAGTAAATCCCTGGCATTTCATGTGGAGTGGTCATACCCACATGCGTTGCTTCAGCACTGGGGAGCATGATGAAATTGGGCAGGAGCATCAGATCCAGGAACGCATTGGTGCACTGGCTGGCAAAGGCGTGGCAGTGCCAACACAGGAAGCTCCCCATCCTCAGGTGCTGTAGGGCCATGAGGAGCTTGTGGAGGATGAGGATGGTCCTCTGAGTCATTACGTGGGACTGGGGCCCACAGCCCCCCTGTCCAGGCAGTACACCTGGATGCAGGCAATGTCCCTCAGCAGCACTACATGGGTGGGTCTTCCAGGGCTGCCACTGCCTGTGCCGTACTTGCTGCTCCTTCAGGTAGGCTTGCAAGAGTGGCAGATCTAGAATGCCAAGGGCACAGTAGCAGGGAGAGTGGCACCTTCACGTAGATGGCCATATTGCCTGCCCCATCAGCTTCCTGATTTGGGAGTTGGGATGGTTTACCCTGGTTAGACCTTCTGGCACCGCACCCCTCACCGCAACCCAATCCCTTGCATCACCCAGATGACATCCACGTGACTTTGGGGCCACGTGGGGAATTGTATCAAACTTGCGTCTGAATCACGATGGTCGCATCATAGTATTGCCTGATGGACTCTAATCTCATGGACCTCTGTGTTTTTGTCCGAGGAGTCCCCAGCACAATGCGGAGGAGTCTGTGCAGGATGGAGGTCTGGCCTCTGAGCATGGCAGTCTGGTCTCCCTCCCCCCCCACCTGAGTGGGGCTTGTTGTCTTCACTCTCCTTGCTGGGGAGTGGTGAGGTGGAGGTTTCAGTGATGGATTTGTGGGCAGGGTTCTCCTGGGGTGGGGTCGCCTGCAATGAGAATTTGATGAAGTGTTAAAGTGTCTTGCCACCCATGACTTATGAGGGCAGTGGGCTGTTTGTGCAAAGTGTTCCCTTTGTGCACAAAGTGGCCTTTCCCTGAAGTTCCTATCGCCAAGTGTTGTGTGTGCGTGCTCCAGGTGTGCACTGCATGGGACTAGAGGTATGTGGCCATGTGCTGCCTTAACAGTGGTCTCACAGGCAGGGGCTTATGACAGGGTTAGTAAGCTGTGATTGACTACCAAATGTAGTCTGTATCCTATGCTCCATCGAGGTGGAGTGGGAGTGGCCGGGTGGGGTGAGGGGAACAGGAGTTGCACTTTTCTGCTGTTTTCCCCTTCCCCATTGTTCCTATTGGGGTTCCTCCTACCTGTGCAGGTATGTCATTGGTGTAGCATTCCCCTGGCATTGGGGGCTTGTCTTTCATTCTGAAGGGGGGTTATGTTCTGGCATTCCTCCCACGTCCTGCCCCATCTCATCCCCATTTTGGCCTGTCCACCAACAGAGTTGCCCTGACTTCTGAGCTATGTTGTCCAGGTTATGCTGGAGTTTTTCTGATGTTGCATCTGCGCCCATGGCACGTTCATGGGTGTAGGATTGGGCCTTTGGTCTATTGGAGTCTGTGGCGTGGTGGAGAGAAAGGTAGAAAAAGGTAAGGGGAACGTGCACCCTTCTATCTCGCTCCACCCAGTATATTCAGGTGTTGATATTACTATTGTAGTATTAAAAAGCTGGTTTTTATAGTTCTCTGAAGTATGTCAAACCCTTAAAACACTTTTCATCAGGAGTTAACTTGAAGAGCAAATCTTAAATTCAAAAGAAAACAAGAAGTTGATTGTACCAGTGGTAAATCAGGTTGGTTTTAAAACTGGGCTGTAGTTCACCTGCTATTGTACTTATTCAAACAAGTTGAATTAATGAAGACAATGTTTCTGGCATGCTTCCTCTAACTCTGAGGAGAAAACGTTATCCAACTTTCTGTCAAATGTGTACTTTTATAGCACTGCAAGAGGGATGAAGGTAGGGGTGTGTGTGTGTGTGTGTGTGTGTGTGTGTGTGTGTGTGTGAGAGAGAGAGAGATAAAAATGCTTGTGTTGGAAATAACTATTTTGTCAAGTGCCAGTGTTCCTGTTTCATAGGTGTAAGTGGATTGGGTCTCCATTTTCTTTTCCTCCTCTGCTAGACCCAGTTTCCAGGCAAATTGTGACAGCTGGTCGGTGTCCAAAGTCCTTGCCTGTTGTTTAAACTTGTATCAGGAAATGATTTGTCAAAAGATCAAAGCTTTAGTGGGGTGAATGAACTCTTTTGCCAAACCACAAGTTTGGCCTGAATGTAAATATTGTCTGACATTTATGAGGCCTGTCAGTGCTCTTGACACATGAGTGATTTCTGGCCTTCACACAAATCTGACATGTCTAATTTCATACAGCAGACCGTAGAGGCTAATCAAGCTTGTACTTGAAGGATGACGGGAGCCATGTAGTGGCAGGAGAAGAATGGTGGTGGTTTTTTGGGTTTTTTAAAATCTTCACCAACTGTTGATGAGGGGTATTTTTTGTTTTTTTAATTCACTTGATACAAAGTGCTTCAAGTAACCTCTCTCCAGAGTGTCGCAGAAATACTCTGCTGGGGGGGGGGGGGGTAAACATCTTCTAATATCTGTGACCACAATAGTAGATAAATTGGTGGCTTGGAAATACAGTTTAAAGCATGATTAGGAAATCATTGTAATTTAGACATAGAATAAGTCATTTCAGTATTTCATATTACCATTTTGTTTCATGCTTGCTTTTTTCTTACATAGTGACTTAAGTTACATTATTTTAATTTCTTCCTATCCGTTACTCTGAACAGTATGACACATCCAAATCATTTATTCATTTGGCAGTTTTTAACTGACCCTATTGGGGCCCTCAAAGGCAGTTTACATCAAGATTAAAAAATACTGGACATGTTAATAAAACAGTAAAATTAAAAGGAACATTAATCAATTTAAAATTGAATCAAAAGAATGATATAAATAAACTAAAAAATCCTGAGACCTAAAATCTACCCACCGAGAGCAGAAAACAAACACCTTTAACGTAATTGAAATATCTATCTGCAAAGAGAAACTTTCATCAGATGGTGAAAAGGCGACAATGAGAGGGCAAAACCAGCCTCGAAGGGAAGGGAATGAAAAGGCTCTACCATGTGTCTTCCCTCCCCCTGAACTTCGGCAAGAGGGGAACACAAAGCATCTCCAATATTGAGCAAAGTGGACAGGCAGATTCATGTGGGAAGAAATGGTCTTTCAAATATACTGGTCGCATTCCATTTATTTAAAGATTATAGCCAGCACCTTGAATTGAACCAAGAAACATATGGAAATAGTACAGAATAGGAGTTGTAGGCTCCCAAAGTATGGTCCCCAACCAGAACTCATGTGTCCTCATTCTGTGCCAGCTGATGTTTTTGGGTGCTTTTCAAGGCAAGGCTGTGTAAAGTGTGTTGCCAATCTAGTTGTGACTCGGGTATGTGTTGCACTGGCTAGATTTGCCTCCCTCAGAAAGAGGTGCAGTTGGCACACCAACCAATGTTTGCTAAGGTGCCCCTGGCCGTGGTGCTTCTGGGTTGCGCCGAGGCTTGCGACCCAATCCGTTGCCCCTGGCATGCCCCAGAATGCATTGTGAGTAGCTTTCCCAAACAGTGTGTCGATTAAATGAGTTATTTGCATCTCTTTTCATGGCAGTAGTATCTGCCTGAGCTCTTCTGCCATGAAAGGGGATGCAAAAAATGCATTTAATTTCTCTGCAATCTTCAAGTTACCTTTTATATCCCCTTTCCCTCCCTCACTGTCTAGTGGGCCAACAACTTCTCTGGCAGGTTTCCTGCTTCTAACGTACTTAAATATTTTATTATTCCCTTTAATGTTGCTAGCCATATGCTTCTCGAAATCTTTCTTGGCCGCCCATATCGTCTTTTTACTTTTCTTTTGCCAGAGTTTATGTTCCTGTTTGTTTTCCTCATTTGGGCAAGACTTCCATTTATGGAAGGAAGCTTCCTTGCCCTTTATAGCCTCTATAACTTCTGACCCTGTGGGACTGATCTTGTTTTCAGTTGGTAGCAGTTTTAAAACTACTGTGTACTATCAGAAGTGTGTGTTCATAAACATAAAAACATGGAATTGCCTTGCAGTCATATGAACAAATAACATTGTAGATCTCTATAGATTTACATGCTCTCTTTAATTTCTATTACTAGTGAGTTAATGTTCAGACTCCTTTTAGGGCAATGTCACCTTTGTTTTGTAGGAAACCTATCGGGTTCAATATGAACTAGTGCCATAAGAACATAAGAAGAGCCCTGCTGGATCAGGCCAAAGGCCCATCTAGTCCAGCTTCCTGTATCACACAGTGGCCCCACCAGATGCCTCAGGGAGCACAAGACAACAAGATACTTGTATCCTGTCGCCACTCCCTTGCACCTGGCACAAAGAAAACCTACTCATACAACCAGGAGGTTGCTTATCCCCATCATGGCTTGTAAGCTGTGATGGACTTTTCCTCCATAAATCTGTCCAATCCCCTTTTAAAGGCATCCAGGCCAGGTGCCATCACCACCTCCTGTGGCAAGGAGTTCCACAAACCAATTACATGCTGGGTAAAGAAATATTTTCTTTTGTCTGTTTTAATCCTCCCTCCACTCAATTTGAGTGGACGTCCCCTAGTTCTAGTGTGTGAGAGAGAAAAGAACTTCTCTCTATCCACTCTCTCCATCCCATGCATAATTTTATACGTCTCAATCATGTCCCCCCTCAGGCGCCTTTTTTCTAGACTGAAGAGCCCCAAACGCTGTAGCCTTTCCTCATAAGGGAGATGCCCCAGCCCACTAATCATTTTGGTCGCTCTCTTCTGCACCTTTTCCAGTTCCACTATATCCTTTTTGAGATAAAGCAATCATTACAGTATTTGTTGTGTTACGTGTACATTTTTCTGAATATTAATATTTCAGGGGTATGTAAGTGGGTAGAAGACAGCATGAGCAGAATGTTCTAGGTCAGCGGTTCTCAAACTTCTCGGTCTTCGGAGCCCTTTACACTTCTAAAGGGAGTCTCGGGGAACCCCCCTGCATGCGTGGAGTCTCGGGGAGCTCCAGAGCGCTGGTGCATGTGCAGAGAGGTGCAGTGCCAAGAAGATGAAGGCCACTTATGGTGTGGAGCCCCGAAGGGGTCTTCTTAGGGAGCCTCAGGGCTTCTAGGAACACACTTTGAGAAACGCTGTTCTAGGTAACAAATTATCATTGCATTTTCCCTGTCTATGATAAAATGTTGTGAAGAGTCTTATATTTCAATCTGGCATAACAATTCAATCTGTATAAACAATTTTCATCAAATACCCAGGATGCATTTTTAGTCCTCTGGTGAGAATTTAGCAAATAGTCTCTGGTGGTGGTGGATTGAATATGCAAGATGGAGAACGCTCATTTTATCCCTTTAAGCATAATTTACACTCTCAGTGTATGTATGAAGTTCAGTAAGCTTTAATTTGAGAGCTCGTTTATGTAAATGCCACCATAGTACCACATGTTTTGGCTTGTGACTGCACTGTCTGTTAATGACGGTGATGATACTATGAATCAGTGACTTAGGGTGCTGTTGCTCATGCTTGTCCTTCCATAGCTTTTCAGCCTATGGCAGATGGTAATGTGACATTGCCTGGGCTTGCACTGGAATACAGAATATTTCTACAAACCCTTCAACGTCAAAAGAAAAGCTTGAGATGTTTCTCTGGAAGAAAAAAAAAGGAATTCCATTGAGCAGGCAAGAATTCAGCATTCTTTGTTGTGGTCTTGTACCGGACTCCAAACTAGTGCTGCTTTTCATTGCTCTCATAATTTTTAATACTGAAATGTGTGCATTAAAGCCTAGACACAATCCGTTCCTTGAAAGGCAATATGTCTATTAATTATGAGCCAAGGGAAAAGAATGAGAAATAAAAGTGTCTTCACATCTGACTGAAGTTGAACAGCAAATAATGCATCTTTCCTGCTCTTGGGCTAATACCCTTGGATTTTAGTGATTTTTGTGTGCCTATTCAGGCTGCCGTCAGGAGATCCGTCTAGGCACTGGAGGTGATTAAAATACAATTCTTTTTACTACATGGCGTCCTTTCCCGTATGTATACAACACTGCACTTTCCTGCTCTGTTTATTTCCCTTAACATGAATTGGTACACCGATAGTGCTGTTGAAGCAATAATGCAACTTAAAAATTGTGGAAATTGTTCAGTTGGATTAAAATGGCACATACATGTATGCGAACCCTTTCAGATCTTGATATATCAAAGTGTTGTTCACCCTTAGTTTGTAGGGAAAACGTGCATATAGAAATGTTTTGTGAAATATCTTCTAAAAGGCATGCTTGTATGCATTTGAACGCTGAAAGCACCGCCTTAAATGCCATAGTAACGCTCATGCTATAATTGTATGTTCATGGATCAAAGTAAATAGAAAATATCCAAACTCATTATGCATTAACTTCCTAATGTTTCAGTCTGAAAAACACCACCCATCTTCCCAGACAGGTCAAGTTACCACTCTGGGGAATACAATGACTGACTGCATTTAAAACATGAACATACCTAACTTGACAGCTTGCAGTACAGTACTGCAGGATGGATGCTAATGTTTAATGAGTCTGACACTTCGTTCCTGGGTCCAATACTTAACTCACGGCGCAATCCTCTTCTTCAGGTGGATGGCGGAACGAGTGTTCCGCCGCCCTATGCCGTTGCGAACGTGCCGTAAAGCACGTTCGCGACAACTTGAGAGCAGTGAAGGCCGGCGCAAGGCCGGCCTTCCCTGCTCTGCCGATGGAACCCTCTCCCAGCCGACGCCAGACCCAGGTAAGGATCCAGTGAGGGGGGAGGTGGATCGGTGGGGGAGGGAGAGTGCTGATAGGCCGGGCCGGGAGGGGGCAGGGGACAACCTCGACCGTATCCTGACCCCCTCCGCGTGGCTGGACCTTTACATGTCCTCCTCTTACTTCCTCCAGCAATTTTGCTGGCGGAAATCCGAGGAGGCCAATCAGCCCAAGCACCATTTACACCTGGGGAAGTCCCCTTCCCTGAGTAGACCTCCAGCCGAGCAGGTGCCTGCCCGCGGTGGAGCATAGGATCCGGCAGGCGGCCTGGGCCGCCCGACAGATCCTTATGCAGCCTGCGTGACAGAGGTGTAGAACAGCTAGGGAACTGAGACCTGCATACCTCTGCTCTCCAAAGTAGCCTTTGGCCCCTTCCAACTTGAACACCCCTGCCACATAGATTCTGTTCCATATGAGATGCTCTAGCATTGTGGGAGACAGATAGAAAGCCTTGATGCCTATGCAAAGGTAGCTGGGTGCTTCTCTTGATCATGATCCTAGGCAGTAGTAGTTACCTAACTTTTAGTAGCTACCTAACATTTTAGCTTTAAGCCTGTCTTGTACATGTCCTTGTCGCGCATCATCTTTCACTTGGAAGCTTGATGCAATGGGCAGCGTTTTGCGTGACAGATGATTTAAAGTGGCCAGTCTTCCATGAATGCCCCTCCCCTTTTAAGCCTTACATGCTGTATGGTGGTGTGTGTTCTCAAAATCTGAAATACTGAATACCATTGAACATTTGTCTTTGGATTGTGTTTTTGAGTTTGAGTTTTGTCCATTTGTGAGTGCTGGTAGTGTTTTGTGTTTCTCTGTATATGCACAGGCGTTTAGTTGCCTTTTGAGTAAGATGGTGTTAGGGGTGTGTGTGTGTGTGTGTGTGTGTGTTTAAAGAGGGCATATTTTATACATTAGTCACCTTGAGTCTTCAGGGATCAGGCAGGTTAAGTATAAACAAACACTACTGAATGACTAAAACATGCTGCTATAGTCTCCTTAGGGGTGTTTGGCATTGTGGGTGGGGAGGAAATACATTTCCTTGAAGCATTGCTCCCAGTTGTGGTATACTTTGTGGTTTTTTTAATCTCATCAACATGCAGCGGCTCATGAAGTATTGTTGCCTATCATTATTTGATACCTGCCGGCCAAAAAAACCCCTATCTTCGTATTTTATATAGCTTTTTTCTTTCTATGAACCATTTCTCATAATTGCATTCATTTGTACCTTTAAAAAAAAATCATTGAGTACTGTGGGATGCAGCAAAGTACAAATATTTATTTATTTACTTATTTACAGTATTTCTATCCCACCTTTCTCCCGAAGGGACCCAAGGCGGCTTACAACAGAGGAAAAAAAATACATACAAAAGACACAGTATAAAAAATATCACATTTTAAAAAAGTAAAAACAATTAATGAAAATTAATAAAAACAGTGTCTAAAAACAATTTAAAAGATCATGGCTTCAATCAGAGCAGGAGCATAAAAACAGCAGCACACCCACCTGTACCAGCGAGATGTTAAAAAAGGCAGGGGCTCAGAAGGCTTCTTTGAACAAGAAGGTTTTTAGGCCTCGCCGGAAAGTGTCCAAGGAGGGAACAGTTCGTAGGTCAAAGGGGAGGGAATTCCATAAGGTTGGTGCCACTACTGAGAAGGCCCTGTTTCTAGCCGTCGCCCCTCGCACCTCCTTGGGCGACGGCACCCGCAAAAGGGCCTTCTCTGATCTGAGGAGACGGGCCGGACTATACAGAAGTAGGCGGTCTCTCAAATATCCTGGCCCCAAGCCGTATAGGGCTTTAAAGGTCAAAACCAGCACTTTGAATTGGGCCCGGAAACGAATCTGCAGCCAGTGCAGTTGTCGGAGGAGCGGCCCGACGGAGTCGAACCGCCTACCTCCAGTGACCACACGGGCAGCTGCATTCTGCACTAATTGCAGTTTCCGAACCATCTTCAAAGGCAGCCCCACGTAGAGCACGTTACAATAATCTAGTCGCGACATCACTGTGGCATGGATCACTGTGGTCAGGTCTGCACGATCCAAGTACGGTCGCAGCTGGCACACCAGCCGAAGCTGGGCAAAGGCCCCCCTGGCCACAGCTGCCACCTGGGAATCCAGGAGCAGCTGCGGATCCAGGCGGACCCCCAAGCTGCGGACCTGCTCCTTCAGAGGGAGTGCAACCCCATTCAAAATATGTTCCTAAGATACTGCTGAATGCTGTTACCGTATTTTGCCTTCATAAGAATTGCCTTGCTAGAGCCAAACCAAGGACTCTGTAACCTCACAAACAGGGCATGGAAAGTGATGGCCATCTTCTCTCTGTCCTAGACCCTCAATACTGTGCAAGGAGGCATATGGACTTAAACTTATAGGATCAGTTTAGTTGTCATTGCTAACTGATAGGCCTTGCTCTCCATGAGGCAGGCCAAAGTACCTGGGGCCCATGGATGTGTTAAAGCACCTACTAATCCATGTTCTAGGCATGATCCCTGATTATGCTCTTGTGCCACTGACTAGCACTTGATTGATCAGCGGGGAGGGTAACTTGTCAATGTGCAGTGTGCTCTCAGGAGGAAAAGACACTTGCTTCTTGCTAATGGATCCCAGCTGTTTCTGTGTGGAGGAGAGAGGATGTTCATTTGTTTGAAGTGGAGGTGGGTTAGTTTACTGCAGGAATCTTGTGGAGCTTATTTGGATTCTGAGAAGCCTCCGCAGGTGCGTGGAGTGAATAGGACTATTGCTTTCCTGACACTTCCTCTTAAAGTACATTTGAAGGTGGGTTTGGGTGTTCCAAACGAGGAACAGCAGAGGAATTTAGAGTATCTTGGATACCAGACTGATAGTGGAATCCTATCCAACTTACACCACTGGTGTAACCAGCGGGGGACGGCAGTGCGGGTGGCTTTGGAGGGGAGGGGAGATTTAAATCCCCTTTGAATCCCCCTCTGGAAGGGATTTTAATCCCCTTTCCGTTCTGGGGCCTTCCGTTCTCGCTGCACTGCTGGTTACACCAGTGGTGTAAGTTGGTTAGGATTGCGCTGTGAAACAATCAGAGCAGTTTACATAGAAAGGCAAAATGGTTCCATGTCTCCAGCGGCTTCACAATTTTTTTAAAGGCCATTAGCAGCGATGGTATGCTGGGATCAATAGGGACAATTGGTCTCCCCTCCTTAAACATGAGTCACCACTATAAAGTGTGCCTCTTGCACAGTTAGCGGGGATAGTATGAGTACTGTAATTCATGCTTTGCTTCTTTACATATCCTGTGTAATGTGTGAAATGGAAACTTGCACCCGTATCTTGTTATGTCTGTTGCCTCTTGTTTGTAGTGTCTGAAGCTGTTGTGCTTGTGTAATGACTGAAAGGTTACGTTCTTAATTGCTGTATAGCTTATTTTAAGCGAATGTAAGTTGAGTCATGGCTTTTGTGCATGTGATGAGCCGCTATCTAGTTTCTTTGCTCACAAAAAGAGGGCATTACCTAGGTAATGGACATCAGTGACACATGATCCTTCTCTCTAAACCTAGCTCTTATTTGTGTAGACCTTAAAGTGAGATCTGTAAAAACTGGCAATGATGCCCTATTTTTCCTTCAGAGAAAAAGGCTTTGTTTAGGCTTGTTGTCAAGGTGAGCTTCTGATATTTTTTAATTGGATGGAGAGGAAAAGACCATAGCATTGGGGGGGGGGGGCTTGAATTAAAGAAGTTGCTGCTTTGGGTATTACCGCAATGCTTCCCTTTACATTGGAAATGCCTGTCACGTGAAAAGTCTGTAGATGCAGCATCTGAACTTTAATTGTCAATAACTCTGCCATGTTCTTAAATAAATAAGTGTGTGTGCGTGTGCGTGTGTGCACTTACTCACTCACACACTCCATAGCTAAATCTTTTAAACCAGGGGTGGAGATTCATTTTTCCTGTCCTCTTTCCCCTTGCAGAAAGCCTCAAAGTAACTTTCAGTAGGAAAGATGCTTTCCTGAGATACTCTGAAATCCGTGCCGTTGTAGAAAGACTGCATAGCCAGGCTGTCCTTCTAGGCTTAACTGAGACAGTAGCCCTAGTGACCCCCACCTGCTGGGATTGGCATGTGCCCCCAGTTGATTGGGCATCCAAGACCACCTGACCAGATTAGAGTGCATGTAGGGATGCTCTCAATCCTAAATGAAATCAACCCTGACTGTTCCCTGGAAGGACAGGTACCGAGGCTGAAGCTCAAATATTTTGGCCACCTAATGCGAAGAGAGGACTTTCTGGAGAAGACTCTGATGCTGGGAAAGATTGAAGGCAAAAGGGGAAGGCAAAGGATGAGATGGTTAGACAGCATCACCGATGCAACGAACATGAAAATGAGCGAACTCAGGAAGATAGTGGAGGACAGGAAGGCCTGGCGGGATATGGTTCATGGGATCACGAAGGGTCGGACACGACTGAACAACAACAGGGATGCTCAGGTAGTTGTAAACAATCCAGTCAGATGGACCAGTGACCTAATCAACCCTAGGTTTATAGTCAGGCCCAAGGATGATTGGGTGTACTCGGACTCCTTCAGAGATCTCATCCATGTGTGGCCAAGCCCTTGCCTACCTCCTGAGGATCAGAAAGGTGTGATGGACCCTTCAAGCTGACCTTGGAGTAAGTAGATTTGAGGAACAGTGAAGTTTAGATGCATTAGGAGAGCTACTTTTGGTTTTAAGTTTGCCTGCCATTGCCTGTTTGTATTTTTGCTAAGACCCATGTGCAAGCACTATCAGGATCCAAACCATTTCTCAAGCATGCTTGTTTTGTTCTCTCCTCCTTGTATTTTCCAACACCACAACCCAGCATCCTTAACCAACTCTTGTTTTATTAACATTTTACTGTCTATGGTTGGTTGAACTCCATTACTGCATTGCCCCAGTCCTCCTTGACCACAGGCTAATACTGTTGGCTAGGTTGGGAGGCGTTCTCCATATAATTGGGAAGGAGGATTCGAAGGACAGTGTCTGCCTGCCTGGATTTGTCCTTGTGGTGGCAGGAGAGGCTACTGATGCTTTGGCAAAAGGAAGGAGGCACTGACCCCAGACCTTCTCTTCTTCCCAACTACCACATGGTGTCCAACAGTAAGATTTGAAGTTTTATCCCCAGCAAGAGCTCAAATTGAGGCAGATTGGTTGGTTCTCTTTTGGTGGAAGGTGTGACCTAGCTTGCAAAAAACAATTAGTGGTACACAGTGTTTTGTTTTTCTTTTCTCTCTGATTTGATGTAGATAGTGAGATTAGATAGAAGGGTGAGGACCACACTCTCTGTATACTTTTGCAAGATGGCAAGACTGCATTAGAGGTTCCAGCGGCCCTTAGAACTAGGAAAACCACCGTTTAGAGTTACAATAGCCATGGAAGGGCTCAGTAACAGAGAGAACCTCAATTAGAGTGGGTTGTCCCCCTTCAACAGGATTGGGCTCCTATAGTGGCAGGATGGCCTAATGACCTCCAGCCAGTTCAAATATCAGACACCTGGAACTGGAGGCAGAATAACTAGAGGTGGAGTGTTTGTGGTGGGAGCTGGAAGCAGAGATGGAAAGAGACTGCCTCACTCATGCGTAAGAATGAAGCCGATTATGCCTTGGAACAGGCCTGGGCAGACCTATGCCTAGAAGACAATGTTCCTTGTTAACACACATGATGATTGTCCCTAGCAGAAACCGTAGCTAAGAAGTACACTTCAGTAACATAAACAAGTCTGTGTTAAATTTATTGCCACTTGACTCTTGCTGCTGAGATGCTAATTTAACATACAAACAGATGAATGTATTGCATGCATACCAAGCAAAATTTGCTCTCTGATTTTAGAATCACTTCATTTACGTTAAATGTTCTCCGATAAGTGTTCTGATTTTTTTAAAATTAGGTTTCATCTTGAAGTTTGAAATATTGTTGTGTATGTTAATAACCATTGGCTCTAATGGTCAGCCCTTAATGGTTGCATTCCCTCTGCCTCCTTACTTTTGGAAAGGCTTTTCTTACTGTCACACCTCTGATATGGGCATATTTCTTTGAAAGCTTCCCAAAGAAAAAGGCTACTTTGCCTTTAGCCTTTTCTTTCCTGTTGAGTATTTGAGAGAAAATATAACGTGAATATATTTGAAGCTCTGCTGTATTGGGAGGGGGGGGGGAAGAGCTTAATAGCAAGAGGAGGACAGCAGTTGGAAGCATCAGGATATAGCTTAATTTCCATGCCCACTGGCTTGTTAAGAATTTTAATCTAGCTTGCATTCCGTTATGGTTGGGTCATATAGCCTTGTACACTAGTTACTGGTAACTATTGATGTTGTTTCTGGGCTAGATTATGACTGGTTCATCAGGCAGACCTAAACTAAGACTTCAGTCATCTTAATTTGTACTCTAACTTCACCTTCTAATTATTCAAAATTATCCCCATTATGTGATGTTAACTCAGTTCCTCTCCTTCCTTTTCTCCTTGCTGTGATCATCCCTACTTCCTGCTTAAAATGCAGGCATTTGTCAATTTATGTGGGGGTTATGTTTTGGGTGTTTTGAAAACACGTAAATTAAAACTGTCTTCCCCATAGGAACCAATGTAAATGGCATAGGTTAGGGGAAAAGTAATTGTACTCACGCTGATGACTTCTGCTTGTCCAGGTTGGCGTAGGCAACACAACACACACAGCAGGGAGACAACAAGATGCAACATAACACACAGCAGGGAGCGTGGCACAAACTTGCCCCTAAACTAAGTTCTTTGCAAATGGTGTGCTGAAGTGCAGGCAAACCGACCAGAAAGCATGGGAGAAAACATTACGGGGTGGAACGGAGGAAGAAAACATGAGAAGGCACTCGGGTTGACCAGATAAAGGCTCATGGGAGGGGGAGGTTGCTTTTGCAGCTCAATTGGTGAATGGGAATTTCCAGGATGGGTTGAGGAGGGGAGGTGCTCCTGGGTGTGGCTTCTGATGTTGATGGCTGAGAACGCAATGATGAAAACAAAGGTGCTGGTAAAGAAACTAAGTCGCAGCTCTGTGAATGAATTTTCTTTATATTTTTTAATCTCCTGTCTTTAGAGGAGACTCCCCTCCCTACAGGAAGCTGCCAGTGGCTAACAGGGTTGCTTGTTAGCAACTAATTTGCAGCCAATGGATTGCGTTATTTCAAAAATTGGCAGCATAAATTAGACTTTTGGTATTTGCAAATTGTGCTATTTCAGAACGTGTACATCAAGACCACGTTAATCAAGAGGTGCCTGTACCCTAGTATCACTGTTGAAAAACCTTCCACAAATACAACAAGAATGAATGCGAGTTATGTACCAGGAGTGAAACACCTTCAACGGGATTATGATCTTAAAAACAACGAAAAAGTTAAATGCTTAAAACATACCTTTAAAAGCATCTTTATAAGTCTGATTTTAAAGATACATGTGTTAAACATTTTTAACTACCCCGTATTTCTTCCATTCTAAGGCGCCATCAATTCTAAGGCGCACCTTTAATTTTGCTACCACCAGCAGGGGAAAAAAAACTTCCCCAAGGATTTATGTGTAAATTGTACCCCCAAAACGCCACCTTCTTACTTATTACCGGGGCTTGTGGGGGCTTTGGGGAGGCCTGCGTGACCCTATGCAGGCCTCCCTGATCTTCAGTTCAGCAAAAACCGGCTATTTTCGGGCACTTCTGGTTTTCACGAAAACCGGAAATGGCCAAAAACAGCTGTTTTTCGCTGAACTGAAGATCGGGGAAGCCTGCATAGGGTCACGCAGGCCTCCCCAAAGCCCCTACCAGCCCCGATAAGTAAGAAGGTGGCATTTTGGGGGTGCAATTTAAATTCATCGATTCTAAGACGCACCCCGTTTTGAATTGGTAAATTTTAAAAAAACATGCACCTTAGAATCGAAGAAATACGGTATTTTGTTGTTTTTATGACCATAATCCTGTTGAAGATGTTTCACTCCTGGTACAGTGTAGCTGGTCATAACAGTTTTCAATGTGAGTTACGATTGGTAGCATCCACATTTCCTTGATCTGAAAGATGGGATGCTATCCTCTGTTTTGTGTTTAACGCAATCACTAAGGTGGGACAAGATAGAGGTTTATAAAATCATTAATGGCATAGAAAAGGTATTTCTTGCAGTCTTATAGTATTTTGAACTAAGGATCAGCAATAAAAACCTTAATCAGTGATGGAGCTCTAGTGACATGATTGCCGCAGTTTTGCCCTCTGTGTGTAGTGAATGAACCTTATAGGGAACCACATAGTTTATTCCCATTCATCATCAGCCTTGTGAACAGTGCTTGTGAAGGCCAACAGAACTAGTGGCAGTACAGCCCTTGATTTAGTTAAATCTACTTCTTACAGCGTGGCTCTTTGAAGTCTTTTTGTACAAGTGTGGAACGATGCATAGTTCTTCAAGAGAGTCATGACCCAGGTGAGTCTTGGCATTAGTACGGTACTACCACCATTTTTATTTTGAGACTTGGGCCTGCGCACTTTGATAGATGGAGCTACTGGTCCTAGATGAGGCAAATCCCACTGGAGGCTTTGGTGAGGTTGCTTTGGCTAAGTCTATCAATCTTCAGTGACAACCCCCCCCCCCAATCTTCTACTTATCTACCTGTTCTCTCTTGCTGTGGCACTTCCTCTGCCTTTCATAATTGAGTGCATGGTATTGCAATACCTCATTCTGTTGCTCCTCTCCTTCCAGTTGACCTGGAAGGAAAGAAGGGGCAGAACAGCACAGTAGTAGCATATGCTGATTGGTGGCTACTGGGCTTGCTTGCCAACCCCTCTTGCCCTCTGAGCTCTTGCAGTGGGTCCTGTGTTGTAGGCTGGGGCTAGAGATAGACCCCAGCTCTTGACAAGACCACTGGAATAATATGTTCCTTATCTATGGAAAGCTTGTGTGTTTCGGCTCTTTGCTGAAACCAACTCATAGGTAGGACCTAAAGCAAAATTGTAGAAACATATTTTATTTGTTCTCTAGTGCAAAATACAAATCTATAGAACTCCCATCCAGATATGGATTGAAGAAGGCAGGTTAGTGGGAAACGTTTTGTTCTGTTGTAGGGCAATAGCTTTAAGCAGTCCTTCCTCGCCCACTTTACTTCTTGGGAGCCATGTGAATAACAATGGCTTAAGAGAGTTTTGTTTACTGCAGTGCAAGCGTTTCAAACTTTTTCTAGGAAAGTAATTGGGGGAAGCTCTACATTTATCAACTTGCATGTAATTTAAGTAGCTGAACAAGATAAGGGGGAGGGTAGGCAGAATGTTGTACTGTTTTCCTTTGGGGTAGTTGTGTGTGTGTGTGTGTGTGTGTAAGAAGTGTGTGTTAAAGGCAGAAATACATATCCAATTAGTTGTGTGTCCCAAGATGCTAATAAAACTAAAAAAGCCTTTAAAATGTTAATTCAAAGTGGCATGCCCTGTTAACAGTAGCTGTGTGGGTGGACTGTCCTTGAATTTTGTAGACTTAATTTAGCACTGCACAGTACCCAGTGATGGAAAACAGCTATAAATTGTCTGTGTGCATCCATGCATTATTGATAAAGGGTAGAATAAAACTCCATAATTTCTTTATTTCATGTTGTCAGCACAACAGCTGGCGGATTATTTGCATTGGGTTCCCCCTCATCTTCTTTTCTCCCCTTTTCAAATCTGTAGGGTTTTTAAAGGATGATGTCACTTGCAAGTTTTTTTTTTTTGCAGCTTTGTTACTTTTTTTGCAAATGTATGTGTTTGTAAGCAGCTTCTCTCTTTTCCTGAACATTGAAAAAGCTTTGGGGGTGATATGCAAGTTCTCCTTTTCGTATTCATGCCAGCGTATTCATTTTCTGCCCTCCTCTAGACATGAAAATTTGAGATCATAGCTCTGCAGAGACATTGTGCCAATGGTGGGCAAATCAAGGAATGTATACTCTTTTTATTGTCGTCGTTCAGAGATGTTACCAAATCTTTGTGTTCTGTATACTAAAAGGCCAGCTGTGGTCCATCCAGCTTTGAACAAGTCTTGATCGGGACCGGCATGTCCATGAGGCCAACAGAAGTGGTCGCCAGGCAGAAGGTTAGCTAGAGGGGCACACATCGTTGTTCGCCTCCGCTGCTCCTTCTCCTTCAACTCCCTTGATCGGAGTGGAGGAAGAGGAACTGTGGAGGGGAGGAGAGTGCCAAGCTAGCACATTGGAGAGTGGGAAAAGCAGAGGCTGGCACATCATCGGGTAAGGGCGGGGGTAGTATTTGGCATGCCGCCTTAGGCATCAGGAGGTCTTGGGCTGGCCCTTGTCTTGAACTATACAGTTGAGAAAACTGGATGTGGCTTGGGGGCCTATCTTGTTGTGTTGCGTACCATAGAAACTGACATGCCCTGAATCAAACTTGTTATGCCTATAGCATGTGTTCAATATTTCCTGCTAAGCAAGTGCAAAAGCACAGAGTTTCTAGCTGGAGTTAGTTGCAGCTGAGGATGTATGGGAAGGGCAGCCACTTATGTGTCATTGACAAAGCTGGTGAGCACGCCCAGAGCGCAAATGTGATCCTTTAGAATGGAGTGCGCTCCCATCCAGAATGTGTTGAACACCAAACCTGCTGCAAACAACACCTCTTGTGGTATCAGGATTCCGTTTCAGTGAATTAACTGGCATTCAGACCACTACTGATCCAAGACACTGGTTTAGCACCTCCATCACTTCGCCTGGTTAAGTTGGGTGTCATCCTCCTACTTTAAGATAACTTGTTCCAAATCCCTGCATGACGTGACCAAGTGGTTTCATGTAAATGTTGAAAAGCATGGAGGAAAAAATGGAATAAAAGCTATGGAGTTGAGCAGTCATCCCCTAACACAGAGGTTCCCAAACTGGAGCGTCGTGACGCCCAAGTCGGGAAGAATTGGTTGCTACCCCTTAAGGGGGGTGGCAACATTCTGTGACATGGAAAAGTACTTCAGGGATCGCGCTGGAACCAGGGGAAAAGGGGCTTTTCTGACTCACCAGGGGTTGTGCTTTCCCTCTGAGGGTGCAAGGAGGCCGCGGTCCCCTCTGCAGGCCTCCCCGCACCCCAGGTTAGCTTCTAAAAGCGATTTTAAAGCTACTTCCAGTTTACTTCCAGGTTTCGACGAAAACCAGAAGTAGCTTTAAATTGCTTTTAGAAGCTAATCTGGGGTAAAATTGCTTTTTTAAAGCTGGGGTGCAATTTCTGCAGTGCTGTAGCTGCTGGGGGGGGGCTTGCAGCAACTTGCAGCACAGAAAACTCTGCCTGGGAGTTTGGGAACCTCTGCCCTAAAGCCAGAGCTACATTACACGCGTCGCGGAGCTTCTGATCTGATTTTTTAAGCAGGCGGAGCCGCCACGACCTCCGCACGACCGGCACGTACCTCAAGTTGGAATTCTATTTTTCAGGGGGCGGGGACGCAGAGCTAGGGGGCGGTTCGCGGAGCTACTGCAGCCTACCAATCGCAAGAGAGGGGGGAGAGTGGCCTCCAATCACCTTCTTAAGAAGGCGGGACAACATGAGGGACAACAGGCTGGAAGACACTCCCCTGCTTCCAGCGCGGAGGCACAGGCGGCGGCAGAGCCTCTGCCTGTAGTGTAGCTCTGGCTTAACACTACGTTCTCGAATCTAGAAGAATACCATGATTGATAGTATTCTAAAGTTTCTGAGAGGTTCTGGAGAATTGCACTTCTGGCATAGGTCATCCTTATGGCCAAGGCAGGTCTTGTACCAAATCCAGATTGAAATGGAACCAAGTAATCCTGCTCATCCAAGAGTGCTCAGAGATGAATGGTAACCATCTGCTTGAGTACTTTGTTCAAGAAGGTGATGCTTGTGACCAGCTGCTAGTTTTTGCAAACCTCTGGGAAAAGAAGGGCTTCTTGAGGAGAGATTTCACACTACCTTCTTTGAAGAGTTGTGTCCACAAATCATTTTGTAAGAGCAAGTGAAACTGATACGTATAAATGTGTGGGGTCTTCATTGCAGTTTTATTTCTGCTGCATTGCCTAAAGGAGCTACTAAGGGTAAAGTATTCACTTCTTAACTTTCCATATCTTGCTGACTTTTAATATAAGTCACAAAGCAATTAAGCTGGCTGTGTAGTTTCTGTCAGGAATAGCCCTTTCCTCAGTTAGCTAACATGATTGACAGAGGCTTGCTGGAGATTTACATTAAGAATAACTCATTCTTCAAAACTTTTTTTCATTTTCTACGGGGAGTTATGCGGGTAAATCAAATATAGTGGCTATATATGATTAAAATGCAGGAGTTATGATTTCTTATTGACTTTGTAAATCTCTTAACAGACTTATCCTTACCTAAACAGTTTTCTTGAAAGAATATTAAGAAACTGGAGATTTAAATAAAGTATTAAATGCTTTGAAGCACTGTTTATTTAAATAAAGATTGTGAATTCCATGGATATATTTAAGGAGCAGTTTGAAGTTTGGGACAAATGAAGCGTAGAGTAATTGCAAAAGTAATTTTTTGTTGGTTCTAAGCCTTGCCTTTTAGTGTGGGTAGCAGTATTTTAGATGGAGACAAATGCAGAATAAATCTATCTCTGCCTCTAAACACATGCCAGAATTACTGAAAGACCTGCCTCTGCTTCTAGGAGTTATGAAACTTCATGAGCCCTTTTAATTTCTGAAAAATAAATCATTTTGCTCTTGGCCAGTTCTTGACTGGCCCCAGACTAGCCAGTTTTTTAAATAGCCTATTAATTAGGGCTAAGGTTTTTCTTTAAACAAAAACTTAATTACTGTGCTACTTAAAGGATTTAATACTTAGCATTTAGTGCTTTCTGTGTGTGTAAAGTGCCTCGCATGTAAGGACAGTCAAGATAATGCACTTTGCCATCAGGGAAGCCTATATTATTGTCCCCATATTGCAGCTGGGGAGCTGAAGCTGAGAGGGAGCGACTTGCTGAAGGTCACGTAGTAAGAATATATGGCAGAGGTGGATTTCAGACCAAGGAAGTCCTGCTTCACAGCTCATTCTCTTATCCACTATGCTGTACCAGCTGATGATCATGCATCAAAAATAAAATTGCAGAAGAATATTGGGCATCGGGGTGGAATGCAAACAGGGCTATTGCTGCCTGAAAGTCTGATCTGAAAACTATTTGAAACAAGTTAGAGTTGTGCATTAACTTGTATGGGTTTCCTCTGGGAGTTTTAGTGAAGGATAGGCCATGATGGAACTACGTGATGCAGTGTTAAAGGGAATCAAAGAATTGGAAAGTAATAAGACCACTTGCCTGGGCATCTAGAAGACCTAATTTGAGACACAGTTCTCAGCATCAGAGTTGTGGCAGGGTAACGTTGGAGAGAGATATCTCATACCTCAAAAAGGATATAACATACCTCAAAAAAGGATATAGCATACCTCAAAAAGGATATAACATACCTCAAAAAGGATATAATTGAATTGGAAAAGGTGCAGAAAAGAGCGACCAGAATGATTCGTGGGCTGGAGCACCTCCCTTACGAGGAAAGGCTACAGCGTCTGGGGCTTTTCAGCCTAGAAAAAAGGCGCCTGAGGGGGGACATGATTGAGACTTATAAAATTATGCATGGGATGGAGAGAGTGGATAGAGGGAAATTCTTTTCCCTCTCGCACAACACCAGAACCAGGGGACACACACTAAAATTGAGTGGAGGGAGAGTTAGAACAGACAAAAGAAAATATTTCTTTACCCAGCGTGTGATTCATCTGTGGAACTCCTTGCCACAGGATGTGGTGATGGCACCTGGCCTAGATGCCTTTAAAAGGGGTTTGGACAAATTCATGGAGGAAAAGACCATCACAGGTTACAAGCCATAAGCAACCTCCTGGTTTTTAGAAGTGGGTTTTCTCTGTGCCAGGTGCAAGGGAGTGGCGACTGGACACAGGTATCTTGTTGTCTCGTGTGCTCCCTGAGGCATCTGGTGGGGCCACTGTGTGACACAGGAAGCTGGACTAGATGGGCTTTTGGCCTGATCCAGCAGGGCTCTTCTTATGTTCTTATGTTCTTATTGCTGTGCTTAGGTACATCTCCAGTGGTTTCAGGGTGGCTCAACCTTGAGCATCTGGGAAGCTTTTCCTCCTGAGCAGTTAAGGTCAGATGATCCAGGTTTTTTTAAGGGGGAGGGGCTCTCCCAGTTCCCCACAGTACTTTGCCAGACTGACCTATCTGGATGACATCCTGATCCTCTCACGCACCAGCAAGGGGATCCCCCAAGGTGGGGGTCTGCTGGGCTCTCCCCTGTCCCCACCATGGCTCCATGACTGGGGTAGTGTTTCTCTTTCAACTTCAGGTGTGTGCACCTAGAACCAATTAGGGTTGTGTAGATTGAATCACCTTGGAAACACCAAGAAGGGGAATTCACAAGTAAGCCCAAATTTGCCCTGTCTCCTATGTTTCCAGGGTGGCTCAGTCTTGAACATCTGAAATTTATCCAAGCAGTTCCTCCCTAAAGGTGGGAATTGCACTAAGCCACCCCTGCACCACTTTCTGCAGTACTCGCCTACCAACTGAGGTGTTGCCCCTAGTGTATGCGTCAGCCCTGTAGGGTTTGGTGAAGATGTGCACCAAACTCCAGGTTGCTGCCTTACAGATGGCCTTCAAGGAAGGGAAGAGCAGGCTTTCTAGGATGCCATCAACCCCCTTAAGAGAGTGGGCCATAATCCCCAGTGCAGCAACCTCACAGTGGTCCTTCTAGCCTGCACTCCTTGTATGCACTCCCTGATTCACCAGGATACAGTGTAGTGGTTCTCAAACCTGCTGGGGCCGTGACCCACCTCTGTCCTCTGGGGTGGGTCATGACCCAACTCCTGGTGCTGCTTCCTCATCGCTCTGGCCCGGGGACGGCCTCTGGGAGACCTCAGGAAGGCCTCCTGATGCGACCAGAAGTTGCATTGGCGAAACCAGGAATGACCTCTAGATCACTTCCAGAGGCCTTCAAAGGCCCACAGAAGACTCCGGAGGTCGTCCCTGGGCAGGAGTGATGAGGGAGCAGCGCCAGGAGGTGGGTCGGACCCCAGACATGGGTTTCAGTTGCTTCCGTTTGGCTCCAATTTGGAGCCAAACGGAGGCAAGGGCAGGCGGGTGGGCCCAACTCACGAACCACTTTGGGCCGCAATCTACCAAGTGGGTCACGACCCACACTTTGAAAAGCCCTGGTGTAGAGGGAAACTCAGGACCCCAACCTGGACTCATTTTGTTTCATTTAAACATCCCCTTGGACTTTCTAAAGGTCTTGGTCCAGGAGAGGCAGAAACTAAGGACCTGGTGAACATGCAGAGTGTGCTAGTCCTGCTCCTTGGGGTGCACAGGATTAGGGCAGAATAAAGGTAGGAATATGTCTTCCAAGTGGAAGGTGGAGCAGGAGTCATAGTTTAGAATACAGGTATGAAGCAGGACTCATAGTTTAGAATACCACCCTGTCCTCACAGAACATGCACAACCCCTTGCTCACAGAAAGGTAATTGATCTTCGAAACTCTCTCACTGCAGATCAGATTATATTTGCTGAAAGAAGCAGATGATTCTGTTCAGGCATACTACTGTGATTACAACCCTTTCCAAAAATGTGTGACACAGTCATGGGTTGTTGCCTTATCTTCTACATGATATTGTGGAACTATGCATTCCTTACTAATAATGGGTTACTTTGCTGATATTTGTGCACTTCTGTATGTCCATGATGACCTAATGAGATGATGAGATTCATGCCTGAAGGTTGCTTTAGAAATTGAGGTGTTTGAACAGGGATGGGTCTGCCTCGGAGTGGGAAATGAGATAACACTTTTTTTCTTTTTTAAATTTGAGATCCAAAAGTGCTTGGAAGGTTTGCCTTATAGGCTGATCCTTATAGAGTCTAATTAGGTAAGCACAGACTTAATTGTTAAAGACAAGGCAAAGGAGAGTGCCTTGGACTGCAAGAAGATCAAACCAGTCCATACTCCAGGAAATAAAGCCAGACTGCTCACTTGAGGGAGTGATAGTAAAGGCAAAACTGAAGTACCTTCGGCCACATAATGAGAAGACAAGGATACCCTGGAGAAGATGCTGATGCTAGGGAAAGTGGAAGGCAAAAGGAAGAGGGGCCACTCAAGGGCAAGATGGATGGATGTTATTTTGGAGGTGACGGACTCTACCTTGGGGGAGCTGGGGGTGGTGGCGGCCGACAGGAAGCTCTGGCGTGGGCTGGTCCATGAAGTCACGAAGAGTCTGAAGCGACTGAACAAATAAACAACGAATACATATTTTTAATGAAAGTGGGTTTTTTGTCATCTGTGAGGAAAAGGAGAACATTTTTCTCGAAGGTTTTAAATATAGTTTAAAATTTCAGGTAAATGGACACAGCGGCATATCCTGTGGCATTGTTCTTGGCTTTTAATCTGCTGACATACAGAGGCTGCAAATCCAAGATGATTAAAAAATGTCAAGCTGGAATTGTCTTCTGTGGGTTTAGCAAAGTGCTGTGTGCCATAACATTGAAAGAATACAAATAGCTCGTTGAGTGTGAGAGGTTCCATTCCCCACTACCAGCTACTGTAAAAAATACTATTCACAATTGAACATTAGGAGTAATTTTACTGACATCATTGTTTTTCTATTTTTTAACAAAGTGAAAGGGTGTGGGGACTTTCGGGAGATTATAGGGAGAAGAATGCTCAGGAAAAAAGGAAAATTGTTGGCTTGAATCTCCTGCCACAGGATCCTCCCTGTTGCTTTTGGCAAAACACTGCATTGTCTTAATCTGATTTGTTATCTTCGGTGGGAGTATCTTGATGAACTACCTGAAAGGCATGGCAATTTTCACAGTTCTGTAGTGGTATGTCTCTGAATAATATGCAGATGTGGTAAGATATCTTTATTGCCTTAAGCAATAAACCCTACACAATATCATGTGTGTTTCTTACATTACTTTGTGTTCCTCCCTCTGGGCTTCTTAGTTTTAAAAAAAGAGAGAAGATGATAAAGGCTTACAAAAGGTATGAACAGTTGTGGAGAAAATGAATAGCAAAACCCTTCTCCCTCTCTAATAATGCTAGAACTTTGGGCCATCCAATGAATTTGATTGACAGTAGGTTCAGAACAGATCAAAGGGAATACTTCACACAGCATATAATTATGGAATTCCCTGCCACGAGAACCCTGTTCAGGTGTTAGTCTCCCTATGGAGACAAACACAGGAGGGGCTTCTCCTGAATATATGCTGTAGTCCCCACCTCTTCTAATGCATCTTGGGATGTTTTGCTAGTTCTTGCTTCCAGGAGGAAGCTCACAATAATAAATACAGCCCATGACTTATTGTATCATTCATAAAGCTTAACCACAGGAATCAAATGCTTCCTGACCTCTTCCCTGTTCTTTATTTACATAAAAAGACTTTAATTCCGTGATTTCGTAGGTGGTCATAATTTGATTTTAAGAGGTTGTAAGTATAGACGAGGGGTAGGTAAACTATTGCCCAAAGGCTGGATCTGGCCCACCACCTGAAATCATCTGGCCCATAGTACCAAAAAGATGCATCTACCTGGCCCTAGTAATTACCTAGTAATTAAAGCTATCATCCTGGTGATGCTGAATTGATTAGATGAACAATGGTTACCTTTTTAAAACCCAAACCCATGAAGGTTTCATGAAATGCAGTGGGTGACTGTTCTGTGTTGTCAAATGCATGAGATCTGGCTCAACTAAGTTGTTCAAAAAGTATAGTAAACCAGGTAAGTTGAGCCAGATCTCATGCACTTGACTCAACACAAAACGGTCACCCTCTGCTTCTTATTACTTTTCATATTTTTATCATAGTCTGACACGTGAATATAAATCTATTAGTCTTTAAGGTACTACAATTCTCTGTTGAAAATGTGTAGTTTGGTAGCTACAGAAATTGAAATTTAAGGGTGTCGGGGAGAATGTAGTTGGGGGAGGGCCACAGGCTGAGGAGAGTAGTGCTTAATGATTAGCTGTCACCACCTTCTTCCACTCATTTTTGCCTTTTTACAGAGTCAGGAACTGATTGTTTTTTTGGGGGATTGACTGTTTGGTCTATCTATTGCCACCTTCCCAGGCTAATGAGACCAGGCAAAGGGAGGACTATCTCGGGGGGGGGGGGAAGACATCTCTCCCAGGAGGTCCCCTGAAAGATAGAATGAAGTACAAGTAGGCTGATGGAAAATGCCTGCGCTTGGCTGGATGGACACAAATGATAACTTGTCTGATTGGATGCAGTAACTAGTAATGCTCAACAGAGGGAGCCTGGACACTACTCAAGAGCAAAGCATACAACCCCCCCCCCAAACATTGCTAAACTAGCGAAGCGTGCAAACTGGCAAACAAATCAAACTGAACTCCCGAAACGTGGCTAGCTAGAAATACAGTCCCTAGCTACTTGCGTCCCTAGCTAGAACTACAGTCCCTAGCTACTTGCATTGTCCCAGGAATTCTGATCCCACAACTAACTGGAGAGTAGGTGGGTCTGCTTTCTGTGAACCCGCATTAGATTCATGTCAGTTTTGACAGAAATGCCACACTATGCTTGAATTTAAGTAACCCAGATTTTATTTTGTCATAGAGTTGCCTGGTTGGGTGAGTGGAACCCACCTGGTGATTCCATGCTTCTCCTTTACCTAGACCAGCGGTTCTCAAAGCTGCTGGGGCCGCACCCCACCTCTGTCTTCAAGGGGTGGGTTGCAACCCACCTCGGTACTGTTTTCTCGTCACTCTGGCCTGGGGATGGCCTACGGAGGCCTCCGTGAGCCTCAGAAAGGCCTCCCGACGTGAACAGAAGTTGCGTTGGCGAAAATGGAAGTGGCCTGTAGAAGTGGCCCAGAGGTCACTTGCAGAAGCCTTCCGAAGCCCACAGAGGCTGTCCCCAGGCTGGAGCAATGAGGGAACAGTGCCTAGAGATGGGTCAGGCCCTGGAAGTGGATTCCGGCTGCTTCCGTTCAGCTCCAATTTGGAGCCAAATGAAGGTGTGGGCAGGAAGGTGGGTCCAACTCGCGACCCACCTCCACCTCAGGCTGCGACCCACTAAGTGGGTTGCGACCCACACTTTGAAAAGCACTGACCTAGACAGTCAGGTTTGGCTGCGCAGTTGGTAGACACATGCCAATGCTTGGCTACTCCAAACATGAAGAAGGACCAGCTCCAGATTGGCACATGGTTGTGAGAACTGAGTTTTTAAACAAAGCAGATGCTTTGGAGCCACTGGAAGTGAAAAGACTTATTTTAAAGGACAAAGATGTTGGCAGCAGTATGTCCCAGCACCTTTTAGACTTCTGAACCAGTACAGAAGCTTCTGGGGCATTAGAAGTGTCCAAACATAAGGAAAAATAAGCAAAAAACCAGGGCATTTATTGCAAAGGGTTTCTCTGAGGTATTCAGTAAGATTAAATAACTCCAGTAGTACGAGATCAACAGTGCAATCCTGTGTAACTCTTGCAACAGTAGATCCACTGGTGTAAGTGCACTTATGCCAGTGCACTTATGCCAGTGTAACTTGCCATACGCCGATGTACACAGGATGGACACCACGGACGCAGGACAGACACCAGCGCAACTCTGCCGGCGCAGGGGGCATTCCAGGGGCGTTCAGACACCCCCGGAATGCCCCTGCGCCAGCGGAGTTGCGCTGGAGTCCGTCCTATGTCCGAACTGCGCATGCGCGGCGTTCGAGAGGGGTTACGCTGTTTGTCCTGTGTACGTCGGCGTATGGCAAGTTACACTGGCATAAGTACACTTATACTGGTGGACCTACTGTTACTCCGGTGCAAGAGTTACACAGGATTGCGCTGCAAGTGGCCTAATGGCTACGAAGGTTTTGCATAAGGAGTAAAGATACTCAAAATACCGTATTGGCCTGAGTATAAGACTCACTTTTTCCTCCTAAGGCAAGTCTTTAAAGTAGGGGTGAGGCCTACAATCAAAGCCTAGCTTTTTTGCCTAGCGTTTCTGCAAAGCGTTCTGTTTTCAAGCCTCTCCATGTCTCTTTCAAAGGTAAAACGGGGCACTTTTTTTCTTTTTCTTTCAGCTCTTAATCACTTGCTAAATGGCTGAACAATGATCTCTCTAGCAGCCTCTAGCCTCAGGATGGAAGCATTTGAAAAAATTAACCCTTAAGATATTTATTGATCCTGCAGTTTGAAAGTTGAGAGCAAGAGCTCCTGCATAGGCTTACCAAATCCAAAGGGGGACAGAGTGCCAACCTTTAGGCTACAATCCTATGCACACTTCCCTGGGAGTAAGCCCCATTGAATGCAATGGGACTTACTTCTGAGTAGACATGCTTAGGATGACATGCTCATCATGGAAGGGTGCAACAAGCTGCACCTGCCCAAATTCCAAAGGTTAAAGGTAGGTACTCTGTCCCCCTTTGGATCTGGGAAGGCTACTTATACTAGAGTGCCCAGATTCAATAAGGGACAGGGTGCCTATGCCTTTAACTGTACTAAAACTGTACTGTTTTACTGTTCTACTAATGTGTATATTTTCTTTAAGTTAAAAAAAAAGTTAAAATGTATTTTTTTAAAAAGCACCAAACTTTAAGGTTACGGCTTATAATCAGGACCGTCCTATACTCGGACAATATGTTACATGGATATAAATGGAGTGGAACCAAATAATAGCAGCATACAGCTCCTTGGATCTTTAACTTCTTGCTTTAAGAACATTTTTGCTGGATGTCTGTCACACAGACACTCTGGCAAAAATGCGTGTCTGAAATCTAACTGGAACCACTTTCTGGCCATTAAGGTGGGGATGGAATTGAAAATGTTGGGATGAAAATTTGTGAGTCCTTTTTTAGAGTAACACTTTATGCTTAAAATAGAAAGGTGTGTGTGTGTGTGGTGATTCTTCAAAGATGGAATTCCATACTAGGAGGCAGGTGTGATCATTATATGTCTAATCCAGACCTGTTTTGTTTAGCCTGAAGGCATGTTGTGTGGAATGGTATATGTTTGGGGAAAGTGATGTGAGAACCTCCGGTAATTCTGGCTGTTCTGTAGATCAAAGAAAGTTGGGGGTGGGGTGTGTCTCAGCTTCCCTAAATTGGAAGCAAAATTATATGACACTCTTTAGGGAGGGGCCATGACAATAATCGGCTGGCAGCTGAAATGTGGATCAGTGGAAAAAAGACGGGAGCATGACCCTTTATCTTGGGGCAAGGTTCTAAAATTGGCCCGGAGGCACAAGTTGGAGATAGCTTATTCCTGGTGTTAGGGAGTTGGAGAACTGGGATTCTCACTATGTTGATTGCAAGTGGTACGGTTCTATTTCTGCTGAAGTTTTACCTTGGGTAAGACAACTTTGAGAGGTATTGTTTGGTACTCCTGTACTTTTCACGGTCATGGATTGCTTTGGCTAATGATGCAGAATTCATGCCTATCCTGAAATATGAACACATGGAGGTTTGTGTGTTTAAATTTGGCAAGTTTACGCTTTCCAGGCACACTAGAAAACAACCATGTCTGGGGGGAAAACTAGACAAGGTTTCTTATCCTTGACACTTTAGCTTTATGCACAGGCATGCTTCTTTGACATGATGAAATCTACATGCCCTACCAACCTCATTTTGAGTTGATACTCCAGAAAGTGTTGTGTGAGTTCTGAACATGTGGTTTGGCTCTCAGCAGATAATTCAAAGAATTATATTAAATTCAGTTCAAACTAATGGTAAACCAATGCATATCACTATGCTTTTGTGTTTTTAGTTAAGCTACTACTCTCCTTTGGTGTTTCCCAAACTTTTTCGACCTGCGACTCCCTTGACCATTGATGACCATTGGCTGCGGCTCCCCATTACATCATGTTGATTCCTACCAATTGGCATTGCACTGTTTTCCAAGAGGATTTTGTGGCACTCTTCAGCTCCTCTGGCTGGTTTCCACGGCTCCCCTGGGAGCCACGCCTCCCAGTTTGGGAACCACTGGGGGATATCCTGTATTCCGAAAAAGAAAAAAAGTCTTTTGTATAACCTGTATTTGTCTTTAAAAAAATAGGTAAGGGTAATTGGATACAGCACCAGGTATGGGAAAAGGAAGATGGGGGGGGGGAATGGAAGTTGCATAAATAAGGGAAAGAACTGGAGAAACGTTTGTGATCCCAAGTCCTTATTTCCAGTAATTCAACCTTAGTTACCAGCTATGCTAGAATGTCTGCGTTGACGTGCAACCTTGTAGGTAATTCGCAGTTTTGAAAACTCTTTCTGACCAGTGATTCGGCTATGACTGTTGGGTCCAAGTTCATGACCCATGCCTAGCCCAAGTTGGCACATAGATTTGTCTGAGTATTAACTACAACTTCTAAAAGTACTGGAAGTCCTCCTGGGGCATACCTTTCGAGCCAGCTGTCAGGGAAATAAACATGCTCCCCCCCCCCCGGCTTGTTCCCTATGCAGAGGTATTTGGCTCATTGTATGTGCTGTTACACCCACTATGGTTAATTAGTGGATATTCCCTTGGGGTGTTCCATGCATACCTTAACTTTCATGTCGTAATATATCCAGCATTCTCCCAGCAATGATGGGTGGAGTGTCACCTGGTCCTAAAATCCAGAGAGTCATAAACTGTTTTAAACAAGTATGAAATAAATTGAAGTGTTTAAGACTGCAGCCCTATGCATACTTACCTGGAAGCAAGTCCCCTTGAGTGTAATGGGATTGACTTCTGAATAAACATGCATAGGAGTGTACTGTAAAGCTTTTAAAATTGTATGGAATTAGCTGTCAGAATCCCAGAAAACAGCTGATGAGGTGCATCCATTCCTACACCTCTCACTCAGAAGTGTTTCTGTTTTTCATAGGTTTTACTCACAGGTAAGTGGCAGGTGAAGACATCCAATGCATGCCCTAGCTAACTGTCTCATGTGTGCGTCAGCTTCTACCCACTGTCATGTGTGGTTGGTTTTGTTATAGTATAAATTTAATGTATGTATTGCTTTTATCGATAGTGTAAACTGCTTTGGGGTTCCAATTCATAAAATCTGTTAAGTTCAGATGCTAGTCTACCATTTTAGGCTTGTGCATAGATTTAATTTTGGGGACTTGTCATAAAAGACTCGTTAGAATTGATGCTAAAAGGGCCTAGCCAACCTCTCTCATTGTGTTTTTATTATTTTGAATACGCAAGAATATCATGGAGCTTCTGTAACAGGGAGGGGTACGTTACCAGCCCTCCAGCATGGGCTCTGCTGGGTCCCTCAGCTGCATGTTGGCTGGAAACCGACTACACTCCCAGGCTAGCTCCAGCCCTGCTGGGTAGAACTGCCACCGCCCCTTCTTGCCAGTTCCTCATCCAGGAGAAAGCCTACAGCCGACCTACAGCTACTGGGAAAGGCCCCAGAGGCTTGCAAGTTGCCAGGCCTCCCCCAATACTGACAAAATACAGTACAGTACCTGTAATGTGACTGCTGTGGTCAAGACTTGACTTAAACTGAACCAAGATTTCCCCAGACAGTAAACATACTGCAGTGAGGTAGATTATATAAATTTATTAAAAGGGGAAGAGGATAGCAGCAAAACGAAGAATACAGTTTAGGAATGTATCGGGCAGACAGATAATAGCAAAGCTAACTCTCCTAGCTAAAACTAATTGGCCTCACCTTTTAGCCTAGGACCATAGCTTCAGAGCATACACAGAGTTCTGGAACACCATCCCTTAGCACGACTGACTGCCATGCTAAGTCTGACAAATGGGAGGTCACAAACACACGCCTAGGGTAACTTTTTATAACTTAGCTCACCTCAAAGGTTCCCACCAATCAGAGGCCTACGGCCTCAACGACCCTGGAATGCTGATACAACTCACTCTCACCCCCTCCCAACCTGATGATCACTGCTGAAGCCAATTCTTAATTAATGGTCCCAGCACCTTGGCCTTGTAAAGTCCAAACATCTGATAACACAGGTGCTTCTCATGACACAATTCCATGGGCCGGTTTACTCCCTGGCAACAGAGCCTGGAAAGGTCACAACAGTGTGATAACCCCAACAGCAGTTCTCACTGAATTCTACCAACTTTTCTTCCAGCAAGGACGACAAGGTTTTTCTTACGAGATGGAATCCAAAGCAGCTCAAAATGGAGATTTGGATTCTTTACAGCTTCTCATAATTATGACCAAATAAATTGTACATCGATCTGAGGGTTATTCATGAAGGTTGCTTTACCCTCATATGCTCTGAATCACTTGAAGCATACTATTGGTCTCCCATCTGCTGTTATTGCTATAGAACCTGTGTCCTTTTCAGACTGTGCAACAAAGCAAACACTCCTGATTGATGCAGCAACTCAACATGTCTTGTGGTTAAATCTAGCGCTGCAAAATATGTGATGTTGAGCGTTCTCCCCACTGCACGTAACTGGCTGCAATGTGTGTGGCAAGGTAACTCTTGGCGCATCATGTTGCTTCATGTGTTTTGTATTGCAAACCTGGGAAAAGGGAGAAGAAGGATATGGGAGGCTGCTGTTTTAGATGGTGGTCATGCATCTCTTGTCATGACTAGATCCTAACTAACAATTACTGTAGCTATAGCTATGAATATTTTAGTAAAATAGCTGAACGTTTTTGTTGCTGTACAACTGTGTTTCTCAAAGGCCAGTTCAATTGCTGTGGCGGACTAGCACTTTTTTTCCCAATGTGCCAGGGACCAGCTATATATAGGCAAGTAGCACATCAGCCCTCATCTCATCTCTTCTGCTTCCCTCTTCTTGTCTCGCTGTCTTATAGCCTCCCGCAAGGCTTGATGTGCATCCAAGTCCCGCGGCTAGCCTTGAGACTTCATGTGGATCTCTCGGAAGCCACACAGGAGCTACGCTGTGGACCGGCAGCTGATGGCTTATGGACCAGCACCGGTCCACGGACTACAGTTTGAGAAGCTGGCCATTTCCTTAACTATTCTAGTCATGTGCTGTTTGCAGGTTTCCAAAATATTGTATCATTTAACTTGGCTTTTCTCTTGGGCTACTGATGGGAGTGATCTACTGATGGGAGTGATCTTATTTTTAAGATTGTAGAATGCACCTCCAGAAATTTCATGCCACTTTTATTAACATGGCCTTAAATTTCATGGATGAAATCAGGCATGCTTCTCTTGAGTTTCACGTTAATAGTCTTTTTACTTTTGGTACTGTCGTATGCAGGTCAACTCATAAGAGAGTCAGTGGAACATATTCCCCAGTAAGTAGATTTAGAAATACAGCTCTAGACTTTTTAATAGCATTTTCTCCAAGGTGCGCTGACTTATAACTTGCTGATTTATGCTGCAATCCTATGCCTATATACTTAGATGTAAGGCTTATAGAATTAAATGGAACATACTCCTGTGTAAATGTGCATAGGATTGCATCCTAATAATCTCGCATGGTGGTGTTATACAGGGATGTATCTAAGTCACTAGGTTACGAGTGCAAGTGCAAGTCCGTGCTAAAAAATTTGGGGCGAGTACAAGTCAAGTGCAAGTCCTTTTGTGTATGAGTCAAGTGCAAGTCATTTTTGTACGAGTGTGAGTCAACTGCGAGTAAGGCCAAAAACCCCGAGTTACTAGTCACTTTGCGGAAAATGGCTTTTCCCCCTGAAAATGGTGTGTGTAGGGGGACCTCCTGAGGCTTCTAAAGCACCAACTTGTCTTCCCCTATGCCCTTCTCCTCACCTTTCAGCCTTGTCGCCACCCATCTAGCTTGGGGATGCCAGGCATACTCATGACCACATTCAGACCCACTCAGAGTTGCATTGCTCCTCCCTCACCCCTCCCCTCACGCTCGGAGTTGTGGCCAATGGCGAACAGACAATGAGAAAAAGAGAGGAAAAAACTCCGAGCCAGGCTTGCTTTCCCAGACCCCTCCCATGCCACTCCCTCAAAAAACTGTGTGGAGCTGTATTGCTTCTCCCTACCCCTAACCTTGCCAAGTTCAGCATCCCTTGGGTTCGGAGTTTTGGCCAATAAGGAGGAACCGCTGCGGCAGCCTCGCCTTCCCTCCCCTCCCCTTGGAGTTGTGGCCAATGGCAAAAAAACACCAAGAAAAAAACCAAAACTCTGAGCAAGGCTTGCCTTCCCTGACCCCTCCCACCCCACCTGCTTGAAAACACTCCCTCCCTGTCACCGTCCTCCTCCGAGGTCTCCACTGTGCCTGCCTGCCTGTGTTGTGAGCGTTGCCAACCTGCTTGCTGATTGACAATGCCGGCCATTAAAGGAAAACGACTCTGAAATGGCAAGTCGTTACCCTCACGAGTGTGAGTCAAGTGCAAGACGGTGTGAATTGCTTTTGGACGAGTAAGAGTCAAGTGCGAGTCCCATGGGTTGCGAGTCCGAGTCAGGGGAAAAAAGTGGCTCAGTCGCTCTTGCGAGCCGAGTCATTTGAGTCGAGTCCCCGTCCCTGGTGTTATTAAAACTGTCACATTGCTGCTGAACACACTCCTGTTCCCAGAAGTTACACCAGTATTTTCCAGAGTTACCCAAAGTATTCATCCTATTTTCCCCATCCACATCATGTCATTTGGGAGCATTCTGGTTGTTTTCCTTAGCATATCACACAAATAAAAAGTTGACATCTCTTGTACACACCCCTCCCCCACTTTTTCTGAGACTATAGGATCTTTGTTTTCTGTTAATCTCTAGCATTTTGTTCAGACTTCTTAAAGGCGTGGATTTCTCTCACTTTGAGGCATTTTGCCATGAAGTAACTTACTCAGGTGTATGAATGTATTTCTTCACAATGTGCACTTTCTTGGGGCACACCCAAAAAGGGTGGCAGGCATGTCTCTGTAGTTTATCATATGAAGTCAGCAGCCAAGGATTTGTTTAAGCATGCAAGTGTGCATAGATGAGAAACCCAGCCAAGTTTGTTCTCTACCAAGTTGTTTGTTTCTGAGTCACGGAAATGGGATTGGAGTTCATTTAACTATCTGTAGAATTACTATCCTAGATTGAAGATGGTGTTTCAATGAGCAATGCAAAGAACTAGTGCACCCACAAGAGGGCGAAATGGAGCTGGGTCTTTGTGGCTGAAGCTCAAAGGACTTGTTCTGATGGACATGTTAATCTAATCAACTGTCTTGCATTTAACTCATTTTTTAAAGCATGCTGGTTTCTCGGTGCTTGTGATATTAAAGAAATAGGTTCCCTAGACTAAATGCAATGGGGGGGGGGGGAAGGTTGGACTGAAAACTTGTCTCCGGCTTATCAAACAAAGCTCCTCAATCAGATCACAGTATCTGTCCAAATTAACTTTCTCCCAAGACTAAACACTGTGAATTGTGTTTGCATGTGTTGGTGGTGATATAGGGGGAATCTACATGCATGGTGAAAGTTGTGAGATTTGGCATCTGTGGGACCGAAGTGTTGCCTGATACAATTTTCCAGATAACCTGTATTTGCTACAGCTGTCAGTTTCACTGAGGAGCTGCTCCAATTTGCCTGAGCAGCTTCTGTACTCCAGGCTGGTGAGCCCCCCCCCCCAGCTGGAAATGAGACCAGCACTTCATGTGTGATTATCTTGTTAAAGGTTTGTTCCAAGGATGAGTGAGTAAAATCTCAGTGTTGCAGATGGTAGGACTGGAGCTGAGAGGGAATGGGTTGACCAAGGTCAACTAGTGAGTACATTCTTAGATTCTCACGACGTGTCCAAACTTTAGAATTAAAAACAAGCATTCTGCCGGGAAACTCCGTCATCTAATATCATTTTATTATTACAATCGGTTGGTTAAAACTTTACGTTTCGCCTGCAACTAGAATCAACTAGTGAGTTCATGGTAGATGTGGGATTTGTATTTCTGTTCCTTGGCCACTACTCTACACCAGCCTTTTATAAATTTTTGTTTTTCTGCTTAGCTTGACAGATGAAATTTTCATGTTTTTTCCTTCTTCTCCCATGAAGGCCTACTATTTCTGTTCCTTGGCCACTACTCTACACCAGCCTTTTATAAATTTTTGTTTTTCTGCTTAGCTTGACAGATGAAATTTTCATGTTTTTTCCTTCTTCTCCCATGAAGGCCTACTATCTAAATTTGTATCCAGAGTTACCCTTCCATTTGCGTAAGGGTGCTAATGCATGAGGAACTGATAGTATGAGGTTCTTACACACACAAATCTGAACGGAATCCTGACTTGATGCTGTGCCTGCCCAATATGTTGCATGGGATAATCTGCATAAAATTGTCGGTACCTCATTGTTTCAAATACAACAATTACTTCTGTATGCTCTGGTACACCTGCATGTAGAATACCACAGAATACCTTATTTCTGCATGGACTCTTTAGGACACAACCCTTTTTGTGTTGTTTAACTTGAGAAAAATCTAACACAAAATAGACGCTGACAGATGTTTAAAGTTCTATTCAACCCCTGCTAACTGGGCAAGAGGCACTTTTTCAATTGTTGCTCCTCTTATATTTAGCAGAGGGAGAGTAACTGCCCCCCTTTCACCCCAGCACAGTCTCTTTTCTGGTGGCTATTTGCTGGTGGTGTTCTGCATCTTTTTTAGATTGTGAGCCCTTTGGGGACAGGGAGCCGTTTTAATCATTTGATTTTTGTCTGTAAACCGCTTTGTGAACTTTTTGTTGAAAAGCGGTATATAAATACTGTAAATAATAATAAATATTCACCAATTTCCAGGCAAGAAAACTACGCTGGAAAGATCCTAATTTGCATGTACTTTTGAAAACTCAGACTATGGTTTAAGATCTAAACAGTGCAAACCATGTTTTGGTGTGATGTCTGAATTGACTGCGCAATCCTGTGCAAAAAAACTGCCTGCGGAGTGCACACTCTGCAGGCGCCATGTGTCGTAAATGTGCCATAAAGTGTGTTTTCGACATCCGAAGAGTAAAGGCCACCGGTGCGGAGACTGGCAACCCTTACTCCACCTCCACCCGGATCCGGCACCCACTGGTGCAGGTACGTCCTGCACCGGTAGGTGCAGGGGAGGTTGGAGAGCAGGCCGGGCGGCGAGGGACAGCGGCAGCTGGCTGGGCCGGGAGGGGGTGGGAATATCGGCGTCGAGCTCTGCAAATATCCCGCACCCAGCCTGGCCCTGGCTGCCCTCACCCCGCCGCCCTGGATGTACACCGGATCCAGAGCCGACGTACATCAGAGGAGGCCCATTGGGACTGGGCAGCCCTACACCCAGGGAAGGGGATGAATGTGCCCTTCTCCTCCGAGGTGTTCCTGGGCCACACCAATGCGACCCGGAAAGGATGCTGGATACTACACCGGGCCTTTTAGACCACGTATCATTATGCAGGATCAGGCTGCCCGTTGCATAATTATTTGCAACTATATAACTGCTTCCCTCATTTTTTTGTTGTTGTATGTATAACTGTCTTTACCTGAACCTGTTTGCTTTAACTTTTGTTACAATCACAGCTAGAGGTTTCCTAGCCGTAGACAAATCATAATTAGTGATGTAATATATAATAATAGTTTGAGCTTTCCATTTGCCACCCTACAAGGGTGAGGCTGCCTGTTTTTCCTGTGAACCTACATATGTTGGTAGAATTTCATTCTGTTCCCAGACACACCTTTTAATTAATGTTCATTAAAAAAATCATAGTTTTAAGAAGAAAATGTAGCTGTTTGATTCCCCCCCCCTTACCACAAATATTTTGCGGATCTTACATTAGACAGAGGGGGTAACACATTCTGTGGTTTGAATTATAATAGAGGGGAGATAGTCCACATCTCTTAGGTTCATACCATTTTAAGAAATCTTTTAGTGTTGCTGAGTGTGTTTTTCTTAAGAACAATTTTTTCACTAGATGGCAGTATGGATATTTAAAGATTGTCTCAAAAAATAAGATAGAAAACTGGCGGCTGCTTGAAAGGTACTTGTACCTGAAGCAGGTTCTGAAGAATTGCTTTCTAACTGTTGGAATTTTCAGGGCATACTTAGGACCAATTCACATGTTACAAAGATTAGAATCTAAAGTGAAATCGGTATGTTGAGCGTAAAAAGATTGCACATGTGAGTTTTAATGCCGTGTATGTGGTGCTGGCTATTAACAGTTGACTGTGGGTCTTCTGCATGTTCAGCTTGAGCTAAAACCTGTGACTTATGTTCAGCTTTCACATTAATTGTTGCATTAATTGTTGCATAGAATTTGCCCTAATTCATTGATTTTATTCATTTAAGCTTCATGACCACTTTAAAAGCAGAATAGAAGTTTAGCTTGCTCACCGAAAAAGGTCCCATCCCAGTTTGTGTCTGTTTTCCTCTTGTGGCTTGTTGGGATTTATTTCATGATGTGTAGACTGATGAACCAATTAAAACCAGTAAGAACAAGAAGAAAAAGCTAGTGTTTCTTGGACCAGTTCAGGATTCTGTTTTTTGACATGCTTGTGGACAAAAGTATCTTGCTTCAACATTCTGTCTGCTTTCACATTGTTCTTGTTACTCCCAAGTAAACAGTGAGGCTGACTTTACTGACAGCACATGCATTGAATTCTGTTCTAAGTAGAGCAAGTCCCACCATTCAGTGGCGGAAACTCCAGGAAAGTGTGGATAGGATTCCAGTCTGTGTGGCATGCCTCAGTTTTTTAGCATACAGTACCTTTAAAAAAATATTATTTAAGTATTGAATATATATTGCTATATAGCAAAGCACTACTATTTCTCAAAGCAGACTATTTCCTCTGATCGTACATTCACTTTTGACAAATTATCAAGTCTCTTAGCTTCTAAGGTTAACTTTATTATCCAGTCTCTGTAAAATACTGAATTTGGTTTGATTTTCTGATTCAACCTCTGAAACTAATGTATTGTAGTATGCTTCTGGGTATTGGATAGAAAGCTGGATTATGTTCCCTCCTACCTGGATTGTGTGGGCTCAACCGTTTTACGAACTTGTCATAGGTTGTTTTTCTTAAGCTCTTCTAGATTCTTATGTAGAACTGGAAACGATAGCTGATAACATTAGTTTTCTCAGCTTTGTGTATCATGACCTAAAACTGGGCTAGTGCAAGAAATTGTCATGAAAATGCAGGGTTTTGCATCCTTCCTCCAGCCTCATGTGAAAGACTATCTTTAAAAGCTTATGGAGATGTGTGCTATCAGATTAGTTGAATTGGGACTGAAGTTTGCTGATTTGTTAATTGATCCTCATACTTATTGGTCAGTGGACCACACTGGGGGGAAAAAGCTAATTTGCATTTCCTATGTAAAGTAGCTTGGGTGGTAGCAATTTTTAAGTGAACAATATATTGTTCTCTTACATGGAAGAGGGCTGATCTGTCATTCTTTACCAAAACCAAAATGTTAAGGACCCATGAAACTTAAATGGGCTATTGCTTAAAGACCTATGAATGTTGAATGGGCTATTGTTTAAGGACCCATGAATCTTGTTAGAACTATTAATAGTAAGGCATGTATCCAAGAATCTCAACAGCCAGAAAGTGAACGCACATGCCCAGTACTGCTGTTGTCGCTTGGTTATGCAGCTGCAACCTGAATTCCTCTTGCATGTTGTAGCTTGTAGAACCTGGAGAGTATATGGAGGTTTCTTTGCAAAACAGCTTGTCACTCAACAACAAACCCTAGGCATTCATTCCAAATTGAAAAAATTACAAACTGAAATAAGATGTTTATAAAGTTGTACATAATTAGTTGTTATGGAGCTTGGAAGGCGGGGTGGGGAATTTAACTAAAGAAACTTTTTTTTTATAATCCTTAAAAATGAAAGTGTATTAAGTCAGGTGTTAGTGACTAATTTGAGTTTGAATGCTTGTGGAGAATGTTACTTTTGACCCAATCCAATTGAAAGCCAGTGCTGGCAGAACACATGTTCCGCTGGCAATGCATCGTAAAGCACTCTGCTATAGCGCAGGGAGCCGGTGTGTCAGCAGGAAGGCCAAAGCCTTCCCACATGCGCCAGCAGAGCGACAGAGTTCCACCGGAGCAGGTGAGCCTAGGGTGGGGAGAGGGCGGAAGGGGCAGGAGATGGGGCGTGGGTGGTGGGCAGAGCTGGACCAGGAGGGGGTGCGATCATCAGTGGCGGCGGTGCATGCTGAATCCTGGGCCCCTTCTCCATCTGCACAGATCAATGCAGACTTGTGCCAGTGATATTGTTGGCACAGGTCTGAGTTGACCCGTTGCAGCTTCTGGAGCTTACCCTGGACAAGGGGACAAATGTCCCCTTACTCCGAGGAGACCTCCAGCAGCCAAAAATCCCCTGCGGGATGCAGCGTAGCCCGTGCTGGTGCCGCTGCATCACCATGTGGGGATTTAGGTTGGATTGGGCTGTTAGTCTTAAATTGAGACCCTCTGAGCAGCTTCCATGGCACTGACGTACTGTAAATGGCATCTTGTTGTGGCACAGCAATGGGAATTTGTGGTATACTTGGAACAGGAGCTAGATGATTTGTTGGGTCTGGCTGTGGCATATGTCCAGCCTGCCTCTCTAGCGTAGCACTGTTGCCTGCTCCTTGTATTTCAGTGAACTAGAAAGATATCTCTCTGAGGTACAGGGGCTGCATGTGTGTATCTTGCACACCCATCTTTAATTAACTTATTCAACCTGCACATACAATACATGTTTGACTAGGGGGGAAAATGAAAAAAAAACAACAAAAACGTTCATGCTGGCTAACCTTGAATAAGCTTTCGCGAAAACCAGAAGCGCCCAAAGATCACTGTTCTGCAGCGATCCAAAGATCGGGGAGGCCTGCAGAGGGTTGCGCAGGCCTCCCCGAAGCTCCCCAAAGCCCTGGTAAGTGCCACAACGGCGGTTTTGGGGCGATAGTTTGCTGCCGCCGCTGGCTCCCCCCCTCTCAAACACTCTCCCCGCCTTGCAGGGAGAACTTTGAGAAACGCTGCCCTAAGGTGAACCCAAGTACTATTGTGCAAATGCTCCAATTTTCAGCTTGCGCTGAATCAGAACCTGCTTCTGAAGTCCTCCCAATGTTAGGAGCTTGTTTGGATACTACTTTTGAGAGAATGGTTCAAAGTCCTGTGTATGTGTATGGACTTCATACTGGTGGTTTTGATACTAGCCGGCGAGGCATGGTTGGCATGGAGTAGAATAGTTGAACTTTCTCTTATGCTTGCACAGACCAAGGATAAAGGCATGAATGCTAGGTTTCTGCTACGTCCTGTACTCTTCCAGAATTGAAACCAAATCCACTGCATTGAGACAAAATTATGTTACCATTGGGGTTTAGACATGGGCCTGAAGCAGAAAAACATTTCTTGTCTTTGTTGCAAATGTCTTCCTATGAGGTATATTGAGATTCAACTTTAGTAAATTTTTGCTGTGCCTGAGTAACTGTACACAACGATCGTACCTTTCTCTGCTTTCGCTTCCCTCCTCTTCCTCTATCCCCTTTATTGTGAGCCTTTGGATCAGGGACCCAATTACTCTGTGCACATTTAGAGAGAGAAGAGCGATTCCACGGTGCTTTACACAATCCTAGGAAGCTGTCTCCCATTGAATCATACCATTTCCCCATCTCGCTCAGCATTATCTACACTTGACTGGCAGTGGCTCTCCAGGGTTTCAGGCAGGAATCCTAGCCCTTCCTAGAGATACCAGGGATTACAGCTAGGATCTTCTGTGTGCAAAGTACATGCCCTACCACTGACCTGCAGTCCCATACCCAAAGCAGTTTATACTTGATTTTGAAGCTAAAAGCATCTTTTAGGGGTTATATTTTGGAGTAATTTAGGTAATAGAAGATGTGGGTATAGCACTAATTCTGAGCAGCTGAAGTCTATTATTTTTTTTTCTCTTTCAAACATAGCAGTTTCCTGATACAGTTGCTTATCAGCTGATAGGTGTTTGGTGTTTGCATTTCCACACTTAATCCGCAGGAAATTTGGGTGTGTTTACATCCGGAACTTGCCTGATTGAGACTAGGCACAGCGTCTGAGTGAAATGTTTTTGGCATTATTATCTGGGCTTTTGGAGTTGGTATGTTCCTGCTTTTTGAGAGGGAGAAAGGACTTGTCAAATAGAAGTATGTTTGCTTCAAGAAAATAGATTACATAGAAATTTAGAAATTTTTACTGTTATAATTTATAGTTTAATGATTTTTTAAATTTTTGTTTTGTAGCTTTTAATATTTATTGTAAAAATAATTTTTGTATGTATTCTGATATTTGTTAGCTGCCTTGAGGGAAAAGGCAGGATACAAATCCAATCAATAAATATTTAGTGCTGTTTTAGGATTGGAAAAGAACATTTCATTCCCAGAAATTATCCATGTTAGCTTAAAGCGGCAAAAAAAAGATAAAACTTGTGCTACATAAGAGATTTGTTTCTAATCTATTCTAATACAGTATAAGCTTTCATCATAAGAAAAAGCCTGTTTCATTGCATTTAGTCAATACACATACACAGGTGGAAGTGTAATGGAGAAAAAAATGGAAATATAGTATATGATTCAATCAATAGTGGCACTAGAGAAATGAGTTCTGTTCAGCAATACAGATTTTATAAGTTTGTTAGTTGGTAGCAAAATTTGCTCACTTGTAAAAGGTGAACTATGGGCACAAAGTGCCCACTCGCCGCCCAAAGGCTGACCGAAAATGTTATTTATTTATTCGTGGCCATGAAAATGGCTATTTTGCTGCCGCCATCCATCTTGCCACCGCCGCCCTTGCCACTGTCATCCCCCCGCCGTCATCCTTGCTGCTGCCATCTTCTTCTTGCTGCCGTCCTTTTCATTGTCGTCGCCTGGCCGGATGCATCTGAGCTGGCCAGGACTCCTGCCGCCACCGCTTGCAAAAAGGTACCTGCAAAGGGTACCTTTTTTCCAGCGGCACCATCTTGGATCTCACGAGATCCAAGATGGTGCTGCCCAAATCTTGTGAGAGCACATGAGGCTGCCTCATGCCCTCATGAGATTTGGGCGCCACCATCTTGGATTTCGTGAGATTTTGTGAGATCCAAGATGGCGCCGCCGGAGAAAAGACACCTTTTGCAGGTAACTTCGGTGGCGGCAGTGGAGCCTGGAAAGCCCAGGACTGATCCGGGACCGGAGCCCGGTAAGCCTAGCAATAGCCATCATGACTAGTAGAAAGTGACAGACCTGTCCTCCATGAATTTGTCCCTTTTTAAAGCCATTCAAGCTAGTGGCAACGAATGCCACAGACGGTTCAAAGAAGTATCTCCTTTTATCCATCCTAAATCTCCTTGTTCTAGTGTTGTAAGAATGGTAGGAAAAACTTCTCTGTCCACACTCTGCCTAATTTTATGTCTCAATCACGCCTCTCCCCTAAGTGTGGTGGTCCGTCTCTCTGATAATTTTGGTTAACCTTTGATGTGCCTTTTCCAGCTCTGCAATATTCCTTTTGAGGTGTGGCGACCAGAACTATACACAGTATTCCAAATATACCGTATTTTTCGCTCCATAAGACGCACTCCCCCCCCAAACAGTAGGGGGGGAAAAGCCTGCGTCTTATGGAGCGAATAATAAAAAAGTAAAGAAAAAAAATACCGGGGCTTCAGGGAGGCCTGCAGAGGCTCGTGCAGGCCTCCCCGATCTTCATTTCGGCAAAAAACGGCCATTTTCGGCCACTTCCGGTTTTCGTCAAAACCGGAAATGGCCGGTTTTTGACAAAATGAAGATCGGGGAGGCCTGCATGAGCCTCTGCAGGCCTCCCTGAAGCCCTGGTGAGTGTATTTTGCTTACATTTTTTATTTTTATTTTTATTTTTATTTTTATTAAAAAAAAAACCTTTCCCCCCCTATTTTTTGCACAGGTTTCCTTACCATATGGTTCTGCATTGGTTTCAGCATAGACTCAACGTATTCTATTACAGTGAGATTAGTGTAGATTAAACACTACTGAGAAAAAAACCCTAATAAGACACTATTTTGATGCTGTCAATAGGTGCAAATGCAGATTATTTTGAAATCTAAAATTAATGAAATGCTTAACTTTATTATTGCTAAAGTTCTGAGAAAATTGTGAGTAGACCCGTTTTTACTGATCTAGATACATATATTGAAGTGCAGGGCTTCTGAATTGTTAAAACTTTTTACCGTAATTTTTAATGTATATATATTTTAATGTTTTGTAAGCAAGCAGGTAAGCGGCCGGAAAACTTGTTTAATGAAGACATTTTTTAATTTCCCCTATTTTTCACTCCATAATATGCATGCGTCTAATGGTCCAGTGCGTCTTATGGAGCAAAAAATACGGTAAGCTGTGCTATAGTTTTGTAATTAATGATGATAGCAATTAGTATGAGCACATTTGAGCAATGCTAATCCTACTGGGAATTGATGAGTGAATAGGCATAGGTTTGATCATGTTTTGTATGAAGGTACGTTGTCAAGAAGCAATTTATCATCAAGTTCGGTGCCACTTTGTCTTGTGTTGCAAAACCCAATTATAACTCGGCAATAGACTTTCTTTGGAGGGGTGGCCTTGTCGGTCCTTAAGTGTTCCCTGTCTGGGGTCAGTGTATCCACCCTCCAGTATGTTGGTTCTTTCAAAGTACATCTGGTAACAAGTCAGACCAATCAGAAGTTGCAAATACTGTATATACAGGATTATAGTTGCAGTGTAAATGGGGTATAAAATTTACATAATTGTATGACTCTGTATTATAATTAATGGTAGGAGAATGAAGTAAACTTCTGGTGATGACAGCCTCAGAGAGGGATATTAGTAAATTAACTTAACAAAGGTTATTTAATGACCTGACTTGAATTAAAAATCCAAATCAACTCATTAAATAACCTTGAGAAGCACCCTTTGGTGTTGGTCTTAAAGCTCAGGCAGGTTCAAATTTAGAAATGAAAGTTTATCAAGTTGATTTTTCTTGTCCAGTTATGCCTGTATTTTGGGCTGAACTCCTTGTGGTCTTCCATTTGGTGTTTTGTCAGCTTAGGTGGAGTCTCCCTTTTTCTACTCTTGCTCCTTTAAACTAGGTGTGGTGACATGTCAAACTACGTTCTTCTTTGGGTGGGAGCTGTGTTTGTCTTCTAGAAGTGGATTAAAGTTCTTCTACTTTTAACAAACTGTTTGACATGTCCTCAGACTCTTGGCCTTCATGTTAGGAGTCTACTTTTTCTATCACAAATCCAGAATGTAATTGCTGTCTTAAAGATCTCTATCTTAAAGATCTCAATAGTGTATATCTGAAATGCTTGTTCAAGCAATACTTTCCCTCCTGATTACATTTTTTAAAAAGTGTTTTGGATATGAAAAGACCTCCTTTGAGAGTTTTGCACTTGTTTTGTTGTTGTTGTTCAGTCGTTAAGTCGTGTCCGACCCTTCGTGATCCCATGAACCATATCCCGCCAGGCCTTCCTGTCCTCCACTATCTTCCTGAGTTTGCTCATTTTCATGTTTGTTGCATCGGTGATGCTGTCTAACCATCTCATCCTTTGCCTTCCCCTTCTCCTTTTGCCTTCAATTTTTCTCAGCATCAGAGTCTTCTCCAGAGAGTCCTCTCTTCGCATTAGGTGGCCAAATATTTGAGTTTCAGCCTTAGTATCTGTCCTTCCAGGGAACAGTCAGGGTTGATTTCATTTAGGATTGACTGATTTGATCTCCTAGCAGTCCAAGGGACTCTCAGGAGTCTTCTCCAGCACCACAGTTCAAAAGCATCTATTCTTCGGCGCTCAGCCTTCCTTATGGTCCAACTCTCGCAACCATACATTGCTACTGGGAACACCATCGCCCTGACTATGCGAACTTTTGTTGGCATGGTGATATCTCTGCTTTTTATTATGCTGTCTAAGTTTGCCATAGCTTTCCTTCCAAGGAGTAAGCGTCTTTTAATTTCATGGCTGCTGTCTCCGTCTGCAGTGATCTTGGAGCCCAGAAAAGTAAAATCTGTTACTGCTTCCATTTCTGCCCCTTCTATTTGCCAGGAATTGATGGACCCAGATGCCATGATCTTGGTTTTATTAATGTTGAGTTTCAAGCCAACTTTTGCACTCTCCTCTTTCACCCTCATCAAGAGGCTCTTTAGTTCTTCTTCACTTTCTGCCATTAGGGTGGTATCGTCTGCATATCTGAGGTTGTTGATATTTCTCCCGGCAATCTTGATTCCAGCTTGCGATTCATTCAGCCCTGCATTTCTCATAATGTACTCTGCATATAAGTTAAATAGGCAGGGTGACAATATACAGCCTTGCTGTACTCCCTTCCCAATTTTGAACCAGTCGGTTGTTCCATGGCCGGTCCGAACTGTTGCTTCTTGACCCGCATACAGGTTTCTCAGGAGACAGGTAAGGTGGTCTGGTACCCCCATCTCTTTAAGAATTTGCCACAGTTTGTTGTGATCCACACAATCAAAGGCTTTTGCATAGTCAATGAAGCAGAAGTAGGTGTTTTTTTGGAACTCTCGGGCTTTCTCCATGATCCAGCGCATGTTGGCAATTTGATCTCTAGTTCCTCTGCCTCTTCGAAACCCAGCTTGTACGTCCGGTAGTTCTCGGTCCACGTACTGCTGAAGCCTAGCTTGTAGGATTTTGAGCATAACCTTGCTAGCATGTGAAATGAGTGCAATTGTGCGATAGTTTGAGCACTCTTTGGCACTGCCTTTCTTTGGAATTGGAACGTAAACTGACCTTTTCCAATCCTTTGGCCACTGCTGAGTTTTCCAAATTTGTTGGCATATCGAGTGCAGCACTTTCACAGCATCATCATTTAGGATTTTAAGTAGCTCAGCTGGGATATTATCATCTCCACTAGCTTTGTTGTTAGTGATGCTACCTAAGGCACACTTGACTTCACTCTCTAGGATGTCCGGCTCTGGGTCAGTGACCACACCAGTGTGGTCATCAGGAACATTAAGATCTTTCTTGTATAATTCTTCTGTGTATTCTTGCCATCTCTTCTTAATCTCTTCTGCTTCTGTTAGGTCTCTGCCTTTTTTGTCCTTTATCACTTGTTTACACTTGTTGCACTTGTTTGCACTTGTTTACAGTTCTATAATTGTAAACTGGGGCAGAGGGGTCAGGCTCAGTCAGGAGAGCTGCCGTCTTGCAAAGCCCGAAGATTGGCAAATGGCAAGTTCGAGACACGCTGCTGACAAAAAGCTGTGAAAAGCCTCCGTGAGGAGAGGTAAGAGCTCCCAGCTACGTCGGTCGAGTGTGGGAGGTGCCAGCCAGCAGAAAAGCCAGGCTGCAAAAGGAGACCACCTGGAATGTAGCTGTTCATGAAAGATTGGACATTTATATATTGTAAGACCTCTCATTAGGGGGGTTAGAAAAGCCTGCCCGTGTACACCACCTTGAATTAAAGTCGGAGGAGAAATCCAATGACCAAGAAAGGCGGTATATAAATACTGTATATTTTATTATTGTTATTATTGTTGTTGTTGTTATTATTATGCATTTAATTTTTAATAAAAAAATTGAAATAGGTTACAAAACTAGAGAGAACTGAAACATATCTAATGATTAAAAGAATAAGGTTATAGAATGGAAAGCTCTGTGTGTGTGTGTGTGTGTGTGTGTGTGTGTGTGTGTGTGTGTGTGTGTGTGTGTGTGTGTCTGTCTTTTGACATTAAGTAACTTGAAAGAAGTTTTATCAACATTTGCCAGAACTTGTCAGCAAATTTATAATAGAGGTTTCCTAATCTCATCAATGAAATACAAAACACTGCTTTCAAAAGCAAGGAATGAAACTTCTCATGCCTGGGAGACATATTCCCAATTCCTAGTCACCTGAATGTTCTAGCCCTGAAACTGACTTGTTACATCTCAACTGGCGTATAGGAAATTGAATTGTAAATGGTACTTTTTCTAAGGAACTCAGTGCAGTTCCCTCACACGTATGCTTTCTTGGCAGTGTTTAAAAACAACTCTGTCACGTATGCCATATTACAAAGTGTTGAGGCAGAGAGATCATTTCTTGCCCAAGACCTCCCAGTAACTTCATGACTGAGTTATTTGAATAGACTTCCCAGCTTGTAGCTTGTTTATTTAACCCCTGCTACAGTATACAGAGTCCTGTGACACACTTATTATGGCATAAGCTTGTATGGGCTAGAGCAGGGGTGGCCAACCTTCCACCATTAGGGCCTCTGCGTTCTTAAGAGTTGTGCAGAAGGCAGAATCTGGGCAGCTGCAATTGCTGATGGAGCTGCTAAAACAGCTGCACTTGCTGAAATGCCCTCACCTATACACCTATTAAAGGGCCAGGAGCATTCATGTTGAAAGGTTGGCCACCCCTGGGCTAGAGCCTACTGGTCTAGGAGGTAGTTTTTGCTTTTGTATACTTGGATGTAAACCCCTGCTAACTGGCCAAGAGGCACTTTTTCAATTGGTGCTCCTCTTCTATTTAGCAGGGGGAGAGTAACTGCCCCCCCTTTCTCCCCAGCACAGTGTCTTTCTGGTGGCTGTTTGCTGGTGTTCCTCTCCATCTTTTTTATATTGTGAGCCCTTTTGGGACAGGGAGCCATTTAATCATTTGATTTTGTCTTTAAACTGCTTTGTGAACTTCTTGTTGAAAAGCGGGATATAAATACCGTTAATAATAATTAATAATTTTGAATCCCTTTCTAGAATGTTTACGTAAATCGGTATGCCCGCCTTATTCCCTTGGACTTTTTCATCTGCTTTGGTGAGAGATAAAATGGGAAGGGAATAAATTGTGCTGTGGGAAAGCTATAACCTTCCTCCTGGTGAGGAGAGATCCTTTTCCTGGTCCCTTGCCCAGTTACTTCAAGGGAGAAGTACAGTCATGCAGACTGAATAAAGAGATCTGTGCTTTTGTAACATGAGCAGCCTACCGCTAGTCCTTTTGTCTGTCCACATATGTGGTAGTATGGGCAAAGGATGGGGTCTAGTTGAGTGAGACTGGCGTAAGGAGGCAGGAGCTGCATGTCAAAGGGAGTAGCATGCCAAGAAGAGTAACTGAGGAAAGGAAAGGAAGATGGAGAAGCTGGTGCTGGGGTTTTCTTGCCCACTTAGGTTAAAGCAAATCTTCATGTTAATTGTACTCACAGCCCAATCCAGCGCAAGTTGCACTGGCCGGCCTCAATGGGTGGCCGCTGCACCTTGCGCAGGATGTGGCCTGCGCCGGTGGGGCCGGGGTTCACCTCGGGCAAGGGGACATTCGTCCCCTTTCCCCCGTTGTAAGCCCTGGTGACCCCAATCGACCCCCTCACTGGTGCACAATTGGGGACGCCCTGTAAAGCCAGCCAGGCCTGGGAAGGTGTTTCAATATCGGCGCAGTGTGGTACCGATATCCCCGCCCCCTTCCACGCGTGGCCGGCAAATGCCCCCTCCCCTGCCACGCCGGCCCTCCCTCCCACCGCAGGACTTAACTGTGTCCGGCATCCAGGATGGCGTCCAGCGGCAGTGTGAGCAGTGCCGGCCTTGGTGCCACTTACACCCAAGGCACCGCAAAAGTGCATTACAGCACTTGTTTGTGACACCCAAGGCTGGTGGAGCACGCGCTCCACTGACCTTTTTCTGGATTGCGCAGTAAGACTCTACAGTTGATTTAAAATACAGACCTCCCCGCATCCGCTATCAATGGATTCATTTATCTGTGGGTTGTGGGGGCTCCCGCATGCACATGTGACCCCCCCAGGCTCTTACTCTTTTTTTCCAGCAAGCTCCGTTTCTTCCTTAGATAATCAGCCTCCGGCTGCTTATTACAGGCAAGTAGAACGACACTAAGTCCTAGAGGGGCTCTGCAAGGTTAACAGAAACCTTGCAGAGCCCCTCTAGGACCTAGTCTCATTCCATATAAGCAGCTGGAGGCTTCTTATCCTGTTTGTTGAAGGAAGAAATGAAGCTTGCTGAAAGAAAAGTAAGAGCCAGAGGGAGGTCATGCCCGTGCACACGGGGGGGGGGGGGCTCAGAAAACCACGGAAGGGGTTTTCACATATCTGCGGGGGGAGCCTGGAACGTATCCCCCAAGGATACGGCCCCCCCTGTATCAAACAAATTCTGAATTTTTCAAATCAACATTTACGTTTTATTTAAGAAGGGAAGGCTTTGTAGTGCTTCCTCAGCTTACGGCCTTCATCCTCCCAAGCCCAGTGTTGCTTTAAAACTGGTTCCTCCCTGGAAGCACTGTACTACTGGACTGCATCTGATGGCACTTTTTATTATTTTATATTGCATAAGAATATACCGCTTCAACAAAAAAGTTCCCAAAGCAATTTACGTGACTATGTAAATGGTTCCCTGTCCCATAAGGGCTCACAGTCTGAAAAGAAATGTCCGCAAACAGCCACTGGAACTGATGCGTTATGGTTCCGTGTGCATTCTGACCATTTTTGATAGGCATCCTGATTGTGTGTTTGAAAAGGCATACCTTGATCACACTACTGCTTTGATTGTTCAGTACTGAGAAATAAAGTGTTCAGTAACATGTGACTTTTAACTTTTTACAGAATCTGTGTGGCAGGGGGTTGTCAGACAACCATTGTCTTACTGGTCTGTTCTGTAAAACAAAATTCTAGCTGGCAACCAATGTCATGTAATGAAATTAATACATTTCAGAGCTCCCCCCCCCTCCCCGGTCATGCCCTGAGGGGTAGCATTTTAGAAATACAATGTTGGCAACTAGTCTGGAAACACATATTTGTATAGTAATGCAATGTACCAGAAGCTTGAGTTCCTCCTGATAAGGCTGTAGACTCACAGTACAGCATGGGGTAACGAGAGGCTGTCCATGTATAGTTTAGAAGAGGGAATCTGATAGACAGCTGATTCTGCCTCTGGGCTGTGAGCCCAGAAGTGGAATCGGCCACTCATGATCACTTAGAAGTAAATCTCAACCCAGAACTGGGGAGAGAAGGGGCTTCCTATGGCTTAACCTCTTTACTCGTGTACCGCCCAATAAAAAACGAGGGAATGTTTGGATTAAAACTGGGCCACACATTGAAATGAATGTCAATTAACAATACATTGTAAACCCTACAGCAGGATCTATCTCTAGACACACTTTCCTCCTTAGTGCAGGCACCTACCTTGGAGTACATAGTATGCTACTGTCTACAGGTATTCCTCTTTTACAGTGTTCAAAGTTGGTGTTCCCACCCTGACTCAAAGCTGTAGAGATCCATCTGCTAATGATTCCAGCTTCTCAATGCCAGTCCCCATGGGGGTTGAGGAAGCTGAATTGCACTGCCAGGAACAACTGAAGACCACAGTTTGTATGCTTTGGGGTGTAGTTAAAATTGTGCCTTGGATAAGTGTGTTTCTGGATGAGATAGGAGATGTCATTCACTCACGGCCCAATCCTATTCCCCCTCCCTGCTGCTGGAACTAGAGTTCTGGTGGTGGGGTTTGCGTTAGGGGCATTGTAAACAGCCTTACAGAAGCACATAGAGCTGTGTGCTTCCGTCCTGCCACTGGAGAGGCCATGGAGGCATCATGCATGGCATTGGGATCCGGAGCAGTGGGGGCAGGGTGGGTGGAGAGGGGGGGAGGAATGGATTGGTTCCTGCGGCAATGGCATGTACCGGATCCTATCCCCTCTTTTTCAATGCCGCCCACCCCTTTCTTCTCAGACGTGCACCAGCTAATGAGCTGGTGCAGGTCCAAGGAGACCCATTGGTGGTCGAGGGGGCTAATGAAGGGGTAAGGGGAAATAATTTACATTTCCCTTCCCCTGTCTCTTGATTCTTCCCCCCCCCCCGGATACAGCACACGCCTTTTTGGTGCGGCTGCATCGATGGGGGGGAAGGATAGGATTGGACTCTTAAAGGGAATGACTTTCCTGTTGCAAAATTTTAAAGGCAGAGAAAAAAGGTTGGTTGTATAATTTATCAAAACTAGTGCTAAACCAGCACAAAACGCTCTAGACTTGTTGGTTGATATTACCTGTAATTTTGTCAGAAGTGTAGCAGAGATCAGATCTGTTTCCTAGTTTGACTATGGGATGGAAGTGCGTTATGCTTAATATGTCAGGGATGGCTCCAGGATAAAACTAGAGGGCTTTGCATGAAGAGCCAACACATAAAAGGTTGTACTTTACAGAGATTAAAATTGCAACTTGGGCTCAGTGAGAGGGTATATGTGCCCTGACAGAAGCGTCACTAGGGTTTGTGTCACCTGGTACAAGAGCTAACTGTGTCACCCCAGTGGTGGCACAAGGGTTAGTATCACCTGGTGCGGTAACTCATGGTGTCACCCCGTTAACTTTATTTTAATATATAACAATACAGTTCACCCAATCGGTAACCAACAAAAAACCAGTGGCCAACTTGAAGACACTCTCACAACTGGATAAGAGTTATAGTATTAGTTCTGATACATAGAACTTTTACAAATGAGAGCCGACTCATACCAACACCTCATTGACTCTTGGAACAGTCGGTCTCATTGGTCAGTTTTGAGTTAAGGAATCCACTCTTTGTTACATAAGGCAGTTGTGTTTTCTTTTTCTGGTTATTTGGCCATATCTTTTGATAGAATGCAGCTAATACAACACGGTTTGTTTCATTATATTCTGCATTAAATTACCTTTCCCATGATATATAACCTTATGGCATTATTCATAAATACAAATTTTTCACAATTTTGGTTGCTAGTGGTATCACCCCTCCCCGAGGGTATCACCAGGTGCGGTCTAGACCTCCCTAGTGACTCCACTGTGCCCTGACCTATATGAGACAAAGTACCGTGAAACTCAGAAAAATGAACAGTAAGGGGAGGAATAATAGTAGTAAGTAATTGCAATAACCGGCAGTCAGTCAGTTAATGGCATAAAAATAACCATAAGTGTGTGTGTTATGTTACATATAAGTCTGCAGATTCTGTGTATATATGTATTCGCATCTAGGAGTTTGAGGCATCATATAGCTATTAGTTAAAATCCTACATGTTGTAATGTAGACTAAACTTATTTGAACTTCACATTTTTAAAATGCATTATTCTGTTTAAGAGGTAGTCAAAATACAAATACTTCAGCCGCATGTTAAATAGCTTATTAATTTGAATGACAGGGAGATGGGGAATAGGTTAGCCTTCTGCTATCCAAACCTTAGCTTCTCATAAGGTAAATGAATTCTGAGCTCCTTATGAAAATAGCTCTTGTTAGTGTCTCCTAATAGGTCAGCTTACTTTAACTTCTCATCTTTTAGCTATACTTAGAAGAGGACTAGAGCTGTCCTTCTGAACATTCAACAACTTTATTTTGGTGTGTTATCCTGCTGTACCAACTCTCCTTCCTGAAAGTTTTGTTTTTTTAAAAAATATCACATTTCTATATGACGGGAATCGGTAAGTAACTAAGGCTGCAGTCCTGAACACACTTGGGAGTGTGTGTCTCCTAATACACCTGGGAGTAAGTCCTATTGAGCTCAATAGGACTTCTGAGTGGACATGCATAGGTTTGCATTCTTAATGAAGGCTGATCATGACTGAGTAATCTTAAAATCTGCATCAGTTATATGCAGAAAAATGTTGTGTTCATTAACTAAAGATTTAAGATTGTTCTTTTTAATGTCAAGGAAAAGACCATTCTAACTGTATATAGAGGACCTGAAGGTATTAAAAGGATCTTCTCCATTTGTTTTGTGTTTATTGATAAATTGATGAAGTACATGATTTAAAAAGGTGTGCTTAAGTTAATTGAGATACCAGCATGGCAGATGTGTATTTTAAGAAATATATCCCATGCATTTTGAAATATGAAAAGCATGGTTTCAGAAGAAAACTTATACATTTCGTATTATACATTTAAAATCTTTTTTAAACTTAACACTCCATATCAGTGAAAGGAGTTTATCCTTAGCAAATCGCTTTTTTGTTCATATCTTGCTTTTTTCTTCTAGTGTCTGTCAGTAGGCAGCCACTATTGAAGACTGTGGTGTTCCGACTTTATTGGGCTTCCATGAGACTAGTTGATTATTTCATAAAATATCTCTTTAAAAATGTTTCTTACATCTTTTACGATTCCCAGACATTTATCATTGGAATGTGAAGGTAGTTCTGTAAGAAGTCTGAAAAAACCTGAAAGGAAGGGGGGAAAAAACCCTTACAAAAGGTTCCATATTTGCTTTGTCCAGTCTCTGCAGACAGCCAGGCAAGTGACTAACTATAAGGGAGCTTTAATAGAGAAGTCGCAATATAATCAACAACAGTATTCATTTGTGATGGTTCAGCTGAAACTTCTCATAACTCAAGTGATGTGACAACAATTTTATTTTACAGGGGCAAATGAGCTGTTGACTAAATTGTTTAGATATAGGGTGAGAAGGCCTTTGTTCATGTTGAACAAGAAATGTGACTTCTAAAACTGGTTCAAGAAATGCAACCTAGGGTGAACTCTTCCATGTGCTGGAGTATGAAGTCTTTCCTGTCAAACAGGAATTTTTCCACATGGAAAATGCAAAAGTAATGAAATCTGGCAAATAGAGTACAAGGATAGTTGTTGTACATGCAGTAGTAGGGGTGGGCATAGTTTTTCCGAGGCTACTATGTATGTTGGCAGTGAAGTGAACTTGTGGGCCTGTTCAGACATGATTTCTACCCCTGGGATTCATAAAGGGTGTGTGGGTGTCATAAAGGAACAGCCTTGGTCTGTCGTGGGGGAGGGGAAAATTATTGATTGAATTCCTTAACTACTGTTACAAAGCACAAGTATAAAATTTGTGTTTTTTCCAGATATAGATGCTCCTTGAACTGAATTTATATTGCAAATTTTTGTAAACTTGTTGGAAAAATGTGTGCACTTAAAGTGTGTTTCTGAGATGGCTGGGTGGGGTTGGCTTTATAGACATGAACAAGGGAAGAACTGCATTTTATTTAAGTTTGAATTTGAGACAAACTTGCCTTGTATAGAAGGCTACCTATTTCATAGAAAATCAATAATTATTTTTCAAGACGTGTTTATTTCAGGCAGAGCTTGGTTGAGTGAGTTTTTGTTTAGGGAAAACCATATATGTCGAGTGCCTTTTTAGTGGAATAATTCACAAGGCAACAAGAATGCTTTACAGCCTCCGTTTCCTGAACTGCACCAAGGGGACATACATTTTAATACTTTTTTTACCTGACAAAGCTTGGGGAAAAAATTCAGACTCTGAAGGTTTAGTACCTATTGCACTGGTTGCTTTGTGTACTGGGTTCTTGGCAACGGTCCTTGGGTTTGGTTCAGTATTGCAGTGCAATTAAATCTGACCTTTAGAGCTGAACTTTGGTTAGGAATAGGTGTCTGATTATAGCTTGGAATGCACACTGAGATGCAGGGAGCTCTCTGAATAGCGTGTTAGCAAATGTCAGCATTGAGTTTGTAGCCTTGGCTCTTAAACAGTTTTCCTTCATGTAATTTGTTGAAATATTCCCTCTATGACTAAAAAGAAGACAGAACTCTTGAGATTCTGATATGTTTCATTTATGTCCTTCAGAGGCAAAGTGTTTAGCTCCAGATACAAATAACTTGAACAATGCTGCTTGTTGTGAACCAGAAATCTGCCTTTCACTCCTGCTTGTGAGTTGCTGGTGAGCCACTGTGGGAAATAGGATGCTGAACTAGATAGGTCTTTGGCCTGATCCAGCAGAAGTTTTCTTATGTTCTCACCTAACCTGCCTATTTCAGTCACATCTGATTTTATTTGCGTACAATTTTCATAAATATGGCTGATGCCAAATTGCATTTGATGAAACTATACTTTTTAAAATATACCCAACCTGAAACTTCTACCTTCATATGTAGAAAATTCCAACTTGGCACTTGAGAGGAAACCAAATATTACACAATTGTTACTCATATGATAACTTGAAAGGAATCCTTAATTTGAACTGCTTATTACTTCCCTTTGATCCTGATCCTCTAATAATTTTTGGATATCTTGTTTTCAAACTGAGCTCTGCAACTGTAAGAGCTAACCACTTTTTACAATGAAAGCTGGAATTTTCAGCAGACTAACAGTGTATGGCTATGGAAGTGCTTTGCAGGAACATGTAGCTTACAGTTTATTTAAAGCAAGTTGATAGGAATATGAAGGCCAATGACTTCTGAATTTCCCCTATTCCTTGTCTGAATTTTATTCTGGGAACAGTGGGGAAAACTGTCCAACCCTGGTGCTGTAGCTTTCAACACCCACCACTCTTGCTACAAATAGCTCTAATTAGATGTGCTGGATTCATGTAACTGATGATTTGAGCGTGCACCTATATTTCACATGCTGAAAATGTAATATTTGAGTCCTGAAACATGTTAAAACATGTACAATATGGGTTCATGCTGTAGTAGGTAATTCAATTGGCTGTGGCTCACTTTTGATGTACAGCATACCTGTGTGAACATTCATAGTCTCTTAACATAGTGGCTAGGTTTATGTGAAATGATGGTTTATGTTAACCATAGTTAAGAATTCACGCCATGGCTTGAGCTTCCAGATGTGTAACAGAGCTGCTTGTTTGCTTTCATTGCCCATCAGCTCAGGACTCGGCTTCATAAGCTTAGTGCACAAGCCTATTGAGATAGAGCAGTATCCTTAATTGTGGTTTATCAGTGGTGTGTGTATTCAAACGTAATGTAAAACTACAAACAGGTTTACAATCCAACTTCAAACTGTGGTTTCATATCCTGGTTTGTTGGCAGACTCTGGTTCAGATGTAATGTGAAACTGGCATGTTTAATGCCTGGAACCAGCCAATGTGTGAAGCAACTATTGAGTACAGGGGGGACCCTGTATCTGCAGATCCGCAATTCACATATGCCCAGATCGTGGGACCCCCGACTCCCCCCAATGCCCATTACCTTTTGTTTTTCTTCATAGAGCTGGCACCAGGTCAGTGTGTTTCCTGCTTAACCAAAACACTATAAGCAGCATGCTGCTTATAGCGACGAAGCAGGCAAGCAGCCTGCATGCTAGAGAGGTTCCATTAAACAGGAAGCTTCCTGCCTGGATGGGCCTCATGGGACACACACACCCCATGACTCTCTAGGCCAGTGGCGTCGCTCTAGGTGGGACGGAAAGCTAAGTTCTGCAGCGTTCCGCCCCACCATTACTCTCTGGCATGAGATGCCCTGCCCCCCTCGTCGTAGGAGCCCGTCCTACGACGGGACTCTCCTGCGCGTTGCCTTCGATCCACCGACAGGCTCCGACGACGAGGGGGCGGGCACCTCGTGCCAGAGAGTAACGGTGGGGCGGAACGCTGCAGAACTTAGCTTTCCGTCCCACCTAGAGCGACGCCACTGCTCCAGGCACCCAGGGCGGTCCGCGCCACCGCCTCCCCCCCCAGCTACACCAGTACACTTCTACCCCACTTTTCTCTCAGTGGCTTACCATAGTAATGCATCACGATACAGTGCAAATGAAAGATTTGCACCATGAAGTACCTAGATTCTTTCTCTGGCAATGTATTTTGTTGTATTTCTCCTTTCCATGACTCTGCTGCTATTTTAGGTGCTTCCAAAGAGATTCCAGTAAGTATCATCATCACCACACACTTGTTGATTAAGAGCTGCTGGCCTAATATAGAGCTATGAACTCCAAAATAATAGAATTAAGCACAGATTGTGTTTCATTTTAAGCTTTTATTGTCTCTAGGCTGTCCATGCCATAGTGGAAGGAATGTTTCAGTGTTTTCAGCCTGTTGTTAAACAGAGCTGTTCTAGAATTCTTGGAATTTTTAGGCTGACCTACATACAAAATTCTTAAAAGATGTGCGGTTTTTTTATTGTATCTCTCTTGGAAAAACCTTCCTTCCTATATTCGCTAGATGTTTCACTGTCGTTTTATGAAAGGGAGAAAAATACTACTTAAACTTGTGTTTTCCTTCAGGACTTTGTGGAAAGAAATACCAATTGTCACTTAACTAAAACTAAACTGAAAGCAGTGTTTAAGATGAGGTGGAGAAACTGACTGTATTCTAAAGGATTCTGTTGCAGTGAAGAACCTTATAACTACTACCAAGAGTTAAGCCAGTGCCAAATAGTACTAATTAATAGTATTAATTTCTCAGCCTGTGATTTCTCCAGGTCAAAATAATTTGCTGTGAGTGAGGCTGGAGAGAAGAATTAAACTAAAAACCAGGAGGCTATTTATTTTTCATTCCTAACTTATAGATATAACACTTATACAGTAGTCCCTTTTTATGTACATCTGTTTATTCCCAGGAACAAGTTTGCATTTCTAAAATAATGCAAACCATGATATTAAAAAAATTGTACTTGTCATGGGAATTGTGCTTGTCCTTGATCCTAAATGGTGGAAACACGGACATAGTGAGTTTTAAGTATTTCTAAGAAAGTGCTGTGGATTCTCTTCCCACAGAACCTTCCCCCACACACACACACCTTTTGCTCTGTAGCTCTGAGAATTCAGCTCTTTCAGTTTTGTATGTCTTAGTCCGGCAGCACATTGACTTTGCATAAAAGCACAGATTTTTAGAATTTTTAAGTAGCTATAACTTTCAGTGTTACAGTATATTTCTGATGCTTATGAGGACTTTTTCAAAGCAACTTATGATGTTGAAATTTATTTTTCATGGTGTGGGGCACAATCAAACAGGACCCCTTTCTAAACTTGCATATTGAGCTGCTCCCTGGAATTGTAAGGTTAAGAGATTTGGGGAATCGTAAAGCATAAGCTTTAAATAGTTATAATAATGGCTTTAAGAGATTGTGGGTCATCATGAGGAGTCTGTGTTGTACGGCTGATTTCCCCTGGCAGCAAGACACCCCTGCCTGTTACCTCCCATCCTTCTCCTTCTTCTGTTCACAGGTTCTACTGATACCTGCCTCATGGCCAGCTTCCAGGGGCTCTGTTGGGTGGTCCAGGTTGCCCTGCGTAAGCATGAGGACATATTGGACAGCCTCATCTATTTGGAGAGCCACACACTGGACCATCTGGGTTCAGCAGGTGGCCACCTAGGCCCTGGAGTGGCAGGACACACTGGCCTACTTGGACGCTGTCCTGGCACTGCAGGTGCAGCTGCTGGATCCATGTCATAGCAACGCAGGTCAGCCTCCAGGCCATCTTGGCCATGCTGGGGATTGCCCTCATGGAGCCCTTACAGGCCATGCCCTCCCTCCATCTCTCTAACCTCACATACCCCCTTGGGCCCCCCATGTCATCCCCGTGTTATAAGCGAAGCTACGATATCCTGGTCTGGCATCCCCCCCCCCCACTACCATGTCCTTGTGGGCTTCAGCCATCCCATCCTCTGCCTGATGATGTAACTTCCCTTTTGGGGCCATGATGAATAGACATGTGTTGGAGGGTGGCCAGCTATGGTAGCAGGTGGCCGATGCACCCTGTGAGGGCAAGGCCCCACTTGTTGAGGCTTTAAGTGAGTCACCAATGCTGTGGAACAGGCCAGGAATTCTGGTGGCTCTGGCATGGCCCACTTGTATTTTTGCCTGTCTTCCTGCATAGAAAGTGCCTATCCCTTTTTTTTCCCCCTGAGTGAGCGAGGGCTAGAAACGTAGTTTTTAAATACAGTATTGATAATGCTGAAATTTGTAAATAGTTGTAGTGGCCTGAGGTGGAGGGAAAAGACACAGGAAACTTAAGCATACCATAGGTAGGTCTGCATATTTTGGAGAATGCTGCAACACTAATGTAATCGTCCAGTAGTACTAACAGTAGTTGCAGGGCCTAGTAAATCAAACTAAAGTGTGTTCTCACTACTGACAAAACATGTACAAAGCATGTCTGGACTTTTTTGCACGAAAACTTTCATGGTCAGCAATTCAAGGATTTGGGTAATACGGGTGACATGACCATGTATCAATAAGAGAGACTACCAGACTTGAATAAAAACGAAAAGACAGTTCTACTTGCGTCTTTCGTTATTTATGTTTCAACAGGCAGACAGAAATCCATTAAAATCCGAAGTCTAATGTTTAAAATTCCAACGTTTCGTTTCCATTCCCGGAAACATTATCTAGGAAACAATCTAAAAGATTGAAGGTTGTTACAAGTTAGCAGTAGCGCTGGCATTCTGCGCAACCTGGAGGTGATTGAGATCAGTAGGAAGCCTGCCTCTTGTCTGATTAACCGTCAACAGGATTTAAGTTTCATCAATAAAACCTGGTTACCAATAATACGTAAGAATGAGCGCAGACAGCAACAGGGAAAAAAGGATGGAGCTGCAGGGTTATTTCAGGACACAGAAGTTTCTCAAGATCATTCTGACACAAGGTCACTAAGTACTTGCTGAATGTGGCACCATGAATGAACTTACACATACTGTTGGCTGATTGCTGTTTTCAAACAGCGGGTCAATTGATTAGTTCCGCTGTTGAGCCGTTTTCGTTCCCGCGCTTTTGGAGGATAAAATAACCAGTGCTACTGCTAACTTGTAACAACCTTCAATCTTTTAGATTGTTTCCTAGATAATGTTTCCGGGAATGGAAACGAAACGGTGGAATTTTAAACATTAGACTTCAGATTTTAATGGATTTCTGTCTGCCTGTTGAAACGTAAATAACGAAAGACGCAAGTAGAACTGTATTTTTGTTTTTATTCAAGTCTGGTAGTCTCTCTTATTGATACATGGTCATTTCACCCATATTACCCAAATCCTTGAAGACACGTCTGGACACTTTGTTTAATGGTACAATAAACCAGATCAAATTGGTCATATATATACTTAGGAACTTTGAGAAGATGGAGCAGAAACCATGGTGACTTGGAGAACTTCCATGGCAACTGGGACACGTGGCTTAAAAATTACATTTGATTGTTGGAGTATAACTATGGTTGATACTATCACGAATCTTTTAGTTTGGTGTGCTTTCTTTCCTTAAAATGTGAGAATTCGTTTCTTCTCTGTTTAAATGGGAAAACAGTGATCCACCATTATACCTGCCTATGAAGTTTGTAAAACTTTAAAGGGGTGTGTGTGCATGGGGAAGTCTGCAGAAGTGATTTTCATGCCATGAAGTGGGTGGTATATGTGTGGCTGGAATGGGCTTCCTGCAAGATGTGCTGTATGTGACTTTTTTTTAAAATGTATGGAAAGGACTGGGTGATGGCGGTTGGTGGTTTTTTATTTTTGTAAACCTCACTCAGTTATGTTGCATCTTGGCCAGTAAAATATCTTCATACTGTAGCTAGACATTGTACAGTTGAAACTGCAGAGAAACCAACAGTTCCCATACATGAATTAGAGATCCACATGAGAGCCTGTGCTTAACAAACTTTCAGTATACATGTTTCCATTTCAATTCTTAATGTTTTGTAACTTTATAGCCTTCTCTACATAGATAATTGGTCTTAAACCTTCAGGAACAACTATCCTGTATGTTTGCATCTCTGCATGGGAGTAAAACTGCTAGTAGTGCAAAGGACTGTCTCATCTTAGTGGATAACGATAACCACCTAGGTGTGCAATGTGAAGTGTTTCACATATGGCGTCCCACTAATTCTTACAACAGCTTTATAATATCGCTCAGTATCGTCCCCAGATAGCAGAGGACTGAGGCTATAAGTGATAGTTACCTGTCAAAAGCTACATGGTAAGATTAGAACCACAGACTTGGCAGCTCACACTTGTACAGGTTAGTGTGCAAGTGGGCCCATGGTGTGCTATGTCTTGAGCAAGGTCGATGCACATTTCACTGCATGTGCTTGCTGAGAGAAGCTGCAGCATGTGCATGCACTTTGTGAAGTAAAAGCATGTATTAGAATCTAGCTTCATGGGGTAAAATGTGGGTATATGCAGTGTACCCACTAGATCTGTAACATCTTATAGAGGCGCTAGGTTGATGAGGTGCAGAGAGGCGCTAAGTTGATGGCAGCTTCTGAGTTTTATGGTGTCTGCAAAGGTTTAAATAGCATCCAGTGGACTTAGAACAGAATAAGCATCTCTACCGCCTCCTCCCCCTTCTCGACTCAGAGTCTGTCATTAGCTTTGTGCACTGGTGAATAACCACTTGGCTGTGTATGGAAAAGGAATTTGTTCTAATAGACAACAATTCACATGCTGCCAAACCATGTAGATGCCAAGACTTCTGGCACCGGAACTCACTGGTTAAAAAAGGTTGAATGCTAAATTAAAAAATGTCCTTCCTACGTAAGGAGCAACTTCTGTTGGCAAATCAAACTTCAAACCAATCATTGTTTTTCCATTTTACCTGAAGGTCTTCAAAACATTGCAGTCTCAGGCAAGAACAGGGCAAGCATGTAAAAATGCAGGATTTGTAAGAACAGCAAATGCTAAAGGCTTACCATGATAAAGAAATGTAGCTGTAAATTCTAATACTGTTGTAAGGGGAGATGGAGGGCAGACCGGGCACAGTTCCTACTGGTTAGTGATTGGCGCCTGCCTTCCTGTTCCCATTTCGACCTTTTATTTGGAGACTACATGGGAAAAGTAGCTTCCTGTCGCCGGCGCTGCCATCCCAGACTGGGAAAGCAGACAGAAGGAGGCTGACTGGGGAACGTCTCCCCCCCCCCAGCAGGCCTTGGAACCCCCAAACCCAGGGGCTTCCTTAAAACTAAACAGTAGCAGAACATGATAGTCTGAGAGACATTGCAACCTGTTCCTTCTTGAGCAGAGACCAGTTAGATGAAATTGTAAAAAGGTCAGAAGTTTTATTTCAAAGGTGGTACAGGGGAAGGGAAACTGTAAGGGTAAAATGAAATGCAGATGATCTGACAGAAAGGGGGTGGAGGCAAAGGTTAGCATGGATACTGAATAAACCCTGACACATCTTACTGGGTACAATCCCTATCCTATCTACCCACACTGTTCCAGGTCCCGGCACCCTCACTTGCAGGAAGGTAAGTGAAGCTTCAGATGCTTCTGACGTCTGACTTGCGCAATTGTGCAAAGGGAGGAGTGTGACCCCATGTTTTGTGACCTGTGGGCATTAATTAGGTTTCACTTGTGGGGTTGGGTATTGGAGGACGGATCACCTGTGTCCCTAGATTTTCTGCTTCTGGAAATCAGAGAGGCTTCATGGTCCACTGAACTGGCTCAGAGCCAGTTCTTTTGTTTATCAGTCAGTTGCAAAAGAGGAAGAAGATGCTCCCACAATAAACACCAAATTGATCTGTCTTTCAATCTCAGCAATCCCTTCAGGATGCTGGGGTACCACAGAAGCCTCTGGGGTTATAGAAAGATGAAAAAAATAGGACTTTGCTATTAACAGAGCTGTGGAAAAACCAACACATTCACAGTGAAGCTGAGCTACACAGAGCTTTGTATATACAGGTATGCGCCAAGTAGCGACGTTCTGGTGAAAAAAAGACCACATATACAACGGTGGTCCCACTGAACTCACCGGGCTAACTTCCTTCCCTCCATCCACTCAACTGGCTAACCGGCACTTTGCATGCTTTCTGTTCGTGCTTTTATGCCAGCTAGCTGCTTTCTTCCTGCTTTCCCGACCCCAGAATCATAGCTGCAATTAGTGGTTGGCCACGCAACGACGGATGCACCTAACGATGGAGTTTGCAGAACTTCCCTGTCTTTACTCAGCGCATACCTGTACTGCAAAAACAAAAACAAGAGAAGCAACTGGTTATGGCCACTTAGGTAGGGTGACATAAAACAATAAGACAGGAAAAGAAGCTAATGAGAAGTCTAATCAAAGCAGGAGAGAGAAATCTACCAGAGTTTAAACTAAGTACTACATAGGTGACTGCTCCCCCTACTGGTGGAGATGAACACATACATATCCACACCCACCGTTACTGTACAGATCTAGCTCACGTGCTGTTGCTCCTCCAACATTTTCAACAGTATAGTACCTGTTGTGCGAGAATGTCTCAACTTTAATATAGTATATGCATTTGTGTATTGTATATATTAATATAACAGCATAATAGAGTTAACAAACCAGAAATTGTTGAATTAAAGCACACCGGAGGAGGGGGGAGAGCGCATGGGTGCATGAGTGACTTTGGGTTCACAAAACTGGTTTGTTTTGACTGGGATCATGATGCCTGAACTGGATCTGTTTGTTCATGAAGCCTCTGTATATTCAAGCGCTTTGTCATTCACAGCCGTACTGGTTATTTCTGTTTCTTGTTTTGTTGCATGTGTTTGAGTTCCATATGTATTTGCAATAATGCATTTGCTGAGTATCACATTGACTGCCATCTGTATTCAGTTTACACTGTCATTGTCACCCTTGTTTTTAACTGGTAGAGCAGCTGGCGTGTTGCATAAAGAATAAAGGTAACCTACTGGGTTGCCGAGGTTAAAATTTCTAAAATCACAGACTTTTCTATGCGTTAGTTGATTTTGAAAATCCCACTCAGTTGTTTAGTAGAAATTCTTATGCTTAAATTTTAGGTCACTAGCTTGTACTTTGTGAACTTTATAATAAAAAAGAAATTGTGTGTTATGCAATATTTTGATCCTTTCTCTTTTTTTCTGTTTCAGGTTGCATGCCTGATTAGACTTGATGCATGATTTGTATGACTCCTAACATTCAGTTTCTGGATTTGTCAGTGAGCAAGCATGGCCCATCCACTGAATATTAATAGCAGTTCCACAGGTAATGCTTTTATCTTATCATAGTAAAATTCCTTATTGTAATACACAATAATCTAGAAGTTCAACGCAATGTGTTACATTTTTATGTTCTTAGAATTCTTCTTATTTTTTATTCTGTCCTGTTTGGAAATAATAGTATGAAACCTCTCCTTGCTGTCTTGTGACTTCCACATTAAAGTTGTTAGTTGTGTGTATGAATGGATCTTGTGCTATGTCCACTTCCTAATAATTCAGTATACAATCTGCAACCTCTGGCTTCATGGTGACTGTGACTGCTTCTGCTTCCATTTTTAACAGGGGGAAAAATCCTTAAAGAATCCCAAATGCAAGATTTGTGGTGCCGTTTGAGAACTGACAGATTCCATAGCCAGAGTTTGTTCATTCATGACGTATTTTATGTATGCATCTTGTTTCATATAGGTTTGGTGTAATGGATGTGTAATGGATGTTTGCATAGATGTGAGAGGCCAATTCCTTATTCTCCCCTCTACGTAAAAACTGTACTGCTTCAAGGAATAAACTGTGTAACTATATTAAAGCAATTATAGATGGGTTGATTTTAGACCCACTGTTAAAGGAGATTTTGATGTCTGCTGCGATGTTCATAGATAGTTCTTCGAACAAATGCAGTGTAAGCTTGGCAGGGTACTGCATAGTTAATAACAGCACCACCATGCTCCAAACTGGTAGCTGTTTATGGCCATGAGAGTACAGCAACCAGCTGGCAGTTTTAGAGGAAGAAGCAAAGTGAGGTAATGCATAGCTCAGCCGAGAGACAAACTAGAAGAGCAGAAAGCAGTCTTGGCTTGGACTCGGGCTCTGAGTGGTTAACTAGCTGAACTATCTTCGGAATACATGCATACCTCTTGTGTTCTTTTTTATTTTTTTTAATAGGCAGGTAACCAAGTGGTAGCACAGTGGAGGCAATTCTCATTCACTGTGCGTGCATATCTACTATAAAATGGAGCAGTGACCCCAAAGCAGCTCCTTGGCTTGTGCCTGTCCTATCACAGTGATCATATGTGCACCCGTAGCAAAAATACTGAACACACACAGCATTGCTGGCTTTGTTGTTCTTGCTAGAAGAATAAAAGTTTGGCTCTGAAGGTGATTTGGCTCTGTTGAACCGCTGCTTCGGTGGCTACACTGGCTGCCCATTTGTTTCCGGGCCCAACTCAAGGTGCTGGTATTGCCCTTTAAAGCCCTTCACGGTTTGGTTCCAGGCTATCTGAGGGACCACCTTCCATATATTCCTGTCCCTGCCCTCTTAGGTCATCTGAGGGGGCTCTTACGAGTACCACCTCTACCTCAAGTTAGAGGGATGGCGGCATGTGGGCTGTTGTGGCGCCACAATTATGGAATTCCTTCCTATTATGGAATTCCTTCCCAGGAGAATTAAGAACTACCCCCTCCCTCATAGCTTTTTGACAAGGGTGCAAAACGTTTTTGTTTCGTCTCCAGGTTGGTGTCTGACTTCTGGGTCTCTTTCATGGTGTTTTGCTCCGCTGCTTCTCTGCTCTATATTGTCCGTCGTCATCGTCGTTCCCCCTTGGATTTTATTGTTTTTTAATTTATCTAATTTATTGTTTTATATGTTGTGAACTTTTTATTTTTTGAACTTTGTAAGCCGCCTTGGGCATTTGAAGGCGGTGTATAATTTTTAAATAAATAAATAAAATGGGTCCTGCACATGTGTACCAAATTCATTCTGATTTCTGTGTTCAAGAGGTATAATTTTGCAAACTTGTAGCCAAATGGAGGACACATGGGGAATATAAACTAAAGACCTTGTGCCACTCAGCCAATAATATCTGCTATAGAACTTAATCAGTGTGAGGGATTAGGATGCATCTGAAGGTACAAGGGACCCAACTTCCAGTGTTTGAAATGGGGCTGGAGAACTTAACAGTATTTGGTAAATTAAGTTGGTAGAATTTGCTTTAAATTTTAGCATGCTGCTCATACGTTTGATCAATTGTTTTGGGTGATATGAAAGGAATTTTTCTTTTGAGAGATAAAATGGATATGCAAAGTATGCATGAAATTTATAGGTCTGGGCTGTAAAGGGCATCAATGTAGACTGTAATGTTTCTTTATCAGTCTGTTATGAATTTTGCCACTCTTATGTTTGAATGGTTCACACAGTAGTAAACGTAAGGGCAGCACCACCATTTTTGTGATAAATACAAATGCATTTGTGGATCTAGATTTCTAGAAAGTATTAATGTAACATTTTTGCTCAATCAAGGCTCCCAGATGCATGTATATTGGTGTTTAAAGAAATGGGTATGTTATCAACATTTGTGGCAAGCACAATTGCAGCAGTGTAAACCAGTGTTCCCGCTTTTCAAGAAACACTGCGTTGAGCTATTTTGAGTGATGGCTTTGTTGTGCAATAGGGCTTCAACCACACTGTCTTGTCAAGGTTTTTACTACATACAAAACTTGCATTTGTGTGAAATAGAACCTGGATTTTGGGCATTGTTGTAGGCTAGAGGGATGCCCTTACTTTGGTTCAAGCTAATAGACCAGCTGGTCCTTCTCTTGTGAAACAGACTACAAACAAACAAACAAACAAACGCATTAGACAAACCAGTTGGCATTTTGGGCCTAGAAGTGCTGTGAGTTTAGCATGTGATAGAAATTGTCTCATTCAAGAGTGACCATTAAAAAAAAAATTGTGGTGCCAGGATTAAAAGCTGGCAATGTGCTTCTCTTGGAAATTGTTGAGACTTGCTTTGAGCCCTTGGTTTGAACTTGTTACGCTTGTGTGCCTGTTTGCTCAAACCATGAGTATTTCATAATAGCATTGGACTCCCAGGCACGTCTGGCATAGTTACTCTGTTGTACCAGGGGTGGGAGACCGGTCTCCTAATGAGCTACGATCTGGGCGTTGAGAGTATTGAAACAGGTTTCTTAATTACACTATATTCAAGGAGTGGAAGTCAAGCTTGAGAGAGGTGGAGGATTTGTGATTTGATTCTGAGGGTGCTATATGCAATCGGAAAGAAGAAAAGGGCCAGCGTGTTGCTTACAGTCTTTACTGGAATTTATGCTGGTTGAGAAGTTTATGCTCTTGAAAAGCAAATCTAGTGTAAGTTGTTTGAAGGTACAGTTCTGTTCTTGGGTGCTAACTGTATAGTGGTAAGCATGGAGTCTTAGGCAATTGCATGTTCTTGGAATTGCCACCTCTCTTCTCCATTTGAGTATTTTTTTAAGTATCTGACTCAGTCAATACTGTACTGATTGGAATTATCTTGATGGTGGAGGACCAAGATGGTGGTCTTGATGTTCACAACCGGACTTCAGTTTGCTTTGCATGTGCATCAAGGCACTGTGGTGTAATATAAGATATAATATGATTTGTGTGGGTTTGTAACTGTAAGGTTATAGAGACTCTGAGATAATACCAACAGCAATAACTCTATTGAACAAGTAAGTTACAAGAGAAGGTGCTATTTATAAAGAAAACAAACTTATGAAATCTGCCGTGATTTTGTAAATGTAAGCAAGGAATGTAGTTGAAATATAGTTTCCATTCTTGTTGAGCGTTGTAGCTTGATTGTAAAGATTTTGCAGTAAACCTTTTCAAGATCTTGATGTACATGATTCATAAGACTGGTTGGTAATTTTATTCTATTTTTAGATAAATTTATTCAGTTGGAAAACTTAATCGTCACTAGCACTGCACATATGGTAGGCTACAATGGGCCATCTATTCCAAAGTTGCCCAAAATTTCCATAGCTGTATGTGTGTGTGTGGGGGGGGGGGATGGGATTTGCCCTAAGTTGATTTTTTTCCCTGTTTGGAGAAGGAAGGGCTCCTGTTTTGTTTGGCTGTTCGGTCTCTGTTTGTGACGTGTAGGACAATGCCATTCACCTCTGCTATATACTGCAGTGGCCTGGAGGCTAGTCGATATACATTTCTATCTATGTACCTCTGCTGTGTGTGACCCGATTCGGTCTGGATCTTATATGTAGCTGTGTGAACCTCCTATGATCTCTCTGTGGCCTCCTATGATCTCAATGTCTTCTAGGAGATGGTAGCTTCTTGACCCAATGGCCAGTTTGGTTCTTTTCTTCTTCCCAGATGACTCGGGGGGGGGGGACTCTGCACCTTACCCTCTATTATATTTAATGTAACTGCACTCGTGATGTGCAGTTACATTAAAGCCCGGCTCTATTTCCATTTTCTAGTATGCTGCATTCAGTGTATAGTGTGTGTGTGTGTGGGGGGGGTTTTCTATAACGTTGCACGATCTCCACAGAATGAGGTGGTAAAACTCTGGAGTCTACCACCGCAAGTGCAATATCACCGTTTTCAATCTTCCCTCCTGTGTAAAACAAAAAACCATGCCTCCCTGCATGTAGTGTATAAAACAAACGGGTAACACTAAGCCTCTCTTTTGATAAACTAGGACACTGCATGTGGAGAGTTACTTTTATGTGGGAGGAGAGATTGAAAATTATGTCCCCTGACCTTTGGACTGAAACGGTACATGCCAGTATCTGCCAGGTCATTCTTTCTGCATCATGCATAAATTGTTTGTGAGGGACTCTCTAGACTCGGGGGGGGGGGGGGTCCTGAAAAACTCAAAGGCAATGTGCTCCCTTCCTTCTGGTTTTAGTAGTAGGCATAGCGCAGTGTGCAGGCCCAATCCAAAATACTGTTTGAGGGAGGCTGTATGGAATGTGTACGGGGGGTGGGTGGAGGAATGACCAAAAGCAGGCGTGCTTGGTTGAGGCATGCTGGCAAACCGTTCAGAAAGTGTGTTTAAATTGTCTGGAAGCACTATGTGGTTTGCAAAGCTGATTATGGTTTTCTTTATTAGTTGTAAGGTTATAGAGACACTCCCAGTGGCATCTGTGTTAGAAACTGAGAAGTTCTTGGCCCAGTTGTGGGGAACTGTTCATGTTTTACCTCACTGCTGGCCAGGTGTCATAATCGGGCTGATTCTTGTGGGAAAAAGAGGCAGGTCTGTGCTGTTGGGACGAAAGCGATTTGAACCTGCCCATGATGGAACGTGACTGAAGATGAGGCAAGATGTAGCAATGAGGAGAAGCTGGGGGATAGAGGTACACATTTACGGTGGCAACTGTGTGTGTCATTGCACCATGTGAATATTTTTGTATAATATTGGGAAGCAGCGCCATGCGGGCAGTGTGTCATGCATTCTCTTGCATTCTCTCCTCTCCGGCAGCACGTGTCAGCTAGCGGAGCGCTGCGAGAGAAGATTGAAAAATTGAACTTCAGCCAATCAGCAGCCGCATTCGGTGCAGTGGGGCAGGATGCATAGGGAAGCGAACAGCCAATCAGAATCAAGTCTGAAAAGACTCTATTCTGATTGGCTGAAAGGCCAATGACAGAGAGAGCCATCTAAGGGCCCCCTCTGGGGCTAGTATAGACAGGAAGCGGCGCAAAGCGAAGGCCAACCTCGCACCACGTCGCATCACCTGCGGTGTGTCACAGCAATAATGCTTCCATGCTTAGAGACTTTAGTATTCTTGAATTGCCCCTTCACAAATTGGCCAGTGCCAGGGAGAGGAGGATCTGGTTTGTCTCCACCTGGTTTCAGACTGCATGTTGTTTAGGAACACCAGTATTGGTATTTCACCTGTTGCTTTTCATTTAAATCACGAAGGTCTCTCTCCCTCCCCCCCCCCCAGTGTGTATACTTGGGTAGATGGGTAATCATGCACACAATTAATTACATAGGCCCACATACTAGCTGTGCATGCCAAAGACACACATCCCTTTATTTTAAAAAGAAGACTGATTCAGACAACATTTTGATAATTATGATGTACAGAAAAGAACAGATGCTCTGAGAAAAGAAAAACAACAACAACCCTGTAGTTTTAAGATGAATCTTGAATCGGCCTCTAAACCTGGCTGAGAATTTCCCCCCTTTCTCTAAATTTCGTCCCCCACACTTTCTGAAATCAGAACTGGCATTCCTGCTCAGCAGATGTACAACAAAATAAACTATTAAAGACATAAAACTTATAAAAGTCCAATCACTAATAACACTCACAAACGTAAGTTGTATAATGTACAAAACCACAACAGTGTTAAACTGTGTCCTACGAACTGGTGGAACAAGTATGTTGGGTGTCTTGCTCATACCTGACAGATTAATGGCTTTGCATGGGTCTGCGCCCCATAATACATACCTCCATAGTAGAAGGGGCCTGGAGCAGGGTCTCCCAAAATGACTTCACTCCTTTGGGTGGGTAGATGCATATTGGCAGAGTCGCTTCCTAAGAGATGATAGACTTTGGGCCATGGGAATGCATATTAGTAAAGCAATTTTAACATTACTAAATTTTGCATGTCAGTGATAAATCTAGTCGTCTTGCAAATCTGGATCTTTGTTTTGTGATGCAGAGGACAGTCTCTAAATATAATATCAGGATATCAAAAGACATATGAGATGATGCATTGGAAGATTTTTTTGTATTTTAAGTGGCTTTGCCACCCACCCACTTGATAGCTTATTCTATTCAGCAGTTGGGCTGACAAACCAGCCATAATGGGTGTGGTGAAATGACAATCCTATAAAGCTCCCAGTAGTATGTCTTCTAGTGCAAATCTGTGTAAATAACGGTGTAACTTGCTTCAGATGGAACCTTAACTGTGTGCAACATCTTGCAATTGCACCCCACCTTGAACCAAATTCCGCTTTGTTTTTCAAGTGCTAAAGGAGTTATGCTGCTGACTTAAAGCTATTTAATTTTGCAAAAAAAAAAAAAGCTAGAGTCCTATTCTGTGAATACCTAAGCGTGTAAAAGAGATTGTTTCCTCCCTACCTCATTCTTCCGTAACATTATTTTTTATAGTTGAACTGTATCTAGGCTTAAAATGAATTATCTCTCCCCCCCATCCCACCCCCAGCCCTTTCTTGCTCTTCTCATTCTCTGATATCCTTGGGAATACTGTACGTGCTTCATCACAAGCATGTAGGTCACACCCTCCTGTTTGTACGGATTCCAAAAGTGTGTAGGTGTATTAATTAACTTGATAGTGTCATTCTCCAAGTAGAGGTGAGTAGACCTCTCTGAAAACACAGTAGTTTGAAACCCTTCCTAAAAACTCTCTTAAAGAAGAAAAATACTCTGAAGTTTATGCCGCTTTTCTGAACATTCAATTTAATTAAAAATGTATCTGAAGTGTCAGAAAGTTTGAGGTCCTATGTAAACTATTGGCTAGCTAAGCTATTGGCTATAATTGGAAAACACTGGACTCCCTCTGTAAGTTTTGGAATACAGTTCTGTAAGCTCCTAGGCCATGTTCATACCCCTGGAAAAAGTCCCAGTTTGCATGAACAATTAATAGATTTCCTTTAGAGATGGTAAAGCCAGAGGGGTATCTTGCTTTACGGCCTGCCCCTCTATGCATCTACTCAATACAAGTCTGATCCTAGCTTTTTGACCCACCAAGAATGGTGAAGTGCCTAATTCAGTTGGAAAACTACCTACCATTTTAAAGGCACTGTCCAATTTCCATCAAGTGTCTCTCACCCCCTTTCTCAATTGTTGTCTGGTTTTTTTTTTTTTTTTAAGAGAGAACAAAACTTGAATCATAGAAACTGAAAAAGCTTTTTGTAGACTGGAACAAGGGCTGAGATTTTTCTTTGAGCATATATTTATGTTTCCGTGCACTGAGCAGGTAAATGTTTTAATGTTGCTCAACTTGTTTCGTCTTTACCGTTTCAACAGTATTCTTCATATTTTTGATTGGCTAAATGGCACATGTTGTAAATCCATTTATACCTTGAAAAAATGTCCAGACATAGTTAATCCTAGAAAGGAGATGTCGAATCTTCTGTCAGGATGCTCCTAGTCATTTTATTCCAAACAAGGGAGAAGTAGATTAAAACAAAGAGGCTGATCTTTAAAGTGAGACTGTAAATTGTTGGAGATTGAGTTGTTTAAGCACCATGTTGGGGGAGGGGGGGAAGAAATCTTTCATCAAGATTGGTAGCTCTGGATCCCTCCAGGCTCTTGTAATATTAATAGTTCTTTGTCCCACTCATGACACTTCTAGTGTCTAAAGTATGTATGAAGCCAGATTAATACATCTCCATCAACTTACCCAGGTGCTGTAATGGCACAAAATATTCCTGTGGTGGTGTTGGCATCAAATAACTGTTGATGCCATGTAAAATAAAAGTGAGAATCCTGCAGTGGAGAGACAGACAAGCGAATTGCCAATAACTCTAGGGCCTGTTGCAAAATGACGCACATTTAACCTGTGGCTGATTTGGCAACGTATGTAAGATGCTGGGTTCATGGGAAAAGAAAATCTGATACAGGCATCTGGTTTGCAATTATCCCATGCTGTTGAAACAGCTTATGGTTCATTGCCATCCATCACCAAGTCAACAAAGTACTGTGACACCTTAGCAACTGAACCTATTGCAGCTGGAGGTGAGTCACTAGGTCTCCACTGGTAGAGAACAGTGGAAGGTTACAAATGATTCAAACTTGCAGAACTGGTCACTTATTCTAAACTGGTGTCTGGCTACAATGAAGAACTGAACATGGGCTAATAAATGTAAAATATAATCCAGGCAAGGTAGAGGTTCTCTTGGCCACTAGGAAAAGTGAATTGGGCTTGCGTTTACAGCCTGTTCTAGATGGGGTGGCAATGCCCTTGAAGGGTTAGGCTTATAGCAGGGGTATCAAAGTTGTTTCATATAACGGGCCGAATAGCATTCATTGCACCTGCTGAGGGCTGCAGGAACTGACATCATTAAGCTGGGGGTGAACAGAAATAAGTATTTTTTTTCCTTACTTAGGAACTCATTAGCTGCAAATGACAGAAGAGAAAATATGTAAGTCTTGATCATATTTTCAAGATGTAGGAGAATCTGATTATCACGTGGGCCGCCCTTTCAGCAGCACAGCTTCTGCCAAGGCATCACTTTGTGGCTCAGCAGTTGAGAGGGGCTCTACAAAGTGAACCTCAGCAGAAGCAGTGCTGCTGAAAGCGCAGCCTGCGTGATAAGTGGGCTCTCCCAGCGCCTTGGCAGCTTCTCCCTTATCATTCCCTTGCCTCTTCCTCTGTACTGTTCCATGCCTTTCTGTGACCTCCCTCCATCTCTCCCTCCCAACACCTTGTCAGAAGTGGCGCTGCTGAAAGGGAGTTGCTGGGACAGCCCCTTTCAGCAGTGACTCCTCAGCAAAGAAGTGCTGCTGAGAAGGTGGCCTGCATCATAATTGGGCTCTCCTGGTGCTGCCCTTTCAGCAGTGCTGCTTCTGCCAATGTGTCACTTCACAGCTCAGCAGCTCAGAGCAGCTGATGGTGATGGTTAAGAGAGCTCAGTTGTCACGGGGGCCAGAAAAAGAGCCTCTGTGGGCTGCATCTGGTCTGTGGGCTGCATGTTTGGTTCCCGTGGCTTATGGTTTGGCAGTGCTCCTGGACCCAGCTTTGAGCCTGGAGTTTTGGATGGTGGCTATAGCCAGGAATGCCTTTGTCCAGCTTCAGCTGGTTTACCAGTTTATAACCTTTTCTGAATAAGGTAATTCAGAATAAGGCACTGCAGTTGGACTACTGTAATGCATTCTACTTGGGGCTAACCATGACAGTGGTTCAAAACTTCAGTTCTGAAGTTGAAGAGTGCTGTGGCCAAGGGGCTTGCTGGTTGGAATACATCACACCAGTGCTTTTCAATCTGCACTGGCTTCCAGTTTGCTTTCTGGTCCAGTTCAGAGTCTTTTTATGACTGAAAGGTGGTTAATAATTTAAATGCATATATAAATATTATTTGAGGTTTTTGGAAATCAGAAACAGCATGTTAAATTGTATGCAAAATGCCATAGGATAGATGATCAGTGCTGTTGCTGCCTTCTAACTGTTTATGTGAACTAAAATATGCTGACAACAATTTTTTTCCCACCGGTGGCATCGATCCCAGGGATCGCTGCTGCCGCCACCATGCTGTCCCCGACCCTTAAGGTACCAGTGGACAGTATCCAGTTCTGCTGGTGGGTTGCAACCCACCGGTTTGAGAACCGCTGACCTAAGTTATTTGTGATTCGTTGGTGGCATAAAAGGAAAATAACAAATTGCCTTTCAGCTTACAGAAGCTTTCATCACTGGTTATCTCAGTGCGAGTCTTGGCAGAGAAGACTACCTGGGTGGCTATTTGTAAGCCTTTTCTAATGTGGTTTCCCTCTGTTACTTCTTCAGAGATGTGGTTAATACCTCTGCTTTTCCATTTTCTGTAGGCGAATGATCGTCCAAAAATTCCACACTGCAAATTTGCTGTCATGCAAACCAGGAATAGCCAATGTCTTTAAAAAAAATTTTTTTTTGCAAAGTATTTCCCGCTTTTCTCTCTAGGAGCATCGAAGTGCCTTACAAAACTAGTGAAACAATATAAAAAAATATTTATACAAAAAAAAAATCAGACAAATCATTCAATTTAGGAGCAAAATGCCTATTGGAATAAACAAACCTTGATTGCTCTTTGAAAAGATCCAGGCTTACCTCCCTCAAGAGGACATTTTATAGTCTGGAAAGAAGCTGTTTTCTCATGTGCCCACCTGCTGAACCCTGGTGGTAGAACAGAGAGCAGGACCTTGATCTCGAAAGGCCCGTAAGAACCTGCTCAAGGAGGCTGTTCTGGTATTCTGACCCCAGACTCTCTTAGAGCTTTATAAAATACATTTTGTCTTAAAACTTGACCAGTTCACAGGTGGTTAGGCTATATAATACTGTAAGACTGGTGCCATCTACAGTAGCTGTAAGGTCTGCAATTATTATAAGCCTCATGTCATAGGTTGAGCAACACTGCATCTAAAGCGTTGTGTGGTCTTTGCTCGTGTGTGTGTCTATACCCCTCTATCCGCCTTTAATGTTTTATTTAAAAGTAAAATTGGAGCAGCATGTTATCACTTTTTATGTAAACAGTAACAGCATGTTATCACTTTTTATGTAAACAGTAACACCTGGTAGGAATAATCTCTACTTAATATTGGGTGGCCAAATTTGGCTTGGCTAACTAGTTACCTCCATCCTTCACGTAGGTAATGGGCTGGGTGGGAGGGAGGAAGCATTGTAATGCTAGAGCATATGAAACACAATCTTTTTCCCCAGAGATTTGTAGAGCCAAAATGCATACTTATGTCCCAGACCTCCGTGCTTGGTAAGATGTTCTGTGTACTTTTCCCCTTAACTGTGTACTTTTCCCCTTAACTTATCTTGCCAGCTAGAGAGACAGGGCCTCAGTGAGAGGTGACTTTGCATCACCTTCCACTTCTGAACAACCTATGTTCCATTCCTTGTGGCTGAAGGGGCTCCTCTTACTATTTGCCTGCTAGCCTTGAAGACTCCTTTTTCCGCCTTCTTTATAGAACATCCTGCAAGAGCTTGAGCATACTGACTTTGCTCTGTGATTTCTATCATTTTCCAAATAATGGTGACCAGTGTTCCCTCTTAAGATGTACGGCCGAGCAGCTGCACACCTCCCAGCCGAGCTCCGCTCAGTGTCAAACTTGGCAACCTGGAAGTTCAGTGATGATGTGATGACATCATCGCCAAAAGTCCAGAGACAGTGTCATGACAAGTTACAACACCGCGCAGCTGCCAGAGGGGCCTGTGCACAGGCGCAGACCCTTTAGAGAGAATGCTGGTGGTGATATTACTTTGGACATGTGGCAAATAATCAATCTGGCACCATGTAGAAGAAGCTACTGACTGACATACAGGGATATGGATCAAGTCTTTGCCCCCAAGTCCCGAGTCTTTGGTTGCGAGTTGCAAGTCCCTATGTATTTAAATGGGGAAAACAGGTTTAAATCTGAAATAAAGTTCAGCTTGTCATAAAAGGCGCCAAGTCTCGAGTTGAGTCTTTCGAGTGTTTTTCAGTCGCCGAGTCAAATTGATCCGACTTGAGTCCGAGTCAATAGACTCAAGTCTGCATCACTGCTGACATATGCTTACCAAGTGTGCTTCAACCTGGTGTCTTGCAAGATAAATACCACTCCCAATCACAGCATCATAGTAGCTCCTTCTGATTTTAATAACTCCCGATAGTCTTCACCTTGTGAATGCCGAAATATGCGTGGATGTCTCTTGGGTGGTGAGATTGAAATACATTAATCATCTGTCATAGAACGTTTTTCCCCCCTTAGGGTAGAATGCCATTCTAGCCCGTCTTTCCACAGGATTTTCCACATGTTTTTCTGGATTTCTTCTTATGCCCTCTTTTTAAAAGGAAGTTTAAACATTAATCTTAGGATCAGATTAACCAAAGCTACAAAGGCTATCCTTTATCTACAAAGGGCCAGACTGTGACTGGGGGTATTTGTAATGGAACATTGTAATATGTTCTAATGTAATTGTAATATGTTCTGAGGTTGTCCACAGGAGAACAAAGCCTGGTGTATACACCTTTTGAGTGCAATAAGGCTGAACTCATTGTCCTATAATTTCACACTGCCTCCTTGTGACCCATCTCCCACTTGTTTGTGACCTCAGCAGCTGAGGTCACAAACAAGGCTCAGCTCTTCTTGTTTGGCTGCATTCAAAAGAAATATCTCCTAGTCCTGCTTTCTGCTAGCTGCTCCAACATCCTTCATACCAAGTAGGCATGATGCCCAGTGCCTACCTACAATTATTTTGCTCCCCTTTGCAGGTGGTGCAGGGGTTTGTCATCAACAATGAGACCTACTGATATCAGTAGATGCTGTGTGGGAGGATAAATGGAATTGTTTTAAATTTTCCAGTGTTCATTTTGCATATTACGTGGATTTCATTATTTATTTGTAGCTCTTGCTGTATGGAAAGAACTCAGAACACAGGAATAACCTGCTGTCTTGTGCTTAAATATACAGTACTGCTCTCCTCATATCACTTCTTTGCTCCAAGCTAGTTGCCTGTACTGTGTGTCTTGTGGTCCATTTGCACTGATTGCTGAGGTTAGGAATGAGTTGTAAGATGGAAACTTCTGATGTTTCTTATGAGCCATGGTGGTACCCCCTACTACTACTACTATTACTACGGTATTAAATAAGGACAATGAGATCTTATGGTTAGAGTGATAGGCTAAAACTGCTCAGTCACAAAGGTCATATAGCAATCCTGGGTCACTCACTATTTCTCAGCCCCAACCTATTTCACATGGTGGTTGTGAGGATTTAAAGAGAGGCCGCTCTGAGGTCCTTGGAGGAAGGGTGGCATAAAAATGTAATTAACAAATGAATTAGTAAGACATTATGTAACTGCTCCCAACAAGCTCACTGGCTGCTATCCAGACGCTCAGATGCTTGCGCAGAGGCTTCCTCCTTCATTGGAGGTAGGCATTCTGGCAGCGAATAGAATGGGGGAAATCCCTTTGTGCATGCAGAGAGTTTACCTTCATAGAAGATTTCTGCACAGGTAAGGCTTTGGAATACACCTGCAAATTAGTCTTATTGGTTTCAGTGGAACTTATTTACATGTAAACTTGTTTAAGACAGTGCTCAAACGAGCACAAATACCAGTCCTGGGAGGGGGGGGGGGAAGGTCTCGAAAAAGAGACCTGTCATGAATACTTGTTTCAAAGGCTAACTAGTAGGCGTATTAACAGAACTGTATCCTGTGTTGACTTTCTGGGAGAGGGCAGCAGAGAGCATGTCCACTGCTGTGTTTGCCTTCCGCTTTGGAAAATTGTGAACTTTCTCTCTCCCCCCCCCCCCCCGTAAATTTGCAGGGTCCACTAATTAAGCAGCTGTCTATACACTGAATCATCTGTTTGCTCCAGTCAGATTAGGTTCTCTGTCCCTGAAGAGCTGTTTGGTGCTCATGTGTTGTTGTTTTTTATTATAAACAGTAGCTGGCTGTGTTTACTTGGCTCCTCTCCACCTTTGGACTATTGTGCAAACACATGTGATCTGTATTATTGGACTTTAGTAGACATAGGGTAAGTAATTTATCTATCTGAAACAGAAATATCATCAGGGGTGATTCCTCCCTCCCTTCTTTTTTTAAGTTGCATAAAATATAATTGAGATCACAGTCTGAAGGAAAACTGAGTAAACATTTCAGTCTGGCTTTGGGCATGCTTTTTGGTACAGAAACTGCTTTGATCACCCTGGTGGTTGACATGCTGGGATGGTGGGGGAATGTGATTCACATTCTCCAGGACCTCTCATTGACTTTTTTGATAACATAAAAATGACATCCCTCTAGGTTAGCATCTCAAAGCTACCCAGAAATATGGTCTTGTATATATTTTTTGCATACGCTGGAGATTTCTTTGGTCAGGCACATAGGCAGACTTAAGGCTTCCTGGAAATCCAAAGTTTGCTAACTGAAGTCTGGTGCAAAATAGTGGATTGTGGGTGGAGCAAGATGCAAAATGGTGTCTTGGGGTGGAACTAATTACCTATTGCACCCCATGGGTCATACGCTGGAATGACCTGCATATACAAGCATAAATCTTTAACTGAGTAACTGAAGATCATGGATTCAAACAGCCTAGTTTAGAATTACAATTTAAAAACCTGTTCTTTTCTAAACAACGGATTCAGAAACCTTGCTGATCTACAGTAGATCATCCAAAATGTCCCCGTAGATGCCCAATTTACCTTCATTCCTGCTCTAGGTACACAGAATGATATTGGTTTCTCTTTTAAATTTTCAAACTCTCAAATGACCTGACATGCATCTGTGAACTTCTGAGACTACCAAATATTGATGGTCTTTGTTGGGGTAGAAGAATAAAATTAGGAAGAGGAGAGAGGGCATTGGCCTGCTTGAACCCTGAAAACTTTATAGTCCCAGAAAGGGATTTTAAGGTTGAGGGTAAAAACAACGCTTCCTTCCCTACTCTTATATGGGGAGATTTGAAATATCTGAAAGCCTTTTTCAATCATGTTTCCTGTAAAATAGAACTCGGTTGAACAAAATGTTTCTTACAAACAGCAGTAAATAGTTTTGCAGTAAATAGTTTTGCTTAATCCCAAGCCACCAAAAATTCTGAAATTTCACCCTGGACCGAGCATTGCTGGAAGCCTTAGCCTTTGGACTCTCTTATGATGGCTGGCCTAATAAGTTGTCAATAATCTACTAAAACAAAACCAGATGGGTTAATTTTTTCCTAATTGGCTTGGTTGGAAGTTTCAGTGCTTGATTTGTTATGATACTGTGAAATGTAGGATATCTGAGTCTGGATTCACAGGTTGATAAACACAGCCATGTATGTGGGAGATCAAAATGCATACAGAGGTAAACTGTACAGTACTGAGAAAACCAAGTAGACTTGTGCGTTGTTTGAAACATTTCCCTCCCCCTTTATAAAGTGCACTTGTCATTTTGGGCCATATCCCTTAAGCAAAATTGTTTGTGTCTGTCAGAGGCTCAGTAATGCTTTTATTTTTAGCCTTCAAATTACAAGCTGTGCCGGACAAAAGCAAGCAAAAACAGACTGCATGTGGCATCGGAAACCAGAATTATTTGAGCACAGACTGTGTTAGACTTACAAGAGAGACAGTTACCCTGACCAGCTTATTTCAATGAACCTTTTTTTGACTGCAGTGGGAGGTGGGGTCAAGAGGGAGTAGGAATGAGGTGGGTGAGACAGCCTTTGCTTTGCTTTCCCTCTTGTCTGATTTGGCTTGTCTGACCATAATTAGGAAAGTGTAACTTTTTTGTGGCTTGCGTGATAAGACTTCTGCAGTAGAGCTTGTTTTCTTAAATTTAGCTTCTTCCAGGCGGTTATTTTCTGTGTTTGAATGTGCACTGAATGATGTGACGAAGAAGGAGAAAAAAAAAAAACTGGGCTTGAACTCCATTAGCTGAAGCTGAGCCAGGCAGGCAGAAGAGAATTTTGTCAGGAAATTCCAAATGAGTATAAATAAATTCTCTGTAGCAACCCCGGGCTCCTTGCCTGCTTATGTGTCAGAAGTACATATTCCCTTTAAGGCTGAGGAAAGTATGCTTCAGACCTAACTTCCTGAAAGCAAAACACTACAACGTTCTGCAATATTTTCTTCATAGGATGGTAAGTATGGCTTTGGGGAGGGGAGTCAACAACTAAATTTTAGATAACTTGAAGTTCATTCTTCAGGTTTTTTAGCTGACTAAAGAGAGAGTGAACTGTTTGTACCTATCTGCTCCCCCCCCCCCGTCCCTCACTGTGACTTTTAATATAAAGATACCACTGTTCTCTCAAAGTAATGCTCTATTAGTCTAAACTCCCTGGAGGAAAGTTGTCTATATATAATTTACCTCTGCTATGGCTGTGTGTGTTTTGTTGTGTTCAGCCTGTTTTTCCCCCCTTGTTTAACAAACCTTTTGTCAACTGTGGATATGCTTAAGGGGGAGGAAGAATTTCTTTTTAAAAGCTTTCATTTTCAGCTTTATATACAGGACTGCTAAATGTCAGTCCTACCGGTAGTTGGATACAGCAGTGTCTTAGAACTGGAACTGTACCTGAGTTTCTGGAAGCCTGGTATGTGGTGATGCAGCTAAAAATGTTCTTTTTCCACCATAGAGGGTTATTGAACTTTGGGGTGGATTTGTTCTATTGGCATCTTTTTCTTTTTTAAAAGTTAGTTGTGTGCTCTACATTTGCTTAGATAATGAATAGCTTCTGTTATAAATGATCAAACATTTGAGCATAGCTAAACCCATATGAGAAATCGGTTTTTTCCATCTTAGAAGTGAAGTTGTGGGAGAGGAAGACACTGTTTTGAAATAGGAAGATGGTCGACCTGGTCACTGGCATAAGCATGTGCCCAAATGTAGTGGGGTCAGGACCCTTGTGTACTGCTGTGATGCTCACTTGGAATATAATTAACCATGTGGCACTCTTATCTGGGATGCCTAGGTGCCCCTTACCTTGTGCACATTGCACACCATACTCCTCCCACTCAAGACGACAACACTCATGTAGCTCAGTGGTAGACAACACGCTTTGCATGCAGGTGATCCCATATTTGATTCCTGGAAACTTCAGATAGGGCTACAAAGACCCATCTGCTTGAGACCCTAGAGAGCCACTTCAAGTTGCTGTAGACAATACTAAGCTAGATTTAAGGAGACACCACTTTCTTGTGCTCCTATACTTCCCCCCCCCCCTTAAACCATAACTTCCTTATACTAATTGATGGGATTCCTGTCAAAATGTTTTGAGAGATATCTTCAGACATCAGCAGTTCCCAAGAGGGAGAATTCTGGCCTGGGGAACTCTACTTTCTGGCAGGGGTGTAGCAAGGCGCCCCCCTTCCGGGGGCTGCTGGCCAAGATGATGCCCTCCCGGGCGGCCACGCCCCCACCGCGTGACGTATCCTGGAAGCTGCACCCTCAGGGTGCCGTCATTGTCCGGAAACAGACCCCGGGGCCGGCGGGAGGGCCGAAAACTCCTCTCCTGACTTCATGGAGCCTCGGCAGTGGCGCTACGAGACTCGCTGCCGAGGCCTGAAAAAAGAAAAAAAGCAGCCTGAACAGAGCTGCCGCCGCAACTACCACAACTGGGGGGTGAGTGATGCCCCCTGCTGCCCCCCCGTACCTGCTGCCCCCCCGGGCCTGCTGCCCCCCTGGGCCTGCTGCCTGGGGACAGTCCGCCCCCCGTCCCCCCCATTCCTATGCCACTGCTTTCTGGAAATTGTATTGATTTAGCCATTCCTGCAGGTTGTCTTCATGAAGGAGAAAATTGGTGTGTTTTTGAATGAGCTTTTAGAGCTGATCCTGAATGCTGGCAGAACCATGTTGAATTACCCCACTGTTAACCTCTTGAATAGTGTGCCTAAAAGGATCTTTCATTCATTGTTCTAGAAATGCCACTTTTACTTCTTGATGACACCAGGTTTAGCAAAGTAGAGCTCTGTGAGGAACTACTATCGGACAGGTTTCAGTACTATGCAGGCAGATGAAGAGAGAGATGAAGTGGCTGGGTATGCCTCACGCTGTCATTGTATGAAGAATCCTGAATCTTTTCATTAACCATCCTGAGATGTTGCATATCATGATGTCTCAAGTTGGCAAAGCTGTGTTTTCTGCTATTGACCTTGCTGACTCGCACCTGCTGGGTCTGCCCCGCCGTTTAGTACCAGCCTGAAAACATGCGTTGATTTACAGTAAATTCGTACTAGGGTTTGAAGTGCACATGCAGAATATTTGTTAGTTGTTTTTCCACATTTCTTTACTGCCTTTCCTTCATGGAGCTTGGGGTGTTTTATGTTGCTCCTCTACTTTCTGTTCCCCCCCCTCCCCAACCCTCACTACTGCCCTGTGAGGTAGGATAGGCTGAGAGGTAATGACTGACCCAAAGTCAGCCAGTAAGCTTCATGGCTGACTGGGGACTTGAACCTCGGTCTTTCTTGTCCAAATCAAATTCTCTGATCTCACTACACCACTCCAGCTCCAAGCCTGTGGATTTGAGGTCTTGTTTGTGTAATACAGTCAGTATGTTGCTCTGAGCAAGAACAGGTTGTATTTTGGAGAAAATGGAAATGTTAAAATGTTAAGCCACAAATGTATTCTGTAAATGTAGCTTACAAAATGTGTTTAACAGTGCTTGTTATGAGAGAAGGGCTATGTCAGTTATGTGCAGTGTTGAAGGGAGAAGTGAAGAATAGATTGTTAAAACAGATTACTGTACTAAAGAGGCCCATCAGTAAATTCTTTGTGCTGTGTCCTACCATTTTTATATTCTCCAGGAACCACTGTTTTGTTACCTCCTTGACTCTTTCCAAAATGCAAATCATAGAATGCTAGCAGATGTCAAGCTGTTTCTGAATGCGCACCTGTAAAGTCTACCTGTGCATGTGTCAGTATCTTGTTTTGCTAAGCAAGAAAGTTCTAGACAGGCTACTTCACTGGTTACTTTTCCTGCTTGTAGGTGATCTGACCAGCTGCAAGAGATTCTTCTCTTTTTGAGCGGGGTGGAGAGAGGCTGGGCCAGGGGTTGGATATGGATGATATAAATGTGAGAAATCTCCATGTAGGAAAATGAGCCTTTTAAAATTGGTTCATTTTAAGCTTACAGTCATGAGGTTTTTGTCCTGACTGCTTAGTATTACTTCCTTGAATTGCTCGATTTAGAGATATTATTCTAGTTCAAGTATCTCGGAGAACTACTTTACGCATTATGGAGAAGTCCCATACGAGCTACTTCATCTATTTTCTTAAATAATATTGCTCTGCCACCCATTACACATGCATTCATGCAGAACAACTGAATGTTTACTCTAAACATATGCAAACAGCGTGATCAGATGCTTAGCACATGAATGCCTTGATTCTATAGCAAGGTCTATTTGTACCCTTGCAAGTAAAAGAGTACAGCTAATCCCAATATGGCAAAAACTAAAAATAAACCCGGAAAATATGAGAGAAGGGAAGTATTTCATAGGCTTTCAAGTCTGCTTTAAGGAAAGCAGAGCAGATAGTGAAACAGAACTTGACGTTACTTGCACACAAAAATAGCTCTGTCCAAGTTGAGGAAAAATCTGCAAGATGCTTCAAGCCAAAAGGAAAGGGTTTCTGCCTACCACCAGTCATTATCGGAGAAGCTTTCTTCCCAGATCTGGGAAAAACCGTGGAGGCAAGTTCAAAAATCAGAATACATTTCTGCAGAGTGTCTTGCTTTTTGCATATTGTTCTTAAGTTAAAAAGCATTGGTATTGCTACTGAACTGAGATACTCTATTTTTTTGTCTGTAATTTGCTCAACAATATATAACATTCTTTATTTTAGAAGGTATCAGTGATAGCTTCATCTAGAAATTGCTGATGCATTAAGGCTGCAATCCTATATGTACTTATCTGGGAGTAAATGCCATTGAACTTTGAACATTGAGCATCCTGCCATTACAAGTACAGCATCTTACGCAAGGGTTACGTTCCAAGTTTGATGTGCAGTACGAGAGACATGTGGGGACTGAGGGAACAGCAGCTTCGTTCTCTTGTTTTAGGCTCACTTGGGCATAAACAGAGTAAGTGAAATGGCCAGTGAAGTCACTTGCACTATTTTAAGCCATTGTTTTTCCTTGTGTGTGTGTGTGTGTGTACTTTTTGCACAGATCAGTTGTGCATAAGATGAAGACCAAGTGTAACATCTTCCTCCCACCCCACTTGCAAGGGGACACTTCTAATCTGATGAGTGTTGATGTTGTGATGCATCAACTGGATTGTGACTGGAATGGGCGGGGAGCAACTTTTAGCCTTGTACTCTGGGATTCACAAATGGAGTTACCTTTTTGGGGGCTGGTGTTGAAGCTGGTCACTTGCCAGAATGCAGATTTACTTATCAGACCAGTAATCTCATGGGTGGTTGGCAACTCTGTCTGACCCACTCCTACAATAAATCTATTTTCCAATTATATTGACCAATTATAAGCAGGTTGTGCTTGACTATAACAGTTCTTGATGGTATTCTGGAGAGAAGGGTTTGTACTGACACCATCCTGTTGGAATTACTGGATGTCGTCCTACTAGTCTTCTGGATAGCTTGCACTCGGCTAACAATAGTTTAGTAGTGGTACTAAAAGATCCAGGGCTACTTTTCCTACCGTTATCCATTGGGTCTTGAAAGGGAGAGTGCAGTCAACTTGGAAGTAGTGTGTTGGGGGGAAAACTCTTGAATAATCTTTTTAAAAGGGAATCATTTTTCTGCAGACTGGTGTGAAGAACAAATTCCTACTAATTAAAAGGTCTGTGTGAGTGCTCCAACAGGTGGCACTGTTACCAATATGAAGATTTAGATTTTTAAAAATGCCTGTTTACTTTAAGAGGACCTAATGGACCTGGCCTATATTCCTCATGGCTTCTGCAGTTCTGCTTGACATCATTGACTGACTTGTTGAAAGGGTAAAGCTTCAGTTTGGCAAGCAGGAAAACTCTCTTGTCTCAGGATTGTGTGTTTCTCATCTGTCACCACAAGAAGACTCTAGCTTTTACCTCTTCCTCTTCCTCCCCTGCCCCTCTACTCATTGCCCAATTAACCTTAAATATCTGCAACTGTTTGGGAAGGAACTGGTCAGACTGCCTTTCCTGGAATGGCCAGTTTAAGTGCTGTTCTAGCTTGTTACCTGGTGGGAGGGAGGGTTGCCCAACTCTGGTGCGTAATGTTATTGACATGCCCATCTTTAATGGACTTCTCTTAAGCACGGTCTCTTACCGTCTTGCATGATGATTGGTTCACTACACTGGGAGCCAGAGATGATTACCATTTGTCTACTCAAATATTCCCCAACCCTAATCAAGGCTGATGTTCTAGTGTACTGGTACTCAAACTCTTACAGGCGAGTAAAGGAATTTGTAAGTCATCATGGACTTGGCATCAGTGACAGCACATTTGGGGTCCCATGGTGGTGGAAAAATTGGTTTTTTCACTTACCAGGGGTTGCGCCAGCCCTCCAGGGTTGCAGGGGGACACGGCCCCCCGCCCCTCAGAAGAGCTTCCTGTTGTGCTTGGAAGCTATTTCGGTTTTCGCTGAAAACTGGAAGTTGCTCCCAGGCGCAATTGGAAGCTCTTCTGAGACATGGGGGGGAGGGGCATAGAGCAGGGGTTCTCAACCAGTGGTACTAGTACTGCCAGAGGTACTTTGGCTGACTGCTGGTGGTACTTGGACCACCGGAACCCCTCTCTGATGTTGCACTTTTGGTGGTGTGTTTTCGCTCTTGAGAGGCTCCTGCCTTTGGCCAAGCCATCTTGGGAATGCTGCGAAGGGCCCTCTCACCCACCCAGAGCCTCCTACCTGCGTTTTCTGGCCTCTGAAAACTTGAAAACCCGGAAGTAACTGGCGATGTCATCACCAGTCACTTCCGGTGGTATGCAGCAGGAGAGTGGCGCCGGAGGTGGTACTTGGCCAGTAAGGGGTTGAGAACCCCTGGCGTAGAGGGTTCTGGAGGGCCGGCGCAACTCCCAGTAAGTGAAAATACCCCTTTTTCGCAGCAGTGGAACCCCAAGAGTGTCGTTGCCAACGTTGCCATGCCGCTTAAGGGGGTAGCAACTGCTTCCGGCTGGCATGCTGTGTCATGACCCACCAGTTTGAGAACCACTGGTCGTGACCCACCATTGAGACAACAAACTGTCCCCGCCCCCTCCTAGGGATTGCCGCCACCGAAAAAGTGCCCAAACCCCACCGCTTTTTAACTTACCAGGGCTTGGGGGGGGCTTTGGGGAGGCCTCTGCGACCCTCCACAGGCCTCCCTGATCTTTGGATTACCCCAAAATGGCAAAAAAAGGAAATGCCCAAAAACCGCAGTTTTTCGGCAATTCAAAGATTGGGGGAGGGTCGCACAGGCCTCCCCCAAGCCCCCCCAAGCCCAGGTAAGTTAAAAAGTGGCATTTTCAGGGGTGTTATTGCCACTGCCACTGGCACTGGCCCCACCCCCGCAGACACTCGGAGTTCTCCCCGCCTCACAGGGAGAACTTTGAGAACCACTGGTCTAGCAGATTCAGATTTGAGCTGATTCTCCATGCCATGGAATAATTCCGTGTTCCTTTGTTCTGGACGTAAATGTGCCTAGTTCTTGAGTCTCCTGCAGAAAGCTTAGAACCTGGCTGCTGAAGAAAAAGGTATTAGGAATAACTTATTTATATACAACTTGTCAACAAACGTTCACAAAGCAGTTTCCATTGTTAAATAAATGGTTCCCTATCCCAAAAGTGGTCACAATATTTAATCCACAATCTGCTGTACATCTGATGTTTTCGTTACACGAGTGTACACAAGTACTGTACGTGTGAGGAATGTGCAATATCTGAGTTGCACGTGCACATGTTTGGAGTCCCTGAATGATTTGTATGCATAACAATAGCCCTGACCATACATTCATGTTGCTTTTACACATGTGTTAGTGCATGTGTGGAGGGTGGGGTTGCAGCGGAGGTTCTGCTCCCTGCCATGTGCATGATCATTTACATGCCTTCAATTTGCCTGCAAGCATGCACTTAACAAAGAATCTGTGTATGGCAGGGCGCACACGCACACACCAGCCATATGTGCATTGTGGAACATGATGATGATAAAGGAAGAAGAATGTTTATATGCCAGTTTTCAACAAAAAAGTTCACAAACTGGTTTACGGACATACCTAAATAACTCCCTGTCCTAAAAGGGCTCATAATCTAAAAAGATGCAGAACATCACCAGCAAACAACCACTAGAAAAGACACTGTGCTGGGGTGAAGAGAAACAGTCGCACTCCCTCTGCTAAATATAAGAGGAGCACCACTTGAAATCATATACGGTAGAAGAAGGCTTGTGTACATGGATGTTGATTGCTCTAGCATATGTATAAGGAAAATATCATGTAAAGCAGGCATTTGTTGCAACTCTCTGTGCCAACAGTCTCTAAAAGAGAGAACTGTGTTTAGTTTTATAAATGGTTAGTTATGCTACGTCATCTAGATATGGCTTGTAAATCCCAGGGTTACTTGGTATTCAGAATGTCTGAGAAACAAGCTGCACAAGAACATACCACTTCCCTCTTAAAGTACAAAAAAATCATAGTTACCTATTTTGTTGAAGTATTTTTTTTTAAAAGAGAGAAAGGTTGTACATCTTTAAGAGGCTGCTCCACTAAGTGTGTTTGAAAGGAGTGGTGAAAGAAAATAAGGTGTGTGTTGTTGTTTTTCCTTCTCCAATCCTGAGCTAGAACTGTGAACTCATTGGAGACGGCTCAGCCTATGAAACTTGGTGATCTGCTTGGCTGTATTTATACCAAAGCCGGACACTTTTTTCCCTTATGGGGCAAAGAATGAGAACGTTGAGAGGCAGGAATTTTGTAGCCAAAGAGCACGTTTGATGTATGAAGCTGTGACTGCAGAAAACAGTCCAAGGCCTGGTGAGCTTTGGGCAGAAGTGTCTATGGACTAAAATTGAAACCTTCAGGTAACGTACAGTAAATGAAGATCCTAAGACTTTTATGCTGGTGTTCAGAAGTCCTTACTTTGTGGTGGGGTGTGTGCGCGCGCCTGTGATTGGGGGAAACAGGTTATACAACAAGAATAGGCTCAGTAGATCTGCTGCCGTTTTTATTTAGAATGCTTTGGTGCGATATGCGTCTCCTCTGTCTGCAGGAAGCTGTGCTGTCCTGACATCTGAGCTGACAGTTTCCCTTTCGGCTGAGATATTTTAGACTACACTGGGAATGGGCCTGCCTGCATAGTTCTTAGTATGTCTACTTTAGAAGTACACAAGTGTAAAAGAGACTTTGTAAACAATAGCAAATGAATATGCTCCTTATTAGGATGTTACTACAGTACTTCAGACTATTTTAAAATCTGAATATATAAGTCTTAAATGGTTGAAATGTTATAACATTAGCAAATTTGTTAGCAAACGTATTTCTTTGTAATGCTTAGAAATTCTCTAAGCTGTATTGAATGTCCATGTAGCTCACTGCAGTATACAGAACTCACTTTTTATGGGTACAGCATGTGCTAAACAGGGTGATACGCTAGAAATATAAAATTCCCGTGAAGTACGGTTATATGGTATAAACAGTGATACGGTACCTGGTTTTAGTGGCTTATGCAAAACTTACTAGAAATATATACACTGAACCATTTTGAATGTTGAATGGACGCACTCATAAAATGAAAGTGTGCGCTAAAAATGTCAAAAAATGTAATGGATATGCAATAAATTCTCCTGTATGGAATTTGAGTAGCATCCCTATAAATTCATGTAAGATTCTAAGTATTTCTTTTTTTTCCCCTTTCAGAAAAAGATGAAAATGCTCTGAATGGGGAGGATGAAAGAGATCAGAAAGACCCCTATTTTGTGGAAACACCTTATGGTTACCAGCTTGACTTGGACTTTCTCAAGTATGTGGAAGATATACAAAAGGGAAATACTATAAAAAAGTTGAACATCCAGAAAAAGCGGAAAGTAACACCACCTTTTGTGTCTGTCAAAAACACTCCTAGCCAATACAGTGGATGGACATCGAATGAATCTCTTTCCTCATCCAACAGTGATGAAAACAAACATTCATCTTCTCTCTTAGCAGCACGAAGCCCAGCTGCAGTCTCCACAAGGCCATCCTTGTCTTTTGAAGCCTCTCCAAATTTCCTAACTATCCCTGAAAGCAAACAGCTACTGCCTCCCTCACCACAGCTGCCTAGGCACAACCTTCGTGTCACAAAGACTCTAATGGAAACACGGAGAAGGTTGGAGCAGGAAAAAATGGCAATGCAAGTGATCCCAGGAGAGAGCCGGAGGCCCAGGCTCTCCAGTTTTGGAGCCATGGGCTCCACAAGCTCACTTCCTTCCTTTGTAGGCTCCAGTGGACACAACCAAATGTCTCAGCAGTTTCAAAATGGGCATCAGGGCAATGGAGACTATAATGTTTATCTGGGTTCCTCTTTGGGCAGTTCTATCCGGCATAGTCCCTTGAGTTCAGGTATATCAACGCCTGTGACCAATGTGAGCCCAGTGCATCTGCAACACATCAGGGAACAAATGGCTATCGCCCTTAAACGCCTCAAGGAGCTTGAGGAGCAAGTCAAGACTATTCCTGTGCTCCAGGTTAAAATTTCAGTGTTGCAGGAAGAGAAAAGGCAGATGATGGCAAAGCTCAAAAGCCAAAGAATAGTCAACCAGAACGACACGAGCCATTTCAGAAAAAGATCTTATAGTGCAGGAAATGCAGAGCAGTGGAAACAACTGTCTCCAGTCCGAGGGAGTGGGGAACTCTATATAGACTGTGAGGAGGAGGTGGGGAGCGTAGACCAGAGCTCAGAGAGAGTAGAAGAGTTTAGGCATTTGACTGCTGAAATGCAAGCATTGGAGAAGAAAATCCAGGACAGCAGCTATGATATTCCATCTAACCTGCGAGTGAACCGAGAAAGTGTACCAAAAGAAAACAGATCTGTTGCTGTAGGTGCCGAGGAAAATATGAATGATGTTGTTGTGTATAACAAAGCTTTAAGAGTGTGCAGGGATGTGGCAGTAGGGACAGAATGCAAGGTTAAGGATTCTAGTGTTGGGGTGACGGAGGGGATGCTTGGTCTGTCTACAGAGGCTGAGAGGGAAATAGAGCTCCAGCATCAGACCATCGATGCCCTTAAAGAGAAAATCTACCGGCTGGAAGTTCAGTTGAGGGAAACGACTCATGACAGAGAAATGACCAAATTGAAGCATGAGCTTCAGGCAGCTGGCTCTAGGAAAAAAACAGACAAAGCATTGATGGCTCAACCCCTTGTCTTCAGCAGGGCAGTGGAAGCAGTCGTAGAAACAAGAGACCAAATGGTGGGAGATCATGTGGATGTTGTTGATGCATGCGTGGGGGGCTGTCTCCAGATGAGCAGTATTGGAATATCCTGTAGGCCTACATTGCAAAGCACAGCTGTGGGTCCAGATGTGCCCATGAATTGGTGGATTGTGAAGGAGAGAAAAGAACTGTGTGACCGTTGCATTGGGAGCTCTGTTGAGATGAGCAGCAAGAGTGTGGGCACAGAAATGAGTGTTTGCGAAACTGGGGTTAATACAGAGGAGTCTGTAGATAGTCTAAGTCTGCGCAAAATGGAGCTGGCCGTCAAGGGAGTGCGGTCAATAGGCTGTGGGCACTGTCTGGATGCGACCATCTGTCCAGAAAAGGAGACAGTGTCCCGCAGCACAAACACAGAGACTGGTTGCAAAGCAGATTCCGGAGTCATGGCAGTACCTCATACAGCTTCCCAGGGAACCAATACAGTATTCGAAAAAGCTGACCAATTCACCAACACAGAAATGGCTACCTTGATGGATTCCAGCACCAACACTTTCCTGAGCACTTATGATAAACAGACAAACACTGTGATTGTGGAGATGCGGACTGTGGCTGTGGGAGACGGTAGGGTAAAAGATGTAAATGCAGCTGCTAAAACACGTTCCATTGGTGTGGGAACACTGCTTTCCACCCCTGCTAGCTTTGAAAAATCTTCACTAACGAAGACCAAAGACATTGGAGTGGGGCAGATCAGTATTAATGAGAACTATTTAGTTGGCCTGAAAATGCGAAACATTGCCTGTGGCCCCCCTCCAGTGTCTGTAGTGCCACCCAGCACCAGAAGCATTGGTGTTGGGGATGAATCAGTGTGTGAATCGGGGAGCCTTGTGATGGAAGATCCGTCTCCGCCACCCGAGATGAAGACTGGCTTGGATCACTACATTGAACGGGTGCAGAAGCTTGTTCAGGAACAGCAGATGCTTCTTGCTGAAAACTACGCTGAGCTAGCAGAAGCTTTTGGAGAGCCTCATTCTCAGATCGGCTGTCTCAATTCCCAGCTCATCAGCACTCTGTCTTCCATCAATAGCGTCATGAAATATGCAAGCACAGAGGAACTGCGTAACGTAGGCATACCAAAACAGTTCATCGACAAAACTACTGCAACAGGTATGTTGAACAGACTTTTCCTTTGTCTAGTAAATTAGTGATGCCTTCGAGTCAGCATGAAATGGTTTCTTATGGAACAGGGCAGAAAACTGCTTACACCATTACTTGCCTCTCACTGGAATGAAAAGATTGGGAAAGAGATTCCTATCTTAATACTGTAGACTACACTGCAGTGATATATCCGTGCTTGAATACCTAAAATAGCTAAAAATACCCTGTGCCTGGGTAATCGTCTATTCCATTTCCCTGGATATTTAACCTTTATATACCGTAGTTAAGATCTTGAGAGCTCAGACCCTGCCTAATGTGACAGGATGTGACTCTAAAATTATGCCAGAGGTATTTTTAAGGATCAGCTCTTACCAAAGTCATCTCATTTCTGTCAACATCTACATTTGTTTCCCTTGCCTTTTATGCTTTAATTTCCCATGACTAATCCTTTTTTAATATTACTTGCTTACAATAAGCCATGTAAATCTGTGCTAAACTGCTGCTCTAGATGCTAAATGCTATTGATATTTGTGCAAGGGGATGCAAGCCACACCACATCCTGTCATCTGTCGTTCTTTGTGCTCCAATTACTGAAGTTGGGACTGCACAAATGTTGTTCCTCTTCTTAAAGTGGCTTGTACATAATGGCCTTAATGGAGCTCTCCTATGGGCCATTCTTTCACCCTGTTTCATTACAGGAGCCTTTTGCATCATTGCACATGCACCCATTCACCTAGTTTTAATTCTGTCTGAGGTGACTGGGCTGTACCACTTAAGATTGCAGGCGAGGGCTCATATGACTGACAGCGCAATCCGACTTAACTTTTGTGCCAGTTTAACCAGCAGCGCAGCGAGAACAGGAGGCCCCAGAACGGAAAAAGGATTCAAATCCCCTTTGAATTCCTCTTTTGGAGGGGATTTGAATCCCTTTTCCATTCTGGGACCTCCTGTTCTCGTTGCGCCGCTGGTTAAACCGGCACAAAAGTTAAGTCAGATTGCGCTGTCAATATGTCATCCTTCCATGATGAATATGTCATCATAGTCTTCCATTCAAAGCAATTTCCTCCATGTAGAAAACTAGATGTTAGTGGGGGGTGTTAGTGTAGCCTACTTCTTGGCATGATAGTCTTCTATGTGCAGGGAATTATTTCCTTGTATATACTGTGTGAGCCTCTACCTGCAGTCTGAAGTGGTACAGCCCAGACATACGTTTACCACTTCAGAGAGAGCGAAGTTCTAGACAGTTATATTTGATCCAGTTTAATGTCGTGCATTGGTGTGTGTGGCTGCAATAATGCAATCTTAGTATTTATTAAGAAAATATTAAAAACTAAGCCTGCAATTTCGGATAATAAGAAAATTTTTGTAGTGCAGGAAATGTACTCAGTCTTGTTCCCCAACAGACAGAAATGCAGCTAGCGCTGGTCTGGATACAGTGTGGTGGTGGTTTTCAAGGCAAATATAATTTGGATAGGATGCTGAGTAAATCATGTTACTCTTGCATGTAAGTTGTTGTATGCTTTGTACATAGATTTTACACCTCACTTGTTACAGACAGTTCCATAAATGGGACAATATCTGAGTAATAATTATCCAGTGAATCTTTGTAAACCACTTTCACTCAGTGAATTTGAAAGCTGTAGGTGTTAATATGTGGACTTTTTATTGAAAAGTGGTACATAAATTCTTAATGATAGGCCATTGTGTATATATCCTCCCCCTTTTCGCGCCTCTCCTCAGCGCGCAGGAAAGGGGGCCGGGTAATGGCGGCGACGGCTGTTAGCAATGGAATCTATAGAATTTAGACTTTATCTAGACACAGGTGGACCATTTTATTAGGACTTGTATTTCACATTCTCACCAAAAATATTAAGGGATTTTGTTCTATCGTAATGCCATCGCTTTTAGTGCAGGAAGTCTGCATAATCAATCACTTGGTGGTTTTATGACAGAATAACATCATACTAGTTTGCTCAGTTCTTGATTTTTGCCAAGAAAAATCAATGCCAAGAACAAAGGTATAATAACACAGTTATTATTATTCAATTATTAAAGAAACAAGCTATAAAGAATCATGTTTACTTATATATTGTACTTTTTTTTTAATGGTGTGGTATTTTAAAAATTAAAATTTGTCAGAAAAAAATACTTTTTTTCCAAATTTACAATTGCAGTGGCCTATAGTTTTCAAACTGTTCCTTCTAGAAACTATAACTTGTTACCCACAAGTGTGTGTGTGTTTACGGTGTGTAAATTGTATGTGTATACAGTACCATTACCTTTTCAGATGTATACAGGTGTATGCAGTTCCATCACCTTTTCAAGTGATGCTCATCTTAGCAGGGGAGAGCAAATTTCCCCCTTCACTCCAGCACAGCATCTTTTCCATTGGCTGTTTGCTGGCGTTTCTTCTGTATCTTTTTTTTTTAAGAACTGAGCCCTTTTTTAGACAAGGAACCATTTACTTATTTATTTTGCTGTGTAAACCACTTACAACTTTTTTTGTTGAAAGGCAGTATACAGTTGACCCACATCTTATGCGAGGTTTACGTTCCGAGATCAGTGCGTAAAGCCAAAATCAGTGTAGAATCGAACTCTGTTAAAGCCAACAAATATGTACAGTACTTTCTCTTTAAGAGCTAAAAGCACAGTATGGGAGACACGTGGGGACTGAAGGAACAGCAGCTTCATTCTCCCATTTGCTTGTTCCAGGACATAAACTGAGTAAGTAGAATAGAGGGCAGAGTTGCCTGCACTATTTAAACTATTGTTTTTTCTCTTTTGGGGAGGAGGCTGAGCACATATACTTGAATTCACGTGTGTCCGTCATGTGTAAAATGTGGACCCACTGTATAAATATACTTAATATGTAGAACTGAAGGAGAATGAGAAACACAAAGCAGGCAACGTTTACTGTAGTATTCACTGCTGGGAGGGTTCAAGAACGAGAGACAAATTCTCTATCTGAAGAGCTCTAAATGGAATTTGCTTTCTCTTACATTTCACTAACTAAATTCATTGTCAAGAATAACCTGATGTATGTTCCTACCATGCTTTTTATGCTGTACCACCAATGCACGACATTTATTTATTTATTTATTTATCTATCACATTTTTATGCCGCCCTTCCCCAAGGAGCTCAGAGTGGTGTACATATTTCCTCCCTTCCTTTTTGTCCTCACAACAACCCTGTGAGGTAGGTGAGGCTGAGAGATAGTGACTGGCCCAAGGTCACCCAGGAAGCTTCGTGGCTGAGCGGGGATTTGAACCTGGATCTTCCAGGTCTGAGTCCGACTCCCAAACCACTACACCATCCTGGTGTAGACTACTGGAATACTGGAAGAGACTAGAAGTAATTCTTTCTCAATCCGTTGGACTGCCATCTCTACACTTTTCTTTCTTTCTTTTTTCTTCCTCCTTAGTTTTTGTTAACTACCTTGCTGCAAAAATCAGATAAAATGTACCTTTTAGTTTTCTGGGAGATGGATGAGAATTGATCTAGTTAAGTTCTGGTTCATTTCCTTTCCTAGATATTGTTTACCCCAGATTTATACCTCTTGGTTGCTTTTGCAGAATAGCAGCACCTCTTTATAAAATTGTTAAAAATTTGCAGATGTGTTCAGTCAGTATTGTTGGGAATTCATAGATTGATTGGAACTTAATGGCTTTGTTACCACAATGCAATATAATGTCCTCATGCTTATGTGTTTTAGTTATTAACAATATGAATGTTTCCTTTCGATGTTAGTAGATTTCATTTCTGTTCAGTATGCTGTTTTGTGTGCATTTTAGTTAGCAAATGAATAAAGTGGCCCTTCTCTTCTGCAGTGTAGATCAGGCTGTGCTTTAACATCTCAGAAAAAAAAATAATAATGTAAAAGTAGTGTACTGTACTGCAGAAGAGAGTCCTTTCCGCTTCGAATGCACGCTTTCCTTTCTAAGACTTCTAATCATTTTTATGTAGCGGAATCATAAAGAACAGAGCTTCAGTAAGCGGCCTAATACTATTGTCATTTGTGAGAGTTGCACTCCACAACGGGGGATGCTAAAATAAAGTCTTCTGTTGATTTTATTACATCTTTATCCTACCTTTCTTCCAAGCTCAGGGCAGTGCGCACACCCTCATTTTATTCTCATAACAACCCTGTGAAGAAGGGTTAAGATGAGAGAGTGTTACCCAGCGTGTAATTCATCTGTGGAACTCCTTGCCACAGGATGTGGTGATGGCATCTGGCCTAGATGCCTTTAAAAGGGGTTTGGACAGATTCATGGAGGAAAAGACCATCACAGGTTACAAGCCATAAGCAACCTCCTGGTTTTAGAAGTGGGTTTTCTCTGTGCCAGGTGCAAGGGAGTGGCGACTGGACACAGGTATCTTGTTGTCTTGTGTGCTCCCTGAGGCATCTGGTGGGGCCACTGTGTGACACAGGAAGCTGGACTAGATGGGCTTTTGGCCTGATCCAGCAGGGCTCTTCTTATGTTCTTATGTTAGTGATTGGCCCAAAGTTGCCCTCTATGAGCATTATAGCTGAGCCAGGGAATTGGTCTGGAATGGTCTTCAATTAGATAAAAATAAGTTCTTGGTTACATTTCAGTTTCAGCTATCACATGAACAGCACAATCCTGTCTACAATTAGACTGGTGGAGCGATTGCTCTGCCAGTCTAAGGCTTTCTGGCACGTTTGCGGCCAGAAAGTAAACTGCGCTGGCGGAGAGGCTTGCACCACTCCACCAGTGCTTCAGAGCGGTGGAGCGCCACAGTGGAGAGTTAAGTCCTTGCCGGGTAGCGGAGGGGCGTGAGGAGGTTGAACCGGGGGGGGGGGGGATTGGTCAACCAGAATGGGGGAGGGATCATGGCAGCAGACACCGCTGAATAACATCCCACTTCCCGGACCTGGCTGGCCTTACACGGCCAGCTCAAATGTGTGTCAGCAAAATAGCTGGTACACATTCGAGTAGACCCATTGCGGCAGCTGGGGCTGTACTTGGGATAAGGGGATGAACGTTCCTTTACCCCGAGGAGGCCTCCGGCTGCGCCGGCACAGGCCCAATCCAACATAGGATGCGGCGGGCGCTTTATTTGCGCCACTGCGTCCTGCTAGACAGGATTGGGCTGCGCATGAATGGATTCTGCTCCCTTTAGTTTGATGTAACTATACTTTACATTTTTAATCAGGCACATACTTCATATAAGCCTGCTGAAAGAGAATATGTGTATGCATGGACAGTAAAATCCTACTTGGGCCTTCTATGAGGTGATATGTATATATGGTTGACCATTGCATTTTTATTTGTCACTTGCATTTGTAAAGTTGCTATTTAAAACAGGGAAAGAAGAGCTAAATATATCATAGTTAAATCACTGTGGCATGGTTCTCTGGTGCCAGTTTGACAGACCATAGTGATAGTTGATAGCTTCATTTTATTAAGGCCCACACAGTATCCTTCTATAAGATGGCTAATAAGGAAAGGTGTGTGTGTGTGTGTGTGTGTGTGTGTGTGTGTGTGTGTGTGTGTGTGTGTGTGTGTATAAATATATATACAGTATTTTAAAAAAGCAGATGAGAAAGCGAAGGAGTTAAATATATTTTTGAACTTTTTCTCATAGCTTTCGAGTTAAAAACCCACATATTTCCGGGTAAGACTACGTCGTTTCCAAACTTTTTATTACAAAAACAAGATGTTACAAGTAACTTTACGTTTCACCCCTGACATTCGGGGCCCGAATGTCAGGGGTGAAACGTAAAGTTACTTGTAACATCTTGTTTTTGTAATAAAAAGTTTGGAAACGACGTAGTCTTACCCGGAAATATGTGGGTTTTAAACTCGAAAATATGGTCACGTCGTGAGAGTCTACGATTGTATTTTCTCATAGCATCTAGTTACCCATGTTGCATGGGGAAGGGTAGCCCATTTCCTGGCTGAAAGTAGAAGTTTCCAAAGGTGGCTCACTAAGCTTCCGGCACCGGAGCAAATGCTCCGGCTCCGGAAGCAGTCACGAACGTGCCAGAAAGCACGTTTGCAACTACTCGGGAGTAAGGGCAGCCGGCGCAGAGGCCGCCCGCCCTCACTGCATCGCTGGAACACGCAGGCAGCCGCCAGAGGAGGCTGACTGTCACTTAATAGGAGAACTGGAAGCTTTTTCCAAACTTCTGCTGTAGCCTCCCCCCCCCCCCCCCGTTTTGTCTTAGAGGTCAGAAACCCCTTTCCCAATTAATGTATCTATGGACTGCCTATCCTTCCTCTTTCATTTTAACCAGTAACTCAAAGCCCATCAGACTTACTTCCCATTTTATACAGATTCTTTGCTACCCCATTGGATCTTAATGTTAAGGAACTTTAAAGTCTCCCTTCTCTTCCTCCCCTCTTCATTAATTCCCCTCTTCAGCTAGGAGTAAAAGAGATCATTGCAGCTTGTACCTGCACTTGTCTGAGGTACGCATGACATATTTTCATTAGGCATGCATGCTGAAATGGAGATCCAGCTATTTTTGCACCCTAAAGGAGCTGTGAAAGGGCCTAAAATGTATTCTGCGCACAAATAATAGGACAAGTACTTGCATATGGGTTGTAAATACAAGTACTTGCATATGGGTTCCTTTTCTGAGTAAGCATATTATTCAGGCAGATTTGGGAATCTGACAGTATGCAGAGGCGAAAGATGTATGCTGTCTCTTATTTCTCACCCACCCCGTCCCTCGGGTAAGGAACTATTTTATATACATGCTGCTTGAACAGGCAGCCTGTTGGATCTCAGCTGCTGGAGGCTTGATGACCTACTGAATGGCAACAATGGCAACAATTCAATTATGCTGATAACCAGGACCAGCCCTCCTGTGAAACGGTCACTTTGAGCGGAGAATGAAACACACCACTGTGGTACTATTGCACCATATTGCTGCCTCTCCAATACGTTTTTGAGGGAGTACAGTGCCAAATCCCGCCCCCACCTCCGTTACTTTCTGGAATGCCATCCCGGGCTCCTGCCCGTGCGTAGTGCTATCTTTAGAGCCAGCTGTGTAGTGGCAAGCCAGCAATGTGCTAACTAGATGTGAGCCATCATTTCATCAGTGTGGTGGTGTTGCTGCCATGCCGCTGTAGCCACTCAGGCTGCTTGCTTTCTCCCTCTCTGCCTGGCATCCCTCCTTTTTCAGTACAAGCCTAGGTATATCTGTTTGGAAGCAAGTTCCACTGAGTTCAGTGTGACTTATTTTCAGGAAAGTGTTGTAAAATCGAAGCCTTCAGCTCATGCCTTTCTTTTTTTCGCCCTCTTCCCTTTCTTTTTTTTAGTCCTTTCCAAGAGTTACTTTCTGGTTTTTGTTTGACTTTGCCTATGTGTGTCATTCCTCCTTCTGTTCCTTCCCTTCCTCTAGTCATTGCCCAGAGACTGGCACTGGGGCAATCACCTCTCCTCACTACCAGTCTTCCCTCAGCACTATGGTCCCAATCTGAAATGTGTGTCGTCATCCCCCAATGGGTTCTATTTGCTAAAATGTAAAGATGTGGGAGATCCAATCACGGTTTTCTGTCATTTAGTTAGACTCTGATTGTAGTTTTCCTCCTCTTCAGTATGTATTCAATCAGTACACCATTTTGTTTAGTACAAATGTCGCTGTTGTTCCATTGAGTGTAGTAAGTTCAATTATCTCTTGCTTGAACCAGCTCCATGTGTTAATGACATGCACAGTCAGGAAAAGCCCTGAATTACCCTGGACAGGAGGGGAGGAATGAGGACCATGTGTGCTCTGTACTTTATTGTCCAAATGAGCCCTCTGTTGATGAAAAATTGCATGGTAGCAATACCATAGAGTACTACTACATTTAGGGCCCAATCCTATCCAACTTTCCAGCGCCAATGCAGCCACAACACAGCCCCAAAGTAAGGGAACAAATGTTCCCTTACCTTGAGGAGGCCTCCATGACTGCCCCCACCACCACCACAGGATGCATTGCATGCATTGCCCCATTAGCGCAGCTACATCGGTGCTGGAAAGTTGGATAGGATTTGGCCCTTAGGTTTTCTTCATGCAGTACTTGATGAGCAATAAGAGTCCTGCCTGCTGCCTTTACTGAGTAGATAAAAGAGCATGTGGTCAAGGAGACCCCATTCTTTAAAAAAAAGCACAGTACAGCCCAGGTCATGTGACTTTATCTGCATGGTAAGCAGGGAGTGACTTGGTCACATGTCTAAGTTTGTGGGCTGTATGCCATAGAATTGCACTTTTTTTCTTTCTATATAGTGTTTCTATATAGTATTATTATATACTATTGTAGTATATAACTACTGTATATATACCAGGGATGTGGATCAAGTCTCTGACTCCAAGTCTCAAGTCAAGTCCCAAGTCTTTGCCCCCAAGTCCCGAGTCTTTGGTTGCAACTTGCGAGTCCCTATTTATTTAATGGTGGAAATGGGTTTAAACCTGAATAAAATTCAACTTGTCGTAAAAGGCTCCAAGTCTCAAGTCGAGTCTTTCGAGTCTTTTACAATCGCCAAGTCAAGTCCGAGTCAAGTCATTGATGCGACTTGAGTCCGAGTCAATAGACTCAAGTCTACATCACTGTTATATACTAAATAGTATATAGTGTTTCTATATAGTAACACTTCATATTTATAGCTGTGAACTGCCCAACCTATTAGTGCGAAGGTTTTTTTCTTATGCTTCAAGATTTCAAGCACCTGGAAGCAAAAGTTACTGAAGCAAAAGCAGAAATATGTGGCATTTCTTCTCCATCCTGATTTTTTTAAAAAAAGTAGTTTGCCATGGGAGAGGAAGCTGCTAGGAAGGAGGGAGACAAGCCGACTGAATATACATTGAAACTAGGAAACATAGTATAACAACTTCAGGTGTGTATTTTAATAATGAGACTGTTATTCTACTGTAGCATGTTCTGTTCTCTATATTCTGTACTGCAGAGTATTCAAGGAATGAAACACTTGAAATTACAAACAGGAGAAATATTAAACAGAAGTTTTGGTTTGGCAAAACTTGGTTTAGTAACCCCCTGCTCTCTTTGCTAACAGAAGATAACTTGCTTTGTGGTACTTCTCACTTAGTTTCAAGCTCTCATGCGTTGAAACTGGGACAGGAGATTGGGACCATGAGTGAGAAGACTGCCATAGTAGGAGTGGGACAGGACCAGAAAGCCTCACCTTCCCAAGAGAGTGCAATGGCTCCAATCAATCTGACAGATGACCAGCTTGCCTCTGGACTCTATGGTAACTTTTTGTGCACAGATATATTTTTGCTATTGTTGGTTAGGTGGTTCTGCTGGAAAAAAAAAGAATGAATGTTTTGATCTGTATAGCTTCACACTTGCATAGGTGTGACCATTGTCATACCCCTTCTCTATCATTTATGCTGGCTGCCAGTTCATTTCCAGGCTTAAGTAAAGGTGGGTTACCTTTTTTTAAAAAAAGTGATTAGGTACCTTTTTAAACTTCTTGAATGGCTTAGGGCTTGGGTACTTCATGATCATGCATGAATCTGCCCATTCCCTGAAATCATCTGGAGAGACTTTCCTAAACAAGCTGATTTGTGAACCGTGAGCTGTCGATCGAAAGGTCAGCAGTTCGAATCCGCGACGGGGTGAGCTCTCGTTGCTTGGCCAGCTCCTGCTAACCTAGCAGATCCAAAGCATGTTAATGCGAGTAGATAAATAGGTGCCACTTGCGGGAAGGTAAACAGCGCTCCGTGTTCCAGCCACATGCTACACGCTGCGGCAAGGAGAGTCATGCCGGCCACATGACCACGGAGGCGTCTTCGGACAACGCTGGCTCTTCGGCTTTGAAATGGGGATGAGCACCACACCCGAGAGTCGGACATGACTGGACCTAATTGTCAGGGGTCACCTTTACCTTACCTATTTGTTACATGGGAGGACCTTCTCTGCTGTGACACCCACCTTGTGGAATTTCCTGCTGCTGAACATCTACATGGCCCTACCTTACCTGTATTGTTTAGTTTTATTGGCTGCTTTGTGCTCCCTGGTAAAGGAGAAAGTCAGCATAGAAATACTTCTATAAATAGTTATCAAATGAAGTACTGTGAGGAGGAACATAATCCACTTCAAGGGCAATGTGTGACCTTTAATCCATTAATATTTTGAACATTGCTTACTTGCAGACAGGCCTAAAAGGGTCGAGTAAATTATATTAGCATCTCAGAAGCCAAACTAAATAGCTACCTGTCTTATAGCACAAAGGAAAAGCATGTATATCAAAATAAGCTGTAGAAATTTGTTTTCACTTGTGTCCAAATACATGCAAGTTTTCTTTTAAGACCCGAACAGGGCCTTCTGTTTAGTGTGAACTGAACCAGGTTTGTTTGCTGTCGTCTCCTTTTTGCATGCCTCTTTGTCTTCCTGTACAACTCTAGCTTTGCTTGATTTTAATATCTGAAACTGTAGCTGCTCTAGCAAGTGGTACAAAACCTTTACTAAGAAATGTTCTTCATACTTTCTGTTTTAGTATGTGCAAATGAGGGCATGTTAAAGTCCATCATGAAGAAAAAAGACGGGAAAAAGGATGTGAATGCAAAGAAGAACCTGCAGTTTGTTGGTATAAACGGAGGGTAAGAAATGCTTGTGCTCAAAGAAGCTTTTTTCTTTGTTGTGCCATGGAAACCAAGGTTTTGTTTAGACCATATTTGTTGCCAATAATGAGTGTACCAAGAAAACCCTCCCATAATGTAAAGTTGTCGAATTTTTACTCTAAATCAGGGGTTCTCATCCCCTTTCCAGCCGAGTACCACTTCCAGCGCCACTCTCCTGCTGCGTACCACCGGAACTGACTGGTGATTACATCATCGCCAGTTACTCCCAGGTTTTCAGAGGCCAGAAAACGTAGGTTGGAGGCTCTGGGTGAGTGGGAGGGGCATCCTGAGAGGCTCGGCCAAAGACAGGAGCTTCTCGGGAGCAAAAACATGGCGGTAATAGCACCGCGTCGGAGCGGGGTTCTGGCAGGCCGAGTACCACCAGCAGTCAGCCGAAGTACCACTGGTGGTACTAGTACCACTGGTTGAGAACCCCTGCTCTAAATCACAATTTTAGTGGAGAGAAAAAAAAACCAGACTTTGTACTGTGGCAACTTAAGGATTTATTTTGGTGAACAGTTTTTCATACAATAGATGTGCACATTGCATGGGTTCCATATCTTTCTGTGGAGTAGCACAGTTTTATGGAGATCCCATTAAAACCAAAACCAAAAGAGAGCTCTTTTTTTCTTTCTCAAAAAAGGAGAGGGAGTAGAAAGGTTCATGAAGTGATGGGCAACTGTTACAAGGCAATGGGAGAGCCATCTTTGCCCACTCCCCCCCCCTTTGCAAGTTATAGTGAGGAAAATGCTGCTCAGCCTCTAAACTGGAGAAGCGTAGTCTGGATTGACATCGAATGCTGTCAATCTGTTTACTTGCACCATTTTACAGATGACAGAAAAATCCAGTGGTTTCTCCTCACTTAGACAGGTGAACTGTAAGATATACCAGTAATGCTAATGTAATTTTAAACAATGTGGCGATAAGTTTTCTTACTCTTTTTTTATAAAATTTTTATGGAGACAGTTACTTCACCACCACAAATGAAATGTGTGAGAAGTTTGGAATCACTAGCTTACTACCAATATCCCCACCCTCTCCCGGTTCGGCAAATGGCCACCTTCCCCCCCACCCCTGCACTGACCGGTGCAGGATGTACATGCACCGGTGGGTGCCAGGTCCAGGGGGAGGCAGAGTAAGGGTTGTTGACCTCAGTGCCGGCGGCCCTTACTCTCTGGGTGTTGAAAACCTACTTTACGGCGCATTTACGATACCTGGCACTTGCGGCGCGTGTACTCTGCAGGCGGAACTGTGCACAGGATTGCGCAGTAAACGACAAATATATGTACAGCAAACTGCTTCACACCGAATAAATTTGTTTTAACAGAGCATTGATAATACATTTTGTCATGTAGATATGAAACAACATCAAGTGACGATTCTAGCTCAGAAGAAAGTTCATCCTCTGAGTCCGATGATGAATGTGATGCAAACAGGTACACTCAAATAGAGAACAGCAGTTTGCTTAAGGTGGAAGGACAGCCTGGCCTGAACGGTGAAGATGTTAACTCTGTCAGAGGAGAAGAAGTAGCGGAAGATCAAGAGACTGAGCCTGAAAAAGTGGAAATCCGTGAGAGGTGCGATGTATTCTCTGCATGTTTAAAATTAGTACTGAACCTGGCTTTTGGAAATTGGGATGCCTGGCAAACTTGGGGAGACTGATACTGGAACTGGGAAGCAGGACAGGCCTGAGAACGTTTCGAGCCAAGGAACTTTACATCTGATTGATGGCATTGGTGTCTGTCTTTTCAGTAGTTTGGTATTTCAGTAGCTATCAAATCGATAACGATTCATATTTATTTAATGAGCTCTTTTTAATGCCATTTTATTAAATATTTCTATCATTATTATTAAAACTTCCACTGTTAATTATCTGGCATAATTTAATGTATTTTTACTGAGTTATGGAATTACAGGACTAGAAATAACACCTGCTTGACTCACTGTAGCTGAAAGCGTTGTCCTGCGTAACCCAAACATCCCTTACACAGTGGCCCATGCTAAGATTGTTCGGGTACAGGATGAGTGACTGAACTGCACCTTGTCAGGGTGCTTGCAGGATTGAGGAGATGTCTAGTAATATGAACGTAAAGGGCTCATCTTTTTAGATTTTATCTAGCCCAGTTTGCAGGTGGCCAACTTCTTTGTTGCACTGGGGTAGGCCTGGATTCCACGAATCTTTACAAAATTTACACAATAGCTCTTCTGTTTGATTTGCGTCTCACCTTGTGTCCTGTAATACAGGATCAGAATTTTCAGGTAAGAAGGCTTTGCATCCAGTCTTTCATTCTAGATAGCCTTCACAGTGGTCTTCAAGTAGTTTGAGGGTAGTGATGGAATGTTGCTGCCATCATTTATGACTATGGAGAGACTTTTGGAAGCCTAGGATCAAATGCTCAGCCCTGGGCAACAAGCCTGGGATGATGACTTGTTTCCCCAACTGATCTTCCTACAGGGCATATCCTCTATTCTTGATTTAAAGCCAGCACAGTGAAAGAGCCATGTACACTAGAGAAAAACACTTTGTTGCCAGAATAGATGCCACACTCGGGCACCTGATAAGGGAGTTTTGGAATAAGTGTTTATCTAAGAATGCCTCTTTCTCTTCTCTCAGGTATGAATTGAGTGAGAAGATGCTGTCTGCATGCCATCTACTTAAAAGCAGCATTGACGATCCAAAGGCCATGATCAGCAAGGAGATAGTAAGTCAAATGTTTATAAAGTATACGTGCCCAGACTGTTTGTTCTGTTCAGAGCTGAGGTGTGCCAAGAGAATTGGGTAGGTACTTGTTTTGTAGGTCTGTCAGTACAAGTGAAGCACAAAAACATAACCACTTCACATTCTATATCCAGGATGATGTCAAGGCATGATTTTTAATTAATTAAATAAATTAAGGAATTTATATTCCACCTTTCTCCGGGCTTACAACAATAATGAAACTTTTATTTTATATTGCAAGGCAGCTTACAACAATAATAAAACATTAAAACAATTAAACAAGAAGACAAGCTCCAATGGATCACATAAAACAGATTAAAATTACATTGATTTAAAAAAGCCAGCCCATCATGTCAGCTATCGAACATCAACCTTAAATAAAAAGGCCTTATTAAAGCCCTGCCGAAAGGTCTCCAAGGAGAGAGCCATTCTTCATTCCAAGGGGAGGGAATTCCACAATCGGTGCCACCACCAAGAAGGCCCTGTTTCTCACCACCATCCCCCTCACTTCTGTCAGTGGCGGCAGAGTTAAAAGGGCCCTTTTTAGGCAGGGAGTCCCTGGCAGGTACTTTTTTCCCCTCCCTCTTCTCAAGGCCACTCATATAGTAAAGCTAGTTGTGTAGAGTATTTAAAGCTGAAATGGCTGCTGTGGGATGTGGATGAAGCATGTTGCATTTATGTACTGATTGGAGTAGATACGCTGAAACCCAAGTATTTAGTAGTGTTAATTTTAGTCCTGTCTCAAAAGACCTCTGCCCATTTGCCTTCACAAGTTTCACTCTCAGGTGGTTGTTTGTTTTTGGCTGTAGTGTCAAATTAACTTGTTTAAAGCCTTGTGGAGTACACTTGTGTTTTAGAAAGTGCTTTACCATTCACCTGGGCTGCAATCCTATGCACACATTAAAGAAAGAATTCAGAGTAGATTGTGCTGTTATATGATCTGGGTACTCCTAATGTAATGGAAAGAACACAGAATAGGGAGTTAGTGTTCTACTTGATTATGAAAGTGTAAAGTTTGTTCTGCTGTGGAATGTGTTCTGCCTCTAACCAAACATAGAAATAAATTTTCTTCCCATCTCACTGTGCCGAAGTTCGACTGCAGTATACTTTGTGCTATGGAAGCAAGCCAAATGAAGATGTTTGGCTAATACTGCAATTCAGGCTCATGTTTTGAAATAATCTGCAATTGTCTTTGGGGAGTTTTCATTCAAACTAAATATGAGGAACTACGGCAATTAAAACACCTATTTTAATGTGTTTACCTATTACCATTTACCTATGTAAATGCCAACATAATGAGGTCTCCAATAATACTAATTGCCATTGAGAATCAGGGTTCTCTGAAAAGTAAGCTGAATGGGTCTATCCAAATATGTCTAACTTTGACTCAAGAACTCAGTTTGATGGGTTAATGGGCATGTTATGCACAGGTACATGTGCACTATCAATTACCTCTCATTTCTGTTTCTCGCACGGTTAGTCTGTGCTACCTGCAGTTCAGATGAACTTGATAGTCTACTCTATATGCTGCTTCTGTATTGAAATTGCAGCCTGTGTCCATACACATTGGGTTATTCTGAAGCAGCTGAGCAGCCTTTAACAATGTATGGGTGTGGCATACTTTCTCTCTACAGGTGAACTGATCTCTGTGTAAAGAATCATTGAGAGGGAAAGAGAGATCTATTTTGTCAATCGCCAGTCACATACTTTATATCCTTAGACTGTCTCTGAACATATTTGTTCCAAAGCCCTATTAAGGCAGGCACTAATCATGCTTGGTATTTACAATGTGCTTAAAGTGCATTGCTTTCAGCAGTGTGTTGCTAAAGTACCAGAGACATACAAGAAGTTAGCCCAAACTAACCAAAAGGAGTTTTAAAGGGAGGAAAAAAAGAGCATTTTTTGATATGTGGTGGCTTTGGCTGTTTTGTCCACATCTGACTTAAAGGAAAGACTGGTTTTCCTGCAATGTCAATAGGGGACAGAAATTGCTATAAGTAGAACATTTCTTTGAAGATCTTTTAATTTTGGTTTTGGCAGCGGTTTTGTTTAAACACCATCCAGCACGAGTGGTTTCGAGTGTCAAGTCAAAAGTCGGCTGTTCCTGCAATGGTTGGCGACTACATAGTTGCTTTTGAAGAGGTTTCGCCTGCAGTCCTTAGGCATGTTATCAACCTGGCAGATGGGAATGGCAACACTGCTCTCCATTACAGTGTCTCCCACTCCAACTTTGAAATTGTAAAGTTGCTTTTGGATGCAAGTAAGTTGGCTATTCTAAAAATTGTGTGTGAAAGATTTGCACTGGTTGTATTGGTTCAGTTCTGAGATCTCATTGTACAACACAGCACAACGTTTTTGTATTCCTAATGTTCCTGAAGCATAGAGACGTAGTTGGAGGGGAGGATGAGGACAGAGCACTGGGACTTCTCTGATAGCAGGAGTGGTGATGTCACCAGCACAAGTGCTCAGGTACTACCTTTGAAACTTTTTTCAGAGGGCCTTACCCAAGAAGAAGCATCAGGTATAGCAGGAGGCAAGCTGAGAAGTTTGCTTAGGAGCAAACACTAGTGGCCAATTAAATTTTCAGTGGGGGTGGGCAGCGGTGCAGGGGCTGAGCGGGGCAGGGGAGGGTGTGGTGGGAGGGTGAGGGACCAGCAGAGAAGGCCTCCGCTGTACCCTATCCTTCCTCCCAGTCCTGGAAGCCCTACATGGGGCTTCTTGGGCCTGTGCCAGCAATTTAGCTGGTGCAGATCCATGTAGCTCCATTGAGCAGGCTGGGGCTCAACACAGGCATCCTCTTACCCCTAGGAGATCTCCAGCCTGCTCAGTCCCAGCCCTGGATACAGCATGGGCCCTGCTGCTCCAGCGCTTGATAGGATTGGGCTGTCAGTGAAGTGTAAGTTCCAAAGAAGGAATAAATGGCAGGAAACGAAAACACTCTCATGAAGAAAGTTGATTTTTGTTGTTGTTGTATAGTCTTAGTGGGATGTGGCTATGGAGGGTTGTTGTGACAAGCTTCTGTACTTCAAAATTTACCACTACACCACTGCCCAAATAACTATACTCTCTCGCACTCTCTAGCATCCGTAACTACTTCATAACTTCATTCCCAGAAAAGAGATTCAAGTAACCACTTTCTGAAGCCACCTAATCCTTCAGTCGTATAGATTCTTGTTTTCTGCCCTTATGCTGTTTCCTTGCAGTTCAGATTTAGAATACCAGCACTCTCATTGTAGATGAATGCTGCCTCTACCAGTGTTGACTTTGTAGAAGCAGTTTTTAATGAAGGCAGCAACCCAGACACTTATAGTTATCAGAATGCCTTTATGGGATTCTATGGCTAGAGCTGGACATAGAAGGGCACCTCATTAACATCATTTTTTTATTTTTCATCTAAACCATCTGGGTATTTGAGGGGAACTTCTTGGTTTAAAAACCTTTACAACATTTGAAAAAATATTTCTCAAATTCTGAATCTCCCTTTTAGCCATGTGAACCTGAAGGCTGTTGTGTACCTCAGTTATAACAGATCTCTTGAATTAAAATTAGATTTGCTTTTAATTTCCAAATAATTTTATACAGTATTTAACTTTAAGGACTGCTAGGAGATCAAATCAGTCAATCCTAAATGAAATCAACCCTGACTGTTCCCTGGAAGGACAGGCACTGAGGCTGAAACTCAAATATTTTGGCCACCTCATGCGAAGAGAGGACTCTCTGGAGAAGACTCTGATGCTGGGGGCGGGATATGGTTCATGGGATCACGAAGGGTCGGACACGACTTAACAACTGAACAACAACAACATGTCATTTTCACTTTTTCCATTGAAGGTTTAAGTAATAGCTGAACCTTCTAAAGATGTGGCCTACAATGGAAATCATCTTAAAACTGTAGCTGACAATTCACTATAAATGTTCGCTTGATCAATTACTATCACTTCAGGGAGAAGGATATACATTATTTTTCTTCCTTCTTTGTCCAGTTGCTTCTGACCCTTCCAGTGCAATCCTGCGCAAGTTCACGGCGGCAGAGCAAGTGCTCCGCCGCCGGAAGCCGTCGCAAACGTGCTGTAAAGCACATTCGCGACGACTACGGAGTAAGGGCAGCCGGCCCAAGGCTGTGGCCACCCTCACTCCACCAGGATGTCCCCACAGCCGCCGGAGGCAGGTAAGAGATCCCCCGGCGAGGGAGGAGGGGTCATTGGCTGAGCCGACCCAGGAGGGGGTGGGGATGCGTCCACCATATCCCCGTCCCCATTCAGGCCAGCGCGGCCGTTACACGACCTCTTACTTCCGCCAGTAAGTACTTCCCATTGGGCCTTCCCTGGTTTACACCGGGGGAAGGGGATGAACATCCCCTTTCCCTGAGTAGACCTCCGGGCTGCTCCAGAGCTACCCGGAACAGGGATAGGATTCGGTGGGTGGCCAGGGCCACCTGCTGGATAGTTGCGCAGGATTGCGCTGTTCTTCAGAAATAGCAACCCATACATCTGAAGCTTGTTGCTGTTCTTTCCTTTGCTTGGTGTTTTCAAGAAGTGTGCATTTTCCTTCCATTTAGATATTTTCATTATTATTATTTTAATGGGAAGATGAACACATTCCAGACTTCTTGAATAAAAAGTTTGTAAGCCCAGCAGGAGTTTTATTTAAGCAATCTTGGGAGCAGAGGAGAAACTGATGTACAACCACTGAACAGCAGCTTAATGATTTTAATTGGTTTCTGGCACTTCCTCAGAGGTATTAAATGCATTTGGTTCCTTATAAATACTTTGCCATGTAGGAAGCCATTTACCGTAATTGGCAAGTACTTTCTAAAGCTTCCAAACATGTCAAAGGTGTTTTGCTGAAATGGTTGTGCAGGTGGGGAATTGTGTTTCGTGTTTTTTAAGAAAAAATCCATGGGAAACTTCTGTCTTGTACATTTTCTCCACTATTTCACTGTTATGTGGTGATGTTCTATGTACATCTGAGGCTTTTCTACTGCATACCTGACATTTTGGCCAGAGGCTGGTACTGTCTATAGTTCTGTTCATTGAATTTTTGAACAATTGCCTTTAAGTTAACTGTGTCTTAGCAATTGCATGAAACATGGCTTTGTGCCCCTTCTGCAGCTCTTCTGTCATGTATACAATAAAGCGATTTGTTTTTTTAACTTTGCTCAAGAGATAGTCCTTACTGCTCCCCCTTCCTCTTTGGAAGTTCTTCTGAATCATCTTCATTATGTAAGCAATTGCTTCAGTTTCAAAAGACTGCTCTAATAACAGTTTATTCAGTTCTTTTGCACAATTGCTGCTTCCAGCTTTCTCAAGAGATTCTCTCATCTGTCCCTCTGCAGATGTTTGCAACGTAAATCACCAGAACAAGGCTGGTTATACCCCTATTATGCTGGCTGCTCTTGCAGCTGTGGATGCAGAGAAGGAAATGAGAATAGTGGAAGAACTCTTTGCCTGTGGAGATGTGAATGCTAAAGCCAGCCAGGTTGGTACTGCTGCATTAGGCTTTCATCATTCAAAGCAATGATGGACTTTCTGAGCAGATCGAATATAAATTTCTGGTGCTATTTGATGGTTTTTAATGCACCTTGTTTGTGTTTAACATTTTATTTCCATCCCACTCCACTAAATGACTGAACATACTACAGTTGGACCTCAGTATCCGTGGGGGTTCTGTTCTGGAACCCCCCGCGGATACCGGGGTCCACTTTAGAAACGCTTTTAAAAGTGGAAAAAAGCCCCACTACCTTTTTGTGGGCAAACCGCACAAATTTCCAATCGTGATGCATTCTGGGGCTAGCCTGGGAGAAGAGAGGAGCTTTCGCGCGTGGGTCTTTCAGCTTGAAAAAGTCCTTCAAAGCCTTGGAAACCGCACAGTTTGGCCGTGTGAAGGTAGGAACGGTGACTTGGGGGGCTTTTTTCACTTTTAAAAAGGTTTCTAAAGTAGACCCCTGCGGGTCTGGGATCTGTGGTGAGACAAAACTGCAGATTCTGGATCCGTGGATAATGAGGATCCACCGTACTACATTTCTACGTTAGTGCCTCATCTTATGAAAAATGACAGCAGCAATTATCTTAACGTATCTTGTTGGCATATTGTGGTAACCTGATATTATTTTAGAGCACTTGGGCTATAATTAACTCCAGATTGTTCTCCTAATTATAGGAAATACCTAACCAGTCTTCTTTTGGTGTCTATATTCTTATTTCTCTTCCCTACACCCTCCAAGCTCTTAAAGGGACATTATTTATTGCAGTACTATCAAGTTTGGCGGTGTTGTAGTCATTAATTGTAATAACAGGGAAAATAACCCCCAGCCCCATCTGTTTCATTTACCCCCCCCCTCCTTTGGCATCCTATGCTGTCTCCACTTCCTCTAATGGCCAGTGGGAGCCAAACATTCCCTCATTAGAGGGAATGCTTGGCTCCCACTGGCCATTAGAGGAGGAGGAGGAGATGGTGGTGGTGTCAGTGCAGTACCTCTCTTTCTTGGCGTCTAGCCCTATTGCCTCCTCCAGTGGCCAGTGGAGGGAATGCTGGGAGACCAGGCATTAGAGGAACTGGCAGCACAGAACACTGAGGGAGAGAGGTAGTGAAGTGGGGAGAGGTTGAGGGCTTTACATGTCTCCCTTGGCATTGAGCACCACTGCTGCTGCTTCCACTCACGGCCATAGAGGAAATACTGGGATCCCAACATTCCCTCCACCAGCCATTAGAGGAGGAGCAGACTGCAGCAACTGCATTGGATGCCGAAGAAGAGAGGTAAACCTCCTCTAGCATACTACAGCGTGAGAAGACAATGGAGCTAGTCTGGACTTCATGGAGACTGCAGGCTGGGGGAGATGGCGGATGGGAGCAGGTTAATTCCACGCGCGCACGCACACGCACCCCACGCACCTTGCTGCCTGATGCGAAGTTCTCAACTCATCATGTCATAGATGGGCTGCCCCTGCAGGGGCATACCAATTTATATATTTCAGGACTGCATGCCGCTCTCAGCAGTCCCTATCCCTACCTTTATTCCATTATTTGTCATGAAGAGAATTCCCCTTTTAAGTTCAATAAAGAGCATGTGAGTATGTATGGTATCTATTAACCCCATTTACATGATTTCTTTTGAATGAAAGTTCCCCTTTATAAGTCATTTTGCTGCAAGTCCAAGCTTTCCAGTCCCTGACTTATAAAGGGGACCCCCTGTATTTAATACTATTTATACTCCATTTTTCAACAAAGCATTTTACATAGAGAAACTTAAATGATTCCCTGGCCCAAAGGGGCTCACACTGAATTTTTAATGTAGAGGCTTATAGATGTCAGACTGAATAGAACTACATTGCACTAATGGGTTGGGGATATATTTACTTCATGTTCTTCTGTATGCAGGCTGGCCAAACAGCTCTGATGCTTGCTGTGAGTCATGGACGAATAGATATGGTAAAAGCTCTGTTGGCCTGTGGTGCGGATGTCAACATCCAGGATGATGAGGGCTCCACTGCGTTGATGTGTGCTAGTGAACACGGACATGTTGAGATAGTCAAACTCTTGCTTGGTCAGCCTGGATGTAATGGCACTCTGGAGGACAATGTGAGTTACCTGCACAGACTGTCGATACTTAATTTAATGCCCCGCTTACTATTGGGTGATGTGTTTCTTGGGATAGATGGGGAATCACCTAAGCAAAATTTAGCTGGCATCAAATTGCCAAAATTCTGTTTTGCTGTTGCCCACTAATTGCTAGTCCTCTCTTGGTCTGAAAACCAATAATGTATAAATGCTTGGTTAAGGTACTAACATTGTGTGTTGTTAACCACAGTTTCACCAGAAGGACCTAATTAACTGTTCACTTCTCATGCAGTACAATGACCGTTTTTCATACTGTGCTGTGGTGTTAACCACTTTATTTGAATTATTCAGTGCTTGTATGCCAATAAAAAGTTTCATTGTCCAAACCCCAGCAATACTAATACTGCTTGCAGTATTGCTGTCAGATATGTGTAGTTAAGAGTTATTTTGCATATTGCAGAGGACGAATTTGGTTCTGCCAGTTCTAGTCTTTTGCTGCTGTCATTTGTATATCCAGGGGTAGGCATCACTGTGTTGTGCAACATTCACGTGACAAGATTGCTGGACATGGTGATGGACATTGACATTCTGTCATTCACCTGCAAAATTAGCGCACTTTTCCACACTGAACGAAAGAGTAACTTAGATAGCTAATGGTAAAATACAGGCAATTTGCTTGAATGTACTTGTTGTTAAGAAGTCCGCCTCCCAACACCCTGGCAAAATGCATCCATTTTTCATCCACCCACCCCCAACTCCGGATGAGGACATGGTAAGATGTAGGTATGGGTACTCTTTCCTGACTGGTGCACTATTTCTGGGGTGGTTGGCACTCTGACCTGACCTGCCCCCACATGTTTTCTTTGGCAGAGAGGCACCTGACTCGCTGTCACTGCGTGCCTCAGACTCTGTCAGGCTCTGGAGTCCATCATTCATGCTGTGGCCTCTCCATCCCATGATTCCACCACCTTTCCTTTTCCTGTGGCGCCTCACTGCTCAGCTTTGCGGAGGACTCTTTTGCCATTGCCGCTACTGCCTCTCTTTCCCACCTCTCTTTCGTCCCATGCTGCTCTGCAGGCAGCAGGCAGGGAAACACACAACTGCTGGGGCCTCCGTTGCCAGTGCACTGTGCCTGATGACATCAGCGCTCTGGCTCCAGTCCACCGAAACCACAGACCTTGAAATTTGGGCTATTGTGTCTGTATGCAGACACGTTACTGACCCCTGTGTGCACCATACAGATTCAAACACACTTTGATATATTCATACTTCACACTGAGGTGTATTCCAATTAACAATTTATTTTATCAATTTATATTCGACATTGCTGGGTAAAAATCTTTTCAGGGCAACTTACACAATAAAAGTTTAGAACAAAATAAGTAAAAAGAATAACAACAAACAGCAGGATAAAACAGCAGCAATTAAAAACTATTTTTGCCATAGAGTAAAAGAAATCAACCTAGCAGTTCGAAAGCAAGAAATTGCAAGTAGATAAATAGGTACCGCTGCAGCGGGAAGGTTAACAGCGTTCCATTAGCCATGCCAGCCACACGACTACGGGAGTATCTTCGGACAGTGCTGGCTCTTCAGCCTTAGAAATGGAGATGAGCACCGCACCCTAGAGTCGGACATGACTGGCTTTCAAGCAGGGGATACCTTTACCTTTTTAAAATAAATCATACTGCAGGAAGAGACCCCAACACCATAATCCTGTGCATATTTACTCAGAAGTATGTCCCACTGTGTTCAGTGGGGCTTACTCTCAGGAAAGTGTGCATAGCATTGCAGTCCAAGTTGCTTTGAATCAAGTCGGTTTTATTTGTATGAAATTATGCTCAAGAATCACTGCTATGATCACTCTTGCTATGCTCGGATTACAAAATGTTCTTGAAAACTGAAGGCTTTTAAAGAAAAGCAGAGGTAGGATCAATTTTTAAGAAAGCATTGAAGCAAACCGTATAGGAAGATTTCACCATGACTGAAATAAAGATATATCTTTAAACATTTCATTACTACAGTATCCTCCTTTAGTGAATAACACTAAATGTATTCTGCCACCCTTTAATTCTGAGAGCTGTGCAAGTGTGTCAGATTGCACATCATCTAGCAAAATCACGGTTGTACGACCAGCCAGCTCTTTAGGAACACTTGGAATTAAAGAATGTGGCTGTCTTCTGTTAATAGGAGTTATCACAACTCATTCTCATATTTGATTAACATTTGTCTCCTCTGTACATTTCTCCCCCTCTTGCCTTCCTGAGCAATATTTCATCTTCCTGAAACAAAGTCACAGAATTGCTTGTACTGTTCTTCTGGCGATGGTGCACTCAGCAATAATCCAGCTCCCTTGTTGAGAGAAATTATGAGGCCCCTGGCAATTGAATTGCCTCGTAAAACAGAAGCACAAAGCTTGTCACATATTATAATTAAATGAAATGTTTGTTTTGTTTTTTTAATGGGGTTCTATATTGTCTTGGCTGGCTGAGTAACTGGACCTTTTCCCCCAGTATCTTTCAATATCTGAAGGTTGTTGCATTATTTAAAAGATTATAAAATGTGCATTATCTCTCTAGGATGGCAGCACAGCGCTTTCAATAGCCCTTGATGCCGGGCACAAGGATATAGCTGTTCTTCTCTACGCTCATGTAAACTTTTCCAAAACCCAGTCCCCGGTGAGTACGCGGGACATTCCACACACCATTTGTGGGTTTATGTGATCAGAGCTACTAAAAGGGTTTTTGGGGCCTCAAGGGAAATGTGAGATAGGTGGGTCCTCTTCCCAAAACTTTGACTGTGACCACTGGTAATCTTAGTGTACATCTTTTATTTTAGTCTGCATCTTACTGGAAGTATATCCCTCCATGTTAGGAGGGGCCATAGCTCAGTGGTAAAGCACCTGTTTTGAATACAGAAGGTCCGAGGTTCAATCCCCAGGTAAGGCAGAGAAATTCCTGTCTGAAATCCTAAAAAGCTACTGTCACCAAGTGTAGACAAGACTGAGCTACAGGTAGATGGACTAGTGGTCTGACTTGGTATAAGCTAGTTTCCTATGCCTCTTCATTTCAGCACTTCTGCTTGTAACATCTTGAATCTATATGCAACATTTGTTGGAGCAGGTTAACCTGTATGCCAAAAACCCTGCTAGAACTACCCATTTAATTTTATTTATGTTGTCAAATTTGTTAGCCAGTATTCACAAAGTGACATATAATAGGGATGAAGGTATATCCACACTTGCCCCCAAGCTGGACCTTCTTGTCTCCAGAACAGAAGACGTGTGGCTCTCGCATTCAGGGTACTTTTCATTTCTGCTGCAGCAATCCCACCATGGGTCCTGCCCTTTGCTACTTTTATTTTCATCTTTTACCACTGTGACTATGTTTTAGGAAATCATATTCTATAGCCATGCTTGGATGGAAACAGTTGCTATGTATTACACTGCTTCAGGCTTGGTGGAATTGCACTGAACCTGAATTCAGCAGGAACATACAGTTGAGATGAAGGAGTCGGTATCTTACTGAAGTACGTTTCGTTATTTCCTATTTTTACTAGTCCTTTGCTGCTTCTTCTCCAGGGCACTCCGAGGCTTGGAAGAAAGCCATCCCCTGGGCCTACCCACCGAGGCACGTTTGATTGCTAATGCACAAAGTGTATGTAAACAGTAATATCACCTCTTCTAAGCTGCTAGTGGTTACTGTTTTACAGTGACAGATATTGAATGTAATTGTCTCGTGCCTGAATTCACCAGCAGACTGAAAGCAGATGCCTAGAGCTAAAGACAGAGTAATGTTGACAGGAAAAAAGGTTAGAACAATATCAATATTACTTAGGTTCAGTGTAGATAGTGTAGCTGCCAGAATTTTGCTTTACATCACTCCCCATGGCCATTTGTGTGCACCTGCTCACAACATAGTTTGGGCAATCTTCTCCATATTGCTGTAGGTTTACAGAGAGGTGTAGACAACTCTCTAATTTCATGACAAGTTGGTGGACGTACAAGTCTTGCTTTGTGAGAGAGTTGCCATAAGGGAGTGATTATATGCAACCTCCACTGGCAGCTGTAACCCTTTTTTGTCCTCTTTTTGCTCATCTTTTCAGCCTCCAGGAGGAAATGACCTAAAGATCCCAATCCTACCCAACTTTTCAGCGCTGGAAAGTTGGATAGGATTAGGTCCAAAGTCTTGTTTCTGACTCTGCTGCAGAATATATTCTTCTGTCTCCTTACATACCGTTTTAAGCTATCTGTTTGGTTACAACTGTGCCCCCTTCCCTTGGACAGATATTGTTGACTTAAAAAGATAATTATGTTCTTTACAAATATTTATATTTGCTACTCTTGGAATTGTTGGCAAGATCCCTTTTATATTATAAATGTCATTCCAAAATGGTATTGAGTGTTATTTTAAAGGTTATTTTAAAATAAAAAGTGGCAATTGCTTATGTTGACAACTCTTTGGAACTTCAGCTGGTGGGTTGATGGCTTAACAATGAAAGATGGGTCACAATAGGACCTGAAACTTGCTAAAAATATTGTTGCTGCCGATTTGTATAGCTTTTATATTAAAAGATTAAGTCAGTATTTTTGACCCTTTTTATTCCACAGTAATACATTACGCATAACTGTTACTAACTTTTTATTGTCTACATGATCCCTGAGATGATGAAAGGTATTCATCTCCAGAGGAATTGTACATAGTTCTGGGCACGTATACATGGAATGCTATTACCTGTCATGTTCACTTCAGTCATATATATTTAAATGTTTGAAGTGCCTTAGTCTCTTGCCATATTTTCAGAATAAAATTTCCTTATGCTATTTTATTTCTGCCTCTTGTTGTTTTTTTTGTGGGAAAAGCAAGATTTGGGGCTGTTCTTTGCTTGCATTCATTTTTCATGTGTATTAATATTTAGCAGTTACTACCTACATCTTCACCGAGGTCTAGAAATTGGATTTTGAAGGGAACAAAACTTAGATTCAGAATTCTAAGTGGTGGGACTTAGAGCCTCTGCATTGTCCATCTTCCAGAAAAAAACCCATTTGTGTAAACTTCTAATTAAAAATAAAATATTTTATTTGTAGTAATTTGAATTTTAAAATCAGCAGCCTGATCGTGAGCATATTTTCATAGGCACCTTCCCCCTATTACATTTTATGCAAATATTGTATAGACAAAATCAAAAAGAGAGGGAAGAGTATTAAGAAAAGCCTCAAATGGGTATCCAAAAGCAACTATTGTTACATGTAGATGTCTCTAAACATTTTGATAATTTACAGTACACTTGAAGATTTCACGCACATAAAAATAATAGAAAATACTAAAGCAAATCAATAAAAGTCAGTGGAGAAGTATACATTATATGCTATTTAAATGAACAGCTCAATGTATGATTGCCAATAAATCACTGATTGGTTGTTACTATACATCACCATATATCTTAGAACATTCATGTTTCAAAAACATCGGAAAGTAGTAATGAAAACATGAAATTCAGTTTTAAGTTTTATTGTAATGGAAGAACTCTTATGAGTTCTATTCAAAACTTGTTCAAAACTATTTTAGGCAATTAAACATATTGATTTACCACGAAAGTGATGTGTTTAGTCAAAATAACAAAAACAGGCTCAAAACTGTCAGAAATGAGATTCTAATATCTTATAAAATACTGTACTTAACTCATGGGACACACAGCCTATTGTTGAAATGATATTTCTTGGTTTTATAGAACTAAAAAAAATATTTAAAATTAAAAGGTATACAAATTTCAGCTAAGCCAGCCCTTCAAGGCCACTTCTACTTGAAGATACATACAGTTGTTTTCAGTTCACCCCCTAGCAAAACAGGTGCATTCATGTTGTTATATAGTGTGCAGCCTGATAGTATTTGGAGCGCAGGAGCAGCTTTCTATTTTCTGTCCTACTAAGAACAGTAGTTTTATTTAGAATGGGTTTGTGGACAGAAGCCACTTAGCTCAACTTCCTGCCATACGGAAATTGCTAATTACATGTTGGCTGGTTTGTTTGTTTAGAATGGCAGCAATTTTCAATCATATAAAAAGCACAGTTATTAAAGATTATACTGCAGAGAACTTACTAACCCAGATCTGCATGCCATGTGGGAGACTGTGTACTCATCAAATGTAAATTATACAGCCTACTTGCTGAACTTGAAAGGAATGTCGGATAACTATTCTAAAATTGAGGGACAGAACCCTAGGGTTTTGGTGACCAGAAATATGGGAGACTTCCTTTAAAATATAGGGCTTCCAAAATCCTATTCGGAACAGGTCACTTGAATTTAAGTATACGCCAAAAGTTTGGCATAAAACTATTTTTTCTCCTGGTTTTTTTTTTAAGTAAAAAGTGCTTAACTTAGCAAAAGTAAGCTGTTGCTGCAGTTTGGTGGCTTAACAAAAGCTAGCCTGTGCATAACTAAGATATCTTTAGTATTTTGTTACCCTTCAATTCTAAAATATTCTGTACTTAAATCGGGGGAGGGAGAGAAGGATAACTGTAAAATGATCAGTTATGTTATCACTTCATCTGTCATTTCAAGCACTTAATACACAAATGTAATGTTTAGCAGTCCAAATGCTTTGCTAAACCCAAGTGTTTTGTGCAAAATGTGACATGTGTAGTGACTAACAACACTTCTCTCTTGGAGCAGTAAGATAAGTTACCCCATGTGCACACAGACTGTTTTTCATTGAAACATAACTGCACAAATTTCTGCACATTTTCTGACTACTGTATTGTAAAATTGAAGACAAGTATTTCTAGAATCCTGGTAAGATGAGGATCTGATTATAAATGTTATCATTCAGTGGGAAACCAGTGTAGCTCAGTGACCAGAAGAACTAGCCTGTATAATAATGATTCCCCAGTTAAGAGTTTGCATAATCATGCGGCTCCATGAAGTAGCTTTGTGCAAGATACCGTAATATATATCTGCCTAACTTTCCTCACAGGCTTGTTGTGAGGATAACTAAGATAACGGTAGAGTTCCGTATATAGTGCATTTACATCTCACACTGATGAAAAGTTCTCAAGCTGGAAATAGCTCTGTGTCAGATGGAATGCCTGAAGTACCATGATAAAATAATGAAGCCATGACAGTTTGTTTGTCCCAGTAGCAAGTAGGGCAGGTTCAGATCATTGCTAAAAGATTTCATGAAAGAGTTTGTATTACTGCAAGACATGAGCATTCTGGCAAAACCTGTTAAGGCATCTCTTACTAGCTACAACTTAACATTTTATTTACTTCTAGTTCTGCCGCCTATACTTGTTATGGTCATGCAGCACCGACCTTTTCCCCAAGGAGAGGGGAGACCCCTGCTGGTAGGACATACCAAATACAGGGTATTAATCTCCCATTTTGAAAACAAAGCATCATGTGAATATCAGTTTTCATCAGGATTACATTGATAGCTGGTGTTCATTAGCTGCTACTTGTAACACAAGGTAACTGTTGCCCATGCTGTGGGGGCAAACAACTGTACAATGATTAAGGAGGAATGCTGCAAAAAGACATTCTCCATGGCTAGATTTGGGTTGTGCACCCAGTACTTACAAGGCCATAAATATGGCTAGATATGCTATAGCTGAAGTATAAGTGAAACTCGTGGTGGTGGTTTAATTATAATCTCCTTGATCCAGGAATTTGTGCCAAGTATGGGAGCTCTGAGAGCCAGCGGGTGGCGCAGTGGGTTAAACCACTGAACCATGAGCTGTCGATCGAAATGTCGGCAGTTCGAATCCGTGGGGCGGCTCCTGCCAACCTAGCAGTTCGAAAGCAAGAAATTGCAAGTAGATTAATAGGTACCGTGTCAGTGGGACGGTAACAGCGTTCATGTGCCTCGGTGTTGAGTCACGCCGGCCATATGACCATGGAAATGTCTTCGGACGGCGCTGGCTCTTCGGCTTTGAAACGGAGATGAGCACCGCTCCCTAGAGTCGGACGTGACTGGACTTCACTGTCAAGGGATACCTTTACTTTACCCTGTGGGAGCTCTAACATTCATGAGGCTTTACTGCCTACAATTGCCGCCTCATTTATTTCAATAATAGAATTTTTAAAAATAATCAGTATTTATATACCAATGAGCGAACTCAGGAAGATAGTGGAGGATAGGAAGGCCTGGCGGGATATGGTTCATGGGATCACGAAGGGTCGGACACGACTTAACGACTGAACAACAACACAATTTATATACCGCTTTTTCTTTGGTCATCGGATTTCTCCTCTGACTTTAATTCAAAGGCGGTTTACACAGGCAGGCTTTCTAAACCCCAAGGGGTTTTTACAATACAATAATATGTTTTACAGTACAATAATAATTTGGTCCACATACACAAGAATTCCATGTGAGCAGAGAAGTGTAACTGGGAAACCTGGGGGCAAATTAAGAACATAAGAAGAGCCATGCTGGATCAGGCCAAAGGCCCATCTAGTCCAGCTTCCTGTATCACACAGTGGCCTCACCAGATGCCTCAGGGGGCACACAAGACAACAAGATACCTGTGTCCAGTCGCCACTCCCTTGAACCTGGCACAGAGAAAACCTACTCCTACAACCAGGAGGTTGCTTTTCCCCACTCAATTATTAAAAAGAGTGGTAAATACTTGGTGCTAACCTTATAATGTTGATATCCCAGTGGCCCTGGACAGCTTAGACCAGTGGTTCCCAACCTGGGGACCAATGCATTTCTGCTAATATTTCTCTTCCCCTCCCACTGCAGAGAAAGGGGCTTGTTTACTCACCTTGTGTTACTTTCTACTTGCTTTTAAGCATCTCTGTTAATATTAGGTCACTCCTCCCTCCCCCATGGGGCTGCTTATGAGTACAACTTTAAAATTGTGATTTATTAAACAATGCAATTTATTTAAGCCCTGCCAGCACAATGATGTAACTTCCTGCTTTCTGCTTAATGACATCACTTCCTGAGGTCGGGGGGGGGGGTCCCTGACAGATTGTCATTCTACAAAAGGGGGTCCCAGTGCTAAAAAGTCTGGGAACCACTGGCTTAGACCAATATATAACCCAGGGGTGGCCAAACTGCGGCTCCTGAGCTACATGTGGCTCTTTGACCTATAATATGTGGCTCTTGAAAATATGTTGGCCGAGCTCCTTTTTGCATCACAATTAATATAAAAGGTAAATAAGAAACTTTCAAGCTTTATAATTATTTACCAGGTATAAACCAAGAGCCCACTGGATTAAAACGTAAGTTTAATGTTCATGATGAGTAAATGTATTTAAGAATTTGAAGTGCTTCTTTTAAATATTGCAGCTCTCGAACATCTGAAGTTTATCATAACTCTTACATGAAGCAAGTTTGGCCACACCCTTAGCTCACACAAGGACCAAATTCATAAACTGACGTGAAAACTCTTGCCTGAGTCTCCTAACCAGTAAGCCACTTTTGAGTGGGCATCTCGCCACACCATTGATATAGCAAGTGTATAATATTGATAATATTATTAACAAATGATCAAATAATATTGACCATACGTTTATTTTAATTCATAAAGCAAAACTGGATAACAATACTAGAATAGTAAAGATCAGTTCCTTTCCTCTCAAGTGTTCCAGAGTCTGCTGTGTTTCTTGCACATGAGAAGCTGCAGCTGTCTTGTTGGAAACTGCGTAGACTCTGTCCGTCTGTCCATCTGAAAAGTACTTTGGAGCAGAATGCAACCGGAGGTTGGAGTCCTGAACTTTAAAACAGCTGCAGAATTGGGCTTTCAGCTGCTCATCTGTAGCTCAGCAAATAATTCTCTTCAAGTTATCCTGCTCCTAGCATCCAGTCTTTGTGGATGTAGACCAGTTGGTATAGTTATTAGACCATTGTGCTGATTCTCAAGGAACTTGTCATCTTGGGAGGGGATCAAATTAGGTGTTACATGAATTCTGCAAAGCTTTTTTTCTGTTCAAAAAGTAGCCCCTTTTTGCTTTCTGAAGTTAATATACTCATGAGAAAGGCCTTCCTCCACCAGATCCCTCTCAAGGGAGCTGAGCCACATTCCAAATATCCTAAATACAGTACACTCTTCTGAAACAACAAAAGTTACAACTAGCTCTTGACCTGCCAACTTGCTGCTCCCACCCATTTCCCATTGTTCTCTTGTAATTGTTCCCAGTAGGCAAACAACGCCATCCTGAGGCAGCTTGCATGCAAAAATGGCTCTTATTCCCGTAGGTGGCTACGATATATATTTCTTTTTTAAAGGCTTATAAATCTCTTCAAGTCAGTATTATTGTGTGTCCTGTTATATTCTGTTAGAACATTTGAATTATTTTTTTAAAAAATTGCTTCGGTTTGTCCATCTTAACAGTCTATATAGCTGGTGGTAATACCACCGTAGAAGCACGACCTTATCTCCTGCTTAGTGTGTGGTTCCAGCTTAAAGCGTTGCATGGATGCGTTAACACAGCAAAGCTCAGCTCAGCTCACTGGAGTGCATGAGAAGCAATTACAGCTGTGGTTCTCCTTCTGCAGTCCTATCCTTCTCTTCTTCCCTCTCCTGGTGTGTGGTATCCCTCGAGAGTGGCTCCCCATAGCAACTGTGGGAAAGGAAGTAGATGTCAGGATTGCTGAGGGAACAGGCAGGAGCAGCTCCCTCCCTGTAAAGGGCAACATCTGGTTCTGGAGTAAGAGGTGGCAAGTTGCCACTGGCAATGCTATTCATTCTAATGCAGCCTAATAAAGGTGAGAAAAAGCACAATTTACTCTGTACAGTTTATTCATGTAGTATACAGTATCTGTCTTCCATACAGTTCACATATCCTGTAGGTACAGAATGATGTGGAAGTTCAAGGGAAATATCCCAGAGTGTCTGTTCCTATGCTCTTCATATTGTACAGAGGACAACCTGGAAAGGGGGCAGAGAGGCCCTAGTGTGATCATCATACATGAGCAAACAAATACGAAGTTGGGTCATATAGTCGTCTTTAAAGAGAGAAATCTGCGTTCCTACTTCTGCGTTTCACACAAAGGGTCCACTTCACACTGTTACAAAATGTGGGTAACTTATCCCTACGTAGGAGGAAGTCCCCCAAGTCCCATACAGGGCCTGTTTTCTTGTGAACACTGGAGACTTGTGAATTTGTAATACAGTACTTATTTACAAATGCAAAAGCAGAACATATTGGAAGCAAGGAAGAAGCACCCCTTCACGTTCTGACCTTCTTTGCAACCCCCACCCCGTTGCAAAATGCTTAGCCAATTCATGTAAACTCAAAGCGCTCTCTCTCTCTCTCTCTCTGTGTGTGTGTGTGTGTGTGTGTGTGTGCGTGCGTGCGTGCTGCCTCCTCTGTCCAGGTTGGAGCACTGCTCCCTCTCCCCCCCCCCCCGTCTTCCCCTAACTCTGATCTCAAATCCAACTCTATCAGGCAAACTGCCTTAATGAAAACCCGCACACACATCCTATGGAGCTAAAACAGCTTGCAAAGGGAGATTTGCATTGGGAAAACTGGCTTGGGAGGGAAAGGGGGCAGTTCTTTGATCAAAACTGGAGTTCCCTGCTGCTCTTCTGAAGTTCAAAAAATATAGAAAATAGATCCAGGTATGGATCTCTGGAGTCATGTCTGGTTCATGCCCTCAGTGGAACCAAAACTTGGTCCAAAATACACACAAGCATGTGGAATTACTATATATGGAAGAAATGGTGGGAATCCAGTCAGGTGAGGGAAACTGCAGGAGTACCTCAGCGACCAACAAGGATTCTTTGGGATGTTGTTTTCAGATTTGCTCAGAATTTGCTAAAATTTGCTCAATCTCTCTTTCAAATAGATGGGGTGAGGTCAAATTAATCACAGTTACAATAACAACAGCTCTGTACTAATCAGTTCAGAGTAGCATTTGCTAGCTAAGCTGGCATTAGGCCTATGGTTTAGTACTTGATTTAGAGCTCATAATTGTAACCGATGTGAATTCCTCTACCCATATGGTTCAGTAATTGTGGTTGACATTATGATTTCTACATCCCACACTGCTACTGCTATGAACCATTTACTTGGAGAAGAACTCCTGAACCCAGCCAGCTGAGGGAAGCAGCAGGACAGAGTATCAGGGACAGACTAGCAGGGCCTAAACTAAACAGAATTTTATTTCATAATTTATCAGTTCCCGTTCAGATTTATCTATGAAGGAGTTAACTGAGACAAGAAAAGAACTATGTAATAGCTGAAAAAAAAATCAGCATATGCTGAAAGCTTCTAGATGAGCACATTACGATACTGCGATGTACTTAAGCGGCCTGTTGTCACAGCCAAAAACATATTGTTTGGAGTTTAACTTATACAAATGTAGCTGCTACATCCCAAGAGGCGGCGTAGCCCTTATTGTAAAGAATGCATTATTTGTCACTCTGTTGTTAAATATAAAATAGTTAATGCATGTATTTGCACCAGAAGGAAACAAGCTGCATAAGACTGAACTCCCTCTTGTTCAGAAAAGTGAGTGTACAAGAGAATCTAGGTGGCTCAGCTTCAGGTCTGGCTCAGAAGTATACTGCGAAGAGTTGTCAGACTTGCTTCTTTTAATGGATAAAGTGCTGTGCTTTTAGCAGGCCAAAACCAAGTAGAGAAGCTTTTCTTGGCAAGAAGAGATGATGATTGGTAAAGAAGCCCCTTGCTATTTTTCTATCTGCTGTGCAGCTATTGAAGGCACAACACCTCTGTCAGGAGAAAAGGTGGCAGTCCTGTCCTTGGGTGGTCTCAGGCAGTCACTCACTCCTTTTCTGTTTGCTGTCTGTAAAATGCACACAGTTGGAAATTATTTCCATAGTTTTTTTGAAGGACAAATGAGAAAGAGAGTGGTTGCAAACAATGGTGTAGCTAGGCCCTGTGGGAGGGGGGGATGCACCCCCTTTACACCTCCCATGACGTCGCCTCCAGAAGTGACGTCACTGGCCTGTCCCTCGGTGATGTCATGGACTTCAAAAAAGGTACCTGGGCAGGCGGGGGCCTCCCAAAGCGGCACGAGCAGCGCTTTGGAGGCCTCCTAGAGCGGTGTGAAAAACCTTGCCGCCGATGCGGCGGCTTTGACACACGCCCCTGCCTTGCACCGGGGGGGCGGTGGCGGTGGCCCTCCGCCCCCCCAGCTATGCCACTGTTTGCAAATCATATTAAAAGTACTATAGGTAGTAAAGAACAACCCAAGGTTTGTGGCTCAGTGGCTGTTTATTGCAGGACCTTTTTCTCCAAGCACATAGGAAGTACTTTGATGCATCTTTCAGACTGACCAAAAGGCCTTAATAATCATTTTTCTAAGTAAAACTCACTGTGGCCTGTCAAGTAAATGAGGCCCTTCTTAAAAACTGCCTGTGTGAGTATTTTGCAAGCAGCCTTAGACCTGCTTTGCTTCATTGGGTAAATAACACACATTTTAACCAGCTTCATTTTCACAGAAGCAATGTTTATGGGATTTCCAGCCATGTGATATCAGCTCTTAAATTGAAGAAATAAAGAATATTCTTACAACTTTGTCTGTTGAGATTCCTGTCCTCTGATCCTACCGGTATGCAGAAGCGGGTGACCAGAGCGGATTATCCAGATCAGACACAGCAATAAAAAAGTCTTGAGTCTTCCTTGCTTAACGTTTCATCCCCAAACACTTGGGATTTTTTCAAAAGCAGAAAAATTGGAGAACTCAGCCACAGGCTGAAAGATGATGTTAACCTTGACCTGGAGCACTAGACTGATATAGTGAGCAGGCATCTGAAGCACAGGAGGCCCCTTGATTAGATAATTGAATACAGAAGTCCCATGTTCTTCATTGATGATGGTAGCACATGAGCCCGTTGATTGTTTAATTGATGATGGTAGCACATGAGCCTGTTGATTGTTTAATTAGACAGGCACCGGGAGTCATGGGTCTCTAGTTGACCGATAGTAACCTCTCTGCCTCATTTCCTTTCTCTGTTTCGTTCCTCTCCGGGGTGACCGATAGTAACCCTTCTGTCGCGTTTCGCTTCCTTAGATCATTCCGTTGCTGAAAGGCTTTGTGTAGAGAGGGAAACCAAATGCAATTGATATAAGTTAGATCCTGCTGACGATTCATAAGAAATTTTGATTTCCTCTGAGAAATTGCAATAGCTTCAAGGTTCAGGCGTTGTCTATGTCTTGATTCACAGAAAAGAGACCGGGTGTTCTGAAAGTCAATTTCATGCCCTGATTCTGCAACATGTAAGGCCACCGCAGATTTCTCATTTTGCCCATTTTTGACCGCTCTTTGACGTTCTTGTAATCTGGTTTTAATAGCTCTTTTTGTACTTCCTATATAAGAACTATGGCACTCTCCACAAGGGATTTCATAAACACCTGGATTAGACAATCCAGGTCTCCTATCTTTGGGGTTCCCCAATAATTGCTCTATTTTAATAGTAGGCAGAAAAATTGTTTTTACTTCATACTGTCTGAAAACATAGGCAATTTTATCTGTCACTCCCTTTAAATAAGGTAGGGACAGCCACTTGCGTTCTCTGCTTTCTAGCCTCTCTTGCACTATCTCTAAGTTTTTCTTATTTATTTCCTCAGGTGTAGGGATGTGATTAATTTTCTCCCATTGTTTGTCCCAGATTTGATCTATTTGTTTTATTTTATACCCATTTGCCATCAAGGTTTCTTTAATGATTGTTTTTTCTTCTGTCAAGGATTCTTTGTCACACACATGCATGGCTCTATAAATCAAAGAGTTCATTAATGAGTTTTTCTGAGTGGGATGGTGATATGAAGAGTGATGTACCGTATTTCTTCGAGTCTAAGGCGCCATCGATTCTAAGGCGCACCTTTACTTTCAGTACCACCAGCAGGGGAAAAAAAAATCAATTGATTGTAAGACTCACCTACCTTCATTGAATCTACCCTGCTCAGCACCAACTCTCCCCAGCATGTCTCCTGCAGCTGAGGATGACTGAGTGCACTGCCTTTGCATAGCATTTCTGGCCCTGCCAGAAAGTGCCATTTCCTACGTTACCTGGGCTTGGGGGAGCTTCAGGGAGGCCTGCGCAACCCTCTGCAGGCCTCCCTGATCTTCAGTTCGGCGAAAAACAGCAATTTTTGGGCATTCCTGGTTTTCGCGAAAACCAGAAATGGCTGAAAATCACTGGGTTTTGCTGAACTGAAGATCGGGGAGGCCTGCAGAGGGTCGTGCAGGTCTCCCTGAAGCTCCCCCAAGCCCCAGTAAGTAAGAAGATAGCATTTTGGGGTGCTTTTTGGAGACCTTCGATTCTAAGACGCACCCCATTTTTTTTGAAATGCTTAATTGGGAAAAAACATGCGTCTTAGAATTGAAGAAATACAGTAAGTATCTGCCTGTAAAGGTGGGCTTTCTATACACAGTGTGACCGAAGGATAGGTCTTTTTTCCTTGTCACTCTCACGTCTAGGAATGGTAATACCCCCTCCTTTTCCAGTTCCATTGTGAATTGAATTTCAGGGATCAAACTATTGAGGTGTTTTAGGAAGGGGTCCAGATGTTCTATTCCATGGTCCCATACGCAAAAAACATCATCAACATAGCGTAGCCATGTTGATGGTTTGAGGTCAGCGGATGCTAAGGCTTTACCTTCAAAAAATTCCATAAATAGATTTGCAACGATGGGGCTTTAAGCAAGGAAGACTCAAGACTTTTTTATTGCTGCGTCTGATCTGGATAATCCGCTCTGGTCGCCCGCTTCTGCATACCGGTAGGATCAGAGGACAGGAATCTCAACAGACAAAGTTGTAAGAATATTCTTTATTTCTTCAATTTAAGAGCTGATATCACATGGCTGGAAATCCCATAAACATTGCTTCTGTGTACCTAGTAAAAAGCCATGAAATTCTACATGTATAGCTTCATTTTCTCCTGCTTCAGCGAGAGATTTAAAGGGCAATGTCATAAGAACATACGAAGAACTCTATAGGAGCAGCCCAAGGGACCCACTAATCCCACATTCTGTTTCCAGGGGTGGCCAGCCAGATGCTTCTGGGACACCCACCCATGAGCAGGGCATAAAGGCAACAGCTGTCTCCTGCTGTTCATCCTCCAGCACCTGATATTCAGAGGTTTCATATGGCTATCAATGACTACCCTCCATTAATTATAAAGCCATTTAAGGTAGTTGCCATTACCACATCTGGTGGCAGTGAATTTCATTGGTTAATTATGTGTTGTATGAAAAAGCACATTATTTTGTGTGTCTTAAATGTCTGCAGTATGGGATCCAAACAGCATGGTTTATGACCCAATCCTATGCTGGCCAGACACCAGCATGCTGTCCATTGCGGCAGCAGAGGTTCCTTTACGGAAGTTGCAAAGCAGCCTCCACCGACACATGTTGCCAGACTGCTGGTGGGGAGGCCCTAGTGGCCTTCCACACGCCGGCAGATGGCCAAAGACCGGCTGGAGCAGGTAAGGCTGTGCAGGAGGTGGAATGGGGGAGGAGGTGGGCGGAATGGGGCAGTAATGTGGGCAAGGAAGAGGGAGGACCAGGCCTGGGAGGAGGTGGGTTCGACAGTGCACACTGAATCCTGAGCCCTTCCTGTCAAAGCGGATTTGCGCCAGCTCAACCGCTGGCACAGGTTCAAGTTGACCCATAGCAGTTGCTGGGGCTTACCCCGGGGCAAGAGAACAAATGTACCCTTACTCCCAGGAGATCTCCAGCAGCCAAAAATCCCCCACGGGATACAGCAGAAGTTGCACCGGTGCCGCTGCATTGCCACATGGGAATTTAGTTAGGATTGGGCTATTAGACTCCCCACTATTGCACCAGTCCAAATTGGAGCCCCATGGGGCTGCTTTTAACCAAAGAAAAATCAGGAGATGCATTAAAAACCATGCATTCCCACATCAAGGATCCCTCATCACCCAAGGTGGGCGATGACTGTTTCAGCCTTTAGAGATTCACTCAGAAGCTACATGAAAACTTAACTTGGGTTGCAGGGATGAATTGCACACAGATAAATTATCCAAACTATGAAATATGAGCACTTTTACTTCGCAGCAATACACCCATAAACCTTGCCTCCCAACCAATGAAAAGGAACTTTCTGTAATAATGTTTACAATAAACTTCAAAGTCTGAGGAGGATACAGATTTTCCTGGAATACAGGTATGTTTTGGGAGCTTCTAGTACAGTATGCGAGCCAGCGGGTGGCGCAGTGGGTTAAACCACTGAACCATGAGCTGTCGATCGAAAGGTCGGCAGTTCGAATCCGTGCGACGGCTCCTGCCAACCTAGCAGTTCGAAAGCAAGAAATTGCAAGTAGATTAATAGGTACCGTGTCAGTGGGACAGTAACAGCGTTCCATGCACCTCGGTGTTGAGTCACGCCGGCTACATGACCATGGAAACGTCTTCGGACAGCGCTGGCTCTTCGGCTTTGAGACGGAGATGAGCACCGCTCCCTAGAATCGGACACGACTGGACTTAATTGTCAAGGGATACCTTTATCTTTACCTTTTTAGTACAGTATGCACCTCATACTCCATATCCAGGTTTTTCTCCAAAGTGAGCACCTACTAATTAACTTTCTGAGAAACGTCTATCAGATTTGCTGCATGTTAAAGAAGGCTGCAACTCTTGTCCCATGAACAGGTCTGCTAACGGAGAAGATTTCCAGCTTGCCATTTCTATAGCTCTTCCTTTCTAAGAGGTCCTTGGACATTGGGGCAGGCTGCACTCCCCACCAGTGGATTCACATACAAAAACAGGTTGTTGCACCCTACAAGTACAGTGGCAGGCTGAATCCCTTCTCGGGCAGCCTGCTCTGGCTATACTCCTTACAAAGTGAAAGTGGCCCACCAGGGTAGTTACTCATCACGAGTAATTCCTGTGTTGTTCTTTGGGTGTGACGACTGCATACACACAAACCGCAAATGACTAAGACAAGGAGAGAAAACTCAATAAAATATAAAAATATTTTTTATATTTTAAAAATATTAAATAAAAATATTGTAAATAAAAAAATTTGCCCCCTGACCCAGGGAAGGAATTGGCTGTTGTAAGCAGAGCATGAGCTTCTCCAGCTGTGAATACACCATAAGCCGTGACCATCAGCTTGTGGTGTTCCACAGAGTTCCAACGGAGCTTCAACAGAGGCTTCTTCCCCGAGCTCACACCCCTCCCGGGCCTGATCCACCCTCTTCCCTGCCTTGGAATGTCTCCTCCCCACCACCCTCTCCTCATCTCCCTGCCAGCAGGCGCGGAGCTCACTTGCCTCTGGTGGGCGCTGCTCCTTTGCCGGCGGAGGCCTGCTGGCGCTGGCCTCCACACCGTTGCAACATGCTTTATAGCATGTTTGCAACAGTACAGAGCCCAGTACCGCTGGCGAAGGCCAGCATAGGATTTGGCTGTAAATCACCACTTGTTCTTTGGATTACTATAACACACTTTACATGGGGTTGCCCTTACAGACAGCACAGAAGCTTCAACTGGGACAGAATACAGCCATGAGGGTCATGTTAACAGGGATGAGATATTGTGATCATGGCATGCCCTTATTGCGCTGGCTGTGTTGGTTGCCAGTTTGCTCCCAGGCACAATTCAAGGTGCTGGTTTAAAGCCCTAATCAGCTTGCTGTCTGGGGATTGGAAGGACCATCTTCTCCCACATGCGTCTATCTGTTGTCTGAGATCCTCCCTAGAGGCGTTCTTGCATGTCTCCCTGCTCTCTGAAGTACTGCTTGTGGGGACACAAAAGAGGGCCTTCTCAACGGTGGCGCCCTCCCTGTAGAGTTCCCTCCTGCAGGAGGTTTGTGCTCCCTCACTTCTGCTTTTTTGAAGGAAGCTGAAGACGCATTTGTTTTGGAAGGCCTTCCCTGAGTATTTTGCTTGCTGTGTATTTTGGTTTTATCTCTTTCTTGCAGGTGTCTTGTCTTGTGAATGTGCGCTCGGGTTGGTTTTTGTTATTTTTATTGTATTTTAAATTGCAAGCCACCTCGGATCTTTGGGGAAAGGCAGGATAATTTTTTAAGAATAAAATAAAATGAATAAAATAATGAGTTGAATTGAATGGCATTCAAAATTACAGATAGCAAAGCATTTGCTTAATCACTTGAAACAATCTACTTCTTTCTGACCTTGTCCACCACAATGGAAAGCTGGCTGTATCCAATAAAAGTCTAAATATCATAAAGAAAAATGTAGCAATTAATCGTGTCGCCTCTTTTAAGAGACCGAACCTTCCTTTGTCACACTCTGCCAGTTTATCAAATCTAGCTCCATTACGGTTGTCTTCTCTCTCAATTGATGGTGACATTCTAATCAGAAGGCCTTCTATGTACTAGTGCTAGTCTATGATAAAAGAGCACAAACATATAGAGTGCATATAGGGTTCTATCAGTCTTGTATTGTGAATTACAAATGTTCAAAATGTCAGTTTAATGAGTCATGCAGCGGCCCTCAATGTTCTAAGTCACTGGTCCAATTAATTTTTTTAGTGCGTCTAAAATGAATTGAAGGATCAGTGCAGAGTAATACAGCGCTGGCTTCTGCACGCCCCTCATCATCTCTTGTATAAATCAGGCCTAGCCAAGCTTAGAAACATGATACAATTAACCAGGTTGATTAACTGAGTAATTCTTTTAGTGAAAGTTGAAAAGTTTCTATTTTATTCCTCTTGGCGCTGTCCCGTGAAAGATTGTGCATAAAGTCCACAAAATATCACTTTTCTTGCGCAATTGTAATTATTGTAGTATTTGTATTAATGTTAATGATTAATTGGTTTAATCATATGAGCTGATTACAAAAAGAATTGGTTAAAGGATTTTCAGTGCAATCCTATGCTTAATTACCTGAGAGTGAACCCCACTAGACATGAGTGGGATTTACTTGTGAGTAAACATGGTTGCTGACGGAGTGCACAGTGCTCCATCGGTGGCCATTTTGGGAACGCTGCCACAAGAGGTAGCGCTCCCCGTCCGTTGCCAGACCTTCCTGGACCTGCGAAAGCAGGCAAGGTAACTGCGGAGGCAGAAAGGGGGCGAAATTGGGCAGGGAGGGGGGAGGAATGGGTTCAGGGAAGCTGTGGGAGGGGGTGGTGATGCTACGCACCAGTTCCTATCCTCCTTTTTTGCATCCTCCCTCCCTCCCTGCCCCCTTTCTCTCCTCAGACATGTGCCAGAGCTTTAGGATTTAACAGCGCGATCCTGCATAAAGAAATGCCTGCGGAGCACACGCTCCGCAGGCACCGAGTGTTGTAAACGCACCGTAAAGCATGTTTTCGACACAGCGCAGAGGCTGACAGCCCTTACTCCGTCTCCCAACTGGCCCGGCACCCACCGGAGCATGTAAGTCCTGCACTGGTCAGTGCAGGTGCGGGGGGAGGGAGGGAGGGCAGCCATTGGGCAAGCCGGGCCGGGAGGGGCTGGAGATATTGGTGGCGAGCTCTGCCAATATCCCGTTCCCAGCCTGGGCTGCCCTTACCCCGCCATTCCGGATGTACTCCAGAGCCAACGTACATTCGAGGAGGCCCATTGGGGTCGAGCAGCCCTACACCCAGGGAAGGGTATGAACACCTTCTTCTCCCAAGGCACTCCCGGACTGTTCCGAACGCATCCCAGGAAGGGCGCAGGATACTGCGGCTGGCCCTAGTGGCTGGCTGCGTATCCTTACGCAGGATCAGGCTGCCCATTCCCTTTCCCCTCTGAAGCCTCCTGATCCAAACACCCTGCTGGATACAGTGCACACTTTTTAAGCATGGCCGCACCAGCAGGGGAAAGAAGGATAGGATTGGGCCGTGAGATGCACAACTCACTTCATTGTTTATTACTGTAGTTGCATCAAGAATATTTCTAAAATGTATTCTGCACAACTGTAAATGGCAGGCAGCCGATAACTGTCACTCGCTGTTATAATCCAAAATAAAACACAGTATGCCTAACAAGAGAAAACACATATGAAAATTAGAGCCTGTTCTTTGAATCCCTGCAGCAGCTTAGTATGAATGATAACAATAGTCCTTTGTGGAAAATGTCCAGGGCTTAACATTGGCAAATATTACAGTGTAATAAGGCGAGAGCGTCTACTTTGACTTAAACAGAGTCTGCAATGTTCTGTTTGTATATGATCTGTTTCTCATCATTAAGCACCTTATTTTGGCCTAGTTGTATATTGGGTCTGAAAGGCTGCAGTAGTAACAATCGAGTACAATAATGCAACCCTGTAAACAAGGATCCCGTGAAGTTATCGTCCCCCGGAGAGCTGTCTCTGCAATGGGGTTGAAATAGATGATGAACTGGATCCATCATTTGTGTACAGCCCCATCTTATACAGAGTTTGGTGTGCTTACGGCCATTGAAATCACTGGGCTTAGGTGCACCTAATTCTGCATGGGGCTAAGACAACTGTTAACCGTGCCGCCATTGACAGAGGTGAGAGGGATGGCGGCGCGGAATAAGGCCTTCTCAGCAGTGGCGCCCCAATTGTGGAATTCCCTCCCCCTGGAATTGAGAACGGCTCCCTCCTTAGAGACCTTTCGGCGGGGCCTTAAGACATTTTTATTTAGATCAGCATTTGATGTCTGACATGGCGGGCTGGCTTTTTGATAGATGGCTTTTGACAGATGTAAATGTGGATGACCCACTGGGGCTGTTTCTTTTAATTATTTTAATTGTTTTAATTCTTGATTTTAAATGTATATATGTATTTCAATGTTTTTATTGTAAGCCGCCTTGGTTGCCCTTGTGGGAGAAAGGCGGGGTATAAATTCTATAAATAAAATAATAAATAAACTTGCACAAAGACTGTTTGTTCCTAATGTGCATTTTTTTGTAGATGTTTATGTTGCATGAATGCAAAAAACATGTTTTATTCAGTTCAATAAATAGTCTTCAAAGTGTGGCTGTTTTCATGCAAGTAAACTGAGAGTGATGTGTGTGCACTCTCCTGTTCCTCTTAATAAATACAGTCTTACAAATATACAGCACTTGTCACCAAGCACAATTTTTGCCAACTCGGCATTTCTCTGGAGGCATGACTGCTCTCTCCTAAAAGAGAAACGGTTGGTACTTCTCACACTACTAAAGCATTAATATCTTAACCCACATACTGCACATTAGTGAGTTGCCATGACAGAGAAATGGCATATGACTTCAAAAAGCAATTTCAGCATATGGTGTGAAAACCTTTAAGATTCTGTAATGGGGCAGAAGTTTTCAGCTGCTTTTTTTGTTGTGCTTCTTTTTGTTCCTTTGCAGACTCCCTCTTTAACAGGTTCAGGCAGTGTTGTTACACAATATAGCCCTTTCAAATTTATAGCATTCCACTTGCCCATCTGCATTCCCGTCAATATTCTGCACATTTACCCACCTGCAGGTGGGTAGACACAGAACAGCTACACACATACCCTCTTTTTTTTGTCAGGAGAAAACTGTGAGAGACAGATTTCATGTGACTCTCAGGTGCATGATTCCTTCTACTAACTAAAAAAATTAAAATCAGTCAGGGAGGCTGGGGATTGACAGCGCAATCCTGTGTAACCTTGCACCGGTGTAACAATAGATGCACCGGTGTAAGTGTACTTACACTGGCATAAGTGCACTTACACCAGTGCATCTACTGTTACACCGGTGCAAGGTTACACAGGATTGCGCTGTGAGAGTGGGAAGAATGGTAGGAAAAAGAACTGCTTCCTGCCTTTTGTCTGCTCAATATGCCTCCCAGCTACTTTTCTCCTTGCAGGGAAAAGATTCAGAGGCCCTGACTTTTTCCCTTTACAGGTAGAAAAGCAGCTTAGGGGTGATTCTGACCAGACAAATGGCAGGAGAGAAAAGCATTACCCAACCACTCCACTCCTGGTCATAGCTTCCAAGGTTGATTTCCATTACAAAACCAAACTGAGCATCATGTGCAGATTGTGAGCTGAAATCTGCCAGGCCCCTGCAGTCAGGGAACTTAACAAGACCATCAGCTCCCTCAATATTATCAAGAAATGGTTATAATGAGGAGGGTCTGAAAGAGACTGAAAGAAACAACAAATTATAAACACAGTTACATATCACTAGATTAATGATTTTATTTATTTATCATGCCTTTCCATACCCAATGGAGGCACCCTAGGGTGGTTCACAAAAACAAAACAATAAATGTACAATATTATAAAAACAAATCAATTACAAGTTTTCTTACCACCCAATCCTATGGGCCATAAATCACAGCGGATCTCACAATCCGTTATCATGATCTAGCGAAGGTGCAAACGTTGCATCATCATGTGTGCTGCACTGCTGCAGCCACTGGCGGAAATGGCCAGAGGCTCTGTATATATGCCAGAACCAGATGCTCTCCGCCAGTCCAGGTAAGGTGGCAGATGGGGTGGTTCGTGGGTGGTTTGAGGCAGGGAGTGGGCCATACCAGGTCGTGGTTCAAAGGTGGGAGGGGGAATATCTTGGTAGCAGTCATGCATGCCAGATCCTATCCCCCTTTCCCAGCCCGCCCCACCCCCCTTTCTCTTCTTAGACTTATGCCAGCAAAACTGAGAGGTAAGGAAAATATATTTTTACTTACCTCTCATTGGACGTCTGATCACACATCCCCCCGTAGCATGCAGCACATGCTCCATTGGCGCAACTGCATGCTATGGACTGGAAGGGGATAGGATTGGGCTGTTAGAATAGTTCACTAAGGCCTCAGACCAGCCCAACTCAGCACAAGTGAGGCACAACTGAGGCCCAATTGTGGCGTAAGTGTGGCCTCAGATAGGGCTGAGTTAGGCTGCAACTATGCCTGAGTTAGGCAGGAGGCAAGAGCAGTGGGCCAACACCACCCCAGGATCCAGGCAACACTTACCTCCCAGGCAGGCAGGCTCTCCAGGCTCGGGCATGTGCAGGCCTCTGTCTGCATGTGCCAGCGTCCATCCATGGCAGCTGCCGCAGTGTCTGCCGCAGCCCGGTCGCAAAGGGGCCGGCCGCAGGCATGGGGGTTGTGCCAGTCATGTGGTGGGCGCAGGGCAGGTGACCGGTGAGCGATGTACCCGAGCCAGCCGTCACAGGGCACCCTGTGCAGTAGCCCCCTGCTGCAGGGGAGAGTGGCCGTCCCCTCCCTCCTGCAGGAGGGGTAGCCACCCCCAAGCCATGTTGAGGCTCTAGGTGGGATTCATGTGGGGGGAGCGGGGGAGAGAAGGGAAGGAAGGGGTGGGAACGTTACACACAAGGGGGGGGTCTCAGGATGTCTGGAACCGCCTCTGACATGACTCGCCCATGTGCTGCCTGAAGCCCTGGGCCTCCAGGGCCGTGGCAATGCCCACAAAGAAGGCATCCCGGCGTGCTTTATGCTCTGTGCCCCGGCCATGACCGAGAGATGCCTTGGCCTTCTCTGCTGCGAGCAAGAAGGGCTCATGCAGCTCATAACGCCCCCAGATGGGGCGACGTTGGCGCCTCGCGGCAGGCGCTGTGGCAGGGTGGGGGGTTGCCAGCTGCTATCATCAGGGAGTGGGAGGGGAGGCAGACACACAGGCAGGCAGACAGGGGGTGCTGGGGAGGGGCACGGGTGGGTCTGAGACAGACAGACAACAAGGCTGGTGGGAGAGGGATACAGGGGGAGGGGTCTGCAGAGACCAATAGGGACACAGGGGCCACTTCGCAGATGAAGGCAATGCAGGAACGGGCGCCTCTTATGCAGACGGACCTTGAGCGGAACGGACGACATTGACGGGTGGACCATGGGCGGAACGGACGCTGTTGACGGGCGGACCGTACGCCGTTGACAAGCGGACCGTGGGCGGGTGAGAGCCCCGGTTGCCGAAAGGGCTCTTCACGGACGTGGCGGACGCGAGCGGATCCAGTATGGGCGCCGTGTCGCCTGTCATTGTTTGCCTGCCTGAGAGGCCCCCCAACTCCCCCCTCCCCTCTGAGCCCTGAGGGTCTGGCAGCCCCCCTGCTGTGGTCTCCCTGGGAAGGAAGTGGCAGTCCCTGGATGGGATTCATGCATGGGCTTGTGTGCTGGGCACTGTCTCTGTGTGTGGGGCAGTGCTTGTGTAACATTGGGGACATGTATTTCAAGGGGCCTCTGCCCAAGGGGCATCTTTATTGTTCTGAAACATTGGCAGAGATGGCCAGGCGAGGCTGCCAGGGGTAGGCACAGCAGCCACTCAGAACGTAGCAGCAGCAGCAGCAGCAGCAGCAGCAGCAGGCGTGCCCCATGGACCTGGAGACGCAGGCTCTTCCCCTGTGAAACCACAGCCTGCACCATAGAAAGGGGAGGGACAGCAAGTACGACAGCCAGGGAGGTGGAGCAGCAGCAGCGCCGGCATTTGAGGGGGGTTGCAGGGCAGGCTCCCGGACCTCTGGCAGCATCGAGGCAGACGACCATGGGGCAACCAGACTGCAGGCCCAGGGGTGCTCCCAGGAAGGTAGGTGGTAGTGGACATTCCTGGGGAGACAGAAACAAGGGGGTGTTCCATGGCAGCTGGTGTGTGGTAGCAATCGCCATTGAAGAAATGCCAGTGTGCCGGTTGCAAAGGTCTGCAGGGAGAGAAATTAAACACAGCTGAGAGGTGTGACACACATAGCATGGTCTGCGCTCCTTCCCTGGGTGTAAGGTGAGCATGATCCTGTAAGGGGAAGGGTCAACGAGAGAGACAACAACACAACTTGTGGGTCACAACCATGGCAAACCTAGCAATACTGACCTGTCCATTGACCCTGTGGGGAAAAGGGGGGGGGGACAGCTGGTGTCTACATAAGGGTTACAGTTCCACACTCATGGCATTGTCTGCTCACATGAATACAGGCAGCTATGAGACAAGACATTGGTAGAGAGGCATATCATGGCAGGCTATGCAGGCAGGTATGAGACAAGACATTGGTAAAGAGGCATATCATGGCAGGCTATGCAGGCAGCTATCAGACAAGACATTGGTAGAGAGGCATATCATGGCAGGCTATGCAGGCAGCTATCAGACAAGACATTGGTAGCGAGGCATTTCAGAGAAGGCATTGCAGGCAGCTATCAGACAACACATTGGTAAAGCGTCATGTATCCTACCTATATTTCTATATGCAAAGAGGCAGAAGTCAGACCACATGTCAGCACGAACCCTGCTCTTACCTGCACTTACCTGCTGGTGTTGTTGCCTGTGGGGGGGGGAGAGAGAGAGGGGCTGGGAGAAAGACATGGGTTAGCAAACACTTGCATGGAGACAGCTGCCCAGGCACAGCTGTAAACAGTTTGGCCACAGCCAGAACAGCCCTCTCTGCCCTAGAGGGGGGCAGAGAGGAGAGAGGAGAGGAGAAGAGAGAAGTGGGGTGTTTGAGAATTTTGCCCTCCACCGACAAAGTCCCACTTTGTGGCTGCTGGGGGACAGGACCCCACGCCACGTGCTCAGAGAGAGAGAGAGAGAGAGAGAGAGAGAGTGGAGGGCTGGGGCTGGGCTTTTGTGGGAAAGAGGCTGGGTGGGGCTGGGTGCTGATAGGGTAACTATTTGGGTCCATGTCCAGAGTTATGCCACAACTATTCCGTCCTAACTCAGGCACAACTCAGGCGTAGGGTGTTAGAACTTTTCAGGAGAGGGCTGGAGTGGGTAAGGTAAAATGGCTCCTATGAGTCTCCTCAAATTTAAGTCCACCTTTTTTGTCGACCTAAATTTTGTGCCGCAGTTGTGCTCGAGGGGGCGTGTCGGAGCTTGCCAGTGTCTGGAATCCGACTCAAATTCGTAACCGCCCCCATCACTCCCCCGACGCGCCCCCAACACGCCCACTTTTAGGCCAAACTTAGGACGGAATAGCTCTTATGCCGAACTTAGGACTGAATTGGTCAACTTTCCTTAACCCGTCCTATGTCAGTCACAATTGCAGCACAAATTCGGCCTCTGCGGCACAATTCAGGCACAACTCGAGCCTAAGACGCTTAGGCTGCAGTTGTGCCTGAATTGTGCCGCTGAGGCCTTAGGCTGGACTGGGCTGTAAAATATATGCATCAATGCAAGTGGTGGAATCTTCTCTTGGCCAAGCAAAGGAGAGGGGCCAGTCTGGAGGTGCAGATAGAGGAACACAAACAGAAAAACTCACTAACACCTACTGTATTTTTCGCTCCATAAGACGCACTTCCCCCCCCCCAAAAAAAATAGGGGGAAAAAGCCTGCGTCTTATGGAGCGAATAAAAAAAGTAAAGAAAAAAATACTTACCGGGGCTTCGGGGAGGCCTGCAGAGCCTCGCGCAGGCCTCCCCGATCTTCATTTCGTTAAAAAACGGCCATTTTCGGCCACTTCCGGTTCACAAAAACCGGAAGTGGCCGAAAATGGCCGTTTTTTTGCCGAAATGAAGATCGGGGAGGCCTGCGCGAGCCTCTTCAGGCCTCCCCGAAGACCCGGTAAGTATTTTTTCTATACATTTTTTTATTATTTTATTGTTATTTTTATTTAAAAAACCTTCCCCCCCCTATTTTTTGCTCCATAGGATGCATGCGTCCTATGGTCCGATGCGTCCTATAGAGCGAAAAATACGGTATACTTATAGCCAAGGTCGAACAAAAGACACTGATAGTAGCTAACCAATCTTACTGGAAAACTATAAATACGAGTTGAAGCTTTCATGGCCAGCAGCATTAGTAGAAAAAAGGAGGGGTTTAAAAGCCATGACAACAAAAAAATTATTATACATTATTAAATGTTAATGTTTTAACCTAGCCCTTGGTTTAACCAGCTTCTGGTTTTAACTTAAAATTTGTTGTTGTCATGGCTTTTAAACCCGTCCTTTTTTCTACTATTACTGGAAAACGTTCATAATCTGTCTTCTAATTTAGGTAGGTTCTAGCTAGGATGTTATGGAACAAAGTGGGTCTATTCTAAGAGCCAGTTCCTAGTACCTCTTCCATGTGTTCTGGTCTTCGAACTTCACTGGAGTCATTTCCTCATGTCATTGAACCTTGTCCATTATCTCACTGGTCTCAGATAGTTAGGTCCAGCTTCTACTGCGGTTTTATTAAAGCGCTCCACAACTGCTGCTTTGACTTCATTGTTGGTGACAAAGTGGTGGACTCCATGCTTTTTTAGCAGCCTCCTCACCTCCTTGTTTAGGAACTCTTTGCCGGCATCAGTCTGCAGCTTGTGAGGTATTCTCCCCTCTCTGAAGATATTTTGAAAGGCAGCGGCCACTTCTCTCCCCGTTTTGTCTTTTAGGCTTCTAGCCCATGCATATTTAGACAAGATGTCCACAACCGTTAAAATATACTTATGCCCCTTGCTGTACTTACAGAACTGTTGCATATCCACTAAATCAGCCTGCCATTGTGCATCCACTCCAGAAACAACAGTCTTGTTTCTTTTAAAATGAGCTCGTGCCTGCTTGTGAAGTGTGTAAGCATCCTGTTCTGAAAGCCACGTAGTAACTTGCTTTCTAGTCAATGATTTACTTTGTTTTTTGCCCTCTTGAAAGAGGGGGTTCGATCCCCCAAAGCTCCCAACAGCCCCCGGCGTATAATATATTTTCTTTAAAATTTGTTCATGTTCTGCCATGTTGTCGTCTTAACACACATATGAACACAAGTTGCTGTCGTAAAACATTTTTATTTACATAAAACAGGTAAAATTGTTCATCTTTGCTGCCGCTTCCTAACGAGCCCCTAGGCCCCTCCTCTTCCGGCTGTGACGCATTTCTGGATATGACGTCATTTCCGAGCACATGGTGTTTGTTATTGTTTTGGTATGACGTCACTTCCGGTCAAAACAATAACAAAGCCATGTGCTTCCGGTCATTTGACAGAAGGTAGGGCCAATATACTACTACTGTGGGTACATTGGTGGCTGACCAGTGTATATTGCAGTAAATATGCTAAAGTGTGAAAGGGAAGATGCACATCCCCTAATACACAGTAAGCACTCAGTCACAGTTCTGCAGCCAATTGCATCTCCCCAGTGTATTCCGTCATATGACCTTGAGTTTTAGAAGCCTGTGTCATCTTTCACATTTCATGCGTTGAGCATAGCAACTCTGCATAGAAAGTGTGAATCAGACCTACGTAATCTTCAAATACAAGTACACCTGCTTTATATGGTTTGCTAATTAGGCTGTTGGGGTGTGTCTGTGGACAGCAAAGTAATTGTATTATACAAACTAGAGCAGCTCAAGTTAGTTTTTTCCCATTTGAAGCCATTTTACAAACTGTTTGTTTATAGTTTACCTGTGAAGTTGGAAGGAAACAGTGGGACAGCGATTTCCTCAAAATCGTGTAATAAGTACCTGATGAAGGCGGAGGCTTGTCTTGAGATCTTGGGCCACCACTCTAGTGGTGGATACTAACAACAGATGTTGAACATGTGGTGGCTACTTGCCAACTGATAATGGTGTGCATGCTGGTGCCCCCATGTCAGGGACCATTTTCAGTGGCATAAGCAACATAAAGAGCATTTCCTTTCACAAGAAACATTTAAATTGCGTTTTGAGTTTCCTGTGTAACGATGTCATGACGACACATATTATTACACATGTTGGACTGCTAACATGTTTTCATTCCTCTGCTGCCTTCCTCACCATTTTCAAGTGTGGGAGAGGCCACTTCCCCAGAACAAGGTTTCTATAACAAGAAATGACGACCCATCAGCAACTGATAACGCTCATCTTTAATAACGGCACCTCTTCGTCGGAACAGGATGGTGTACATCCCTCAGATCATTTGAATTAAATAGCCACATACCTAGGAATTATTATTCAAATTAAAAATGGTTGTTTCTTGTGTTCCATGCTACATTAACCATATTCACAAGTTGTTGTGGTTCCCCCCCCCCCTTTAATGTTAGAGGCTAAAAGCCATTCTTCCTTTCCAGACAATTATTTCACTCTGCAGAGATTGTACAGTTGTGATTCATAAGCTGGAGGCAGACCATTTTTTTCTTCTTCAAAGCACAGAAGACAGTTGGGAAGAGGGACCACTGCTCTTGGTGTGTGTTGTTCATTCATCCGCACTTCTCTGCCTCTGATAAAAAGGTTTTGCAAGTTCTTATTTCAAAAACCTGTTTAACCAGAGGCGACAATGGGAGTAAAGAAAATACGTGTGCGCTCAATGGGAAGGCAGGTCTCTGCTCAAGCAACAGCTACTGTCTCTCTGCTCTGCTCCCGTAGTTGTTGCAGGGCAGGGGGATTATTTATTCATTTATTTTTCACATTTTTATACCGCCCTTCCTCCAAGGAGCTCAGGGTGGTGTACATATTTCCTCCTCTCCTTTTTTGGAGAGGCTGGGGCTGAGAGATAGTGACTGGCCCAAGGTCACCCAGGAAGTTTCATGGCTGAGCGGGGATTTGAACCTGGATCTTCCAGGTCTAAGTCCGACTCCCAAACCACTACACCATCCTGGCGGTGACTACATATTTAAATGATTACTGTAATGGCTCCAACCAAGGAAACTTGGGTTGTTTAAGGGAATTCATATAGGGTAGTTAAATGCATAAGTGCAGGAAACCCTATCCTGCCCCTTCATCACTCATTGCTCCTGTTCGGCTGCGGAAGAGTCAGCTCTCCCTGAAGAACACTGTGGCCCCTGTTAAGTTTTCCGGGTGGGCGGGGCTGGGACGACGGACCGAAGACGTGATTCCAGAGAGCTCTCTGGAGCCGCGCCGCAAAGCAGTGGAATTCCCTTGATCCAGGCTGGATCGGGGCCATCTGCATCAGGAGAGATGTAGATGAGAGATTGGGGAGCAAACTGAGGGAACTGGTCAAGGCATTGAGCCAGTTTCTGCTTGGTATTCCCTTTTCTGTCCCTGCTTTGTCGCAGACACCATTTTGGTGACTGTGAAGGCTCGCGTTGCCGCTCACCCGGACAAGAGGAAAAGATTTATTTTAAAGTAGACTCCTTCAACGTACCAACCTTGGACTGGAGTAAGAGTTTCTCTGCTGATCTGGAAGACGAGCGGTGAGTGGGAAGACAGGAAGGCTGAAATTTATAGGCATCTAAAAGAAGCTAAGGGGATAGGGGTGGATCTCCCCCCCCTTACATGGACTCTGCTTCCCTCTTCTTTGCCTGAGCTGTGCTTGTTAAACTGAGACATATTGAATTACAGAAGGAGCTGCATTCCTTTGATTCAGTCTGGGAAGTTAACCCTGAATGTGCCAAGATGTGGTCTGGGACTATGTACTCAGTGGAATTTGGCTTTGAATCTATTATTAGTTTTAATTTGGATTGTGAACTGTGATGCTTCGTGTGTCTTAAGTGGAAAAGTTTGAAGTTGCAAGCAGGACAGTTGTTTTCCGTTGCAGCAGGAGATGATGGAATTTTTGCAAGATATGTGGGCCAGCATTAATCAATTAAAAGAGACTCTAAATATACTTTTGTTAAATCAAAATAAAGCCTCTGGAGAAAGACAACAGATATTGATGCAATTGAAGCAGATGCAGGATGCAAAACTTGTGAAGACACGGGCTGCAGTAATTACAGAGGAGATTGTAGAAATTCAGATCATCGAAGAAGTATATAAGACCTCTGAACAACTGGAGGCTCTAACCTTTAAACGGCAAACAGAAGAACTTACAGCAATCCAGGTTATGGAAGAATTAGACAAGTGGTCTGAACAACAGGAGGCTGCAACCTTTAAATTGCAGATGGAGAGAGCAAGTTTCATGTTTAGAATACAGAATTTTTTTGCAAAGGACCGAGAAGATTTCTATTGGACTTTTATGGCGTGGTTGATAAAAGATTTGCAGATTCTGGAGGCAGAGGTGTTAGAAATTAGGAAGGGAACAGGTTAGATATAAAGTTTTGTGATAAAATAACTGGCTGGGTAAAAACATTAGAAGTAACGAACAGACCACAGTGGATAATAGATTTTCATAATAGACAATATAAAGAATTGATTGTATGATAAATATGTATGAAGTTTATAATTTTTTTATTGGATTTTGAAACAGTTAAGATATTATGATATTGGGGTTATAAATTTAGGATGAGAGATTTATCTATAAGTGTAAGATTAGATTTGGAACTTAGGTTATAAAATGGTTAAACTTCTATATAAAGGATTTATATAAAATATTTTATCGAGGGTGGTTAACATCAAAGAAGTTAAGTAAGATGTTGATGAAAGTGTAAAGTATTTGTTGGAAAGTTAATATGTTTTGGAGGAGGCTTCCTCTGATTTTGGAAGAGATATTATATGGCACGCTGTTGTTTTTATAAGATTTGTTTTTATTCAATATGATGATATCAGTAATGTTTTAAAGAGATAAACATATTGTTGTATATATGGTTATTGATATATGCTCAGCAGTGAAAAGTTGAGATTGAAATTGAGATTATACTAGATATTGAAGAGTTAATGATTAAGATTTATATTTGAGGGATTTGGATGTTTAAATTTAAGGTTTAGGAGATGGAAATGTAAAGAAAAGAACAGACAGGTAGTAATTATTTTATGTATTGATGTCCAGGAGGTGGAAATTGAGTAAATATGGTCCTAACTTAAGTTAGTAAGAGAACAGAGTGGTAGTAATTATTTTATTTTGATTAGATGGAAAGGTAATTATAAAAAAGAATATTATCATTATATGTATTGATGTGCAGGAGGTGGAAATTGAGTAAATATGACGGTAACTTTAGTTAGTATAATTGAATAGTTGAAAGAGTCATTTTACGATATATTGATGTCCGGCTTGTTAGTGTTCCTAATGTGTCATGTTGATATCCCCCAGTTTGTCATTCCCTGCTGTATCATTTTTGTTGTTAGGTAGGTAGTTAGTTAGTTAGGTAGTTAGGTAGTTAGTTAGTTAGTATTTTTATTATTGTATTGTCTTGTGCTTTATTGTTGTTAAATAAAATAAAAAATATAATAAAAAAAAAAAAGTTTTCCAACGGCAGCCTCCTTGGAGCCTTCCCTCCACCGGTCCCAATCCTATAGTTGAAAGAACTGAACTAATCTAATAGCACAACCCTGTGCGTGTCCACTCAAAAGTAAGTCCCTTTCAGTTCACTGGAACTTACTCCTAGGTAAGTAAGAAAGCGATCCTATCCAACTTACACTACCAGTGTAACCAGCCAGGGAGGGCAGGGTGGAAGGCTTTGGAGGGGGGGGGGAGATTTAAATCCCCCTTTGGAGGGGATTTGAATCCCCTTTCCGTTCTGGGTCCTCCCGTTCTCCCTGCATCACTGGTTATACCGGTGGTTGGTGTAAATTGGATAGGATTGCCCTGTAAGTGTGCAGAGGAGGGAGCAGATTGAGATCGAACGAACACCCCCCCCCCCCCAAGTTGACTCAATGCCACGGCGTTCTTTGGAAATCACTCCCAAATAACACTCCTCTTAGGCTGCAATCCTCTGCACACTTACAGCTCAAAGTATGCACGGACTGACTGCAGCGTCAGCGCTTGAAGGTCCCCGGAGTGGACGACGTACGGGTGTGCAGTGTAGTGCAAAGGAGCCGTCGCTTGCTGCCGCCAAAGCTGATTGTGTGAAGGGGTGGGTGGAAAATGTTTGCGGGGGCTTCTTCCCCCTGCATCGACTGAAAGTGCAGCATCGCTGTCGAGCCTGGCCCGGGGCTTTCCTATCTATCCCGGCATCACCGACTGAGCTTGCTGAGAAGCGCTTGACGAAATCAATGCAGCGCAGGAGGAGCGAAGCTTGCTTGGGCTGCGCGCTGCTGCAACCTGCACAGCGGCCCGTCTCGGGATCGGCGGGCGAGGGCGGCTTGCTTGCATACACCACGAGGTCCTGGCTGGCTGCACGCTTTACTGGGGAGCAGGACGCCCCCTTGAAGGCAGAGGGGCTTCCTTCCTCCGAGTAAACCGACCAGGGCTCCCGCACACTTGGCCTTGCACACCAAGGTCTGGGCGCGCAGGTGGGGGGAGGAGCCTGGTGCGGCCTTCCTGCCCGCCCTGGAGGGCATGCAGTGTTCTCGAGAAGTAACAAGCACTCCTGCAACTTGCCCGCCACAACTCGCCTTGCACAGAGAGGGGGGGCTGCACTTTGCAGCCGGCTTCAGAGGCTTAGCGGAGCCCGCTGCTGCCTGCAGTCCCAGGAAGGGCCAGCTGCACTGGCTAGTTGGGGAAAACCTGACATCCATTCCCAACTGACTTCCTCGCCTCAGTTAGCCGCCCGCCAGCCAGCCAGCCTCCCTCCCTCCCTTCTGCAGCCACCTTCTTCCCCCCTCGGTCAAACTGACAGTGACACCCCCCCCTTTCCCTCCCTGCCAGATCAACCGCTTAGGGGCGATGCCCAACGAATCCTCCTTCAACAAGGCTTCGGCTTCCTCGGAGCATCCCGGCCAGGGGGGTAAGATGGGCACTTTCGGGAAATCCGCGGGGTTGGGAGCCGCAGGAGCGCCTGGAAGCAACGGAGGGGTCCTAAGCCAGAGCGGGGCTGCCGCCGCCGCCGCCTCCAGCCCCTTGGCCAAGAAATCTCCTCGGCTGCCCAAGTGCGCGCGGTGTAGGAACCACGGCTACTCCTCGCCCCTGAAAGGCCATAAACGCTTCTGCATGTGGAGAGATTGCCAGTGTAAAAAATGCAGCTTGATCGCCGAGAGGCAACGGGTGATGGCCGCCCAGGTGAGCAGGGCAGTGAACGCGAGCGGGGGGGGGAGCGGGGGCTTATTCCCGCTCAGTGACACTTGTTTGAAGTTCGTTGCAAGATGAGCCGCACCACTTGTTCACTCCGGTAGGCAATACAGGTTGCTGGGTTTCAGGGAGGTGAATAGAAATCCATCAAAAACTCCCCCCCTCCGCCGCCGCCTTTTTTCCGCTGCCGACGACTCTCTTAAACTTTTTAAGAGGATGCTGGTCATGGGCTTGTAAAATTAAGGACCTTAGGTTGGAGCACTGAACACAACCGTCCGTTGCCAGATTTGTGGTCACCTTGCTAATATTTCTATATCTATATGCAGCATTGCACTACTTAAAAGAACTCCTAGTTCAGCCATTAAAAAAACATGCGAACCGTGTTTGTGTTTTTTTTTAAGACGCATCACGTCGTGACTGACTCTCCATCATCTTGGAATGTTTCCCAGCTCCCCAATTTCTTATTTGCTTCATCAGGTTTTTGTGAATGGCTATTGTAGGCCACTATCCAACAATTTTTGAATAATGGGTCCCATTTTTCCCCTGTAATTGTTTGTGAAAAAGTTAAGTTAAGGTTGTTGTATTAATTCAGTGTTAATATAGTAAACCTAAAAGTAGGAAGGAGAAAGAGGAAAAAAAGAGCTGAATGTTGTTATAGAGTGAGATCCCCTTAACACAAATATGATACTGAATTTTGAGAAGATTTATCATCTGACTTCTAGAAATGTGAAATAGTATCTTAAAAAGAGCGTTCTGAATTTTTTTAAAGGACTTTTATAGTACACATGCAGCATCATGTTTCTGTCTGGGAAAAAACATCATCTGCCAGGATAAAACAATTGACATAAGTAGATACAAAAAGTCTCAGTTGTTAGTTCATCTGTTATTATTCAGTGATCAAGATCTGGGATTCCTACAAGCAGGTTGACTTTCAGTGCCAACTTCAATTGATCTATGCACATAAATATTTTAATTTCTCTATTTTGTCTTCTATCATTGCTTTTTAAAAAAATAAATTCACAGAATAATGGCTCTAAAGCTGAGTTCCAAACTAGCATAGAAAAACACAACCAAACCAATACAGTACATTGCTGACTGCCTATTTAGTACTTTCCGCCCTGTGAAGCTGTGATTTAATTAATGCAATTTGCTTCTCTCTTTTTTTTCCATTTAGGATACCATTTATGACATGACCTGATGCAAAATTGGTTGGGAAAAAAATCCGATACAAATGTTTTCAAAGTTCCACATTTTAGAGAACAGTATTTCAAATGTTTCAGTAATCAGAGCAAATAGCCCCAATTTACCATTCAGTTAATGGTAAAGTTAAAATATCAGTAAAAATATAAACATTCAGTATTTTAATATAAACTTTATAATAGGCTGGCAGTGCAAGCTTGAGCACATTTACTCAGATGTAAATTCTACTGTATTCAATGGGGCTTACTCCCAAGTAAGTGTGTTTAGGATTGCAGCCTTAGTCCCTGTTTCTTAATAGTAATAATAATGTTCTAACACCAATACTGTATAGTTATTTTACTGCTGGATACTTGCACATCATTTTTGGCTGCTTTGCAAAGGGAGGAATCACTATTGATCTACTTTGTTTGACTTCTCTTTCGACTTTGGGAAGCCTACTCAGCGGGGTCTGCAGTTTTAACAGCTTGACGGCTCAATCCTGTGTAACTTTGCAGCCGTGTAAGCTAAGTGCACTTATTAGAATTCAGTGTTAATATAGTAAACCTAAAAGTAGGAAGGAGAAAGAGGGAAAAAAGAGCTGGCGGGATATGGTTCATGGTTCATATCCTGGCGGGATATGGTTCATGGGATCACGAAGGGTCGGACACGACTTAACAACTGAACAACAACAACAAGTGCACTTATGCCAGTGTAATTGCACTTACACCGGTGCATCTGCTGTTACACCAGTGCAAGGTTACACAGGATTGCGCTGTGATTCTGCTATATCCTAGTAGTTGATTTTGTGGATCAACATGCGAGAGTCCAATTTTAAAATACTGTATCTTGTTCTAGAATATTCCCACAAGCCAAATACAGTAGCCCTAATAGCATAGATTGTTAGTTGGTTTCTAGCTCTGAAATGAACTATAATATCATGCCTCCCTTTCCAACCAACAATAATTTGCTACCAGCTGTTCTTCAGATGTAAACTGTTTCTATATTTTAAAGATCCACTCCAGTACATTACTATCTCTTTTTGCTTTGGTCCCTTGTAGAGAAGAAAGTAACAGCTGTGCATGTTTCCTTGCATCAAGTAAGGGAATATGGAGTGATTCTGTCTTTTGAAAGGGCCCTTTACCCAACTATTTCTGCCCAGGAAGACAAAGCACTACTCTCTGCTCCAGAACCGTCCATACTGTTTCTTGCAAGCATCCCAGGAGAAACAGCTGCATCTTTCAGCATTAATTTAACATGGCGCTACTGCTGGTGATGTGCAAACACAGTCTTTGACATGGGGGGGGGGGAGAGGACAGATTCCTGTAGTAAGCTGGTGTGAGTGCATATTTTACATCTTATGGACATATTTCAACTACGTTAAGGTTGACTTTTCTGTTGCAGGGTCCATCTCCTTCCCTAGGCACAACATCCATTCCAGTTAAAATGTGTTAGTTGTCACGCATTTCTATCCTGCCATTTCTCCAGGGAGCTCTGGGAAGCATACATCATTTTCCCCACCCCCATATTATCCTCACAACAGACCTGTAATGTATGTTAGGCTGAGAGAGAGTGACTGGCCCAAGTCACCCAGGGTTAGGCTGACCGTATTCAAAAAGGGACAGGGGCTATACCTTTAACCACTGTAATAAGAGGGAAATTGGGCAGGTGTAGCTTGTTGTACAAGGCCAGCGGGTGGCACAGTGGGCGTTAAACCGCTGAACCATAAGCTGGCGATCGAAAGGTCGGCAGTTTGAATCCGTGACGGGGTGAACTCTCGTTGTTGGCCAGCTCCTGCCAACCTAGCAGTTCCAAAGCATGTTAATGCGAGTAGATAAATAGGTGCCGCTTGTGGGAAGGTAAACAGCGCTCCGTGTTCCAGCTGCATGCTACGCGCTGCGGCAAGGAGAGTCATGCCGGCCACATGACCACGGAGGCGTCTTCGGACAACGTTGGCTCTTGGGCTTTGAAATGGGGATGAGCACCACACCCTAGAGTCGGACATGACTGGACTTAATAGTCAGGGGTCACCTTTACCTTAGCTTGTTGCACCCTTCCATGATGAGCTGCTCCTGCCCAAATTCAAATGGTTAAAGGTATAGGCACTTGTCCCTTTTTGAATATGGTCAGCCTACCCAGGGTGCTTCATGGCCAAGAGGGGGATTTCTAGGGCTGGGGCACACATGAGACCAACCAAGGTGGTTGCCTCAGGCAGCAGATTGGCAGGGGGCTCCCACCTTTGTCCGCACAATCACTTCTGCTGTTGCTCCTTCCGCTATTACTCTCCTTCCTCAACACTTCCTCCTTTCTAGTCCAGGGAGCATAGACTGGCACATTACTAGGCAAGGAAGGGCACCAGGAAGTCTTGGCTGGGCCAACCCTGGGGATTTGAACCTTAGTCTTCCCAGTCCCAGACCAAAACTAACCATGACCACACCATACTCTACTCTGTACACAAATCTGCCTAATCTTAGATCAGGGGTGGCCAACCTTTCAACATGCTCCTGGACCTTTAATGGTTGTATAGGTGAGGGCATTTCAGCAGGTGCAGCTGCCAAGATTCTACACAACCCTTAAGAATGCAGAGGCCCTAATGGTGGGGGGTTGGCCTTAGAGCAGTGGTTCCCAAACTGGGAGGTGTGGCTCCCAGTGGAGCCACGGAAACCAGCCAGGGGAGTCAAAGAGTGCCACAGAATCCTCTCGGAAGACAGTGCAGTGCCAGTTGGCAGGAATCAAAATAATGTAATCAGGCATCATCATAATGTCAATGGTCACCGATGGTCAAGGGAGCCTCAGGTCAAAAAGGTTTGGGAAACACTTCCTTAGAGTCTTCACCAGAGGCCTCTTCTGCGTTGTACCATCATCTGAATAGATGGAGGGAGTGGATTTTTTGTCATAGCACACTATTTGGGATGCTTCTCCTCAGAGAAGCTCTCCTGGTCTCAACTTTGATGGCATTTTGGATGCCAGACAAAGCTTTTTTTTTTTTTGCCATGCAGTGCCGAGCAGTGTGCCCTCTAATATTTTCCCTGCCATGCAGAGCAGTTAATGACCTGAGCAGTACATAATCACTGTCATCTTAAAATGGGCAATGGCCAGTCTAATCTCTAGGAATAAGTGAAGTACTGCTGCTCCTGCATCACAACTACAGTGTTTACATAGAATTGTCATACATGATATACAGTATTTCAAGACCATTTGGCTCCACTATTCCAAACAGACAAAAAAAATATCCTCCATCTGCTGAATGGTGGGGATTATGCTAAAATGGTCACAGACCTTCTGAAAACACAGATTTATAGTACTGTACAAGCCTATGCATGTCTACTCAAAAGTAAGTCCCATTGTGTTCAATGGCACACTTCTGTTAAAGTGTGTATAGGATTTCAGCCTTACAGCGCAATCCTGTCTACTTATAAACCGGTGGAACAATCACTCTGCCGGTCTAAGGTGTTGCAAATGTGCTGGAAAGCACGTTTTCGGCACCCGATGAGTAAGCGGTGCAGGCAGAGAGACTTGCACCAAATCCTGTCCCCCTTCCCAGGCCTGGCTGGCATTACACAGCCAGCTCAAATTTTGCCAGCAAAATAGCTGACGCACATTCAAGTAGACCCATTGGGGTGGCTGGGGTTCTACTTGGAGTGTGGGGTGGGGACAAATGTCCTTTTATCCCGAGGAGGCCTTTGGCTCTGCCAGCGCAGGCACAATCCTGCGTAGTATGTGGCGGGCGCCTTAGTTGCGCCACTGTGTCCTGCTACACATGATTTGGCTGCCTGACTAAATTGGTCTGTTACCAGAAAATTCCAGCCCTATCTGGCATGCCAAAGATTGAATCTGAGAGTGGGGCCTTATTCTTATTAAACTTCCTTAAGATGTTGTGTCTTTCTGGGTGGTATACTAATAATTTTTTTTACTATATTGTGACTTTCTGAGGTTCTCTCTTTCTACTTCCCAGTCCAAAGCATGTCGAATTTCATAAACCTACACGTTCTCCCTGGCCCCTTTTCCCCCAAGCCCCTGATCATTTTGGTAGCTCTTTGTACCTCTGTACAAGGTACAGAGTTCATTGTACCTTTTCCCAGGATATTCTTTTGGAGATGGAGCAAACAGAAGCGCACTTTTTTGCATCACTTCTATGGGGGATCCCGCACTCTTTCCTGGCTTCTCTGCAGCTAGAGAACAATAGAAAGAGATAAGAGAAGGCAACTTCTTTCAGCATTCCTATTACAAGCTCATTAGCTGAGAGCAGATAATGACTGGACAATTGAGAGAGCCCAGTTATCACATGGGCCAGATAAGGGGACCTCAATCAGGCCCCTGTTTGATACTTCTGGACTAGAGGGCTGTAGGTAGGAAGAGTTAGTAGAGAAGCAAGCTAAGTAAGGCCACATGGTTAACTCTGACCTACTTGACTAGATTTGCTTGAATTATGGATTATGTATGAAAATAGAATCAGACACTTGTGCCTGTTTCTGAAAAGGGTCTTCCCCATTTCCTAGCACTGTAGCTCTGAGAACAGCTGAATTACATTGCTCAATGCATGGCAGAATTAAGGCCCACATCTCTTCTTTATCCTGGTCTCATTTATGATAGACACCAACTAAGCTTCTGTTCTTGCAGATTGAAGCTCTTCCATTTCAATAGATTTTACAGGATGCTGTTGTGGTACGATCACTGCTTTTCTTTCTTGCACGTCATGTGGAAAAATGCATGCTGAGTGAGCATGATGTTTGTGACATTTTTCTTTGCTTCTTTCACCATGATGTCCATTTTGCAGTTTTTGCATTCTGCTCCTTTGCTCTTCAGCTGAGCTTATTTTCCCCAGTTGCCTTTTTTTTTCTTCCAGCAGACTCCCTATACCTTGACCAGCAGCATGCCAAATGAAAATCAATCCCTTGTTTTCACCAGGACTGCTTCTCCTGGCATTTCATACAGCCATTAAAGGCACAGCAGCTTGCCTGAAAACAAAAATGGCAATTCTGAGGCCAGCGTGAGGAGGAGAGCCTTGTCTTTTCCGTATGACACACAACCTCAATGATCCTCAATACACGGCCTACTTTGCATTGTGCAGTGATAATACGCAGCTAAGAAAGGTGATGGTTGTTTTTTTTCCAGAGCAGAGGTAACTAGTTAGTTTGGTGTAGTGGGTTCTTGTAAGAATAGATGTTCTGAACTGCAGTCCTGGTACTACAGGTTGCACAAGCAGAGGACTTTTGAAAAGCTCAGGCTTCCTTGCAAAAGTATCAGATCAAGTACAGCTTGTTCTATACGCTCCTGCAGAGCTTGTTCTTGTTCTGTGCTCTGTCCTGCTGCATCCCCCCCCCCAGCCCCCTCTGTGGCTGAAATGTTTCATGCCTGTGCTATACAGAGAAGTGAAAAATAACCAGAGTCGACTATGTTGTTTACAGCACAATCCTTCCTAACCAACTTTCCAGTGCCGGTGCAGCTGTGCCAACAGGACCCACACTGCATTTTGCAGTGCAGAGACAGTCATGCAGCCTCTTCAAGGTGAGGGAACATTTGTTCCCTTACCTCGGGGCTGCATTGCAGCTGCACTGGCCCTGGAACGTTGGTTAGGATTGCGCTGTTATATAGTGGTAGAATCTGTTCCACATAAGATGCCTGAATATTCCCAAGAACTCTTGAATTTCAATTGTAATTTTATCTTGCATTGCAGTGAATTTGAGTCTTTTATTTTCGAAGTACCTGGATTTGCCATCATGATTCATTGCAGATATGATCCAGGATTCACTCTTGCAAAGGGAAACTTTTTGTGATCTGTGATTTTTTTTTGAACCAGAGTCCTGAACTGGACAATTTAAGCTTAGGTGAACATAAAGTAGGAAAGATTTTGTACCGCAAACTGCACTTCCATTCTCTTTCCTATACAGTACTTGTTTTAACACTTACACAACCCAATCCTATGCATGCCCAGAAGTAAGTCCCATTGCATTCAGTGGGGCTTACTCCCAGGAATGTGTGCATAGGATTGCAGCCCCAAGCATTCAATGTTGGGAATTCTAGTTCTGTTCAGACTTTTCCATCATACTGGCAGATAAGGGTGGTTTGATGTCTCTCTGTGTGTTTTTTCACACTAGAGAAGCAACGCAGCTTAAACATTCTAATTCCTAGGTTGCACTGAGAAGACAACAAGCTCAAGAGGAAGAACTGGGGATCAGCCATCCCATCCCATTACCCAGTCCCACAGAAATATATGTGAAGAAAGAGAACAATGCAAATGGTTCCTGCCTATTGTTGGAAAGCAGCAGCCCACCACAGCCCACGACTACAGCAACCACAGCGTCTGCCTCGTCCACAGGTAATGGAGTTCAAAGTGCTCCTGTCTTCACATCTTTTGTGTTTCGGGGGAAGAAGGGGAACTGTTGTGGGTTTTAACAAAAGAACTGCAAAGGGAAACTCCAAGGTCAAACTGCTGAGCTAGAAATTTGATTCTGTTTGTTTAGGCCTGATCAAGAAAGACATTGGTTTCCTCTCCCACTACAAGTATTAATTAACGTAGCAAAGTTAGGTTGATTGTGCTATCTTCTGTGACTGCTGTTGTGAATAATTAGTGCCTTGTCAGGTATACATTTAAGATTTACATATACTGTAATTGTTGCAAATTATCTCTCTTTGCATTTAATGGCCATTTGGCTACACTATTTACAGGTTTTTTCCCCCCTATACCCTTGTGTGTGTGTGTGTGTGTGTGCGTGCGTGCGTGCGTGCGTGCGTGTGTGTGTGTATCAGTCTGCCTGCCTGCTGAGGATAACATTTCATGCATCTGATAAAATGAGTTCTAGAGCTCAATCTTATCCTTCCCCCCCTCCGCTGGTGCAGCCACGCCAAAATGGGCACGCTGTATCCAGCATGGGGACAGACCTGGAGACTTCAGCAGGGAAAGGGGATTTAAATCCCCTGATCCCTGTGTAAGCCTCCTGACCTCTAATGGGTCTCCTTGGACCTGCACTAGCGATTTTACTAGCGCAAGTCCAAGGACAGAAAGGGGGGCAGGGAGACTGCTGCTGTAGGGGATAGAATCCTTAGCCGCCGGATCCACCCCCTCCCACCGCCTCAACGCCCTCTGCCACGCCTCCTTCCCTGTCCCATATGTTTTGGAGGCCAAACTCTATAGGATTAGGTCATTAATTTAAGGAAAGATTTTGTACCGCAAACTGCACTTCCATTCTCTTTCCTATACTTGAAGCGTAGAGAAGGCTACAGGCCTATCCACACTAAGTTTGAGAAGACAATTTTTCAAATCTCTGGTGACATGCCATTCTCTGAATACAGTGTAACTTACTTCCAAGTAAACATGCACTGGGTTGCACTGTACAAGTCCTGGTTTTGCTCAAAAAAGGCATCATCATCATAAGCATGAGATAAGATCTAAAACAGGGTTCCTCAACCTTTGGGAGCCTGCATACCCCCTACGCGGGCCCCCAAAGTCCGCATACCCCTGGACCCCCCAAAAATGCACCCCCAAAAAATGGTTTTTTCTTCACGTTTTTCCTGGGCTGCGGCGCGGCCAGGCGGGTTCTCCCGCGCGTGCTGTAACCCGGCTGACTCCATCTTGTTGCACAAGGCCGGAGAACCCGCCCGGCTGCACCGCAGCCTGGGAGAAACGGCGAAATTGCCCCTGGTAGCTTCCCTTGCCTTGTCTCCCGGCTGACTCCATCTTGAATCTCACGAACATCTCGCGAGATTCAAGATGGTGGCGGCAAAATCTCAAGGGCATGTGAGGCATGAGACTGCCTCATGTGCCCTTACGAGATTTGGCCGCCGCCATCTTGAATCTCGCCAGATGTTCGCAAGATTCAAGATGGAGTCGGCCGGGAGACAAGGTAAGGGAAGCTACCGGGGGCAATTTCGCCATTTTTCCGCTCCCCCTTATCAGCTGCTGATCGCATGGGACCATCCCGCGCACCCCCAACCTGCGGTCCACGTACTCCTGGGGGTACACGTACCACAGGTTGAGAACCTCTGATCTAAAACTTCCATGGCCAGCAATTATGTAAATAGAATGAGTCATATTAACGGGATTAAAAGCCATATACATAAAACCAACAATTTTTATCATAAAAACTGTAAAAACAATCAAAACAATAAAAACTTTAAAAACAACTACCATAATGTTTTGTTCATTGCCTATGAACCTCCTCAGATGGAAGAAAAAGAGCCAAACTGGCTGCAAGATGTTGAAAAAAGCCTGTAGCCAGCACTTGTATATAAACTGGAGAGATGAATCAAAGTGTCTCCTGCTGTCATGTTTGATCTTTGATAAAATGCACTGCCACTAATCAACAGTTAGATATCAGGCATTTTTGCTGAAAACTTTGATTTAATGAGTTTCAAATGCAGCAGCAAAGACTTAACTGTAAATATTTTTCTACAGTTGTCTTGTAAAGTATAATGTGTTTGCTGGTCAAACCCAGATTCACCAGCAGTGGAGTAAATGGTTATTTATAGAATACAGCATGGGTTGATACCGGCCATAGATCATCATGACTATGATTAAATTCCAGCAAAGACTAAGGAAGAAGTGGATTTTGGAACCTTAGATTTGAATGTTGTTGTTGTTCAGTCGTTAAGTCGTGTCCGACCCTTCGTGATCCCATGAACCATATCCCGCCAGGCCTTCCTGTCCTCTACTATCTTCCTGAGTTCGCTCATTTTCATGTTTGTTGCATCGGTGATGCTGTCTAACCATCTCATCCTTGGCCTTCCCCTTCTCCTTTTGCCTTCAATCTTTCCCAGCATCAGAGTCTTCTCCAGAGAGTCCTCTCTTCGCATTAGGTGGCCAAAATATTTGAGTTTCAGCCTTAGTACCTGTCCTTCCAGGGAACAGTCAGGCTTGATTTCATTTAGAATTGACTGATTTGATCTCTTAGCAGTCCAAGGGACTCTCAGGAGTCTTCTCCAGCACCACAGTTCAAAAGCATCTATTCTTCGGCGCTCAGCCTTCCTTATGGTCCAACTCTCGCAACCATACATTGCTACTGGGAACACCATCGCCCTGACTATACGAACTTTTGTTGGCATGGTGATATCTCTGCTTTTTATTATGCTGTCTAAGTTTGCCATAGCTTTCCTTCCAAGGAGTAAGCGTCTTTTAATTTCATGGCTGCTGTCTCCGTCTGCAGTGATCTTGGAACCCAGAAAAGTAAAATCTGTTACTGCTTCCATTTCTGCCCCTTCTATTTGCCAAGAATTGATGGGACCCGATGCCATGATCTTAGTTTTATTAATGTTGAGTTTCAAGCCAACTTTTGCACTCTCCTCTTTCACTCTCATCAAGAGGCTCTTTAGTTCTTCTTCACTTTCTGCCATTAGGGTGGTATCGTCTGCATATCTGAGGTTGTTGATATTTCTCCCGGCAATCTTGATTCCGGCTTGTGATTCATTCAGCCCTGCATTTCTCATAATGTACTCTGCATATAAGTTAAATAAGCAGGGTGACAATATACAGCCTTGCCGTACTCCCTTCCCAATTTTGAACCAATCAGTTGTTCCATGGCCGGTTCGAACTGTTGCTTCTTGACCCGCATACAGGTTTCTCAGGAGACAGGTAAGGTGGTCTGGTACCCCCATCTCTTTAAGAATTTGCCACAGTTTGTTGTGATCCACACAATCAAAGGCTTTTGCGTAGTCAATGAAGCAGAAGTAGGTGTTTTTTTGGAACTCTCGTGCTTTCTCCATGATCCACCGCATGTTGGCAATTTGATCTCTAGTTCCTCTGCCTCTTCGAAACCCAGCTTGTACGTCCGGTAGTTCTCGGTCCACGTACTGCTGAAGCCTAGCTTGTAGGATTTTGAGCATAACCTTGCTAGCATGTGAAATGAGTGCAATTGTGCGATAGTTTGAGCACTCTTTGGCACTGCCCTTCTTTGGAATTGGAACGTAAACTGACCTTTTCCAATCCTTTGGCCACTGCTGAGTTTTCCAAATTTGTTGGCATATTGAGTGCAGCACTTTCACAGCATCATCATTTAGGATTTTAAGTAGCTCAGCTGGGATATTATCATCTCCACTAGCTTTGTTGTTAGTAATGCTACCTAAGGCCCACTTGACTTCACTCTCTAGGATGTCCGGCTCTGGGTCAGTGACCACACCAGCGTGGTCATCATGAACATTAAGATCTTTCTTGTATAGTTCTTCTGTGTATTCTTGCCATCTCTTCTTAATCTCGTCTGCTTCTGTTAGGTCCTTGCCTTTTTTGTCCTTTATCATGCCCATCTTTGCACAAAACGTTCCCTTGATATCTCCAATTTTCTTGAAGAGATCTCTAGTCCTCCCCATTCTGTTGTTTTCCTCGATTTCCTTGCATTGTTCATTTAAGAAGGCCTTCTTATCTCTCCTTGCTATTCTCTGGAACTCTGCGTTCAGTTGTTTATATCTTTCCCTTTCACCCTTGCTTTTTGCATTCCTTCTTTCCACAGCTATTTGTAAAGCCTCATCTGACAGCCACTTTGCTTTCTTGCATTTCTTTTTCTTTGGGATTGTTTTAGTTGCTGCTTCCTGTACAATGTTACGAACTTCCGTCCATAGTTCTTCAGGCACTCTGTCTACCAGGTCTAATGCCCTAAATCTATTCTTCACCTCCACTGTATACTCATAAGGGATATGGTTTAGGTCATATCTGACTGGTCTAGTGGTGTTCCCTACATTCTTCAGTTTAAGTCTGAATTTTGCAATAAGAAGCTCATGATCTGAGCCACAGTCAGCTCCAGGTCTTGTTTTTACTGATTGTATAGAGCTTCTCCATCTTTGGCTGCAAAGCACATAATCTATCTGGTTTCGGTATTGACCATCTGGTGATGTCCATGTGTAGAGTCGCCTCTTGTGTTGTTGGAAAAGAGTGTTTGCTATGACCAGCGTGTTCTCTTGACAGAACTCCGTTAGCCTTTGCCCTGCTTCATTTTGCGCTCCAAGGCCAAACTTGCCTGTTGTTCCGTTTATTTCTTGATTTCCGACTTTAGCATTCCAGTCTCCTATGATGTAAAGGACATCTTTTTTGGGTGCTAGTTCTAGAAGGTGTTGTAGGTCTTCATAGAACCGGTCAACTTCATCTTCTTCGGCATCAGTGGTTGGGGCATACACTTGGATTACTGTAATGTTGAATGGTTTGCCTTGGATTCGAACTGAAATCATTCTGTCGTTTTTGAGGTTGCACCCCAGTACTGCCTTTCCCACTCTTTTATTGACTATGAGGGCTACTCCATTTCTTCTAAGGGATTCATGCCCACAGTAGTAGATATGATGGTCACCTGACTTAAATTCGCCCATGCCCGTCCATTTTAGTTCGCTGATTCCCAAGATGTCAATGTTCAATCTTATCATCTCATTTTTGACCACATCCAGCTTGCCTTGGTTCATAGACCTCACATTCCATGTTCCTAAGCAGTATTGCTCCTTGCAGCATTGGATTTTCCTTTCAACCTCAGACACATCCACAGCTGGACGTCCTATTGGCTTTGGCCCAGCCGCTTCACTCTTTCTGGGTCTACTTGGAATAGTCCTCCGCTCTTCCTCAGTAGCATATTGGACACCTTCCGACCTGAGGGGCTCATCTTCCGGCGTCATATCTTTTAGCCTTTTGGTACTGTTCATGGGATTTTCTTGGCAAGGTTACTGGAGTGGGTTGCCATTTCCTTCTCCAGTGGATCACTTTTAGTCAGAACTCTCTGCTACGACCTGTCCGTCTTGGGTGTCCCTGCAAGGCATAGCTCATGGCTTCATTGAGTTACGCAAGCCCCTTCGCCACGACAAGGCAATGATCCATGAGGGGTTAGATTTGAATAGGGATGAGTATATGTATTAATGACAACAAAAATCTCAAATCCTGTGCTATAAATGTACCTAAATGTACTTAATTGCATGGCTTTGATTATAAGAACTGGGTACTTTTCAGAAACAACATTGATTTTGTTAATGTTTCATAAGAGGCCAGGATAGGTCCCAGGGAGGGGAGGCTGGGATTCCCAGAACATCCAGATCTGTATGGGGGATGGAGAAAAGGCACTTCAGGAAGGAGGATCGAGTCAGTTCTCGGGAACCTAAACCAGAATATGCCGAGACTGAAAAGCAGTGAATCTTTCAATAAGCCTTTGATACCCCTGCTGCCCCCACATCTGCCAAGGTCAAGTGTGGAACATAAAATGTGTGTATCTGATGCAAGAGAAAAACATAAAATGCTCTTGCTTATCATTTGTGCCATGGACGAATCCTTTTTAAACCACTCAGGTGACAGAATATCAAGCTGCTTAATTTTCTAATCAAAGCAAGTTCCTAAAATGCAGGATGATGGACAAGTGGTCTGACTTCACCATCTGAAAGATACTTCAGCATTCATTCACACTCCACTATCACAAAAGACCCAAGAAACAGTTCCACTGTACTTCTCAATATGGTCGGCTGCTTTCCCCTACAAAAACCCAGCGATCTCAAAACCCTCAACATCCTGATTCATTGCATATCCTGCCATCTGTCTCACAGCTATGTCAACACGACATAAAAGAGGATTCCCTTTTATCGAAATGCCTGATTGAACATCTTGGAAATGTTCCAGTGCTGACATATGTACTATCAATAGCATCCTGCAACATTTTACCGTTTCAGAGAAGAGGTACGGAGACTTTTCAGGGATTTCCCTACCCAGGTTCCCATGCTGCTTTTCCAATTCAGTCCCATCCTACCTCTGCCCTCCTCTTGAAAGATAAACTCCTTTCAAAATAACCCGTGTTACCATAACTGCAGTGAGGCATGAGCATGCTGGTAAGCAGAGCAGCTCTCCCTTCCCCCCTTTTTTGAAGAACGACATGTCAGCAGAGGTTTGAAAAATTGTCTCTGGCTTCACAATGTGCCGTAATATTTCTTACCTGCCAATAAAATGGATACAGCAAGAAAAAGACTTTTCGGTACCTGGTATGATTTGTATGGCTCCTTCACACCCTATTCCTCTCACTGTAAACCATGTGCAGTGTGGTGAAGTTTGAAAGAAAAATTGCTAGACTTTGCGGGGAGGGGGACCCCTCTAGGAACCAGGAACCTGCTCTCTTTGGAAGCGCCACGGAGGATATCCAGCCTCCACGGGAGTCCGTGGGGACAGATCTGGAGATGGGACTCAATATTCCGTTCCAAACCAGCTGGGCAACAATGGTGACTGATCTACCTTCAGTTGCTTCCAATCTACCCTTTTCCCTGGAATTGCACTCTTTTGCCTACAGATCACTGAGATGATGCTGTTCAAAAAGAACTGCAGTCTGGTATTTTCTGTGTTGTCTTCCCATGTTTTTTCAGACCTGGTTTGTGTGTGTAATAAAACACAATTACACCCTCAGGCTGCAATCCAATACACACTTACCGGGGAGTAAGTCCCACTGACATCAATAGGCCTTACTTCTGAGTAGACAGGCATAGGATTGTGCTCTCAGTCTCTACAGTGCAACATGCCAAGGCTGAAATCCTACGTGCACTGGCAATAAAACTCACTCAACTCAGTAGGCATACATGGGACTAGCCTGCACTTCTGTTCAAGGGCAGCTGCTAAAACTCTCATGTACAAATCAGCCCTTGGAATACCATGTGTGCAGCAGCTCTAAGATCTCTGTGCGCATGAAGAATGGGTCACCTGCAATTCAGTCCTCCTCAAACCATCAAAACACACTTGCCTGAATGGAAAATAGCTGCAGTTTTGATTCTACGCTACTTATTTGAAAGTAAAGCCTGGTCCCGACGCACAGCAAAATAAGGTAGCAGAACAGACTGTACCCCTTTGGGAAATCACAATGTTGAATGCTCCCCTACATTAAAATCCCTACAAAAAGAAAACCGGTCAAGGAAAACCTTCTCCCTGGAATGTTACAATTTTTGATTGCAAGGAGTTTGTACATGGGGGAGTATTAAATGAAAATGATTCCCCAACCTGCAGTCTAACATTTCAGCATCCTATCACCTCATTCACCTGCCTATGTTGCACTGAAATCAGTGGTATTTAGGATCAGGGTATAAGCCACTGAAGTCTCCATATGCCTGCAAAAAGGCCAAAAAAGGGGATTTAAATCCCCTTTAAAGGGGAATGTAAAGGGGATTTAAATCCCCTTTTGCTTCCAAAGCCTCCCGATCTGCCCTCCACCACTGCTGCATCACTGCTGCACCAGTGGAGGAGCTGGGTAGAATTGCGCTGACTGGACTGTATTGCACTTCCAGCTTTATGTTTCAGGTGGAAGTTGAATGCATATGAAATGATGCAGATCACCCCAAAGACACTCCCCGACAGAGCTGGTAAGGCTCATTGAAGTCAGTGGGGCGAGTCATGTGTACATTTGCATAATTGCATCATTATGGTAAAAGACCCATCAACTGGGGTTGTCTTCAACCTTATTTCCAAAGACGCTTTGCTCCACAGGCTAGTGACAAATCCCATCACTGTTGGCTTCTCTGGCATCCCTGTTGGCTTCCCTGGCATCACAGCCAGGATAGTGTAGTGGTTTGGGAGTCGGACTTAGACCTGGAAGATCCAAGTTCAAATCCCCGCTCAGTCACGAAGCTTCCTGGGTGACCTTGGGCCAGTCACTATCTCTCAGCCCCACCTACCTCACAGGGTTGTTGTGAGGACAAAAGGAGGGGAGGAAATATGTACACCACTCTGAGCTCCTTGGAGGAAGGGCGGTATAAAAAAAATGTGAAAAAATATGGCATTGTGGTCACCCCCTGCAAATACAGCCTCTGGGACAATTTTATCCTTGCAAGAGTCTGAGATGATACAAGCAGTTGTTCTTTCAGAATTGTTCTGTTCATGGTGGTGTCTTTGAGAGAAGGACACATATTGAGAACAAGGCTTCTTGAACTGTGTGCGAGTCACTTCTCAATGGTTGGTTGTCAACAGGTGGGACTTGTACATGTTGTCCTCCTACAGATCCTGTCTTCAAGTGACAACACCTTGCCACAGTTGTTGATGGTGGTGCTCTAGACCTTGGATTTGGAGACCTCAACATGAATAGACCTAATTTGAAAGCACAACTGGTGAATAATGCCATCAGTGATGAGATCTGTCCAGCCTTTGCCACAAAGTTTACTTGGAGATATATGTCTGACGAATATCCCAAATGTGATGGCTCTGTTACTGTAAAGAGATAGAATTATACCCATGAGCCATCCCACTGACTTCTGTAAATCTAATCTGCTCCATCTGGGCTGTGTGGGATAGTGGGTGATTTGCAAACTTCCAAATGCATACAACTGTCACTTGAAACATGCTGTTGATTGCCCTAAACATGCAAGAAGTGCCATTTTTGCTCTAAGCTTCTGCACCATAAACCTTTTTTTTTATCAAGTTTGAAGGACAAGGTGAGACAAAGAATTTACATTTTGTTAATGTGTGACTGGATTCAGAAAGTAGAAATTTGACTTGTTGCTAGTTATTTCCCCCTTGGATACATTTACCATTTCTTATGGAAACACGCTAATATTTCAATATTGTACTAAGATTAGGATGTTTCTTGGGGAGGTACAAGCTAGTACTTTACTTATATCACTTAGGGCGCAATCCTATCCAGCCGCTAGGCCTGCATAGGACCTCTGCGCCGGCCCAGGACTGTCGCAAAAGGTGCCGTAAAGTAAAGCAGTTGTGTCGGCCCCTGCAGGCCAGATCCGGATGTTGTGGCCCAGGTAAGCTGTGGCTGGGCCGGGTGGGAGATCAGGGGTGGGCGGATCAGGCCTGGGAGGGGGGTAGGATTGTCAGTGGCAGCATACGCCATATCCTGTCCCGCTCTCAGACCTGTTTCTCCCAACATGGGCAGCAGCCTTGATTTGCGCCGCCAAAATGGCAAGCGCAGATCCGAGGAGGTCCGTTGAGGAGACTGGGGCTTTACCTGGGGTAAAAGTTCCCTTACCTCGAGGAGACCTCCAACCCTGCCTGCTCTGCTTAGGTTACAGCATTGCCGGTGCCGGCAGAGCGTAGGATCGGATGGATTGGGCTGTTTGTTTCCTGACCATGATCAGAAGTGTGAATAATGTGTGTGCAAAGAGATATGGGCTTCATTTGCAGGCTTCTTCATTCTTGTGCAGTTGTCTGCAGTTTGTGCTTCAGTTGGCACTCTTGCAAACTACTTTTTTAAAATATTCCGAGTTTGTATGGTGTGAAACTGAAGGCACTTTTAAGAGAAAACTGCTGGGGAAAAATAAATATATATGTGTACAATTGATCTTGGGCATTGCAGTTATTGCTGACAGCCAAACTGTACGTATGTTAAATGTGTAGTTTGCATACTTGTTTTTCCAAGGGAAATATTTGCAGAAGGTGACCCAGATTGTGGCCATGGTAGAGGGAATTAGTTAAACCCCCTTCCCCTCATGGCTGTGACCACATCCGGATCATGCCCTCTCCCGGTAGCTGCTGTTTCCATTAGAAAAACAAGTGCACAAGGGCCAAACTATGCCTTTAGCGTTATGTGTAGTTTGGCCCAGAGTTCAAAGTTCTGCAGACACTCCAGTGTCTACTCACAGCATTCTGGGTATCTGGGCTTTTTCATTAATTTCAGTGCTGGGTATTGAAAAGGGCACATGGTTATAGTTCTCATGGGGCGTTATTGCCTCAGATATGCACATGGGAAATTGGGAAGTGTCCCCACATTGCAAGGCTTCTAGCTTAGCCTTCCTCACTCCGACATGTGACTTACTAGCATGCAGTCCTCTGTGTGCTTTCTGAATTAGTACATACTGTACTAGTTCTGAGTCTTCTTTCATCTTTCATTAGCTCATTGGAAACATTGGTGTCTCAGGATTCCTGGAAAAATGACAAGAAAATAGGTGTGCTAGGTCTGATCCTTCATACCACAGGGTGCTTAGACCAGGGTCAGTCAGTCAATCAACCAACCAACCAACCAATCAACAAAACTATAGATATTGTTGCTTTGCCCAGGCTCCATCCAGCATTCTTGGAGTCATACTTGGGAATATGGCATTGAGCTTTTTGAGGATCTCATATGAAAGGGGGGCGTAGATAAATCTGAGCGGATCAAGAGACGGGTGACAAAAATGATGTGCAGCTTGTAGAAAAGGAGACTAAGGGTGAATATAACAGTCTATAAATATTTGAGAGGTAATAATATGAAGGAGGGGGAGGGATTATTTACAGTGCTTGAGGCAGCATAACAAAGAGCGATGACTTGAAACTAAAAATTACAAGGAGAATAATTAAGTTCGGAGACGTTTCCTTTCGTAACAAGAAGTGCAAATCGGCAGTTGAATGGCCTGTACTGTCTAAGGACAAGGAGGTGTTTTTTAAGCATCATTGGTGAAAGGAATTTAAGAGTTTGCTTAGTATCATGCTAAAAGGTGACTCCTCATCCCTGCAGAGATCCTACTGGGAGACTGACTTTGCTTGTGTCCAAGGTTAAGGATAGTATTCTGGCTCTAGTTAGCTGTATGGTAACTTTGTTAGCCAATTTCCAGTTTCCCTGTACTTGTAAGTTATCATTCTTTGATCCACCCCATAAGGCTGTTTCATAGTCCATAGCGGGCAAAAGAGGAAACCCCCCCCCACAGCCCCAACGTTATTAAAAGTGACGGTGCAATCCTATGCATGTCTACTTAGAAGTAAGTCCCACTGTGTTAATGGGGCATACTCCCAGGAACGTTTGCATAGGATTGCAGCCTGACAGCCCAAACCTATCCTTTTCTCCGCCATAGCATGCAGCCACGCCAAAACAGGTTGTGCTGGGGGAAGGGGGGATCATGAAGCTTGACAGAGGTAAGGGAAAATATTTCCCCTTACCCTTCTGTAAGCCCCTCGATCGCCAATGGGTCTCTTTGGACCTTTGCCATCTCTTTAGCTGGCGCAGGTCCGAGAAGATAAAGGGGGGGTGTCAGCAGACTCTAGAAAGGGATAAAGCATCTGACGCAAGTCACTTGCGCCGGGTGTCACTCCGTCCCACCTCCAACATGCCTTGTCTCTCCCCCCATTCTGCCCCGATCCTCCCACGTGGTCTCCGCTGACATACCAGCATTGGCGGGGCCTCTTGCTGTTGCCGTGTGCGTGGTCCTCTACACTGTCTGTGGAGGCAGTCCAGAAGCACATGGTCACGCACACTTCTGAAACAGTGTTTGCAATGCTGTAAGCACTCTCCACCACTGGAACACTAGTTCTGGTGGCAAAGCACATGGTTAGGATTGATTGGGCTGTGAGTCAAGCAGTATTACAGCCTGCTAGAGATTAAAACGTCCACTGTAATCCTTCCTGTGGAACATCATGCTCAGTGTGAGTGGATTGTGCTGAGCCGATGCAGCCGCAATGCAGCCCTGAGTTAAGGGAACAAACATTCCCTAACCTTGAGGAGGCCTCCATGACTGCCCCTCCACCGCAGGATGCAGCGCACCCCCCATTGGCAAGGCTGCATCAGCACTGGAAAGTTGGATAGGATTGGGCCCTAAGTCAAGCACTAAGCCAAGCACTAAGCACTGAGCCTTAGGCAGCAGCACATGTACAGTACAGATAGTCCTGGTCATTGTCACTTGGCTAAATAATTTTTCATTGATTATTAAGGCTGAGTTGAAAGTTCTCAATTTAAACCTTTCGCCTCAGTCTTGAGTGGGGGGAAGTGGCCAAAACAAGCCTCCACACCCTGACTTGCCTTTTTTTTTTTTTGTTCACCACCACCTGTTTCACAGTGGCACCCAAAGATAGCTCAAGCATTTGGCACTATCCCCATGTCTCCCTACTTTGCTGCAACAAAGCCTAAGTTCGTGTGCATGATATTACTGCATATCCTTCCCCTGTTAATCCTGCCACCAAAGCCCTGACCCCTCCTCTATTGTCTCCTTTGTGTCTATTTCTAAGTTGTGAGCCCCTTAGGGCAGGGACCTCTCATCTGCTGTAAAGCATCATCATATGCATAGATGCTGATATACTAATAATGATAAAATAAGGTCCACCCTTGTTCTCCTGAATAACACTCCTGCCATAGGAAGGGAATACTTGATTGCCGCTGAACCTTAACATTTCTTATTGGATGCATATCCAGGCTTTGAAATATTCCTTTTCCTTGAGGAGCAGCTCCCCAAATTTCCAATTCTCCAGAGGTTGTAATTTTTCTTTTAATTTTCTTCAGTTTTGTGGTGGTTCCATGATTGCATTAGCTAGCAATATTAGAGATGACTTTGCAAAACATTTTTTAATCGATCCTGATTTATGTTAATCATATTGCATCAAGACAGCATAGAACAGTGAATGCATTTTAGCACAGAGAATTTAGAGTTTAAAATTTCTAGTTACTGTACATGTTAAATTGCATATTTTATTTGTAGTGTAACTTCTGAAATGATTGTTTTGGTAATGTTTTTGTATCTCCTTTGTGCATATTAGTATGTTAGTTTTGCAAGAACTGTAGTTTTGCAATAAACTTTCTAGATTCCGTTACTCCTGTATCTTATATGCAGCAACCCCAAGGTGCAAGAATTGCTGATTGCTCCCATCAGCTTTTTGTCCCCTAGAGCAGCATACTGTACAATACTCCATGCATTGCTGCTTGCTGGTTTTTAGGAAGCACCACCTGGGTGTCTTTCATCGTGTAACTCCTAATGCAGTGGTCTCTGGTGAATTCCTATCAGCCAACACCTCCCTTAGTTTATTTTTAGTGTGAGCTATAATGATTTTATCCCAGCCATATTTCCTCCAAGGTCTCCCCTCTCAGATACTTGAAGAGCTCGTACTCCCCTCAAAGTCTTGCCTTTGATATTCTGTTAATGAATTTATTCCGTTCCAGTCTCAATGTGCTAATTTTGTTCCTCCTCTGAGGTTTTTTGTTTGTCTGTTTGTGGTTTTTTTTCTTGCTTGAAATCATAGGTTTCTTTATTCTTGTCTGGACTTTTCTGTTCTCTTTCCCCCAAATAATCTTTTCCAATATTTTCTAAATGCTCCTGCCCACTCCAACAGCTATAGGATGGATCTACACGTGTAGTTCTGTGATATTCAATCCACCACCACCCCAGGTTTTATCTTTAAATTAAAGCAGCTGCAGGAGGCTTCAGGTTGAGCCAGATGTAAACTCCCCCCCCCCATCTCTTATTTACCCTACTGGGAAAAACAGAAGTCCCTGGAGGAGCAAATAGCTTCGGTGTGATTTAGAAAATTGCCTTTAGAAACTCTTTAGAAAACGTTCATTCCCCAGTTCTGCAGCTCTGACCAAGATCAGAGCCCTCACCCCTGGTGCAGGGCTTTTTAATAAAAAAATAGACATGAAAGAGGAGCCTGGAGCCCAGGCTACATCATTGGCTACCAGAAACAGAGGACTCTGTGGAACAGCAGTGGGGTGGGCTGCTCCTGAAGACTGGCACCCTTGTGTCACTCTCCCCAAATCCATCTGCAGTTAGAGAGTTCCCCCCTCCCCCCTATATTGTACTATTTTTGATTATTCAAATTGTCAAGTACTTTGGGAGCTTGTCTTGGCTAAACTGTAGTTAATGGTCGGATCATGGATCTCATGTGTAGTTTGGCCCTCAGAGGCTCTCTTGAAGTGGAGCAGTGGGCCACAACCTGTGCCTTTCTGGCTGGGTTACATTGAAAGAAGTCCAAGTTACATTTGATATATAAGGTGATTTACTTAGAATGAGTATATCACTTTAATAGCTACCATGTGATAGATGATAGTTAGCCTGTAATAGATGTAACACCTCCCAGCTTAGTTCTCAGGGCACATTACAGTAGCCACATGAAGGCTTTAAATAATTGCATTAACTTGTGGCTATTGTTTTTTTACTACTACTACTACTACTACTACATATTTATATGCTGCTTTTTCAAAATAAGCTCACAAAGTGAGTATAGCAAAAGAAATATAAGTGGTTTTTGTGCAGCTGTTCATTACATGTAGTGCACCTTTCTCCATAACACTGGAAAATGGTGTTTTTGTGTGTGTTTGTGGTGCCTTGGAGAAAAGAGCCAGGCTATGTGGTGAGTTGCTGCACAAAAACAGGTTACCACATTGCCTTTTGGTCAATACAGAAGCTTCCCTATTTAAGAACAGTTTAGGTTCCAGGGTCTGTTTGTACGTTGTTTTGTTCTGAAATCTAAAACCACTGTTACCAGTAGTAAACATGTTGTGAAATATGAAAAAAGAAAAGTATTTACAGTACTCTATATTATGTGGTTTTACCTTGAAAAGTGGGCTAGCAGAGCTTGCTGGGACTGACTGGGAGACGATGGGGAATGTTCAGAAATGCTGGGAATGGGCACAGATGCCATCGACGGAGACGTGGCCAGGCATGTATCTTGGCAGTTCTTAAGTTGAATATTCTTAAGTAGGGGAGCTTCTGTAACCTGATCTACTAGAGGTTATTGACCAGTGGTGATTGAGAGTGAATGGCAGCCCCTTTCACCACCATTGCAAGTGAGAACTATGTGTACAACTGTGAACTCACTTCTAGACCCAGTGACTGCAGCTGGCAATGATGCAAACTTATCGCTGATGGGAAGAATACTAGTCATTCTTCCTCTATATTAAAAAGACAGCCGAGCGTTGTTTCTTGCCAAAGGGATAAACCTTGAGAAACACGTGAGCTTTGCCATTGACGTCTTTATGGATAAAGCCAGCGCCTGCCTGCCCACAGGCGCCTTTCTTCTCGCCTGCAGATAGGCCTTGTGTGGATGCTTGATAATCTTGACAGAAATAGCACTGTTGTGGCCTGAAGCCTGCTGTACATGTGTCTCATCTAGTGGTATCAAAGAACTCTTCAATGACTGGTTGTTTTATTTTATGGGACAAGGTAGTGGTGGGGTGACTGGTTGGGGGAGAAAAGAGAATGCTGGAGTAGGAATTGGCAAGTGTATAAGTGTATACGTGTCTTGCTAAACATGTGCAGTTTTATTCCTTGTATAGCTACAGTATGCAAAGACCACATAAAACTAGCAACATCTTACTGAAGAAATGTGCGCGTATGGGATATTGAACATACTTTTTATTTCCCTCCTAATAGAATTTTTGTATGATGGTAATATAAAAAGTGTATTCTTATTAGGTCTCTAAGAATGTACAGGAAATACAGTACCTCCTTTCTCACCACCAGCAGAATTGTAGATGCTTGCTGAATGCTGGGAACGAGAGTGGAGAAGAGGAAATATGGCAAGACCCAGCCGCAGTTAAAACATGTGCTTAATGCTTTCTCATTGAAATGCATGGGACTTAAAGGGCTTAACTTGAACTGGATTGGACTCCTCGTCAGAGATGTAGTCATGAATGGAGAGAGAGGCTGTGGTTTCTGCTCTCCGCCAGAGATATTCCTAGTGACGTAGCAGGGCCGTGGGGAATGCAGTGCTCCCGGGTGACAACTGCAGACTCCTCGCGAGGAAGAGCCGCGGTGGGAGTTTTGCAATCCGTGGCTGCTTTTTTGCAGCCGGAGGGCTGTGTTTGCAGCCATGGAGCAGTCTTGCGCCATTTTCAGCGCTTTTTTCTGGCCCACCTGCCCGCCCCGGGTCCTAGAAGACTTGGAATGAAGCCTTCCGAGAGTGCAGGGGGTAGGACGATGATGCAAAACACGTCAACCCCCTCTCTGGGCAGGCTAGCAACGCTCCCCCTCCTTGCCAATCCCCGCCGCCAACGTACCTCCTCTGCAGTGGCTGGGTTCTCTGATGGCGCACACATGTGGCCGCCAGTTATTCGCACTTGCGGCCCCATTGCACACATCGTTGCTCCGTCTGCAGCACTGATGGAGAGGGCCTTCCACTGATGGAACACTAGGGCCGTCAGTGGAAGGTGCATGTAGGATTGAGCCCTGAATTCATTATATATATTGTTGCACTGATATAAAATAGCAAGAGGGTAAGGTGAGGAAGTTATTAAATGGATGAGGATTTCCCCCCCTTTTTAAAATGTGTTTGCAGCCTGCATTGATTTAGATCTTTAGTGATAAATCTGGATATCAAATAAATATAAACCACCTACAATCCTATGGAGATAAAATTATTCAAGGGAGTGGTTGTATTGTGCTTCTTGTTTTGGGAGGGTATGTGATTTGACTTGTACTTAAGATATCCATGTTCAGATTTGCTAGGTGCTTCTCAGAGAACTATTGTTAGTTACCAGGAATAATTACATGTATGGCCCCTGTATCCGCGGAGGATAGGTTCCTAGCCACCCCGCGGGCCGCGGATACTGGGAATCTGCGGGTAGGGGGGAACGTTATCCCCGTGGAGCCTCAGCAAACCACGGATAAGTGAATTCGTGGATACAGAGCCCCCCTGTACTGGCAAGTATGATACGGCTGTTCATGGCTATACATTTACTGTATTTTACAGTTTATTTTGTATATGACTTTTCAGCTGTACAAATCAGACGTATTCTAATGGTGAAATGAGACTTTCATTCAATTATTAAATAATGAAATATAAATGAAAGAAACAAAAGGGTCAGGAGTTAATTGGGATAATGCAGCTAAGTACCTGTCTCTGTCTGTTCGTTCCTGCTAGGGTTGTAGAGTAGGAAGAAACTCGCCCTCTGTTCAGTAAAGTAAATCCTTGAAAAGTATTCAAAATGGTGTATATTTTGAAGGGGGTGTAGCATTGTTCTACTCCCTCCCGGTAGGGGCAGCTCAACATCCAAGGGGTTGGTGTGTAGGCCATCCACCCCTTTCCAGCAAGAGTCAGGGATAGTTGGGTATGAATAAACCAGGGGTGGGCAACCTTTCAACATGACTGCTTGAATGGGTGTATAGGTGAGGGCATTTCAGCAGGTGCAGCTGCTTTAGCAGCACCATCAGCACTTGCAGCTGCCAAGATTCTGTCTACACAACTCCTAAGAACGCAAAGGCCCTAATGGTGGAAGGTTGGCCACCCCTGGAATAAACGGTCCGTTCTGTTTATTCACACCCAATGCAAAGAGATGTTTTATCGAACAGAAAACAGGTCTCCCTAGTTTGCATCACTCATATGATGGATCAGACTTTGAGGATTCGCTGGGGACTTAGTTCATTTCAAACAGCCAGTCTCCCCTTGCCCCTACATTGATGCGTTGCTGGCTTATTCCACGGAAAGGGTGGTGGTGATAGCAGATGACCCACTTACCTGGCGCTTGCTAAGAGCACCAGGTCTCTGAATGCAGGATCCTTTCAACAGAGGGGAGGGAGTAGGCCCCAGGCACATCTCGAGGTAGCTGCTCTATTGTCCCTTTCTGGCCTCTATGCCCCCCTAGGCAGCCTCTGCTTCAGGTGCCCACCTCTGGCCTGGCTTCGGTGTCTCTTGGTGGCTTCCTTTTTCCTCTTGTGTTTATCCCCTTCTCCTTCTTTTGTCTCTTTGTCTCCTCCTTTGACAGACTTCCTCTGCATTTTGCCTCCGCCTTGGAACCCCTGCTCTTCTTTCTGCACCTTTGTGCACTTCTTGACTATCTCGTCCTCTTTTCTCTCAGCCCTTTGTTCTCCCTCTTCTTCTCTCCTTTCATGTTCGCCCTCCTTCCACTTTCCTCTTGCACCTTCCTGTGAGACCAGTCCCTTTTAAGAAATGGCACCAGCTGACCAGCCCTTCCAACAGCTGATTCTTCTCAGCTCTGAAGATGGTAGTTCTCTTGGAGCTGCCTGTGCCCGGTGATGACATTGTCTGCTGGTTGCTGCGGCCACTCAGTGGGAATTGGAGGTCATGTGGGCTATAGGGGCGTATATGGCTGGATATGCATGATGTCACTAGTACTAGCCTATAGGCGTTTGTGACTTTTGAGCAGCCTCATTTTACATAGCACACCAATGGCAATGGAAGTGCTAGCAGACTGATCACTGGGGAAATGAAATGTTCCCACCAGTGATGGGTAAGGGAAAGATATTTTGATCCCCAGAAGAAGCATTTGAATCTTCCTGTCATACCTGCTTGAGCTGGGGGAAATGTGTTTGAATCCCCCCCCCCCGCAATTGCACAGAGGAGTGTTCCCTTGCAACACTTCTTTGCACAATTAAAAGCATTTGAAAAGGCCCTGATTTCCAGTGCCAAAAACATGTACTGCTGGAATGTGGGCATTGAGCATGAACCGTTCTGGTCAGTACTGTGCTATTCCTAACATTTGGCAGTGGGTACAAGTAACGTTTCTGACTTCTCAGCATACCGCACATTCAAGGGGGACCCATATGATAAATCACATGCTTAAACAATTTACTGCCCGCTTTTGTATGTATGGAGAGTCGTGCTCTAAAGGTCAGAAAAGCTTCCTTGATAACATAACGCAGTGAGCCGTAATTGCATCAAATCCTGGGGGTTGTAGAGCAGCCTAGGAGAAATAATTACGCCTGGTAATGGGTAATTACAGATAATGGCTCTTTTTGGGGGTGGCAAGAAGAAATCACAGCCTTGTCTGGAATGAATATTGCGTAGCACATTAACTTTATAGTAAGCTACAAGTTCAGCACTGAAACAGCAAAAATCTTCTAAGTTGCAGGAGGACATTTCTTTCTTAGAGCCACGGATGGGGAGAAACAGGTGACATGTCCCACTTTCCCCATTCCACTCGGAAAGATCCTTGGTGCCTCAGAAAAGCTGGCTAGCAGTGAGTTGCTGGACAACAAAAATTGCTCTGTCATGATAGGTCTGGTGGGAGAAACATACTGTTCCACCGGTTTCTGATTATGGCTTTAGGGAGTGATTTCACACCAGCCTCATTCAAGGCTCTTGCCTGACCTCAAAGGCAGCCGTTCACGGCAACCTTAAGCACCGCTAGGTCTGTTAATGAGGGAGGGAGGATGAGGGAGGGGTGGCGGTTTGGGAAATTGCTGAGTCGAGATTTAAACGTCTTTTGAGATAGGAAAAGAAATATTGGAAGTGTGAATAATTACTTCCAGTTAAGAAATCTTTGTGACCTGCCTGCTTTTTTGATAGACGTTGGTCAATGTCGCAATACACTTTTCCCACAAAGTCCTCTTTAAAAAAGAAAAGAAAACTACCTTGTGAACGCGATCACTGGAACATTTAGAGTAATAGGGAGTCACCATGAACCAGTGTGAAGGTGAGCTCTAAACTTCAGGATGTAGAAAATGAAGAACTGTTTTCTGGTACTCAGATTATCTATCGATCAATCGATAGATAGATAGATAGATAGATAGATCTGGGAGTCAAGCTAGACATTACCCAGAAAAGTGTGCCCCTGTGTGTCTTTTTCTAAATAGCACACCTAGGGAGACAGGAAGCTATGGCAGGGGTAGAAGGGGCTTTATTATTTAACCTTTGCCATAGTTCTAATCCTGATCACTCACACGCCCCCATACTATTGTAATTGGGGGGGAAAACCTTCCATTGAAAGCCAATGGGAGATACTTTTCCCAATTAAAATAGCATGCTGGGGGTGGAAGACCCCGACTGCAATTGGAATTGTGATAAAAACAGTCTTGCATCCCCTTCCCACCCCCCACCATGGTTTCTCCCCTCTGCCATGCTATTTACAAAAGAACTACAATGCAGTTTGACCCTAAGAAACATTGCTCAGAATACAAAGATTTCTATCTCCAATCTGGGATGCCACACATTCCCAGGCACACAGGAGGAGTGGCATCCGTGGCCAGAAAGGCTCTGCTGGATCAGACCAAAGGTTTGTTTAATCCAGTGGTTTGTTTCCCACTACGACTCGCCCGATGTTTCTGAGAAGCCCATAAGCAGAGCATGACGGTAATAGCCCACTCCAGTTGCCATATTATTTAGTAGGATAATGTGATTTGAGCTTTCACATGAAATGACCACGTAACCCAGATCTACTTTGGGGATACAAAAGTGCCATTCCGCTCAGCAGTGCCCTTTGCTTATCTAACTAAGAACTACTTTGGCCCCCTGCACCCCATTTTGTTGCTGTCTTCCCCATCCATGTGTATTAATTTGACACTGTGTTGGTGGTGTTGGTTCCCAGTTTAGGGGAAGACACACTTTTCTCAGATCTTTGCCGATCAGCCTCCTGCCCACTGGTCAGGCAGGCTTCCTGCATTCTGCACCTTCTTTCTTTCTCTCATGCTAACAAATAATAGATAGTGCAAACGTTGACAATCCTGCCCTGTACGGTATTTCTCAGCAATTCCTATAGCCCAGGGGTGGCCAACCTACCACCATTAGGGCCTCTGCATTCCTAAGAGTTGTGTAGAAAACAGAATTTTGGCAGCTGCCAGTGCTGATGGTGCTGTTAAAGCAGCTGCACCTGCTGAAATGCCCGCACCTATACAACCATTCAAGGGCCAGGAGCATTCATGTTGAAAGGTTGGCCAACCCTGCTATAGACAGTTCCACACATTATATATTCATCCACATGGATACACAAGAACACGTGCTGCATTTTGTGATATGGGAACGTCTGCACCAGCATGTTGTTTTCATCACAATTCTTCTATTTGAAGAAGCAAATTCCCCACATATGTGAGAAGAGACCCAGTGACTACGGGACCACCAGTCTGTTAATGGGGATCATAAACAGATAATGAACAGGATATTGTATACACTAAAACGTTTCTCCCCTCTGAGCTAGTGAGGGATTGGTAGGGATTGAAGTGCATATAAGACTTGAGCTCTGAAAACCTCTCGGGGAAGCAGTTCCTTGGAACTGCAGAATGAGAAAGGCGGTGGCGGGAAGGACACAAGGAGCCAGGGCTGCTGGCAGGAGAGGGTGGGCACGGCAAAATTGAGATAGAAGTAGTGGGCGCCGCCAATAATGTAGATGTGGTAAGGAGATTGCTGAGATGGATGAATTAATGTCTGGAGAAGTCACTCAGGGTTATTAGTAGATAAGTGGCTTCAATTTGTCAATGTTTGGAATAGACATAATTGTGTATCCTTGTATGGAAACTTCTTTTTGTAACTTTTAGGAATTTTTTTAATTAAAAAAAAATTATTTAGACGTGGCAGAGAGATGTATGGGAACAGATGCAGTGCAGGCCTATGCCTGTCTAGTAGAAAGTAAACCCCGTTGAGTTTAATGGGACTTACTCCCAGGGGAAGTATGTCTAGGACTGCAGCCTTAAAAGTGTACGGTTGAGTATGTAATAGGGAGGATGAAAGAAGGGAGGGATAAGGGCCTACTTTGGATGTTGTGTAATGACCAAGACTAGGGTGCCTAGCCTGGGCCAATGTGGTCACAGTGAGTATCTGCTGCTGCATTTGTGGCAGGCAGTTCAGCTGGTAAAGAAAATTGCTTTCTCTTTTTAATCGGAGTGGACATTTTCTTCCTCTGTAAGTGGTCGCTTAACAGGTAGGGCGCGGCGCACCAACAAGCTGGATAGACTGATGGCATCAATTCTCCTATGGTCAGAGTGCCAATTCAAATGTCCATGCTCCATTTACAGTTGACACGAGGCACAGGAATGTTGTCCTTGTGTATTTATACCACAGCCTTTATATTTTGAAAGAAACTCTGCAAGACTGTTGGATGCAATGCCAGGACTGTGAGTATGGAACTAGCACCCTCCTTGATTAGACTCAAGGTCCATTTGGACCAGCATTGTGCTTCTCACAGTGGCCAAGCTAATGTCTCTGGGAAGGTCACAAGTAGAGCATGAAGCCAATATGTTTCCTCTACTGTTTAGCCCCCAGCGACTAATGTTTGGTACAGGGATGGGCAAAGTGGAACACTGGTCAAGGGTCCACTTGCATCAGAGGGCAACCTGGCCAGGCTGACCCCAAATCCTCAGCATCAGTGGCAGTGCTAATACCTAGCATGCCATCAGCTGATGGGCAGGGGTGCTGTGCGGGACCCAGTGGAAGACTTTGCCCCAGGGCCTCCAGCAGCACTGATCCTGTACCATCCTGCTTTTAGACATGAGGATTCCGTATTACCATAATGGCTAATATGGTTCAAACCTCGCCTAGAGCGATGATTTTAAGGCTTGGGGGCACCTGGGTGGAGAAGCCCTAATGAGCAGGCTTTGCAGGCTGAGGATCCCAGATTAACAGCCCAATCATGTCTGCCGGTCTCGGGTGCTGCTGTAAGTCACGTTTGTGTCACCCTGCAAGGAGGCCGGTGCCGCTCTCACTGCCCCAGATGCATCGGAGCACCCGCCAGGGAAGGTAGATTCCCACTGGGTAGCAGAGGGGTGGGAGGGTGGAACGGGGCATTCCGGGGGAGTGGGATTGGTCGGCCTGGCCCAGAAAGGGGGAGGGATCAGTGACAGCGGTTCCACCAGAGTCCAATGCCCCTTCCCGAGCCTGGCCATCGCTACATGGGCTGCTCGAATGTGCGCCAGCAAAATAGCTGGCGCACATCCAAGTAGTCCCGCTTGGGTGTCTGGGGCCTTACCCAGGAGAAGGGAACAAACGTTCCCTTCCCCCAAGGTGGCCTCCCAGGCAGCCCTGAATGCCCTGAATGCAGCGCAGACTGCATGCCCTGAATGCAGCGTTTTGTGCCCTGAATGCAGCGCAGACTGCACCAGCCTCACTGCATCACAGGGCACAAAGTTAGACAGGATTGTGCCGTTAATTTTCTGTATTGCCAGTGAATGGGCTATTGGGTCAGCAGAGTTGGAAAAGACCTCTGCCTGAGACCTGAGTCAGAGTAGAAAATGTTGGACTAGCTCAACCATTGGTTTGAAAGCAGCTTCCTACGGCCACTAGAAATGGTGCACATCAGGCCTCCTGCAGTTTCGGTCCTCTTTTGCTTTCCATGCATCTGGCTTCTCATTCAGTGCCATAATTGAACTGCCATGGGCATGCCCTGCACCCAGGAACGTGCGGTGTGGGCGTGGCAGGTGAGGCAACTCCACCCGCTCGTAGTACACAGAAAAGAGCCGCAGCCACACCTTGAGATTGCAAGTGTGCAGCTGCGCTATCCGCTTGCACCCAAGTAAGCAGGTAGTGTGCGCACACAATCCACGGGTTCAGCTGTGGCTCTTTTCTGTAAACTACGAGGGGGGTGGGTGGGGTTGCCTCACCTGCTGCGCCAGCACCGCACCTCCCTGCCTGCACCTTTACAGGAGCCAGCCGGGTACTAGCCTTAGATAGCGCTTCCTGTTTTCCCTGAAGTGTAGCTGGCCCCACAGTCAGACTTGCTCTAAAAACATGCACCTTCTCTTGACGATGAGTTATCACTAACCGCTGTTAGTATGCCTGAAGCCTTTTGTACAACATGGATGATCAATAATAGTATTTATCATATGGCACATTGATCTGGAATGAAGAGAGAACGCTGCAGAGAGAAGGGCGGGGTGGGGCAGGAAAGGAAAGGAAAGGTAGCAATGATGCTGTTTAAGGATTTTAAAGCATGAATAATTGAGATATATAACGATAAACCAACCAACCCCCCCCCAGCCACTAGTAGAATATTTATACTTAAGCACACACGCGCCACCTTCACATACATTTAAGTCTCTCTCTCTAGTCTTGGAACCTTTTCGACTTTTTGAATCATCTCTTTTGAGATTTTCTCCACATCTATGAAGTCCAGGAGTCTGTTCTTTTTTAAGACAAGCATTCATTCAGTGTAGTATTCTACAGTTATAATACTAATTATATTTTGTGGAAGAGTCAATAATATTTCTTCCCGTTGTCTTAAATTATTCATGATTTTCTGTATTTGCATTTTGAATATTTGTATATTCATCCCTCTAAGTCACCTCTTTCCTAAACTAAACTGACATGCATGCAGGGTGGTCTGCTGAATTGCTGATGATTTCTGTTGCCTTATATTCCCCCCCCCCCCAATCTGTTTTATTCTTTGAAAACTATGTTGTATGGAGACTGCAGGCACTCTCTTGATCTATAGCAAGTAAATTAGCCACAAGTTGCCTGGAGTGATTTGTTTATTGATTATACAGGACCTTTAATTTCAACTGTGGCATTTTTGTTGAAATCTTTAATACATTGCACTATTGACAGTTTAGCAGCTATAGCTTTGCTAATAATGTAGTGCAATTTGATTCAAAGTCTTGTGGCAAGAATGAGTAGCCCCTCTCAAGCTTTTGTCAGTTGGTTTTCAGGCTTCAATGAATCATGTTAGAGCTTACCGGTAGTTGTGTGAACCCTGAACATAGAGAAAAGGGATACAGACTGTCCGCCCGAAGTCAGTGTCTCTCTAATTTCAAGGCCTGATGGGTCAACCTTCCTGTATACCCATAATGCATTTTCCCAAGTTATGGTCAGATGGTATCACTGTTCAGAATTTCTGTTTAAATCCACAGAGGATGTCCTAATCTTGCCTGGTCCTTCTCATACCACCTGCTTTTTTTTTGTACACACATAGCAAACATGTATTTGCTACTCAGTCATTTTGTATAGTCCATGTACAATATATGTTTCTCCAGGTTCCAAGGATATTGTATTATCCCAATATCCAAAGTGCAATAAATGGGGAAAAGTGGTTCTTTCTCCAAGTATTGAATCTATTTCTGTCATGATGGCAATGTGAAATGTGAGAGTCAAAGCCCCCTAATGAATAATGTTAGTTTTCCTGTCTTGTAAGCTTCCTAAAAACTTCTTTTAATATCTATTTTCAGTGGTTGTGTCCTGCATTGCTGGACAAAACCACCGCTTGGGTGTTCTCCCAATCTTGTTGCCTTTTAAAAATGGTGTGTTTGTGCATGAGAAGCCCTACAGTCACAGCCCACACCCATTGCTCTGTCACTGGGAGAACATTTCAGATTTTGTATGAGTTGATTGGAAACTGTCTGCTCCTCTCTTCCTGTAAGTGTATATTTGTGACAATATATCTGTGTATATTTGGGGACAGGATGGGGAGTAGTAGCTCCATCCTCCTTCCATTATATGCAGACAGTATATTGCATCAGTGGCACTATAAAGGAGGATCACAAATAATAAACCGCATTGAGAATACAGTACTTTGATCATGTAAACAGTCCATCTTCTTTATATCTGGGATGACACAGAGAGGGTTTGTTTGAGCTCATATTTCGGATTATCTGCCTTCATTTTAGTTGCCATTTCCTCCTGTTTACTGTTTCCTTTGCTTTGCATTCTGCAGGTCTGAAACGTGCTAAGAGATAAGAGGCTGTGTTTTAAAAATACTATTTTATAATCAGCCGTGTTTTCCATTCTTTTCAGAGGGACGGATGCTGATCCAAGACATTCCTTCCCTGACCAGCAGAGGGCACCTGGAGAGCACATCTGATTTAGTTGTGGACTCCACCTACTACAGCAGTTTTTACCAGCCATCCCTGTATCCTTACTACAACAACCTGTACAATTACTCCCAGTACCAGATGGCTGTGGCCAGTGAGACAACCTCTGGAGATATGGGGAGCCCATTGGTAGGGTCCCCTGTTAAAAACAGCCTTCGAAGCCTCCCAGGAACCTATATGTCAAGCCAGTCAGGAAATCAGTGGCAGGTACAGTGTAAATTACAGTGTACATCACAGCCATAGTCTTCTTTGGAAACAGTACATTCATTTGGCATCGCTGAAATGTCACAGTAGTGCAAGATCAGGGTGTAGCTGTGGCAGATGATACAGGAAACAAACCATACCTTCAAAAAGTATCTCACATCCTGAAGTAGCCTGACAGTTGCCATCCGAGGGGCACTTCTCAGACTTTTTCCAGATGATGGTGGTCGGTAGGGTTCAGCTCTATCCTGTGTTTGTAGGTGTTGTATCTATCTGTTCAAGATCTCAAGTAACTTTTTATCACAGGAGATTTGAAATCCATTGTTACTTTGTTCAGTTTACAAAGGAGTAAAGAAAAATTGGTTGTTAGCATTGAAAAATATCAATAATCAACAAATATTGCATATTCTCATGCAAGAGGATTCATATAAACTACGATGTATAACACAGCATATAAATACCTACTGTTTTAATTGCAACAAAAAACATATTGACAACGTCGATAGTGACTAAATATTCAACAACGAACTAAAACCACAAACAGCGCAATCCTAACCAACCTTCCAGTGCCAGTGTAGTCGTGCCAACTGCATTTTGCAGTGAGGGGCAGAGGCGACGCAGAATGGGGTGCGGTGGTGCGGTGGGCCCCAGGGCGTAGGGCGCTGGGGGGTGGGGTGGGGCGTAGGCCTCCTTAAATTTCGTTTTAGTTTTTTCCTTTTTTCCTCCATTTTTAACTATTTTGCGGGCAGCTGCCGCCCCCCGCTGCTTCCCAGGGTGGCAGCTGCATCGTGTGCCCCCCCCAGGGTGTGTGTGTGCTTTTGGGGTACTTAGCTTGTCTTGGCCGGGCAGCAGGCAGCATTTTCCCGGATCGGTGGCATCTATCTTGAATGGGTGGGATTCTCTAGGAATCTCCGTCTCGTTGGTCTCACTGGTCGGTCCTCCAGAGCCCTAGACAGGCCTGGAGGATCGACGGACCAGACAGGCCTGAAGGATCGACGGATGTATACCTCATTCAGCTACATGTGTGTGTGTGTCCCCCTTAACGACGGATCACTCAGTGACGATCCGCATATACGACGGAGGTCCTATAGGTACAAAAAAACGCGTCTTTTTAAAGCCCCAACTCATCAGCTGTTTTGCGCAGATAAGGGCTTGAACGTTCAGCACTGTGGCTTTAAGCACAGTGCTGAACATCCAAGCTCTTATCTGCGCGAAACAGCTGATGGTCGGGCTTTAAAAGCCATGCTACTAAGCCCTGCTGCCTCCTCCTTTACAATCTTGCTAGCTGCTGCCTTTGCGATCTCCACAATCTCTCTGCAGCCCCATCCTGTCAGCCCTGTTCCCCATTCTGAAGGGGAAGGGAGATCACTCAGCCCTGCCGCCCCCTCCTGCTTCCACGATCTCCCTGCATTCCGTCCGCTTTCCCTTTATAAAGGAGAATCGCTCAGCTGAAAACCCAACCATCAGCTGTTTTGCGCAGATTAGAGCTTGGGTGTTCAGCACTTGTGCTTAAAGCCACAGCGTTGAACATCCAAGCCCTTATCTGCGCAAAGCAGATGTTGAGTTGGGGCTTTAAAAAGACAGTCCCCACTTAACAATGGTTTCAGTATACGACAGATTTTCCAGAACGTATCCCCGTCGTTAAGCGGGGGACACCTGTACTGTTAAAAGGTAATACAGTATGCAACTTCTTCACTGGGGCATTTTCTTTGCACAAGAGTATTATTATTATTATTATTATTATTATTATTATTATTATTATTATTATTATATTAATATAATAACGTTTATATACCCCCTTCAACAAAAGTAGTTCACAAAGCAGTTTACGTAGATAAATAGTTCTCAAAAGTACATGCTTTTGAGTTTAACTCAAACAAAAACAGAAGTGGAGCTGTTTCACATAGAACATTTTGCACAAGAATCTTATAAGAGTGTATTTCAAAGGATGCATATTCTTATACTAATTCAAATTGGTCTAAAAGCTTATCACCTTTTGCATTTGGTTTATCATCTTAAAACCTAATGGATCCTAACTGTGGCGTAGATGGTGACTTGCTGTCAGAATGTCCAAGTATCTTCTCCAAGTCCTGAGCAGGCACACCCTCACCCACGGACTCTTCATTAACAACAAGAACATAAAACAGATGCGCACCCTACACACCCCAGTATTTCATGTTACAAAACAAAGATAGAGCTCAATGATTCTTTGTGGAGTGTTTTAATTGAACCAATATAGTGAAAAATTATCAATAGAAGATGGGTTCATCGAGCCTTTGATCCAAAACAAAATCTTGTTCCATGATGACCATTTCCCATGTTTTAGCAAGCCATCCTTTACTTGATGGAAGATGAGAACAGCTCCATGTTTAGTTTAATTGTATCTTGATTGCAGTAGTTCCTGACTTGTTTTGGGTTGGTCATCATTTCTGAACAGTGTGTCACTGCCCTGGATCTGTGAAATCAATAGTCAGTGTCTTCAGATTAGGAGTTGGCAACCCTCTGGGGTCAGCCAATTTGTGGCTCACAATCAGTAGCGCACTGTAGCATGTCCTGTTTCTGTCACTCTAATATAAGTTAACATTTCAGCCCCTACAGTCAGGAACATGTCCAAAGAAACGGGTCTTGAACCAAATACAAATGTTAGAGCCACCCACAGAAGGCTTATCCTTGTAAAGGTTCAGTGGTCAAGTCTCTCCTGCGAATGACTTGGCCGTAGATAATGATATTGGAATACGTTTCCCTACTTGCCAGGGACAGCAGTCAAGAAAAAGGTGTCCCAAAACTTTCAACGTAAGACCTTGAACCAAAGTATGAACGAAAAATATTCGGGCTTTATCTTTTGCATGCAACATGGTAAAAATCACCATGTTCTCTTTCAGGTAGCTCTGTTTTTATTTTCTTCCTGTGGAAATGATTAGAAAGAAAATATAAAATAACTGCCATGGAAAGCGAAAATGAAAAATTAATTGACTGTACCAAGAGATATATTACATTGTTAATTATAAGAGGTGTTGAGCTTGTTGACCTAAACAACTTGTGTGTGAAGGATTTAAAAAACACAGACATTGTTTAAGTACCTTCGAACGTGATCTCTGAAAGTAGTTATCTTTTGAACTAAAAAAATGTTACCCTCATCACCTTCAGTAGCTCATTACAATCCTCAGATGGACGTTGCCAAAAAATGTTTCATGTGGCTCTGCTCCACACAGGGGGGCAGCCATGTGTGAAAATCACTGCTGGTGAATGGAGAACCATGGTTGCATGGAGAGTCTCCATTCCCGTGCCAGGGATTGCTACCAGCTGCTGATGCTGGCAAGGTGAAACATCACCTGATTCGTAAGGGCCTACCTGCTAAGCCATGATCAAAAGGTCGAGCCTCTGTGAGGAGTGTTGTCCCACAGAGACATGTTTGGGCAAACTGGGAGCTATGACATATGATTCAGCTTTTGACTGTAACTGGAAAATTCCCAGTTGTGTGGTTGCTTCCAGTCCTTAAAATGTGACGCTGATGCTTGGAAGTGTTGTTAACTTCTTGTGTGTGTGTGTGTGTGTGTGTGTGTGTGTGTGTGTGTGTGTGTGTGTGTGTGTGTGTGTGTGTGACAGTTTTGGTTATTGTTGTGAATACAGTTCTGGCAAATGTTTAGTTCTTCTTCGTGGTCTCTCTCTGCGCAGGTGTATTAACAGGACTCCGCACCTGCACAGAGCCTCATTCAGGACGTTTTAGAGAGCTAAGCCTCAAGAATTTTAGTGTAAGCCCCGCCCATTCACAGGGACATCATATGTCCAAATGGGCGTGGCCTGTGCCTTCCTTCCCAGTTCATTGATTGTATCATGAAGAACATTTGCTTGAGTTTTCTCCAAGTCAATAGCTAGAAGGGGTCTAGATCTAGTAGACCCCCTCTAGTATCTAGAGGGGGTCTAGATCAATGCTGCCTTCACTGCCAGAATGGCTCAGATGGTGAGTGGGAGGGGCCACTTTGCAGCGCCGTGCAGCACTTACCCTGCCACCGCCCCTCTAGCTACGCTACTGCTCCAAGTAGCTAAACCACATTTCTCTCTCTTTCTCTTTTCATTTAGATGGTGATAACAGTTTTGGTAAATGTTTCGTTTTGCTCCTAACCATTCAGAATAGTTCAAGTTCTTGCTCCTATTATTTGCAGAGAATTGGTGAGCAAGATATGACTAAAGGGAAACTAGAAAAACAAAACAAGGAGAAAGCCTAGATATAACCATCCATTGAATCGGAAAAAGGGGTGGAGGTTTGCCTTGAGAACACTTCCACACAGGTATTTTAATATACCTATAGAATGAGAACAGCAATGAACAATTCATGGAGTGAATGCTAGACAGAATTGTTTTAGTTAGTTCTATTCCATTTACTTGGCAGCCTGACTTTCAAATATTGCGGGCCAGTATTCTTACAGTATTTCTGGATTCTCTCAGAAACCTAAATCAGTTCTGGTTTACCATTCAGGGAGCATATCATGCACTGTATTTATAAGATACCCTTCACAATACAGATTTATGCTAAAAGTAACCTAATGTTTCTGACAGCTCAAGTGTGACATGAATATAATCCATATTTCTTGGAGAAGCTAATCTAAGCTGTTTATTTTCCAATACTGCTGATAGGGCCATATCTCTTGATGTCACGGCAGTTGAGATTCTGATGGTAACGTATTGTTTGTGGGTCACTGCTTTTGTCTAAAACAGTAGGTTGGAACAGAATAGCAAAGGTTAATTAAGTTTGTCTATCAAGGCAGGACAGATATAGATGGTGTGTGTGTGTGTGTTTTCTACCCTCATATCCAAGGGAGGCAAACCATGGTGGTGTTACCGTATTTTTTTCATGGTGGAAAAGATTCTAGAAATGGAACTGAGATACTCCAATCAGGCCTAATGGGGTAAAACTTAGCAGTAATACTTAACGTGATAATACTGAAAAAACCACTTCCTTTTGAGGCTCTGGATTATCCCTGCAGCTATCCCAGGAGAGGAAGAGCCTATTGCTATGTGGGGATGCTACTGTCCACTTACTGTGTCCTACTGCGATCATCCTGTGAACTCCATTGACATGAGAGATGGAATTCATGGGATTTTTCTGGAGCCAACAAAGGAGCCACAACAATCTTCAACCTACCATCCCACAGTGAATGTGGGGAACAGCAGTTTCTACCTTCCTCCTGGTGCCTGAGGCAGGAAGATCCCCCACTCCAGTGTGTTCTGAAGATGTCCAGTACGCATGATTACTGTCTTCCTGTAGGAACCCAATACTATTCCTTCCCCGCCACTCTGTAGCATGCAGCCGCACCATGGAGGGGAGGGGGCCACACGTGCTGGGGGGAGGGGAGAGGTATGGAAAAATATTTTTCCCCTTCTCCGTAGGCCTCCTGATGGCCTATGGGTCTCCTTGGGATTTTAGGTGGGCCTACGCCAGCTGTGTAGCTTGTATAAGTCTGAGAGAGACCAGTCAAAAAAGAGGTGATAGGATTCTGGCGCATGTTGATACCACCGGGATCCACCCCTCCCTCCCCAGTCTGCCCCTGAACTGCCCTGAAACTTTCCCTGTCCTCCTCCTCCTCCCTGCCCGCAACATGCCCCTGCCGCAGACTTACCGAGGCTGATGCAGCAGCATGGCTCCAGAGCTGCTGCTGCTGCTGCTGCTGCTGCTGCTTTGTGGCGGCAGTGGCTTGAACTGGCCTGGCAGCGGTGTGCTGTGCACACAGTCACTGGGCCTCTTGCGACCTCAGGATGCTCCTTCCGCTGTTGCTAATGGGAGATAGGATTGGGCTGTAAATGTCATTGGTCTTGGTGTACTTGTCCTGTCTGTCGCCCTCATGTGGTGGGACAATCTGGTCTGAGACCATGGTGTTCGGGTTGGTTTCAAGCCCTTCTGTCTCCTGTTGCAGTCCAGATTGCTCCAAGTGCTCTGGGGCAACAGGGGGAAGCAAGCACACTGTCTCCAATAATGTGATTCAATTTCAAACCACATCGAACTTGGCCCTTGCCTCAGTGCCCAGTTTTTCATTCTGAAATCTATAATGAAGAGGCCATGATTTGTTCCCTCTTACTTTTTTGCCCTCTTCCTTCTCGCTCAGAATTGTGGTGTATTTCTTGACACTCCTGACACGTTAAGGCAAAAATTTTCATTGGCTCTCAAGCTAAAAGGTAATGCAAAATTCTCTCCCTCCTCATTGGGTAAATGATCTCCTAGGTCCCCTTTATAATACAGTACTAAGGTCAAGCATTTTAATGTTTGGCTGGTTCTTTACTGTTACTATAAAATAGGGTAGCTAAGCTCTATAAAAAGGAAACCTTGTGGCTCAGATTTACTGTGGTATATAGTCTAAACAGTTTAATAAAACAAAACCTAAAGCTTTCTAGATTTTCTTCAGTGGTTAATCCAATGCATATTGTTTGCAAAGCCTCGCCTCTGTCTGTCGGTCGTACCGTGGTTCACAGAATTGGTGCGGGTAATAAGATTATAAAACATGTCTCTTGCTAGCCAGCTACCACATACGACTAATAATAGTAGTCATAATTCATGGAATCTTGGGATTTTAGGTGGGTTGTTTTTTTCTAACGAATAGGGAAGGGGGGGAAAAAACCCAAGAAGACTTGATAGGAAACAGGTCATTGCCCACACTCCCTGGAGAAGGAAGACAAACTAGGCATCCTTTCAGCCCCAGTGGGTAGTTGTGCCATTTTATTGCTGCTGAAATTATATTGTCCCTGTCAAGTGATTAGTTTAGGGATGCATAGAAACACAAAAGCAAACAGGGATAGCGGCATGAAGAGCAGGCTGAAAAACTGACCTGGGCAGAGAGTTTGTTTCCCCATAATGTGGCAGCATCCAGTTGAGGACAGGCTGTTTATGTGGATGGAAGATGAACTCGAGTGTGAAAATGTAAATTAAATAATTTGCATGTTTGACAAGGCTGCTGTATGAGGCCCTGCGTCAAGTGTGAGGAGTACAAGTCTATGATGAGAGACAAGTTTCTTGATACAACAGTTCAGCTTTCTTTAAGTTGAGAATGTATTCTTTCTTAAAGTTGTACCTGTGCTCTGCACGTGATTTCTGAACCTGGAGACACACAGTCGAGAGAGCTTTCAAATAGTGTATCTGGTCTTTCTTTTGTCTCACCATCATCTTGGGTCAAACATGTTTTTGAGCACTACCAACATTTATGAAACCTTTGGATACTAACACTAGGGACTTTAGTGTGCACACCACAGACAGCAGTGCCTCCATCATGCCATCTTCTGCTTTCTGGGCGGATAAAAAACCCAAAACAAGTGGACAATTTAAGGTACTGTACATGGGTTATGAATTTAAGGCACATGAAGAGAGCAATTCCAGGTACAAATTGAATAGGAAATGTGTGGTGTTGCTTCTGCTAAGGAATAACAGCCCAATCCTTTGTAACTCTTGTAACAGTGCACTGATATCAGTGTAACTTGCCGTACATTGACGAACGCAGGATGGACACCAGCGTAACCCCCCTCGGACGCTGTGCATGCACAGTTCGGGCATGGGACGGATGCCAGCACAACTCTGCTGACACAGGGAGCATTCCGGGGGCATCTGAACGCCCTCGGAATGCCCCCTGCACCGGCGGAGTTGCAGTGAAGTTACACTGACACAAGTGCACTTACACCGGTGAATCTACTGTTACAAGAGTTACACAGGATTGGGCTGTAAGTTAGAGGGGGACAACATCTTTACCCCTCCGGTGTGTACCTAGATTTCTGTTTTCTTGTTTTAGATTTGGATTACATTTCACTTTTTCTGTTCTTTCTCAAAACAGGTGAAAAGTCCAGAGAACCGCCATGGCATGGGTTCCCAGTACAGGATGCATTCTTACTATCCTCCCACCTCTTACCTGGGACAGAGTGTTGGAACTCCCGCTTGTGTCCCCCAGATTTTCACTTTTGAAGAGAGCCCCTCTTACTCTGAAGCAAAAGCAAATGGTAAGCATAGCATCACCACGGCCTAATGGGGGGAAGACTGGGGGGCACTTTTATTTAAAAACACGTGGCAGAGATATTTACCTAAACAGAAATGTATCATGTTGGAGATGAATAAAATAGCCAAAGGGTTTATTACCATTTTCTGAATTACTCCAAAACCCAGTTTGTCTATTATTTTGCTTCAGCCTCATATATGCCCCAACCACTAGTAGGTAGCTATTATTTTGTATTTCTGTTTACTTGGTGGTTTACTTGACAGATTCTGTAGCAGACACTGTATTCCCCCCCCCCTCTTTCTACTAACATATTTCTTCTCTGCTCAGGTACTTTTAAAAGTAGAATAGTGGGGAGGGGGAACTTTTGAGAAAATTCATCCTTGACTGTGATCATAATTTGGGAGGGGGTGCGGGAGCTGAGCTGCTTGTACATTTTTAACTTGCAGAAAATGCTGTGTTTTCAATCATTATTGACTACTCGTCGAGACGATATTCCACATACTGATATTGTTCCCTAAGTTAGTTCATCAATCAGCCATGGACAAGCTGGGCGATGTAATTTACTGAGCTCAAGCAGTGTTTTCCAAGCTCTGACGGAGTGTTTTTCCATAGCAGGGGAACCTGCCCAACACAAGAAGTACAAGTACAATTATGAAGGGTGGGAATAAAAACACATCGCACACTTTTTTGATGGTCTTCCTAATAGTCCCTCGCTTTCCCTTACACATTGATCATTTCAAGCACATGCTGTACATTTTCAGTCCAAAGGCAGATGGATGTCTTCATTTCTGTCTGTGCCTGCTCTGCTCCCTTAAAACTGCGGCATCACAAATGGCCCAATCCTATGCTGGGTTTGGTGGGAGATAAGATTGGGCTGAAAGTGTGCCAACTCAAGGGGAGGGTGTGGACAATGGAACCCAATACAAATCTTATGTATCTCAAAATCGGAGAGTTCATTGGTTCAAGATTCACTCCTCCCCCCTCGCCTCTTTCTCGTTCATTCCCTCTCCCACTTCTCTGTCCCTTCTTAGTGGCTAAGTGCGGTACACACGCCGTTGAGCTGGAGTTTCATGATGGGAACTCCCAACAAGTCCAACCTTACCAGATGCCCGATTGGATGCACCTGGAAGTGTTTGGCAGTGACATGATGACGTAGAAATTTCATTGCATCACAGCCATTTGCTTCTGGATTGCCCCAGTTTCGGACCTGTTGGAAGCCAGGGAGGGAGGCAGGGCCCTTCTAGCACCAGTGGAGTGAAGCGCTCCTGGAGCTTCGTGATCTGCAGAGCGTGGCCCTCCCCAGTCCCATGGGGCCCAATTGGACCGAATTGGACCAATTGCTCCAAAGCCGGCCCTGACTCCCAACATAAATTTCTTCTTGGGATGGGGGAAGCAATTTGGATCAGGGCTGCTAGGGAAGAGGGCCCAATCTTTCCCCCTGTGCTTTATCCTTGATCCAAATTGCCTCCACCCATACAAGAAAAATATGTTGGGAGTTCCAGTCATGAAGTACCAACATAATGTGTACTTTGATCTTCAGATTTCTCACAGATTTCCAGCCATGAGGTGACTTGATGCTGCTTGTGCCAGTGGCAGATGGTGGTGGTGGTGGGGTGCCCTAGGAGGCAGTAGTTTTGGGGTACTCTTTACCTTGAATCTGCCACTGTCTCCCTCTAGCCTGCTATGAACCCAAACTACATTGATCTGCTTCCTCACTGTGCTCTGTTGCGTGACTTTCGCAAACCTGGAAGTGTGGGACTACTGGTTTTATTTACAGAGACTATGCAAACGAAGTGGTTCCTGTGGGTCAAAGTAGATGTCCCACACTAAGGGTTGGTGGTTTTTGTTTGTTTGTGCTGTGCAAGCTGGCAGTGGCATACCTCAGGTGATGTTGGGCGGCATCCCCGGTTGTGCCAAACCTGGGCTCAGCCAATCACTGTCGGAAGTTTCATCACCATCATCACAAAGGTCCAGTTTGGATAATACATGTCTGACCAACCCCTACTTCACCATCTGGGATGTGATGTCCCACTTCTCTCCTGGCATGCCAGGATATAATTGCCTAATTGCCTCAGAATGATTAGTCTGACCCTCTGATGCAGTGCACCCTTGCGTGCTATGGGGAGTGTGAGACATGCATGCTCGTGTTCTAATCATGTGGAATAAGGACTAGTCAGACATATCATCTACACTGGTCCCAAATCCCTTCATGCACTAAAGCAGTCTGCCAAAGGGCTCCACATGCCAGAACAATCCTCTCAACAGCAGTGATCTTCAACCTTGGGGTCGTGACCCCAAGGTCCAGAGGAAGACAGTGTGTTTCCCCTTAAGGGGAGTGGACTTGGCAGTGACGGCAGTGACAGAATTGCCAAGATTGCTCCGCCACCGGGGGGGGAGGGGATTTTTAGCCCTACCTGGGGGTCTTTCTTACCAGTCCTCGGAGAGCCTGTGGACCCTTTCACAGGCCTCTCCGTGCCTCAAAACGGCTGGTGCAGGGAGGCCTGCGGAGAGGTCCTCAGGTTCCCTGCGCCCCCCGGAGGATTGGAAAGACCGCCCCAGGTAGATTGTTTAGCATTGCTACCAGAATCAGCAACCCTTTTCGATTCACCAATATGGAGTCTGAGAACATTCTAGCTACCTTTCCCTGCTTGCTCACCTGGACCACTCTCTACTGCTGAACTCTGCCTCATACTTGAGATATCAATTGATCCAAGTGTGAATAGTGCTAAGTCCAAAGTCATTTTTTCTTTGCTGTCAACTCAGTTCTGCATCCCTGTTAACTGAGGGAATTTACAAGGTGGGAAAGGCGAAAACACGCTGAGATTCCTGGCACGTGTGGACAGAAGGGTTATTGATTCAAGCTAACAAAGCTGACACAATCTTGTATTCTTGATGGTGCAAAAATCAGAGAAAGAAGATTAAAGGGGTTGTTATCTCAGGATAGCTAATGTCAGAAGCAGTCATTGAAGTTGACTGGGCAGCTGTGCACTTTTGTGCTGATAGATTAACCTGGCTAATATTCAAACTCTAGCTGAGTTACTCTTAACACATTGTAACCACTCTGCCATACTTGGAGGACAGGTGCGTAAGGTGTAGTACTAAACCAGTTTTTTTTTTAATCCCTTCCTTGAGTGCACATGTGTGGATGAACTGCAGATTGTAATCTGCATTACCGGTGTGAGTTCAGAACCAGTGCTAATAGTTGTCCCTAGTTCATGCATGCGGAGTATGTCTGGCCTATGTTCGTTACATCCAGATGACACTGAGAAGCTTGGGTTAAATCTCTTGGGCTGTAATTCAGTACACCCCTTCTTGAGAGTAAGGCCATTGAGCCTATGCCAGGTAGGTGTGCCCAGGACTGGGCTGTTAGGCTCATCATTTTCATTGCTCATGTGCAAATAAGTTGAGGTGCTCATCCACTCTCTGCCTGGATAATAAGACTCTATCGCATTCACTCTGTCCATCTAACCATTCAAGGCCTCAGTAGCCAGTACACCGGGAGATGTGATTTCTTAAGTTTGCTCTTATTACCTTTCATGTCGGGGTGCTGATGATAACCAGCAAGTTTCTTTTTCAGTGCACAGCTCCTCCCGGGCAGAGCTTAGGCCGAGTACAAGTTGAATAACCTTCAGGAAAGCTGTGCTGTCCTTCTGTCGGCCGCTGTCTTTGAAAATTGCCTGCAGAGTTAGTGAGCAGGAACAGTTAAGATTTACAAACAATGATGAAGCTTGTCATGCATCTTTCACCATTCATCATCTGGGTGCTGTGGCTGGGCGGTGAAGTGTTCTTCATAAAAACCAGCTCAGTGTGAAATACACCTCGCTGCAATGTTTACTGCTCTGAAACTCGTCAGAAGCCCTTTATAGTAAATCCAGATTGCGATGTGACATTACAGTATATCATTGCAGAGCGCGGTGGGGTTTACACTAGGAATGAGTGCAGTTCACACCAGATGAGATGTCGAAATTGAGTTATGTAGGAATTTGGCTGTTATATGGGGATAGCTTTTGTTTTCTCAAGACTGAAAAGTTAGCTTTATATATATTTCGATAATATACAATATGTTTTCTATACATATACAGATGCGGGCGGAGGTATATACAAAGTTGTCCTTGGTCATATGGATCTGTAAGGATATATATGTGCATACGGGTTTGTATGCACGTATCCTTTCTGTGTAATCCACAAAATTGCAATATTAGAATCTGCATGTGCATGTCTTTTTAGTTGCCTTTGTTTTGTTTTTTTAACATGTTCTCCATATATCTAGAATCAGCTTTTGATTTCATGTTTAATTATGTTTCATCTGAAATGCTAGCCTTGTTGGCTGCAATGCTAAAGAATTCGCTTACTATGAACAAACACATGTAGGATAAGGACCTTCAAATAATGAACACGGTACCTGGCACTCCCAACGTTTATGTTGGCATAAGTTCAGGACCAGCCAATCCATGAGGCCAACCTGAGGCAGCTGATTGGTGGGGGGGGGCGGGACCCATCTCTACCCAGAGGCGTCGCTCCGGTAGGGGCGGGGCCGTACGTTTCGCTCCGTCCTAGTCCCTTTTACCGAGCGAGCAGGAGGCGGCCCCGCCCCCTCACTGTCTGAGCCATTCCCGTGCGGAGAAAGCAGCAGACAAGAGACCCTACCTGCTGCTTTCTCCGCAAGGGAATGGCTCTGACAGTGAGGGGGCGGGGCCGCCTCCTGCTCACTCGGTAAAAGGGACTAGGACGGAGCGAAACGTACGGCCCCGCCCCTACCGGAGCGACGCCTTTGTCTCTGCCTGCCTACTTGCCTACACAGCTACTCCTCCCACTCTCTGGCTTGGAAAAGGAAGAGGTGGACAAAGAGGGAGAGGACATGTGGGGGGGGGAAGAGAGTGCTGAGCTAGAAGATTGGAGTGTGGGAGGAGCAGCAGAGGTTGGCACATCATCGGGTAAGGTGGCAGCATTTGGCATGCTGCCTCAGGCATCTGGAGGTCTTGGGCCAGGCATAAGATCCTGTGGGACAAGGCTCTGCTGGCACAGTGTCGTCCCTAAGACACTCACAAGATTCTCTCATCCTAAAACCCAGGGCGGTATGTTTTTGGGAATCGGGTCATTAATTCTTTAATTTTGAACATGTCACTTTACAAGTAGGTGGGCAGTTACTTTGAGGTGCAGCTTTACAGTCCCCATCTAAAAGTTCAAGTAAAACAATGCAGTTGTGTTTGAATTATCATTAAGTCATCATCTTCATAATTATCTCATGTTGTTAGTCTGTCCAAATCCAACGAGCCAGTTCTCTCCCTCTCCATGCCTCCTCCCCCCACCGCACCTTCAGGCCATCAGATGACATGGTATGCATGTCGATTGCGGGAACTCCGCCTTCTAGTCCGCATGCATTCATCTGAATACCTGAAAGGAGCCCCATGCATACAGCTGCATGTATACGGGCCATGTTCAGATGCCTGACATCCTTCCATTTAGATTATAGAAGTCAGCAAAAGATCCATACATTATTGTTGTTGTTGTTCAGTCGTTAAGTCGTGTCCGACCCTTCGTGATCCCATGAACCACATCCCGCCAGGCCTTCCTGTCCTCCACTATCTTCCTGAGTTCGCTCATTTTCATGTTCGTTGCATCGGTGATGCTGTCTAACCATCTCATCCTTTGCCTTCCCCTTCTCCTTTTGCCTTCAATCTTTCCCAGCATCAGCGTCTTTCCCATACATTATACATAAATACATATATAGGTGTATACTGTATATGGGTATACAAACACCTATCTTTTTAACAGTTCATTCGGAATGTTTAAGTGTGGAAATATTGTTCTTTGAATTCAAGTGAATTGGGTCAAAGAGGAAGCCGGGGAGGGGGGGGGGAGAGGGAGGAACTTGATGAAACGCAGGAGGAACAACAGCCACTATCACACAGCAACCATGGGGGCCTGTGCTGATTGGCAAGTCCCTGAACAGGGCATGGGCCTTGGCAGCTACATGACAATGACATTGCTTCTGGGCCTGATATGCATGACTCCTGCTAGGCAATGACGTCGCATACCTACAGCTCATTGTCTGTCCTGTGTGTGCGTGTCGTGTGCGCGCTCATCACCTATGGCAGTAACCTGACACAATCTGCAAAGACCTTCTTTATTCTCAGACCATGGTCCACCTGGTCCAATATGCTGTATCTAGTCTAGGAAAAAGAAATTTGGCACAAAATGACAAACCTGTTTGTGGGTCTGAGAGAAGACGGCACGTCTTCACCTGCTGTAAGTCTCCCATTGCTTGGTCATGCAAGCAATTCCCATGTGTGCACCATTTTAAGGGCAGGAGGATTCCTACACCAGAAGTCCAGGGTGACCAAAACATGACAGCTGAAAACTAGTTTATATAAAAAAAAGAAGGAGAATGCCTATTGGTCATAGGGTGGTAATGGAGAGGGTTTATAATGCAGGAACTTCTGGAAACCAAGTCTGGGACGTGTCCCCCATGTATGCCACATGTGCAAACACGTATCCCAGGTTGCAACCTGTTCATTTTATCCCATAGAATGCTATGTACGAACATGTGTATATCTGTATGTACAGAGGCGTAGCTACGTCCTGCGGGGTGCTCACCCCACCCCCACCCCGTGACACCCCCGTGATGTCACTCAGGGGCAGGGCGTCACTCGCCCCGCCCCCGAGTGATGTTACACGGTACAAAAACATTCCTGGGAGGCGGGGCCGGGGGCAACATTTCTTGCTGCCACCCGCCTGCACGGAGGCTTCTGTGGGCACGAAATAGCTTGCCGCCATCATTTTGTCGCCAATGTGGAGGCTTTGACACCCCCTGGCCTTGCACCCAGGCGGTCCCCTAGTGACGCCTCTGTGTATGTATTTGTAGTTCACAGCCTGGAGGTTGAGTGCCTATTGATACCAACGTGTCTGTGTATGTATTTTTTTTCACACCTGAGACCTACAAGCCACATGGCACCTGTGCTGACCCTGCATTTATTCTGTAGTTGCTCAAGTGATAAACCAGGAAAAAGCAAGGGTACAGCACAGGAGAGATCCCTTTGGGGCAGTATTCTGTTTGTTGAGAGCCTGGTTGTTCAGGCACCGCCAAATGGGATTTTTAAAGACATGTGAACAGGGTTGGATTGAGACAGGAGATATCTTGTGACTTGAATGGAGTCATCTCTGTTGCTCCTCCTCCTCCTCCCCACTTGTCTCCCAGCAATGAAAATATCACTTGCTTACAAAAAGCTCCCGTGGGATAAAGCAAAGCTGGAGAGGACTGTACAACAGCTCGTGAGGAAATACCCTAGGAGGAGGGCGGCGGGTGAGGAAGCCTGCCTCACAAATAAGTGGAACCTCTGCTAGTTGATTATAGTGGCTGGTTTAAAGCGTCCTAGAGTTGTCAATCACACCGTAATGTTTCTAAAAGCGAAAAGTCAATGCCTTGTTGTTTAATTTGACATGACTCTTGAGCTGCGGAAAAGCATAATCGCTGGAGGGGACAGTTAAGTAACTGTGCTCCGTGTCAGCCTGTCTCGCTCTGACTACTGCGCTAAACGCTTTGCTGATGAGCGATAGATTTGGTTAAATACCAGGATAATTGCTAGCTATAGCACCCAGCTCTCTTGTCGTGCCTTGTACTACATCGGTACTAGCTCTTGCCTCAGGCTGTTGAAGGCTTATCCACTAACGGGGGCACTTATGTTCAATTACATTGTTCTCTTTTCCTTTTTGAAAAGCAATTGTTGCTGAGCCAAATGAGCTCTAATAAATTATATTCCGTTTCCCTGTAGACCTGTTGAAGTAGATCAGGATGCAAATGCCAAAGCTGCCAGTTTCTAAAGCTTGTAAGCAATTTTGTGTGCATGTCTGCTTCATATACCAGGAATATGCTGGTATTACTTAGACAAAGAAGGTTTTTTATGTTAAGCCTGTACACTGGAGACCTTTAAAAGCCAACTTGCCTCGCTGGTATAAAGCCAAATAGTTAATTCTTCATGCTGCAGAGGAAGTTCTGCTTACATTTTTATGGTTGTTTTGTGCAAGTCAGTGACATTTTTAGACAAAAGTGTATTCAGGCTGTGTATGTGCATAACCTCATCTGTTTATAGCAATACTACCATATTCTCAGACCCTGTAATTGGAACTTGTTTCAGAATTGCCTGTACGGTTTGTAATATTCTTGTTATTTAAAAGAGAGAAGTGCAGCTCGTGCACTTTGTTTCTGGTTGAAAGAGCTGCTGTTATGAGACGATCCCTATTTTACCAAGTATTAATTTTCCACGAGGAAAGAAAAGGAAGAATTCACATCTACAAGTTAAAGTGTGTGAGAGTAACAAAGGAGGTACTGTATACTGTTCCCCAAGAAAACCTATGGCGATACCTATGGCCGAATCTTATTAGGACCTTACACCACTGAAATGAGTTGGTGGTGTCAATGCCCTTTACAGCTATTGCACCCAGTGGTGCACCAATCCAGTGGTGTCAATGCCCTTTACAGCTATTGCAAACTGCAACATGCCATTCAGTGCGGCCTGGCCACCGCTGCAAGTGGCAAATGGCCGGAGGACGCTCAGCCACACCCGGTAAGTCAGCATAGGGGGTGGGAGGGAGGTGGGGAGGGGTGGAATGGGCAGGGATCAGGGCGGGGAGGAGGGTGGATCAAGACCAGAAAGAGGGTGGTGGCAGCGGCACCACCACCAACACCAATATCCTATCCCCTTTCCCAGCCTTGATCCCCTGACTCAGGTCCGAGTAGTGGGCTTGTGCGAACTTACCCCGGGACAAGGGAACAAATGTTCCCTTACCCCGAGGAGGTCTCCAGGGCCCGAAACTCCCCTGTGGAATACAGCACACACCCCATTGGTGTGGTTACATCACTGCAAAGAGAGTTGCATAGGATTGGGCTGTTAATTGGCTTTCTTCATGTAACTAGCAGAAAAAAGAGAACATGGTCCCCAGCAGCGGAGGAAGGGATGGGGTCCCCAGCAGCGGAGGAAGGGAACCACCCCCGGGCAGCAGGCGGGGGGCATCAGATTGGCGGCCGGGGGGGCTTCATACCGGCAGCAGGGGCAATCCGGGCGGCGGCAGAGAACACAGCGGCAGTGAAACAGCTCGGAGGAGCCTGTAGAAGGTTCCTGCCACCTCCACACTACGTTTGTTTTGGTCTCCTCCCTCCCGCCCAACCCCCGAAGGACATTTGGCTCTGGCTGATGTCACTCGGGGGCGGGGCGAGTGACGTCAGCTTTGATGAGGGGGGGCGTTCCCACGCCACTGATGGTCCCCACCCATCCTGCCTCCAAACTATCTCTAAACCAACACAAATAGGTAGCAAGTCCTTTGGCATGCAGCGGCCAACGTCTATTCTGGTCAGAAAATATACTTTCGGACATGAATAGTTTTAGGCTGCCCCAGCTTATACAGCAGCTGCAGAACGGGTGGGTCTGTCCACAGATGGACTCTTGAGTGGCTTTGAGTCCTGGACTTGTGTCCCACCAGGCCCTGACACCACCCATGCCACTTGGAGCTGTGCATACAACTGGTCACAAAGAACTCAAACCAATGGTAAACATTTACACAGCCAGGAAAATCTAATCCTGCCCGGAGCTATGCCACTAGTACTATTAAGACCTAGAATAACTTCTTGTAACGCCAGAAAGTACTTCCCTTAGAGTGTTGATATGAACAGGCACAAAACCAGTCACTGGTTTTCTTGCCACATATATTATTTGGGCTGCAATCTTATGTAAACATACTAAGAAATGAGGGTCATTGAATGCAGTGGAACTTACTTTCAGGTAAGCCTGCATAATATTGCACTGCCGTCTACAGAGGTTTATGCTACAAAAAATGTGTTACAGCCCTACTGCCAGCAGAACACGCATTCTGCTGGCAGCGACTGCTGCAAAGCAGCCATAAAGGGCACTCCAGCAGCGTGCAGAGTAGCACACTGCCTGAGTGCTGGCAGGGCAGGCCAGGGAGGCTGCCGCTGGAGGGGGTGGATCTGGCGGCGATGGCGTACACTGGATCCTGTCCTCCTCCCTCCGTCCCCTTTCTCTCCTTGGACTTGCGCCAGCACTTTGCGCCAGCACGCTGGTGCAGAAAATTGCGGAGCGGGAGGCTTACAGAGGTGTAAGGGGATTTAAGTCTCCCCTCATAAGTCTCCAATCTCCCCCCTCCCACTGGATACAGTGTGCTTGTTTTTGGAGTGGCTGTACGGGGGTGGGGATAGGATTGGGCTGTGACTCTTTAAGATGCAACAAGACTCTGTTGGTTTTGCTGCAACAGACTCACACAGCTATCCTTTTGGAGCTGCGGCAAGGAGAGTCCTGCCGGCCACATGACCACGGAGGCGTCTTCGGACAACGCTGGCTCTTCGGCTTTGAAATGGGGATGAGCACCACACCCTAGAGTCGGACACGACTGGACAATTGTCAAGGGTCACCTTTACCTTTACCGTACAATAATGCTTCCTATAACACAGCTTCCTATAATGCTGCTTCATTATAGCACTCTTTTTGTCCTGGGTGTAATTTTTAGAGTACTGTATTATAAAAGAAAGAAAAACATCAGAATCCATAAAAGCATTCAAACGTTTGGGGTGGAAAAGTTAGCCATTTGTACTGTGCTTTCAGCCAACGGAAACTGCATTTTCTGGCTAGCTCTGTGCCAATGAGAGCAGTGTATTCTGGGTTAGCACAGGGTCAATTGCTTGCTACTGTGAAATGCTTTGCGAGGCGAAATAGTGGGCAAGACAGTCTACCGTAGACACCTTCTTCAACAAGAAGCCTATAGTTCCAAGGATGAGTCACAATCTGGCTCATCCTCCTAGGAGTAGCTCCTCCCATCATCTTCCACCACTGCCATGTAGGAGGCATGATGTCAGCAGTGGTCAATTGCACAGTGGTTCCAACCGAATGCAGTGGTGGATACAGTACTGTAAACATTAGTACAGTGTTACACTTGCCTCCTATAGTGTTGTTTCACACAGCACTCTGTTTTCCAGGAACAGATACGCAGCGTTATAGAAGGTATTATAGTACTGAGCCCTTGCACTTCAAATGTATCGTTTGTGTAGTTTCTGATGTGAGAACTCCTCTGGGTTAGTGATATACAGATCACTAGAATAGTTATGGCAGTTGTTCATTTCATCAGCATAGACTTGCAGAGGCGGAGGAAGGGATGGGGCGGGGTGGTCTATCTCAGAAGTAAGTCCCCATTATTTTCAGGGGACTTGCTCGTAGGAAAGTGTGCATAGACAGAGGCGTCGTTAGAGGGTGGGGGCCCCCGGGCGTGGGGGTGTCAAGCTCTGGAGGGGGATACTGCCGCCGAGGCAGTGCCACACGGAAGCTGGGAGGGCAGGAGGATCACCTTTCCCACCTTCCAAGGCTCCGCGTGGCCTAAAAAAGGCTGCAAAAATGCCAGTGGCAGGTGTTCCTTACCCGAAATTTGTGCAACCCCCCCCCAAGCACGGACGCATCCGTCTTGTAGCTTCCAAGATGGTAGAGAGGCTGCGCCTGCGCAATCTTGCTGCAGCCTCTCTAGCTCCCCTAGTCTCGCTGGCTGAGTCCTCCAGCAAGCGAGACTAGGGAAGCTGGAGAGGCTACAGCAAGGTTGCGCAGGCACAGCCTCTCTACCATCTTGGAAGCTACAAGACGGTCCGACGGATATGTCCAAGCTTGGGGGGGTTGCACAAACGTCAGGTAAGGAAACCCCCCCTGAAGGAAAAAAAAACCCAAAGGAAACCCCCCGCCGTGCACCCTTCCAGGGTTTATTTTAGGCCTAAAAAAGGCCTAAATCCTGGGGGGGGGATGGTTTCACGCCACCGTTTTCCTGCTGAATTTTGGTGGTGGCAGCACGAAAGTGACATCACAGGGGGTGCATGGCGAGCCGCCCCCTGTGGGGGTGTAGCTACGCCTCTGTGCATAGGATTGCAGCGTTGGGTATCTGGCTGTACTTCTGGTGTGTAATGGAGTACCTTATACAGTTTTGGTTTTGTACTTTTTTCCCCTAATATATCCTTTCTAAGTCTCAACCCTAAGGCCATGATACAAAGAGCTACTTTAGGTAAACCTACAGTATGTGTAGTGGGATTTTTTTTTTGACCGTTTTTCTGTGAATTGCAGATTCCCCAAACCATCTCACCATCTGCTTTGAAAGGCGTTCCATTCCCAAAGCAATTTGCTATTTGTCATGGGGGGTGGGGGGCTGTTTGAGAAGTGTATAGATAGAACTTGCTGGGAAGTGTTGGATCTAAGGCTATCATTTCTTACAAGAGAGGGATTTGTTTCAAAGATGAGCTCTCAGGGACTTTCTAGCAAAGGCGAAATGAGCTTACAGTTTTTCATAGCTCATTTGTTGTTTAATTCCATTACTTACAGTTGAGCCTTCTGGCTAACTACAAATACAGGCATGAATTGAAGAAGAATTATATAATCCCAGATAGAACAAATGGAATAAGGCCCTCCATTCGTATCTTTGCCTTGCTGCGAACGCCAAGGTTGAAACACTATTTGGAAAGTATGCAGTGAACCTATCAAGTTGTGGGCATTTGGGATAAACCTACTTATTTTTAAATATTAGTGAGAAGGGCAGCGGCAATGGATTCTGCAGTGAAATATTAGGTGTGTGAAAGGCGGAACTACATGTTATGATGGAACATGTTTCTGAATTTCCATGTCCTATTCTCCCCACCCCCCATAATGTATAGTCAAATTGAATCGTGTCCTGATGTTGGGCCCAGTCCTATCCAACTTTCCAGCGCTGATGCAGCTGCAATGCAGCCCCAAGGTAAGGAAGCAAATGTTCCCTTGAGGAGGCTGCCGTGACTGCACCCCTACTGCAGGATGCAGCGCATGCCCCGTTGCCATGGCTGCATCGGTGCTGAACAGTTGGATAGGATTGGGCCCATTGTCACATTGTACGTTTCCCAGTGTAGCTGAGCATGGGCAGGGCAATACACGTGTGCAGGCATGATGACTTCAGGATAGGTGCTTGCTGCTGTCCTACATGTTACGGAGAGGGAGAACTTGGCACTGGGCACTTTCAGTGACAGCCTCACGTTTGTCATCCTAATGTGTAGTTCTCTGCCCATGGGGGGATATGGTGGTATCTGTACGAGATTTTGTTTGAAAGGTTTGTTCCTGCTATTGGTTTTGTATAATGTGGAAGGATATATACCGATTGCTTGTTCAGTGCTCAAAAAGTACTGTGACTGGTTGAATTTACAAAATTGAACCTGAGTATTTTCTCATCTGAGTAGCAGAGGAAGAACCCTGAGATTGGGCAAGGAGAAATGTAAGTTTGGTTGGTTAGCCTAACAAAATAAAATTACCTAAATGTCTGGAATAATATGCAGTAATCAGAACTTAAGGTAATGCAATGCAGTGTAATCCATATGGCATGAAGATTGTGCAAAAGGTCTGAATACTATAATCAGGTATTGTGAAAAATGGTGAGAGCATTAGTTCACGAGAGTTAGGTCAAACTGATGGACAGTGAGAATGAGAGATTCTGGAGGAGCCTTTCCATGCCCTGCCCTACTTTTCTGCAGTCTGCCAGTGCCCTAGGTGTGCTACCCCTTCTTCCTCTCCTCTATTCTATATATTCCACATTCTACATACATTGAACACACACACACACACACACACACACACACACACACACACAGGATCCATCAGGATCTGGTGGCTGCCGACTCCACCCCGTCCTGCCCCCATCCCGCCCCACTCCACCCTTTTCTCACCTCTCCGCTGGCGGGGTTGTGCCAGCGGTCGGTCTGCTCCCCGTTGCTGGTAGTGTGTCTCTTTCTGGATGCTGCACTGACATCTATGTAGCAGCTGGTGGCAGAGGGGCTTCCGTGACAGTGGGACTGTCTTTGCAATGGTGTACCTGGCATTTCCTTGGAATAGGATTGGGTCACTACTATGCAATCATATGCATGTCTACTCAGAGGTAATCCCCACTGAGTGTAATGGGACTTACTCCCAGGTACACGATTGATTGCAGCCTTAAACTGCTCCTATTAATCTATGAGGCCTTTCCCAAATAGCTAGTGTTTTAAGAAGAAAGAGATGGTGCCCCCTTGGCCTTGACACATTTCATTTTCAGACTGGAGCTACACTGGGTTTTGTCTGCCATTAATGTGTCTACATTCAGAAGGCCATACATTGCCAAGCTCAAGGTACATTCACACCACAACGCTTTTCATTGCGAAGGAAAGTCTCTTCCACCACCACCACCCCTTTTTATACATTTCCCTTCGGGCACATCCGTTTTGTATTTGTTTAATGTGAAAATGAGCCTTAGATCCGAACAGTGAGAGTGCCTTGAGAACGGTTTTTTCCCCCTTCCCTGAATAAGAAGGTGAAAGAGCTTTAATAAATGGGCTGTACTACTTGAGAGCTTAAATCTTTAAAAAATTGCTTCTTATTAAGAGTCTAATGGTTTTTAAATGTAAACACAAAGAACATTTTGCCTTCCAAGCATGACTATCCTAGTGGTTTCTCACATCACTAGAAGCATATTATATTTTCCAGGCCATTGACTTACAGGAGATCACTCAAGTTAGTCAGTTCTTTGTATGGCATCAGTTCATTGATGACTTTGTTTGGGAGGTGGTGTATTTTCCTTTTGTATTTTTGCACATGATATTAACTAAATAGTAAACACCCGGGAAAAAAAAACCCAACTCAAATATTATGCTGTCATGTGCCAACAATGCAAGGCTTATTTTGTTGTGACGCATCCCTGAGAGTCCTGAGTTCATATTTTAACTCATGTACAGACTAACTGGTTAGTTTGGGGCAAGTCTCGCTAGAACTAATTCTCTATAAATTGAGAAATACGACGACTGCTTTGAGATGTTGGGAGAATGAATTAAAAACAGTAGAAGAAACCATTCAAGTCAAACCCTGTCTTAGGGTAACCAGATACACAAGACCCCTATGCCTTCTAATAGTTAAAGAGGGGAATTTGGGCATGTGCAGCTTGTCATGCGGGTATGATATGCGTGATAAGGGAGTTGAGAAGGTTGTGTGTTTATGCAATAAATCTTGATTTAAATGTGTAAATTGAACAGATTCTAAAAAAATGATTTGTAGTTATTAAGGATTGTGTGTGCATCAGATAATCCATTAAAAATAAACAGATTTTTTAAAAATGTATATATTTCAAAACCAATATAAACAATATTATCCACAAGGTAACTTTTTAAACTATGGGAACAGAATAAACCATTTATTGTTGTTAAATAAAGAATCAGGAAGTAGTTATAAAACAATTTAGCAATGCATGGAGAAATACTAGTTAGAGCGCGAAGGATGTGACTTGGTAGCAACAGAATGGGTTAGTAACAGAGCAGAGATAGAGTAACCACAGAATACTTCAAAATGAGCAGTGGTTGCATCTGTTGCTGCAGTTAAGCACACATTTAAGAAATGGCCAAACTGTCCTATGTTTCCAGCATGAGAAGTTGGCTGTCTCTAGTCAGCCAATCTTTATGCAAACCCCAAGGTTTGTATCAATCAATGTTGCATGTTAGCTGCAAGGTGTAAATATAGCAGGACATGTTTCAGGCAGAAGCTTCTGCATCCCAGCCCATTATATTTCTTACCACAGATGCAATATACATCTCTTCTAAGAACTGACAATAGCTTTGATTCTCAAAGCACTTGCTCCAAAGTATGCCCATTGATAACAGTGACACAGAGGCGTCGTTGGGGGGGGGGGGGCGCCCAGAGCAGCAGGGTGCCATGTGGCGGGGGGTGCACTTGCCTCCGGAGTTGTCGTCACCAGGTCGCCCCCTCCGCCACTTTTTCCGTTCTTAGAGGGTCCTCTATAAGTTTTTGCATACGGATTGGCACGCTTAGCTTGGACGTAGTGATGTCAGCACTGGTTTCATTCAACACTACGAGCCCAATCCTGTGAGTATCTACTCAGAAGTAAATCCCATTATAGTCAATGGGGCTTACTCCCAGGTAAGTGTGGATAGGATTGCAGCCTCAGTGAAGTTGCTAGTGATGTAAAGACGGAGTTCAAGTAATTAACACTGTTCCTAGTTTAGAAGTGATGGTACAGTGTTCATCATAGCTTTTAAACAATTAATATGCAACACAGCTACTTTAAATCAATGAAGTCAAGGAGAGGTGAATTGTTCTGTATTCTCTTTTTAAAAGATCTTGTCTGGCTCTGCTCCCCACTAAACTATAAACATTCAAAACAGAGTAAGTACTGGTGGTTAAAAATAAGGACTTCTGCAGGTCTCTCCTGTGATTTAGTTTTCTTCAAATGACTCCTAGCACTTGTCTACCGGTGCATTTTGCTAATTACATCATAGATTCCCTTATTGATGAATACATGTTGAATTAACACAGGAGCATTAATGTTACCCTTTCACTATTATTGTTGTACAAGAAGCCGTGGCAGATGCTGGCAGTTAGTTACACAAACATTAGTCTTAACGATTGGCCATTTGGATTTGGTGACAAACGGCAGCCCGGTGGAATTCTGAGCCTCAAACCAATCAGGAAGTTAATGAGGAGAGAAATTACCACTGCAGCTTCCCCTTAATTACATCTTTGGGAGGCGGGAAGGGAGTGCTGTGGGTGGATCTCAACTCATCAAAGGTGAACAAGGTCAGAGACCCTTTTGCTTGGTGTTTTGTATCTAGTGGGGATGGAAATGTTGCAAATATTTCTCACACCATATTAGTTTTTAAATTCTTTCACACTTCCAGTTTGATCTTCCGTTTACTTTTTTTGGTGACGGACGACCTCTTTCTGTTACAATTTTATTCCTGCTGTCTTTTCTTACTCCTGGTGAATGCGTTTCCACCTGCCCCGCGCTGGTTCTATAGTAGTTTGGGCCTGGTTCATATCATCGCTGGCTAATCACTGTGCCTGGCTAGTCACAGATGCCACTTCTGACTAGCTCCCACACGACCTGGGTACCTTTCTGTTGCATGTTTTGACCTACATCACATGATTCCTTCCCATTTCAGGATGGGCTATCGACATGGACAAGTTTTCAGAAGTTCCTTGGATCACCTCACCTCTGAGGAAGCGGAAGTGGCTCTCAAATTTATTGATGGGTTTGTTGCCAGACATCTTGTGTGGTTGCCACAGACTCCATCTCCCTCCCCCCCCCATTTTTCTGGCAGCAGGGGGTGGGTGGGTTTGAGAAAGCAATGAGAGAGATTCAGAGACCCTAATCCTAACCAACTTTCCAGCAGTGATGCAGCCATGCTGATGCGGCAGGCACTGCATCCTGTGGTGGGGAGACAGTCACGGAGGCCTCCTCAAGGTAAGGGAATGTTTGTTCCCTTACCTCAGGGCTGCATTGGCGCTGGAAAGTTGGATAGGATTGGCGGGCCCTCGTTTTCTTTCTCCAAAGCCCAGCACAAGTGAGAAACTGGCCCTGCCCCTTCCGCACAGGACAGAGGACTTGAGGGGAGAGGCGGGGTCTTCTCTGTTGCACTTGTATATCCCTCTGCAATTCATCAGAACTCAAGCAAGTGAATGGAATCTTTTGTGCTAGCCTAGGCTTCCAGGAAGGAATGATTGCCAGAAGGGGAGGAGTAGATGATGCCTCTCTAGAGCCGGGATTTGAGAGCTGCTTTTGTGGTAGGAGTCCCCTGGCCTAGAGAAATGTGTGAAATGGACCTCTGGACTCAAGCTTGCAATCACTGATAACTAGGCGATTTTATACTACCTTCTCACTCATTCCCTTTAGAGTTACCACCTTTTCGCTAACAATGCTCCTGTCCTACGTCTGTAACAGGTGCACAGCAAGTGGAAATTCAGCTAGTGAAGCTCTGCTAATCATTAGAGAAAATGTTTCACCTTCTCAGTTCATGTTATGCAGCTGATAAAGGCATAGGATCCATTTCATAAAGGAAGTGGCAATTGTGATCCCATGGAATTGATTGAAGTCTAGTACTGTCTACTGTATCTACTTGGCTCTGCTACAAGTTTATTATTATTATTATTATTATTATTATTATTATTATTATTATTATTATTATTATTATTATTAAAGCCAGCATGTGTGCCATTGTAAGTACCACTGGGCATGAAATATGTTGCACTGATGTTAAATATCTTCATGGACTTGCTGTTTGCTTTGTCTTGCAAATCTCTAAATGTTGGGGGGGTTGACCACTAAAACCCACTATGACTTAAGACCTAGGTATCCCAAGAATCACGTGTCCCCAAATGAATCTGCCCTGTTGTTACGATCGTCATTAGGGGCTCTTCCCTGGTTGTCACCACCTTCAGAGGCTAGGCAGGTGGTTACCAGGGAAAGAGCATTTTCTGTGGTGGCACCCAGATGTGAAATCAGGTGTCTTTCTGGTGCCTTGTTAGTTTAGTTCTAGGGATCATGTCGAAACTATTTTTTTTATTTGCTTGACCTTTTGATTGAGCATTGATACCTGTTTTATTGTAGCTCCTGAGATTTACTGTCCTGCTGCTCTGTGGTTTTATTGTGTTTTCTGCTGTTTATAGTTGAGGCTGGCATAATTTCAAAAGGGAGGGGTGGGTTCAAAAATGTGATACACAGTCTGTTTAAAAAAAAAAATAGCACCCTGCAATCCATTTTTCAGTCAATGCAGATCCGTGCCGGGACAAATCCTCACAATGATTTTTAAACATCTCTCTCTCTCTCTCTCTCTCTCTCTCTCTCTCTCTCTCTCTCTCTCTCTCTCTCAAGTTACAGAGCTGGCTGGCCAAGGTTGTTTGCCTGTTTGTATCTATAATTTTTTCTGTAAGCTTCCTTGTAAAATTCTTTGAATGTTTAGAAGTAGGGGAAAATAAACAAACAAATGTTCTTCTAAGGTTTAAGCATAAAAGTAATTCTGTTGACGTTCATGGGAATAATCACATTGACAGCCCAATTGTGTAGGCCCCGTGGTGTTGCAAATGTGCTGTAAAGCATGTTGCACCAGCGTGGAGGCTTGTTACACTGGTGTGGAGGCCAGCACTGGCACGCCTCCCCTGCTGCAGGAGCAGCACCTGCCGGAGGCAAGTTTGCTCTGCGCTGGGAGGCGGGGGGAGGGTGAAATGGGGGTGGGGAAGAGAGCGGATCAGGCCCGGGAGGGGGGTGGGCTTGGTGGAGGAGGCCTCCGCCAAATCCTATTCCCCTTTCCAGGCTTGGAAGCCCGACATGGGGCTGCTTGGATTTGCGCCAACCATTTAGCTGGCACAGATCCATCCGAGTAGCCCATTAGAGACTGCTGAGGCTCGACACGGAGTAAGGGGATGAATGTGCCCTTACCTTGGGAAGGCCTCCAGTAGCTTACAGCCATGTGTTGGATACAGCGGAGCCTTTCCTAGCACTGTGGCATCCCTTTGGATAGGATTGGCCTGTTAATTTATCTCTACATACAGTATGTTATTCAGAGATGTCTAGCAGCTGAAACCTTAACCTAGGTTTTATTTTGCACAAAATGCTATGAACTCCATGTTCCGAGATCATGAACTGTGTTTCTTGAAGGGAGGTTTGGATAGTTGTTACATGCGAGTCACATGATGCAACTTAAAAATTCTTTTTCCCTAGGGTTGCCAGCTTTTTCTGGCAGAAATTCTGTGTCTTGTAAAAGTTGCAAGACAAGCAAAAACTTCAGTAGATGTGGCTTTTCCCAGCTTGAAGTTGCAGTGATAAGAAAAGGTTCATCTGCTGAATTTCTTCCAGATATGGAGTCATGAAATTGCTATGTTTCATGTGTGCTATTTCTCTTTCTGTGAAGTTTTGCCTGTTTCCTGTGGAATTCTGTCAGTGTCTCACGGTTCTGGGTCCTTCCCCCCCCCCCGCACCTCGTTTCAGCAAAGCGTTTCAGAGATTCTTTATCTACTGAACCTTCATTTGCATCTCATTTCGTACTGAAAACTCAGGAATGTCTCAGGTTACTGCCAGCTAGTCTCCAAGCAGGAAAAAGATAGAGATCAGGTTTCAAGAGGCTAGTCTGAGATGACGTAACTTTAGCTGAGGGGATAAAAGCCCCAACCGAACGGACACTTTCTCTTCCTCTCCGACCTTCAACAGGGGAGAGCCCACTCCTATGACTGTGAGTGGAAAGATACTAGTGGGTTCATTATCCAGGCATAATCAGATAGGGACTGTGTATGTAGTACTGTCAGGGTTTATTTTCGAACAGTCTGAATTAGCCACGTTACACCTTGTTTGTGCCATATAAGCTCATTCAAAACTTAGTGGCAAGAACTCCGAGTTAACAGTGCATGCGTGAGATTTGGCAGCGCTTTAGCACTATCTGCTGGTGCAAGATATTATTACAGTTTGAATTGGTTTTCTTTTTGTCAAAGCAATTCTTTTTACTTTTTCCTCTTGCTCATTTGATTTGGTTATTCCCTTTTTTCTTTTTATTAGCATTTTAATTAAAAAAAATACATATTATCCTCAGCCTGTCTTGCTCTAGGAAATTCAGTGGATTGTCATGCCTCCTCACTCTGCAGGTGCTACTGTAAGAGTGATTTTAACAGAGAACCCTGAGGTTCAGGGGTTTCTGCCCAGGGAGCCCCTCTGGCTAGCCTGATCTCCTGGGCTGGTGGCAGCGAATTCAAACTACCAAGGCTTTTCCCCGGTAAGCTGCATGTCCAAACAAGGGGAAGAGAGGGGAATGGAAAGGGAGTGAGCGCTAAGCACTAGGTGCTACTGTCCTGGATCAGCGTGTGGTCACAGGCAACGCCTCTCTGGACCCTGACATATGGAAGTGTTAAGGCATAGGAGCACTGCTAGGAAAAATGTGGCAACTCTCCTCTTTAGTTTTTATATGTATAAATCAGGGGTGGCCAACCTTTCAACGTGAATGCTCCTCCTGGCCCTTTAATGGGTGTATAGGTGAGGGCATTTCAGCAGGTGCAGCTGCTTTAGCAGCACCATCAGCAATTGCAGCTGCCAAGATTCTGTCTTCCACACAACTCTTAAGAACACAGAGGCCCTAATAGTGGAAGGTTAGCCACCCCTGGTATAAATGGATGGATTGGACTTGAAGACCAAAGTTGCATGTATATGTCCTTTTGTGTTAGTGATGTGGTGGTGGAGGGGGCAGTCAAACCTATTTTTCACAGACGTTTTTGCAACCAAGTCAGATGGCACCTGTCAGTTATCAAGTGTCTTCTTTTGTGTTAGCATGCATGAAGTCCTCCTGTAAGTATTGCGGAACATTGTTGCCCCTGAAGAAGCTGGAGACTTGACCCACAATGAATTATTGCTTAACCTCTGACCTGCCTTGGGCCTGGTTTTGGTTCTGGCATTCTGAACTGTTTGTTGTACTTGGAGAAGTATCAAGGAAATGACGGTTGTATCTTGAGGTGAAAATCTTTTGTGACCCAGCCTCTATTGCAGGAGTTTGTACACAGATTCTCTGATTCAGAGATCTGTGAATGAGCAGCAGTCTCAAAACCCTGACTCGCCATGTTGAGTGTGTGTGGGGAAAGAAATGTCCATATCATGTCCCTTCTGCCCAATTGAAAGATTTATGCATTTGTTATGTCAACATCTCACCTGTCTTCCAACATGAACGGTGTCCATGGGCTTCCCACGCACTGACCAGACCTAGTCTTGCTGTGTCATGTGCCCTCAGACTATGTCCTGGGACCCATAAGTGTAGCAACAGACACTCACAGATCTCTGCATTGGGGCTGTTGCCACGGGTGCCGCCACGGGTGCAGGATGTAGAGACCACTTCCCTCTCCCTAGCACGAATTTCTTGTGCATGCAATGAGGGAGATATGTACACGGAAACATATCTGCTAAAAGACAAATACCATGGCCTGATCCTGCTGTGTGGGTGGGTGGAATTGGCTGGCTGTAGACTGTCTCTAATCCAGATCTCTTAACTTGGTGTTCCCTTTTCTTCCCTTTTCCATTGCCTCCTCAGTGTTTTCACCACCCAGTAGTCAGGATTCTGGCTTGGTTTCCCTTTCCAGCAGCTCTCCCATCAGCAATGAAAGCACCAAAGCTGTTTTGGAGTGCGAGTCAACCTCCGATTCTGGCACCTTTGCTGTTAATTCTGTCATGGAAGACGGCGAATAAGCAATGCTAAGAGGGTCCTGGCTGCTGCCTTGGAGAGAGAAGTGCCTTCCTGTTCAGTTGCCTTTGTTTTTATGATGACTGATGCTGAAGTCACTGTTGAGAAAATGTTGAGTTTCTCCCTGTATACTGTCGTTCAGCACACTGTGACTTGTAACCTTAGTTTAGGGACCAGAACTGTACAGATTTGCTGGAAGCATGTCCATGCTTCCCATTAATGGACACAGAATGAAAATTACTGGATGTACTGGGTGTTTTTACCCTAGTTAAAAACCAAACCAAACCTGATCTTTTACAAATAAAATGTATCACTACATCAATGTGTCCGTTACAAATAAAATATAATCAAAGTTAGATGAACTGCTAAGATACTAAAATTTGCATATAATGTTAACTGCAGTGCAAAGGGGTTTAGTTAATTCCTTAACAGAGTTCAAAAGTGGGACAATTTTTTTAAAAAAAGAAAACATTTGGTTTAATGAAGAGTTTAGAAATTGGGTAGAAAAAGGTTCATAAATTCTCTGCTGCAAGTAAAATGTTTCATATATGGATTTTTTTTCCCAAGAGGCTAAAACAAAACAAAGAATGTAAGATTCTAAGTTTTTACAGTTTCCTAAACAGCTCCTACTTTTTTCTCTTAGCTAGCAAATGTAGCAAGATGTCTAAGAATTATATTTTTAAAAAATCTAATGTTATTGTCATGGTTGTTTGTTTCTATGGAAGATGCTTGAATTTGGCCAGGCAGATTTTCTTCTACCAGCATACAATTAACATCATTTTTGTATTTTACGAGTTAACCAATTTGCATAAGGCTCCAATCCTGGTTGCAGGTAAATAATGTCTTTTAAAAGTTATTATGGATTTTCTGCATTTTGTTAAAAATTGCTTAGCATGTACTTTCCTTGGGTTACAGAAGCCAACTCGAAATGAAACTCGTCTAAAAAAAATTCATTGTTCTCTGTAGTTGCAGCAGTACCTGAAATAAAAATGTTATTGATGACCAAATTTTCTTGTGTGTATAGTTGGTGAGCTGTATTAAACAGGAAAAAAGAAATTACTTGTATTTTCTTCACTCTGTGCTTTGAAAACATCTATTTGATTTCACCCTCATCTGTTGTAATCAATAACCTGACCATCTTGTTTTTTATTAAATGCACTTACTCTTAATTTCATCCACCAGTGGTTTTAGAGAGAATAATGTGGAGTTACCTATATGGGTTTGACATTATAAATCACTTCTCGGGGCTGAATCGTATAGCGGTATCGATTGATCCTGATATATCACAGAAATTTACTGTCACTTCTGTTTTCAATTAAAGATACAATCAGTCAGATAATGACTTAATTGGATTTTACAGAAGATTGAGTTTTATTGCCCAGTGCTTTACGAGTTTAGTTAAGGAAGATCATTTTATCACACTTGTCAGCCAGCTACTGCAGTCGGATGCCCTTCTGCTGCCGCCGCTGCTGTTGCCATTGTGACAGAAGCACTGTTGGAGCAGAGGGCAGGTAAAGAATAATATTGGGATGAAGATGCTGTGCTGCGCAGTAAAAGAGGCAATTGCAGCCTGGAGATGGGATTCACTCCTCTCTCTCTTGTAATTTCTAAACTGTTGTTGAAATATAGTTCTCTAATTCATTGGGGCGGCAGGCAGGCACCCTGTCCCTGGTCTCCTGCTTCCCTCCCCCCCCCCCGAGAATACAAGTAGCAAGGCAAAGGATATTTTGAATGGTGGGTGATGTCTGCTCTGCCCTCATCAAAGCCACGGACGTTTTGCCACGCCAACATTAGGGTGCACTATATCAGGAAGGAGAACTTCCAGCACCCCTCCTCCCCCCAGGCGACATTAACCAGACTTGTATTCTTTGTCTTCTTTCTGGACTTTGCATATTTAGGTGAGGAGGCTCTGCGTATGATCTGCAATATGTTACAGAAGCCTCTCGGCTGCAGAAGTGACTCTAGGATTAATTTAGGGGAAATGGACATTTTGCTACTAGTAACCACATTTTGAATGTCCAAATCTGGGAGAAAAGCACAATCATCATCATCATCATCATCAACGGCAAGTAATTCTGCATAGTGCTTGAAGCCCTGTTCAGCCGCCATCTCTTTCCTGGGGATCACTGGAGGTTCTCATGAGTGCATGCTAATTATTACAGACCACCCCGAGAATATTGGTTGAGGAAATTGAAATGGAGCTTTTACAGGAAGCAAAACACTACCAGGTTTTTATATAAAAATTACAGACTGTACACATCATGAAACTCTGCAGATCCAATATATACGTTCCTTTTCAAATGAGGAAACTATTTTTTCCTTAATTCATTCCATTGATTAAAATAATGTTTTTTTGTTATCACAGCTCTCCCTCTTCTACCACAAGCCAGCTAAGTGAAAATCCTTGAATGAAGCCCCATCTAGTCCTACTGTGAGGACCAAGTTATTCATTCTGTGTCTCATTGCATATATGCAAAATATTTTATGTTCCTTCACTTTCAGCACAATCCTATGCATGTCTACTCAGAAGTAAGTGCCATTGAGTTGAAAAGGACTTACTCCAGTAAGTGTGTATAGGATTGCAAGCTTTATCGTTACTTGGGAACTAGGTAGTCCATTGTACAAATGAAAAGCTATGAGTAAGCAGATGTACAACGGTATCCGAGTGTGCGAGTGAATTTTTTTCTTAAATGTTATATACTGCTTTTCTGTGGGAAGTGTACAAAAACACACAGCAATATAAAACAAGCAGCAAGAAAGGCAACAAACAAGTTGAGCAGAGACAAACATGAATGGCCAAGATCCAACGCCACCTTTCGAGCCAGTGGATTATATTGCCACTTAAATCCAAATACAGTGTGTTTCATTTGCATCCTGTTACACTCATGCAAACACATTTTAGTTGATATAAACCAGGGGTGGCCAACCTTCCACCATTAGGGCTACTGTGTTCTTAAGAGTTGTGTAGAAGACAGAATCTTGGCAGCTGTAAGTGCTGATGGTGCTGCTAAAGCAGCTGCACCTGCTGAAATGCCCTCACCTATACTACCATTTAAAGGGCCAGGACACTTCATGTTGAAAGGTTGGCCACCACTGATATAAACAGTGCTTCAGGCATTGACACCTATGATGAGAAATGGCTTTCAGTTATTGTGCTAGTATTACTGTACATGAGACTACACTGTACACATTGTATTTCAACTTTACACTGTTGTGAATCAGGCTGGAAGTTGCTTAAGAAAAAGAACATTAATGAGTTGGCTCCTGGAGGAGGTTACGGTATTGGATATCTACTTCCCTTGTGTTTCACAACTTTACCTCCCAATCTAGCTCACACTTGAGAAGCTGCTGATTTAAAACAGGCACTGGAACATTGCAAAAAGGGTTCAGCTGGGGTAAAACCACCCCTTTTCACCCCTTCTGTTTTATTGTGTGTACCAGTATGTGGCAAATCTTTTAACTATGGATTAATTACACCACACCAAAAGCAGTTGTACTGGTGAAGTACAAAGTCATCATTGCATCTCTAAAGGGGGGTAAGTGCTGCTGTGATAGCACTTGCCAACAAGAAAGGGTACCAAGGTAAGATAAGAAGATAAGGGATCCTTCTCCCTTAACACTATTGTTGCATAATCATGCCATCCTTTGTAAAGCCCATTCTCAAGAAGCATTGGTTTTATTGAACCGATGTATGGGACTTGTGACAATAATCTGCGAGTAGAACTCAGTCTCAAGTCCATTTTTCATACCAGGGCACAGCCTTGGATATGTGATGTAGTACTGGAGCACTTTGGAACATGTGTAAAGTGTGAGTGGTCACAGTTTGCCCCAGACATCTAGAACGCGACCTGCTTCACGCATTGCAAAATTCCTGGGCAGAGACACTTCCTTCCATGCACTTATTTCATGTTAGAAATACATCGTCCTCCCCTTGTCATAAATGAGCCCATGTTGAAATTAATGTGTTGCATGTAGACTGTAACTTGTGATGGCCCCTTGCCTATATAGACAGGTTTTAATTCCACATAGGAATTTTTTAACCTACACTCGAACAACACCGGAACCAGGGGACATGCATTAAAGTTGAGTGGAGGGAGAGTTAGAACGGACAAAAGAAAATATTTCTTCACCCAGCGTGTAATTCATCTGTGGAACTCCTTGCCACAGGATGTGGTGATGGCACCTGGCCTTGATGTCTTTCAAAGGGGCTTGGATAGATTCATGGAGGAAAAGACCATCACAGGGTACAAGCCATAAGCAACCTTCTGGTTTTAGAAGTAGGTTTTCTCTGTGCCAGGTACAAGGGAGTGACAACAGGAAACAGGTTATCTTGTTGACTGTCCTCTCGGAAGGATCTGGTGGGGCCACTGTGAGATACAGTAAGCTGGACTAGATGGGCCTTTGGCCTGATCCAGCAGGGCTCTTCTTATGCTCTTCTTATGTTCACAGAGGCAGAGGTGTGATTTCAATATTGAGCTCAACAGCAGTGCCTCCGTTTTAGTAATTAATCATTACATGAAGACCTTTCAAGTGACAAGCACATTTTTAGCAGACGATTTCTGGTATCAAGGAATTAAAGACAGAGTCCTCTTGAGGAGGACCTCTGATCTGTTTCCTGGTATGTCAGAATTACTTAATCCTGAGGAACCTTTCAGAAACTACTGTTTTGAAAAGCAAACTGTCTACTACTACTACATCCTTTTCAGTTTCATTCTTGGGACAAGATCCCTTCCTTACAGGCCTGTTTCACTGATCTTAGGGAGGCTCTTCAGCATGTTAGAATCTGAGCACGTTGTGTCCTGGTATCCTCACCACCATGTGCACACTCACACAAATACACACTGGACTTGAGGGCTGTATTTCTATACACACTTACCTTGGGATAAGACCCACTGAACATAGTGGGGACTTACTTCTAATGTAACGTATAAGATTGTGCAGAAAGAGTGCTATTCTAAATGTAGTTTCTTATTGAGTTCAATTTACTCTGATAGTAATTCAATTTACTCTGATAGTAATTTTATTATAAGTAGCACCTTTGCAAAAATAAATAGGGTTGGCTGCAGTAATTGACTGCACTGTACATCCAAGCTGAGAATCACAGTCTGGTACTTGATCCTGAACTCATCTCCTTAGAAGTAAGTCTCATTCCTTTAAAATGGTACTTCTTTCTCAGCAGTGGCAATTAGGTTGTTTTAGGATCAAAACATTTAAAGAAATGAAAATTAGGTGGGGGGGTTTCGAAATGCCTATTTTCAAAATGCAATTTTCATTTTAATAGTAGTCGTACCATGTGTGATGGAAATGTGCACATGGAGGAAAATTTCTGCTAGCCAAATGTTGCCATGAACTCACTTGCATATAGAAGTTTTTTGCAGACTACTGGGGCAAATTTGTTTTTCCAGTCCTCTCTACATCATGAAAGGTGATTGCTCCATGTTTCAGCACAGGACTTAGCATTGAGCTGTTAGTTACCAATTTTTTATGCTCGGTCCTAGAACACATGAAGCAGCAGAGCATGTGCTGAGTGCCGAGTGACCCTGACCCCAGCCATCTGTGCTAAGGGGTAGGCAGTGACTGCTGTCATTTCTCCAATTAATGGCCCTCCTCCCTGTCCATAGGCTCTCCCTCCCTCCCTCCCATTACATTATAGGGCTTGTGTGCATAGGCACTAACATGTCAGCTCATTTACTGCGGCTCTAGACAGGGCGTGAATAACGCGGGACACACACACACACACACACACACACACACACACCTCTACCCTTTGCACGTTTCCGGTAGCGCTGCTGCTACCGGTACATGATGAGATCAGGTCTCTGATGTTTAGCTACCGTCCTGCGATGGGAGTGCAGCGCCTGCCGTTCTTTTGTCAGTTTCATCTTGCCTTCCAGACTGGTTTTGCCAATTTCACACCATGGTGCCAAGTGGAACATTACTCGGGGGGGGGGGGGGAGTTCTGTTGTGGAATATCGGCGGCGCGCCTCCCTTGTGTGCCCGTTTCATGTCTTAATAGGAGGCCTGCATGGTGCGAGGGCTCTCCAATTAGCTCCCTTGCGGGCTGTAAGGGTTTTTTTTTGAATAAGGGCAGCGGAGACGCGGCCTCGTTAGAAGGAGGCGGAGGGGAAAGGGGGAATCAAAGCCCAGCTAAATCCTGAGAGGTTGGAAAACTGACACTTCCCTTTTTCGCCTTCTGTCTCAGGTTCCAGGAAATGCCCCTTTTGTGCTATGCACAAAAGCTCCTGACCTTGTTCTGCTTCTCCGAAGTTAACGCCGGAGCCTGGATCTTCCAGCTAACACTGGGACTACTCGTCCGTCCTGAACTTGTCATTGATTTCTTAGCGCCAATACGTCTTGTAGTGACTGGGGAGGGGAAGAGGGGTGATGATTCTTCCTGCCCCCCCAGGGCTTCTAGAGTTCCATATCTTTTCTAACCCCGCCTCCAGGGCAAATATATAGCTTCATATGAGCGATCAAGCCCGAAACATCTCATCAGTCACCCGGCCTGTTTATAAAAGTATAACGAGATTCTCAGCTAGCAAAGTCTGTCTCTTTGGCAGGTTGTCTGCGAAGGCCGGAGGGGAGAAACGTGGAGGGCGTGGTCTGTCTGGTTTGCAACATACCGCGCACCCCGATCCTACACACACACACGTTTCGGCTTTGGGAGGAAGCTTCAGCGAAACGGATGATGGTGGGACTCGCTTTCGGGTCGTGCAAGGCAATTCGGCTCCTTGAAAGCCCATCTTGAAAGGGCACGATCCTGCCGCAGGTCTACTCTAGCGCTAAAGATTAGGGGTGTTAAGCCGCGCTGTTTTCAACAGGACTTCCTCCCTCCCTGGGCAGTGGCATGTGTGTTAGGAGTGAGCTCCATTGACAACAGTGGGACTTCCTTCTGAGTAAATATACCTAGGATTGCGCTGTTACAGTGCGACTCAATACCCGTGGTTTACTCAGAAGGAAGTTCTTCTGCTCTGCGTAAATTTCCAAGTTGGTGCGTATACGATTGCAGCCGTGCAGCCCAATCCCACGCAGGTATATTACTCAGAACAGAAGTAAAACTCTGTTCAGTGGCGTTTATTTTCCAGGTAAGTGTGCATATTTTTGCACCATCACTTTTAAGCGCATCATTTAACTGTTGTGTATTGTTTACTTTAAGAGTGGTAGAAACATAATAATAATTATAAATATTATTAGTTATAGGTTTGGGCTGGATGATTGTGCCTTCCCTTTCCCAAGCAACTACGTTTTGTACTGTAAGGTTGCATGCGCACTTACTTCAGAGTAAATCTTCCTGTTCGACCCATTTCTCAGTAAAGATCCACGGAACCAGTTTGCACAGATCCCTTCAATAGTATGCACACTTACCTGGGGGTAAAGTCTCATTGAATCCAGTGGGGCTTCTTTTCGAATACCGTAAATATCTTTAATAGGCGAATTCTCCTGCGGAATTCTTTCGATCCAACCCCAAAGATGTAACCTGGTTAAATAGCAATAAGCAGCAATACAAATAAATATTAATCAAGGAAAATCGTGCCTTGGTGGAAATGAACCCATCTTGCCTTGTATTTTACATCCTGGAAACGAGTTTTCATTCCCCTGGGCATCAGAGGGGGCGGAACAAGAAACGTGTCACCAAATATTTATGAATGGTTGGTGATCAGTGACCTTTGTTAATTCTATTCATTTTCTGAGGATTTTTCACGGCTGTTTACTATGCAGCTGGGGTTCATCTCATTGGTTTTCCCGATTATATAAACTGCACGCTCTCTCTCTCGCTCTCTCTGTGCTTGGGGGAGGGAGGCAGACGCTGGCCGGCCTTTACGGTTCAACGGGAGGCTCATTTCGAGCGCAGAGGGAGTCCGAACCCGTAAGGCCCTCCCGGGCAAAGGCGATTCGAATTTGGGCCCCGAAATAATTCGAAGGACACCATCGAACGCCAGTCAGAGCGGCCAATCAATGGACAGGCGCCTGGAGGCCACAACGAGCTAATCGTCTGCTAGCGTTTGGAAGCGAACTTACTAATTCGTATCTCTTTCAAACTTTGCAGGCAGACTCAGCTGGAAAGAACATCTCGGAGGTTTCTTCACATTCAGTATTTTCCAATTATGACCCAACCCTCTATAAACGGAACAACTCAAATTAATCATGTTAAAAACCAGATCCTTCCGCGGGGTCTTAAGCCAATTAAAAGCAAAACCAGAACTGTAATCGGTCTTCTGCTTCTATTGCCAATAACGATTTAAACGACGATCCTGCCTCCCCTATTTGGAAGTAATTTTCATTTAAATTAATAAGACTTACTCCCAGTTCCAGGAGCGAGGTACGGGTAACCGCTGCAAAAAACGGAGCGAACGAGTTCCTCAGATACACACTTTGAGACCTCCAGTTCCAAAAGTATTTGCTTGAAAGTCAAATCCGCGGATCTCATTGGCACTTGCAGGCTCTTCTAATTTTGTAGCTTGAGGTGTAAAGAACACACAAGAGTCCTTAAGGCAGATTCGTTACTAGCGGGATCTGGTCAATGCCGATCCTAGGCACATTAAAGCAGAATGAAGTCAATGGATCGGGACTTGTTCCTAAGTAAGTATGCACCTGACCGAACACGTCCATGCGCATCACCTACAAACGGCATAGTAATCTGGGAGTAAGACCTGTGGAGCTCGGTGGGATTTACTTCTGGGTCAAATGCTTAGGATTTCCCTGCACATTCATTTGCCATCTTGTCTAGCCATAATCACTGAAGAAGTTCTCCTTCAGGATTTCAACCTGCCCAATCACGGGCGACTAAAAGGCTGGATTTCTTGCGCACTCTGCAAGGCAAGGGATTTTAATTATACACTCTTCCCTGGGAGTAAGTCCAATTGAACACAATGGGTCCCGCCCTTGTGGCATCTGGCATAGACACAGACAGCCTAACCCCAGGCAGGTGGTCGTGATCGGGTCAATGTCTGCGTGGGGCCGCCTGGGAACCCCACGGAAGCCGCCTTTAGCGCCATGCCAGAAAAAATCCCGAAGTAAATATTGTACATATTTGCAGTCAAAGCAACTTACAGACGACTTACACCCCGATCCAAACATCCCGAGGCCCGCTTATTACTCGGAAGTACGGTGCGACTTCCACCGACGATCACGACGATTGCGGTGAAAGCTCGCTCGCTTAAAGTCACCTTGATTCGGGTGGGACTTAAAGCGAGTCGCATCGCGCTTTTGGATTGCGGGTCAAATCATTTAGGTGCGGACGGAGGAGTTCATCGCAGAGCTCAAGCCTGGGAGCGAGCCGGGCGAATGGTGGGGAGGAGGACAGAGCCGTGGCGCCAGCTGCTCTTCACGTGAACGGCTTCTACCTCCGTCCTTTTCCCTTTGCAAGGTGTGTGTCACACTGTGTGTTTGTGATCAATTCGGGGGCAGATTTCCTGAAAGGCGCCCCGAATCCTGATTCCTTTTTTTTTTTTTTTTTGAAAATCAAAATAAATACCAAGAATAAAGGTGAGAACGGGGAGGTGGGCGGGAAGCGCGCTTCGGTTCGGGTTCAAGAGCTCCATGTGGCATACGGACCCGAAGAGCGAACGTGGTCCTCGTCCGGCCTGCCTTTTCATCACTCGCCGTTGCGCCTGCCTTTCGCGGCAGGCTCTTTTTCCCATGATCCCCTTTGGGCGGAGGACCCCTCGGCTTGGCTCTCCCCTCGACGTGATTGGGACCATATGCTTTGCCCATTCATCCGCCTTTCAAGCTATTCTTCGGGCGCTAACTGCGGCCATGTCGGAGTCACCTTGAAATCTCCTCCTCTCTGATTATCTCTCCCTCTCTTTTTTTCCAATTAAAAGCTTAACAGCCCTGGAAACGGAGTTCATGTGGCGAAGTTTACCATAGGCCCTTCTTCTGAAAAGCTTTCTGCTGGGATCCCATCATGTGCTTGACTAAACCTTTTCTGCCCCGAGCACTGGGACCGGCTCTTGTCAGGTGTTGGGTTACAATAGGCTCTCAAGCAGGGGACAAGAGACGAACATAAATACCAACCTGGCCTATAGGGAGATGTTGTCAAATACGCGGGCCTGGAAAACGATTCCCATCCAAAGGGGAGAACAAGGCGGCACCGGCGCACTATAGCCCACGGCCAGGGGGTGCAGGCCCGACTCCAGTGAAAGGAGCCCCCCACCCACCCCCCGCCCGCTCACTTCTGAAGAATGCCTTTGAAAGCCCGTCGGCAGAGAGGTGGCGAGCGAGTGAGCGCGCTAGGTGAGAAAGCGGCCGCGCAGCGCTCCCGGGGCCCGGGCCCCTCTGCTCCCTTTCGCCACGGGATCCTGTGAAGGAAGGACGTTCGCAAGGGACAACTTGCGCCTCCTTGGGAGGAAGAAGATCGGCGGCTGATTTCCCCAGGAACCGCCATCCACAGGAGCGAGATTCCGATCCGGCCGCTGGGTTTCCTTCCAGTGAAACACACAGACAGACACGCTCGTTCTCGCCACTGACAGGGGCCTCCCTCGAGTGTTACACACGCGAGAAATAATTCTTCGTCTTCCCAGCGAAGATTCCCTTCCGTTCTCTCCTTTTTATTGTTTTGAGGGCCGCTGGATAGTTCAGGCTGCTTTGCTTCAGTGTGGTTAACACTGAAGCAGTTTTTCACAGTTCAGTTTTTAATTTACCCACTGTGATTTGCGGGGGGACGGCTCCTGGATCATTCGTGTTATCTTACCAACGTACGATTTCCACTGCCTTTTCCCGAGTTGCGCACTCCGCCACGCGGCTCCCCTTCGGATTCTTGTTCACAGAATTACAAATTAGGGACTCGACTCTTTCCTTGGCGCCTTGCGCTTCGGTTTCTCTTCCTCATCTGTCGTTCCCCTTCTCCCCAGCCCGCTCAATGGCCTCCACACGATGCCTCCTGCTCAGGCCAAATCCTTTCTATTCCTAGCCTGTGCAAAATACACCCCGCTTGGGCCTCGGTCTGTCCTAATTGTTGCATTTCGAAAGACAGCAGCGTTCAGTGAAAAGTTTGTGACGTGTACAGCAGACGAAGCAACAATGCGCTCTCTCTTCTAAGGAAAGAAGGGCAAAGCGGCATCTTCAATGCTGGTAGTCGGAAATTAATGCCGGAGTGAAACCAAATGGACACGAAGGAGGCGGCGGGGAGGGGGGTTTGGTTTGCAGACAACAAACAAACAGCACACAAGAAAAGAAAGAAACGTTTAGTCTTGAGTCTGGCAAGAAAACAGATTGCTTTCTTCACCTGAATTAATCCAGCGTTCAACTAATACTGCCGTTTTTAAGAATTGGAAGCTCTGCCCATATCGGGTATAATTATATATTAGAAATCCCCGCTGAAAGATTTTTTTTTAACTTGCAGCCAAGTGAAACACGGGGTTATACACAGTACGTGTACGTGATTATGGTATTCCTATCTTGCATAATTTCATGGTCACTCATATTCTTTCCTCCCTTCAGCACAGTTCGAAAAACTGATTCGCAATTTTTTAGTTTGTATTTTTTTTAATGGGACTTCATTCGATTTGGGACAGAAAGAAACATCGGTGCAGCAGCACTTTCTGAAGGACAAATGAGTGGAACCTTTCAAACTTAGAAACGTGCTTTGGTTTTCCGTCCTGTAGCATTTCAAAAGCTTGAAATCGCTCTGCAAGTCCCTTCGAAGTCAGCAGGACTATTGCAGGGCGATTTGAGGACGCAGGTGCCGCCACCCTCCTCCCAGTGTGTGTTAAACACAAGGATGGGGGAAGGAACCCAACGTTTCTCTCTCCCTCTTCAGAGATGCATTAATTCATACAATGCTCACTTTGTTTATCACATTCCTGTTTTAACCTCATCGGACACGTCGGCAAAAGATCGTGCGAATTTGAAACAGCATCCTCTGCGATTTTTTTTCTGCTCGACAAAGATACCACCGACACCGAGTGATCAGGCCTTCTCCGTGGCATCTGCTCGCATAAGGAAGTCTCTGAAGGGGTTAAGCCAAGCAGCGCTCTCTCTCTCTCTCTCTCTCTCTCTCTCTCTCTCTCTCTCTCTCTCTCGGCTTAATGCCGCTTCTGTCTGCGCTGCCCTAGCAGCCTAGACCAATCGCTGATCGGCAAAGTTTTCGACGTGTGGGAAATTCAGCCAACAGTTTTCCGGCACTTGAACCCCCTGTCCAGGCTTTTAGGGGAAGAGGGGAACTGCTTCTTTTCAAGCGCCAAGTCTTTGAGCAGACACAGGTGCAGCCTACCGCCAGTGCACGCTTGCCTGGGAGCCAGTCCCATTGAACTCAACTCAGTACAACTTAATTCTCAAGAAAAGTACATGGGGGGGGGGGGGATCGGGATCGTCGGACTGCAAACTCCGTCCTTGGCAAGCAACGAGGCAGGCTTTGCGGCTGGGTTGAGATTGGGCAGAGAGAGGCTGCGCGCTTTCGCCTGCCTGGAAAGTGTTCCGAGGGTGAAGCGCTTGGTGCTCCATCCAATGACTGAACAGGAGGGGGGACACCCCCCCAAAGCCATGTTAGAGCTTATGCAACTGGTTGGTCCAATAAAAAAAGATTCTGCTTCTTCTATTCTATACGGAAGCCGCGGAGGAAAACCTACATCCTGGACAGCTTTCTATTTATTCACACACAGACTGACACACCTTTCCCACCCTGAAATGAGCTACTCCCATTCACAGCCTGTCCCGAGAGCTTTCAAGGAAGTATGTCTGGCTGCTGCTCCCTAGTGAAAGCGACAAGGATCATGGGCGAGTCCATCTGCCTGGCCGGGGGGGGGAAGCACATGGACGCGAAAGGCGCTCTTGCAAGGCGCTCTTGCTGGCGGGTTGTCTCCCGAGGGAAGCCACCAGGCGAGAAAGGGCGGGCGGAGGTGCTGGCGGGGGAGGCTGAAGGGCGGATTCTCCTCCTCCCGCTCCAGAGAAGGGGCGGAGCGTCGCCGGGAGAGAGGCGGGGACCGCGGGGGGGGGGGGAAGGCAAGCGAGGCAGCAGCCGGCCGAGTTGCACTTGCGCTCGGGCGGGGAGGCACGCGGAGCCTTCGGCGGCGGCTGGGCGTGCAAGGGCAGCCGGGCCGGGGCGCCTCTCGGGGCATGCAGCTGGCGTGCGGCTGCTGGCCCTAGCGGCTGCTCCGTGCGGCGCCGGCGCGCCATGAACGGCTACGGCTCGCCGTACTTGTACATGGGCGGCCCGGTGGCGCAGCCGGCCCGGGCGCCCCTGCAGCGGACGCCCAAGTGCGCGCGCTGCCGCAACCACGGCGTACTGTCCTGGCTGAAGGGCCACAAGCGCTACTGCCGCTTCAAGGACTGCACCTGCGAGAAGTGCATCCTGATCATCGAGCGGCAGCGCGTCATGGCCGCCCAGGTGGCGCTGCGCCGCCAGCAGGCCAACGAGAGCCTCGAGAGCCTCATCCCCGACTCCCTGCGCGCCCTGCCCGCCGGGGCGCCAGCCGCCGCCGCCACGCCGCCGGGGCACCCCGGAGCAGGAGCCGCCGCAACCTCTGCCGCCCCCACCGAGGGACCCGGTGGCGCTCCGCATCGGCCCCCCATGGAGCTAGCTGCAGCCGCCGCTCTGCGCTGGGCGTCCGAGCAGCCCACCGCCGTCCTGTCGTCGCAGTTGCCCAAAGCAGGTAGGTGGTCCGGGGCGAGCAGGCGGGCGGGCATCGCGGGCTTGGACGGCAGTACAGCCTCCTGCAAGTGCTCCGTGGGGGAAGGGAGCTCCGGCTTCTCGGGTGCGTCCGCGTCGTCGTGGTGGTGTGTGTGTGTGTGTGTACGACAAGACCCGTCAGTCCTGCCGTTCGGAAAGCCATGATCAAGGCGACAGTGCCAATGAGCATCTGCAGAGTGGCAGCAGCTCCCGCGCTTGTGGACTGGGGGAGTCGCTTTCAGGTTGGAGGTTCCGTTTTGAACCTTGATGCCTCTTGGTGTGAGAAGTTCTGCCTGCGCTCCGGAGCGTACTTACTTGGAAGTGAGTCCGGTGGGAACTGGGTGGGTGGGAAGGGAAGTAGTGATATTACTTGCGAATAACCTTCCGACGCAAAACTTTAGTGTAGGAGACGCTCTGTAGGGACAGAGCCCGCTCGCACTCAAAGCAACAACGAGCGGGTTCAGCCGAGCCTCACATAGCCTCGGATCGGGTTGACGTGCTCCGGTTTGTCCCGAGCGATGGGACATCAGGTGAGCGGCGACTCTGGAGTCTCTCTTGGCAGTGGGAAGAAAAGAGGTGGTGGAGCCCACTGGGAAGGGCGCGAGACAAGCGGCTGCCCCGGAGAGCCCGATTCACCGGGACTGGAGAACCGTTTACCTTTTCTCCTCCCCTTGAAATATTATAAAGAAAGTTGGAGAGCCAAAATCTCGGGGGCAAACCCCAGGCTTCGGGGTCTTTGAGGAATAAGAGCTCGATAGTCCGAGGCCGGGAGGGGAGCAGAAATGTCCGACGCCCGAAAGCCGCGGCTTTGGCCAGAGAGTTCCTGGCCCCTCCAAGACCCGCAGGAGGCCGGGTAGGTGGGAGGACTCGTTGCCTTGTCCTCTTTGCGGGGTTGGACTGCAGTAGGGGAAAGCCCCTAGCTTCCCTTTGAAATGGGCGAGGCGAGGGGGTCTTGCTCCGGCCGTGGGTGGGCTTCCTTGTTGCGTCTGGAAGGCCAGACCAGTCGCCCCTGTTCCTCCTCCTTCCTTCGGCTTCTTCTGCCTTGATAGCCTCCCGGTTTGCATCGGTCGGGCCCGGCTCCGTTCCCCGAGGGCAAAGGCTTCCTTCCGAAGAGGCGGGCGAGCCTGATGCGAACCGGCCCGCTGAGGTTCGCGGGCCTTTTCGGCTTCTTTCTTCTCCTGCGCGGATTCCAGCATGTCTCCATCTCCGCAAAGGCAGGTCCGAGTGACTCCCGCCCAGCGAAGGCAGGCTTTGAAGGTCGCGTCGACACAGATCGGCTCACCTGAACCTCTCCGCTTGCCGGCCTTTAGCCGAGGGGAAAAATGGGGCAGCAGCGTTCAGACCTGCTCTCGCATTTGTCCTGCACACGGATCCATTATTCGCCTCGTCGGAGCTCCAGACGGAATCTTCCTTGGGCGACGTTTCGTCTTCGGTTTCAGAATCCTTCCTCCCCCCCCCCCCCCATTCAGTAAGTTGCTCCAGCCACGTCACCTTTTCTTGTTTTCTAGAAATCTGGAGCCTCAAAAACCAGTATTAACAAATGCTGGGGGGGGGGGGGGATCGCCGCCACAATCCTACCCACACTTTCCAGGTAGGGTGAAGTATAAGGGAGTTAAGCCTGCAATCCTACGCTCACTTACCTTGGAGTAAGAGCTCACTGAAATCAGTGGGACTTACCTCAGAGTAAACAAGTAGAGGCTCTGCCTGATCCTGTCACTTTTGAATTTGGTTATGTCCTGCGATCAGTCTCCAAAGGTGCTGGGAGACAGGTAAGGATCAAGGGACTCAGTTCCTCCAGAAGGCCCGGAAGTGGACGTGGGTATCCCTGGCCGAGGCTGCTGGTCTTCTGTAGGGAAGCCGAGCAGAGCAGCTGGTTTGTGTGTGCGCTGTTGCCTAAAACGGTGCCATTTCTTCCCCAGTTTCAGGAAGCCGTTAAGACCTCCCTGTGGTTACTTCTCTTTTCTTCCCAATATCTGTCATAGGTTATCTTGAGGCTGGGGGGAGGGGAGGTGCAGTTTACATTATTGCAAGCTAAAGAAATTGGCAAAAAGGTAAAATTGGCAAAAGAATTGAGAGGGATTTGGCAAAAATGTCAAAGACCGTATCCGGAGGAGATCGTTTCAAAGAGCTGGGACTTCAGAGGAGATTGGGAAGTGAAAAACGGAGGCAAGGAGCAGCTGCCCAAAGCACAACACACAATTTGTGTGTGTGTGTGTGTGTGTGTGTGTGTGTGTGTGTGTATGTGTGTAGATAGATAGATAGATAGAAGTTTTGTTTTGTTTTCTTGTGCTGATTGAGATCATATCCTACAGAGAAAGAAGAAGTGCAAGATCAGGTAAGTGAGGTCAGTCCTGAGTGAGGCAGCCGGGCCTATGGGCAGATCATGTTCGCACATGGCTCAGATTGAAGTCCCAGATGCCGTGCACAGGAGTCTTTTTGGTTCATCCAGTTGTGCCTTGTGCGGTGCCGGTTATACTTGGGGCAATAATGTCAGTATTCACTGATGCGTATGTTGTATGTTTAATTTAGCTGCCAACACATCAAAGGCCAGGTAGGCCTCCCACTGATGTCTGCGTAAGAAATGGGAAAAAAACCACCACAATTCTTAACCTCTAGGATAGAAAATAGTAGCAAACCTTCCTTAGAGATCCTGGAACCTGTTGTTGCTCTCAGCCTCCAGGGTAGAAACTCTGCAATCATTGAATGCGGATTAGTTGCGCCCCTAACACCTTTTGAATTTCTCTGCCCTATTCAAAATCAGTCCGCCCACAGTTCCTGTTTATGAGCATAAAGACTACTGTTTTGATAGTGATGGAGATTAAGGTGTTACCAGGGTGATAGGTGACCTTTAAAGGTTGACAGGTCTCAAGGGGGAATGTAAGTAGGTGTTCTTGCTCAGAACTAAGTCCACTAAAGCTGCAATCCTATACACACACTTTCCTGGGAGTCAACCTCATTGAACACAATGGGACTTACTTCTGAGTGTAGTCGTGCATAGGATTGTAATGTCTGTTCAATAGGACTTATACTTCGAGGCAAGTGGGTGTAGAATTGCAACCCGATTTTATGCAGCGTTGCGGGTGCACCTAGTTGCTTAGGGAACGGGGCTGTGTCAGTGGCAGCGGGTTCCGTTGCCGTTAATGGAACGCCATGGGCCTCCCTTTCAAGTAAATGTGTTTAGGAGCCTGGTGTGTGTGATTGAATTGAACCAAAGAATGTTCCTAGTTTACGGATGGCAGCCGGAGTCGGCTTTAAAAATGAGATGTTTCTATTGCACAAATTTGGTGGAACTTTGGAAACCAAGGCAAGAATTAGGTCCACAAATCCTTCAACTATAGAAAGCGGAAGACTAGAACAGCAGCCGTCAAACAGTAAAACCATGAGATGTTGCTCTACAGCCAAGCGGTACTATACAGTCTTGTTCAAGGTGGTGGTGGTGGTTGGTGGGGGATCTGCGGCTGACTCGCTGGCAGCGGAAATGGAGTTGGAATAAAACCCAAGACGATAGTTAGCCAATAAGAGCAGGACAGAAAATTCAACAGTGCCTTGGATGGGGATGTTATGGAGTTTATTTGCAACCCCAACTGCAGGAGCATCCTGGGGCCCGGGAGTTCTAAGTGCGCATCTCAGTTCAGTTCAAACTTGCCCTCCCCTGCCAGTTTGATCAGGACGGTTAAACGCTTTCTTTTTCCCCTCAAATTGAATTTCACTGTTCGTTCAGCTTAACGAGGCCTCTCTGTACACTGGCATACAGGAAGCGTTTAGATCTCCGCGGGATCGTGTCCAGCCCACAAATAACTATAATAACCGGTTCCAGAGTGTCCCGCTAAGATCTAGGAGAGCTAAGCAGAGCGCGCGCAACGTTTGCCGCTGAATTGGAAAAAGGGGCGTGAAAAGGGGGGGGTTAGAGTCGATAATATTTATTGGGAACTTCTTAGTGATGTAGCTTCCGTTGCTGCTATAACTTCTCGTTGACTATGAATGGGTGGATGTAAGGGTAGGGCAGCCTAAAATAAAATAGGTGACTTGTTTGGTTTTTGCAATTTTTAATCTTCTCTTTCCGCTTCCCTTATTCCAGCCAGCAACACCATCAGCGCGGTAAATCTGTATTACGCCTCTAATTGTTTTGAGGAAATAAGATGAGGGGAACGAGAGTTAAAAGTGGTATCAACAATTCTGTCTTGTTGGGGAGAAATACGCTTATTTGGGAGAAAATCGATTAGACTCGAAGGGATTTACTTCCAAGAGCATAGGATCGGGCTGCACAATTGGATCGGGTCACTCCCCACCAAGCTTTAAGGACAGAAATGGGTTTCTAGGTCACAGTCATCCCACTTCACAATCCAGTTAAAAAGCCGGTGGCTTAGTACATAACTTGAAAATAAGCCACCGGCTTTCGGGTGAGAGCGAATTGTAACTAGAGGGTCGTCTTGATTGGTCCCAGTAGCTTTGGGATTATTATTATTTTGCGAATAATTTGTTATACATCTAAACTGGTAGTGGTGGTGGTGGGGAGTTTATTTGCTAACTTCTACTCCAAGCAGTAGCAGAGAGAGAGAGAGAGAGAGAGAGAGAGAGAGAGAGGGAGGAAATCAGCCCGGGTGAGGCGTGTCTGGAGGCTGTTGCTGCCTCTCTGTGAACGAGAAAAGGGTTGGTCTGCCCCAAAACGCGCAGACAGGCTTTATTGTTCGTCCTGCAAAAGGTCGTTGTTGCGAGGTGACGCTTTTGCTCCCCCCCTCTCCGCCACCTTTCGGTAATGGGGGGGACAGGACGACGACCCTGATGCGCCTATCCCATCGCGCGTCCCATCGGAGGTGGGTGGCTCATCATTCTTGCCTTGAAATACGCCAAGTCCTGCTCAAAGAGAGGGAAGGGCGGCCTTCAGTCTGTAGCGCGATCAGTCTGTAGCGCTCATTGAAATGGAAGGTTAAAACAGTCAGACCGACCGTTCTCGCAGCAGGCCGGTCGTGTAAATAAATTTGTAGCACGTGCCAGTGTTGAGAGTGCGGGCCGGGAAGGTAGAAAACTTCGTCCTGGGCCTGAAGTAGAGCGTGAGTTTAAATAAAATACTTCTAGTATGGGGGGGGGGAGGGGAGCGGGGAGTCTCATCGGAAAGTGGTGCGCACACACACAGGTGAGCGTGCTGGAGAGGTTCGCGTAGTTTGGTAACGAAATGTGGCGTGGTGAGGTTTTTTTTTTTTTCTGGTGATGCTGAGCTTGATGGAAGCTACTGCCAAGAGAGCTGACCCAGACCGGCCAGCGATTGAGGTTGCAGTCCTTGATTCCCCGTCAATCCGGATTGCCCAAAGCAGGAACTGCGCTTCTTTGGAGATCCGCTGCAATGAAATCCCCGGACTCTGCTTCAGAGAAAGCGAGATGGATTGTCTTCTTGAGCGCGGGTAGGCACACGCTGCCTCCCTTTCTGCGGCTGTAATGCAGTTCCACTTCCGGCGCCCCTTGTTGAAGCCTTCATTCCCCCGTCCTCAACATTTGTTTACTAGAAAGTCAGCGCCTTTTGAGCTGCCCTGAATGCCCTTAAACGCACCTTTTCTCCAATTCCAATTTCCAAGTCCCTCTGTGGAAGTAGCACTGAAATGAATGGGAGTTTCTCTTGAATTAACTGGGTTGCTGGTGGGTTGTTGTTTCCCCAAGTAAAGTTGTTTGGGCTGTGTGTGTGTGTGTGTGTGTGTGTGTGTGGGGGGGGGAGTTGGGCAAGCAGAAATTTGTTTTCCTTGCCAGTGACATTCATGGCAGTTACCAGGGTGTACTTATTGGGAAACTTTTTCAGGGAGCTTTTTTCTTCCCCTGCCTGACTCTGATTTGGTCCAGTCAGTCACTCCATTCTCCCCTGTCTTGCTTGTTCTTGGCGGGTGAAGCAGGGGTCTTGACTTTTCTTGGAGTTTGGAGGCAACAAACCCAAAGGGCCACCAGCACAACTTGATTTGCACAAAAGGTCTGATGCGCTCATGGCAAAGGGCCTTGCACCTTGGTTGTGCATCTATCTATGCACTTTTGTTGTTGCTGAGTAAGGATGGGAGCTGGATTTACGAATATATGTTGAAAATCCACCGCAGATAAGGGCAAGGAAGGCTGCAATCATTACTTGAAAATAAATCCACTAAAATCAATGGACGTTGCTCCAAATCAGCCTGTGTTTTTTTAATGAATAAAAGCATTACTGAAGATTTGTTCACAGGAAGACTTTGGTGAAAGTTGCATGACTGGCTGGACCTTTAGGCGTTCCGCCCTCCACAGGTTCAAGACCAAGGGAAGAATCCAAGCAAACAACATCAGCCACTGAGCCTGTTCGGAAGGATTTGTTTTATCTTGGGAGTGAGAATGTTGTGAATCAACCCTGAACGTTCACTTATCACATTTTGTGTCAATAGTCAATATTAAGAGGATTGATTCACAATTTTTTTTAATTTTTTTTTTTAAAAAATTGTAACACTTTAAGCGCATGTAACTCTGGACAGCCTTACCTGCTAGGGACATCACTGTTGAGCAAGCAAACGGACTCTTCCATTGGTTCCCGTTTGGAATTCTTTTCTGCTCCCACCCAATAGACATGAAGTAAGTAGAAGAGGTTGGTGGGCTCCTCCTTCCCCTGTTTGCCACCAGGGAAGCATTTTGATTGCAGCCAGAATTGTCGTGGGTTGAAGTGTGCAACAGGATTCCCTAGTCGAGTGAATTATGTAAAAAAAACCCCCCCCCCCACTTCCAAGGTAAATGCCTGGTGTACTGAGAGCACAATTCTATGCAGATCTACTCAGAAGTAAGTCCCATTGTGTTCAATGGGGCTTACTTTCAGAAAAGTGCATATAGGATTGCAGCTGTAACTCTATCGAAATTTACTTGAGGGTATGGCGCAGTGGGTTAAACTGCTGAACCATGAGCTGTCGATCGAAAGGTCGGCAGTTCGAATCCACGATGGGGTGAGCTCTCGTTGCTTGGCCAGCTCCTGCCAACCTAGCAATTCCAAAGCATGTTAATGCGAGTAGATAAATAGGTACCGCTTGCGGCAAGGTAAACAGCGCTCCATGTTCCAGCTGCATGCTACGCGCTGCGGCAAGGAGAGTCATGCCGGCCACATGACCACGGAGGCGTCTTCGGACAACACTGGCTCTTCGGCTTTGAAATGGGGATGAGCACAACACCCTAGAGTCGGACATGACTGGACTTAATTGTCAGAGGTCACCTTTACCTTTTTTTAAGCCTATTGAACTCAGTGAGTCTTACTTCTGAGTAAACTTACATAAACATGGGGGACATAGGGAGCTCTTAAAGGAGTTTGGTGACTTTTTCCTTCCTTAGACAATAACTAAAACACCAAGGTTTGGTTAAGGAATAACGAAGGAACAATTGGGATCAAACCAATGGTGGCATAAAAAATGTTTATATGGGGGGGAGTGCATTGGGGGAGGCAAACATTGTCCCAAATGTTAGATTTCTGAAAAAAAGCAAGAGTATATTTCACATTAATGCTCCCATTCGAAACACAAATGGACACGAGTCCTTGGAGAAATGCTAGTATATAAAAGAAAAGCTCTCTGAGTATGTAAAAAGTGTTTTTCCCTCCAGCTACCACTGTGCCTTTGCTATTTGTCCTGGATGAGAGGTTTATTAGTGACATAACTGCCAGTGGCAGCAGAAGGATTTGTGCTTAGACTGTTCCCTCCAGAGGTAAAGGCTGCCAAACTGTGGAAACCTCTGTCTCTGTCTATCTAAAATTGGAGACTATAAATCTATATGCCCCCAAACCCAAGCAGAAGGCACCCATACGCTTTACTTTGGAAGGTCTTCTCTCCCACTACGTGTGACCAGCAGTTCTACTTTCCACAGCCTCCAAATGAGCATATGGACTCCAAATGAGTCCAGGACCCTGAGTTTGTAGACTTCCTGGGGGATGAGCCCCAGATTTTTTTTTTTTTTTTTGCAGTTACTAATAATGTTTGTGATCATTTTAATGGTAGAAGCAATTCATTAATTGCAGTAGATTACCCCTTCCATAGATGGATATGACACCACCCTCTTAAAAGGGAGATTTAAGAAGATTTCGTCCCATAGCTGTGGGTGGTGGTAGTGGAATTTAAACTTTGGGCTTAAGTGAGATAAGAGGAATGTAAAAGAACGTTGTGATTTGGGAGTGTTCTCTCTCTCTCTCTCTCTCTCTCTCTCTCTCTCTCTCTCTCTCTCTCTCTCTCTCTCTCTCTCTCTCTCTGTGTGTGTGTGTGTGTGTGTGTGTGTGTGTGTGTGTGTGTGTGTGTGTGGCTGACTCAGCTTTCAACAAAAGTTCACAAAGCAGTTTACATAGCAAAATGCATGAAAAGGTGGGTCTCTGACCCACAGGGCTCACAATCTAAAAAGAGACACCAACAACAGCCACTGCAAAATATGTCATGCTGGGGTGAATAGGGACCATTCTAGAGAATTGGTCTTGGAGTATGATGCTTCCTGAACTGTGCAACATACCAGCCACATCTGGCAAATTACTTGGATTTCAACCAATCATTTCCTGCAGAAATTACTGTACTTAAGAAATTATGAAGAAAACTGGAATGCTATGCAGCATCCTGATCATAAATACATTTATAAAGCAAGTTCTATTCTCTCTCTCTCTCTCTCTCTCTCTCTCTCTCTCTCTCTCTCTCTCTCTCTCTCTCTCTCTCTCGTGTGTGTGTGTGTTCCAATAAAAAAGATATAAAATCCATCCTTTGGAAATACATCTAATTTGATTTCCATTGCCAGTGGATAAATGCTTGGGTTGGTAAGCCAGATAGGATCGTGAGAATTTGCCTACTGAGTCAGACTGTTGGTCCATCTGGGTCAGTATTGTCATCACAGACTATCAGCTGCTCTTCAGGGTCTCCGAAGGGATTTTTTTCTACTTCCTACTTGGAGATGTCACTTGAGATTTAACGGAGGACCTTATGCATGCAAAGCATATGCTCTACCACTGAGCCACATCCCCTGATAAATTCTTTAGACCAGACATATTGAGAACAATGTCCCTTGAGAAGTATAATTAGTAGTAATTAGTGAGATGTCATGTAAACTGCTGCTTAAGTCAAAGCATTATGAACTGGTTTGCACTGTATGTATAACATTTTACTTCACGGAAAATTTATTTTAACTTACTCTGAGTAATCATTATACTCTACAGCAGGGGTTCTCAACCTTTGGAGGCCCGGGTACCCCCTATCACGGTCCAATTTTCTGAAGTACCCCCTGCTGATGAACTGCTAATTAATTGGATTAATCAATCAATTAATTAGGTGATTAATCATTAAATAAAAAGTACTAAAACAATTTTAAATGTGAAAAAATGCCTTATTTAAACTCTCTCTCTATTTGTGTGTGACACACACATACATATGTACAAAGTACAAAAATAAGCCCAAAACCAAAATCAGAGAAACAGAAGGGCTCCGAAAACAATTTAAACTTAAAATCCATGTTAATTAACACTTAATTACCTGCTGATGGGGCAGATAAGGGGAAGGGCTTGGCGTACCCCCAGCAAGAGGTCCACGTACCCTTAGGGGTACCCGTACCACAGGTTGAGAACCTCTGCTCTACAGATTAAAGAAACCCGTAGCAATTTTCCTTTCTTAATTGACTTAATTGGGACTAACCCCTGAATCAGATTGGCTACTAGAGGTGAACATTGTTAAACTTGATTTCAATGGGAGAAATCTTTAGCAGGTGTTTAATTCTCTTCCTGAAATAATAGAGACTTAAACATGTATAACTGTGACTGGATCACAGCCATAATTGCTTATCAGCGCAATCCTGTGTAACCTTGCACTGGTGTAACAGCAGATGCACCGGTGTAAGTGCACTTACACTGGCATAAGTGCACTTACACCAGTGCATCTACTGTTACACCGGTGCAAGGTTACACAGGATTGCGCTGTGTATTTGCTAGTTTTCTGCCAATTCCTTTGCCTGATGGGTAGTCCTGAAAACCACTTTAACAGCGCAATCCTGTGTAATGTTGCACCGGTGTAACAGTAGATGCACCAGTGTAAGTGCACTTATGCATCTGCTGTTACACCGGTGCATCTACTGTTACACCAGTGCAAAGTTACACAGGATTGCGCTGTCTCTCCTTGCTTCCATTCTCTCCAATATCTTTTGCTTCAACTACCCATAAGGTTTTGCTGATCTCCACTAGTACCAGAACCATCTGCTAGGATCACCATTTTAACCTGCTGAGTGTTTCTCACATTCCAGACCATAAAACTCTGCATTGGCCCCTGTATCAGTTGGGGGAAAGGTGCTGCTGAAGATCAGAGGCACAGAGATTTCTGCTGCATGAGGAGGAAAATGGCCTGAAAACCCTCCCTTGTGAAACAGAAACCAACTCTTCTTCTGACTGTAGGAAGTGTATAAATCTGATGGATAGAAGCACTATTGACTTGCGCACTTTTTCCCCCCACTGATATATGAAGTTCCTAGTTTAAAAGATTACAGTAATCACGGGAGGACAGTGTAAATCGAATCTGATAGCAATAACTTTTGGGGAAGGTCAGGCTCAAGTGAAATGTTACCAGGCAACAGGCATTTTGTTTGCAAAATACAATCAAAGAGCATTGATGAGAAATTCTTCCCTGCCAGCTAGTCAGCACTTTCTGCTTAACAGCTTGAGGGGAGGGGAGGAGTAAATCTCCATCAATCAAGGGTGCCGGAGGGAGCACTTCCTCAGCCTAGGCTGCTGCTTCTCAGAAAGAGAGCAGCTCTTGTTGACTGTTTTCAGCTCACCACGGAATCAGATATGAAGACTCAGGTCCATCAAGGCCCTGCATTAGCCTGGCCTTTAGCAAGGGTTGTTGATCACAGGATGCCAAGGTTATAAATGCCTGTGCGTGATACTGAAATAAGACACAATGATGTCAGAGTGTAAGAATGGGGTGTCTTGAACAGTGGATGACAACGACAAAGGCTACAAATGGTCTGTTTATCAGAAAAGCCACAGGTGGGGAAAATAGATGTTGGTTGTCATTGAGATAAATTCCGATTTTTTTTCAGCCAAAATCACTCCATCCCCTTGGTTGACTCATTAGTGAGCACTGTGGCAGAGAGTATGACAGGCACCTCAAATTTTCCATAAGGGCAGGGGATCAGTAAATAAACTCCACTGAAAATAATATGTTTGTTTAATTTCACACATCTCAGCCACAGAAAACCAATTCAAAATAAAAATTGCAAATGGAAACAGATGCATTTTCTCTTCAGATGATCATAACGTAAATTATTTAATTTGAGTAGCATGTTATTGCAGGAATCTAACCACACCAGGAATTTGTGTTAGAGGTGCTACATTGATTTAATTGTTACGGGCATCATAGCCATGTAAAAAACAGACTTGAATAAAAACAAATAAAATGGCTATGATGCCATTTTTTACATGGCTATGATGCCCGTAACAATTAAATCTTTGAAACTGATTGCTGGCCATGAAAGCTTTCGTGCTAAAATGCTACATTGATATTGGGAGAAACAGTTTGTGGAACTGGAGCTATGTTAAGAACCTTTTTCAGACATTTCCTAGAGAACAAACTTGGTCATAATATGTGTCATTTCATTTTTCACTTGCTCACATTTAAGAAATATAAAAACTGAGGTGGGTGGCTTTGATAATTAAAGGCATGTATGGAACCCAGGTGCAAATAGTACACACACATGCGCGCAGGCACACACGTGCACACACACAAACTTCAGTATGACTTCTCAACGAAGTCAGATTTGATCCAAAACTCTTGATGCCTTCCAGTTTTGATAAAGAAATAACATATTAGAATAGCTGTAACAGCCAGGATGGTGTAGTGGTTTGGGAGTTAGACCTGGAAGATCCAGGTCCAAATCCAGCCATGAAGCTTCCTGGGTGACCATGGGCCAGTCACTATCTCTCATCCTCACCTACCTCACAGTGTTGTTGTGAGGACAAAAGGAGGGGAGGTATACACCACCCTGAGCTCCTTGGGGGAAGGGTGGTATAAAAATGTGAAAAATAAATAAATAAGGAAAACACACTATAACGTGATGTACATAAAACAGACTGCTCTATAGCTCTGCTGTACAGATAGCAGTTACATATGAATGATTGCAAATATCTCCTACACTATAGCAAGGTCTTAATTAAATTTATAAGAATTTCCTCATTTTCTATCTTAAACTTGTACATTTCCGTTACAATATTTTTCTTGAATATCCAGCCTTAAGATGAGTTCTTTGTAACATGGAAGCTTGTATAATGCATTCTGAATTACTGGGTTTTCTAATAAAGATGATTCTTTTACCAACCATGTGAATTTTGTTCAAATGGATGAGCATGGGTATCTAGTTTTTAAATACAGTTAGCTGATACAAACGTTTATTTTGTTTGCACTTTAAATATAAAATAAATAGTGTGTGAGGATTGTAGATGGTTCTAATGACTCTCCCCAGCTCCTCCCAACTCAGTAGCATATAATAAAATTGGACCTGTGTAACCTCAAGAATACTGAACCATAAGCTGTCGATCGAAAGGTCGGCAGTTCGATTCCCGCGACGGGGTGAGCGCTCGTTGCTTGGCCAGCTCCTGCCAACCTAGCAGTTCCAAAGCATGTCAATGTGAGTAGATAAATAGGTACTGCTTGCGGGAAGGTAAACAGCGCTCCGTGTTCCAGCTGCATGCTACGCGCTGCGGCAAGGAGAGTCATGCCGGCCACATGACCACGGAGGCGTCTTCGGACAACACTGGCTCTTCGGCTTTGAAATGGGGATGAGCACCACACCCTAGAGTCGGACACGACTGGGCTTAATTGTCAGGGGTCACCTTTACCTTACATGGTTTTTAGCATTTATTAAAACCACACTGACACTGTTCTAAGCCTACTTTTCTTCCAATAAAGTTGTGTTGTTAAGTGTGTGAACAGAGTACCAGAATGTACAGTACAGTACATCAGTTTCTGTTTTAATGGCTGAGAGTAGTACAAAATGAATCCATCGGTGCTTCTTTGTTGCTGTAGCAGAGGTTAGTATTTTGGCAGGTATCTGGTGTTTCTTTGCTGTGACCACTAGCGTCGACGGGGGGAGGCGGGGGGGCGGGCCGCGGGGGCGTCGCGCGTATAGGGGTGACGCGCGATGCCCCTCACTTACGTTTTTTCGGCGGAGGTGGGCCCGCCCGCCCTCCCCTGGGTCCGTTTGGCTCTAAAATGAGCCAAAAACGGAGCGGGGAGGGCGCTCCGCTCCTGCGCGTGACGTCATGCGCGGGGGCGGAGCCTCCCCCTTAAGGGTGACGCGCGCCCCCGCTCAGGGGTGTCGCGCGTCGTCGCGACGCCCCTGGCTGTGACTCCTTGGTTTGGGGCATTTTTACCCAAGGGTGTACCCAACGCAACAGGCGTTAAATGTGTACACCTGTGAGCTGGGAGAAAATGTTACAGAAGTGCTGTTGGAAGCATAATCATCAAGATACAAGCCCTGCATTTTTGTCTAAATGAAGGGATGTCTGGGAGGGTGCCCAAGAGAAAATTCCCTTTCTCCAAGCTGACTTGGGTTGCCTGTCATGGAAATGTTTGCTTTGGTGAGCAATGATACAGGAAGATTCAATCCTATGGATATCTTGATCCAAACCAGTAATTCTTGGGTCTCAGTTTATTTAGATCTATTGAAGAAACTGAAATCTAATTGGCTGAAAGTCTTATGGCATCAGTGTAACCATATTAGTCTCACAGTGCAATTCTGTGTAACCTTGCACCGGTGTAACAGTAGATGCACCGGTGTAACAGCAGATGCATCAGTGTAACAGTAGATGCACCGGTGTAACAGTAGATGCATCAGTGTAAGTGCAATTATACTGGCATAAGTGCATTTACACCAGTGCATCTACTGTTACACCGGTGCAACATTACACAGGATTGCGCTGTTAGTGCTTATGAATAAAAGGACAGTTGTTTTTAAAAATGCATGCATTTGTCAGTGATTATTTGGAAATTATAGGATGGCAGGCTTCTTAAGGCTTCAGATAAGACAGCTGAGTATAGTACTTCCAAATTCTATGAAAGGGTGATGTGCAAACGGAGACTTTCATGACTACTAGGTTCACAGAGTAAAATATTTTCAGGTTTAAAAGCCATGTAGATAAAAGTTCCAAACAACTCCTTCAAATAAAGTTGTTCCAAACAACTCCTTCAATTTTTTTAATTTTTTTTAGTGATAAGCACAGAACTAAGAACCTAGTTTTTTTAAATGTTTCTAGACCTCATCATTACAAGGATATACTTGAACATGTGTAACATGGGTTAACGTGGAACAATTTCAGAACTGCAGTTGTGGTGGGGACATCATAGGAATTTCCAGTTATCAGGGGATGGGACATTGTTACCCTGCACAGCTTTCTGTCCCATCACATGAAGCGGAATAAATTAAATTTAACACATGCCAGTTCATTTGATTTCCATGAGCTCTACCACTCAGTACAGAATTTGCGCATTCATTCTGGTTATGGCTCAGAACATGCTTGTACAGGTGTGTGTCTGTGATTTTGTGTGATTTTTTATGTTTTTAGTTTCTTATTGTTAGCTGCCTTGAATGCCTCCCATTTGGGAGGTGAAAGTGTGGGATACAAATGTTTAAATAAATACATATGCCTGATCCCTAGCATCTCCAGTTAAAGGGAAGAGCTGCCAGTCAGACTAGAAAGTACAGTGATGCATTGAATAGTGCAGGGGATCTATTCCCTGAAAGTTGAGCACTGAATGAAACACTGCAGTTGGAGACATAGTCCGTCTAATACAGGGGTGGCCAACCTTCCACTATTAGGGCCTCTGTGTTCTTAAGAGTTGTGTGGAAGACAGAATCCTGGCTGCTGCAAGTGCTAAATGTTGGGAAATTGGGCAACTTCCATATGCTGGACACTGGAGGGGGTGTGTGTGTGTTGGTTGATCACCTAAGTACCTAGGTAGACCCTCTTGTCTTTGACCCCTCATTGTCTTAAGGAAGGGGCGTGGCCCCAAACCCAGTTTCCTTCTTCTTCACCTTTCTCTCACTCTCTTCTGCATCTGACCACTGACCAGGGAAGACGTGGCAAGCTGCCCTCCTGCAGCCCAGCGCCATCTTTCCAGCATGCCTCCATGCAGAGAGCCCTAGCTTTAGAAGGGTTCTGTCCTTTCAAATTTAGTGTATCCTCTGATGTGAATCAGACGTTGTAGATATGAATGAAAACTGTAAGTAAACTTCTTTTTGCAACTTCAATCAACTATGCCTAGTGTGTTTTCTCTAGCCAAGTAAAGCTAAGCAAGTCTGCCACGTGGGTGGAGAGTAAGACAGAGTAAAGGAGAGGGGAACGGAGTGACTAATACCTACCCCCCTAAGGGAATTCCAACACTAAACAGCTGGACCTGCTGAAATACCCTCACCTATACAATCATTAAAGGGCCAGGAGCATAAATGTTCAAAGGTTGGCCACCCCTGATCTAATAGGTAGGACATGGGTGCTGACTGGCCCAGAATGCACTGCTCCCATTGGTTAGAATGGTTGTTAATCACCCCGGGACAAAGAGCACTGCAACAAATCAGTGCTGTACTGGATTGGATGGCCCAGTGGTTTAACTCTGTCAAAATCTGGAACATTTTTTTTTCCTTTTGGTCTGTCATGTTAAGGGAAGTGTGTGTGTGTGTGTGTGTGTGTGTGTGCGTGCGTGTGTGTGTGTGTGTGTGTGTGTGTGTGTGTGTGTGTGTAACCAGCCATTCTTGTACTTGCTGGCATCTGAAGTTGGCACTGTGTATGGCAAGCATACTAAGTGTTCTTGTGCTCACCTCAAGAGTTAACCCTGTTGCCTTCTCTTTTACAGACATGACTGAAGAGCGATTGGGTGACGCCAGTGGAGCAGATAGTGCAGAGACCTACAGCGACAAAGACACAGACCAAAGGAGTTCCCCAGATGTGACAAAGGCCAAGAACAGTTTCACTCCCGAGAGCCCTGAAATTGTTTCCGTGGATGAAGGTGGTTATGCCATCCAGAAAACCAGCGGGAGCACCGACAGCAGCCGGCCCGAGAGCCCCAAGTACCAACCGGAGCAAAACCACCTCCTGATCGAAGGTCCGTCAGGGACAGTTTCTCTGCCTTTCGGCTTGAAAGCCAATCGGCCACCCCTTGAAGTGTTAAAAAAAATCTTCCCCAACCAAAAGCCGACTGTGCTTGAATTAATCCTGAAAGGTTGTGGAGGTGACCTGGTGAGTGCTGTCGAGGTCCTTCTGTCGAGCAGGTCCTCCATAGCTGGGGGAGACAGAACTTCTGCAGAATCGGAAGGTCTGGTTTTGCCATCAAATGGCCACCTCTTCGAACACACACTGAGTTCCTATCCCATTTCTTCCTCAAAGTGGTCCGTAGGATCTGCTTTTAGAGTCCCCGACACCCTGAGATTTTCTGCTGATACTGGTAATGTTGTGCCAAATCCATTGGCTGTCCCCTTACAGCATCCATTTCCACAGACACCCCGGTATCCACTGATGTTGAGGAATACTTTGGCAAGAAACCAGTCTAGTCCATTTTTACCTAATGACGTTACTTTGTGGAACACCATGACGCTGCAGCAGCAGTACCAGCTGAGGTCTCAATACGTCAGCCCTTTCTCCACCAATTCTACCAGTGTCTTTCGAAGTTCTCCTGTCCTTCCTCCACGCTCATCAGAAGACCCTAGGATCCCAATCACTGATGATGGATGTCCAATTGTGTCCAAACAACCTATTTATACAGAAGACGACTACGACGAAAGGTCTGACTCCTCAGACTCCAGAATATTAAACACGTCTTCCTAGATTAAGGACAATTTGCCATACGATATTTTGCAATGTGGTGGAACTGCTGGGCATCAAGAGGAATGAATGAATTATGGCCCTTGTAAACTGTGTATAAAACGTGACTCTGCTTGTTACTATCCTTTAGCAATAAAGACATAACTTATTTCATTTCTTGCACTTCACTGGAAAATGCCAAATAGCTACTACTTCATGGCTTTAGTGCTGAATGTTTATTACAGAAAAAGGAAAAAAAATCAATTTTAAGCATAGTTGTGATAAACGTAGGACTGTGGAAGATTTAAAATGGAACAAATGAGTCTTGCCTTTTAGACGATTGGGAATGTTAAGATATTGTACTTGAATGCAGCATTCAAAGAGAGGACTCCTCAGGATATTAGAAATTAATCAGCAAATTCTGCAGTGGCAAAAGGACTAAACAGGGACCTTACTGACTTTATGATGACCATAATCATTCTGGTGTTAAAACCAAGAGCCACAAAATACTGACTAAGAGGCAACTGTTCCCACGTTGTTCGAGCTGGGACACTTTTTGGAGACCCCTTAAAAGCTATCCTTTTCACATGGCTAGATGGAAACCTGTATAATGTCAATGTAAAGTCAATTGCAGCTGTGAATTGCATGAAAATGTCTTGTGAAAAAAAAAAGAACACATGATTAAACATTGTCAGGTTAATGTAGCATGCTAAGGACTCTAGGAAAATAAATAAATTCAGATGATGATCTTGATTTTTCACATGTCATTTCTATTTTGGAGAAAGACTTCCCCTGTTGATAGAAGACCAGATCCACAGCTAGTGTAGTCTGGTTTTAATGACAACCTGGAGCCAGTACAGCTGTCCTGAGCTGAAGTTCAGGCCCACTTTATTGAAACATAACTGTGTGAACATAACTGATGGGGGTCAAATGAGTATTTGAGAGATGTGGTGCAGGAGTACTGACGTTTAGCTGAGTGTGGTAGAGAATTCACAGTCTTGGGGATATGTGCACACTAGTGGAGTTGAGTGTTATTTTAAATGTCTCAATGATCTTTAGTTACCATAAGTGTTAATAGCTACTGTTTTAAAGGCATGCAGGGCTTTCAAGAACGGTGAGCTGGAAACTGGATTCCCATTTGTGCAATGTGGGGGGGGGGGGGGAAAGAGTGTTCCTGTGCATGGGAAGGGACTTCCATGAGGCTGATTGAGCCGGGCAATTCTCGCATTCTTAAGCATTTGTCTCTGGCAGCCAAATTCTGTCAAATCCTAGGAATAGATGGGGCTAGGAGATTGCAGGGCAATGTGCCTGTCTCTCCCATTGTGGTGTTGCACCAGTGGGAGAGGGTTGGTGAATCCAGTGATTTGGACCAGTGCAGAAATTGGGCGCTGGCAGGTCTTGGCTGGCGACTCTTGCATCTAATGAAGTAGGCTTTTGCCTGCAGGAGCTTGCCTGTGTACAATGCCTTAGGATCCTGATTTTGCTGCAGGAGCCTAACAAAGCTATCTTTTTGGACCTGTTCTTCTGACATTGTTGTAAGGACTATAGCAGCTGGCTCTTTTGGTTTCTGGACCCTAGATATGCCAAGCCTTGGCACTGCAAAATTGTGGACTAGGCCTATAAACTCTAAGCCTTCCTACAGTTACATGTGGGAAAGTCCCATTAATTTCAGTGATTTATTTTCTTCATCGGCAGGATTGCAACCTGAATGTTGATATCCTACAATGGGACATACGTAACTGAATTATAGTTTGGTTTTTTCAGTGTACATTTTGTCTTATAACATGTGGCTTACAGTAATAAAACATTTCAGAACACTATAGCCAACAATGATAAAGCCATCAACACAACCTGATGAAACAGCATGAAACAAATTACCATAATAAATTACCATAATAAAGCTGTCATTTATCTTGGGATGTACGCATCTCATTAAGTGCAATGCTATCCTCATAAAAAAAAGGTTTAATTTAATCCTGTCTCTGATTTAACAGCAAGGAGTGGGCATAGTGAAAGCACATGTTGTGTGAATGATAATCCACAGCACAATTGATCTGACCATATGTCCTAGTGCAGTGTTTCTCAAACTGTGGGTCGGGACCCACTTGGTGGGTCACAGCCTGATTTCTGGTGTAACCCACAGAGCCTCCAATGTAAACGTAGGTAATGGAAAGATCAGATAACTAATTGCCTCAAGCCCTGAGCCTATTCAAAAATCAGATAGCTGCCAATTGCCCTACGAAGAGCTGAGCTCCTGCAGTTTGCAAGATAGCTGCTAATTGCCCTGCAAACAGCTGAGCTTCAGCAGTTTGCAAGCTTGTATAAATACTTATAGGAGATAATGTTGGAGTGTCTTTTTTCTGGTGTTTTTTCCCCAAGTCTGTCAATGACAGGTAGTGGAGGCAGGTGAAGACTGGGTCCCTTCGGGGAGAAAGGCAGGGTAAAAATACTGTAAATAAATAAATCACATAACTAAGCCTCAAGCCTATTAGTTAGGGCTGCCTCATTACGAGAAATGGATCAAGGTTTTTTTGCAAATAAATAAAAAATAGTTGTAAATAAATAAATAAATAAATAAAATATTATTTCTTCCTAGATTACCTTTTTTTAAGTCTCGTAAAGCTAGGTGGGTCCCAACAGAGTGTTGTTTTAAAACGTGGGTCCCAGTGCTAAAACGTTTGGGAACCACTGTCCTAACGAGTGTTTGTATTTCACTTTCTCTGGAACCAGCGTGGAATTCTTTGCTAGTCCAGTTACAATTTCTGCAAAATATAGAGAAGTTAATTACAAAAAGCTTAATTAGCGTTGCTTCCAACATCTTTTTTGTAACACTGGACTTAGAAACATCCTTAGGATGCAATCCTACCTAACTTAATGCTTTGCTGGCATTGAGTGTCGCAAAAGTGCTGTAAAGCAGTTTCACGGCACCCTAGGAGGAAGCGGCACCAGTGTGGAGGCTTGCACCGCTCACTCCATCGCCGTCTCTGGACCCGACTGCCGGATGCAGGTAAGTGCAGTGCTGGGCGGCGGGAGGGCATGGGGAGGGCTGCCTGGGGTGGGCTGCTGGTGCATCTTATGCAGGATTGGGCTGCCTGACTCTTTACCACCCAGAGTCAAACTGTCCATCTCCCTTACGCCTGGGCATCTGGTGACTATGCAATAATGAACTGAAGATGGAACCAGACACACATGTTTCCTAGAGAAACAGTGGAGTTTATTCTCAGCTACCTGTGTATAGGAGTGTAGCCTATGTAAGGAACATCTGCACTGAACATAATTCTTGAACATTATTCGTTGTCCACCATTAGCTTTGTTAATGTTACACCTGCTTGTGTGTGTGTGTGTACAGTAGGAGTGAGTGTTGGATGGGGGATGTGGAAGATGTAGGTCCAAATCTCTGTTCAGTTATGAAATAGACCAAAAGCCCTATCCCCTGCCAGCCCAGACCATGCAGTGATGCTGATAAAGCACATGCTGCATGCTATGGGGGTGGGGTGGCGGCTATTTGACAGCACAGGAGAGATCAATAACAAACTTTTTTACCTACTTCCCCATAGATCATTCAGCCTCCAATGCGTCTGCATGAACCTATGTCAACTCCTTTGCTGGTTTATGTCCAAGGAGAATCCTTGGGAAGGGGGGAAAAGATCTTGGTGTCTGCCGCTGCCACTGAGACCCTCCCCTTCCTGCCCCCAAACCACCCCCAGCCTGCTCCTCACCTTGAACTGTCCAAGATCCTACCTGCTCTGGCGGTGCTTTGGTGGCCTGCCGCTACCGGTGGGGGTCTTCCCAGCTCCCACGCCATCAATAGTAAGCCACCTAGTGTTGGAGCAGCTCGTTCAATTGCAGGCTTGGCCTTACACTGACGAATCGTGAGCACAAGGCCCTGATAGGATTGGGTTGTAAGACTGCCATCCTATAAACCCTGACCTGGGAGTAAGTCCTACTGGGCTTCTTTCTGAGTCGACTTGCCTAAGATTGTACTGTAGGTCAATTTAACGACCGCATAGAATAGCTGGGAAATCATAATGTTGCTTTTGGAGGAAGGGCAGGATACAAATGTACTGAATTAGGTTGGTATGAGCAAGGATGATTCAGAATTGGGGTGCCAATTGTTATTGTGCCCCTAGCAATTGTTCTCGTGAACAGAGTGTTTGTGACTGGGACAGCTCCTCTGCTGGTAAAAGCTACCTGGCAAGTCAAAAATCTAGCAAGTGTGAAAGTTTCTAATACTATCTACATGCTGGGAAAGACTATACTTGTTCAACTCCCGCTTGCCCCACCACTGCTAAAAACACCATCGGCCTGCCAGGAAAAAAGTGGCAGTTCTTACTGGTAAAGCAGAGGAGACAAAGATGGGAGAGAGTACCCTGTGCTAGATCTTTCCTTTGGTCATGTTGTAATTTGAAGTTTGGCATAGCCCAGTTGTGAAAGAGAGGCAGGGACTTATGGCTTCGCCTTGCTACCTGCAACCTCCAGACAAATCCTTTGCATGGATCATAGAACATGACCCAAACCATGAAGAGCATGGCAGATGTGGAGCGTAGCCAGCACCTCCGTTTCCTGTCCTCCTTAACACCTGGTATGCATGCAAAAATGATACAGTACACTGAAATTTCCCTCCATCTCTTCTAATATCTTCAGTACCTCCATGTAACATAGACTGGAAGATGCCAATGTCTGTAGCAGCGCAAGGATGCCTGCAGAACACATGACCGCCACCCTCCCCATTGCACCAGTGAGGCTCTTGTCAGAAGTCTGAGCTGCCAGATGGCAGTTCTAAGCATGTTCCACTGAAGCATCGTATGATAGTAGCATGATGTAGGTACCAAATGACTTGTATGGAAACCGAAAAGCTGTTTCTGGGAATGCCTGATAAGAAAAAGAAATGGAGAGAGCAGCCATTCCAACTTCTGTAAGAGTTGCACCAAGTTAAGAGTAAACTTCCTTGCTTCATACTCCAGGCTTTTGTGTGCATCATTTTCTAAAGTTTGCAACAGCAGTTGTTATCATCTGAAATGGTTCCCAACATTCGTATGCTCACTCACTCCTCACAAGTAGAGATATTTGGTATTTTAGCAAAGCAGCCTGTCAGGCCAAACCATCTGTTGAAGGTTGAGTTTCCTGATAGTTATCTGTGTGATGAAAACAGAGGTCCAGGATGTGGCAGGGAGGGATTCATCAGTCACTAGGAAAACATAGTGGCTGGCAGCTGCCTGAAGAGCTGAGAGTACAGAGAGTGTCGTCGTGGCATTCTGTGGCTGTCTTGGCTCAGTGGCGGAAGAACGGTGGAGCGCGTGGAGCAGGAGCTCCAGGCGCTTGGGCGGGAGGGCGCGATTGGGGGAACTTACGGAAGCGCTGGATCGGCCCTCCCACCCTCCCTTGAGCTCGTACGGCTCCGAAATGGCATTGATTCCAGCGGGGGGCGTCGACGTGACGCGACGCAGGCCCTGCCCCCCCGCGCCAGGCGCCGTGCAGGCTTCCGACATCTCTGCTTGGCCTGGTCAATATGGGTCTCACAATCCTAACTGGGAAGACAATGTGAAATGAGAAAGGGGGTGGTGGTGTTGAGATATGACAATAGAGAGATGTGTCAAAGTGCCAGGCCAGTAAGAGGAGTCTGTGAAGCACCATCTACTACGTGCCAGGATTGCTAGGGTGAGCATCACATGCTCTTTGATGTATACAAGAGATGGGTGCTGCCAACCCTGAGGCTCTACCCTGCCTCTCTCAAGAGGCTTCCCACCTGGTCCTCAGATGCATCTCGTTGGCTTTCTCCCATGCAAACTATTGGGGTTATTTGAGTTTTTTGTTCCCTCTTACACCCAGGCAGACTGCTATACTTAGCTAAATAAACACACGAGGCAGAGGCTGAGTGAAGTTGCAAAAGAAGAAATACTTTACTCATGGTTCAGTTCATATATACAGCATCTGGTTAAGACCAGAGGTTACTCTAACTTAGGATGGAGCGCCCCAATAGCTGGCGCTCCCTGCATGCGGTATGCTGGAAGATGGCCGCTGGGCTCCAGCCCAGCATGGCACGTCTTCCCTCGTTGGCAGTCAGAAGAAGAAGAGAGCTAAGAAGGGTAGGAGAAGGAGGAAATAGAGTCAGGGAGCCATGCCTCTTCCTTGGAACACAGAGAGGTCAAGGTAAAAAGGTCTTTCAGGTGACCAGACGACACACTGCCTCGCAGTGTCCAGCAGACGAACGCTGCCCATCTCCAACACAAACTGCCCTCTGCACCAAGGGTCCTTGAACCTCTCCTTGCTCCAGTGTGAATAACACACACTGTAAAAGAGGCTCGTCAAGTCAGAGTCCTCCCCTTGTGCACCCTTGAGTTGCCTGCTCCCACTTGTCTCATGTCTGAGAACTACCCAAGGGGAGAGTGTTGGCAAAGCTTTTGTGGTTGTTCACACCTTTACTGTTGCGTTATAGAGGGTTGCTGAGATGCATAGGATGGGGAGCATCCTGTTGTAGTTCACACTTGGGCATGACAGTGTTGAGAGAGACAGCCACATCATGGCTCCCAGAGCTGTGAGTCAGTGGGCACAACCCTTGCTCAATTCAGAATAACCCCTTGTTGACACATTACTTGCAGCCCAGACTTGTCCAGTCTCTTTCTTTCAAGCACCTGCTACTCCAGACATGGGGGATGATTTTTTTTTTTTTGTATCTGGCCAAGCCTCCAAGCAAGTCCTCATGAGAGTTCTTCAGGGGCACCTCCAGAACATCTGTTGGATTCATGGTAAACAGGCTCAGTTCGCATTTGCCTCGACACATCTGAAAAATGAGTTTGATTCTCCCATTCCCTTATACTGTTTAGGTGATTCATCCTTTATGTGCTTTTGCTCGGCGGACGCGAGTGGAGAAATAAGATTGATGCTAAATTTATATGTTAATTTTAATATTGAAGCTATCCTGTGTTTGAAAAATATGATCAATTCCTCAATTTCATTTCTTATGGGGTGCTGGAGATTGTCATTACGGGGAAATAAAATTATTTCTCAATGCATGCTACCCCAAACCTCAATTCTAGTGGACACATAACTCCCTTGAACATCCTTCATTTCCCTTCTTTGGAATGAACTTGCTCAATGGGACATGTTAACATTCTCCCAGGACTCTTGGCCACTGACATATAAAGTGGCGGTCAGTTCTGTGAACTTGATCATTGCAAGTTACTTATTTGTTACTTTCTTCTTTGCAGAGCTGGGTTGCATTGCAGCTCAACTCAGCCCTGACGTCTCCTTGAAGGATCATGAGCAATGCAACAGCAGTCCTGGGTTCAGAGTCACCGCTGATGCGATTAGAAATGAATGTCAATTGTTTTCATAATAGCTATTGGAAGCTATATTCACCCACTGACTTGCTTATTGCTTGGCCCTGAAAGTCTTATGACTTGCGTCTGACTCCAGTAGGAGTTGGGGCTGCTCAGTGCTCCTTCTCGTTGAGGAGATTGACATTTTTCGGCTGTCGTCGGCTGAATGTGCAGATGGCAGGTGGCGGTCGTGGTGTGTGGATACGAGTGGCCTGCAGAACAACCCTTTCATGCAGCCTCCCATTCGGAAACCACTTGTTGTCGTCAGATCTCAAGCTGGCAGGCTTGAGGATATGTGGAGATCCAGACTTGGTGCCACTGTCCAGCTCTCCCCAAAGGAAGGGACTGCGGAGGGGCCAGCCATACCAGCAAGAAGTACAGCCTCTTTGTATCAGTGGGTCAGAGCAGGTCTGCTGGTACTCCCTGACTGTGCCCCCCCTTTATACAGACTTCTGGGCTAGGCTCACTTGCTGGTCTGAGCAGCCAAAAGACTGCCTTTGCTGATCCTTGCTGGTTACAGGGCAATTTCTGCTACTAAACCCTCACAAAACCAGTTCAGCCTAGTCTCTCTGTCCTCCCCCTTCCCAGCCTAGGAGTGGGAGGGGGGGGGAAATGCCCATCACTGTTCTTTGTCATTACATAAACAGGCTTTGGCTGGCACTACTTATCTGATAAGAAAGATTGAACTGGGTGTGGATTCAGGTCATTTGTGTATTAGGGACATTTGGGAAGCATGATGTGAAGGAACCGGATAGATACATCAGGCTGTGGCAGCCCTGCCTCTCAAAGTCTGCCACAGTATAATGACACCCCCCCCCTGCATCTTTCCCCCCTTAAAATGTACTCTATTCTCTAGATGCAGGGGTGTGTTTTTATTGATAAATGGGAGGGGGATAGGGCTTGGCCACTTCCTGGGCTGCTTATGATTTTGTCCCTCATCACCCTCTCCGCTTGGGTCATTTAGCAATTTCTCCTGTTATTATTTCACCTCCTGCATGTTGCATTCAGTTGTAGTCAGTAATAATAACATCTAAAAATATCTGCAGAAATATTTTGTAACCAAGTTAAGATAGAAAAGGGAGCTTAAAGAATGCAGATGGAGCTAAATGATGGGTTGAAGGCCCAGACCAGATGTGCAGAAACCCACATGGAAATGAGCATTTTTCATGGAATAACTGCATGTTTGGATGCAAAACTCACATAGGTTTCCTTATCTGTGAGACATCCGTGAATATTTTCCCATATGGGTGGGAGAAAATGGTTTTATTTTTGTGCAACGAAATAGGATATATGGGTTTATTAGCCATGTCCAAGAAAATTCTTTAAAACTAATAAACTCATATATCCTATTTTGTTGCACATTGTTCCAAGCCACGAGAGTTTCCAGTCTACATTAGTTTTATTTTTTTGCGCAGATTTTGGTATTTAACCAAAACGAAATAGCAAAAAGCAGTGATGTGATTTTATTCCAAATGTTTCCCATTTTTATCAATTGTAACCACTTTAAGAGTGTACTAGGTAGGTGGTGGTATAGGTTGTACAGCGTCAGCAGATGAAGAATGATGCAAAATTACATGACTTGATTTTATTTTATTCGCAGATTTGTTCCGAGATTTTTTCACCAACTCATCTCCCGCTTCTCGCCTAGCACCACAGGTGTTTTCTTTTTCCAAGACAGTAGATCCACCCAGCGCTCTTTGAAATGCGCTCAAAAGCTACAAAACAATTGAGGCACTGGGCTTGGCCACATGTACACAAAGTGTTACAGTGTCATTGAACAAAGCATAAAGGGGGGGGGCAGAACGAGAGAGGCAGAGGCAGGGAAAGCCGTGGACAGGCGTGCCCTGTTGCCTCTTGCCTCAAGACCCCCCCCAGTCAGGACAGATGTGGGGAGAAGTGAGTAGCGAGCATGGCCACCCCTGGGTGCCACTGTCATGGAGTTTTCACTCCCAGAAAAAGGTGTGTACAGGATGGATGGCAGCCCAGGCAGAGCGAGGCCATGGAGGTCACCTTTCCTCCCCAGGCAGGCCGAGGCGCCTCTCCATGTGATGCATTCAATGACCCACTCCTACTCAGAAGTAAGTCCTCTTCTGTTCAGTGGGGCTTTGTTGTTGTTCAGTCATTAAGTCGTGTCCGACCCTTCATGATCCCATGAACCATATCCCGCCAGGCCTTCCTGTCCTCCACTATCTTCCTTACTCCCAGGAAAGTGTGTAGAGGCGTGGCTCAGCATGAAGGATCTGATCTTCTTCTCACTCGCCTCTTAGCTATTTCTGAAGGGAAGGGATGGAAGCTTCCCTCCCCCCCTCGTCCCCCAACCAGATTCACAGAGCAAGAGAGAGGCGGCACACCTCAGCATACCCCAGGCGACAAAAGGGGCCTTTTTGTTGGGAGCACACCAACCCCCCCTCTCATGGTTTTGTTTCACAAAGAACCATCCCCCGAGCACACTGGTTTTATACCCCATCTAAATCCGTCAAGAAATCGCCGAGATATATGCCTACAAAGATTGCTACTGTAAAATCCAAGCCTCAGTGGCACAGCACGGTTTAATTGCAGACTCATGTCAGCCCTTTGTAGTACTGGTATTCTGGGGCGGGGGGGGGGGAGCTATCTTTGAGTTTTCTGGTGAAGACCAGCAGGGATTGTGAAGAGCTCCAGAAGGATCTCTCCAAACTGAGAGAATGGGCAGCAAAATGGCAGATGCGCTTCAATGTAAGTAAGTGCAACGTGATGCACATTGGGGCAAGAAACCAAAATTTCACATATACGCTCATGGGTTCTGAGTTGTCTGTGATGGATCAAGAGAGAGATCTTGGGGTGCTGGTGGACAGGTCGATGAAAGTGTCGACCCAGTGTGCGGCGGCTGTGAAGAAGGCCAATTCCATGCTCGGGATCATTAAAAAAGGGATTGAGAATAAAACGGCCAATATCATTATGCCTTTGTACAAATCGATGGTAAGGCCACATCTGGAGTATTGTGTCCAGTTCTGGTCACCACACCTCAAAAAGGATATAGTTGAATTGGAAAAGGTGCAGAAAAGAGCGACCAGAATGATTCGTGGGCTGGAGCACCTCCCTTATGAGGAAAGGCTACAGCGTCTGGGGCTTTTCAGTCTAGAAAAAAGGCGCCTGAGGGGGGACATGATTGAGACGTATAAAATAATGCATGGGATGGAGAGAGTGGATAGAGGGAAATTCTTCTCCCTATCGCACAACACCAGAACCAGGGGGCATGCACTAAAATTGAGTGGAGGGAGAGTTAGAACGGACAAAAGAAAACATTTCTTTACCCAGCGTGTAATTCATCTGTGGAACTCCTTGCCACAGGATGTGGTGATGGCGCCTAGCCTAGATGCCTTTAAAAGGGGTTTGGACAGATTCATGGAGGAAGAGACTGTACAATGGAGGAAGAGACGGCCCGCGCTCCAGGGCCTTCTGAAAGAAGGTCCAATGCGTCGCACGTCGCCCTCCGGACACTCCGAGGCCGGCCCTGCCCTCTTGCCCTCAAAACGGTCTCTGTGAAAACAGTAAAAGTTTGCGAAGCATTGGCTCCCGGGCCGGCTTCGGAGCGTCCGGAGGGCGACGCGCGTCGGAGGTGACGCGTGTGGGGGTGCGTGCGTCACCCCTTTGCGCGCGTCACCCCGTGGCGGCCCGCTCCCGTCACTTGACGGGAGCGACGCCATTGACCCTAGAGTCGGACACGACTGGACTTAATTGTCAGGGGTCACCTTTACCTTTACCTTATCTGTATAATTTTAGTGCAAAAATGACGGTTCCTTAGTGTCTCTGCTTTGCTGGGTCATGTCCTGAATCCCCAAATCCCTATGCTTTTAGCCAAATGGATTGTTGATACAGTCAGTGCAGATCAACTCTAGGGAGAGAAGGGAGGACTGAGGTTAACCCTCCCCCTCCCACCTTCATAGGTGACTGATGCTGTCAAAGTGAAACATACGTGTCAACTGTTATGGTGATCCTTGTACAGGATCCATGTCCAAAATGGATCAAAGCACGTGCAGCCCTGGATTGTAAATTGTAAATGTGCAGCCCAATCTTGTAAATTGGTCCGTGTACGGAAAAGGCAGCCTCTACACAGAGACTGTTCTTAGTGGATCAAGTATATTTATATTGCCAGCAGGGCTTAATTTGTGCCAGGGGTCACTGGGGTTGGTGTATTAGCTTTTGTTTGCAATGCCAGAGCTGAACTCTAAAACATATGATGTAACAGTAGATGGAAGTGCCTCTGAGAGGGTGCAGTGTGCATTGCCCTCACCACTGCGTAACTATACTGTAGTGTCTTCACACATCCAGGATTGGGGCTGTGGTTCTACATCAGAGGGTAGGGTACTGTTTCTAGGCAGACTTGAATCCTAGTAACATTTCCTCCTAAAAAATTAAGTGCAGGTTATCAAGAACAAATAGCTTTAAATTCCTTCTGAGATATACTTTTTAACAAATCGTGGCTGCTATAAACCTTGCTTCACAGAGCATGTTTGCTTATTAAAAACACTAAAGTGGAATTTAAATGTGCAAATATTGACATGGTTTAGTTTATAATCTATATGGAGATGGATGTCCAGCATTTCCAATCAAGGGAAGAATCTGTCCTGGGGTACAGCATTTGTCACTGCAGGCAAATGTGGGGGGGGGATGAGGCTGGGGCTTTGGAGGTGCATCAGTGCAGAGTGGGGCTTACTGGTGTGCTCTTAGCCCCCCCCCCCAACCAATCACATGTTAATTATACAGATGATAATGTCTGCATAGGTCTTTTTTTGACACTGAGATGTTCAGGCTCAGTTAGAGATAAAGTGTGCAATCAGAATGTTTGAGAACGCTCGGTAAAAACTGGCTGCACATTTCCCTTCTAAACATCTGGAACAGTAGTGATCTCCCACTATGTCTCTGAATTAAGTTTAATGGAGAACTTACCGCAAATGAATGCAACATTATACAGATCTAAAATAAATTCCAGATTGGGGAGATTAAGTTAGACTGATGTGGTATGCGGACAAAAGTGGTGATTTGAAAAGCTTTCAGCATCAGGCTAAACAGACCTGGAAATGACTTTGTTTTTCCTTTGGGGAGGAAAAAATTACCAGTGCTGCTGTATGTAGTTCCTATGAATAATCTTGAGCCAATGGCTCCACCTAGTGCTCATGGAATTGCAACATGGGTTTCAGCAGCTATTGCATGATTGCTGTCACAGAGCAAAAAGGATCTGCTGTTGAGGATGAGATTGGGAAGAGTTGAATGCTCTGCAGTTAGTTTGTGTGTTAAGGTTCAGTGCCTAACAGACACAGAATGTTCCGTAAAATACTCTGCTTAGAGTGTAGCCCCCAAACCAGCCACAGGAGAGGTCCTTAGATATCCCCATAGAATTTGGGAATGCTCCAAAAGGATTAATCAGAAGTGGGTTTTTTGTGTATTCCTGGGTGTTCTTTTGCTTGTAGGATGAATTCATGGGGGATTTCCACAGTGCGAAAAATGCCCCAATCCTATCCCCCTCCCCCGCCAGGGTAACTAGTGCTGCACTGGCAGAGGATGCTTTATGGCAGTTGCAAACAGTACGCCCACTGGCGGAGATGCTGGACCGGCCTCCCGTGTGCCGGCAGACCCATGGAGACCCACCAAAGCAGGTAAGTCCACTCAGTGGGTTGGAGGGAGGTGGAGAGGGAGTTGAACGGGGCTGGGGTGGAACGGGGGAGGGGGAGGTAGAACAGAGTGTGACGCGGGCTGAGAAGAGGGTGAATCAGGCCCGGGAGGGGGGGGATCAGCGGTGGCAGCACAGTTTAAACAAATTAAATTTAAACCCCCTTTCCCTTCCAAAGCCTCCCGTTCTGCCTTCCCCTACTGGCTACTCCAGTGGGGCAGCTGGATAGGATAGGATTGCACTGTTACTTTTGTTTCTTCTTGTTTTTAATGTCTTGAGAGAGGTGTGCTGGTCCTGCCCAGAGCAGTTGGAGTTCTGGAACAGAGGACTTCCAATGTATATTTTTATAGACCTATAAAGTCTAGGGTTGCCACTTTTTTTCCCTGGCAGGGCTCTTGTGCATTAACAGCTGCGTGACAAGCAGACATTCCACAGATGAAGATATCTCATGATTGTTTGGCATTCACAGTACATTTCTGGGCCAGTTTGGATGACAAAGGGTCATCCAAACGAGCCCCACGCATGAGCATGGCTTGACCCCTCCCCATTTGGGGCAATGTGTGGCTTTTTCTATAAGCAAGTAGGGGGTGGTGGTGGTGGTGTGTCCAAACTGCCCCTCTATGAGTGACACTAAACCTAAAGGTGACTTTGAGCCCAATCCCATGCATGTCTACTCAGAAGTATGTCCTATTATAGTCGATGGGGCTTACTGCTGCCAGGTAAGTGTGGATAGGACTGCAGCCTTTGATTTTAAAGCATGCTAATTGCACCCCCACCCCAGCCCCACCCCTGTTGCCTCGGTTCTGCTGTTCATATCCTTTCCAGTCTCTTTGGAATAATAAACTGTTCAATGGCAGGATTTCAAACTCCATCTAGTGGGAGAAAAGTAGAGAATGCTGACAAAAACGATCTTCCTGTTTCCTGCTTTCTCACACATACCAGCATGCATGTTGGGCTCCCAACTTTCCCTTAAACTTTCATGCCTGGATAGATCTGAGGTTTAGGATACTGGTTTTATTTGCATATGTTTGGAAGGCGTCCCACTGAATTCCTTTGTTTTGCTGTTATGTTACTTGAACTAAGCTCTTTAGTCTTCTTTTGGTAAATGGATCTTGAATAGGAAACAAAGGATTTCATTTTCACATTCAAATTCTTTTGCTTGGTTAATTTAAGGTTTGCATTTAGTCCTTCTTGCCGAGTGAATTGTGGGATGATCAAGCAGAAGTACAAGTGTAATTCAAGGATCGAATAAATACGCTTACTGGCACATTTATTCCTTCTTGCTCCTAAGGTTGCCAATTGGCCAGAAAGACAACATCCTGGCATGCTTCTGTGCCTTCAATAGAGGCTGGGAAAAGCAGAAATCGGCAGATGAAACTTTTCATGATGTGGAGTTAAACATTGTCACCCAGCCCCCCTCTGCCCCCCCCCTAATTTGACACTGGAAAACCATGACAATTCTTCGAACTTTGAACCCAGTATTTTAAAGGGAGTAGGTGAAATGCAAAATAATGTATTTTAATATTTGGAACATTTCTTCCTCCAGAGATAATCTCTCTTTGCATAATATTATAACACACTGGAGCTTTTCCTGCCAGCAATAAACTCACTTGACAAACTGTGCCAGATATTTAATACAGAGAAACAGGCCAGGATAGTGCTGAAGACAAGTCTTGGAATAATATTTTTCTTTAGTGATGTAGTTCTATCAAGCCAAGGTTTTAGTTTTTCCATTTTCTCTGTCTTAAAAATTGTATCTGTTATTTACTGTGGTACAATTGATACAGATACAAATAGTAAATTTGTCAATTAAAAAAAAGTACTTATGGAATTCAGGAAAAAAATAATTTAAGACTTAAGTGCATGCAGAAGATGTACCAATAATTGCAATGATTAGATGTGCTAAGTAGACTTACCAATAATTGCAGTTGTTATACCAAAGAGCTACATAATTGTGTATAGTGTGTAGTAGCTAAGAACGTGAGCTGGGAAGTCCCTGATTCAAATCATACTTCTGCAAGTCACTATTTCTTAGCCGCCATCTTGGCCGCTGGCAGCCCTGTGGTCCGCGTACCACTAGTGGTATGTGTACTATGGGTTGGGAACCGACTGCTCTAGCCCAAATCTTTTCCTTTGGAGCTAGTTTTCTATCTGCAGGGAGTTCTTAAACACAACTGAATTCAGAAATATGATCCCCCACTTGGAGTCTAAGTGGTGCAATACATTCCTATTTTGCTGCAGGCAGAGACTAGATCTCAGTGTTCAGTCCAGACATCTTATTGGGTTAGCAGAAGAGCATTTGCTGAGCGGCATGGTATGTAAAAGTAAATAAATGCAACTTCATTTTGTGCCTTGTTCAGACCATTCTCTGTGCAAATTTAAGTCCTAGATAGCTCTTAAAGGGAATGGAACACTGAACACTTGATGTCACTGTTTCCCTATGAAAAAAGTATCAAACATTTATCTGACACTGGGGAAAAAAACCCCAAAAACATTTTCCAAGTTGGAGAAGGGAGACTTCCATTGCACCTCTTCATCGTGAACCCTTTTTCATCTGGGACTCCATCATAGCTTGAGGAGATACCCTGGGTTGCAGTTTATCACAGTCACTTGCTGATCCATCATCTCTGTAGCAATAACAAATGTGTCCCCCATGAAATGAGCAGAGGAGCACATCTGGTTTTGCCTACGTGTTATTTATGACAGCTCAGATGTTGACGGTGCAACAGCCGAGGGAGGTAGATGTGCCACATGGCGAGTAATATACTGCAGGTTCTGTCAGTGGATACGCCTTTAAAAGCCATTTCTTTTGAATGATCACAGGTAGCCTGTCTCTTTGAATGATGGCCGTGAGAGTCAGCCTGAGTTCTTTGCCATATACCACTGGTATAGTGACGACGTCAATAGTTACTTCTAGGTTTTCGAGACTCATCACAGGCAGTATCGTTTGGTGACTTTGGATAGTACTTTGCAATTTTTTCTTTTCTTTCCTTCCTCGCAACGAAAAGAGACGTTAAGTATATACCGTATTGTCCCGAGTATAAGACGCACCTGATTATAAGACGCACCCTTAAAGTTTGGTGCTATTTAAAAAAAATTAATTAAATCACTGGCATGAAATTGCAATAGCCTGATTATAAGATGCACCCCTAGTTAAAAAACTTAAATTAGGAGAAAAAAGTGAGTCTTATACTCAGACCAATACGGTATATCACTCTGGCAGAAAATAAATGTGACAGTCCTAGTTACTTGACCTTGCCTGATGTGTTAGCAGATAATACTGCATTGATGTTGCAAAAATTAACAGTTATGAAGATCCAGCCAAAGATTGCAGCGATACTGCTGGGGCATGAGAGAGACATGGAAGAAGCCAAGCAGAGGGTGTAGAGCAAATCAAGGTTCTTAGGCAGGAGGCATAAACCAGGCAGGAAATGGACTGTCAGTTTTTCTTCATTGACTTTTCAGCTTTTTTCCTTTGATTTTAATGGCAACCTGATATGCAAAAACACTGTAGACGAAACTTCTAGCATAGATAGAGAAATAGGAAAACCTTAACTTGCTTATTTTTCTGGATGTTACTCCACGGTTGGGTCATTCCGTGTCAAATCAACCAATAAAAAATACATTTTGGAACTTGATGTCACGGATTTTGCTCATTTTCGGTACATTTGTAGCAATTTTGAACATTCAATATCTCAAAAATGGATGGACAAAAAAATCTGAAAAAAATAATTTTTAAACATCTCATGGTAAGCTACAAATGTACTGAAAATGAACAAAATCCATGACGTCAAGGATTTTTCATTGGTTGATTTGACACGGAATGACCCGGTTAAAGATGCAGGAGCAAGGCCAGTAAAAAAGTTGGAAAACCTAGGTTTGCTAGGGTTTGCTGCCATTTTGTTTTGCAGCAGGGTTCCTGTGCTTTAAAATCTGCCCTTTCCTTCTAAATACATTATAGGAACAAACGGAATACAGTAAAGGGCAACAAATAGAACAAATTTCTCCCTAATAGGATCATTTGCCAGAGGCTTATGATAATTCAACACAAACCTAGTCCAATGACTTTGTAGCGTTTCCTTATGGGAACCCACCAGCAGAATTTTGCTTCTTCTTTAAACCACATCACCATTGTCATCATATCTCCTGGAAATCTCCTGCCTTTGTGGTAGCAGCAGCAGCAGCAGCAGCAGCAGGAGCAGCCTTTCCCTACAGGCCATTATGGGAGTGAAAGTGAATGTTTCATTCTTGTTAAGTGATACATTTTGGAATAAACACTCCCTCCAGGATTCTGGGGCATGTAATGAATGGGGCGTTAAAATCTCCAGGCTGCTTCAAATCTCAAAAAATGCAGGTGTTGGCAATCCATCAAGCTCCCACTGCTAACTAAAATAGCAGGGATACAATACAGTACCAGAATTCACACATTTTACTTGGCTTGGATTGCCCTACTTTTCTAACAACATCTCCATTGAAGTTATAAAAGGACATCGTGAAGATCTACACCCTTTGGAGTGAAGACCAAAGAAGACTCTGAAATATTTTTTTTACCGCTATTCATTGTTACTTTCTTTTTGTAGGATGGAATTTGCAAGCAGGGGGTCAGAGAGCCATCAGAAATAACACCCGCAATTGAATGGTTGCTAGGTTGCCTTAATTTAGCCACCATCTCTAATGGACACATAAAACATGGTCATCTCCAAGCCATCATAAAACTGCAAAGGAAGCAAAAGGCCACCTCACCCAAGTTCCCTGCGGCAAAGCAGGATCCCTGACCTGCCACCTGTCATCGCCTCCTCAAGCAAACCCACATAATCCAGATCACAGAGTGTTCCAAGCGGATATGGCAGAAAGAATCCTTTAAAAGAATCTGGCCCAGTTCATCTGTCACAGACTTTCCAATTCTGTTTGCACAACTCTCTCTTTCTCAAGAAAGGGTCCTCAGTCTCCCCTGAATACATCCAACCAGGCCAGGCTGAAGCCTGAGGCAGCACCACATTTTGCCATTCTTCCATGCGCCGCCACCACATTCTTCTGTGTACCGCGTCTGGCAGCAGTAGTTTTTTCTTTTCCCCTTCCTCCAGCGCCACTGGAGGAATGGGCAAAAGAAAAGCAAAGAACTTCCACTGCCGCTGCCTCCTCATCCACCAAGATGGGCAAAGCAGGGAAAGGTGATCTGTAGCCCACCTCACCCCCTTACCTTGAGCTCCAGCACCACCTCCTTCTTCCATGCCATCCTGTTGAAATAAACAGCATGAGCGGATCATGCTCATATCTCCCAACATACTCCACTCATCTTGTTTAATTGAAACAGGAGGGCGCAGAGGAAGGAGGCGGCAGCAAAGCTTCAGGTAGGGGGTTGGGGAGGGAGTGCATATGAAATGAATTAAACCTTACTTTATATGAGTCACCTTCAGGCTGGGGAGGAGGAGGGGGGTTGACTGTTTGGTTCTATAGGGCGCATTCACAGACCTCGTGTTGGAAATTGTGACCTCCTTGACCACATATGGTACAAACAGCCACAGACTTGCCTGGGGAGGGAGAGGAAGGAGAGCTGGCTCCACTGAACCCTGTGTTGATCCCCTCCCTCCCATTCATGGAGGGATGGGGTGACTTAATTTTTTTAGCATTTTGGCTGATCACATGTTTCTGAAGACCTAAACTGGAATGACATGAGAGATTGGTGAATAGATCCAGGGGCATCATTAGGGGGTGCGGGGGGCCCCCCTGCACCAGGTGACACCCCAAGGTGGGGGTGACACCAAAATGACTTTCTATTCTATTCATTACTGGTGATGCGAAAATGCACCACTGGTAGAAAATCTGTTTTTCCTGATCCCCGCTGTGACTCGCGCAGGGATTGCATTTCCCAGGAGGCCTCCACATCGTGTGATCTGGTATGGAAGGAGGTCCATGGGAGTGACACCATCTCGTCCTGGGTGTCACCAGCCCTAGTGACACCCCTGAGTAGATCTTCCAACAAGAAGCACCGTATATTGGGATAACCTCTATTTGGTTTTTTGTTCCCTTTTACACCCAGGCAGACTTGCTTTACTTAGCTAAATAAACACATGAGGCATAGGCTGACTGAAGTTGCAAAAAGAGGAAGTTTACTCACGGTTTCAGTTCATATATACAGGATCTGATTAAGATCAGAGGTTACTCTAACTTAAGGATGAAGCCCCCCCTACAGCTGGGGGCTTCCTGCATGAGGTCAGCTGTAAGATGCCCGCTGAGGCTGCAGGGCAGCATGGCACATCTTACCTTGTTGCCAGCCAGGGGAAGAAGAGTGAGAAGGAGTAGGAAGAAGGAGGAAATAGGTCAGGGAGCCACGCCCCTTCCTTTGAACAATGAGAGGTCAAGGTAAAAGGTCTTTTCAGGTGACCAGACAAGACACTGCCCCCCAGTGTCCACCCTAGTGTTCAGCAGACGAAAGCAGCCCATCTCCAACACCGTAGAGGGGAGGTTAGCCCTTTCTCTCATGCCAATTCCCGGATCAAAATTGTTCCCCTTGAAGCTGCTATTAACCCAACAGTGTAAAATATATAAGTACCAAAAACAGTTACATTCAGGGGTGGGTGGGTGGGTTTGGTTAGCTTTGTGATTTGAACTGTTATAAGCTACCTGTAGCACAAGGAAAGGTGGGATACAAGTGTTTTGAATGAATGAATGTTATGCTCTTAAATAGCTCCCATTCATTTCTTTGAGGCTAGTACAGAAGAATTCAGTGGATTGCTCCTTAAATGTTCTATGTAAAGACTTTGCAACCTTTTTCTCATTCATCTTGAGTTCTAAGGTGGTCGCACGTTGAGCAAACTCAGCAGAGTCTCTACAAATACAGTATGCTCAATAGAGTTCCTTTAAAAAGCCATATGCTAAAAATGGCTTTGCAAAAATTTATTGCACCAGAGACATGCCAAGCTACTTAAAACAGTTGTGGCGATTATGGGGAACTACATTTATAGTTGATTTGACATATTGCTCGGTTCACTGAGCGGATACTGGAGTTTTGATACTCACATTGAGAGGTGACTGGCCTTAGTGAGAGGCTGGCAAAGAGTCAGCTGACATTAAATGGGTGGAAATAAGAAATCACTTTTGTTGATGAAACAATGGAATGGCAACAACAGTAACTATTGGCACAAAGCAATATGACCAGAAGAATTGTGTGTTGCAGTTCTTGCAGGACCATGGCTGTGGAGAGGGAGACCATATGTCTGAATGCTTCTCTATATGAAAAAAAAAATTGCCAAATATTCAGAAGTAGTATGTCAGATAAAAGGCTAGGCTAGACCTCTTCGGCACATGCTGCTTGCCTATATTCAGGGAAGTTTTGGTTTATAATACAGAGAAGAATTCATACTTGAGACTTCCCCAGTGGGGGTGTGAAGTGGAACCATATAGTAAGAGCTGTGCCATGGGTTCATACAGCTTAGCTTTTAGTGTTTCGTTGGTATCCTAGTTTAATTTGAAAAGCCCTGTACTATGTCACCGGCAACTTTCTTGGACTCTCTGATCACAAAACAGAAATGTCTGTGCAAATTTAAAAGACACCATAATGCCCACCGCAGCTGCATGGTGGTTGTTGTTTTTTAAAAAAATTCTGATTAGTAAAATACTTACTTTCCTCATTCTCATAACAATACTATCAGCACAATCCTATCCAATTTACGCAACCAGTGTAACCAGCAGGGGGAGGGCAGGGCGGGAGTCTTTGGGAGATGTATGTCCCCTTTGAATCCCCCTTTGGAGGGGATTTGAATCCCCTTTCCGTTCTGGAGCCTCACGTTCTTGCTGCACTGCTGGTTACACCGATGGTGTAAGTTGGATAGGATTGCGCTGTATGCCATGTACTACTATTTTTACTCCCATTTTACAGATGAGGAACTGAGGCTAAAATACTGACCAGTCTGAGCAGAGCTATGAACTTCGGCTTTCCATGTCCAAATCCTACCAGGTCATGTATATGGTTCTATTAAATATTTCTAGGCCAGGAGATCACTCTGATCATAGCTGTGGCACCACTTTTCACTGCTTCTTAGGCCATGTCTGTGGGTTACACAGTGCACAAGTTCACCTGTGATTATGGAATGAGTCACAAATGCTATTCTCACACTGCATGGTTGAGTCCCTGGTTGTCCTGAAAATATTACATCCAGCTTGGTCTTAAATAACATATTCGGTTGTGTATTTTAATGTGCAAATACAGTAGAATTGGAAACAAGGTCAGGATATACTGTTAGCATATGACCATGTACGCGGGGGGCGGGCAGAGCCAGGCACTTGGCTCTCAAAAAGCATAGTCTGGAGTTCATAGAGGAGGCATGAACCTAGATAGTCTTCTTCTGACAGGCATTCTTGACATTAACTTGAGCCAATCAGGGCTATTATTCAGATAGTTAACATTAATATGGAACTGCTGGGAGAGGTAATTGGGGGGTCATCCACAACAATACACGGATGATACCCAGCTTTCCATCTAGCACCGGGCTGGCTGTGGACGAGGGTGAATAAGTTGAAATTAAATCCGGACAAGATAGTGGTGCTATTAGTGAGAGGATCTGCAACCTGGAGATGGATTGATTGCCAACTAGTTATGGATAGAGCTGCACTCCCCTTGAAGGACTTGTGTTCCTGGACCCAGAATTACTCCTGGACATCCTGGTGGCAGCACTGACCCAGAGTGCCTTTGCTCAACTTAGGCTGGTAAGTCAACAGTGTCCTTTTAGAGGTTGCCCTTGAAGATCACTTGGACATTTCAGTTAGTTCAGAATGATGCTGTGGGGTTACTGATTAGCACCAGGTGGTTTGCCAGTGTCACCCATGGTGTTAATGTCAACTATAGTGGCTGCCAGGCTGTTCCCAGGTGGAATTCAAGGTGCTGGTTATTACCTTTACGGTGCAATCCTGTCTAGCAATAGGCTGGTGGAGTGACTACTCTGCAAGTTTAGGGTGTCGCAAAGTGCCGTAAGATCAGGATGCAGGGGGGGCCTTATGTGCGCTGCTGCATCCTGCTAGATAGGATTGGGCTGCCCATGTCCTAAATGGTTTGAGAGCAGGTTTACAGAAGCATTGCTTCCCCCCTTATGGAGTCCCCCCCCCAGTTGAAGGCTCGGTTGGCAGCAACACAGGAATGGACCTTCTTGGTGGTGGCACTCTGTATATGGAACTCCCTGCCACTTGATACCATGTTGTCCCCCCTGTATTCCAGAGGCAGTGGAAAACCCAGTTATTATCTTTAGCAATTGGTGACATACTTTCACTTTTACTGCATTGGTTGTGGTTTTAATTGTTTCTCTATTGCCATATTATGTTGTCTTTATGGTGCTGTTTCTGCTTATTGTGTTGTCCCTCCTTCTGTCCCGCCTTCTTGAAGAAAGCGCAGCTGTGATTTGGTGAACAGAAGTTACGCAAGCATTTTCGCAAGCGCATCAAAAGATGAGGGGAAACCACCTTTCCTGCCTCAACGCAAGCTGTGACGCAAGCATGAAAACAGCTCCGCAAGACCCAACGCAGATCCGCAAGGAACCGGGAAAAGTCTAGTGTGAACCGGGCTTAAGAGAGAGCCTGTGTTTATATGGAATGGTTTGCCTCTAACAGAATTCTTTCTTTGTCAGATTAAAACTTCCTGGTTCATCCTACATTTTAATCCACCATTTTGGAACCACCACTGTAAGGATTTTTCTAGGCTGAGTAGTTCAGTTCCTGGTTGGTTGGGGGGTATTTCTCTGCACTAAAGTGGAGATGGGTTTCGACTTTCACCGTGCAGAGCAAACAGGTGGGTGGCAATGGCAAGCTTTCTCCTGTTCCTGCACTTGCAGAGGTTCCCAGGTGGGCACTCCTCTTCTTTGGTCCCACTAATCATACCCTTGCTATAGCAGGCATAGCCATCCATCATCAGATTTATTTATAAAGCACCTAATTTTCCTTGACACTGTGCAGTAAATTAATGGCCATTCTGCTCACCCATGCTTTGCAGGCTGACAGTACTTGTTTCCCTCTGCTGTTAGAAACATAGCAAGTGACTACTGCTTTCCTGTGACATATTTCAAACAGTGTGTGCCTTGCTGGACAGCACTTCTTCAGCTTGGGAGAACAGTCACACCCACATTACAAAGGGGAAGGAAGCAGAGGAGGCTCCTACCCGTATTTATGACATTTAGATCCCGTCTCTTTTCCATGGTGAGACTCAAGGCTGCAGACCGTGGGGTTGGCAGGCAGCTTCCCATCTTAGCACGGAGCTGCAGAGCACCCTAAACTTGCAGAGTAGCAAGGCCCCCTTGGCCTCAACAAGGCAACAGCTCCATGTGCTCCCAGACCAAGTTCTTACCTGCTACGATTGTTCACTTACCACTGTTTTCACATAGCTATCGAGGGGGGAAAGGGTTTTTTGGCTAAAAACGAGGAAGTTAGGGGCCATTTCTTTCATGAACTGCACAAGGAAGGACCAATATAATGCTTTGGAAGGCTGAAGCTGTTCCTTTTTGGTCGCCTTTAGGTCTTGGGAGGTGGAGGCAGAGTTTTGGGTGAGCTACCAGGACTTGAAGACAAAGACATTGCTACAGGAAGATGAAATAGCTTCCCTCCAAACATGGGTGAGGGCATAAAGAACCCAGGAAACAAAAAGAGATACTGGGAAATCCCCGGGGTGGGAAGATGCAATCATTTCATGGGCTGGGTCTGTCTATGGACTGCCAGTAGGCCATCTCTACATTGCAGCTTTATGGTTAATCCAACAAATATTAATTTACTGTATATAATTCATCCTTATTACAAGATGTGGTGATGGGTGCTAGTTTAGATGGCTTTAGACAGTGGCATACCTAGCGCCGACGGCCCCAGCCTTGGTACACTGCTACTGCCTTTAGAAAGGATAAGGAATCCACAGAGGAAACCTGTATCAATGCTCATTCAGGGACGATAGATTCACTTTCAACAATGAGAAATGAAAGGAAGCTCTATATACAGAGACAGTAGACCTCTGAATGCCAGGTTCTAAGAACAAAGAACATGGGAAGATGCTGCCTGCAAGTGCCCAGAGCTATCAAGCTTTGGTTGCTTTTGGCAACAAAAGGATGCTAGACTAAAGAGTTCGTGATCTGATTCAGCAAATCAATTCTTATGCTGACCTTGACTGTACTTAATGGATGAGATGGCATTTCAGTTCCTAGACTGCCCTCTTGTCTTTGCACAGCTACTCCAGTAAAACGTATGAGAGAGCTGCCATCTTTACAGTTTTGATGGCCCGGAGAACTGACTGTGGTTCCTATTTATTTGGCTCCGTCGCACTGGGAAGGCCTTGGTGAAGTGACTTTCCCAAAGAAACCCATAAAGAGCGAGATGCAGAAAGACATCTTGGCTGTGAGGAACTGGGACAAGTTTGTTTCAGTTTAACGGATAACATCACTGCCAAAACAAGCGGCGGGGGGAACGCCAGCGTTTGGCAATGTAATCTGCTTCCCACAGCGAGGAGAGAGGATGGGATCAAAGCATTCTTCCTCTGGAAATTGCACCCGGGGTTGCCGTTTAGTTAACCTTGCTAATAAATTTTCCAAGAAAAGGAGGGGGTAGGGAAGGCAAACTGAAGAAGGGGACAGCAGCAGTAGCTCCTGCACCTGCAGCTCCGCCAACTGTGCCACATGTTAAATCAATGTGGAGCAGGTCACCTCTCCACCACTCTTTACAGGTCTCGGCAATGACACTCCAGGGTCACAGATTTCAAAGCAGAGTTTTCCCACTGGGCTTTTTAAAAGGGATGTTGCTCTTTTATCTTTGAAGGGTCTCTCAGCTCATCCCTTTCCCAAACAAGGTTCATAGCTACAAACAGAAAGGTATAACCATTTGCTGCTTCTTTTGTCGAGTCAATAGACTCAAGTCTCCATCACTGGCTTAGAATCCCTCCTGCTTCTTCCACTTTAGGCCAGTGCAGCAGCAGCAGCCAACACCACCGTGGGGGTTAAGGGTGGTGGGGATGGCAATGAGAATTCTTGCACTTCTTTTTGCACCAAGGTTAGCATCACCTTGAAAATTCCAAATGCGAAAATACTCACTTGGCTTGCTACTGCCATCACACTACGTCTGAGGAGCAGGGCTGCGCCATCCCTGTAAGTACTGCAATCTGGCAAGCTAACGGCCCAATCCTACCCCCTCCAACCCATAGCACGCAGCAGTGCTGGACAAAGTGCATGCTGCATGCTGCATGCTGCATGCTGGGGGGGGGGGAACAAGACAGCCCAGGAGAGGTAAAAACCTTTTTTTACTTACCTCCTTGTAGGTCACCTGACCTCCAATGGGTCTCCTCAGACCCATGCTGGCTATTTAGCTGGTGTAAGTCCAAGGAGAGTCAGGGGATGTATCAGGGGGAAAAAGGGGGATAGGATCTCAGCGTGCGCCACTGCTTCTGAGATCTTCCCCCACCAGCCCCCAAACTGCCCCTGACCCAGCCTGGCCTCTGCCCCTGAACTGCCCATGATCCTCTCCTGAACCGTCCCCACCACCAACCTACCTTCTCTGGCATTGGTTTGGCAGCCCGCCACTGCCAGCATGGGGCTTCCCTGCTCCTGTGCTGTTGTTAGCGAGCTGACCACTGTCAGACCAGCTTATGTGATGGCGGCTGAGGCCTTATGTCGCTGGATCGTGAGATCTGTCAGCATAAGGCCACCATGAGATTGGGCTGTAAGCCTACTCAGTGATGCATGATGATCCACCACCTATTTTGCTGCCACCGCCTTAGAATCCATAATGCTTCTGTTAATAGTGTGTGTGTGTGTGTGTGGGGGGGGGAATCCAAGGTTGACAGCTGGTGTAGCATCATGGCTGTATGACTGAACTATGGAACAGGAGCTCCCTGGTTTGGATCTTACCTCTACTATGAACTCGTTAGGTGACCTTAGACAAACCACTCTGCCCATCCCCAGTAGGGGATGGTAATACCTCACAGAACTGTTATAAGGATTACAAACAGAGAATATGTGTATGAAATGCTTTGGACACTTGAAAGCACTAATAAAATGCTAATTACTACTACAGGTTGTGATAGGGCCAGCCCAAGGTCTTCTAGCCCCTCAGGTGGTGAACCAAATGCTGTCCCCCATACCTGGTGATGTGCCAACCTCTGCTCCTCCCAGTCCTTGGACTGGAAAAGGAAGAGGGGATGAGGGCAACAACACTTTTCCAATCCAAGGAGTGGGAAGAGGAGGCAGAGCAGTGGAGGCGGCAAGTTGGCACATGGAGGTAGGCATCATCCCCCATCAACCTGCTGTCTCAGGTTACTGCTTCAGTTGGCCTCATGAATGGGCCAGGCCTAGGTTCTGTGAAATAAACAACTTTTGGGCTACTTGCACTCTCCTGCCTGGGATTCCACTCCCAACCCAAGCTCAGGTAGTTACTTAACCTGTCAGGGAAAAGCTGAAACTACCTGAGGTCTGTTCCCCAAATATCTGAAAAGTAAGACCTACAAATCTGAGATCCACATTTTTAATTTCAGCTATCCTTGGTTCGTTACCCTATCCCTGCAACCTACAACCCCCCCCCCCCGCTATCTGATTAGTGTTTTTGCAAAGGTCAACTGTTTTGTTTTAAATCAAATAATCCCATACTTAACCCATTAAATTACATATAATTGGCTTTCCTTTCCATCTGATTTTGTGACAATTTTGACTGTTAACAGTTTTACATAGAACAGACAATCATTTATTTGCCAGAAAACCAAATTCGCACCGTTTCTAAGGGTGCATTTACACTACAAATTCAAACTGCAGGTAGTCCCTGAGTTATGGATGTCCAACATATGGACAGCCTTCCCTGTAAGCTGGATGGAAGCACGCCCGTGCAGCTTTAAGCGAAGTCCTGCACAGCTGAACAAGGTTGCCACACAGCGCCCGCAACTCCATGGCCACGCTTTCCCTCTCAGCGCTCTCAGCACATCATCGCCGAGTGACAGGCACCGTAGGGCTCTGCACTCTCAGGAAAAAATGAGAGGGAATAGTGCTTACAGATGCCCCGACTTACAGACAGCTGCATCAGAACAATCCAACCAGGGTTGTGTTTTCACACAGGCACAATGCTGTTCCAACTTAGGTCAGTTGTGACTTCTGGACAAGTGTTATAGAACCAGGACATAAGTTGGGGACTACCTGTAGTCTGATGGCATAAATATGCAGGCTGGTAGAAAACAAGCTGAAGCAAAGGAGGCAGGAAGTTTGGTAGAGATTAGTCCCCAGTGACTTGAGTCTATTGACTCAGACTCGAGTTGGACTCAAGTCACGTCAATGACTCGACTCAGACTTGACTTGGCGATTGTAAAAGACTCGAAAGACTCGACTCGAGACTTGGAGCCTTTTACGACAAGTCTAATTTTATTCAGGTTTAAACCCGTTTTCCCTATTAAATAGATAGGGACTCGCAACCAGAGGCGTACAAATATAAAGGGTTCAGGTGTGCAGCGCCCCAGGCGCGAGCGGGCACGCTACCTCCGAGGGGCGCCCGCTCGCGCCTCTTGTTCTTAGAAAAAAGTGCAGCCGAGCGGCTCCCGAGCAGACTGCCGCTGCTGTGCGCTCCTCCTCGTCCTCTCCCTCCTCCCGGCAGCCCGCAGCTCAGCTGGCTGGCGCTAAAGTCAGCTTGCTCATGTCGGAGGTAGACCGCGGCCCTCCCCTCCGACATAAACAGCGCCAGCCAGCTGATCTGCCTCTAGCCTGGCTGCCCGCGCGCCCGCTGCTTTCCCCTCGTCGTTCCTCGATCAATCCCTCGTCGTCTCCCTGAGTCCCTCCCTCCAGGGCAGCTCGGCCTAAAGCCGAGCCGACTTCAGCGCCAGCCAGCTGATCTGCTGGCTGCGCGCTCGCTCCTTCAAGCCAGTGATGCTCTGCTTGGGGGAGGCGGCAGCCGGGCTCTGGCGTGAGGGGGGCGCTCCAGCCTCCGCCCCCCCGGACGCCGGAGTGGCTTAAAACGCCACTGCTCGCAACCAAAGACTCGGGACTTGGGGGCAAAGACTTGGGACTTGACTTGAGACTTGGACCCAGAGACTTGGGACTTGGAGTCAGAGACTTGAGACTTGACTCGAGACTTGGAGTCAGAGACTTGATCCACATCCCTGTTAGTCCCCTTGTTTTACTTCCAAATATGGCTACAGTCGTGTGCGTACTGACTTTGGAGCAGGCCCGAAATCAAAGGGGATTCTTTCCTAGATACGTTGAGGCCTGCCTAACCAAATGCCTGAGGCAGAAAGCTCAAATCGCATAAATAATAAAAATATAGTAGACTAAATAATTGACAAATTCGGTAGTGCCCTCAGATCACCAGGCCTTATGGGAAGGTGAGCCCTGGATGTGGCTGTCAAGTGTGCTGAAATGAGACAGGCCCAGGTTAAGACCTGAAGGCAGAGAGATACGCCAACTTTGCAGAAGCTAAGGAGGTCCAACAGGGCTGGCCAGTGGTTGGATGGGAAATATTCTGTGTGTGCTGCCTAGCTAGAGCGCCATCGTGGAAAGGCAGGATGTCACTCTCCTACATTTCGGTGTGCCCTACAGGTTGTCCTTGCTCTGCTTTCCCCTTCTCAGGGGCCATCCATTACTTTATCCCTCCTTAATTCTTTGCCAGGAGGTGGAGGGAGCGTAACTGAGCTGCGAAACCTGACCACCAATGACAGGGAAGGAGGGGAAGCAAATTAGCCCAACAGGCTTTCCGGATCGGGCCAGCTTCTTGCTGCTCCCTCCTGCCGAGAAGGTAAACAGGGGACACAGCGAGAGAGTGTTTGGTAATTGACTCTGGGGACAGGCCCAAGAGCTCTGTGTAATTTGGTGTCGGTTTACCAGGCCGGGGGACTTGTGTTTCCTAAACTAACAGTTCCCCTGACCCTTTTAAGAGGAGGAGGAGGATCTCCAAGGGGGGAACAGTGAAATTCCTGGGCTCTTTGAGGCTTTTTAGTCATGCTTAGAAGTCAAACGGTAGCCAGAGTGCTCCTTGGGAGGGTGACTAATATCAGACAGCCTCGGAAGAGCTCCTTTCCCCTCTCCAAAACACTCCCAGGCGATGCGGGGTCAGAGAGGACAAACAGGCCCTGGAGAGCAGGTCTCGTTTGATCTGGGGGTGGGGGAGGAGGCAGTGGCACCTTCTAGACCAATGGCCCAAACTTTGGAGAGCTGAAACATCATCTCCCCACCCCCCTGAATTACAATCAATGGTGCCCTTTACTTTGATACCCTAAGAGAACCATAGGATTGGTCTGTCAGTTGTAGAATAAAAGTATGAATTGCCTCCCCTCACAGCCTGTATTCCATATGAGTCACTGTTCTGGGAGTGCTCTTGATTGGAAGAAGGAAATCCCAGGACAAGGACTCAAGAAGACATGAGACAAGCTGCCTCTCCTGAGGGTCAGTAATAATGTTGGTCTTTTTTTATTGAGAGTGGCTGAATGCTCTAGTCCAAGGGTTCCCAACCTGTGGTACTAGTACCACCAGTGGTACTTTGGCTGACTGCTGCTGGTGGTACTCGGACTGCTGGATCACTGCAACCCTGCTCCAATGCGGAACTTTTGGTGGTGCGGTTTTGCTCCGAAGAATCTCTGCCTTTGGCTGAGCCTCTCAGGAATGCCAAAAAGGGCCCTCCCACCTCCCCAGAGCCTCCTCCCTGCATTTTCTGGCCTCTGAAAACCCGAAAGTGACTGGTGATGATATAATCACCAGTCACTTCCGGTGGTACTCAGAAGGAGAGTGGTGCCGGAGGTGTTACCCAGCCGGGAAGGGGTTGGGAACCCCTGCTCTAGTCATACCTGAAGCATCTTCCACCCAACAGAGACTACGGTAGTTGGAAGGAGGCAAGGCAGAGCAGTGAATTATACAGAGAAGCAACAGACTGCCTGTGATGATCTAAGCACAGTGGAAAATACAGGAGGACAAGGGATGGGTGATGGCATCTTGTGAACCCCACATAAAGAATGCACAAACAAACAAACAAACAAACAACAAGTGCTCTTGCTCACAAGTTGTCATAGTTTTTAACTTTAAATTTTCTTTTTGTTTATATGATTGTTGGCTACTTGAATGGTTCTGAGGTAGAGAAAAATGGGATGTGTGTTTTAAATAAATAAATGTATTTTATTTAACTCCCATCCCCAAAGAAAGCCAAGAATTTTGTGGAAAGGCCGTCTTCTTTTATAAGTGATTGTGCTTCCAAAATGTTTCTAATTTCTGTTTCAGAAGTTACTTTATAAAAAAACAAAGCAAGCAGTTTTAAAAAAAACACAAAGCTCTTTTAGCAGCTGTCTTGGATTTGGGTTATTTGATACACCTTTTGGTCCTTTATTCAACATGCAGAGCCATATAGAAACCTGGCCAATGTGTACAAGCCTGGAAGGCATTTACAAGTGGAAAGTCCTTCCTGAGGTTCCATTGGGGCCTTTGCAGGAAAAAAACAAAACATGTGCACAGACGCACACACATGTGCGCGTGTGCGCGCATGCAAAACACCCCACTGCTTATATTTATAGCTTGGTTTGAGTTTGAGGCCTCTACCACAGTTCAGAGAGCTGCATTTAAAAAATCCTGCAGGCAATCTATCACAGATCTGATTCCATAATATTTGGGCTGCCATAGAATCACAGTGGTGCACTACTGTGAGGCTGCGGAGTAAACCATGAGGGTGAGGTGTACAGCTGGAAGGCATCCAACTTTGCTTTGCTCCCCCCCCCGTCAAACATATTCCAGTCTTCTGTCCTTCAATCTCTTCCTCTGAGTTCAGTTCAGATGATGGAAGATATGAGGCAAGATGAAAACTGAATACCCTGAGCAGTCACATGTTTCTTGCATTGTACAATAGCATAACTTGTCTGTCTGTCTCTGACTCCTCACTGGTACCCTAAACCTAAACACATTGGCAATCTGATCCTAATCATGCTTATTCTGCAGTAAATCTCATTGATTTCAATAGGATTGGCTTCCAAGCACATTTGATTACTGTACAGTTGATCCTCCATATTCACTGGGGTTCTGTTCCCGGAACCCCAGTGGATTTAAAAAAAACCAGTGTTATAGGAAAACTGGCATGGGGGTGGGGAGTGATGCCACATTACCTTTTTTCCAGCGTCTTCGCCGCTTCCCTCCTCCTGAGTTTGTTTAAACTGACTGAAAAAAACAAAACACCGCTACTGGAAGCAACCTGTAGATGGCGCCAGAGACTCCCAGTTGATTTTTTTCCCAGCAGTTTAAACATGCCAGGAAGTGACTGGCAGGCCCCTGACAGATTCCCGGTTGCGTTCTTTCTTTTTTTCAGTGGTTTGGACATGCACAGGAGGTGGAAAGCCGGGCAGCCCCCCCCCCCGACAACATTGAAAGAGGTAATGTGGCACAGTCAAACTTCCTCTTCCACAGTTTTACCACCCGTGTTGAGTCAAATCTGTGGATGGAAAAAAACGTGGATAAAAAGGTCTGGCTATAATTGCAAGTGAGTCCCACTGAGTTCAATGGGGCTTTCTCCCTCCAGGTAAGATATGCATAGGACTTGGGCTTCCTGATTGTACATGGATGTGATTCTCTTTGAATAATGGGACTGACTTCAAAGTATGATTGTATTGATTGTATTCACCGGATTACAGTCCACTATAGGACTTATGAAAAAGGGTGTGTAGGATCAGGCTGTAATTATGTTTAGCAATTACAGCATTGTGAGTTTGTGCTGGTGTCCGCACACATGAACAAATCTGCCTATCATATGCCCCCCCCCACACTAAGTAGCAAAGTTTTCCTTGGATTGTACCACTTCATGCTCACATGCTCAAATGCTCCCGGACAGATAAATCTCCTCCCACATAACAGAAATTTAACTTTCACCCCCCTGACACCCTAGTTTTCTGCTTGGAGGGAATGACGTTTGGGAAAGCATTCTATCTCACTATAAAAGCTTCACCCCTTCATTCTACTGGCCTTCCCATTTTGATTGCTGGGAACATCGCCTGTCTGTTTCAAATGGCACTAAAATAATTAAAATATAATATCAGACTATTCTCAGACCTCTCTCTCTCTCTCTCTCTCTCTCTCTCTCTCTCTCTCTCTCTCTCTCTCTCCCCCCCCCCCTTAAGTGGAAAGTGAGAAGTTGTGGATAGGATAGGACTATTTCAATAGCCGACTTTAGAAAGCAGCGAGGCTGGCTGTCCTAAACTCCGCTGTAACACTCGGAAATCCATTTTGCTAATCTGTGTGTTCAAACCGGAATTTTCCTGTTTTTCTATAGCCTGGCGGTTCAAACTCCATCCGGAAAGGAAACTGATTAGTCAGAGTAAGGGATTTGTTTATCAGTTGCAAATCAATACTTACTTCTAAGTAAGTACCCAGCAGATAGGTATAAAATGTTAATATTAACAGTATAGCGTTATTATCCTCCTCACGCCATTTGCTCCCGAGTAATAGCACTGCTGCGACTGTAATGCAGCGATCGCTAACTCTAGTCACAGTTAAGACACTTCTTCGGCCCAGCAGGGCTGCTATCCAATGAACGCTTCCTGGGGGAGTAAGCGCGATTGAATTCACTGGAACTTCCTTCCGAGTAAACACACACGCAGGGAATCGCTCACAGGCTGGACCAGAATTAAGGTAGAGAGTCTAGCAACTCGGATTGGGGGAATTTGTAGCCTTGCACTGCTTGCAGCACGAACCTAAGTTAGGGTATTACCTAACCATGTCAGAAGTAAGCCCCGCTTCAGTGGGGCTTACTCCCTGGTATTTAAATTTAGGATTGCACTTTTAGCATGGAAGAGATTCGACTGGTTCCCTTCTTCCAAGGAACAACGAACAAGTTTAAGGACTGCTGAGACTGGAGTAAAAAGAGGAAGAAGACCTTCGGGTCTCGTTTTAAACAAGAACAAAAACATCCTTTTCTTTTTCGGGATGGGTGTAGTGTGGCTCAAGTTTCGTGTTTTCGAAAATTCGACTTTCCGAGCTAACCCTCATCCCCCCCCCCCACGCATGCGGTAGGGTTCAACAGAATGCAAGGTATTATATGGAGACCGTGCACTGCAATGCTATGCATGTTTACTCGGAAGTAAGTTCCAGTCTATGCACTGGATCTTATTCCCCGGTAAGTACTGTATGTATCGAATTGCAGCTTTCAGGTGGCAATCTGAATCGGGTTCTCAGGATCTTTCTATATCATAGACGGCATGCGTCCCCACCCAAACAAGTACCTCGTCCCCGTCCCCCCCCCTGCCCCCCGTCGCTAAATCAGAAACTGGAAAATTAAAATAAGACTGTTATCCTAAACATGCTTCCTGGAAGCATGTCAAGTCCATCAAAATCAATGGAACGGTTAGTTCGGAGGACAAAAGCTGGGGATGTGAGCAATTAATGTGAATTTTTTTCAGAAAGCGACCATGTCGGTTAACTTTTGGAGCACCCCCCTCCCACGCTCCCGAAGTGCAATTTGTCAATTTTGGGCTGGGCTCCCTCCATTTCTTTTTCTGGTGCCGCCGCCGTCAACTCTCACCGATTTGGGGGGGGGATCCCCGATAACAGCATCAGCGCCCTCCCCAAAGGTAAGCGCTCTACCTAACTGAAGGAGGAAACAGCTAAGACTGGGGTTCGCAAAGCCGTCTACAACTCTGGCAGACGCCAGGAGGGGACTTCGGGCCCAAGTCTACAGCCCCAAGTCCTTCGACCAATCGACCGGTAGCCTGAAGAAGATCTCTGTGCATGCAGGAAATTCGCTCTGTCCTGCAGTCGAGCAAGGCCAAAGGAAAGGCGCACAGGCGCCGCCCTCGCCCAGCCCTGCTTGGCATCCGGGGGCATTTTAAGCGCTCAGGTGTGTTGAGAGCAGCAGAACCCTTCCGGGATTCAGGCTCCAGCCGCAAGGGAGCGGACGGGGCCGAGCCAGGGGTTGGCCGCTGGATGGCTCCGATGGATCTCGCCTGTCAAGGCGTTTATAGTACACAAGCGCCTGCTTATGGGAACTGTTTTCACTCTAGATAACAATTATTTAAAGTCAATCCCAGTCGGGGACCGCTCGCTTTTTATGGCCTTTGTTTTGTGTTTATGGGACAACCTCATTTTCGTTTTCGCCCACTTTGTCTTGCAAACTCGTTTTGGGTTACACAGAATTTTTCCCCCACCCCCCTGGTTTTGTGTGTGTGTTCCTTAAATTGTTTACAAAACGACTGATGCAGTGCGGCGGTTTGGGGGCGGGGGCGGGGGAGAGGAAAGCTTGAACAAATCACATCCCCCCCTCCCGCCCCCCGCAACCGCGACCTTTAGTCGCATTTTCGCACAGGTGTTTTAACAGCAGAGGAGGGCTGCGAGTTACGACAGAATCGCTCTTGATCCTGAACGCTTCAAGGGCGCCCAATCTTAGATGCACAGCCTGTTGCCTTTTGAGAGGGAAGCTCACCGAAATCAATGGCAGGGTGAGGGGGCCTTCCCCATGCGAGCATGTTTAGGCTCTTCAGGTTATAGAGGCAAATGAAGGGGAAGATCCAGAGACCACCGCACTGTGGGAGAATTTAACAGAGCTCCCTACCAGAACAAGACACTGTAAAAAATGTTCCGTTTTGCTGGAAAATGCACATGTTCTAATATAGAATTAGAATCTATATTATGGAAGCCTTTTCTATCTAGAGAGAAAGCATTAACGGGAAGAGAAAGGATTAGGGTCATCCACATCCTGGGGACTGTGTGACATCATTCCCGACGTCATGGTGACGATGGGTTAATCGCCTCCACGCGGCATTCTATCTTCACTACGGACCGACGTTCCACGTAATACATTCATCAACATCAATCCACATGTTCCCAGCTCTGCGTTTCTCTCTCTCTCTCTCTCTCTCTCTCTCTCTCTCTCTCTCTCTCTCTCTCTCTCTCTCTCTCTCTCTCTCTCTCTCTCATCTTTCAGATCCATTATGTTCCCTGTTAAATTCGTCTCTCTCCACATATTTGGCCATTTTTATGCAAAATTCCCTGTTGTCTGTCCTTGAACCTGAACTAGCTCTCCCGGAAAGATGGCATTTTTAAGCCACGAATTAAAGGTCAAATTGATAAATTACAGTAGGTAATAACATCTTTCTTTGTTAATTGCCTGCTTTGTTTAACTTCCATGGCGCAGCAAAAGTTACTTGAGTATATGTATTTATTCTGAGCAAGCACGGGTAGACTCGGGCATTCCTTCAGCAACCGCTGCCTCTGTGACCGTTTTCACACGTGACGGTGAAAGCTCCCAAGAACTTGAATATGACGACGAATGCCAGAGAACAAGCTAAAGGGGTTTTAAAAATGGAATGTACACAGTAGCTAAATGTGTACGATTTCTATTCGTCCACTCGCTTCTCGTACACACCACACGTAAGCACTAGTTGCTTGTTTGTTACAGGTCGTCTTGGTTGTCTGGAGGTCTGTATTTAGTTTTAGGTTTTTTCACGTGAACCTTTCTGGGGTCCCCAAGATTGGTCTCCTCCCGGACTCCCAGGAAATACGGGTTGATGAAAGAAGTCATTCGCCAGGAAATACGGGTTGATGAAAGCTAGATGCTCTAATCTATAATCAGAAGGGCGAAGGGAGTCACCACGAAAAACACTGGATTTCTTATTCTTCAGGTTTTTCAGATACCGGTTTTCGTCGGCCTTGCTTGAATCACCATATCTAGAGTAGATGGTGGTGACAAAAGAACATAAGCGCAGTGTACCTTTCAGGGGGAAAACACACCCATAGACCTTGCCTTTCTGTTGATAGTGTTGACAAAAGAAGTTTTAAAACAATCTAAAGGCACATACATAGCCACACACAGGGATAAACGGCACCATAAAATAATGATTGGAGAGCATTTGTTCCGCAAGCGAAACAGACGCGATCAAGCGATTGTGATTAGACATAATTTTCCTGGTGTGTGTGTTTATATGTATATATGACTCCAGCAAAGATACAGATAAAGCGGTATAAACAGGTTACGTGTGTTATGTGTACAAAGCTGTCTCTGCAAAGAGGCCATCGTTTGCTGATAGAAAACATTAATTTATTTCGTTATAACATTTTTGTATATATATAATTTGATCAGATGACTGCTGGCAAGGTTGATTTCATCGAAATGTTTCATGTAACTCTTAACATTTCATTAAATGTTTCATTCTTTCTTCATTTTCGTAACAACTAGGAAAATGCCCTCCTGGATAATCCGAATCAACAAGACCGCCTTTTCTTTGATGCCCCTTTCACACATGGAAGTGAATTACACTTTGAAAGTACAGTACAGTATAATTAACGCGACGGAAACCCAAACAATTCAGTGTCTTGTTTTAAACGAGACTAGAAAGAACCGATCAAGCTAGATGAAAGCTAGATGCTCTAATTTTCACCGCATAAAATATTCCAAAATTAAAATTACGTATAGGAACATCGCAAATAGCCGGTGGGCCGGTGTAGCACCTAATCTTTGTGTTGACGCTCCGTTTAGAATTGCAAAATGGTTGTTAGCTTTCCAGGGGAAATCCATGCTAGCTACACAGATTGGAAACTGGTTCCGATTTCCTTAGATTTATTTTTATCTTTATGACGTCAGGACAGTTTTATGGCAGGTTTGATTCTTGTCTCCTGTGGATTTCATCGTTATTGAAAATAAGATTTCTTTCTTTTTTGTAGCCTAAGAAAAACGCTCCACGCTGTACTCATGTTTACAAGGCAGGCTTCTTTCGTAACCTCTTGTAACTCTCTTTTTATATATTTTCAGGCCAGAGTGGCAAACATTGCCTTTCACACATAGCTCATTTGCTGCTGATGCTGGTAAATAAAAGGTGACCCTACAAAGCGGAGAAAACAGCTGCATGCAAGCTGGCAAAAACAGCCGAAAAGGCGGGACCGCGGCGGGAGGGCGGGCAATTGGGGTTCCCGGTAGCCAATCAGAAAGCCCAAGGTCTGACAACTCACCAATTGGTTGGTCAGGCATCCTCGACCTGGGACTCGATATAGGGTAAAGCTGCAGGAGTGTACGCAGCCAGCCAACAGGCGCTTGCTAATTATCTGCCTGCCACTTGGGGCGGCGAGGGAAGTGCGGCTGCTGGCAAGCGTGTTCCCGAACTCTGCCTTCCCCTCTCTCCTCGAGGGCAGCGCCTGGCTGCGGCCACACCTGCGGAGTCTGAGAGACTTGCTGTCTCGTCCCGCACAGGCATCGCCCGTTCCCCGATCCCAACTCAGAGACTTCTCTGCAGCAAAGCGCGACGCTCTGATCGAATCCGTGCTGCGTCTTTCGTAGACACGTCCAGTGAATATACTGGACCGCGGAACTGAATGCCGTTGTTGCCGATCGCCTTTGCCACCAGCCGACGGGGATCCATCGCTTGGGTGAGTGTGCAGGGGGGGGGGGTGATGGGGTTGGGGAGCAAGAGGAACGCGCGTGTTTTGTGAGTGCGCATGGAGCGAGTGCGTGACGTGGAGTTTCAGGGCGCGCATCGTATTGAGATGCTCTTTGAATATTTAACAGATTATGGCTAGGCAGGCAGGCAGCGCTCTCTTTTCTCTCCTAATAATTTGTGCTTGTTCACTTGTGGGGGGGCATCTATAGGCACTCATTTGGGAAGAGGGGAAATAGATGATGCTGTTGTTGCTTATTGTTCATCGGGTAGAGCTGCTGCATTGCAGGGATAGCCCACCACTCCTCCTATACACTTTTAATTTTTCTTGGAAGGAAGTCACACTCCTGAGTTCTTCCTGACTCATTCGGAAGCGTGAGTGGGACTGCAGCGCGCACAGCAGCCTCGGTTGCGTGAAGGCGCTACGTCCGAAAGTGCGTGTGCGCCTGTTCATATTAACTCCAAGAGGACGTTTGTCCCAGATCAATGCCTCTCTCCCGTGCGTGCCCACATGTGCCAGTGCTTCCATTCTCAGTTCACAGCAGATGAGGTCATTTTTAGAGCTGATATTTAGCAGCACCCGACCCACCCACCCTGACATCTCCACTCCCCACCTGCGCAGCACTCTGCGGGGAACAATACGATTCGCTCTTTTTATGCTGGAACAGAGAGGGGGCAGCTGCAGGTTCCTTCAGCTGTCGCAGGAATGGAGCGGACGATCTTGCCGTATCCTGGGCATTAAAATATCCAGCGAACCCGAAGGGATTCCAGTAGTCGAAGAGGACCGTAAACCCAAAATTTAGGACAGAAATTATTGGCTTAAAAAGGGGGGGGGGAGAGGAACTGAGGAACGGGAAAGAGAACTACCGGTACTTTCCTTGGTTCCATTTAGTCCCTTTGAGTTTCTGTCCAGCCCAGGTAAAGCTACAGCCCTGAGCACGCTTATCTGGAAAGCCAGTGGGGTTTCCTTCTGAGTAAACACGGTGTGCTTCGTGTTGGACGGAACAGCAGCCCTGATCAGCCTCCAAGCTCGTAAGGAGACGGCAGTGAGCGCTTGACAGGAATATTTACAAGTAGGGATCGTTGCTCGTTTGCTACACTGTCTGTCTGAAGTGTTTGCAGTCGGGGTCGGGATTGAGGGACGACGACAAGGTCTCCTTCCTTCCACTCTTCCAAAGAATGGGGCAGTGCCATCCAGAATGGGATGCCTCCAGGCAGCTGCCTCCAGAATGGGGCAGCGATTGAAATCCAGCCGGGAGACTGTGAAAAAACAGCCGCAGAGAGGGTGGCCTTGGTCCGAAAAATGAAGGCCAAAGAAAGGGAGTCGCTAAAATGCAACTCTCTGGTTCAGAGTGGAAGGCTGGAAGGCTGGAGGTGCCGTGCCGTCGTCCAGCCTTCCACTCTGAACCAGAATGAACCAGATTTCAACCTGAACCAGATTTCAATCGCTTCTTTGCTTTGCACTGATATCTAATAGGATTTTTAACCAAAAAATGACCAAACATTTCAAAAGTGTCCCGCGTCGTATTGCAGATAGTGGATGAGCCGCCTGCTTTGCGTGCAGCCCGCGAAGTCAAATAATGCGACCACGACGAGCTTGCACTCACTCCTAGCAGGTGCAGCCCTGGAAGCCCCCCCCCCCAAGAAGGTCTGATCGAGCGTCGTGTCTTCAAAGAGAAAGCAAATTAAAATGCAACACACACGGTGCATGCAGGCTTCATTGTCACCGGTCGCCCCGAAGTCGGTGAAAGCCTTTTGGCTTTCGGAGAGGACGAGGTGGCTCATGCAGAGCCCTCGCAGGCAGGCAGGCTGCTGGCCTGAGCCCCGCGCCCCGCGGAGGTCTGCAGATGTGGAGCCCAGGTCGAGCCTTCGTGGCGACTGTGTGGACGCCTGTCGCCTTTTCCCGTGTCGGGCGCGGCGCCCTCCTCTGGCTCCGTTTGCCTGACAGGTGGCGGCAATCGAAGCAAAGGGGCTCGCTCGCTCGCCCCGGGGACGCTGTGGGGCGAGAGAGGGCAGAGGTGGACACAAAGCTGAAGGCCTCTTTTCAGTCGTGTGTGTGTGTGTGTGTGTGTGTGTGTGTGTGTGTGTGTGTGTGTGTGTGAGAGAGAGAGAGAGAGAGGAGTTCCCTTGAAACCCTGTGCATTGTGGCAGAATGTGGAAACCGTTATGTGCATTTGTTTTGGCCCAAAAAAATTCTGACAGCTGAGAGGCAAGGTCTCCTGTTCTGTGAATGATGATTCTGGAGTTCCCAACCACTAAGAGACCCGTTCACACATGCATCGATTCGATCAGAACCTTAGTCGAACCCTGAGCTGGTAGAGTGGATCGCGGTACTTCAGACTGCCGCTCTGAACGCTCTCCTTTGTCGAAAAGAAGGAAAAGCGGCACCCCGTTGCAAATAACGCAACAACCCACCAGGCACATAGGGAGAAAGATACTAGTCCAGCCCCCTCCAGGCTGTACCAGTTTTTTCACTTGCAAAAGATATTTGTAAAATAATAATAATAATCCACGAGCGCATCCGAAAGTGTGCGTCTGGAGAGGCGCAGCGCAGGTCGTTCTGTCACCTCTGTCACGGTCCTCCCTCCGCCCCCACCGATTCCGCAGCGTGTGTGTGGAGCAGGTCAGGTGTGTCTGGCGGAAGCGAGAAGCTGGGCATGTGCGGGTCACGGGTGACAGGACAAGTGGAGCTTTGGAAGTCACGGTTGCGACTTCTTCTTGTGAGCGTCTCTCTGTGTGGCGTTAGGGAGCCCTTTTGCCTGGCAGTGGCGCCGGAAGGTTTTTAAATCGAGCCTCTGCTGCAGTGCAGGCAGTGTCGTGTCTTTGGTCAAGGGAGCGCCCGCTCAGGGAGGAGAGCGGAGACGGGATCGGTGACACGACACCTGCTTTGTGGCGGAATGCGAGGGACTCCTTGTCTGTCTGCTGCAGGGCAGGGGAGCTGCTCTACCCCCGCTAGTGTGGTGACACGAGGCTGCGAGCTCTTGACGGATCACAGGTGGTCTGGAAAAGGCGTGGCGGTGGCGGGTGTTGGATCTCGCCGTGAAACAGGGACGCTTTTTGTGAGAAAATACATTCAGAGCGCTGCTGGTGTGTGCGAGAAAGAGCGAGCGCTGCGTGAGTTTGCAGGCTGGGGGACAAACAAGGCCTTGCTGTCAGCCCTGCCTTGGGCGTGCGCTGCTTGGCACGCAAGTCCCGGCGAAGGGCAGCGGGCGGGCCCTGTTTTGCAGGGAGCGTGCAGCCTCGGGCGACTGATGGAGCCCGAGAGCGGCCTGCTCTCGAGAGGGCGGTGCGTGAGGCAAGCAATTGTCCTTGACTGTGCGCCTAATCCAAGGCGGCTCCGGCTGTCTCTCTCTCTCTCTCTCTCTCTCTCTCTCTCTCTCTCTCTCTCTCTCTCTCTCTGTCTGTCTGTCTGTCTGTCTGTCTGTCTGTCTTGTAGTGAACGCGCTGGAGGAGAAGGCGGGAGCCGTGGGGCGTCAGCCATGGCTGAAGGGCAGCAGGTTGCCCGCGGTGGAGACCTCTGGGAAATCGACGTGGAGAGCCTGGACGAGGTGCAGCAGCAGCAGCAGCAGCAGCAGCCGCCCAGTCCCAGAAAGGCGGCTGTCGAGGACGACGACGACGAGGAGGAGGAGGATGGGGAGGAAGACGGAGACTGCGACGACGACGACGAAGACGAGGAGGAGGACGTGGGGGAGGACGGCGGCGGGGCTCTCCAGACGCGGCGGCAGGAGCAGCCGCAGCAGCCTCCGGTTCCTCCGCCTCCTCAGCCCCTCGGCCCGGCGGCGGGCGGGGAGCAGCAGACGCGCAAGCTGAGCCGCACCCCCAAGTGCGCGCGCTGCCGCAACCACGGCGTGGTGTCCTGCCTGAAAGGCCACAAGCGCTTCTGCCGCTGGCGGGACTGTCAGTGCGCCAACTGCCTGCTGGTGGTGGAGAGGCAGCGCGTCATGGCCGCCCAGGTGGCGCTCCGCAGGCAGCAGGCCACGGAGGTGAGCGCTCGGCCCTGCTGCTGGGCCCCGGCCCTTCTTTCCCTCCCTCTGCACTGCAGGCACTTCTCCTCCTACCCTCTGCCCATTAGTTATTATGAGCAAAGCACCCGCCAAGACGCCGCCTCTTCCTTACAAAGGAACCAGTTTCAGAGCTTATGATGCCATCCCTAAGCACAGTGAGGTCTGCTGAGAGCCTAGCAGCATTTACTCAGAAGGACAGTTCCATTTCTCTTCATGTATCTTTCCACCAAGTGCTCCTTCACCCCCTCAAAAGCAATGGAACTTCCGAGTAAACGAGGTTTAGGGCACCTGGATCGCTGCTATAGGATAACATCACTGTGCTGTTAGGAGTTGGGTCTTCTTGGCAGCTGCTGCTGCAGTACTCGGATTTAAGCTGGGGCTCGTTTCCCCATAATGTGTCTGGATTCAGGCGTGATGTTGGTTTCCAAAGGACTGGTTTGGCTTCAATCCATCCAAGTATTCCGACTTGGACTTCGGAATGTCTGGGGGGGGGGGGGGGACTTAGCCGTCAAAATGCTTTGACAGGCAGGAGAGGCAAAAAAATACACCTTTGCTCTTGACATGCTTTCATGTGTGGATCAGTTGCGAAATCGATCCAGACTGAGGCAAATACTCTGATTTCAGCAATCCTGCTTTTCTTAGTTAAAACCCCATAGTCTAGTTATGAGAATCTTCTTCTGATTGATCATGTCAATTATATCTTGACATGTCATGCATGCATATGGCATATTCTAAAATATATAATTTTTTAAAAACTATGATCGAGGGATGTCAATGGTCAATGGAAGAGTTAAACATATGCTTAAATGTTGATTTTCTTTTCTGTGCTTAATTTTTGCTGAAACTATCCTGTCCATTATTTGGAAGTTAAGTCCTTTCTAGTGTGTTCAGGATTACAGCTTGACATATGGATGCTAAACACATTTACTAAGAGGGAGTTCCCAGAAGGGCTAGGTTTGATGAGACTGTCCATAAAGACTAGGACAAATTCTTCTTTTTGTAAAAGCGTCTAATTTATGGACTATTGCCTTATTCTTTGCAAATTGCCAATTTAAAAATAGCAGAGCAGGAAATAATTCATTTGAGTCAGAAATGACTTGTGATGCTTCCTCTGACTTTTTTCATTTTTGATTTTCTTTGCTAGGATAAGAAGGGGCTTACAGGGAAACAAGCTAACTTTGAGCGCAAGACAGTGTACCAGAGGCATGTTCGGACACCCAGTTTGCTGGCTAAAAGCATTTTAGAAGGTAATACACTTTGGTGCTTTGAACTTTTTAACCTCTAGGTATTTTGCGGTGGTGGTTATTGTTATTGTATAGTGAAATGCTCACTACTGGCACTTCTCTGTATTCTTTTGCTAACATATTGCAGAATGCTGGATAAACAAATTCAATTGTAAATGGGCTCCAACCAAATATAGTTGTACTTTTTGTTTTCAGAGGCTTTAAATGCATCTAACTCTCTGCTGGATTGTGGCCATGCCTGTTAGCTCTGCTTGATACATCAGTAGAAGGTGCTTGCATGGAAATGTGTTGGTGATGTTGGTTGGTGTTGACCTAAGTGTGTAATTGCTTCGTGTGACTAGGTTGCAGTATTAGAATCTACTAGGAATCTACAAAGCTTCAGATGTTTTGTTACACACTTAAGAAATGTATTGTGTATTCTATCAGAAGGGAGCATGGAGTCTGCTTATGTGAGGACCTAAAACATGGTTAATACCAAAATGAAAATTCAGAAAATATTGAACTACATACTGTACGTTCTAATGTAATAATCAAAATAAAATAGGAAATGTTGATTTAGAGGAAATCAATACCTGGAACTAACAACTTCTAACTTAACACTTCTAACTTGAGAAGACTCAATAAGCAAAAACCTCAAAAGTCACTCCCTGGCAATGAATGCAATAAAGTGCATTTTATTTTTTTATTTGTAAAAAAGATAATTCTGCTTTGATTAAATCAAAACACTTCACTAATTAAAATTAACATTACAGCTTCTCAATGCAGGTAATATTTTGAGGATGTTAACTAAAAGTAGCATATTGCTCTTGACAAAGATCAGGAACCATGAATGTATTCCTTAGAAATATCTTAAATATACTGTCTGGATCAAGAGCAGTACAAGCTGTTTGAAACGATTCCATGGAGTATAGTATCTCTTTTATTTGACACAGTCTTGGTTACAATCTGGAATTAATTATGCTTTTAGATCTAATTTTCTTATCAGTGTGTTAAATATTAGAGACACAAACTAATTCCTACTAAGTTGATGGCAAAATCTGTTCTTGATTTTGGTGCATTTTTACTTGGGAGTAAATCCCATTGGTCTTGGACTTATTTCTAAATGCACAGTTGTTCGGTCTTTCGGACTGCAGTCCTAAGCACACTAACTAGGGAGCAAGTCCCATTGAACTCAGATTTACTTCTAAGTAAGCATGCTTAAGATTGTATTATTAATAGGAGGGTATGCAAGCAATCAATTTTAGAACTTGCAGTAAGTTTTCTCATTGTATACGGATTAGACGTAAGGGTAAAAAGAAACACGACCACTTTCTGGCCCCAAGCAAAATTGTGATACAAAACGTTAAGAGATCTCAGACCTTTAGGAGCCAGCAAGGAAAACGGATCTAGCTTTCTATGAGGACACTAAAGCTGTGTGAATTCATTATTAAAAAAGCTAACATGATAATTACGCCAATTGGTCAAGTGCATACGTAACTGCTTACAACCAGACAATGATTTGGAGGACAGTTTAATTGTCTTCATTACACTTGAAAACAGACACACAAACAATCCTGTGCCTTTTAATCGGAATGATATTGATATTTACAACAGACCTGTAAAATAGGACACTGTCATGCTCTTTGAAATATACTCTAATATGTTTTCTAGGTAACTGCCAGTTACTGAAAATGGTTGGAAGGGCTCATTGTAATGTTGGAATCTCATTTTTTTTCTGAATAACTATTGGGGTTAGTTACTAAACCACTTAGAGGAAGTAGGTTAAAATGCTCAAGATCAGGACTGTAAGGCTGAGGTAGTAAACATACCTGAGAGTGAACCCTATTGAACTCTGTGGAAATTACTTCTGAGTAGACATGGATAGGATCGTGCTGTAAGTTTTCGAACACTAACTGGAGAGTAAGTGGAACCTTACCTGGAAATAAAGCTCTCACTAAGAGTTTTTGGGATTGTAGCCTAACTGTACAAAATTATCTTTTTTTCTGTCTCTCTAATGTTGAGACTTTATTACAATGATTTTTTTGCCTAATATTTACACTCTGTCTTAGACTACCATCTTTATCTATAATTTATTCTTAAAATATTTCTTTCCTTTCTCACATTCCTTTTGTTGATTTGTCTTAATTTTCTTTCTCTTTTCTCCTAGTACTCCTTGGATTTTTTCTACATCTCTGTACATAGTGATTCATCTGTAGAGAATAGAAATGCATCAGCTATAGGTATAGCTATCTTTGGCAATGATATTTTAAGTGCCTCTACAGAGAAACAGAATCAAAAGAGTAAAAGGGGACGGTTTTAATCCTGTTTTATGGGGTTGTTGTGAGGTTAATAGTTTGGACGCTGCAAAAAGTGGTAGGGGGGAAACAGGAAGCATGTATGACTTGTGCTCTGACTTCCTATGTAATGTCAGGAGGACAATTTGCACATCTCCTCCAAGGGTGAGATGTATGTATCTTGATGCTGAGATGGCTCATGAATCTGGAGGGAGATGTACAAGTTCTGCTTTGAATATTACTTGGGAAGCGTGGCAAGAGTAAAAGTCTATCATGCTGACTCTAGCCCCAGTTCTCCATAATGTTTGAAGCCACAAATTGATAAGGATCATAAAGCTGGGAATAAAAATAAAGCTGGGAATTGAGAGCGCCCACGACCATGCAGCAGATATGAAATTTCTTGCACTTGTAGCTCTTTTAGCATTTTCTTTTTTGCTTCTATTATAAGACAATCCAGATGTTTGTATTCTAATGACCAATTTGTTTTTTTTTTGTTTGTTTTTTTAGGTTATCGTCCCATTCCAGCAGATCCCTACCTTGGGGGGAATTCTTCTTTGCCACCTCCTGTGAGTGACAGGATGAGAAAAAGACGGGCCTTTGCTGACAAAGAACTGGAGAACATCATGCTTGAGAGAGAGTATAAGGAAAGAGAAATGATGGAAGCCACCCAAGCTGCTGCCTTTTTCCTGCCTAACCGCATGGTGCATGGGAATGAATACAATTCCTACAAAACTGCCTTCAGCCCTAATCAAGTTGAACCTTCTAATAAAGAGTTTTGCAGCTTCCTGCCAACCTGCCTGGATCTAACGATGCAGTATTCAGGTTCAGGGAACATGGAACTGATTTCCTCAAATGTGAGTGTAGCCACTACCTACAGACAGTACCCTTTGCCCTCTAGGTTCTTGGTGTGGCCAAAGTGCGGCCCCCTTAATGATGCTCTTCTCTACCAGCAGTGTCTTCTCAATGCTACCGCTGTCCAGTCCCTAAAACCCGGGGCAGTCTGGGATTCCAAGGCTTCACAAAGCCAGGAGTGTTCTAATGTTGAACATGACATGATGCCATCAAAGAATGAAAACTCATTCCTGCTTCCTCATGTTCGAGAAATTCAGCCGCCTCAAAATGAACTCCAGCACATCCCTCAGGAGGCTCGTGAGAGGTCAGCCTTCTCGCCCCCTAAGAGGACTTTCTCACAGATCTCCAACAAGGATTCTCTGGCTCCTCAAGAAACCTCTCTCTGCAAGATCAGCAAAGAAAACACCAAGCAGCATCTGCCACCACCACCCAAGTATAGTCCGTTCCATTCATTATTCCAACAGACACTACACAACAAATCAGGGACAGAGTTAAAAACAACATTTGATGAGGCATCCAAGAAGTACAGAGAGTGTACCATCAAAGAGAACCAAAAATACAAATTCACCATAGACAGATCTGCAAAAGACTTTTTGGGGACTAAACAAGTTGTAACAAAATTGTCAGCAAGTGAGCCCCTATCCTTTTCTGTTGAATCTATTCTTAAACGACCTTCATCAATGGTCACCAATGTGTCTCAATAAGTATCACGACCTTTGAATGACTTATGCTAGTGTATTTGCACTAAAGGTTGCAATCCTAAATATGTTTACTAGGAAGAAAGGCCCTTTGAGTTCAGTGGAGCTTGCTTATAATTGGACTGCTAGATACTTGGTGCTCTGATACAAAACCAACTTTGAAGAACGTTCCATTGATTTTGTTGGAACGTGTTTCTAAGTAAAGGGGTAAGATTTATAACTTCTGTTCCACTGACCTCAGCTGACCTCAGTAGGGCTAATGCATTTTAAGTGCAGATATCCTTTCATAAATGATCGGTGGATTGGGTGTTCCTACAGTCTTTCATGTAAAGATGACAGCTATGCTCTCTGGAATGTTGATGTGCCTTGCCTTATCTCACCAAAGTTTTGTATATATGAATTTGGGGTGTAAATGGTGATTTTAAAGTGTACATAAATATGCATGTTTTTCTTATGAAAATAAATATATTTAATTGTTTTTCAACTAAAGCCGAGTTTACCATCTGTAACGTGCTCCACATTAATACGGTGTGTAATACTGAAGGATGAACCACTTAGGAATTTACCTATTAGCCATACCAAGAGCAGCCTTTTGCTGAACTTCCATTTCCCTTCCAACCATTTCAAATATTTATGAGCACTGTTTGAGCAGCGAAGTCTGACCACAGTCCAACATAGCATTAAGCCCATTGAAATCATGTTAATTCTGTTGGATTGCTTCTATGTGCAGTTTCACTCCTTTGATGTTATAGTTCAACCTTCAAAAACTTGTCTCTGTGTAAAGCGAATAGATTTGTGGTCTTTGTGTTTTTGTCTGTTCGTTCAACATTTTGTTTCCCCTAGATCAGTGTTTCCCAAACTTTTTCAACCTGTGGCTCCCTTGTCCATTGGCGACCATTGGCCTCGGCTCACCATTACATGATGTTGATGCCTGCCAATTGGCATTGCACTATTTTCCGAGAGGATTCTGTGGCACTCTGTGGCTCCCTTGGTTGGTTTCAGGGAGCCGTGCCTCCCAGTTTTGGAATCACTGCCCTAGATGTCTGCTTGGCAGTTTTGTTGTTGTTCAGTCGTTAAGTCGTGTCCGACCCTTCGTGATCCCATAAACCATATCCCGCCAGGCCTTCCTGTCCTCCACTATCTTCCTGAGTTCGCTCATCGGTGATGCTGTCTAACCATCTCATCCTTTGCCTTCCCCTTCTCCTTTTGCCTTCAATTTTTCCCAGCATCAGAGTCTTCTCCAGAGAGTCCTCTCTTCGCATTAGGTGGCCAAAATATTTGAGTTTCAGCCTTAGTATCTGTCCTTCCAGGGAACAGTCAGGGTTGATTTCATTTAGGATTGACTGATTTGATCTCCTAGCAGTCCAAGGGACTCTCAGGAGTCTTCTCCAGCACCACAGTTCAAAAGCATCTATTCTTCAGCGCTCAGCCTTCCTTATGGTCCAACTCTCGCAACCATACGTTGCTACTGGGAACACCATCGCCCTGACTATACGAACTTTTGTTGGCATGGTGATATCTCTGCTTTTTATTATGCTGTCTAAGTTTGCCATAGCTTTCCTTCCAAGGAGTAAGCGTCTTTTAATTTCATGGCTGCTGTCTCCGTCTGCAGTGATCTTGGAGCCCAGAAAAGTAAAATCTGTTACTGCTTCCATTTCTGCCCCTTCTATTTGCCGGGAATTGATGGACCCAGATGCCATGATCTTAGTTTTATTAATGTTGAGTTTCAAGCCAACTTTTGCACTCTCCTCTTTCACCCTCAGCAAGAGGCTCTTTAGTTCTTCTTCACTTTCTGCCATTAGGGTGGTATCGTCTGCATATCTGAGGTTGTTGATATTTCTCCCGGCAATCTTGATTCCGGCTTGCGATTCATTCAGCCTTAAAAACTGCCTGAACTTCCTTTTTGAATGCAGTGCTTCTATCCTATCATATAAAATGCGCCTGCATTTTCAAGGCTGCACCTCAGCACTTGAGGTGGTGTGCCAAATGCTAGAGATGTGCCAGACCCTGCTCTTCCTGGTCTCTGAGATGGAAAAAGGAGAGGGGGATGGAGCGGAAGAGAGTGTGGATAATGGTGAACCCTAGAGTGTCAATGGTCTAGTTGGCCACACTCCTCCATGCTTCCTCTTCCACTCTTTCTACCTCTTCCAACCCAGGGAGTAGTAGTAGCTGGAGGAAAAGGAGCAGTGAGAATGAGTGGGCAGAAGGAGGTAGGCGCCACCCCCACCAGCCTGAGACGCTCGCCTCAGTCGGCCTCGGGTATTGGTTATTGACCTCATGACCCTGGCTATTCTCTCTCTCTCTCTCTCTCTCTCCAAAATGAAATGGCAGAAAGCGGTGTTATGAGTTTTTAATCCAATTTTTCATCAATTGTAACTGCTTTAAAAGTGTACTAGGTATGTGGTATATGCTGTACAGTGTCAGCAGATGAAGAATGATGCAAAATTACATAGTTTTTTATTTTTAAAATTTTCGCAATTTTTTTTTTAGCAGAAAGCGGTGTTATGTGTTTTAATTTTGTTATCACCATTTTCTCCTGCCCAGAGGCGTTGTACCAATGGGGGCGATTGGGGCGGTGGACCCCAGGGCACGGGTCGTTCCTACCTGTTCTTCGCAGCCAAGAACGGCTGCGGTTCGGCCCTCCCACTCTCCCTTGCACTGTTTGGCTCCAAAAAGGAGCCAAAAAGCACTGGGCGGGCGTGTGTGTGGGTGCACTATGCTGCCGTCACGCGCCCCAGGGGTGGGGTGTGTGGCGGCCGTGGGGGTGGGGTGTGTCGGCGGTAGCCCCCACCCACGGGGGGCCTGTTCCTGCCTCCTATCAAGAATAGAAAGTCATACAAATTGCACGGCATACATTTAAATAATATTTAGCTCTGTAAAAGCAGTAATAGTGAAGATGTGTAGACGATAGAGGCTTTGCTATTAAAGTGAAACACTGCACTTGGAATTGGTGGCCACTGAAGTGAACATTACAGGGAATACGTATTTTAAGTAGAAGAAATAATGCAAAGAGCAGGATGTGCAAATTGGTGTGTTTTGCATGTGGGTTTTCCATTTACACACCCACGTACAAACAGTAAGTGAGGATCTGGCCAAGTTAGTATTGGCTAACCAGCATTTAGAGTGTAGTTGAATGTGCCTGTCAGCAATAAAGTACACGTGTGTCTAGCCATTTTAAAATGACATTTGCGCTCAGTTTACAACATGGGCCTTAAGCTGTGTGCTTATAAAAAGTAATACTGAACCCTTCAGGGAACGAAGGGGCATGTTAACATTCCACAGGGAATGACTTTCTCCAGAAATACTAACTTACTAAAGCAAATGAAAATTCTGAAGCAATTCCTGACCCCCTTTTCAGATTGTCCCATCTCCCACCCCAAGATAGTGAGGACTGAAAGCTGAATAATATTTCTGATTTGTAACCTGCACTATAATCCCAGAGAAAGAAATGGACTGGGGTTTATTCAGGTTATTATATAAAGGGTCCCAATGGAGTCAGGACTTGGCCTTCTGGCTTGCTATTGTCTTGCTGATTTATTGCTTCAGGCTTTATGAATATATTCTCTTGATACACGCATACCATGGGTGTGCAACACTTGTATGCAAAACATATGTTGCATACCTTGTCCAGGGAGGGTGCACTTATTCAAACAATAGCTTTCTGCAGGACCCATACACAATACCCCCTGTGCCTTTGATACATCCATTTTCCAAATGGAGGGGTTGCATGGCATCTCATCCTTGTTGTTTGGCAACAGGACGCAAACAAACTATTAAATCATCCTGATTTTGCTTTTTTGGGAGGAGGAAAATTCTCCTAAAGCTTATATTTGTTCAGTTTGAATCATTGTAAGAGGGAACAGGGTGTTGAATGGTTTCTAGGACTCTTTATGTTTCTCTGTTCATGTGTTTCCCTCACAATTCTGAAGCATGTACTTTAATTCCCTCACAATTCTGAACTGTACTTTAATTCTATCTAGAAAAGTGGATCTAGAAATAGGGAACTGCTTAGTTACAAAAAAAATTGAGACACTTGTTCATAGTTACTAATTTGATCTCTCCTGTTTGTTGCAAGCTGAGGTCGGTGGTGTAGAGAAGAAAGTGGCATTCTGACTAAGGACCTGTTCAGTTGGAAGCCCCCCCGATCCCACCACCACTAGCTGGTTTAGGGCTGTACTGCTAACCTCAAGGAATGGAGGAGTCCTGCAGGAAAGTGCCATACTGTAAATTTAGGAGAAGTCTCCTCCCCTATGGAATATATGATGTGGTGTAGGACAGCTCCCCAGTGACATTGCATTTTGTGCAGAAATATAGCAGGATGTGCTACTGTCCAGGCCTGTTGGGGACCACCTGAGGCTGAAGACCCGAACACGTCTGAGAAGGTTGCCTTGTCCTAATCAGCCCATCCTTGAAGCAAGCCGTGAGGGTGTGCTTTGCTCAACCTCTGCCTGAGTGGTGGGAAGTTCATGGTGGCATGATTTACTGGACATACTTACTTTGGCTAAAAGAGCACAAGAGACATGACATGTTTGGAATGAAATAGTTGTTTAATAATGTGCAGGTTGAGGAGTCATTAAAAGGACACAGAAGCCAGTACTGTATTCAGCGCTGTTCCCAAAGCAAAATCTGTATCCTCAGATGGCACAGTTTATTTTCAGCGATCCTAATATGTGGACTTTCCATACATCCTGGACAAACCTGTTTTCTTCTCACCCTGTAGGTGGGTATGACTCATGGCAAAGATGGCTTTAGCTCAGGGTTTCTCAACCTGTGGTACACATATCACCAGTGATACATTCCGCGACTACCTATGGTACCTGGCAGGCTGGTCCTTGTCTGCTTTTCCAATCAGAAGTTAAGAAGCCCCCCATCCCCCCCATCCCCCGCCATTACCTTTGTTTTGTTTCTGGCCTGTGTCCTGTTAATTCGACCAAGCCTCTCTGCCATTCAGTCGGCTTGTCTGCTTCTGTGCTAGCTAAAGTGCTAAAGCACTGAAGCAGACCTTTTATTAAAGCAAGACACAGACTTGAAACACAATAAAGGTAAGGCTTTTTTAAAAAAGGTTTTAAAAGCCCTTATCCAGTGCCCCGCTGCAGCCCGGGCCAGCCTTACACGGCCTCCTCGGCTGCACGCCACATCCGAGGAGGCCCATTGGGCCTCGGCCTGCCTACACCAGGGAAAGGGGACAAATGTCCCCTTTCCTTGAGGTGCTCTTGAGCCTTGGGAACTGCACAGGGTGCAGTGGCCGGCCCTTTAGGCTGGTCACACATACTTGCACAGAATCGCACCATCAGAGGGCGATTTGGGGTGGGGAAAGGGGGATAGGATCTTGGCAGCATGGCCCGGCATGGCTTTTGCGCCATCAGTTCCGGTCTTATGGCGGCAGACTGTGAGATCTGCTACTGTAAGCCCTGGATAAGATTGGACTGTTAGTCTTATGGGTGTAATTAAAGCTTAAATAGAACATTTTTGGCACAATGATGGTATTTGATTTCATCACATTATAACAGCGGAATTCATTTTTCAGCACATACCTTGCTGGGGGGGAAATGGTCAGATGTCACTGGGTGCTTTGCCCCCCCTCCCACCCCTTGTGGTACTGGTCCCCCAGATTCTAATGAAACTGTTTTAAGCCACTTTCATGTGGCTTAAAAATTCCCAGCTCTTAATTCCATTCTTTTCTTAAAGCAGTTTGCAAGTCCATTTATTGCTCATGAAAAGGAAGATTAATAGCGTGAGTCAGGCATAATGCAGGAAAACACCAGATAGGTTTCCTCAGGCAACTCAGCTTGACCTGCTACATCCCCTCCAATTTCAGCGCTGGGCCTCTTTGCGAGAAGGAGCTGCCAATGGCATCCCACTGTGTGATAGTTTGGACATGTGAACTCCTGGAGAAGAAAGAGGAAGCACTGCCAACCTTGAGCATTGAAAAGTCATGACTCAGACCAACCCCCTACCTCTACGAAATGTGCCTGTTAACGATCATGGGGTTTTAAACAAACCCATACCATCCACAATTGCTTTCTTCTGCTTTCCTAGTTGCAGCCTCTCAGAGAGTCAAGGATTCTCAAGTTTTTCTTATTTAGAAAATTCATTGTCTCAAACACCCCCCTGCTCTCTTGCACTGTGTAAGCTTGCTTAAGAACACAGAGCAATGCAATTTACCTATCAGGTAATGAAATGTCTGTCATGATGATGATGCTCAGAGTATGTTTGAAGAGCAAGGGGGCCTCTATTGTGCTATATTGTGCATTCTGCACCCTCCCCACAGGGACCCTGTTACTGGAGGCTAGACCATCATTCGCTGTCAAGCACAATAGGTGACTCTTGTTCCCAAGTCTAGTGCTTAATTTCTTGCCTTAGCAATGAAAGGCATCCAGAATGCGACAAGGTAAAGGAGTGTGCTATAGGTCATTGTTGGAATGTAAAATTAAATTTGCCCCCTCTCTGGGTGATCTGAAATGAGGGTCAGGTTATGCCCCCCCGGCCCCCCCACTCTGTCAAACTCATAGCATGTGTATTTTGTCCAATAGTATTGGATGAGGATAATTAAAAAGTGAGCTAGTCCCAATCTGCATGCCCCACCTTCATCTCTATCCTCAGTTCAGTGCTTGGATGACACAACACAAGTTTGATGGAACTTGACTTTCAAATATATGGATGTATAAAAACCTGACATGCTGTTCACACAAACAGCTTGGTGGTTCTGCTATTTGACAGGATAGAAATGGGGTCAAGAATCAGGATATGCTTGGTCCCATCAATTCCAGGCGAAGGGGCTTGCGTAACTCAATGAAGCCATGAGCTATGCCGTGCAGGGACACCCAAGACGGACAGGTCGTAGCAGAGAGTTCTGACTAAAAGTGATCCACTGGAGAAGGAAATGGCAACCCACTCCAGTAACCTTGCCAAGAAAATCCCATGAACAGTTCCAAAAGGCTACAAGATATGACGCCGGAAGATGAGCCCCTCAGGTCAGAAGGTGTCCAATATGCTACTGAGGAAGAGCGGAGGACTATTCCAAGTAGACCCAGAAAGAGTGAAGCGGCTGGGCCAAAGCCAATAGGACGTCCAGCTGTGGATGTGTCTGAGGTTGAAAGGAAAATCCAATGCTGCAAGGAGCAATATTGCTTAGGAACATGGAATGTGAGGTCTATGAATCAAGGCAAGCTGGATGTGGTCAAAGATGAGATGACAAGATTGAACATTGACATCTTGGGAATCAGCGAACTAAAATGGACGGGCATGGGCGAATTTAATTCAGGTGACCATCATATCTACTACTGTGGGCATGAATCCCTTAGAAGAAATGGAGTAGCCCTCATAGTCAATAAAAGAGTGGGAAAGGCAGTACTGGGGTGCAACCTCAAAAACGACAGAATGATTTCAGTTCGAATCCAAGGCAAACCATTCAACATTACAGTAATCCAAGTGTATGCCCCAACCACTGATGCCGAAGAAGATGAAGTTGACCGGTTCTATGAAGACCTACAACACCTTCTAGAACTAGCACCCAAAAAAGATGTCCTTTACATCATAGGAGACTGGAATGCTAAAGTAGGAAATCAAGAAATAAACGGAACAACAGGCAAGTTTGGCCTTGGAGCGCAAAATGAAGCAGGGCAAAGGCTAACGGAGTTCTGTCAAGAGAACACGCTGGTCATAGCAAACACTCTTTTCCAACAACACAAGAGGCGACTCTACACCTGGACATCACCAGATGGTCAATACCGAAACCAGATAGATTATGTGCTTTGCAGCCAAAGATGGAGAAGCTCTATACAATCAGTAAAAACAAGACCTGGAGCTGACTGTGGCTCAGATCATGAGCTTCTTATTGCAAAATTCAGGCTTAAATTGAAGAATGTAGGGAACACCACTAGACCAGTCAGATATGACCTAAACCATATCCCTTATGAGTATACAGTGGAGGTGAAGAATAGGTTTAGGGCACTAGACCTGGTAGACAGAGTGCCTGAAGAACTATGGACGGAAGTTCGTAACATTGTACAGGAGGCAGCAACTAAAACCATCCCAAAGAAAAAGAAATGCAAGAAAGCAAAGTGGCTGTCAGATGAGGCTTTACAAAAGCTGTGGAAAGAAGGAATGCGAAAAGCAAAGGTGAAAGGGAAAGATATAAACAACTGAATGCAGATTTCCAGAGAATAGCAAGGAGAGATAAGAAGGCCTTCTTAAATGAACAATGCAAGGAAATCGAGGAAAACAACAGAATGGGGAGGACTAGAGATCTCTTCAAGAAAATTGGAGATATCAAGGGAACATTTTGTGCAAAGATGGGCATGATAAAGGATAAAAAAGGCAGAGACCTGACAGAAGCAGAAGAGATTAAGAAGAGATGGCAAGAATACACAGAAGAACTATACAAGAAAGAGCTTAATGTTCCTGATGACCACGCTGGTGTGGTCACTGACCCAGAGCCAGACATCCTAGAGAGCGAAGTCAAGTGGGCCTTAGGTAGCATTACTAACAACAAAGCTAGCGGAGATGATAATATCCCAGCTGAGCTACTTAAAATCCTAAATGATGATGCTGTGAAAGTGCTGCACTGCACTCAATATGCCAACAAATTTGGAAAACTCAGCAGTGGCCAAAGGATTGGAAAAGGTCAGTTTACGTTCCAATTCCAAAGAAGGGCAGTGCCAAAGAGTGTTCAAACTATCGCACAATTGCACTCATTTCACATGCTAGCAAGGTTATGCTCAAAATTCTACAAGCTAGGCTTCAGCAGTACGTGGACCGAGAACTACCGGATGTACAAGCTGGGTTTCGAAGAGGCAGAGGAACTAGAGATCAAATTGCCAACATGCGCTGGATCATGGAGAAAGCACGAGAGTTCCAAAAAAACACCTACTTCTGCTTCATTGACTACGCAAAAGCCTTTGATTGTGTGGATCACAACAAGCTGTGGCAAGTTCTTAAAGAGATGGGGATACCAGACCACCTTACCTGTCTCCTGAGAAACCTGTATGCGGGTCAAGAAGCAACAGTTCGAACCGGCCATGGAACAACTGATTGGTTCAAAATTGGGAAGGGAGTACGGCAAGGCTGTATATTGTCACCCTGCCTATTTAACTTATATGCAGAGTACATTATGAGAAATGCAGGGCTGAATGAATCGCAAGCCGGAATCAAGATTGCCGGGAGAAACATCAACAACCTCAGATATGCAGACGATACCACTCTAATGGCAGAAAGTGAAGAAGAACTAAAGAGCCTCTTGATGAGAGTGAAAGAGGAGAGCGCAAAAGTTGGCTTGAAACTCAACATTAATAAAACTAAGATCATGGCATCTGGTCCCATCAATTCCTGGCAAATAGAAGGGGCAGAAATGGAAGCAGTAACAGATTTTACTTTTTTGGGTTCCAAGATCACTGCAGACGGAGACAGCAGCCATGAAATTAAAAGACGCTTACTCCTTGGAAGGAAAGCTATGGCAAATTTAGATAGCATAATAAAAAGCAGAGATATCACCATACCAACAAAAGTTCGTATAGTCAGGGCGATGGTGTTCCCAGTAGCAATGTATGGTTGCGAGAGCTGGACCATAAGGAAGGCTGAGCGCCGAAGAATAGATGCTTTTGAACTGTGGTGCTGGAGAAGACTCCTGAGAGTCCCTTGGACTGCTAGGAGATCAAATCAGTCAATCCTAAATGAAATCAACCCTGACTGTTCCCTGGAAGGACAGGTACTAAGGCTGAAACTCAAATATTTTGGCCACCTAATGCGAAGAGAGGACTCTCTGGAGAAGACTCTGATGCTGGGAAAGACTGAAGGCAAAAGGAGAAGGGGAAGGCCAAGGATGAGATGGTTAGACAGCATCACCGATGCAACGAACATGAAAATGAGCGAACTCAGGAAGATAGTGGAGGATAGGAAGGCCTGGCGGGATATGGTTCATGGGATCACGAAGGGTCGGACACGACTTAACGACTGAACAACAACAACATCAATTCCTGGCAAATAGAAGGGGCAGAAATGGATGCAGTAACAGATTTTACTTTTTTGGGTTCCAAGATCACTGCAGACGGAGACAGCAGCCATGAAATTAAAAGACGCTTACTCCTTGGAAGGAAAGCTATGGCAAATTTAGATAGCATAATAAAAAGCAGAGATATCACCATGCCAACAAAAGCTCGTATAGTCAGGGCGATGGTGTTCCCAGTAGCAATGTATGGTTGCAAGAGTTGGACCATAAGGAAGGCTGAGCGCCGAAGAATAGATGCTTTTGAACTGTGGTGCTGGAGAAGACTCCTGAGAGTCCCTTGGACTGCTAGGAGATCAAATCAGTCAATCCTAAATGAAATCAACCCTGACTGTTCCCTGGAAGGACAGCTACTCAGGCTGAAACTCAAATATTCTGGCCACCTAATGCGAAGAAAGGAGTCTCTGGAGAAGACTCTGATGCTAGGAAAGATTGAAGGCAAAAGGAGAAGGGGAAGGCAAAGGATGAGATGGTTAGACAGCATCACTGATGCAACGAACATGAAAATGAGCGAACTCAGGAAGATAGTGGAGGACAGGAAGGCCTGGCGGGATATGGTTCATGGGATCTCGAAGGGTCGGACACGACTTAACGACTGAACAACAACAAAAAATAAAATATAGTGCATTATGAAACTGTCTCCCAGCATTTGCAGCCTACAGATGCTGTTTATTTTTTAAGGGAAGTGTTTGAAATTGCACTTTTAAAAATATGTTTTAATCAATGTATCTTTTAATGACTTGCTGCTTGATAGAATCATATCTTCCATTAAGGATGCTGTCTTTAGTGCTGATTTGTTACAGTGCTCTTTGTCTTGGCATGATTGGTAGCCATTCTAAGCAATGGAAGCAGTGCATTCTGGGCCAATCAGCATCCATTTCCTGCCCATTAGATTGGTGATGTCTGTCTCCAATAGCACTGTTACGTATGTATGTATGTATGTATGTATGTATGTATGTATGTATGTATGTATTTATTTATTTATTTATTTATTTATTTACAGTATTTTTACCCCGCTTTTCTCCCCGAAGGGACCCAAGGCGGCTTACAACATGGGAAAGGAATACAATACAATACAAAAAATAATCACATTTAAAACAATAAAAACAATTCACAAAAACTAGTAAAAAACATCATCTAAAAATTAATAAAAACAGATCAAATTACAATTAAAACAAGAGCATAAAAAAAAACAGCAGCACTCCACCTGTACCAGCAGGATGATAAAAAAGGCAAGGACTCAGAAGGCTTCCTTAAACAGGAAAGTTTTCAGGCCTCGCCGGAAGGTCTCCAGGGAGGGAGCAGTACATAAGTCAAGAGGGAGGGAATTCCATAGGGTTGGTGCTACTACTGAGAAGGCCCTATTTCTGGTCGCCGCCCCTCGCACCTCCCTGGGTGACGGTACCCGCAAAAGGGCCTTCTCTGATGACCTAAGGAGACAAGCTGGAATATATGGAAGTAGGCGGTCTCTCAGATATCCTGGCCCCAGGCCGTATAGGGCTTTAAAGGTCAAAACCAGCACTTTGAATTGGGCCCGGAAATGAATTGGCAGCCAGTGCAGCTGTTGAAGAAGCGGCCCGATAGAGTCGAACCGCCTACCCCCAGTAACTACATGGGCCGCCGCATTCTGCACTAATTGCAGTTTCCGAACCGTCTTCAAGGGCAGCCCCACGTAGAGCGCATTATAATAATCTAATCGCGACGACACCGTGGCATGGATCACCGTGGTCAGGTCTGCACGATCCAAGTACGGTCACAGCTGGCACACCAGCCGAAGCTGGGCAAAGGCCCCCAGTGGCGTTCCTGCGGTAGGTGCTCGACAGTAAGTCGCGCCCCGTCCTAGTACCGCGTTCACGAACCGGAGCGAGGAGGCCCCTCGCCGTCGGAGCCATTCCGTGCAGCGAAGCTGAACGGGCAGGACCTAGGTACTAGGACGGAGCGTGACTTACTGTCGAGCCCCTACCGCAGGAACGCTACTGAAGGCCCCCCTGGCCACAGCCGCCACCTGGGAATCCAGGAGCAGCTGCGGATCCAGGCGGACCCCCAAGCTGCGGACTTGCTCCTTCAGAGGGAGTGCAACCTCCTTCAGAGGAGGACGATACTCTAGCACCTGCATTGTGGATTTCCGGACCAGGAGAACCTCTGTCTTGTCCTGGTTTAGTTTCAGCTTATTAGCCCTCATCCAGGTCCCAACAGCAGGTCATTTTCAAATGTATCACAGGTAGATGGAGAGAGAATGCACACCCTTAAGTGTTTTGGCCATACTCTTTATAGTGTTTTGGGGCCACAGAATAGCATGAGAACTATTGTGGGAGGGGATCATCCAAGGCCACCCTTTTGCCCCAAAGATGGTTCTTGATGGGCTCCTATCGCCAGTGGAGATGGCCTGTTTCCTATTGTGCCACACCTTGGGAAGGGGGTGACTAGGTACTATATAATTGTCCATGAGACTTGTATCTCTATTAAAGTAGGGCTGGGACGGAAGTGTCAATACTGTACATGTGAGGCAGGTCAATGGCCAGAGGCACTTCTTGTGTGACCACAAATGATACTGTTTATTTTAAAGCCAGGAAAGTCCCAAAATATGTGGAACACATTGTGGAAATTGTGGAAACTTATGGAAACTCCCAAAATTGTGGAAAATTGTGGAAAGGTCTGAATACTGCAGGTCCCCAACTTACATAAGCCTTGACTTACATACTTTGCATTGACTGTACGTTTGCTTGGCCATCGATCATGGCGCAAAACAGAAACCGGAATGAAACTAGTGGTTCCCACCCAGTTCTGCTCATTTGAAGAGAACCTGATAGAAGCATCTGAAATAAACTGAATATATAAGAAAGAAAGTGGATGTTCTTTCTTATGGCCCTTATCATGACTATCATATAGTAGCAACTAAAACACCGGCAAGGTAAAGCAAGGTTTCTGTTTAAATAGTCCTCTAATAGTTCTTTTTAATTCAGACAGCAGTCTACAGTAAAGTGTCCACAAGTCTCAAATTCTCTTGCTGTCTTTGAAGTTACAGAGTAATTACTCAAACTGGGAAGCCTTTGAATTAGAAATAGGGGAGGGTTTTTTTTTGTTTTTTTATGTAAGCTGTTTCCCTACAAACACAAACACACATCCTCTCTTCTGTTTTCTCCATCAGCCTCCTAATGTTTTAAAGCTGAGAGTTGTTGTTACTCTTTGCAGTACGATGGACATCAGCACTGTATGCTGCTGGAATGTATCTGTCCTCTTCTTCTTGCTTTCCTTTCACTTGCTGAGTGATCCCAGCTGTCACTCAGCAAGACTCTACCAGACTCATCATCAACTAGGTTGGAAATGGCAAGGCTCCCTTGGGTCACAAACTTGGCAGGAATAATGAGCTCATCCATTTTCATGGTAGGAAAAATGGAATGTCCCCCCCCCCAATGGATAGGACTGAACACCAATATCTAGCAAGTCTGGATCAATGCTGAGGCTAAAGAAAGTGGCAGGAACCCATTAAAGGCATCCTTTGCCACATCCTTTGCCACATGTGAGAGCAAAGAGGCTGCAAAGCTTGTCGCTTCACCCATGTGTGCTACATTCAGTGACTAACAGCCCAATCTTACAGGCATGCTGTGTCACCAGAACCTGCAGTGTGATTTACGGCTGTTGCAAATGGCGACATAGCATTTCGCACAGCTGGGCTGCCGTTGCAAGCGATAAGCAGCTGTGGCCACATGCCAGTGGCTTTCTGATGAGCCCTGGTGCTGGTAAGTCAGCGTGGGGGGGGGCTGACTGGAGGTGGGTGGAACAGCGTGGAGACTGGGATGGGGAGGGGGTGGATTGAGGCCTGGAAGGGGTGGGTATTGGCGACAGTGGAACTGCCAATATCCTATTCCCCTTCCCAGCCTCGATCACACTTGCACCAGCAAAATCGCTGGCACAGGTCTAAGTAGACCCATTCAGGCAGTGGAGGCTTACCCCTGGGCAAGGGAACAAATGTTCCCTTACCTGGAGAAGACCTCCAGGACTCCCCCCCCCCCGAGGATGCAGTGTGCGCTCCAGTGGTGTGGCTGCATCGGCGGGGGTGGTGGTGTTTGGATAGGCTGTTAAAGTCTGTTAATATAGAATTGTGGCCATTGTGCTACTTGGCATAAGAATTTCAAGGTGATGTGAAGGGGGGGGGGGAAGTTAACATCCGTTAATGACAACCAAGCACACTGTCTTAATCCTGTTCTCTTTCTGTGAGGGTGGATGAAACAAAGAACTTTTATTGATTTATTTAAAATACTTATAGGCTGCCCTTCAGTTAAAAGAATTCCCCATCTGAGGTACATGACATTATCATCATCAGCAATATCGCCAGGCCGCCAGGCAAGGAGTTGATCTTGTGAGCAGGTAATGAGATTGAGTTGTATCCATCAAATTCAAGGGGATGTCTGGTCCATGTTTCTTGTAAAAGGATAACATCATAACTTCTAAGAACTTTGATGAAGTCTGCATCCCGTGTCTTCTTAAGCCAGCCAGCCAGCAATATTCCAGGAGAGTATTTCAAGTTGATCATCATCATCATCATCATCATCATCATCATCATCATCATCATCATCATCATGGACTTATCATGGTAAGATAAGTCAATTGCACTACAAGTGTTACGTATACAAGTATTTACAAGTATGGGACATCATTATGTTGCAGTGCAGTTTTATGCATGCCTACCTAGAAGTAAGTCCCAGGGCTAACTCCCAGGAAAGTAAGTTTAGAATTGCAGCCTTCGAAATGTAAGTTGGAAGTAGGAACTTTTTAAAATCATTTATGGTGGACTTGTTATCTTGTGAAACAAAACTGGATTGGACTTTAAAGATGGAATTTTTAGGATAATAACAGACTGTTAATGTGCAGCTAGATCCAGAACCCTTTTTATGGACATATGAAAATAATTGATTGTAGTTTTAGAGAGATGTTTACATATATGATTGTTTTTGCGTGTGCTTCATTTGCAAAGTACTGTAGGGGAAATTATGTACCTGCTGATGAATGGGCAGAAAAGCTGCATGGGAATGAAGTTCTGGCAGAATTAATGGCACATGTGAAAACAAAGAAAGGAAGAGATGAAAAAAAAACACTTGTAAGGAAAAGTGGGATTTATTTATTATGTACCTGCCTGAATTACTGAGAGGTTCGTTGGCCACTACTTCCCAGTCATTTGACTCCTGTTTTTTCTTCTTCTTCAGGGCAGTCAGCTACTTCTGTGCTGCAGAAAACAATCTTCACCAATTGGCATGGGAGAGATTTAAATCATGTGCATAGCTTTCCGTTGAAATCGGTGGTACTTAAATGTGCTTAAGTTTGACTAGATCATGCCCAATACCTTCCAAAGTCTTGCTCTATGCAAAAAAAAAAAAAACCTCTTCCTGAATATTTACTCTTGTCTATTTCCATATAACATAAAACAAAAACCTAAACCTGTGATCAGATCACTCCAGTGAAAACCTGCTGTATGATATCAAGAGTGGACTCCTTTCATAAATCTACACACTATGGTTTGAAATACAGATCCTGAAGCAGTTGAATCGTACATCTGTTCTCCTGACTTTTTAACCATGGAGTGCTAGTTTATTGCTGAGCTTAAGGATAAAAGAAGCAAGAAATGAAAGTTGGGGGAGGGAAGTTTCCTTCCTTCTAAGTACATTCAGATGTTTGCCTCCTTAAGTTCTAAGCCGGGCTTTGTTCCTAGCTTATTCCACCTTCCTGATGTGATTCAGGCTATCTTGTTAAACAAAAAAGGGTATCTCATGAAGACCAGAGGTAACATCACAAAACACAAAAGGCAAAAGGTGGTCAAAGCCTACACGTAACAATTAAAGAAACATCCCTTGGAAAGTCTTTTGGTGTCTTAATAGCTTTCTTACCATAACAGTACTTAATACAATACACAATATGACTTCTACGGTGATTGCTTTGTAGCACGTCAGACTGCTTTAGGTCATATCATTGTTGTGTTGCACCTGGGATCTTAACCTGTGCATGATGGTGCATGGTGAGAGGCTGCACACGTAGAGATGTTTAAGCATTTTTGGCACCATATCTATGTTATGTCCTCTTCCCTGGTGATGAAGGTAAAGGGGTATATTAGCTGGGAACATAAGTACCAGTTAAATATGTGTGGGTGGTTTAGTGCACCACTAGCAACCCAGTTCCCTCAGTCTGTAGAACAGTAAGCATCCTGATCCTGCCAAACAGATGATTGGCTCTCTGATACTAGCGGTCATCTGTTATAGGATCAGGAAGGGCGTGATCAAAACACGGATGAGAGGTCTGTTTTGGCAGTAGGTTCAGAGAAGAAGCAATATATCTTCTTGCATCTGTTGAATAGAAGAAGGCTGTGTTCATCCTGGCCGTAGTGGCAGAATGTCCAGTGGAGGGAAGGGGGGGGGGAGAAGAGCACTGCTTTGCTGCAATTTGTCACCCTTTCCTCTTTTTCGTTTTCCCAGCTGACTTGCTCAAGTGCCTGGAGCATTTTGGTTCAGTGCTACAGTCTGTGTCTGCGTCTTCTCCTTGCCATCAGGGTTGAACTGAACTATGATCTCTCCCAATTTTGGAGCACAAGAGGGACTTGGTGAAGTGTCAAGCATTCTCCACAATGAATATTTCGACACTTTTCTGGGGTCAACTGGAGCAACATTCAATTGCTGAGCAAGGGTGAAATGAAGGTGGTGGTTGTATACACAAGTAACCACAGTGCACAGTGCACCAATTCCCACTATTTATGTGAAGAATGATTTATTTTTCTATGAACAGGCAATATTGCTTTGACTCAAGTTACATGACACATCATCCTATGTAACAGCACTAAAATGACATAGGGTGTATCTGGATTTCAGTATTCAGCACTGCTGGTTGTGTAACTTACCACTACCCAGAAGCGGTGAGAAAAACTACAGTACTCCCCCCATATCCACTGGGGATATGTTCCAGGCCTCTCCATAGATACTTGAAACCGTGGATAAGAGCGAACACCCCCTCCATGGTTTCCTGAGGGCCCCCCGCCCTGCCTCCCCTGTGGGCAGGCGTGCGCCCCCCCAGCTCTTATTTTTCTTTCAGCAAGCTTTGTTTTTTCCTTAAAACAAACAGAGAAGCAGCCTCCATTGCAGGCAAGTAGAATGAGACTAAGTCCTAGAGAGGCTCTGCAAGGTTTTTGTTAACCTTGCAGAGCCTCTCTAGGACTTAGTTTTGCTCTGCTTGCCTGCAATAAGCTGCTTCTCCTGTTTGTTTAAGGAAGAAAAGAAGCTTACTGGGAAAAAAGTAAAAGCCTGGGGGGGGGGTCCCCACAATCTGTGGATAACTGAAACCGTGGATAGCGAATCCGTGGATATGGGGGCCCACCCACAGAAAAAGGGGTTAAACATTGTGCAGGCTGGCTGCACATCAATTCCTGAGCCATCCTTCATTTCGAGGCTGCTACTTGCAATGACCCCACTAATCTGCCACTTTGGGCTAGTAGGGATCATTATCCTGGTCAGGAGAAGCCCAGCGTGGCTCACAAATCCAAGTGGCATCAAATCCAATATGGAACAGACCAGTGATGTAGACTTGAGTCTATTGACTTGGATTCGAGTTTGACTCAAGTCGCACCAATGACTCGACTTGGACTTGACTCGGCAATTGTAAAAGATTCAAAAGACTCGACTCGAGACTTGGAGCCTTTTATGACAAGTCGAATTTTATTCAGGTTTAAACCATTTTCCCCATTAAATAGATAGGGACTCGCAACTCGCAACCAAAGACTCAGGACTTGGGGGTAAAGACTTAGGACTTGGCTTGAGACTTGGACCCAGAGACTTGGGACTTGACTTGAGACTTGGAGTCAGAGACTTGTTCCACATCCCTGGAATAGGCCTAAGTGAGAACATGCAAGTTTTCTTCCTAAAGTGGCACAGGGAGAATTGATTCTCAGACATACAATTAGCATACACACATTTTCAGCTAGTGTGAAGTTTTTTTTAGTGATGTTGCATGCAGGGAGATGGTAAAAAAAAACAAAACCAAACGTGAGCCATTTTCATTACCCTCATTTGTTTTTGCAATTGGGGGCTGGGGGGGGTATTAATAGTATGGCAGAGTGGTGGACTTCCCTGCCTCTTTAAAAGCCATTTAAAGTTTACAAGAGTGGCAGAGCTGACTGGCTGCTGACATTTTGTTCTCCACAAAGCCCTAGGTGTTGCATAGCTTTGAGACACTGTGGGAAAAATGGCAGCTGTCATAAAAACATGGCTGCCCCCACTGGCAGCTGCCAGGTTTTTCCACAAAGCCCCTGAGTGAAGCAACCTCTGGGCATTGTGGGCAAACAAAATGGCAGCCACCAGTTAGTAACTTATGAGAGGAGCTCTACTCCTCCTTTTAAACTTTTTTAAACAAGAGAAAAAAGCCAACTGCTGCTGCCATAGTACAGGCAAGTCCACCATTACAAAAAACCCAACGGGTATTCTAAATAAACGGAGTGGCATGTGGCCATTTGGTTCATTCAGAGTTCTTGGTCAAGGTCATTCATATAGTTAGCAAACGGAAACAAATGGGTCCAAATCGGTTCAATTTTTCATTCATTCTGAAATGAATGCTCACCTCCACCCAGGTTCCTGGCATTGGATTGAAACCTTGGTGGTAGAATGGAACATAATCAGTGCCACTTCTGTTCAAAGCAAAGGTTTTGTTAGAACTCTGGAGTGAATGTCAATTTATAATTGATGCAATGATGTGTGTGAAGCACTTTGAACCTGAAAAAATGGAGTACATAAATGCTCCTGAAAAAATGGAGTACATAAATGCCCTCCCTGGAGCTCGTTTGGCTCCAAAATGAGCTGAAATCGGGCGGGGGAGGGCACGTCAACGTGACGCGTGCAGGCCCTGCCTCCAAGCGCCCGGGCGCCAGGAGGGTGCCCGTCGCCTCTGATTAAAAAACTACTTATTTCCTTCCCCTCCTGTTTTTGGAACAAAACTGAATATTCCAAGTTAATTGTGATTCAGAGGGAAGAGTATTAAACTTGAGTCTGGGAGACCTTTCTTCCCATACAGACTCAGTCCTGAGTTCACACATGCATTCTACTCAACTTAAGTAACAACACTTGCATGTATGAATGGGCCATGAGTGCTCCTTCATCACAAAGCAAGTGATCCTATCGCCCCATGTCACCTCAGACTATGGAGGTAGTGCCAATCATGAAATGTACAGTGTAGAAATCACTGAGTGAAGAGAAAATAAGAGTGATCAAATGATGTACATGAAAATGTGAATTGCCTTGCTTACTGGGTGACTTTAACCAAGTCAATGAACCTGTCCCCCCTCCCAATATAACATGGGAGTAAAAGCAAAAGGGAAATAGCACCAACAGTGCAAGGTTGTTGTGAAGAAATGTGATAAGGAAATGTTGTATGTTGCTACTGCTGCACCTGCAGAATAAGGGCATGCTATAATTCTTTACCAATAGAACTACCCCTAGTTATATAGTCTTCCAAGCGGTCATTATAATCAGCTGCCATTTGCAAGAATCAAAGTGTCAAATTATATGTTCACTCAGTTGTGGGCTTTAGAGGTAAGCTTTGAACTGGAAGTGCTTTTTCTTTCACCAAAAACAGCTGTGAGATGTTCAATCCTGATTAGGACTGTGGCATACTGGGAGGAGATTTATTCCCCCCCCCTTTCTCCAAGTGGTGTTTGTAGTGGAAATCACGTAAGATCTGGCGAGGAGATAGTGGTGTTAGCAGTGGTCCCCTGTTTTGACAGCTTGGGGAAAGGCAGGGTTAACTACCAAAACTTTGGAGTGCAGTGGATGTGGTTCACAGCTACAATCAATAATGGGCTAATGAGGACTTTGAGGATAAAAGCAGCACCAGCTAGAGGAGCATAGACATGCTGATCTGAGCTGCTGGGTAGAGCTTCTGCTAGATGCTGGAAGGAACTGTGGCTGTTGTGCCAAGTAAGTGGAGGGACAAGGAACTGTAGTCTGGAGAAAGGAGTTGAAGGATTTCTCCACCTGTGAAAGGAATGTGCTGAAATTCCAAGAACAGGGACCTTATCCAGATAAGTGCCACCCTGGAGAGGGCTTATGGACATTAGGAATTGCTTGAATAGCAATAAAACTTGCTAATTACTTTCACACTGAAATTCAGTAGTTTTTTTGCACACAATTATGACCCTTTACTGGGAAAGGAGGGCTACTTAGTCTAAAGTGGGCATAAAATTAATAAGGGAAGTCTGAGAGGGAAGAGTATTTTCAGTAGAAAATAGCTCCTACAGCAACCCTTTGTCCCTAAAGTGGCTCTTTGTAGAAAAGCATTTTCATAATTGGACTATGCAACTATTTTATGCCTGTGTGTGGTGGTCTCTCTTTTCTTCCATCAAACTAATAACATTGAGCCTGATAAATATAAAAGTATATTTAAATTGATATTTTATAAAATAGAGACAATTGACTTGGTCACTAGTCATTCCAATAAGATTTTTAAAAAGCTGCTGTTGCCATCAATAAAGCATGAGCTCACTCTGTGCCAATTCTCAATGTGTAGCATATGAAAAATATGGCCATAGAAAGTGGCAAAAATGAGACCTTTTAAATCTATTTTGTATATACAGTATTTTATTCAGGCACATCTATTGCTATCCATATATGCAAGCTTTTGATTTTACACAAGAGTCTACATCGGGAAGAATGAAAAGTAACTATAGCTCATGGAAGCAAAGCTGGTTAATGAAAAGTGTGCATACAGATGTTGGTTTGTCCAATAAAAGAGCTCCTTTTCCATTTTGAATCTCTGTGTTTTGTAGAAGAATTGCATGAAACTGTCTTACTCTGTTCAACCCTGTTTTTATGTGACAATGTAGCAAAGGTTGGCTGAAGTTTTCAACAGATCTTTGTGGAATGTGGCTGGACTGCCATACAGCTGTGAGGCTGGCCTGTATAGTTTTGCATCTGTGTACAGTGCTCAATGGTAAAGTTCACCAGCTTGCATTTTGGTCTGAGTTACACACAGTGTCCACTAGGGGGTATCTGTAATTTTAGCAGCATCTTAACAGTACTTTAAATAGTAAAGGTTCTTATTATCAAAGATGAGACGGGATTAAAAGTCATGACAACAATAAAATCTGTAAGTTAAAAATGCAATAGGGATCCCATTTTGAACATTAAAATAGTTTAAAACACAACATTTCAATCGTCCTTTGACTAGCCTTATCAAGTAAAAGGTGCAGCAGTCTGCAAAATGGTATTGTCTCTCGTAGATCTCTAAGTTTAAAAGACATGCAGGCTGCCAACCAGCTGGGAGCAATTAAGCAGTCTTATGAATATTTACCTGTAAGTAAACCCCTTTGAACACAGTGGGATTTCTTCTAAACATGATTGCAGTGTAGAAGTAGCATGATCTTCTGGAGGCAAGAGCTCATCAGATGCCTGAACTGGATTAAGGAAATGGTGGATTTACATGCGATACACACCATATCTAGCATCACTTGTCTACCCTCTATTGAAAAGGCTAAAGAAGGTATCAACTAGTAAATTGTTTCTCTAGCGGCAGTACTAAGGACAGCAACTTGTAAGTAAGTTCCATTGCAAGGAATTGTCCTCACCGGAAAATAAATGTATTCAAGGTTGTGATATCACTCAGTAAATATCTTGCTTTTAATTGACTAATTACATCATAGCACCATAAACCAGTAAGTATCTAATTAGCATCACCTGCTAGTGAAGCTAATTAGATACTCACCTCTGAGCTACCTTCAAAAGAATACTGCCTAGAACACTGAGCAAAGGATGTAAACTTCTTACAACCCCTTGAAGATGCTTTCCACAGGTGAAAGCGAAATGTTGGGATCAAATCCTAATCTAGTTTGTGGCTCATGTTTTAATTATGTTTTACATACATTTTTACCAGGGATGGGGACTCTAGTCAAATGACTCGACTCGCAAGTGTGACTGAGTCACTTCCCCCCCCGACTCGTACTCGGACTCATGACCCACTGACTCACACTTGCGACCCACGGGACTCGCACTTGACTTGCACTCATGGGGGTAACGACTTACCATTTCCGAGTCATTTTTCTTTAATGGCTGGCATCAACGCAGGCAGGCACAGTGGAGACCTTGGAGGAGGAGGGTGACGGAAAGGAAGGGTTTTCGAGGGTGTGGGAAAGCAAGCCTGGTTCTGAGATTTTTCCCTTTTTTGCCATCTGCTGGCCATTGGCCACAACTCTGCAAGAGGTGGGGAGGGGTGAGGGAAGGTGAAACTGCTGCAGCGGTTCCTCCTCATTGGCCAAAACTCCAAGCCCAAGGGATGCTTGGCTCAGCAAGGGGGGGGCAGGGAGGGAATACTAGAATACTAAACTAGCACATTTATATGTAAAACTATATCGGATATCCAGGTTTAAAAGCCATATATTTTGTTAAAACACGTTAAACATAATTTGGCAAATCTGCAAGGGAAATCCGATTCAGAGATAATTTTGATTCTCCTCTCATCTGTTGATAAATGGTCTACTAATCGGCTAGCTAATTTTCTTTAATTACTCAACGAAGAGCTTCCATGGTAGCCAAGCTAGTGGAATCTAATTAAAATGGTTGCTGACTGTTTACTCCTTTACAGCCTCATGTGCCCTCTCCTTTGCTTTCTTTCTGTATTAGGTATCACTTGTGTTAATTTATTTGTGTGTGTGTGTGTGTGTGTGTGTGTGTGTGTGTGTGTGTGTGTGTGTGTGTGTCTTTTTGTGTTATGCCAATAAAGGTATTTTGACTTAAAAATATTTTTTTTTAACATGGCTCTTAAACCCGGATATCTGTTATTGTTTTACATTGTTGCCGATCATGAAAACTTTCGAACTACTCTAATATACCTTTTATATTTATCTGACTTTTTTCAAATTTTATGTTTCAAAACTATTGCAACCCACTCAAAGAGTTTGGGATGAGGTGAGCTAGATCTTTAAATTAAGCATAGTGAGTTTCAAAGTAGAAATAATTGGCAGGAGAAGAAAAAACTGTAATGAAGAAATTTAACATTTGTTTTTTTTAGTGGGGGGGTGACCATGCAGATGTAGTTATGGGGTGTGTGTCCTGATGAGGTTTTGTACTTGACGATTTACTACTACACCACTGGGGATGGATCTGCAATATATATCAGTGCAACTGAGAGCAATCCTAAACACACTTCCATAGGAGTATGTCCCATTGAACACAGTGCGACTTGCTTCTGAGTTGGCATGTCTAGGATTGCACTGTTGATCTCTTACGAGTTACATTGGCAAGAACTCGGGGCTGCTGGCCCATCCATGAGGCCAACTGAAGTGGTTGCTTCAAGCAGCAGATTGGCAGGGGGCGCCCACCTCTGTCCCCTCCACCTGTCTCCACTGGGAGGAGCAGAGGCTGGCGCATCAGCTGGTAAGGGCAGGGGCAGCAGTTGGCATACTGGTCAGGTCAGCCCTACACAGACAGGTCTCTACCCCCCCCCCCCAAGAGTTAGCAAGTCACATTTAGGCAGTGAGGCAGAGAACTGAGCAATGGGAGAGGAAGGGCCACCAGGGAATGAGGGTGAGCAGAAGAGATTATGATTGGAGAGACCTGGCTTTTTGTGCACATCTATCCCTTTCTAGCTCCCCATTATAATCTTCTTAGTGGGGATAGGTGCACATGTGTGTTGGAGGACCCTGCAAGTGTTTATGCTCTTGCATGTCTGAATCAGGGTGAATATGTGCACAACTTACAGTGCACATGAAACAAGTTGAGCTACCTTCTGTAAATGCTCTCAAGGGAAGGCAGAGCAATTTGCAAGCAGCAATGTAATAAGAATTAGCATAGCTTAACTGTTTTCAAAAGTTCGATATAGATGCCAATAAAAGGCTTTATATACTTCAGTTGTGTGTCTGCTTTAGCAGGGAAAAAAGTCTAGGTTTGGAAAAAGTTGTTTAAAAGGTATTTCCTGTTTTCTTTCCAGTTTTCATCAGCTGAAATGTACCATGAAAATTGAACTATAGGCCAGTCAGTAAAATATACGAAAACCTGCACACATTTTTCAGCTTTATGAATAATATGAAAACAATTCTGTTTCAAGACGTGTGAAACAAAAATATCATTTATACATAGGGATATTTTTTTCCTGAAAAGAATGGACTGGTTTGATGCTCATTACTAGCTCTGCCACTGGACAAATGGGACAATTGTTCTCCAAGTCTCCCGAGGCGAACAAGAGACCCAGCTGTAGGGCGGAGATCAAATTCAGGGCCAGTTATGATGCATTATCTTTTATGATGGAAGTGTTCGGGATTAGAGTCTGCAATTATGCACAATGGATGTTATTCTGTCATATCACTCAGCACCTGCAAGTTGTCCACATAGTCTTCCCTTGATTTTGATTGTTCAACTTCCATACAGAAGTTGCTTTCCTTGCTTGGATAGAACAGCTCAAAATACAGTACAAAATACAGCACAAGAAAACAACACTGTTTTCTGTCTCGGCTGGTGTCACAGTTGCTGCCAAGAGGTTGTGTTGAATAAATAAAATATTGCTGTCCTGCTCCTGAATACTGGAGTGAGAGGGCCAACCAACAGAGTGAGAGTGTAAAGTCATTGGGGAGGTGCATTTATTTCAGAACTAATGCAAAATTGATCTCATTCAGACCTATTTCAGCATGAATATAGAGTTTCCCAAATGAAATGAATGGCATCTATGGTCATTCACGTCATCCATTCTATTTGGGACATCCATTCAGAAAGGAGAGATTTGCCTTGTTGTGTGGCTGAGGAGTCGTGGCTTCCTTCCTTTCCCCAACTAATTAAAGCTGAAAAGAACCATGAAATCTCCTTTTGATGACTGCCTCTGATGGTAGTATTTCCCCCCCCCCATCACCTATATATTGTATCGGCAACAGCCAAAATAATCTGTGCCACCCCTTTCAACTTTTAACCAGTTAAAAAGGAAAAAAAGTCTGCTGCTCTGTTGTGCGACAGGCTAAGCCCGCATGTTGCGAAAATGAACGAGAGTCTGAAATCCCATTTTGGTTATGAAACAAATGTGTGAAATGAATAAGTAACTAAGCAAAGCGGGTTTTAATAAAGACAAAATCAAATGGTATAATGAGAGAAAAAAAATCAAATCTTGCACACCCCAAAAGGTAGATCAGTTGTAATCATGTTATGACTAGCTGTTGGCGTTGGAGCAGCAGGCATGGACTGCACATTAAGAAACAGCCAGTCACCATATGTATGGAGGATATATAATTTGTATGTGACAATTTGGGGCTCAAAGAGTGGCATGCCATGTATGCATACTATGCATAGGCCTTTCCCTTCCAACTGTTTCTGCTGCTGAGAGTTGCCTGACTAGGGCCCCAAACTTATGTGGACTTTACGCTGTTGGAACTAGTGTTCTGGCAGCATAAGGTCCTTTATGGCTGTTATGAAAAGTAACACGCCAGAGCTGGGCCGCTGCCACTGGTGGCAGTGGTTGCCCACCAGCAGGCCCTGCATGTCCCCTGGCCACCTGGTAAGTCATCGGTCGGTGTGTGTGTGTGTGTGTGCAGTAGCGTCACTAGGACGCACGTCACCCTGGGGCAGGGAGCGCGCGTCACCCTAGTTACGCTACCATATCGCGGCGCGGGGGGGACCGGCTCCCCCCCCGCGTCGCCCTCCGGACGCTCCGAGGCTGGCCCGGGAGCCAGCCTCGGAGCGTCCGACCCCTTCTTCTGAAAGAAGGCCCAGGCAGTGCGTCCATCCGGGTATTTCCCTTAAATACCCGGATGGATGCTCTGGAAATACCCGGATGGATGCGCTGCCTGGGCCTTCTTTCAGAAGGCCCTGGAGCGCCGACGGGGTCGGATGCTCCAAGGCCGGCTCCTGGGCAGGCCTCGGAGCGTCCGAAGGGTGTTGCGCGTCACCCCATGGCGCGCGTCACCCGGGGCGCCCCGCCCACCCCGCCACGCTCCAGCGACGCCCCTGTGTGTGTGTGTGTGTGTGTGTGTGTTGGAACAACGCGGCCTGGAACAACGGGGCCTGGAAGTGGGTGATAATCGGCAGCAGCAACATCGTCACTGATATCCTACCTCCCAGGCCTCGATCCACTTTCCTGGGTCCACTTGGTCTTGTGCCAACTAAATCACTGGTGCAGGTCCGAGTTTACAAATGTTCCCTTATGTGGAGGAGACCTCTGGGACAGCCCACAGGATGCAACGTGCACTCCGGTGGTTGTGGCTGCATCGGCTGGGGAGGGAATGGATAGCATTGGGCTGCCCAACTCTTAGTTCTACAACCTGGTCATAGGCTCTATTTATCATACTCCACTGAAACTGAATGACCAGCCATGTTCATAGAGGGTGGATTTCTACACCCGACACTGCAGTGATGCACTCTATGGAGTGCTTGAGAACAAATGTTGCTTTCGGTTTGAAACAAGCTGGGAAATGTTGCTGTACATGGTCTGTCCACTTTATTGTCACAACATGACACATCTTAAAGTTTTGACTGTGAATTTTGTTGCTTCTTTAAAAACTGGGTGTGAGTGTGTTGGAAACACTCAAACAAAACCAGCCATTCCATTAATGTGTGTGTGTTTTGTTTTAAGTCTCATTCTATAATTACCTTTTAACAGAATGTCCTTATTTATTTTGCTACACCAGGGTGCCCACATCCCTACATCTCATCAAGGGTTGCAATAATTCTTCCATTAGGACTTATTTAGCTAAAACATCCTGCCCAACAACTGCTTAGCCTTTGGACTTATTGAGTGCATGATGAGCTGCGTTCAGTGTCCTCTTCCATTTTGTGCCACATTCGGCATGCAACGTGCTACCGGAGAACACAATAGTTTCAGACCTGACATTTGTGTCTATGGGTGACACTCAAATAAAAGTAAAGGTAAAGGTGACCCCTGACAATTAAGTCCAGTCGTGTCCGACTCTAGGGTGTGGTGCTCATCCCCATTTCAAAGCCCAAGAGCCAGCGTTGTCCGAAGACGCCTCCGTGGTCATGTGGCCGGCATGACTCTCCTTGCCGCAGCGCGTAGCATGCGGCTGGAACACGGAGCGCTGTTTACCTTCCCGCAAGCAGTACCTATTTATCTACTCGCATTAACATGCTTTGGAACTGAAGCAACTATTTGCCACCCATTAGGGCGTACAACTTTTTAAAAAAAATATTTGCCCCCCAAATGCTCATTTTTAAAACTAAAGCTCCTTACTGTGCTGCTACACGTTTATATATTTATAAAAGGTTTAAGCCACCACTTGTCTTGTGACTCCAAGTCAGTGTACATGATAAAAAAAATCAATAAAATTATATGTTCATACAAACAATTCCAGACTCTCTTCTGAGTTGTACCAGCCAAACGTCAGCTGATATCGGCATGCAGAGCAGCCCCCCCCCAAGGTTTTGTTTCATGGGTGGAATCACTTGGGAGCAGGTGGTCCTTAAAGTACTGAAACCAAGTCATTTTGGGCTTTCAAGGTCATGACTAGCACCTTGACTTGCACTCAGAAGCAGAGCAGGCTTTAGAGAGAGACCCAGAGAACACCAGTTAATTGAACTCTAAATGGACCCGAAGAACGGCGGCACCAGCACCAGAAATTAATATGGAGGGTGTAGCTGTGGTGCTTGGTGCCTGGCATCTGAAAGGTGCCATTTTTTACATACGTTCTGGCAAGAGGCTGTGCAAGAGGTGGGGAAGGCTGGACAAAACCTTTGACCAGACAGCTGCTATTATACTGTATATACAATGGATATGGTTCAGAGGGCATGTGTGCATGCTCTGGATGTGGAAAGAGTTGGCACATTATTTTTCACCCCTCATGGCATAAGAGGGGCAATGCAGCCTCTTGCTGTAGTATCTAAAGCCATTCTTTGGCCCCATTCTCATATAATGTTGGAGTCACGGGAGCCAACACACAATAGCACCTTTCCATGCCACTAGTCTTGGGTAACATGAGAAGCCAGTCCTGGTCTCTCTGTCTGTGTGGCTCCTTCCCACACTACTAGCATGGCCCTTCTTGGAAATACTGCCACAGTAATATAAGAAGGAAGCCTCAGGAAGCTCATCTTATTTCAAAACACACACACACACCTTATTCATCAGGGGAACATGTAGCAGAATGAGCACCACAGTGTTTGGTTGTTGTGTTGTCTGATCTACAACAGCCAAGTGTCTCTGCGCACACTTACGAAGCATGGTGACAAGCTCCAACATCCACCTTTTCAGACAAGCACTTTGAAAGAGAGTCTCAAATGAGCCCAAATGTAAAATATGTATCATAAAGCCAGGTGATGGATTAACATGGGCCAAGAGGGATTTGAATTGTCATCCATGCTAATAAACCATCAGTCAAGAAAGATTAGCTCAGTATTGTAAAGATTCTCATCCAAGGAAAGCATTCAGAAGCAAAAAGTGTGCTGTCTAATTTCATATCAACACACCATGCCATAAAGTCAAGCAGAGAGAGAGAGAGAGAGAGAGAGAGAGAGAGAGAGAGAGAGAGAGCCCATATAAACAACCTAATTGTTGATGTGCAAGTTGAGATACAACAAAGGGAGGCTTTTAAGATGTCAATGCATTCGGCTAAATCAACTTGTCTTTTGTCAACCTGTGTGAAATGCAAAGAAGCCTGCTGTACAGCTTCCAAGAAAAATATGACATTCACTCAGTAGGAAGAGAAATTTCACCTTTTCACCAGCTTAATCCACATATGTTTTAGGGATATTTGATACTTTTACTCATGTGTTTCATACCTATTCCTTCACAAATGTTTTGTCAGTTAAGTGGTTAGACCCCTAAAGGTATTAGGCTTTGGCAGCTCATGAAGTTCGTGACTGAAGCTGGCTCCATCATAGGTCTAGGAAGCATGCATTGAAAAGTAGAGGGCATCCTTCCCAAGATTCATTTTGCACAGCCTTCGTTTGTGAAATGAATAGAGGCTGTGGCTGTGCAGGAACAATGGATCGGACCCTGATGCTATTATCTTTTATATAGTGGCAGTGCATGGTGGGAGCACAATGGCATGGAAGCATTCCCTTATTCACTCAGCATTGTAGCAATGTGCAGGAGCAATGTGGTATGGAAGAACTTGGACGAACATCATGATCCGCCTCTGGTTGTGTAGACTGTGGACCAAACTAGATTATACTCAGATACTCATGACTGGGAGCCTGCGAATTTGTTCTTTGAAACGTAAATAACAGACATGTGGGGTTATGATCCAGCTTAGGACTGCAGGTAGGAGGCAGGTTAGTTTTAACCATTTGCCCCACCATGGTTTTGATCTGGATTGGACCCCTGTGACTAGCATTTGCCCAGGAGGGAAATTCACATTGGTACCAATGGGAGCTTCCGTCCCAGGCCAAATAGAAACTGTGGGCCCCCCAATCCAGATAGGGATCATACAAGAATAAATCCTTCTGCAATCCTATGCATGTCTACTCAGAAGTAAGTTCTATTTGTTTCAATGGGTGTAAGTGTGTATAGGATTGCAGCCTTAGGAAACCCCCCCTCCCACTGTGGTCCCAGTCCAAATACAAAATGTGTATGAAATAAGTATGAAAATTAAGAGATCAAAAGGTAAATTATACCCAGATACTTCCTTATTTCACTGACAGCGAAATCCGACCCAACCTTTTTGCCGGTTTAACCAGTGGTGCAGCAAGAACAGGAGGCCCCAGAACGGAAAAGGGATTCAAATCCCCTTTGAATTCCTCTTTTGGAGGGGATTTGCATCCCTTTTCCGTTCTGGGGCCTCCTGTTCTCGCTGGGCCGCTGGTTACAACGGCAAAAAAGTTGGGTCGGATTGAGCTGTTATAGTCATTTGTAAGCAAAGCTAAAATGTATTTACTTTTTGGTAGTTCCACCACATGTGTAGGAATCCTGAGTGGGATATTTCAAAGTCTTTAAGATGTCATATGCATGTCTTTTAATGCTTGGTGGTGGACATAATCAGCATAAGCCATGTGGACACAGATTGTTTTGTTACCATGTCAGCCACAACTGCCCACATTATAAAGAAGACATTCTGCAGTGCACATGCAGCCAACAATCCTTACAGACATGTTAAGAAGGAATTACAGAAAAAAATGCCTACAAAATAGAAGAAATGTGCATGTTGTTATCGTTCATCCAATACATATATCTTGAGCAGAAAAAGCATGGAAATTCATGATGCTGTTGATGTTCATACTCTAAGCTATGTTCTTTTAAGTGTACCCTTAGGAGATGATTATCTGTCTAAAGACCGGTTCACATGTGGACTACTGGCTCAGTGCAACTGAAGTAGGTACACAACGGTTTAGAGGAAGTTGATGCCTAATGTAATCACAGACATATCAATATGGGCAGCCCAATCCTATCCCCCACCATCCTGAGCAATACATTGGTGCCGACAGTGCATGCTGCACAGTGGCATTTCTACGACCGCCCCCTCCCTGCGCCAGAAGTGACCTAATGGCTGTAGCCGTTATTCACCACACAGAGGCGCAGGGCAGGCAGGAGGGCCAAACACACCGACAGCGCTCCTTGTTCACCCCAGCAAATGGGACGATCTGCCCAGTGACACCCCCTGCTCACCTGAGGCCCAATTCTGCCGCCAGGGGGCCCACCCCAAGGCCCCCTCCGTTGATGATGCCACTGACGCTGCAAGCTGTGGTGGTGGGGTGGGTGGGTAACCAGATGGCTAGGGAAAGGTAAGTAAAAATCTTTTTTACCTACATCCCCATAAGCTGCCTGGCTTCCAAGGGGTATCCTTGGACCTACGCCAGGTATTTAGCTGGCATAAATCCAAGGAGCTTCTGGGGGTGCGTTGGGCTGGGAAAAGGGGGATGGGATCTTGGTGTGCGCTGCTGCTGAGATCTGCCCCCTCCCTCCCACCCCTGGTTCAGCCCACTCCCTGCCCTGATCCTCCCCCAAACCGCCCCTGAACTGTCCCCACCGCCACATTACATGCTCTGGCGTGGGCTGGATGAGCCGCTGGTACATGTGCAGGGCCTCCAGCTGTTTGCGCTGGCGGTCCTGCAATGTAAGACAATGGTGCAGCTTTTACGTTAGTTTGGTAAATGTATTTATTATGTATTTATCCTCAACATTTTTATTCCACATTACAGCCTCCAAGGTGACATAAAGTATACAAACACAATGATAAAACCATTAAAATCATAATTAAAAGGTTACAAGAGGGAATTTTCGGGGGGGGGGTATGCCTTGCTTGCCTCTTGTCTCCTCCTCTTCACAAATTCACTTTGTGGTGACCTTTCATAATTTTTACACTGGCGGCATTTTGTTGCCGCTGCTGAATGCTCCCTCATGTGGTGAGATCATTTACCCGATCCTGGAAATCCATTGCAAACAGAATTTCCCCAGGATGTGGCAAATATCAGACATGATCCCTTAGAAGGGGTACTTTTCAGAAGACCTTCTTACTATGCAAAAATGACAGGGGAAAGTCTGCTTGAGGACAGGCCAAGCATAAATGTGACAAATGATGGTAACATTTCTAGTGGCCCAGTTCTATCCCCCACTGGTGTGCAGAGCACCATGATGGCATGGATCCATCCAGAGAACTGTGGGCAACATAGTTTTGCTTTGCCCACTCTGTTTCTCCTTTAGCCCTTTTCATGTCTGAAAACACCACCTCTGGAGTGGTGCGCAGTGTAGTGCTGGGGGCTGCAGCTGGGAGGGGGAGTTGGCAGAAATCAGAGGAACCCCCCTTGTGTGAGTAGAAGTGCCTTCTGTGTGCACAAGGTGCTCTTTGGTCCTCTACATCTATACAGTATTTCAGCACACTGCTAAAACACATGACTTAAAAGAATTGCCACCTCACACATCACGGCCTGAGTGACTGAGCACTAATGCGTTAGGGAAAGTCAAGCCAACTAATTGTGACCTTCAGGTGACCCTTCCGGATCAGTGCTGTAGTTTGTTGAAGGGAGCTGGTGTGGAGAGGTTTCCATTGCCATAGCCTATGAGCTGTCCAGTTCACATGAGCAGAATGTCAAAATCTGCGCCTGTCATCCTAGCACACTATTCACCTTTCACCAGCACCGTATCCAGATTTTTAAGAACTTGTATATTAAATAACGCAGCACAGAAAGAAGGGTTGTTGTCATAATTCACAGCTCTTATTTTTGCACAGCTGCCTACATTCTTCTCAACCTTCCCCCCCTTAACTCACCTGTGTAAACACCAGGGTACATTTTTCTTAGGGAAACACAGGTAAATTCTTGTGGTTTTGCTATGTGCATTGGAAGACAGGCAACACTCCAGCCTATCCCAGCATCAGGAAGGTAACTAATTTTTCCTCCCAGTGTAAGGGTTAGTCCTCAGGATTGAGAGTTTTTTTCACATTGCAGTTATGACTTTTGTAGCTACTAAAATGGAAGGATTTGTGTGCACCTGAGATGTCTGAAACTGTTCATTGCATGAGAGACCCTGATGTTCTCAGCCATCCAGGGTTTATGAAGACTATCGAGTGGCACTGGGTCCTCTCGTGATTCGGTGGTCCTCGGTTACACCTAGGAAGACAGTACGGCTGAAGGGAGAAAGTAGTGGATCCTGGCCTATGGCCAAATGCTGTCAGTTACTTCCATATTCTAAAAGAATTGGAAATATGCAAATATTGAATATGTCTCGTACTACAATGTGGAAGGAGATTATTTACTCACATTAACACTGATCAAAGTATTTTTTTTTTGCCACGAACACATTGGTACGTAAGTACAATGTTTAGGGTACAATGCCATAAAATTTATCATCACCATCAGTTTATATAATGCTTCAAGTGTACTAAACACTGTGCATAAATTGAAACAAGAACAAAGCACTGCCCAGAAATGTACAATCTAACAACTAGTTGCTTTATTCCAAAGCCCTCTTCCTTGCCTTTTATAGATTTGCACCAAAGCAGAAATATTTACATCAACGCTCTTATGTGAAATTCTAATACGAATGGGACAGGTGGTGTGGTAGGAGATCAGTGTATGGAAGGCTTGGTCTAAACAGAAAGGGAAGCAAGGCAAATATTGAATGCTGATTAAACCATTTTGTCTTTCCATAAAGTTACATAGTAATATTTTAATGATTTCCAGCCCAATCCTAACTCCCCACGTGGTAATGCAGCGGTGCCAACACGGCTACCGCTGTATCCCACAGGGTAGTTTTGACCTCTGGAGGCCTCACTGAGGTAAGGGAACATTTGTTCCCTTGCCCCTGGGTAAGCCACAGTAGCTGCTATGGGTCAACTCGAACCTGAGCCAGCTCGATAGCTGGCGCAAATCCGAGTTGATCCATGTAGGCAGATTGGGCACAGGAAGGGGTCAGGATTTAGTGGGCATCGCTATTGCCGAACCTGCCCCCTTCCTAGGCCCGATCTGCCCATCGCCACCCTGCTCCGCCCGCCCCCATTGCCACTTTGTTCCACCCTCCCCTGTCCCTGTTCCACCCTTCCCCCACCCTTGTCTCCCCTGCTGGCTTACCTGCTCTGGTGGGTATCCAGTGGTCTGGTGACGTGCGTAGGAAGTCTCAGGCAGCGCACTACTTAGTGCCGGAGTGTGCTTTACAGTTGTTTTTCAGCAGCCAGTGTTGGCGGAACTCGCATTCCACCAATGCAAAGAGCCCAGTGGAGTGGGAGGGGCCACTCTGCACCTCCGAGTAATGCCATGCAGCACTTACCATGCCGCCGCCACCGCCCCTTTGGCTATGCTACTGCTTTCAGCTTTGCCTGCAACAGTTTCTGCAGGGCAAACTGCATATTATATGCAAGTAACACATAATGTAGCCCCAACCTTTTTTATTTTTGGAATGAAAATCAACCTAAGTAAGCGGGTTACCATATTTTCCTGGTTCCAAACCGGGACACCCCCCCAATATTTAATTAAATAAATAAACAAATAAACAAACAAACAAAAATATTTTTATATTTTTTGTGGGTCCAAAGTGTCCACTTCCCGCCCGAAGGGCATTCGAAATTTTTATGTATTTATTTATTTGTGGCTATGAAAATGGCCATTTTTCCGGCACTGTGCCACTTGCCTGTCCTGCCATCGCCATTGCCACAGCCACCATTGCCACTGTTGCCGCCGTTGTCGTCCTCGCCGCTGCCATTTCCGCCACTGGCATTGCTGCCCCCGCCACCGCCGCCCCCTCTGGAGCCTGCCCATCTGCATCTGGGCCGGCCAGGACTAGTGCCCCCTCAAGAGCTGCTGCTGCCGCTTGCAAAATGTACCTTTTTTCGGCGGCGCCATCTTGGATCTCGTGAAATCTCACAAGATCCAAGATGGCACCACCCAAAAAAGGTACGTTTTGCAAGTGGCGGCGGTGGAGCCCGGAAAGCCCGGGACTGACCCGGGACCAGGCTCCAGAAACCGGGACAGTCCCAAGTTTTCTAGAAGCCTAAGTAAGCTCTGCTTTGTAACTGGAGGAATGGTCCAACTGGAGGAATGGTAGGGGAAAGTGTGTGCTATTTTCCCACTCAAAAGTGCCTCCATGCTGCTTCCCCCATCTGACTCCAGATGCATATTTACTCTTATAAACATGTGACTGGATCCCTACTTTGGGGAGCAACTTGCGTGGGTGTTATGTAGAAAAATAGCTGGTGGGAAAGGGGAAAGCTGTTCCACTGCTTCTGTGGTCTAAAGTCCTTCCTCCCAAAGATACTTCTTAAAAAATGGTGTCAGGGCAGTTTCACGTGCATTAGTGTGTGTAATATGCCATTAGCTATTTGGATTAAGCTAATGGTTTGTATCTAAAAAGGGTCACATTTCTCTAGACTGTAGCTTAAAGTGAAAAAAACAATGCCCCAGCTTTTGAGGGTTATGAATCTCAAAGATTATGCAAAGGAATGTTTTGAATTGTATTAAAGCTGCATTGCACATTTTTGTTTTGAAAGTACAGCATATTCATCTGTCATTACCTATTTTGGGGTGGTGATGAAGTTGCTGTTTTGTTGAAAGTGTAAGAGTTACAGATACAGTAACTAGCATTTGGGGTGTTGGCTTAGAGTTGTTCGGCAGTAATTGATTTACAGCTGTGGCTAAAAACCACATGGAGTAGTACCGCATGAGGATAAGTCTGAGGAACTGCACCTGTAGTTCTCAAAGAAGCAAGCCTTCGCAAAATCCCCACTCAGCATAATCCTCCTCTCAGTTCTCACTGCAAGGAATAAATCATGAACCTACTTCATGGAAGGAATTTTTATTGTTTGGGGGAATCAACATTTTTCATACACTTCCCCATCATTTAGTGGAGCAGTGGATTTAGTTCAGATTGTTTAAGCTGCAAGCCTCAAAACTACTTACTCCAAAGTGGCTTCACTGAATGCAGGCAAGATTTTCTGGTTTGTGGATTGTGGTTTTAGTTTTCACTTGCTTGGCATCCCACTTAGATTCGCCAGTTCGCAACCTAGAGATGCTAAGGCTGCAATCCTAAGCATACTTACTAGTGAGCAAACCCCGTTGAACACAATGTGACTTCCTTTGGAGTAAACACACAAAGGATTGTGCTACATGTGACCTCAACCCAGCAAACGTTAACTGCACAAGTCCCTTTGAAGTCAGGGGGCCTTCAGTCCGTTGGGATTCACTGTCTTACCCCATGGATTTCAGTTGGACGGAATTGCAACTACTGTAATTGTAATTTAGTTGGATCAGGGCCACGGTGTATAAGCAGGAGATAATACAGCTGCAGCTTCTTCTGTCACATTCTCCTGGGGTTCCTTTGCCAACCCTTCTTGGGGCAATAACTCAGTGGCAGCAGAACATGGGCTGTGGCATGAAGAATATCACACGCCTAATCTCTAGTACCTTCAGCTTTTAAAGAAAGGATCTCAGGCAGTGCTGGTGCCAGGTGCTGGGGGCCCCAAGCAAAGCCCTACACTGGGCCCCCCCATGGCACTCCCTGCCCACCTTTGATGGTACATTGGGTGCTACCACTGCCACTGGTGATTGAAGGTTCAGGAGTTGGCCTGGCCAAGGGGGCCCTTTGATGAGCACCACCCCATAGACAGTGAGGGGTCTAGGCACGGTCACCCTCTTGCAGGGCTGGGAAAGACCTCTGCCTGAGCCCTCCAAGAGCTACTGCCAGGGCTGATGTTACTGGGCTAGACATACCATTGGCCAGCTCTGTATCAAGCACTTTCCTATTATGCTTGCTTTGGGCAAACTGGAGTCCTGCAGGAGCTGGGAGAAGGACAGACTTGCAGAGGCGTTCTTATATGGGGGGAGCAGATGTGCTCCTCCCCAGGCGCTGAGTGGGCGAGGGGCGCGGCAGCCGGGCTCAGGGCTGCGCAGAGCGGCGCGGCACCAGAGCCCGGCTGGCGCGCCCCTCCGAAGCAGCGCGCCCACTCCGCGTGTCCCCGGCCTCCGGAGGCTGCGCTCCGAAGGCTGGGGATAAGCCCTCCTTAAAGCGACCGCCCCGTTCGGCGGTCAAGAGCTTTATGAAGAAGCCGAACACGTCGCTGGGGGTTTGCGCATGCGCAAACCCTATAAAAGCCAGCGACGCGTTCGGCTTCTTCATAAAGCTCTCGACCGCCGAACGGGGTGGTTGCTTTGAGGGCTTATCCCCAGCCTTCGGAGCGCAGCCTCCAGAGGCCGGGGACACGCGGAGTGGGCGCTCAGCCCCAACCCGGCTACTTGGGGGGGGGCGCTCCAACCCCGCCCCCCCAGGCGCCGGGAGGGCTGGGAATGCCACTGCAGACTTGGGAGCATCTGCAGTTGCAGCTATGGAAGGGTTTGCTGCTGCTGTCTTCATGGTCCGAGGCATTCTGTCTTTAATTGTTGAAAGGCAGGCTGGCAGGAAGTCAACAGGCAAAGGTTTTCTCATAATCCAGAAACAAGGATGAAGAAAGTTGTACCCCTTGACTTTCTGCTTTTGAAAGGTTCAGATCTTCTGTAACTTACAGGAAAAGAAAAAGGCAACCTGCAGAAAAAGACGGTGCCTAAAGCACACTTGCTAGTGTAGAAAAAAAAATCTTTGAAGCTACATACACCATCAATATTATAATTGGAAATGACTTTTGGAATATGTGAACATTGTTTGACATCTCTGCAAATGAGAAACATCCTTCTGTTCCATTTAGATATATTATATGGGAGAGTTGAAATTCTAAGCATCTGTATGTGACGGTTGAGTCAGACTGAAGTGAATGTTCCTTGCCTTCGAGTGCAATCTACACTAACTTACCAGCGCCGGAGTGAGCGCTCCGGTGCCGGAAGCAGTCGCAAACGTGCTGGAAAGCACGTTGCGACTACTTGGGAGTAAGGGCGGCCGGCGCAGAGGCCACCCGCCCTCACTCCATCACTGGAACGCCCAGGCGGCCACTGGAAAAGGCGAGTCCGGATCCGGTGGGCGCGGGGGAGGTTCGGCAGGCGAGGGAGGGGGCCATTGGCCTAGCCGGCCCGGGAGGGGGCAGGAGTTGGCTCCCGCCATATTCCTGTTCCTGCCAGGCCGGCTAGGCCATTACACGGCCTCCTCTACTTCCACCAGCTATTTAGCTTGCGGAAATTCGAGGAGGCCTATCCAGCTGGCCCCGGTTTACACCCGGGGAAGGGGACGAGAGTAGACCTCCGGCCTGCTGCTTGGCAGGCAGTCTCGGGCCAGGATCTGGCTGGCAGCCCTGGGCTGCCGGCTGGATCTTTGTGCTGGATTGTGCTATTAGTCTGTGCAAAGCCACAGCTAACCTGATCCTAGACATGTTTACCTGGAAGTAAGTCCGATTGAGTTATATGGGGCTTATCTCCAAGTAAGTGTACATATGTTTGCAGCCAGGCAGATCAATGCTATGGCTGTTTACTCAGAAGTAAGTTCCACTGTGTTTAATGGCACTTACTTCCAGGTAAGTGTATATTGGGTTTTGGCCTTAGGTCATTATTGAACTGAATGGATAGGACAGTGGGTAGGAATATGATGAAAATGGCAAATGTATTGGAAGAGTTCCATTTACTGGTGTTTCAAAAGAAACCTGTATGTAGGGGCAAAAAACTTCAAGATATATTTAGACTGATATTGTAGCAAGGATACATGCTGTAATCTTCTAATCTAAAGAATTTGGCTTTCTCCAAGGATCCTCGACCTCTTCCCACATATCATGGAATTTCTGTAGCGTTTTAATCTTCAAAACCCTACATGTTCAGATCCAGCATGTGTTAGGCAATGCCTCTGAATGTACTAATTGGGCAAGATTTGTAGATGGTGGGAGGCAGGGCCGGCCTATCCATGAGGCCAAGTGAAGCAGTGGCCTCAGGCAGCAGATTGGTGGGAACGTCCCATCTCTGCCCACCTACTTGCCTCCACTGCTGCTGCTTCTGGAAAAGGAAGAGGGGGACAGAGAGGAAGAGGAAATGTGGAGGGGGAGAGAGTGCTGAGCTAGAACACGGAAGAGTGGGAGGAGCAGAGGCTGGTGCATCGTCAGGTAAGGGAGGGCCGTATTGGCAGCTCAGGAGTCAGGAGGTCTTGGGTTGGCCCTGGTGGGGGGGCATTTAAGATTAAGAGGGCACAAGTGTGAGATCAGAGTGGCCAGGACAGGGCCTTCTGGACTTCACTTTGGAATTCTTGCCCAATTCTTGACCCCCTCCCTCCTAAGCCCACTCATACAGCCTTTGAGGGAAACCAGTGGAAATGCTCTTCTTTAGCTATATGATATGAATATCTATTAAACACCTCATATATTCCATTTCTTCCTGTATCTAATTCTATTTCTTCTCCTATAGGCATGAGCTGCTTTATATTTGGTTTTATTGCTTTGCTTCTTTTATTGCTCTTTGCATATTGGTTTATGGAAATGCTGCCTCTGCGGATAGGCAGATTATAAATGGTTTAAACAAATAACCAATAAACAAATAACGACTCTAATATGCTTGGGGAGAATGCAGCACTCCCAGTATTGTCACCCTTAAAGAAACCAGTTGGTTGTAGGGCAAAACAAGATGATGGCTATGTCTTTGTCAGAACAGATTTGGCTTTATAGGAGATACGTGCCGTAGAGTTGTCAGCCTTTATTCACACAGGATGCCAGTGCCTTTAACACCTTTGTAAAAGGCAAAAACCAGTCAGCAGGTTTTCCAAGCACTGCATCCTAGCACAACAGCCCTGCTAGGAAAAGCAAACAACCCCCAAACTCAGCAATCCCAGTGCAACTGTGTAACAAACCTCCACAGTCAACACTGGAGGGAAGGAGTGATTGGCGATCGCTACTGACATGTCCTGGAGGCCAGATTCTCTCTCAGATTCTGAGAACTCTTTGGCCAATGCTGATTGTTGCTCTCTGGGTGTGTGGGACACATCGTCTGCACTTGAACCCCACCAGCCCAGTTGGGGTTCTTTGGGTAGGAGTGTCAAACTTTGCAATGGGCCATTGTGCCATTGACAGCAGCTTGATGTCAGTGGTGGAGCGCCGACTGCCCCCCCCCCCACGCCGGAAGTGATGTAACGGCTGCAGCTGATTCCTGCAATCAACCTGTTCTTAGAAGCACAAGAGTAAGTCAGGGCAGTTGTTTCTGATCAGCTGGCAACCCCAAGATTAGGGATGTGTAGTCCATGCTGTTACCACTCCTAGGTTGTCCAACAGGAAGAGGTTCATGCTTTCTCTGTTGAATGTCCCAGTGCCAGACCAAGACATCCTGGCACCTGAGGAGTTGTGCCAAATGCTGCCCTCTGTGACCTGGTGATGTGCCAGCCTCTCCTCCAGCACTCTAGCCCACTGTTCTCCCCTCCTCCACACGTTCGTCCCCCTCTTCCTATTCCAATTGAGGGAGTGAGAGGAGGTGGATCAGTGGAGGCGAATGAAGTGGGCACCTTTGTCAGTCTACTGCCTGAGGCGACAGCTTCAGTTGGCCTCACGGATGGGCCGGCCCTGGCATGTCCTGCATTTCTGGTTGTGCATTACTGAGCCAAGCTCAGAGCCTGGAAAGCTGCTTGTGCCCTGTATATCGAAGGCAGGAATTTGGCATTGGGTGACAGCATGTCGTACTGCTCCTGATTTAGGAGGTACAATATGTACAGAGGCCCTGCCTCCCATGTTAGACCAGTGGGAGCCATGACTGCAGACCACACCCCAGCAAATGAATTAATCTCAGACAGGTACCCATTAAGGGTATATAAATCCCCCTGAAGCTGTTGGTTTGTTATTTTTCATTAAAGGAGAGGTTTTCTAACCAAAACAGATGATGCTTTACTAAACCTTTCTGACCCATGGTTCCTTTTTTTTTTTTTTTTTAAATTAACTTTATTTTTCATTTTAGTTTGGTGCGTAAACATATAACCTGTATATAAAATCAACCATTATTTACAAAATAGGAAAAAAACAGCAATTGTAACAAAAAAACAAGGAAAAAAGTGGAGTGACAAACCCATAAAAAAGGAAATAATATATGAAAGGAAGGTATAAATCATAACATGAGTTGTACATTTAGTAACTAACATCAATCCAGCATACTAAGAAAAAAAAGTGTTTACAATATTCCTAACAATATTTTAAATCAAGGAACGGTTTCCAAATGTTCTCATATATATCCATCCGTAATTGACGCCTATAGGCCAATCGTTCAAAGTTAGAAAGCATCAAAAGGTTGTCCAAACACTGAACAATCGATGGTGGGCTTTTGTCCTTCCAATTTTTTGAAATCATTCTCTTGGCTGTCGTAAGGGTGCAGAGAATCCACTTCCTTTGGTAAAAAGTCAATCTCCAGGTCACGGGTATATAATTCAAAATTACATTTACATCAGTAAATATCAATCTTTGTTTAGTTACAATCTTAATAATGTTAATCACTTCTTCCCAAAACCCAGTTATCACAGGACATGACCATAACATATGAATCAAGGTTGCATGTAATATATTGCATCTCATGGTTCCTTGCAAGAGCTCACTCTTAGTGGTTGCAGAGAAAGATCCTCATTAAAAAAATGAATTCTTCTTTATTACCTATAGCTATGAGCTTCATACAAATTTGGCCGACATTCTCGAATCTCATATTGCTGAAAATGAAACATATTTGTTGTGTGTTTTACGTATGGAAATGTAAATTTATTGGTTCTTCCTCTAAGGAGCTCAGTCTGGCACAAAGAATTCACCCGACCATGAGGCTGCCTTAGCCAGTGGATTGGTGGGGTACCTGCTTCTGTTCACTCATCTTTGCTGCTTCTCCTCCTCCGCTTGATCTCTGTATTCAGAAAGGAAGAGGGCTATGAATGAAGCAGAAGAGAAGATGTGGAGGAGAGGAGAACGGTGGCTGAGAGTGTCAGGGAAGCGCCAGCCCGTTACTCTTCTCTCCTCCACACTTCCTTTTCTGCTCTATTCCCCATTTTCCTCTCAAATACAAATAGAAATGTTGTAGGCTGGCACACTGCTGAGTAAGGTGGGTGACTATAGGTGCTTGGTATTTGATATACGCCTTGGACCAGCCCAACCTGTACACATGTCACGTGTTTATTCCACTTTCTCCTCAAACAAGCCTGTGACGTAGCTTAGATTAAGAAATGGTGGTTGGTATATGCACAGCCTAATCCTATCCTTCTCCCCACTGGCATAGCTGCGCCAAAAATAGGCACGTTGTATCCAGTGGGTAGTGGCCAGCGGGTGGCGCAGTGGGTTAAACCGCTGAACCATGAGCTGTCGATCGAAAGGTCAGCAGTTAGAATCTGCGACGGGGTGAGCTCTCGTTGCTTGGCCAGCTCCTGCCAACCTAGCAGTTCCAAAGCATGTTAATGTGAGTAGATGAATAGGTATTGCTTGCGGGAAGGTAAACAGCGCTCCGTGTTCCAGCCGCATGCTACGCGCTGCATCAACGAGAGTCATGCCGGCCACATGACCACGGAGGCGTCTTCGGACAACGCTGGCTCTTCGGCTTTGAAATGGGGATGAGTACCACATCCTAGAGTCGGACACGACTGGACTTAATTGTCAGGGGTCACCTTTACCTTTATCCAGTGGAGGGGGGGAGGTGGACCGGGAGGCTATGTAATTTTGCTGGCTCAAGTCCAAGGAGAGAGAGGGGGCAGGGCCAGGGAGGCTGACCATGAAGGGGATATGACCTGGCGCATGCCATTGATATCAGATCCATCCATCCCCTCCCGCAGCCTCCCCCTGTTCCGCCCCTCCTTGCCCAGTTTCGCCGTCCCTGCCCCTTCCGCCCTCTCCCCTCCCCCGTTGGATTACCAGCTCTTCCTGCTGGCACTCGGGCAGCATGCTACTTAGCGCGCTACAGGTGCTTTATAGCAGTTGCCACCTACGGGACATGCGTTCCACTGGCGGCAGGGCCCAATAGAACTGGGTTGCCAGGCACACAGCAAGCTTTATAGTTTTACTGGTATTTGAATCCAGGTCTCTGGTCTAAATCCAACATTGTAATGACTGTACCATGCTGATCCCTCATTAATGCTCAGGGCTTGGATTGGCAGAACTCTTCAGTAAGCTAAAATCAGATTAATCCTCCCCTTAAAAAGTGAGCTGCCAAGTTTACAAATGTATCACATGCTTCCCAGAGGCAGAGCCTTCATGCAAAGAAGTGACAGAGGCTCCTATTCAGGAAAAATACTCCAGGGTTATCCTTTCCCACAAACTCTCAGTGAACCTTGTAAAATATCGACCATTTTACAGGCTGCAGTAGATGAATGTGACTGCCATTTATCTTTCCTGTTATAAATAATATCCGTGATTTAAAGCATGCATTGCTTCCTTTTGCTGTCACGGAAATGAAGGAAATTCATTTTCAGTAGCATTTTGCAGAACATACGGCTCTTTGGCTGCGGCTGCAAATATGTGGTAATAATATTCTCATTGTGCAAAATAAATCAAGATATCTAATTTGAACTTCTCCCACCCTCCAGGTTTGACTTGGTGAAGAGTAACAGGCACAACACGAAACACAGTCGAGTAGCTGTGTTTAGGCGTTTGTATGAATGGTATATATAATTATTCATTGATTGATCATACTGTATTTGTTTGGCTTGTTACCTCTACCTCGGTGCTTGTATTTTCAGGATGGAATGAATCGTTTCTTGTAAAACGTTTCTGTCAGTGTCTCCATATACAATGCAACAGAAGTTGGTGGGAAGCTTGAGGATCAAGGATGAGAGAGACCTTAGGGTAGTGTTGTGGCTCACAAAACACCAAAAGACGGAATAAGAACCTGGCCTGCTTCAAATCTCAATTTTGCCCACTCCCTCTCAGTCTGAGCTCTAAAAGGTTGTTGTAAGGACAAATAAAGAGAATGCATGGAAGTACTTTGCACACTCAGAAAGAAAGTCCTATATACGTGTTGTTTGTTAAGTATTATTACATAACTCTCCAAACCCTGCAAGGGCAAATTCTTGAATATGAGCCCTGTGCACAACCAAAGACTTTGCTCTCCTGTCAGCAATCCATTCACAGATGGGGCATTTCCAGCCGGCCACAAAGAGCAGCCGGCCGGGACAAAGTGTGAGGGGGATGTCTTATTTTCAGGGGATGTCTTATTATCAGGGAAACAGGGTATTGTGGCCTGCTAATCGCACATAGACTGCATGCTTGGAGCATGGAAAAAGGTTGTGCTTTCTTGCCAAAGTCTTCGTGTATTTGGTCAAAAGTCTGAAAGAGGTTTCTTTGTATGTGTGTACATAGGTTCTTCACACAATTGTCCAGAGCTTCTGGCAATGACACAAAAAACATACAGTATATGCACACCATTGTATACACATAGACCTCTTTCAGTTCTTTGGGCAAATATGTGGAGGCTGGTGGTGGTGGAAGACCAGTGGGCATCATTCTGCTCCCCCCTCTATGCAGTAGCGTCACTATGGGGGTGTGACTGGTGCAGGCCGCACCAGGCATGAAGTTCCAGGTGGGGTGATGATGCCATTGCTGCCTGAGTCTTCCGATTGAGGCCTGGAGGGGTGAGCGGAGCTCCATGTTCGGTCCTAGAAGGACCCTTCCGCCTGCCCTTGCCGCCGTTTGGCTCCAAATGTGGTGGTGACACAATGATTTGATGACATAATCACGTCACTGTCAACCTACGTCCGGATCGCCAAGCTCTGCGCCTGCACACGGGGTACCACTGACCCCCGCACTGCCACTGCCTCTATGCATTTCATCAGCGCAAAGAGGAGAAGATGTAAAAGGGGCTATTTTTTCTACCCCCTCCCTCATGACTTTTCAGCGAGGGCTCAAAACATTTCTGTTTCATCTAGCGTTTGGGTGATGGGTTGAAGTCTGACTTCAGGGTCTCAAGATGTTTTGTTCTGTTGCTTCTCTGCTCTATATTGTCACCCCCCCTCGTGGTTTTTATTGCTTTTAACTTATTTTATGTATTGTTCTAAATTATGTATTTTTATCTTGTAAGCTGCCTTGGGCATTTGCCTTGGCATAGGATAAGGCGGGGTATAAATTTTTTAAAATAAATAAATAAATAACATATTTTGAATGCAGGGATATGGATAAAGTGATGGATCAAAAGGACCAATGTGATCCATGACATTCAGGCTGCATGACTTTCTATAACCTGGGTAAAATGCGTTACTTCAACTGTTCGGAATGTAATTGGTTTCTTGTTCAATCCACAATAGTCATCCACCCAGTTCTCAAACATCACAACATCTCCAATACGTTTAGAGACGCCAAATGAACAACTGAGTTGGTGCGGCACGCTTTTCTGCAGCAGTTCGTTTTAAATACTAGACAAGGAAGTGTACATATTGATAGTCCTTTTTAAAAACTCCCTTGATTTACAGTACACAGTTTTTATTTTCAGGAAAATGCTTCCTGGTCACTACTATAATGGGCAGGTTTCACTCCTGATAAGAAGTGAGCAATAATAAGAAGCATTACTGGAACGGAAGCACTTCAGAAAAATGCCTGTAACCTTTTCCAGCCAGGGCTTCTGTCTCCCTGTCTCTGTCTCTCTCTTGTGTATTTTTAATTGCATTATACAGTCTGTGCATTTGCAGTCTACTATTTTCTATATATTATACGTACAAATTTTCACTAAAAATTGAGGTTTTAAAAATGTATAGAAAGGGTGCATTGCTCATAATGCAAAATACTGAGGTTTATGCCGTGGATAGGTAAAGGTAAAGGTAAAGGTAAAGGTAAAGGTGTGGACTGAAAACAGAAATTCATTAGAGTTACAGTTCATCTATAGAAACCACATAAAAGAACAGCATGGAAACAGCAAGTCTGTCTACCTCCAAATCAACAGAAATCTCTTTCAACTCTTGCCTAGCTCTGCTAGACTATCCCATGTTCCAGGCTTTGAGCTGCTCTTCACATTCATACTAATCACATAGTAAAAAAAAAGGTAAGGGTGACCCCTGACAATTAAATCCAGTCGTGTCTGACTCTAGGGTGTGGTGCTCATCCCCATTTCAAAGCCCAAGAGCCAGCGTTGTCCGAAGACGCCTCCATGGTCATGTGGCCAGCATGACTGTCCTTGCCGCAGCGCGTAGCATGCGGCTGGAACACGGAGCGCTGTTTACCTTCCCGCAAGCGGTTATTTATCTACTCGCATTAACATGCTTTGGAACTGCTAGGTTGGCAGGAGCTGGCCAAGCAACGAGAGCTCACCCTGTCGCGGATTCGAACTGCGCATTCGTTTTCACAGTTACTAGAGACAGGCAGCCCAATCCTGTCTAGCTAGGCTGCAGTGCAGGCGTAGAGCTCGTGCTGCATCCTATCTAGATAAGGTAAAGGTAAAGGTATCCCCTGACAATTAAGTCCAGTCGTGTCCGACTCTAGGGTGTGGTGCTCATCTCCATTTCAAAGCCGAAGAGCCAGCGTTGTCCGAAGACGCCTCCGTGGTCATGTGGCCGGCATGACTCTCCTTGCCGCAGCACGTAGCATGCGGCTGGAACACGGAGCGCTGTTTACCTTCCCGCAAGCGGTACCTATTTATCTACTCGCATTAACATGCTTTGGAACTGCTAGATTGACAGGAGCTGGCCAAGCAACGAGTGCTCACCCTGTCGCGGGAATCGAACTGCCGACCTTTAGATCGACAGCTTATGGTTCAGCGGTTTAACCCGCTGCGCCACCCGCTGGCCTATTTAGATAGGACCCAGCAATGGCACGGCTGGGGCACTCGTCGGGGTGTCAAATCCTATGGCTATTATTGGTGAAAAAGATGCTGTCATCTGATAAATGACAGGAGAAAATTTTGTTGCCAATGTAGCAAAAAAGACCAGGTAACTGTCACCCACTTTTTTTTCCTTACTTGAAACTGTAAACAAAACTGATATAGTCTGACAATTGGTGTTTCTGTAATTACCAGCTATACTGGGTTAGAAAGAACACCACCAGTTCCCTCCCCTCCCAAAAACAAATGGAACAAGAAAACTTTTGCACTGGTCTGTATTTACTGCAGTGCTGATGGAGAACATGTTTGTGCCTGATGTATATATTAAAAGCATTATTTAAGAACAGTTCATCCTTATGTACATATTATTACCCGTGGTTGTTACTGAAGTCTGTTTTGGTTTTCCTTTGGCAATGCCAGTGCAAAGTGGCCAAAAAGCACTTTGTGTTTTGCAACACACAAAAATGCAACACACAAAAAGTTGGGCATGATCCAGTCAAAGTTAAGTACCTGCTTACATCTCCTCCACTGAAATCAATAAGACTCGAAAGCACTTAATTTGCAGTGGATTGTGCCTTGTTAGTTTAAGAAAGACTGAAATTGATTCAGGGAAAAAAAAGGATTTTGGAAAGCAAAAACAAAAGCTGAACTGCAGCCTCTTTCCTGAGCTGGTTTTTTTTTTTTTTTTTTTAAAGAGGATTTTGTGTAGAATGTTCTCCGAGAGGCCCAATTGTATCTAAACTGTGTACCAGTGGAATGCGCTTTCTGCTGGCGCAGGCTGCCGCAAAGTGCTTTGTGACAGTGCAGGTTGCTGGCGCGCTGGTGGGAAGGCTGGAGAGTTCCTGCATGTGCCAGCAGACCCGACAAAGGCAGAGGGCGGGAAGGGGGTTGAATGGGGTAGAGGTGGGTGGAACGGGGCAGTGACAGGGAGGGCGGATCAGGCCTGAGAGGGGGTGGGATCAGTGGGATCAGTGCAGCATTTAAGGGAAAATGGATCTTTCTTCTAAGGGATTTCTAAAATCTTCCATTGCCTCAGAATCTGTCCTTTTCAATGGGCAACACATTTATTTATTTATTTATTTATTTTACAAACGTATCATCTGATTTTCCAAAATTCACAACGTGCACTGCACATAGTCACAGTGCCACAGCAACATCCGAAGCGCTCTGCTCTGAGCTGCCACTCATCTACCCTCCCATAGACCCAGAGCAAAGCAACTTCGGAAGCTCTCAACCATTAGAGAGGACCTCAATACGGAGGTGGGTTTTGTTCAGTCAGTTTTGAAGCTAATATTGTTTGACAGCAAAAATAGATGTCTTCACATGTGCTACGACAATGTCTAAAAGAATGCCTTCCATTTACAACAGGACGTTCTAAACAAATCTTGATTTTTTTTTTTACTATACATGCTTGAATTAACTTCTGCTCCTATTTTGAACAGAGTGACACGTGTCATATTTTTTATGTCGTGCTCTGGATTTTGCATGCGCTTGACGGCAAAAGCTAACAGATTGGATTTGGATGTAAATGTCGTGGTAATTCTTCTTTGCAATATTGGGCTCGTTCATACTTGTGGCTTATCTTTGAGCAAACAGCGTCGGCAGTAGCTGATGATGTGTAAATGCAGCTGCTACAAGACAATTGATGCTAAATCCTAAGCTGCTCACTCCGCAGTTAGATGTTGATGTCATCCCATCACTTTCTGTTCCTTCTAGAGATCATAGAGACAGAACAAGAGAACATTGCCAGCCAGGCTTATTCATATGTTAGGGGAACTCTTCATGGAAATGCTGGGCTTATTAATACTTTTGGCTTACCTCTGATCAGAGCTGAACAGCTTGTCATCATAGGTGATTGCCTAAGGGTGGCATTAGTAAGAAAAAGGCAGCGGATGAAAGGGACTTCCCCGTTCCAGCATGGCTCAGATACAGAAGGAAGGACAAAGGGCTTGATGTAGTAGAAGGAAAGCAAGGAAGGGTGAGGCAATAGGCAGAAGTCAGGTAGGAATCCTGCAGAAATGTGTGTGATGGGAGCTAGTCGAGAAAGCTCATTGATTGTCTGACCGAACATGGGCTAGGGCACACTAGAGCCTACTCGGTGGTGGTGATGGCAGTGAAGAAAGCTTTTTTCTCTGCCACCATTGTGTCTGCTGAGAGCTGTCCAGCCAAGCTTTCTGTGTGGTGCAGGGCCTTTTCCGTTTGGCCCCACAAGGGGTCAATGAAGTGTGCGCTGTGCTGATTTTGCTAGGCACTTAGCAGATAAAATCACATCCATCATAACTTGAACGCCACATTGACAGTATCTGTTGATGTCCCCTCGGCATCGGTTGGTCCTATTGTACTGGATTCTTTTCAGCTTGTACAACCTGAGGATGTGGACAGGATTCCCTGGAGCATGAGGCTGTCTGCCTGCCCACTGCCCACAGCTCGGCTTATACGATCAGCTTGCAGAGGCCTGGACGAGTGAGTGGGGAGGGTGGTTAATCTGTCCTTGAGGGAGGGGGTGCTGCCAGTACTATTAAACATGGTGATGGTTTTCCCCCTCCTGAAAAAGTCCTCCCTAAATCCCACCATATTGGTTACGTTCTGGCCACTGTCAAACCTCCCTTTTCTGGATAAGGTGATTGAGCAGGTGGTGGCATCTCAGCTACAGAAAGTCCTGGATGAAATGGATTATCTGGATCCCTTTCAGTCCAGCGTTGGGATGGACAGAGCCTTGGTGGATGACCTTTGCCAGGGACTGGACAGGGGAAGTGTGTCCCTGTTGGTCCTGCTGGACCTCTGAGCGGCTTTCAACACCATTGACCGTGGTGTCCTTCTGGGGTGGTTGGCTGAGTTGAAGTTTGGAGGCGCAGTCTTGCAGTGATTCCGCTTCTTCTTGACTGACAGGAAGGTGCTGTTGGGGGACACCTGTTTGGCACGCCAGCCATTGCTATATGGGGTGCCATGTGGGTCTATAATGGCCCCCACATGAAACTGCTGGGAGAGATTATCCAGGGATTTGGAGTGGTCTTGGAATACTGCCTGGAGGCAGTTAGGAACTGGATGTGGGATAAAAAGCTGAAATTAAATCTGGATAAATCTGGATAAAACAAAGGTCTTCCTGGTCCAGAAATCTACAAAGCAGGTGTTTAACTATCAACCTATCAACTATCAACCTGTTCTGAATGGGGTTGCACTCCTTCTGCAGGAACAGAACCTTGGGAGTCCTCCTGAATCTACTGCTGCTCCTGGATCACCAAGTGGCAGTCATGGCCAGGGGGGCTTTCACCCAGCTTTGACCAGTGCTCTAGCTGTGGCTGTACCTGAGTCAGCTAGACCTCACCACAGCTAGACCTCACCAAGGTGGTCCATGCCTTGGTAACATTTCAATTACCGTATTGGTCTGAGTATAAGACTCACTTTTTTCTCCTAATTTAAGTTTTTAAACTAGGGGTGCGTCTTATAATCAGGCTGTTGCAATTTAATGCCAGTGATTTAATTAATTTTTTTAATAGCATCAAACTTTAAGGGTGCGTCTTATAATCAGGTGCGTCTTATACTCGGGACAATATGGTACTACTGCAACACACTCTATGTGGGGCTGCCCTTGAAGGCTGTCTAAAAACTGCAATTAGTGCAGAAATGCGGCAACTCGGGTGGTTGCTGGGGCTTGGCAGGTTGACTCGATTGGGCCACTGCTTCAATGGCTGCATTGGCTACTAATTTGTTTCCAGGCACAATTCAAGGTGCTGGTTTTAACTTTAAAGCCCTTTACAGTTTGGAACCTGGGTATCTGAGGGACTGCCTACTTCCATATATTCTTGCCCATCTCCTAAGATCATCATCTGAGAGGGCCCAGTTGAGAGTGCCTCCTTTGACAGAGTTAGGGGTGGTGGTAGTGGTGACAAGAAGCAGGGCCTTCTTTGTGGTGGCACTGCAGTTGTGGAATTCTCCTCTCTAAAGATGTTCTGGTGGGATTGAAGACGTTTTTGTTTAGATCGTCTTTTTAGCATGTTGAGTGTATGGGAGGGTTTGTTTGGGCATTTTACATTTTATCATGTTTGTTTTATGGCTGCTTATTGACCATTTTATTATGTTCTTTTAGCACCAGTCTTATGCTGCTTTATATTAATGATTTATGCCAGTCGCGTCGCTACGACGCGCGACACCCCAGAGCGGGGGCGCGCGTCGCCCTTAAGGGAGAGGCTCCGCCCCCGCGCGTGACGTCACGCGCAGGAGCAGAGCACCCTCCCCGCTCCGTTTTCGGCTCATTTTGGAGCCAAACGGATACAGGGGAGGGCGGGCGGGCCCACCTCCAACGAAAATCTGTAAGTGGGGAGGTTCGCGCGTCACCCCTATACGCGCGACGCCCTCCGGCGGCCCGCCCCCCGCGCTTCCCCCTGTCGACGCCCGTGATTTATGCTGCTGATTTGTCTGGGGGTTTTATGTGCTGTGGATTATTTGGGCTATGGTATGCACTGATGTTTTGTTTACCTTAGTGTTTTTACTTGTTTTATTGTTTGTGTTTTGTTTATTTATTTATATTGTAGGATTTTTAAAAATTATTTTGTAGGGAGGGGGGGTGGCAAAATTGGGTTTGGCAGTGGCCAAGCTTCAGCTGAGTCTGAATCTTCTCACTGAATAAGAATTATTATTATAATATTATGATAAACTTCTCAGGAGCCCAGGGGACAGTATTCACTAGAACACCGTTTGAAAGCCATTGCTGTAAGCAGAATAAAAATGATTGCTTCTGAGGAGCCGTATGTTATTGCTGAGTCATTCCCACAGAAACAGAGGGTCTCAAAGTAGGTAAGGAGATCCCTTTTATTAGCACAACCTCTGTTTATGATCTTCATGCAAACTTTGATCTTCATGGATTTTTCTTCCCTGGTGCTCAAAGAAAGAACCTGGACTGTGAAACTTGAAAGCTAGCAGATTCTCAACAATCAAAGACCGATTTTTGCGCACACAATTCCTTTCAGTGGCGGTTTGGCCACATGCATTAAAACGTATGGTAAAAATATGCTATCGCCATCTGTAGAATACTGTGTGGATCTCATAAAAAAAAAAATCCCGATAGGAGCACAGTTGTTTTTCTTTAAAAGATTGGCAGTGAGTCATATCTGTTGATGCTGTAGCTAGAAGAGACTGAGATGTTATGAAAGAGAGAAACAGCGTGAATAATGCTTGTGAAGACAGACAGATTTTACTTTAGCCACATACTTGATTGCCTCTGGACAAACTTACTTTCCTAAGCAAATCTTAAACATAACCCATGGGCTCAGGTTACACCTGAAAGGAAAAATAAACTTGGGGAAATTGAAGTAACAGAATACACTTGCTGCTAATGAACACTGTTTCATCACAGTGAAGCAGTTCAAACAGGTTAACAAAAGATTTTCATTTAACCCACGACTGATGACAACCAGGAGACATTGAGTAAGCAAGAGTTGTCTTGTCTTCTCATGAAGACCGCACCTTTGCAGGGCAACCTGTCAGCTACCCAACCAGTTCCTGTTTTGGGGACTGTGAACATCCTGTAAGAGGCTGCCTTATAAAGAGCCGGACCATTGGTTCAATTCATCCAGTATTCTCTACTCTGACTGGCTGTGATTCTCCAAGGTATCAGGCCCAGGTCTTTCTCATCACCTGTTATAAGACACATTTTCACTGGAGATGCAAGAACTGAGCCTGGCACCTTGATGTACTCTGCCACTGAGCTATGGCTCCTTACCTAAACAGTGTGTACTGCCAGTATTGTCTACTTGGCTAGGAGCAGCTCTCCAGGGGCACAGAGAGTCTTTCCAATGCTGCTACCTGAGGTGATGCCCACCTGTCTTCACTAATGGGGCAAGCAGAAGTGTCAGGGGTTGGTTTTCAATGGCAACATGGTGCAGGGGGAAAGGGTTAAACACCCCCCCCCCCATGCCATGCTCCTGATCTGAATCAGGGCCTCTGTGGCTGCCGTTCACAAAACCCTCGATGAGATGGAAACATAAATTTCTGATGTACCATGTCGCTTGGCCCTGAGCTCTTTTTGATGGAGATGCCAGGGACTGAATGTAGGAGGTTCTGCATACAAAATACTGATCTGCAGTCCAATGAAGGCCACTTTCAGCCAACCAGTGGTGCTGGAGATCAGGCAGGGCCTCTGAGAGGGGGGTTAAGGGGGTACAATCGTACCCAGGCCTGAAAATGGGTCAAAAAGGGGGCCCCAGAGCAAAAAGGGGGGGCCCAGGAGCCAAATTCACATGAAGGGAGGGGGTCCCAAATAAATTTTATACCCTTTGATAAAATTCCTCTGAGTGGCCCTGATGGAGATTAGTAGATCACCCCACTCTCTGGAGCTTATATCTCATAGACAGACTTGCCAAATGTTCTTGTTTGGTTTATACCACTTTGCTCCACCATTAAAATCTATGGATTGGATCCTTTTGCCCGTATTTTGATCTAATAACTGCCCTGGTGTCTTGTTCCTTGACTCCTATCTATTGACATGCTTAGGGTTTGCTTGCATAGGTGATAGCTTCCCAACTTCAGTGAACCAGTCTTGGTATTCCTGTGCAAAAACAGTCAACAAAAGTTCTGGGGTTACAAACTGAATCTTTGCTTATTGCAACCTCTACCACCATCAGAGATGGCAGTATGGTCATAGTTCAGGTGATTCACTCATCCTGATGATATATAAGATGTTAATCATTTTAATCATTTTTTTTTGCAAAAACAGGGTCTAGATCATTGTATTTACATTAGCAAAATAAATAACCTCTTTAGCACTTTTATCTGTGTCGCAAAAGAAGTCCAACACAACCACAGTTTAAGATGCATCCCGTTCTTTTCCTTTTCCATCCGACACATCTCACTAGATTCCTTGTTAAATAGGAGGATTGAATTTCATTAGGATTCTCAGCCTACCATGACCTTTTTAAACAGAGCATAATAAAAAGCACAGCAAGAATCTGATACCGTACAGCAACTGATGTGGGGCCAGCAGGTGACATTACTTGATGCTTGTGTTGACCAGGAGTCTATCTTTGTTCTGAATTGAAAACAGCGATATTGCAGAGTACATGTCAGCAATCTTTGATGGATTCCACAGTGGAGAACAATGGTAAACATTCTTGAGATGTACTTGACCCATCAAAACACCTTCTCCTCCTAAGGAACAACATTTGTCCCCTGAAACAACCAAGAAGTGAAACTGCACCTTTTTTTTTTTTAAATGCTGTGCTTTCTGGATGTAATCCTGAAAGCTGAGCATGTGTTCAAGGTAATGTTATAGTTAGAGAGGTGCTCAGGTTCTTTAAGAACAAAAGAAGAGCCCTGCTGGATCAGGCTGAAGGCCCAACTGGTCCAGAAGCCTGTTTCCCATAGTGGCTATCCAGGTGCCACTGGGAAGCCCACAAGCAGGACAGAAGGTGCGCCGCTCTTCTGCTGTGGCTCTTTTGCAACTGACACTCCCACTCAGGGGCGTCACTGTAGCGTGGCGGGCGGGGCGGAGCGCCACAGGATGACGCGCGCAGAAGGTTGACGCGCGCACCCCCGCGCGCGTCACCTCTGTGGCGCGCGTCATCTCCGGACGCTCCTGAAAATTTTAGTTTTCGCGCATGCACAGACCGTTTTGAGGGCAAGAGGGCAGGCCCTTGCCCTCAGAAACGGTCTCTGCGCATGCGCGAAAACTGTAAAATTTCACGTATTGACGCATTGGGCTTGGGCCTTCTAAGGCCCTGGAGCGCCGGCCGGGCCGGACGCTCCGAGGCCGGCTCCTGGCCTCGGAGCGTCCGGAGGCCGACGGGGGCACCCAGGGCAGGGTGCAGCCGGGTCGCCCCCCCAAATCGCCAATATTAACTGGGGGGCATAGTTGGGGGGGCACTAGGGTGACGCGCGCCCCCCGCCTTCGGGTGACACGCGTCCTAGTGACCCCTCTGCTCCCACTGGATAGCCATCATGACTAAACAGTTCAGTCAGGACTAATTGTCCTCCATGAATGTGTGTGCTCCCCTTTTATAGCCACCTGAGAACCCTTCACTACACCTTGTGGTGGAGAGTGCCATAGATTAATTATGTACTGTGTGAGGAGGTACTTCCTTGTGTCTGTTCTTTACATTATCAAGGCTAGAGTGTCCAGTTTCTAACCAGGTTAAGCAGCAAGGTCATGATCTCTAGTGATTGATAGAAGTCTTTATAGACTTGGGTGGACACTGGATCAGGTGCTATGAAAATGACAAAATGACATCCTCTGAATTACAACACTGTGCATCTTTCACGAGTCCATTCCATCCTGTTGCCGCTGAATCCAGGACTAGCTTTCCTCATGACCACAGTGGAAACAGGTTCCAGCCCCCTGTTTACAGTTTGAAAGCCTTCTTGGGTTGCAAGACTAAACTATGCCCAAAGGTATACAGTATCACATTCATCACTATGATCTACAACAGTTGAAATATTGCAGCCTGCATCTTTGAAAAGTTGTGCCGATTGCCTATCAACTCTGCAGATGATCCATTGCCCCAGCATGTCACTTCAGAGGCAACTCGAATCTCCTGACACAAGGACAAGGTGAAATCAAATGCTCTGCAAAACCCACAGTGGACTCGCAATGTACCCAAATGTGATACTCCAGTTCAAAGAACATTGACTGAGCCAGACTACAGTTACCAACAAACACATTATTAACGGTCAGCTATCAAATGCTTTTGATTAAAGAGAGAAGCCCGGCCGCAGGATAGCAGGAGGAGGCATTCCACCCCCTGTCGCTGTACTGGTGGTGGATGTGCCCTAGCAAAGGTGAATGCTGTTTGAAAAAGATGAATTGTCTCCACACTGTATGCTATCCGTTCTGGGCCTTTATTGAAAAGGAATGGGAAGAGGATATCACAACACACTGATGTAATCATCACTATTACCATAAGCGAAATCATTAGTTGTTAACTGTAACTCATTACTGCAAAATGAAAGTCACACTTCACTTAAATACAACTGTAATTCCTATCAGCTGGGTATAGTTACGCTGGGTGTTTGAATAAACAGCATCTGTTCACATTCGTAGGATTATCTAGCTACCCAGTTCAGGTGTGGTCCACATGATGGTGGGAAATGAGAGCACATCAGCAAGCCCCACCCACCTACTGATGTGTTCCCAAAGCCCGCCCCACCCCATAAAGAGTGTTTGTTGCTGCTGGCAAACACTCTTCACGGGGAGAGCAGAGGGAGGGACTTCAGGAGCGCATCGATGCAGGGGTGGGGCTTGAAGGTGCACTCTCGTCTTCCTTCCGTTGCATGGACAGCAGCCATGTTTTATAATGCCTGAACGGGGCTGTCATTGCATTGCTTTTTAGACTCCTATCGGTTAGAATATGGAACTTCCCCGCTGCAAGAGGTGAATCTCACAAAGTGCTGAAGAAAGTAGATTCATTGATTTAGAAAAGCACTCCAGATTTCCATTATCATACCTAATGCACGTCAAGTGTGACAACTCTTTATCGGAGGCAACAGTCACATCTTCTCTCCTGAGTGAAGAGCCTCTGATGAAAGGCTGTCACACTCAGAATACATGACACATAATTAGAGAAAGCTGGCATCGTGAAGCAGGTTACGCTGAGACATGGTGACTGCCCTGATATCATCCAGTAAGCTTCGTGACTGGGTGGGGATTGAACAGCCCAATCCTATCCTCCTCCGCCCTGGGCCATGCAGTGTGGGCCACGTGGCCCATACTGAATCCTGTCCAGGGATGGTGCCAGTCGGGGGGGGGGGTCTACCCATGGTAAGGGGACATTTGTTCCCTTACCCTGGGTAACCCCCCCAGCTGCTGCAATGGGGCTACTCAGTTCTCCACCAGATCTTTAGCTAGCACAGAACCAAGCAGCCCTGTGTCGGCAGAAGAGACCTGAGAGGGGGCATAGGATATGGCGCACCGTGACATCACCGATCCTGCCCCCTCCCGGGCCTTATCTGCCCACCTCTGCCCACCCTGCCTCGTTATGCCCCTCCCTGCCCTCCCGAGCCTCCGCGCCGCTCGGACTGGTACTTACCTACTCTGCGATGCAGTCCGATGGGCCCAGCGCCAGAGGGACAGCACAGGCCTTCCTGCCAGCTACTCTCCCTGTGTCGTGACGTGCTTTACAGCACGTTTATGACACCCAAGCTGGTCAGTAGGATTGCACTGGAACTCGGGTCTTCTGGGGCAAAGTGTAACGTTCTAACCATTATACTGCACTGACTCTCAAATGAGCTTTCCTCCTTTCTTTAAAAATCTCTTCCTGTTGAATATTATACTTTATACTACAAATATACTTTGAATCTTATACTATACCACATACCTTTGGGCTTGCACATGTTCTAGGTGTACACATATACACCCATGTGCTCAATGTAGTGCGTCCTCTCATGCTATAGCCTTGCTTCCTCCTTGTCTTTACCACCCCTGACCTGTATTCTGTGTTTCTATCACTAACCTTTGGATACAGATGTCTTGTAAGTTGTTATCTAAATGGGATTAAGTAGCTCTCATGAATACGTAGCATAACTCCCATATTTGACAGGCCTCATAAAATGCCTTGTTGAACATTGAAAAATAGTTTTTCTGCATTAAGTCTTTGACGGGAAGGAAGCACTCCACAATCCACCTCCCACACCGTTTGCCCTACGGTTCCCCATGTCTTGTTCCACTTCTTAACCCAGGGTTTAGAGTTCCCTCCTGGCTTTCCAAAACAAAGGGCATGTGACATTAAGCCTTTCATTAACAGATAGGCTTTAAAATAGAAAATGTTACAGAAATGTTTCCTTGTTCTCCCCCGAAAACCCAGGCATATGTTGGGGAGGGCTGATTTCACTCAGGACTGTGGCACACACAGGGGGTTTAGCACTTTCTTTCTGGGCCCACCAACAATCTCCCCTTGAAGTGGCTCTTTACAGCAAATAAATACGGTAGCTACTTTGAGACAAATAGGAGTGCAATTTTTGATGGGCAAACGGCACCTAGGGCCCAATCCTATCCCCTGCCAGCCCATACCATGCAGCACTGCTGTAGGAGCATACACTGCATACTTGGGGGTTGGGGGGGGGGGAAACAAGACAGCCCAGGAAAGCTAAGTACAGATCTTTGTTATTTCCCTCCTTGTAGGCTGCCTGTCCTCCAATGGGTTTCCTCAGACTGATGCCAGCTATTTTGCTGGCCTAAGTCCGAGGAGACTCAGGGGGTGGCTCGGGGTGGAGAAAGGCGAATAGGATCTCTGCATGCATGGCTGCCACTGAGACACTCCCTCTCTTGCCCACTCCTGCCCAGCCCACTTCCTGTGTGTCACAAGCTATTGCACCTGGGTCCCTGCATATGTGTTCAAATCTCTGTATGTGCATTTTACACATCTTAGAGCATGTCTAGAATTCTTTTCCCTGCTTCCTCTTTTCCTCTTAGAATGTTGTATCAAAGAACATTACTCATAAAGTGTGAATAAAAAGTGAAGTAACAAAGGGGAAGTTGTGATGGTAAGACCTCGGTAGATCACTGTGACCAATTTGCTAGGCACTTCATGCACAAAATTGCTCACATCCGTCATGACTTGGATACTGCATTAACCCACATCGGTTAGAGGCATTCCCTCTGCACCTCTTGGTGTTATGGATTTCTTTCACCCTGTACAACCTGAAGATGTAAACAGAATCCTTTGGAATGTGAAGTTGTCTGTGCGCCTGCTCGACAATTGCCCAAATTGATTATTTGATCAGCCTTGGAGGGATTTGCCAAGAGGCCAGGGAGGGCGGTGAATTCATTTTTGAAGGAGGGGGTGCTGTGGCCGGCTTTGAAGCTGGTGGTGATTCTCCCCCTCCTGAAAAAAAAAACCCTTCCTAGATCCCACTATATTGGGAAACATTGACCAGTTTCTATTCTCCTGTTCCTGGGCAAGGTAATCGAGCAGTTGATGGCATCTCACCTCCAGAACTTCCTGGATGAGCACAATGAGCTGGACCCCTTTCAATCTGGTTTCAGGTTTCGTCACCCTGGTGAATGATCTATGCTGGTGACTAGATAGGAGGCGTGCATCCCTGTTGGTCCTATGGGACCACTCGGCAGATTTCAACACCATCAGTCATGACGCCTTTCTGGTTTGGTTGGCTGGGTTGGGACTTGGAGGCACCATTTTCTGATGTTTCCAGTCCTTCCTGGCTGACACATTCCAGAAGGTGGTATCGGGGGACTTCTGTTTGGCATCCAGGCCTTTGGCTTCTGCAGTGCCAAAGGGTTCTATTTTGTACCCATGTTATTCAACATCTACATAAAATGGCTGGGAGAGATCATCCAGGGTTTGGGAGTTGTGTGTCTCTAATATGTCTGTGGATGACACCCAGCTCTAGTTCTCTGTATTGCCTAATTCCAGGGAGGCTGTGGAAGCTGTAAAGGCAGTAGGGGACTGAAGGAAGAAGTTGAAATAAAATCCAGACAGAACAGAAGTCCTTTTAGTTTAGAGAACTATGATGCAAGTATTGGAATCTCATTTTTTTTAGACATTCACAACATTGTTCTGAGATTGTCAGCATTCATGCGGGACATTTATTATATATAGCCATATCCTGGAGAAAAGTGAGCCAACTGGACAACAGCAAATATTTCTCTACTAAACTCCACAAATGATGTAGAGAAAAACTGCATCTCACCTATGGATTTCTCATTAGTTCTGTCCAACAAAGCTAGAGCAATGGGTTAAGTAGGGGCCTCAAGAGACCACTTGACATTAGTGACTTTTTGATCTTGTTGTTTTACCTTTCTGTTGGGGAACTGGACTACAGTAAGGCGATGTGGGTATTATTCTGAGATAGTTGTGGCTGGAAGAGAGAAGGAAGAAGGAGGGGGGAGGGGGCAGAAGAAAACATATCCTTGACGAAAGATCAGATGAAAGGAAAAAGAAGGGAATTACGTGCTCCACAATGATGATAATGACCACCGAAAGAAAAACATTGCAGGGCTCATGTGTGGAAACCTTTGCCTGAAAGAATGCAGAAGGTAGGGATGCTTTGACAGAAGAGAAATGAAAACTGAACATGACTACATGAGTCTTAATGAGGACAAGATCACCATGTTCTACTTTCTGCCTGGTGTAACAAATAGATCTTAAACCCTTTGGTATGCAGCACTGTTGGGTGTTCCCCCACCCCCAAAGAAAACATAGTTGTTGAATGTTGGGTAGCAGCAACAATGGACCTCTGGCACTTCCACTGTTTGCAGCGTTGGACCCATAATTGTTATTGGCGGCGCACTGTGCACAGTGCCACATGGCCATTTACAACAGCAGAACTGTGTTAAGATTGGGCTGTAAACTGTGAATCAGGACTTCCCTGTTTGAATCTTGCCTCTAATATGAACTTCCTAGCTGGCCTTTGGCAAGTCCCTCTAGCTCAGCTCCCAAGGTGCAATATGGCCTGTGGATAATAATATTTACCATACAGCTGTAAGGGTTCTGTCAAGTTAATACATATGAAGTGCTCTGAAAGCAATATACAAATACTAAGTATTAAGAAGTTTGCAGACTCTTTTGCCTGGACAAGTTAGCCCAGGAAATGCAGACCTATCACCATGTTATGGCTCCTGGGTTTAAAAACCCACCCCCCAATCCCTCTCTATGGGCCCAATCCTATCCAACTTTCCAGTGCTGATGCAGTTGCAATACAGCCCTGACATAAGGGAACAAATGTTTCCTTCCTTTGAGGAGGCCTCTGTGACTGATTCCCCCACCGCAGGATGCAGTGCACAGTCCATTGGCATGGCTGCATCCGCGCTGGAAAGTTGGATAGGATAGGGCCCTATGGCTCTCTTTCTCCCCCAAAAGAACCTGAGCATATTCTCCAAGTTCATTCCCCAATGGTGAATCAAAACCTGCCAATGGACCATGGAAAAAGTATGGATGGATGGAGAGCCAAGGGGACAAGTAAGTGGACATGAGAGGCTGAATTCCAGAAGTGGGAACTCCTTAGAATGCAACACAAAACAACTCCTGTGAATGACCTACAGGCTGAAGGTAGCTTCAAGTGGCCTGCACATCATTGCCATCATGGGAAGCAGCTTTTGGGGAGTTTAGTGCCAGTCTTCCTTCAAATCCTCTAGGGCTAGAGGAAGACTGCATTGATTTATCTCCATGTTCTGTTGTGTATATGCATGCAAGTCCATACTGAGGAAGAACAATTCATGGATAAGGAATGTGTAGGTTGGGGTGAAGCTTGATGCCCCCCCCCCCCGCCGTGCAAGGTCAGTATCCATGCGATCCACCTGAAAAGGGCTTCGGTGTTTTGTAATGCAGGAACAGCCTTATGTCCGGAAGTTGTTTGGGGGCTTGGCTCCCAGTGAGAATGAAACAAACAAAACCCAAACGTTCCTCTGTAACAAAATATCTAACGTTTGCACAGAACTATGGATGTGCATGTGTGAAATTATGACTGTAACCCTGAGAGAGGGCTCAGAGCAGTCTTCATGTGAATGGGCCACACAGTTTTCTCTTAAAGAGGTCACAAGCCAGGGATCTCACTGAATATGAATAAAGAAATTACATCAGGGCACTGGAACTGAAACTCATTCTGCTTTTGTGTGCCATGGTTTTTGCAAAGCTCGGACTCTCTAGTGATGCCTTAAAAAGTTAATCTCACATATTTTATGAGCCAAAATCCATTTGCAATGAGAGTGACCCCCAGTGACCAGCCGTTTAAATAAGCACCTTCTGTACATATTTCCTACAGTGGGAATCGAGTTCCATATGTATGATGTAAGCAGAATTTGAAGAAGACTTTCACCGACATGCTGATCAGAAATCATTTACAACCAAAAGCATAAATGACAGCCATATGCATTGGACGTTTACATTTTTTTATTTGCAATGGCTGGGATCGCAGACCCAAGTGGGGGTATCTTCTGATCTGTAGATGCAATTGAAAACAGGTGTCTTCCACACCGCATGTAAATATCTCTCTCTCTCCTCTCAGGAGATCCTTTCAACTGGTCACATTTGGAGACAACTTCCCCAGCCCTATTCTTCCTCCCCTCCCCTTCTCTTTCTCCTCCCTAGAAAAATGGGAGCACTGAGATATTCTGATCTTGCTGCCCCTGTTCAGTATAAGGAAATGTGGGGGAAAAAAGACCGAGGATCCATCAAACTGTCAAAGCCTTCTTGAAAGGTTGACAAAGAAGCTTTCGTATTATTTTCCATCATGAACACCTCAATGACCTTCATCCATAAGAGAATGTCTATAGCTGTGAGGTGCATTGCCCAACTCATATTTAGCAAATAAACTAAATGTACTCTTCATGTTTGGGATAAATACCTGATTAGGTATTTGATCAAAAAAAGATGACAGCTGGGTAACACAAGGTAGGATTTGGTTTCCTTATTGTTTGTTGTCATCGAGTGCATCCCGATTGTTTCTAACATAAAGGTGTGCTGGGTGGCTGTTTTCAAATGGTGCGACAGGCAATGCAGCTGTATTTCATTTGCAGAGAACCCAGGCAAGAGATGTAATAATAATAATAAGCAAGCTGGATGTGTTGACTCATGAGCCAATTTGGGTGTAGATGTTACAGTATGTTTGTGTGCAGCTGGGATTGGGAATGTTTCCATCACACAGATCAGTTGCAGATGAATGCACCCCAACCTCTTCTTCATTAGGAAGGCAGAAAGAGCCGTAGTTGGATATCAAAATTTCTTCCAAATTACAATATGGTTAACCATGGATTGTAGATACTCAGAGAACCACTATATAAATTGTACCAAGGTCACTTTTTGCGAGTGAATATATTTTCTTAACGCAGAAAAGTATTTCTCAGCAGCGTCCTCTTCTCCCTAAGTCGAAGATAAGTGTAATCTGAAAAGAAAGTGCATAGCCTCTGCAACAGAACTCACACATTAGCCTATCAATATTGCCCCCACCTTGGTCACTCATTCCCTTGTTTATTAGCACTTCCTCTTCTTCATGCTTGGGAAGGAGCTGCAGTTCATTGGTAGCACACATGCCTTGCATGCAAAAGGTCTTAAATTCAATCCCTGTCGTCTCCAAATGCGGTTGGGAAAGACCCAAATCTGACACCCTGGAAAGCTGCCCATCCGTGTTGACAATATTGAGTTAGAGGGACCAATGGTAAAAGGCAGCATCCTATGTGCCAACTTCTGTTTCTGCCTTCTCCACTTCTGCTCTGGCTGAAGAAAGCTAACAAAACACCACAGCCAGTTGCCTCCGATGAGATCCCTTTCTGGCACCTGTAGTGTGCTTTGTTTGTTTCGCCCAACTCTAGGTGGTGGCAGAAGGGGAGGACAGAAGAAGAGTGGGAAGCAGCAACAGGGAACCATGGAGCAGGTGGGGTAGGACAAGGCAGCTGGGTTGGTATGCTAGTCTACCATTCTGTTGCGAAAACGGACCCTGTGAACCTTCCTTTTATATCCCAGACATGTGACTGTAGCTTTAGGGTCAAAGTACCTGGTGTTTTTGTTTTTGTTTGTTCTGAAGTAGTGGCTAAGAGAATCCTATGAAACCACGGCAAGGGTAGGGGACTTTAGGACCTTTCTCGTCACCGTTCCAATCCCAATCGTGTCCCCGCATCTGCTCATTTAAGAAAAAAAACATTTCAACTGACTTCCAATGGAAGCTTTCTTTTTTCTTTTTGAAATAGTGTTCACGGAAGGAACTCAACTGGAATTGGAAGAGTGGTGGGGGGCAAAGTCCTAAAGCCCATGGTTCCACCGTGTTCTGTGGTCTTCCAGCCACAATTTTAAAAGAAACCACAAAAGTGCTCGGCTGCATTATGCATTTTGGATGACGTGATTTGGCCCTTAGTATATGTGCCTGAGAAATTCGCACTGCCGAAACTGTGACTTACTTGCTCTGATCTTGACCAAATCACGTGGGACAGATTCCATTCCAAACACATCAACATCTGTTGATTTCAACCCCTTGGAATATAGTTATGTGATCAGGATTTGCTGCTTATATATATATTTGTTGTTGTTCAGTCGTTAAGTCGTGTCCGACCCTTCGTGATCCCATGAACCACATCCCGCCAGGCCTTCCTGTCCTCCACTATCTTCCTGAGTTCACTCATTTTCATGTTCGTTGCATTGGTGATGCTGTCTAACCATCTCATCCTTTGCCTTCCCCTTTCCTTTTGCCTTCAATCTTTCCCAACATCAGAGTCTTCTCCAGAGAGTCCTCTCTTCGCATTAGGTGGCCAAAATATTTGAGCTTCAGCCTCAGTACCTGTCCTTCCAGGGAACAGTCAGGGTTGTTTTCATTTAGGATTGACTGTTTTGATCTCCTAGCAGTTCAAGGGACTCTCAGGAGTCTTCTCCAGCACCACAGTTCGAAAGCATCTATTCTTCGGCGCTCAGCCTTCCTTATGGTCCAACTCTCGCAACCATACATTGCTACTGGGAACACCATCGCCCTGACTATGCAAACTCAGTCATATGTTGGCTTGAAACTGACCATGCTACCGGGCTAAAACCAGCCCTGCCAGTTAGGACTGACACACACACACACACACACACACACACACACACACACACACACACACACACACACACACACACACAAAACATACTTCCAAAATATCAGAGGGGAATTCCGTAGCTGGGAAACAAGCATTGATAATGACTCCTTATAAATCTTTGATATTCTAATTTCCAGCATACATATACCAGTAGTACAAATAAGAAGGTGCTCTCATTTGATCTTAGAGATCACGGTGCAATGTATTATTTAGAGACCAATGACAGGTTTCTATTACTTTGGTTGGCCTCCACATACTCTGTGATATCTTCCTTTGGACCCTCCTTTTGCTGCAGACCCAACTCTGAGGTTTGTCTATTCCTGTATTACCTTGATGGGTGAACTCCATTCTCTGGTCTCGTTCAAACAATGCAGAAAATAGATAAGCAGCTGGTATAGATGTTTTCAGGGCTGGTCCATCCATGAGGCTGACTGACACACGGTTGTCTCAGACAGCAGATTGGTGGTGTCGTCCAACTCATCTCCACTGCTTCTCTTCCTGCTCTCTGGACTGGTAAAGGAAGAGGAGGGTGGAGTGGAAAAAGGATGTGTGGAGCATTGGAGCATCTCCAGTGCTCTAGCCCACCACACCACACACTTCTTCCATTCCACCCCCTCTTCCTTTTCCAATCCAGAGGATGAGGGAAGCAGAAGCTGGCCCATCACTAGGTAAGGGGGACAACATTTGGCATGGTGCCTCAAGTGCCGGGAGGCCTTGGACCAGCTCTGGATGTTATTTGGGGTCCAAAGGGATGCACATGACATTTCCATTCTTAGTCTCCTGTTCACAGTATGCCAGACAACTTTGACTGACAGCTGACAACTCCTGGACCTCAGGAACTTTAGGAATGGCAATAAAGACAATACAAGGACCTGCAAGAAAATAACCCATTGTGCCAGCAGCATCAAGTTGCTGGAGGCACTAGGGCAGGGTCCTGCACTGAGCCCCCAAACTGATTGGTATTGGGGGAATCAGTGGTCTGGCCAAATGACCCTCTGGTAAGCATGGGTCCTCAGCTGGTGCCTGACTTGGCCAACTTCTGATGTCACCTCTGGATTGCCCCAGTGCATCCAAAGAAGTGCATGTGCATAAGAGGTTCTTTTCTATTGTGGTCACTAGCGTCGCTCCGGTAGGGGCGGGGCTGTAAGTATCGCTGCGGTCATAGTCTCTTTACCGAGCGAGGAGGAGGCAGCCCCGCCCCCTCACTGTCCGAGCCAGTCCCCTACGGAGAAAGCAGCAGGCAGGGTCTCTTCCCTGCCGGTTTCTCCGTAGGGGACTGGCTCGGACAGTGAGGGGGCGGGGCTGCCTCCTCCTCGCTCGGTAAAGAGACTATGACCGCAGCGATACTTACAGCCCCGCCCCTACCGGAGAGACGCCTCTGATTGTGGTATCACCTCTGGCAAAACAGAGAGCTTATTTCAGAGCTGGCCCATTAATGAGTCCTGATGTGCCCCAGAATCCAGGGTGGTACCTGGGCAGGGTGGTCACCACCTCCATTGGCCACCTCGGTTCACTGGGGCTCTTTAGCAGCTGACGCTACCAGCCATTGCCCCAAACATGCTGTCACTCCCTGCCTGACTTTTAAAATGATAGAGAGGATGGGTGAGGGAGTGGGGAGAGGAGCTGCTCTAGCCTAGCAGTCTTGTGTCTCTCCCCGCTTCCTCTCTCCCTTCCCCACCCACTTTGCCTTCTGAAATGGCAGACACTGAGAAGGAGGAGGAGAATGGTGGTGGGGGCAAGAAGGTAAGGTAGGAGCGGCTACAGTGGCGTCACTAGGACGTGCGACACCCCAAGGCAGGGTTACGCGCGTCACCTGTGACGCCCCCGAGTTTCGCCCCCGATTTTTGGGGGTGCCGCCCCCGCCCCTTCGCGTCACCCTCCGGACGCTCCGAGGCCGTTTTCGTCTCTGCGCATGCGCGAAAATACTAAAAATACCCGGATTGACGCTTGGGTCTTCAGAAGGCCCTGGAGCGCCGGCTGTTCCGGACGCTCCGAGGCTGGCTCCTGGGCCGGCCTCGGAGCGTCCGGAGGGCGACGGAGGTGGCGGGCGCGGGGGTGCCCTTTGCGCGCGTCACCCATAGCGACCCGCTACCCCCGCTTCGCGGGAGTGACGCCAGTGAGCGGCTATGTGGTTGTTTGGAGTGTGTGAGAGAGATCAGGGGGTGGCAGAGGTCATAGGAAAGATGCAGAGAGGTCACAGAGGAGATTGGGGGGTAGCAAGAGGAGCATGTGTGTGAGAGAGAAACCCAGAGGGATGATGGCGGGGGAGATTGTATGTTGGGGGGGGAGTGGCAACTAAGGCCCCAGATAGCAGGTGGACGAGCCAGTCCTGCCTAATTGGATTCTATCTCAATCATAGATCAGACAGCGTTTCCATTGTACAGTAGTCATTTGTCCAGATGCTGGCCAAGCATGGCCAGATGTTTCGTTGCACAACTACTGTAGGAGATATGACTACTAGGGTTGCAATGGGGTGAGAAGCTAAATAATAGCATGGCCACAGGAGATACTCAAATTGGCAAATTTTATTTGCTTTAAGAGGAGTTTCTAGGATACATTTTTATAGACCTGTGATTAAATAAAAAAAAACCCTGTAAAAATGCAGTTCTACAGCAAATGATGAGTAATAAATATAGGATTTTTAGGGGAAATGATAAGTTGTAATTTCACAGTAATGTCTTGCCCACTATCACTATTTGTCTCACCTCAAAACATTCAGGCAGCAAAGAACCATTCTTGTAATTCTAAACATATTTGCAAAGATGTAACTCACACTGAATGAATTCTGAGTAAACATGCAGAGGATTGCGCTGCTCTTAACTTTATGAGCAAGATTGTAGGCAAATCTTTTGCAGGCTGAAAAAACTGGCAGAATTTCTTATTTAATTGCAACACGGATTCACCTCAACTACTGATGATTCCACCAACAGGCTCATACGTATAATTTATATCTCCTATGAAGATGTTTAACTGAATTAGAAACACTTGTAAGCACATCTACGAACAGCCAGTTACAAAATGTATTTCTTTCGAGTGCTTGGAGTGCGACCGGTTCAGGCAACCCAGTCTGGAATAACCATATTTTCACTTTGATAGCCGTTGATCAGCAATTATGTCATAAACCATTTACAACTGTAATTGCTATTGCAGTGACATAGGAACTGTTTATGGATAGACACAAAAAGCTGTTTCATAAACGGAGTCACAAAGTGGGCTGTTTGTAGAGCAAACAGCAGGAAACAATTTTTCCTTGCAACTTTGAGAAAAGGGTACAGAATGAGGGTGACTTGGAAATGCAGAGGGCAATGTGGTGGGTTAAAATGTTGTGTTTCAACCAGGGAGGCTCATCTTCATTCAGCTGTGAAGTTAATTGAGTGACCTTGAGCCAGTCTTGATCTCTCAGTCCAATTTACCTCAAAGAGCTGTTGTGAGGATACAATGAGGTCTATGGAGGCCATAGTTCCCAACCCGAGCTTCTTGGAGAATAGTCGGGATAAACCAACCAATAGTCGGGATAAACCATCAACAGACATGGGAAATAAATGGCACGGGGATGGGTGAAATTTAAAAGGACACAGGGCTAGATGTAACACCATGACGTTCCCTCACTTTCTCATAATATAAGGAACTTCTCTAGTGCATTTCGATGTATGCGGAAAGGGCTGTAGAGGGAAGGAGCTGTAGCTTAGTGATAGAGTACATGCTTTGTATGCGGAAAGGTCCACATTCAATTTCTGGTATCTCCAGGTAGAACTTTGTCTAAAGCTGGGGAAAACTAGAACCAGGGGTGCATTTGAGGTGGAGTGGGACTCCGGGACTTCTACCACAGGGAACAGCAATAGCAGCAGCAGGAGTGCTCAGGTGCTCCCTTCAAAACATTTTGCAAAAGGACCTTCCTTAGCAGAGTTAAAGCATCAGGCTCAGCAGAAGCCAAACTGAGAAATTTGCCTAGGGGTGTGTGTTACAGCACAATTCTATGTAAGTGTATAAAGTAAGTCTCATTTTGTGCAATGGGGCTTACTCCTAGGGAGGTGTGTATAAGATTGCATCCTTAATGTAGGCCATTGCCTTTCTTAAGGGCTATCTGAGACACAGTATATAGTTCAGTATATTAAGGCTAAATCCTATCAGAAGCATCGTCGGGGTAGGGGCGTGAGGGGCATGGGCCCCAAGGTGGCGGGGGAGCGTACCTGCGTCCAGGATGCGTCCCATCATCTTAGAGCTGGCCGGTCCTCCTGCCGGCCCTCCTGCCCGTCCTGGAGCCGCTTGGCTCTGAAATGCCTATGATTTTGGCTCCAGGGGGCGTGGCTTGTGGTGTCACTTGGGGGCGTTGTGTCGGCGGCCCCCCACATGGGGGCGCATCTTCGTCTCTGAATCCTATGCAAATTTACCTGGGAGTAAGTCCTATTGAATGCAATGGGATTTACTTCTGATTAAGCATGCATATACTAGTACTCTAACATACTTTTAATCTTTATTTAGGATACTTTCAAATCCCATTTTTCAATGCTTATACATTTGTTTTAAAACTATTGCAACCCATTCCAAGAGTTCGGAATGAAACGAGCTAGCTCTTTAAATGAAGCATAATAAGTTCCGAAGCAGAAATAAGTAGCAGGAGAATAAAACACTCTACAGAAGAAATTTAAAGTTGATATTTTGTGTGTGTGCTATAATAGTAATGGGGCATAGCTAAGGGGTGTGCATCTTATGGCGAGCTTCTGCACTTTAACATTCACCACTCCACCATTGACTGCAACTGGTCAATTGAGATCGTATTGAATAAAATGGATCAATGGTCTGACTTTGTATAAGGCAGCTTCATATGTGCACAGTACAGGTGCAACTGACTTCTCTAGTCTTATAACAACTCCTGGATATCTAAGGAAGAGGGAGACTTGTTCAAGATCACCTGGTAAAGTTCCTGGCTTTGCAGGGACGTCAGTCTGAAGCCAGTCCACACATACATGCTCATTGCTTTTGTATTTATAACAATAGCCATTCTGGTGTAAGACTTGGAGACTGGCCAGAGAGATACAGTAGAGTAGATGCTCCTGAGGAATAACCATATGTGGACTGAAAGCCAAGTGAGGCAACACCCCTGGCATTTCACCACAAGATAGCTGCAAAGATCATGTGCAATGGCAAGAGCTTTGGGTTGCTGAGGTGGAGGAAACGTGATGACCAGGAGAACCCAAGGATTTGTACGAATTACAGGAAGAGATTGTTGAGGGGATTGGACAAACAAAAGTGTGCAGAGCAGACAACTGGCCAAAGAGATGGATGAGGGAGACGTTCCATGTTATCAACACTGTGGAGTCACAACTCAATCCTTCTGAGATGTTTTGTAAGGGTTAATTCCATTGTCCATGCTATGGTTTATGAGTTTACTTATGAATGAAATTTTAAGGTAGCTTGGTATCAAGCTACATAAACTTACAGCACAAGCACAAGCATGTTTACTCGGAATTCAGTGCCACTGCGTTCAATGGGACTTACTTTCTGGAATGTGTGTACAAGATTGGAGCCCTAGACTCTGCCAATAGACATTCTGGTTAAAAACTTAAAAGTCTGAGATTTCGAGCAAAGAGAACAAGGAGACAGATTATTAAGATATCACTGGACCCTGGAGCTAATCTAAATCTTCTGTGGGCTCTGTTATTAAGATGCTTATTCTAACAACAGAACAAGATGATTCAAGATGGCTGTGCTGACTGGCTTTACCACCAACAGACATGGGAAATCTTCCCTATTTCTTCACAGAGTTCTGTATATTAAGGGGTTTTATTCGGTGCCTCAAATACCATGATTTGTGAAGCAAGACTAATTGGTCCCTGGAAATTTCCAGCATGGATGAAGCGAAGCTGCGAAGGTCTGGCAGGTTCCAAATATGATTTAGAAGAGGCAGTAATGTCTGAAAGTGCAAGAATGAGTGTTGCTAACTTAATCCATATGATTGCTTTCCCCCAAAATGTATGTTAGGGTAGATATGCATGAAACAGACATTAGTCATTGTCTACAGGTGAGATTTACCCTAGGGATCTACCAGCAAGGTTTGCCATGCGGCGTTTGGACATTTGCACAATAGATTAGTGCACAGAAATCTCTTGAAGGAATGAAGACTAAAGAAGACCATCTATTTCCAGATGTAGCCAATGTACAAATGGTGTTCTGGTCTAACATGGTTATATCAAGGGAATCTAGGCTGGCGGTCTTCTCCATGGTCTTCCTAGATGACGACTCCAGGTGTACTCAAGACAAAGGGATGAAAAGAATTGTTTCACAGTTGTTCCTTTCCACATGAGTGAGATCCAGAAAGGAAATGGCAAGGGCTGTAGAGTGCAAAACAATATAGTCAAAGATGGACATCTGGTTTGGTCACTGAGAGTTTCTTTGCAGAATTATATCATCAGCAGAAGACCACAGCTACAGAATGCTCTTCATACAATGTGATCATTACAGCGCAATCCTGTGTAACTCTTGTACCGATGGAACAGTAGATCCACCAGAATAAGTGCACTTATGCCAGTGTAACTTGCCGTACGCCGATGGACACAAAATGGAAACCAGCGTAACCCCTCTTGGATGCCATGCACGCACAGTTCAGATGCAAGATGGACACCAGCACAACTCCACCAGCGCAGGGGGAATTCCGGGGGTGTCTGAACACCCCCAGAATGCCCCCTGCACTGGTGGAGTTGCGCTGGCGTCTGTCCTGCGTCTGAGAGGAGTTACGTTAGTGTCCGTCCTGCGTTCATCGACGTACGGCAAGTTACACTGGCATAAGTGCACTTACACTGGTGGATCTACTGTTACACCGGTGCAAGAGGATTGTGCTGTTAGTGTGGTATAGTGTATCAGGCATGGAACACTCATGTTTAAACTCCCATAAAGCTGTGAAGCTTGCTCTTCAGTCCAGGGCAAATCTCTGTTCTTCATCCCAACTTGACATCTCTATCTATATGACTATATAAAGCCACAACATTTCAAACAAGATGGGCAGCAGAATTCAGCGTAAAGATAAGCTGCTGGTCTAAAGGGCCGGCCGCTGTATCCTAAGCCCATTGCGGGCTGCCCTGGGGCTGCTAGGCAGTACCTCGGGAGAAGGGGACGTTTGTCCCCTTCGACGGGTGTAAGCAAACTGTGAGACCTGGCATACATTTGGGGAGGCAAGCAAGGCCGGCCTGGGCTGGGAAGGGGCTTAGGATATCGGCAGAGCATGCCACTGATATCTCCACCTCCTCCCAGCCCGGGCTGGCCAATAGCAACCCCCTTGGATGCCCCTGCCCCCTCCCCTGCCCCGACTGGCACAGGACTTATCTCCGCCGGCAGCCGCAGGGCCTGAAGGGCGGTGGAGTGAGGGCTGCAAGCCTCTGCGCCAGCAGCCCTTACTCCCGAGTCGTCGCAAACATGCTTTATGGCATGTATGCGATGCTTTAGAGTGGCATAGTGCATGCTCTGCTGCTCTAAAGTTAGTGAGGATTGCGCCATTAGTGCTAGATACCATGTAGTGCTAGTGCTAGATACCATGTAGATATACAGTATTAAGTGGTAGTCTCTGCCTCCAAAAGAGTTCACAGTACATAGTCAAAATATCAGGAAATCTGAATAAGAAGAGAAATTATGAATTGACTGCAAATCATATATATAAGAAACCTCTTTAGATGAGCTTCTGGATATCTTGTAATTGCTTGAATAGCCTGTGCACGCCCCCTCTCCAGCCTATAATAACCAGACATGTGTGCATCCATTGTCATATGCACATTTCAGCTTTCAGCATGTGTTGGCAAGCTCCATGGGCTGGGGACTCTAACACACAGCACCTCCAAATATAGCCACCTTGTGCCCAGATGGTTGTATGAAGTGGAACAAAAACAACAGTTGAAGAAAGAACAAACCTGATTTTCCACCAGCACATTAAAGCTCTCTTCTTTTCATTCTCATCTTTGGGGCAAGCATGCCTCGTAGGACAGTAGTCCCCAGAGCATGCAGCCATTGTAGCAGGAGGCCATCTTCCATCATGAACCAACAGGTGAATAATATCAAATCAAAACACTCTGCTAATGGGTTCCACCTTGACTTTAACCGAGTCTCGATTGTTTTTGATTTCTTCCAGTCCACATTCTGGAGCAAATGAATACAGTTTCATGTGTGTGGTTAGCATCTGAGGCCACAATGTGTACACAGCCTTGAAAGATATATTTTTATAGGTAAGCACTTCATAAAATATTTTTCTGAAGACATTTATCAAGAGAGACTTTGAAAAACCATGAAGGAGAAGGAGCGGGGAGGCCCAATGTGCTTTTCGGCTGCCAAAAAATGCTTGCAGTAACAGCAGCAGCCTTCTTGTGTGAGGTGAAGTTTTGCACATTACAACAGGGAATCAAAAGATTTATGCTTAGCTATGTATATACGACTCTCTCTGGCATAGTTTTGAAAGGTGATTATGGGTTTGACATGAGATAATATTTTCATATTAAACGTTGAAAGTTCTTTATGTACATAGCAATAATCACCTTGATGCTGGTTGTCCTCTCTACTCATATGCAGTCATGATATAGAATTAATCATGTCATTATCATAGTTGTAATATTTTGCTATTTGTAGTACTGTATTTATATTCTAAATACATTAGCCAGTTCACCAGTAACTGGTATTGTTGTAAAAAGAATCCTTCTTTGATTGGATCAGAGAAGTCATTTCTAGAATCTTGTTCTCCAAATACCTTTCCCTGCTCCGATTTTCCAATCTCAACAATGGACAAAATCTGGCCAACAGCCTAATCCTAACTAAGATCCGGCTGGCGGCCTATGGCCGTCTGCCGGATCCTGTGCACCGGCAGCCAGGAGGTCTACTCGGGGAAGGAGATGCTCGTCTCCTTCCCCGAGTATAAATGGCGGCCACCCAGATGGGTCTCCTCGGATTTCCGCCAGCTATTTTGCTGGCGGAAGTAAGAGGAGGCCGTATAAAGCTCAGGTGCCCGGCGGGGGATCAGGATATGGCCGACGACCATTCCCCGCCCCCTCCCGGGCCGCCATGGCCAATGGCCACTGTCCCTCGGGCGGCTGGACCGCCCCTGCGGTCAGCGGTGGGAGACTTACCGTCCGCTGTCGTCTGCGGCCAGGTCCGTCGCCAGAGTGAGGGAGGCTGGCCTTGCGCTGGCCTCTCTTACTCCCGAGGAGGCGCAAACGTGCTTTAAGGCACATTTGCAACCTCTTCTGGCGCAAGAACACTTGTTCCGGCACCGGAAAGTTACAGAGGATTGGGCTGCAAATGTGAGCAAAGTTTATATCAGTGGGTGAGGCTTTGACATACTAGTATATATTTCTATTTGCTATTCAATATATGTTTATTTATATCTAACTTATCTATAGATAGTTGCCATTCCACATCATTAGTGGGATTTAAAATGCATAATTTTTGGTTGGATTGTGTCTGACTTTTTTTTTAAAAAAAGAGAATAGCTGATTCGATTGTGGAAAAAAAATGTTCAGTAGCACCTCTTAAAAGTCAGGACAGAGGGAATTGGTAAATCTGTCCTTTTACTGGTGTTTAAGTGGCTATTGAGTTAATCAGACTCTTTCAACACTTGGACTGACTTGGATTGTTGGTCTTCAGCAAAACAGAACCAGGATTAGGAGAACAGAAACGTGTGTTATTTTAAGTTACTGTAGCATGTGGCCTACGGAATGTTTATTTAAACCTCTAAGAAACAGATATTCATCTGCATGCTCCTTTTTAACCTTTTCTTCTTTAAAAACACACAAACACAAACAAAAACCCACAACTACCCTTCGTGCTTTCAAGTTTCACAGATGTATGGTCATTTTGGAGTATGCCGATTGTTTTGTTTATCAAATAAACATTATTTGATGGTTTTAATTTTTAACATGTTATTTTAAGTGTTTATGGGTTTGTGTTTTTAATATTTTTTATATTTTAAACTACTATTTCCAAGCTGCATTTAAGTTTGCCTCGGTTTTTTTATTGATACCATTTTAAAAACTTTTTTTGCCATGGCTCTATACCTGTTTGCTCCAGTAAATTCAAGAATTATTGCAGGCCATGAAAACTTAAAATCGTTTCTATGGGAACCTTGTTGCAGAAAAGCAGTATATAAATATGCTAAATAATAATAACAATAATTTTATTTATGGAAGGATATTTAATCATGGCCCAAGTGCATTCGGTTTATCTACTCCTGAAATGGAGAATGAGACAGAACCAAGAGGTCAAATTTTGCTCTGCTTGAACTGGAGAAGCCAAGAGTATTCCAGGTCTCATATCTGTATTGTAGAACATTCTGGCTACCCTGTAACAATGCTGATCACTATATAATTTTGAAGTGGGGGACAAGAAAGCAAGAGGTTTCTGTCTGGTATAGAGATACCTGAGAAACTCAGCTATCATATTTTGCTGCACCTTGATTGGAGAGGCAGATAGTGTTACAGTGCAATCCTATGCATATCTAGCCAGACATACCGGTAAGTCCCATTGTGTTCAGTGGAGCTTACTCCCAGGTAAGTGTGTATAAGATTTTGGCCTTAGAGGTGTGAAATCTGGATAAGCAGCACTTTTGGGGTACTTGTCGCACATATTGTGCAGCTTATGTTGTTTGACTACCCTGAAGTGAAGAAACAGATTATGTGCAGGTCACAGGTGAGGGCTGCAGGCAGGTAGATTGTAAGAAGCATTTTAGTTCACTGAAGGAAAATGTTCCTTGCAGTGTCACCCCATAATTTTTCTTGGGATGTATTTGCACGGTATCCAAGGTAGAGTCACTGATTAGTGTTCCGTTTCTTCATTGATTACAAGAAGTGTTCCACCAAATATCTGAAGAGACTTGGTAAGGAATGTTGGATCTGGTCATCATGAGCGAGTAGCTTTCTGTGTCAGAAGTTACTCACTTTCTCATGTGAGCACAGAAGCTGGTCTAGCCTGCAGCTTGAAATGAAATGTGCTTCCTATTTCCAGAGTTGACTTATGACACTTTCCATTTTGTTCTGATATTCCTTCTGATGTCAATGGAAAGGCGAAGCACTTAAAATTTTTGCAAAGCGATCATAAATGTGCTATACTTTGGCTGAAGTGTGCCTTCCTTTGGGGGTGGGTGGGAGGGAGATTTTGTAGTTTGCTGTTGCTGTGTTCTGTGCCACTTGTTGTCTGTATGTCATGAAAGTCATAGAGAAAGAAAAAGAAGGAAAGCAAATTAAGTCCAGGATCCCATTTTTCTGTTCAGGTACACCCTAGCCTAGCGCTCCTCTTGAGACCAGTGGGGAGCTGGCAGTAAAGAATCTGTAGCCACAGAGACATGTTCTCCAGAACCAGGGGCTGAACCTAATTGTAACCAGATCTTGCCCGCCTTTTCAGGGATGACTGATGGGCTAGTAGCATGTGACCTGGCTTGGCAATTTCCCTACACTGTCCAGGCTGCCATGAGGAGATACGTAACGTCTAGAGTGATGGGAAACTCTTTAGTATACAGATGGTCCAGAGCAGTCTCATAAAATGAGTCACTATGAATCCTCACCGAAATCTCTGCTATAAAAGTGATAATGGAAAAAGCAAAAGAAAAACTCCAAACGTCTTAAAGACAATTTGTTCCAGCTTGGGCTTTCCATTTCCATTTTCCTTTTGCTGAAAAAGGATGTGTTCTTTCATGACAGAAACATGAAATCTGCTCCTTTTTTCAAAATGGAAAAAAAAGAATTTGAGGCAAGAATTTGAGGTCAGCCTGATTCAAATGGAGGTTGATCTCTTTTAAGTGCTGTTAGGGAAATGTATTGTGGGCAAAAGCAAAATTGTTATGTAACATCATATTGCATTTATTCCCTGAACAGATGAGGCATGTTGGAACATTTGCTCCATGCACACCCCACCCCACCTCAATAGAAGTAGGGATCGTTAATACAATGAAAATTGACACTTTCCTATTGATTTCAATAGGAGAATTAGGGCCCTCAATACTATCCGGGTGGATCTTGCAATGCTGCTGGCATAGCAAGCACTCCGCCATTCTGTGGGCTGCTGCCACCACCAGTACAAAGCCCCGGAGGTCATGCACAGGCAACACCGGTTCACATAACTTCCATTATCGCCAGTAAATTGGTGATAGGGGCAGATCAGGGGAAGATTGGGGCAGGGAGCGGGCCAAACTAGGGGCAACCTCTATCTCCCCCTTCCCAGCTTGGACCCACTCCCAGAATCTCCTCAGACTTACTCCAGATAAAGAGCTGGCGTAGGTCTGAGGAAACCCATTGGAGACCAGGTGGCCTATGGAGAGGTAAGTAAAAAAAAACCCCAAAACCTCCAGGGCCATCTAGTCTCCTGCCAGCCCATAGCATGCTATGTGTGTTTCGTTGGCGGCACTGCAAACTCTGGGCTGGCGGAGAACAAGATTGGGCTGTTAAACACACTTAAACCCCTCCTATTGGACTCTATAAGAATTGAAAATGATGAACTTTGTCTAGATCATGTCCTTGATTTTTAAGGTTAAATGAAACATCAGTCACAATAAGCTCATCTGACCACATTTTAAAACATCAATAATAAATTTTCACCCAATAATATGTGCATGAAGGCCTATAACTTGGAGCTTAAAGTAAAACAGACCTCTCAGGAATTCAGCTCCTCTTTGTAGACTCTGACTAACCCTGCGTTTTACTCCTCACACCTGAGTCTACTCAATGCAAGAATTACAGGAAGGATACCATGAGCAGCACTGATCCTTTGTCTGTCAGGTTCTTGAGATAGCCAGGGCATTTGATATGGTTAGCTAGCTACACAGACCTAGGGACATTGTTCACCAAATCAGGATGTCCAGTTGAGTTTATAGCCACATCTGACAATCCTACACAAGGATGGCTGTAAGCACCAGTGATGACCTTATGACCCACTTACAAACTGGGCAGAGTGGCATATTTTTACTTTCATCCTTTTTAGCAAACCATGGTTCATCTAACGTTGCCGACAGATGTTTTGTCATGGCCTATCATTTCAGTCTTCTTGTTCATGGATGAACAGAGAGGGTGCAGATTTCTGGCCTGCTCCTGGTTATATATACAGTACCTACCACCTGAGAATTTACACTAAATTCATCTGATGAAGTGGACTCTAGTCCACAAACTGAACAAGTGAGTTCAGTTCACAAACCATGATGTTAGCCAGGCCCATAAACCCTTAAAGTATTTCTGCAGATTATTCATTCCCTCAACAATTGTCTATTAATTTTGCAACCACCTCTAAAAAGCCAGGAGACAACATCATCTGTTGACGCCTGTGCTACAGCAGGGGAACCGGCAGGTCTATGCATGTCCTATTTGGATCATGCAGCTGCTGTCTGTATTGTGGAGACAGCAATGACAACATGGGCTCTCCTGTCAGCATCACAATCTTCCTCATGAGAAATAGAACTTCTTCCTCCATTTCCAGCTATAATGAAATGGCAGCAGAGCAAGGTGTTCAAGTGCCCTAATACAGTCGGACCTTTTTATCCACAGTTTTTCCACCCACGGATTTGACTCAACACTGGTGGCAAAACTGTGGAAGAGGGAGTCAGACCGCACCACCAGAGGCGAAACTAGACTGGAGCGGAGGCAAGTAGTTCTGCAAGACTCCGTTACACTGGAGTCAGCGGCCCCTCCCCCTTGCTGTTGGAGCCATTCTGGCGGCAAAGGCAACACACAGGACATTCCCCTGTCGCTGCTGGAATGGCTCCAACAGCAAGGGGAAGGGGTCGCTGACTCCAGTGTAACGGAGTCTTGCAGAACTACTTGCCTCTGCTCCAGTCTAGTTTCGCCTCTGCGCGCCACCTTGTCTCTTTTTTCAGTGTTGTCGGGGGCCTGCCAGCTGCTTCCCGCCTCCTGCGCGCGTCCCAAAAAGAAAAACAAACCCGCAACTGGGAATCTGTAGGGGGTCTGCCAGCCACTTCCCATGTGTTTAAACTGCTGACAAAAGGAAAAAATGCAACCGGGAGTCTCTGCCACTATCTACAGGTTTCTTTTGGTAGCGTTTTTTTTCTTTTTTTCAGTCAGTTTAAACAAACGCAAGAGGAGAGGAGCATTGAAGATGCTGGAAAAAAGACACCGCTCCCCACCCTGGTTTTCCTATAACACTGTTTTTTGTATCTACTGGGGTTCCGGGAACAGTACCCCAGTGGATATGATCAACTGTAAGTCATTATAATGTTAAAAACTATACACCTTTGACTATACTGTACATTGTTGATGTGTTTATAGTTCAAACAGCATGTTACTCCTTTTAGCAGACCCAACATTCAGCCTTTGATTCCCATAAGACAGCTGTGGAAATCACCCTAAGCCTTCTAAAACTGGGTGATGTGTAAGAAAGCTATTGAAGGGGAAATGGACAACAGCATCATCACACAACATGGGTTCAAAGTGGATGCCATAGTCAAAAAAGTTCAGTTTTTGCCTGGTCAAGGCCTTGAACTTCTTGGATTTGTTTGGCTGGGTTAAGGGCACAACCTGGCAGTAGATTTCGACATGTCAGGGTGGAGCCTGATATATCAGGGTTCCTTAGCTCAAAATACCTTGTTTTAATATTTATTACTGAACCTGAGACAACCGTATCAAATAGGCAGGTAAAAACTTCTGATTTTTAGTAACTTTAGATGTGTGTCAAGGAAGGAAATTTCTTCCGTGAAAGCTTGGAGTAGACCCAACATCTTTTCTCAACGTTTCCTTAAAAAGGGAAGGTGGGAGAAGATGCATAAGTTCTCATGGACTTATGGACAGAGTATGTCTAACTCACTCATACTTCCGCCATTCTCACTTCTGTGTCACATGGAAAATCATACTAAACCAGTAGCACATCTTGTGGAGCATCACTCCTAGACAATGAATTGGATAATCTGAAATTCAAATACTTTGGTTTAATTGGCTTGCAGTCAACAGAATGAAAGATGAACTAAGTGCCGTCAACAGAACGTGGTGGTGGGGGCGGTCTGCCGGGAGGGGGTGACGCGCGCAGACGCACGCAGAAGGGGTGACGCACACACCCACGCGCGTCACCGCTGCTGCGCGCGTCACCCTCCGGAGGCTCTCCGAGGCCGGGAGAAGGCCTTGGAGCATCCGCCCTGTCCAGCGGTCCGGGGCCTTCTGAGAAGGCCCAATGCGTCAACGCGTAATTTATTAGGTTTTTCGCGCCTGTGCAGAACGTTTCTGAGGGCATAGACAAATGCTGCAGAACCATACTAAAATTGCTGCAATTCAGTATAGTACTGCATTCAAAATATTCTGCCATAAACCAACACGGCTCAAAAAGGCAGTAATTCACAACATAGAAACTGGAAGCACAATTTTTCCAGATTTACCTCAACCATGGGATATAATCTACTCCTCGTTCTTTTTTTTTTTTTTTGCCTGTATAAACAATTTTGCTTTAGAATAAGGCCCAAGGAATGTGATAAAATATAATTCAATTTGAAGCTAACGATTGGGCGATAAAGGATTCCCAGCAATAATATTTAAAGAAGGATTATGTTCTTCTATACCTTAATCATTTTTTTCCCTGGCAAAATAAACAAAGGCTCTATGTTCATCTGGCACAGTGTACTAAGTACCTTTAAAACACTGATGCTGATATGTGACGAGGATTTGCTGAATGTTTCTTTATAAATACCTTTTCAGAATGCTGTCCAGAGGGGCCAAGTAGCTTGGCAGCTATTTTACAATTCAACACTTGTAACCTTATCTAGCCACTAAGTTGCAGAAGGTTGATGGTGTGATCCGGCTTCATTTACAATATGGGAGGTGGCTCCCAAAAGTTTCCCCTTGATCATGCAAATCACTTCAGGGTAGTGCTTTGGGTCCTTCTCACCATATGTTTCTTCATGCAATTGGGTTCCTGCTTATACCCAAGGCTGTGAAGACAAACAGAGCCTGAAAATGACCATCTGAACAGGGCCATAGTAGCATAGATTGCTTCTAAATCAAGTTCTAAGTCACTCACTTATTCAAAGTGCAATCCTGTCTAGAATGCAACAATGGTGCGCCTAAGGCAGCCGCCGTATCCTAGGCAAGATTGGGCCAGTGTCGGCAGAGCTGGAGCGCTCCTCGGGAGAAAGGGACATTTGTCCCAATGGGCCGCCTCAGATTGCCTGCTGCCTGATTGCCTGCTGCCTCCATGCATCACCCCTCCTGCTGATCATGAAAAGGGGCGACGTGCGGAGATGGGCGCCTTCAGCTGCCCTCATGTTTGGCTCATAGCGTGAGCCGAATGCAAGGCAGCTGATTGCCTGCTGCTTCTACGCACCCTCCCTCCTCCTCACGATCATGAGGAAAAGGGGCGGAGCGCGGCAGTGGGAGGATTCATCTGCCTTAGCGTTTGGCTCGAAACGCTCTGGGCCAAATGTGAGGGCAGCTGAATTGGTGGTGGAGCCTGAGTGTTGCACCCTCGCCTGGCATAGCGCCTGGAGCAGCTGCCCCTCAGGCTCCACCCTTGTTACGCCCCTGTTAGGAACGTTGCACCACCACAATAAAAACATAAAATAAAAAATATATAATACATTTAATGTAACGTAAGAGGATATTATTGGGAATGGCTCTGGGGGATTTACCTAATAATAAGCAATAGCCGCAGGTCTGACTGCTTCCAAGAGAAATTCTCATTTCCTTATCTACATCATGTTATTGATTGCATCGTGCCGTCTGACTCACCTCACTGGTGTCAAGAGTACAGTTCATGGCTATGACTTTAAATATACCCAATTCTCTATGTTCTAAGGAGACTTCTATTTATTGCCATCCTTGTTGCATACACATATAATGGAGAATGCCTTCCACTCCCTCCAATCTCAAGATACAGTAGGGATCAGAAGGCAGTTTGCCAGTAGAACAGCAATTTCTTTTCCATACCAGGCCTCAGCAGGGCCCTCAGTAAACTGCTAATAGATGTGTTGGATGGATGGACACTAATCAGTGCTAAATTATAGCAGGTTTCCCCAAGATGACATACTGCATTCTTATGGATGGCTAAATAATTCACCATGTGTCAGGCAGAAACAAAGTATCCCTTCTTTGCAAAGGGCATTCCTGCAGATTAGAGATGGTTTCAAACAGCTGCAATGTTCAGGTGCAGAGGCCAATAGACACTCTTTTAAGTTTTACAAATCTGAGACTTTCCAAAAAGGAGTCTGCTGTGACCTTCTTTGGAGTACGTCTTGGGTTGGTTCCGGCCTCTTTCTCTTTTTATTGATTCTAATGACCTCAAGACTTGGTTACCCTCCTTGGTTATAAATACACTCACATTGTTTGTTTCAATCTTAGAAAAACATTAGAGAAGTTTCAGAGGGTTGTTACTTATAAAAAACCAGGTAATTCACACGGAGTGAGCCCTCCATGGAGCTCCACAGCAATTTCAACTTGTTGGAAGACTAAAGCCAACCCATTTTTATAGCGAATGCCTACTGCAAACCCACACAGACTTATTTAAAAGTAAGTTCCACTGAACTCAACTCAGGCCCAAACGGCATATTATTATGTACGCATACAAGTGATGGTAGTCCCAATAGATATTTTAGAATATTTAAATATGCTTCTTTAAATATTCTTGGTGGGCTGAAGATGTCTTCAGTGATGGTGGAGGACAATTTGCAATGAATCTGACTGAGCAAAGGCTTTCACCCATTTTAGGACCTACTCTGTGGTAACGGTGGCAGCAAGGTACATGCACTTCTCTACCACCATTGTGTCTTTAGAGTCACCCAGAGGAGCTGTTCCAAGTTGCCTGAAGTCCATGACGTCTTGGATCTCATAGCAAAGTGGAAGATACCTCAGTGGTCCACTGTGACCAATTTGCCAGTACTTTGTGCATAAAATTGCTCCCAATTGACATGACTTGGAATCCATGTTGACATATTGAGTTAATAAAGTAAACATTTTCCAGGTTTTCTGATCATTTACTGAGATAAGAACAAACAAGGGGTTGTCTTAACATTTCGCCCCTAACTGTGAGGGGCATTATCAAAGGTGTGGCGTTCTGCTGTCTGCTCAATCTCTCAACTGTAACGATGTGTTTGCTAAGAAGAACTAGAGCAGACAGCAGAGCGCCGTTTATGCCAGTGGCCCTGAAGTGCGCAGCAGTGGCACATCTTTTACGATGCTACACAGTGACACTTACGGCGGTGGACTGGGAATTCTGCTGCCATAAGTGGCCCATAGGATTGTGCCATTACTGTGAGGTGGAATAGTTGCATTGGTCACAAGAAAATAGAGGCAGTGAGCTATCTCTGGTCTTTAATTGCAAGACTATTTCTCTTTATTTGTACTTGCCAGTAACATTTCCAGCCTTTAAACACTGGAACAATTTTCGTTATAAGTCTGGGTAAATCGTACAACAAAGTAATTAGCAGGTATATATCTTCATCTTCTCCTGATTTGTTTATGGTTATTAGAATGTAGTTCTCTTAAAAAAACACAAATATTACAATATGCTCGGATTACACACATGGCTCATGACAAATCTGGCCTCCTGTGAAGAATGGTTTCTACTTGTGTTTCTGAAATGGAAATGCAAGCGCTACTTTTTATAAGGTGCACTTAATGGATAGCACTTTAAATATAAGCTATAAAAAATCATTTTGGGGATGCTCAGGACAGGAAAATCAGAAACCAAATCCCAAATCTCTCTTTGCCTTGTAATAAAATCCACTCTCTTTGAGTCTGTGTAAATAATTTTGTACTAAAACAGAGCGGCTCAAGGAACACAGTCCTGTGATAATAACATAGCATTCAATTTGAAGTTGAACATTTGGTGATGGACTTACTCCCAGGAACCATACTGAAAGTCTTGCATTATTCCAAATTTTACAAACTTGTGCCAGAATCCAGTTAAATTAAACCCATTGATGTCATGCTGATTTAGGCTGAGTTGAAGTGGTTGCTGTTTTCTGTAAAGTCAGAAAGCTCCCCATTTCAATGGTATTTTGGTAATTGCTTCAAAGGTGTTCAGGAAGCATTGCTCTTACTCTGTATTGACTTTGTTTGGCCCTAGTGACATCAGCATGTAGCCAAATCTGAGTGGTTATGTTGTAATATGACATAATCACATTCACTATATGAACTCCTGATTCATATAGTATCTGACTGGTATCAACCATGTGATTAATCCAGGTAGCGTTGTCATAACTCTAAATGAGCCTTGTTTGCCTTCAGTGACATCAACATGTAGCTAAATATGGCTAGCTACATAGTATTGTGGTATATTCACTATGTGATACTTGATTGGCTAGCATCATCCAGGTAAGGCATACCTATCAGGAAAAAAATGCTGCTGAAACAGAAGCAGCTATAGGAAAACTGGCACTAAACAGAGTTGGGAAAAAAATGAAAATTTTCCCAATTAAGGAAGTAAGTAATCTGTGTCCCTGAAATAGCTAATGTCTACTCAGACATTAAAATAGGGAACTATTTGGTACAGTGCTAGACCAATTTCAATGCAGGAGCTAAACCTGAGCATTAATTTCTCTTTCTGAAATTAATATACAGTACCTGAAAGTGCTTAACTAATGCTAGGATTGTGCCCTTTGGCAGAACAGAATAACAGCCCAATCCTGCATAGGGCCACCTAGGCAGGATCGGACCAGCACTGGTGGAGCTGGGGAACACCCTGGGAGAAAGGGACGTTCATCCCTTTCCCCCAGGGAGAACCCTAGTGGCCGGCGCAAATCCGAGGAGCCGGTGTAAGACTGGCCAGGCCCAGGATAGGGGAAAGGAACCAGCAGAACGTGCCACTGATATTCCCTCCCCTGTCCCTGGCCTGGTGGGCTAATCCTGCCCCCGCCCCGGAATGCTCCTGCCCTGTCCTTCCCCGTCTGGTGCAGTTCTTACCTGCACGGGTGGGTGCAGCATTGTCCTGGGGCTTTATGGAATGGTGGAGGCCACTTCGCTGCTCCAGTCACCCCCCGAGAGGCACAATCGTGCCTTATGGCACGTTTGCAACACCTTCCCCCCGGCAGTGTAGTCCTGCCGGGGGATACTTATGCAGGATTGCGCCGTAAACCCGTGCTTTTGTTTCAACTCCATACGTGCCAGTCAGCTGATTGTCTGTAACTACATAACCTTTAAACATTTGTTCTTTGAAAATGCTACTTTTTTGTACTAACCTTTTTTCAGTACAATCCAGTAGCCAATGTAAAATATACAGGCCAACAGGCCAAGTGTTGAAACTATTTGGTGAGCCCAATGTAGAGATGAGATTTGGTTTTCTCAAACAGCAGCCCCCCTCCCCTCATGCCTCATAGCAAACTGCTTTTGAAATAACATATAAGATATGTCAGTGGTGAAAACTATTGGCTGCTTATTTTTTTCTTGCTTATATTGAAGTCTATTCCCAGACCTTTATTTAATTTCAGTAAGAATTTTAATACAGGTAAAGCACAAATCAGCGACTGTATGGAACAGCCAAGGGGGGGGGCTTCCCTCCCAGGAAGAACAGTAGCTGATCCAGAATGGTGATCCAAAATGGGACCTTTGTGTAAAAACCTCTGTCCAATCCTGCTGTGGTCCTGATCTAGATTGGGCCACTCTCAGCTGATTTTCAATGTTTAAAAATACCCAGGTACACAAGGGCCAAACTATGTGTTTAATACAGTAGTATGACATTACATTATGGAGAAGCTCCTAGTTAATTGTGTACAAAATATAAATCTGCTAGTCCTTGCACTTGCTACACAAGTGCCTACAAGCAACTCCCACATTACATTTCTTTTAGATGTATTCTCCAAAATGTAAAGCATGAATGCAATTAACACATAAGTGCATGTATCGCAATTAGTTGCAGCTCCCTATTAGATGTGTACTCAGGGGTGTTGCTAAGGTTGGGGACACCTGGGTCATGGTGTCACCCCCATGGACCTCCTCCCATACCAGACCACACAATGTGGAGGCCTCCTGGGAGATGCTATCCCCACATGAGTCATGGCAGGGATTGGGAAAAACCCATTTTCTACCATTGGTGCATTTTCGCACCATCAGTAACAAATAGAATAGAAAGTCATTTTGGTGTCACCCCTCCTCTTGGTCTGCCCCCCCCCAGTGACATCCCTGCATTCAGTACTGTATAAACATGCGTTTGACTCTGCATCATATATGAAATGGCCCCTAAGTTACACATGCAGAGAATTTGGATCCTAGTCCAGAAACCTTGACACAAATGTGCATAAATGGTAATCATGATGTATGTCGAATATCAGTTTAGAAAACCTTAGAATCATAGACAAGCCACAGAACAAAAAAGGGAGCCCCAAAGAAAATTTGTTTGGGTTTCTTCCTTTTTATTTTTTCAGTCCCTCATAAATATTCCTCAATGAAAATGTTCCTCTTGCTCTTCTTAGAAATGTTAATGGCTTGATAGAAACACACATCCTTTCAAAAACACTCAACAACAAAAAAAATCATCAGAGGAGATCACAAGCTATTGTTCCCTCCATGCAGTCCATACATCACTTTAACTGTGTAGTGCATAACCCTACTTTAATCATCCCTTCTGAAAACATGTGGAATACTCATCTTCTCTAATCCTTGTCTATAGTATTTCCAAAGTACTTTACAAGCTTGGAGTAACTGACTTTAATGCCTTGCAGCAGCTGAGCTGGTAGCACACATGATATCTTAAATGTAACAATCAAAGAAGCATGCAAGATTCTGGTATTTCCGTTGGCTTGCAGATGTGCAGAAGCCAGGTCCAAAAACTGAAAAGTCAATTGTGAATGAACACACACAAAAGTTTGAAAGCAAAGAACGTTTCATTGCCCTGTGTCAACACCCTTCTAATGTGAGGGGACACTGTCTGATCGGGAACTGGTTTGGTATTAAATATCAGTTACCTGACCCCGACAGTAATTTCTTTTATTGTATGGGTGTCTCGGATTAACGTTGCTCAGGATTTATGTAATGTTGTATATTGTGTTATTAAGCCAGAGCATGTGGAATTCTTCAGGTGCTAAGCTTTGATGTCCTCCTTGCCCTTCAGGGTATTTGGCTTTTTGGGGTATTCGTTGAAAGCAATGCTCTTGACTTAAAGTAATCCTCTTATGGGAGGGGGAAAGAGAGGAGGGGCTGAACCTGGAACCTTTTTCTTTTCTTTGGTTTCAGTTCTGATTCTCCTTCTCTCCCCCCCCCCCCGCCCTCCATCCCACTTATTCTTTTCAGGGCAATGGAATTCAGCAGCTATGCCAAAGAGCAAATGTATAACTCCCTGCAACATTTTATGACATGGAATGTCGTTTATGGCCTCGAAATGTTAGAATTTACTAACCAGAGAGCTGTGGGCTGACTTTAAAGTGATTGAGCAGTGTAAAAACACAAAGGCAACTTTCCATTTCCTCTAACTATTAACCAAAGGCAAAGCGGGAGACAGGAGAGAGGGGAAAGGAGCTCCCAGAAAGCAGAGAAAGGTATGCAAATGTCTCTTCACAAAAAAGGTGAATATTCTGTCCGCAGTTTATAGTGATGGGAAATACATGTGATGCCCTGGGAGACTGTGCTAATCCCCGAGATCCTGCTGGGCGAAATAATAAAACAGCATAAACAGATTCCGTAAATCTCACTTCCACTGGCTTTCAATATCTCAAGCGGACCACCTTCATTTCATGCACTCCTCTAGCCATTGGTGGAACTTCATAAACATCATAATGCATAGGATAATTTATGGAACAGTTCTGTCACTCAAAAGTAAATACGCAAGTGTCAATGTTGTTTGTATTATTTTTAGATTATTACCCCACCCAAAGGTGCAGCTCAGTGCTGGTATTAGATTGTTGGGAGCCCTAGGGCAAAACCCTACGCGCACACACACCTCCAATAGTCTTCCCTGGCTAACCCTTGATGGCATGTTGGGTACTACTATCACCACTTGTCCTGAGGGTTCAGTGGTTGGTCTGGACAGTGCATTTGTCAGTTAGAGTAAAGAAAGTACTCTGCTTAATATGAGCAACCAAAGAATAATTGATTTAACTGATAGAACAGAGCTTCCCAACCTTTCACCGCCGCGTACCACCCTGGCCCGCTGCGTACCCCCGGAAGTGCAACAATGTCATTGGCACTTCTGGGTTTGTGGCCACACCGGAGTGCAGAACAGCAAGGAAAGGTGGGTGGGCCCTTCCCTGCACTAGAATCTGCTGCTTTTGGGGCTCTGGCACGGTGCCGCGTGGCCGTCATGGTGGCTGCCATTTTTGCCACTGGCAGCCCGCATACCACCAGCCTGTGGTCCGCATACCACTAGTGGTCTGCATACCACAGGTTGGGAAACTCTGTGATAGAAGATCAAGCAAGAAGACAGATGACCCTCACAGTTTTAAATATGTTCAATTGTTGGTATGTATCATTTTGTATACAAAATGATGTACTGTACATAGAAATAGTATGCATACAATATATAGTATGTCCATAATATAATATGTACACAGAACATGCTGGAAGAGAATGTAACTAAAAATACTACAAATATTTTGCCAAAGTTCTCAGGGAAAGATTTTTGATTTATTAGTTATAAAAGATTTTCAAGGGCCAGAGTCCACACTAGAAAGAGCATATGCAATGTTTCTTATTGCAGGAACCTCTGAAGTAAATAATGTACATTCTTGGATATTGTAAAACAATTCTGTGTTTTATGATTCAAAAGAGAACATTGGCCAAGTTCCAGAGAATCCTGCAACGGGTTCCATTTATTTACAGTATTTTTACCCCGCCTTTCTCCCCAAAGGGACCCAAGGCGGCCAGGGGAGCTTTGGGCTCATGTTTCTTGAACAGTAGCCCACACCACGGCCACACTGCCACATTACAAACCACTTTTAAAACTCAGAGCCCTTTTCAAAGCAGTTTGTCACAAATATGACCTAGTGTTCAAAGGAAAAGAATAAAAAGTACCACTGGGCATGCACAATTCCTTAGGCGCACCTGAAGTAGCTCTTTGGATCCCAGCCAAAGCGGATGGCTTGGCTGCCAAGCTCACTTGCATCATTTGCAGCATTACATCATTGCTTCTGTCAGTGTTAAGTTGACGTTGGACACAGTCACCTTTATGCGTTCTCAAAGGGCACCCTGTGGCCCTCTCCCTGTAGCCCTGTTAGAACCACAGACTACTTGATGTCAAGTCCAGTTGGTGCAATGTGAGCTGGCCGCTTGCTGTTTTCCTATTCAGCCACAGATACAAAATCTGGCTCTTTTAGCAAGATATGAATGTTGTGTCACTACCGGATCTGTCCCAGAAACAGCTGGTGTAGGCCACACCTCATCCCAGTAGGGTTCCGCTTTCAGGCAGCTTGGAGGAAAGGGGAGTGAGTACCTCGTTAAAGGCATCTGGAACAGACATCTGGAAAACCATTGCAAGAAACATTGTCTCTGTCTGCCAGCACATCTATTGAGGGGAAGGAGGGCAAACTGCAGTTCTTCCTCACAACTGGACTCAGTGGTGGAGCGGACGAGGATGCTGTATTCTTGCTCACAGTTCATGAGTCCAGATTAAGACTGGAGGCAGTCAATAGTCTGATAGTTGAAAGTGGAATGACAGAGCCATAATTTCCCTATGGTCTGCACACACTTACTTCTTTTATCCCACTACAATTTCTGGTTGAATAAATGGCCCTCTAGCTCACCATGAGGTTCTCGTTTCTACAACACCTACAGGTGGCAGCAAAGAGGAAGACTAGGCTGATGTGCTCAGCTGGGTGGTGGTGTGTTCTCACTCATCTGGTTGGTAACATGCAAAAGTGGCAGAAACTCCTAGCCAGAGTGACTGGGATACAGGATATTCGTCCACTGGAGAAGGAATTGGGCCACACATTCTCAGCAGGGTCAGAAAGGGAGGGCACCCAGACTCCTAGCAAGACAGGCCCCTGCTAGGAGTTCAATCAGGGCAATTTTGTCTGCTCGCCCGCCCGCCCGCCCGCCCATCCATCCATCCATCCATCCATCCATCCATCCATCCATCCATCCATCCATCCATCCATGTAAACTGCTTTGTGAATTAATTTTTTTTGAAAAGTGGTCTATAAACCACCATCCTTTGATTCAAAAAGGGGTCACCTCACTATATGATCAAACCAAATAGCTAATCTCTGGAAGGAAGACATCCACATCTCCTTGGCCTCAAAGAAGGGGTGAAGGGACCTAAACATGTCAAGTATTGCTCTCTCTCTCTCTCTCTCTCTCTCTCTCTCTCTCTCTCTCTCTCTCTCTCAGTTCCAAAGGCTTCTGCCTTTGGCTGGATTGATGCCTGGATAGGGGAGTGGAACAATAGCTACAGGAGGGGTTTATCTTGGGTTTCTGGATTCCATTTATGGAGGATTAATGACAATAAACCAAACTCTGTCCAAGGTGGTGGCAACCAAGAAGTGCATGGTAGGCTGGGTTGAAAGCCTGTTTGTTAGCCCACCACTGCCTAACCTTTGTGTGTTGCTCTTAGAATAGTTACTGTTTCTGAAAAATCACCCGGGGTGTTTAAGAAGATCATCATTTGTCCTACCCTTCCTGGGCAACGGCACCTGCAAGAGGACCTTCTGCATGACATGCAGGTCTTTCTGGGGCATCTTAACTCTGTATGCAAGGTGACTGCCCTGGGAAGTGTCTTCTGCGCTAGGGCAAGCGTGGGAATTCCCTCACCCCCCACCATCTCAAGATCATGAAAAGGGATGCGACATGAAGATCTTCCTGTTCTTCTTGTCTAACTTCAGCAGGGTCTATTTGGCAGGATCCCCTGACTAACAAGGTTAACCTGCAAGAATTGGGCTGCAGTTTATGTTTAGGATTGCAATACTATAGCCTGATCCTTACGTTTACGCATAAGTAACTCCTACTAAGCTCAATGAAAATACAGCTTTAGAAATAGAACATTATGTGTAATACAGCACTATAGTAAAGATTTTTTTCAAACCAATACTTAAACTGTACTTTGCTTCATTTTGGTGATAATCAACCTCAGGTTGCAAACTGTGATGAACTGGAGGTAATATTTTGCAGTAGTTTGGAGCATGAACAATGAGCCTATACCATTTTATTCCATTTTATTATTCCATAATGGGCAGAGGGTCTACAAATATTTAAAATGTAACAAGCAAACCTAGATGGAACAACATTAGATGAAAACGATAGAGAAAACAACACCTAGGTGTGAAATGTGTTTTCATCAACATTTTTCGTATGGTGGCAGCAAAAGGTGAAACCTTAGCCTTCCTTTCTTTCCTTCACTGACAGATCTTAATATTTTTTTAAACAGCACACCAAACAGATGAAGCCAATGATTAATAATCCTACATATATCAGGTGTTCTGTCTGCTGTTATGCTAAATAGTTCCTGAGCTATTTTTCAGCCAAGGAAGATACTGCTTCAATAAGCAATTTCTAGTCAGATTTGGGGGTCCGATAACAGAGTGCTAATGGAATGAGAAAGAAAACAGAGTTGAAAGCAAATCGTTTCTTCATCTCCCATAGCCTTGCATTACTGGACAGAGCAATCCCCAGTGTCTCAAATTTCTTCGCATTACTCAGCTGGGTTCTTCTTAAGCGGGTGCTACTTTTGACATCTTTCTTTCTTGCCTTCCTTATGTTTATATTTTTCTTCTGCCCTCTGTGGTGTGCAAGCACATTATCTTATCTTGCATTTTCAATCCTGGAGAGCCTTTTGGAGGCATCTGATGGGTTTTCAGTCTAGACTAAAGTATGCATTGAGATCTACAGAGGTAGATTCTGGACTAGGGCTCAGAGATTGAGGTTTACTACACAGGGCCACACAGATGCCCTTTTAGCTCTGTGGGTGATTGTCCACTCTTAAGATTCCTCTTTCACAAGTTTTCCACCCCTAATTTCTGCATTAATGTTTTAGGTGAATGAGGACCCTTCGCCCTCCTAGGAAAACCCCTGTTATTTGTGTGCAAAATGGAGCAGGCCTGGTCAAGAAATGTGTCCAGGTCTGCCACTGTGACTCCTGTAACCTGCACACCCTTTGCAAAGGCTTAATCTGGGGGAATATTGGCAGCGCCAGTACAGCTTACACCTGTCCTTGGTAGAACAATGGGCCATGAAGGATCCACCATGCTAAGGGATCCCTGGGTGCTTTGGCTCCCAAGTTGGAAAGGAAAACATGGGAGGAAACCCTTCTGTTTTCTTTCTTTCTCCCAAGATAGCAGTGAACTACCCCAGGGGCATGCTGTGGCAGGATGTTGGTTCTGTCTCGGTCTCCCCATGAGGAACAAGAGTACTTGGGGGGAGACAGGCTAGGCACATGGACTGTGCCCTTCTTCCCTATCACTATGAAGTTCCTAATTGTCAAGGGAATAAACATTGTGGATGTGGTGGTAGACTTGTCAGACAACTGTAGACCAAATCGTGCAGGTCCAACCATTCACAATGGCTCTTGCTGCAAAACTGAAACTGTTGCCCCACTTCTCATCCTGAAGCCTTACGCTCTTTCTCATGATGAGTTCATTGCACCTCTCTGATCCCTAGGAGGCGAGTGAGGGCATGGCCACACACAGATGCCCTTAAGAAATCTAGGGTTGATGATGTCACTGGTCCATCTGATTGGGTAGTTTGTGACCACCTGGACATCCCTACCTGTCCTCTGACCTGCTCAGGTGGTCTTGGATGCTGAATCTACTGGCGCATGCCAATTCCAGGAAGAGGAGTGGCTGGGAGCAATGGTTCTGGCTGGACCCACACAAAGAAGAGAAGAAAAACACAGACACGCTTGTCTGCTGTGTCATGTGGTTTTTCTACCATGGCACTGATTTCAAAGTGTCTCAGGAAAGCCTCTTTCCTGTAGAACCTTAAGGTGAGGGTTTCCGAAAGGGAACAGGTGTGGAAAACCAGGGAGCAAGGGGAGCTCATTCATCGCGTCCCTCTGAAATGCTTGTGCGCATTGGCCTTTGATCAGTGGTCAAGCACATGCAGTACGTACTAAAGACGTTCAGACCCTGCTATCCCCAGTTATAAAAGGCTCGGGCTGCAGCTGATGTGAAAGGCCTGCGCTGGAAAGCCCCTGCCACTCAGAGTGGACCATTCTGTATTAGATGAACCTATGGTTTGACTTAGTTTAAAGCAGGGTCATATACGTTCAATGCAGTCTGTCTGTATTCCAGGTATTCTTTGTCCTGACATTCAACATCCACTTCTCTAAAAAGTCAAGACTGCAGAACAACAATGCATGTGCTGATTATATTATATTTCACCAGATTTCCCTCCAGGGCTTCAAGGCCTTGTGCTGTATGCTAAGCCCTTCCAGAATTGGCCTTAGGGTGGGAAAATGGGAGCCCTGTACAAGTTCTTCTTTATTAAAATAAACAGATAGCCATATGAGTAGACAGTTCACAATTCTATGAGGAAAAATCAATACCAAGTGTTTTGTTTTGTGTGTGTGTGTTTTTGTTTTGAAAAAGATGCTGAAGTTTATTGTACAAGAACTGTAATATGTTTAAATACCATGAGAACACTAGATGCCAAATAACACCTTAAATATTTCAAATCAAAGCAGTATATTATAAACATTGGCAGTGATTTTCTTTGTAAATAGGTTTAACCTTGGGCCTTCTGTCATTTTGTATTTTTGCACAGGAAATTAATTTTTTATAGCCTCCGTGTATGTCAAGAAAAGAGAAAGTTGAAAAACTCCAAGGGATTTCCCAAAAAGTCTCCATATAAATTTTAAAATTAAACAGATGTTACATGATTACCATTAAATCGGAGCCATGGGTTGCTAAGTTATAAACGATGGGATGCTCTGAACCAAGAGATGAAGTGGACTTTTTTTCAATTACTGCAGGTTTCCCAGATCAAAAAAGCTCAAGGTTTCATTGAATCCTGAGACTTCTTGGGTCTCAGCAAGGGTTTATAAACATTCAAACTAAGTTAATGCCTGCTGGATAGTTAGGCAATAACCATGAGGAGAGATGATCTGTCAACGCATGCTTCCTCCGGCAATGCAAATTGCAGCGTAATAAACCCTTTTCCATTGGCTCCCATTATTTTGTTCGATCATGTTTGTGTTAGATACCAAGTTAAAGAAGTTAATTGTTTAGCGGCAGTGACTACAATCTTCATTTTACCTCTCTGACACTAGAACACATTCCATTATTATGACCTTATATAGCAGTGTGTGTGTGTGTCAATTGCATGGGTGACATTCATTGTGGGTGCATGCTATTATTATTAAGAATATTTATATACCACTTTTCAACAGGAGTAGTTCACAAAGCGGTTTACATAGTAAAATAAATCAATAAATGGTTCTCTGTCCCCAAAGGGCTCACAATCTAAAAAAACAACAACAACAGAAGAAACACCAGCAACAGCCACTGGAAAAGATGCCATGCTGGGGTGAAGAGGGACAATTGCTCCCCCCTTGCTAAATATAAGAGGACACCACTTTGAAAGGTGCCTCTTTCCCCAGTTAGCAAGGGTACTATTCTACTATTGTAACCAATGAACACTTAGTCCAATGTGGTTCAGGCTTATCTGAAAAAGATAGATATGGACACTCAAATGTAATTCCTACTAAATAAGCCACCAAAGTTTTCAGCTGTCAAAACTCAGGTGCTTATATAATGTGACCATGCACACTTTGACCATATTCATGTGTTATATGAAGTAGTGTAGGCCATGGCCCAAGAAAGCTTCTCTCTTATACAGTGAAACCTTGGATTGCGAGTAACTTGGTTTGTGAGTGCTTTGCAAGATGAGCAAAATTGTTTTCTAAATTTTGACTTGATAAACGAGCAATGCCTTGCAATACGAGTACATTGTGTTCTCCAAGATATCTCTCTGTGTGTTTGCAGAGTAACAATAGCGTCTCCTGGGCAACAAACTGACCTCATTAACTGCTCATTAACACTTTGTTCTCCCTCTGCTAGAGGCTCCCTTTGTGCAGAATAGCAGCTCAGGCTTTGCTTTGCAACTTCTGTCTTGCAGACCTCATTAACACTTTGTTCTCCCTCTGCTAGAAGCTCCGTTTGTGCAGAATAGCAGCTCAGGCTTTGCTTTGCAACTTCTGTCTTGCAGACCTCATTAACAAGCTGTTTTCCCCCTCTTCCATCTGCCTCTAGCAAAGACATTTACTCTGCAGAACAAGGCTCAGGTTTTGCATATCAGATGTTGCAAAGTGAGCTACAGTTTGCAAGAGCAAAGGAGTAGTCTGCAGGGCAGCTTCTTAATCAGCTGAGCCCAGGAGATAATGCAGACACACACAAAGATCTCTTGCAGAATAACGAATCATCTGAGTTTCCATTATTTCTTATGGGAAAATTTGCTTTGATATACGAGTGCTTTGGATTACAAGCACATTTCTGGAACCAATTATGCTCGCAATCCAAGGTTCCACTGTATTTGTTAGTCTTTAAGGTGCCAGATTAAGACTCTTGCTTACTTAGTTTGACTATTAGAGCAACTTGAAACTAAAATGTTGAAGGATCATTTGTGCAGCTCCTGTAAGCTCATCATTCCATTCATTTCACGGGGCAGAGCTAAGGAATTACATCAGAACATGAAAACATAAGAAGAGCCCTGCTGGATCAGACTAATGACCCTCCTAGTGTAGGGTCTTTCCTATAGTGGCCAGCCAGATGCCTTCAGGAAGTCAAAAAACAGGGCATGAAAGCAGCAGTTCTCCCCTGGGGCTCCTCCCCCCAGCAGTTCTCCCGAGGCTCCTCCCCCTGCCACAATATCAGGCAGAAGATATTAATATCAGGCATATCTCCCCTGAATGTGGATGTATTGCATAACCATCATGACTAGTACCCATTGATGGACATCCTTCCTGATGTGTCTCATCGCCTTTTGAAGCCGTCTAAGCCAGTGGCCATCATCACCATACTTTGTGAACCTTGTAAAATTAGGACCCTGTGTTTGCTGATATCATGTGCTATTCCACCCTCATTCATTATGTCTGTTCCTTTGTATTTTGCAGTAAACATTCTGCGTCATCGTCATACCTCTGCAGCTGTAATGGTTTTCTTCTCATTTTCCACTGTTGCTATAGTAGTGTAACTTTATGTAAAGCTGTGTACTAAAAACGATTTGCATTTGTTGTATCCAGGCTCAAGATAGTTCCTAGTTCTGTTGCCGCTAGGCAGCTTTTTCTCCTAGGGGCTGAATACCCGAAAGATTTGAATAAAACGTAGAGAGGAGATTTCAAGGATATTTGTTTAATATCAATTTTACATGCATGGACCCAGCCCTTGCGAATGGATAGGCTGGGCAACGAATAAGAAAATGGAAGCATCTTTTATACATGCATTATTTCCTTTTTTCCCCCAATATATTTAATTTTTATTAATAAACTACAAAACAAAAACAAAACAAAACAATACAACATACTACGAAAGATTACAGCAAGCGCGAAGCAGTAAATCCTACTTGTATACTATTATCTATTTTCTACTTCTAATATCTAACTAAGCCTATATCTCTAATATACTATTCATTAAATTCACACTTCATCACTCCTTCTCTCTCTCTTAAAGAATCTATAAGTGGTATCCAAATATTCATAAAAAGATTAACTAACTTTTCTTTTATCATCCAAAAATCTTAATTCCCACTTCAAATATTTTAATATATAAAGCCACCCCATTTTTCTCCAAATGTGTTAAAATAAAAACCTTCCAAATGTTTCTTTAAAAAAAATCTATATCCCCTTTTTATATAAAATTCTTAAAAACAAATCACATCTTACTTAAGTCTTTTCAAATAATAAAAAATTATTTTTCTTTTATTCACAAAAGGGTTAACTAACCTTTCCTTTATCATCTAAAAGTCTTAACTTCCACTTCAAATTTCTAAATTTATTAAGACCCCATTTTTGTCTTCAAATTTGTTAATTCATCATCAAAATTTTTCCATCACTCTTAATATAAGTTTCTTAAAAACAAGTCATATCTATTTGTTTCTTAGTAATAAAACATTTTTGACAGTTTGCCATTACCCCTTCCATCCCTCCCCTTCCTCCTTCCTCTTCTTCCTCTTCTTCTTCTTCTTCCTCTTCTTCTTCTTCTTCCTCTTCTTCATCTTTGAATCTTTCCCAAAAGTCCCTTGTTTTTTAAATTGTATCCACTTTGCAATCTTTTCCACAGGATCATTCACGTCTTCTATATTCCTCTCCCGAAAGACAATCTTCAACACCATTTTTAGTGTGTCTTCCAATAAATCTTTCTCTTTATTGGGAGCAAGGGAGGCCGACGTAGAGTCTTTTAATTCATCATTTTCATCCTTTTCCTTCCCTGCTTGTTTCAGTTCTGCAATCATATTCTGAAGATTTTCCTCCAAAATTGTCATCTTTACATCGAATCTCTGTTCCCATTTCTTAAAGCAAGACAATATTGTAATCATGTTGCAATTTTTTCACCAGATACCAAGCTCTCTTCTCTTAAAAAAAAGAAGAGGTAATATAAAAAACTTCTGCGGTCGACGACGTGAAACAGAAGGATTAACTGCCAGGATCCATGAACTCTAACACGGAAGGGTTATTCTTTTAGCAAAAATGTCAGGAATGTCAACAAAGTCCCGGACAATTTTCTCTTGCCGAAATAATCTATTAAAAAAAACCTTTTTACTGTTTTAATCTTCCATAAGTACAAAACAAAAAAGTAGTTCAATAAAACTCACCACTATTGTAACTTTAACTTCGTCTTCCCAACTTTCAGTTTCGAATGTTCAGTTCGCCTTATCGCAACGTATTATTTTTAACGTTAACTCTTATCTCGGCTAATTTCTTCAACTCATAAATCATTTCTACGCCTCTTGCCTAAGTAAAGCAAAGCATGTGGGAGGTGGCTTGGCTTGCGCTTCATCTGCGGACGGAGCTTCGATGGTAGTCCAATTCTTCCTCACCGACAACCCAAAACTTCAGAGCCTTTGCCTTGAAGTGTCAGAATGAGGGCGATTGAAAGCCTTGTGGTTTATCTCTTCGTACTCCCTTTTAATCCAGGGGTAGAGTAATTAAGTCCATCAGATGTACTCCGTCAATACAGAGCGATCGGCGGAGTTGTCAGCCAGCCATGACCTTATTTCCATATTCATGAAGGGAGGTACAATCCAAAATTACAATAGGACAAACAGCTTACGTGCCATTAGAGACAAAACCCAAGCCCCCCTTATGACATGAGTTATGGATGTTTTCACATGTTGTTGTTGTTCAGTCGTTAAGTCGTGTCCGACCCTTCGTGATCCCATGGACCATATCCCGCCAGGCCTTCCTGTCCTCCACTATCTTCCTGAGTTCGCTCATTTTCATGTTTGTTGCATCGGTGATGCTGTCTAACCATCTCATCCTTGGCCTTCCCCTTCTCCTTTTGCCTTCAATCTTTCCCAGCATCAGAGTCTTCTCCAGAGAGTCCTCTCTTCGCATTAGGTGACCAAAATATTTGAGTTTCAGCCTTAGTACCTGTCCTTCCAGGGAACAGTCAGGCTTGATTTCATTTAGAATTGACTGATTTGATCTCCTAGCAGTCCAAGGGACTCTCAGGAGTCTTCTCCAGCACCACAGTTCAAAAGCATCTATTCTTCGGCGCTCAGCCTTCCTTATGGTCCAACTCTCACAGCCATACATTGCTACTGGGAACACCATCGCCCTGACTATACGAACTTTTGTTGGCATGGTGATATCTCTGCTTTTTGTTATGCTGTCTAAGTTTGCCATAGCTTTCCTTCCAAGGAGTAAGCGTCTTTTAATTTCATGGCTGCTGTCTCCGTCTGCAGTGATCTTGGAACCCAGAAAAGTAAATAAAATAAAATAAAATAACAGAACATCCAAAACAACAACAAGCAACAATTTTTCTGTGTTCAGGAGTTGAACCTCTGAAAACCCTGTAGTCACTGGATCTCTGTTATCTAGACCATTATTTCTTCTCCCATTTGCCAAATGGTCCATTCCAGTCTCTATGCATTCAGGCCTCTGGATTCCAGAGTCTATAAAAAAAAGTCTCTTCAGTTTTGTTCAGGAGTGTGTGGTGTGTTTTGTGTACTGTACTTTACCACTTTTCCTGACAAACAGTTTCTTCTAATGCAAGATGCACAGTTGGTTGCATGCAGATGCACAGGAACTATTCTTTGGAGCTCTTCTTTTAGCCAGGTGTAGCCTTGATTTCTTCCAAATCATGGGCAGCCATGTGGGTATTTACTTCTCAGAAGGATGAGATGCAGACTTTCCTCTTTCCTCTGGGCGTGGTCTCCAGGGGTGTCTGTGAATTAGAAAACCAAAACAGCAGAAACACCAACCAAAAACAACAACATATCCAATATTTTTCTAATCCCTATCCCTGCCCCTTTTCTGGGAGACCCTGCTGGTCATAATATGCAAATTTCGTGCAAGCTTAGGGTAGGTTCCTGTGTTCCTTTCCCTCTGTAGTTCATCAAAACAGAAAAACAATTTCCAAATTCCAAAAAAAAACCCAACATGACAAAAAATAGTCTTCATCTGTACAACCTTGTCAGGCTGACGTTAGAGGACTGAACTTTGTGTCTATGCTAGCAGTCCAGCTGCTTGCAATCTCCCTTTTAAAACATTGTCCATTATGAGCAAGAAAAACAATACTGCATAAAAATTAGCCCTTTTTTCCAAGTCCAGTGAAGCATTATTCCTGCAAGAAAGTAAAGCCAAACCAAAACAACACAAAACAATAGCCCAATGGGAGGGAGGAAATTCTTCTCCCTCGCGCACAACACCAAAACCAGAGGGCATGCACTAAAATTGAGTGAAGGGAGAGTTAGAACCAACAAAAAAACACAAACAAAAAAACATTTCTTCATCCTGGGTATAATTCATTAGTGGAACTCCTTGCCACAAGATGTGGTGTTGTCACCTAGCCTGGATGCCTTTAAAAGAAGTTTGGATGGAGAAAAGGTCCATCACACATTACAAGCCATAAGCAATCTCCACATGTTACAAGCAAGTTTTCTCTGTGCCAAGTACAAGGGAATAGCAACAGGAAACAGGTTATCTTGTTGGCTGTGTGCTCTCGGAGGCTGGACTAAATGGACCATTGGCCTGATCCAGCAAGGCTCTTCTTATGTTCTTATGTTGTCCAGAAATTACAGCTAGTTCAGCTGGCTGGGCTGAGGTTCTAGTGAGGGTGGGGCACTCTCTCTTTTCCTTTTTTCTCATACAGACTTGCCCACTAGAGACTCAGAGAGGTCTGAGGTGGCAATTTGCTGCAAATCTGCTTGCTGAGGGAACTATCTCAGTTGGGCACATGGGGAGGGGCTCTCTTTTTCTTTCATGCTGGCTCCCACACTAGTTGCTTATGCTACCCTCCTTTACCATCCTTCAGGTCTGGGCAGCATGTAATCTTAATGATGCAATCACTCTTCGTCCCCTCCCCCAACGCTTGACTGTTGTAGAGGTGGCAGAATTTGACAGTGGTGCAAGTCTGTGGTGTCACCTCTGGCCCTGGATTTTACTTGAAGCTAATTTTGTAAGGCAGGTTGGCAGCAGATTGTGAGTCTGTCCTTTCTTTTCTCCAACATAGTCTACCTTGCAATGCTGGCGTGCCTCTTTAGAGTGACTTCCTCCAACAGACATCAGTCCCAAAAGACAGCAGGAAAAAAACATCTCTAGCCAGGGCTTGTTTACAGAAGAGGGGAGGGGCAAGTTCCCAGAGCTTAGAAGCCAACAAAGTCAATTCAACATTGCCGTTTTGTGCTCCTCCCTTTTCTGCTCTTCCCAGAGCTATCCATTCAAATGCACATAAGAACAGAACCTGAATGGCTTCTGCAACTTCCTGTCTTTATTCTCACTGCTACAGCAATCTTCTTATCTCTAGCTGGCCACCTCCAACAATGCTAGGCTAGTGACAACTTTTGCTAGTGACTTTTCTTCCTTCAATGTGAGCAAGAGAGCAATCTGACTCCAATCTCAAACTGGAGAAAGAAAAAAATTAAAGCACTTCTTCCCTCCCTGTGGGGTTTCCTCTCCCCCTCCTCAGGCGGACAGAGGAAAAAAAAACTGTTCTCTACTTCGCAAACAGCAGATCTTCCACAAACACTCAAACAACCTCCAAGTGGGAAATATTATAAAAACAGCCAAATTAAAAAAAACCACATTTGTGTTCGTTTGGGCAGGGGGTCCCAAAAAACTGGGCTTACACACTAAACAATGACCAAAAACACACATTCATGCCTACAACATATTGGCAAAACAAAAAGCAGCTGCAATTTTAAATTGATGATTTCTAGAGTACTCTATGCAAGGGAGGGGCTGGTCCTCCTTTTCTAGCTGGTACTTTTGGCCATTCAAAACTACAAACACATACCTAAGCGCTTCATTGAATTTCCTTTTAAAAAGAAGGACCCCTTCTTTGGATGTTTTTACCTCACACCTTATTGAGATCTTGTGGAGCAGACTCACTTAGCCACTGCATCTCCACCTCCTAGATTTCTCCCCCTTTTTTTTTTGGTTAACCCTTTCCTTCCAACCACCAAGTCCTGGGTTTCCTTCCCCAGCCAAAACGTCTTTTGGACCTCGAAATAATTTAAGGTGACTCACCGGTGCAGATTCGTGTCTCCCATCCTGGAGGCCTCGTAATCCTTCCTTCTCCTCTCTCTCTCTCTCTCTCTCTCTCTGTGTCTCTCCTGGATCACCGTCACTCTTGAACTGACACGTGGAAAGCCAGATCTCCCTTCCAAACAAAGGGTGCTAGCATAGATCTAAATGCCATCCCCGTGCCGTCCTCCAGCCGGTTAATCCAGTGAGGAGAGGTTTTTTTTTAAGGGCACAAAAATAGCCATCAGCCCACCCAGGGACGCCAGGAAAAGCTGTTGCCGCTAGGCAGCTTTTTCTCCTAGGGGCTGAGTGAATACCCGAAAGATCTGAATAAAACGTAGAGAGGAGATTCCAAGGATTGTTTAATATCAATTTTACATGCATGGACCCAGCCCTTGCGAATGGATAGGCTGGGCAACGAATAAGAAAATGGAAGTATCTTTTATACATGCATTATTTCCATATTCATGAAGGGAGGTACAATCCAAAATTACAATAGGACAAACAGCTTACGTGCCATTAGAGACAAAACCCAAGCAAAATCCCTCCTCCCCTTGGAATGCGTCCTTTGTCTTTAGCTAACCCTAACAAACAGGACGAGGGTCTGTGTGATGTTCCTGTAACAGGATTTCTCAGGCAAAGCCAAAGTGTGCCCCCTTATGACATGAGTTATGGATAGGCTTACCATCGTCCCGGAAATGACCGGGATTTTCACGGTAAGGAGGATCATCCCGGTCATACCGGCTGCCCTCCCCCAGAATCCCGGTTGCCATGCGACCTTCCAGCACTTCAAACGGCTGTAAAAAGTTAAAAAAAACCTGATTCACAGCTACTTTCGGTTTTGCGTTGTAACCAGAGGTCGCTGTGAATTGGTTTTTCTTTAACTCTTTACTTTAGCCGTAGGACGTGTTATCTTATCTGTGCTGCAGGAGCCATTGTGAAGCTAATTAGAGCAGTTGACCGCTAATCGGCTCCCTGGCTTCTTCGGAGCGCTGAGAGGCTCCTTGTGAATTTTTTTTACAAGAAAGCATGTCAGAGTCCAGGGAAGGCTCTTTTGAGCAGAAAGATATTTTGCCTCAGCAAGAGCCTGAAATAACGGCTTCTTTTACTCCTGGGGTTCAAGCTCAGTTCAGGCTCTGCCTCTGCGTGTGGCTGTCGGAAAGCGAGGGCTAATTCGCGCTGGCTGTGGAGATGAAGAGGCCGAGCAGGGGCTGTGCTGAGTGGCAGCGAACTCAGTGACCCCCTGGATGTCCAGCTGGCATTTTCAACTGGCTCAATATTATTAAATAAATACTGTATTTTACCTTTTTTCCCGTACCTCTGAGCACGTGCAGAGTGCCGCCGCTGTTTTCGACCCTGCCAGCTGGCTGTCACAATGCACCTGGTTGGCCGGGACGAAAAGCGGCAGTACTCTGCACATGCTCAGAGGCATGGGGAAAAAGGTAAAATACTGTATTTATTTTATGGTGGACACGCCCACTTCTGGTGGACCCGCCCACTTCCGGCGGAAGTGACATCACAGTTTTTGACCCGCCTTCTTGTGATGTCACTTGCGTCCCCCTCGGGGGTGCCAGAAATCTGGTAAGCCTAGTTATGGATGTTTTCACATAGGGGCCTGTTATCTGGGTACACACTCTTCCTGCATCCATCTCCTTTGTCCTTTTCACCAACAGGAAAGGGGGAGTCAAGAATGCACTTTCAGCAAACTTGTAATTCCAAATGGAAAGGGTTCACCCATAAGTCAAAAAATGGAGCCAGGCCTAGCTTGACTAGAAGCCTGTTAAAAGAAGAAAAAAAAGGGAAACGTTTCCACTTTAAAAACTGGACGGGAACAGTTCAACTTGACGTTCCTCTTGATTTCTTCCATATGGTTTGTATTTGACCCTGAGCAGCTGACCAAAGTGTATATATTCTTTTTTTCCCTTTTTCATCTTGGTGTGATGCCTTTCTGTTGCTGCCCTTTTAATGTGAATTTTATTTGGTAGCGTTTCATCTTTAATTGTATTGTCACTGTAACATACAGCCCTGCCATTGACATTCTTTTTAAGGTGCACAGATACTCTGTAGATACTCAAATACTCTGTGAAAAAAAAATTCAGCAAAGGCTCTAGGTTGATGTCATTTAAACGACTGAGAGCCCAATCCTATTCCCGGCCTTTGCTGGTGGGACTGGGCTCTGCGCTGTCGCAAACATGCCGTAAAACACGTTGCAACAGCATGGAGGCCTGTCTCGCTGGTGTGGAGGCCAGCGCCGGCAGGCCTCCGCCAGGGATGGAGCTATGCCCGATGGAGGCAGGTGAGCTCCACGCTGGCCGGCAGGGTGGTGGTGGGAGGGCGGTCGGGAGGAGGGTGGATCATGCCCAGGAGGGGGGCGGGCTCGGTGGAGGAGGTCTCCGCTGAATCCTAACCCCCACCCTGGCCTTGAAAGCCTGACATGGGGCTTTTTGGAGCTGCGCCAGCCATTTTGCTGGTGTGCCTCCGAGTAGCCCATAGGGGCTATCGGGGCTCAACACGGGAAGGGGATGATTTCCCTTTCGCTCGAGGAGACCTCCAGCCCCGCGCTGGATGCAGCGGAGCCTGCCCCATTGCTGCTGCATCCACGCACTGGGGTTTTAATAGGATTGGGCTGTGAAGCACTCACAGTGGTGTTTGGGGCTACAGGATGTAGAGGCAGTATGGAGGGTGGCAGAGAGGGAGGGCATAGGGGGGCACATGTACAAAAAGGGGGTACATTTTGGCACTGCTTTATGTGTAAGTTTGACTTGGATGGGGCCTGGAAACAGTTTGTCCTTGAATAGAGCAGTGTGCTCCTCATATGATGTGTAAACAGAGGGTCCACATACAGCAATGAATGGAGGAGTTGAATGCTGATTACTTTTGTGACAACCGGTATTTTTATGCTAGAGAGTAGCAAAATGTTTTTAGTACAATGGCAAGTAACTAAATGTCATGAAGAAGATTCAGATAGTTGGGACATCATTGCTGCTGAGTTTAAAAACCTGGCTAGCTTCCCTCTCTTGCAAGCACTGTTCTTTTTTAAGCTGCTTTTTAAAGCTAGATTCATAAAACATGAACAGAGACCCAGATCATGGTCCATCATTTGGCTAGCCTTGGACAAGAAGATGAGCAGAATTAAACTTACTTTCACACCTTCACAGAGAAAAGTGGTGTAGATTTCCACAGACTCTTCTGTAATAACATACCTTTCCTTAAATATCAGAGTATTGGCAGCATAGCATAGCTTACCCAGAGGACATTCAGGAAAACTTCTGGCAGCATTGTTCCTGACAGATAATGTTGCCAATGGAGAGCAGGCAGCTAGATAAAACATCCTTTCTGCAGCTGAGCAAGGGTTGCCAGATTTTCCCTAAGAGAGAAATATCATTTTCATAAGCACACGTTGCAGAGAGAAACTCCTACCCTAGTCCACACCATGGGAAAGCCACACCCTTTGCCACCTGCTATAACTTGGCATTTGGGGTCAATCAATAAAGTCAACTGGAAGTAGGTTCATGACAAATCAAATAAGAGGAAATAGTTTTTCATGCAATGTACAATTATCTTGTAGAAATTGCAACCTTAAGCCACTAGCCAAATACCATATTGTCCCGAGTATAGGCCGCTCCTGATTATAAGCCGCACCCTTAAAGTTTGGTGCTATTTTTAATTTTTTTTTACTTTTTTAAAAAAACTTAAAGAAAATATACACAGTAGAACAGTAAAACAATACAGTACTTGAGTATAGAGAAAAAACAAAAGTGAAACCAGAAGGTCAGATGGTAGGAAATGAGAGTGGCCTAGTCTAGTGACAAAGTTAAATAGTCATTACTGTATAAGCAAAGTGACAATTCACAGCTGGAAAGATGGAGAAATTGGATGAACGTTTTGAGACTCAAAAACTGGACTCTAGAAAGTGAAATTGGCCTCAGCAAGAGGGTGACAACTAGTTTGTTGAACATGAAAAGATGTCTGCAGCAATCTTGTGGTGAGCTTCCAGGGGACTCTAGCTGGCTGTTGTAGACAGAGTCCTGGATGGACTTTGGTCTAATTCTTGAGAACTCCAAGGCAACTCTTATGACTTATGTTCTTATGACTTCTCCATGGCTTTATTGAAATAAAAGTCTTTCAAATTCCTTATTCAGTTTCCTTTTCACTTCCCTAAGGAACAGCAGTTTATTAGGAAACATTTGGCCTGCACAACACCCTTGGATAGACTGTATATAATATTTGTGTTTCTGTTTATCTGTTGGCTGCTGAAATCCATTTGGTCAGCTGCATGTATGAAATAGCTCCTGGGTAGAACCATGAAACAAAATACATGATTTGGGAGTAAAACCGACTTTAAAAACATGTTGGGATGTTAACAAATGGCTTGCCAATATTTCACAGGCTTTAAAAAAAACTCATATGAGCATAGATAGAAGGAGCAAAAACTCGGTCAGTTAATTAGATGGAAAATGAAAATAAAATGAGTAAAGGAAAGCATTAGGAAAACGGATTCTATGTGTTTAGTCACCCATTTAAAGGAGATCCTTTATAGTGGTTTTGAGTTTATATATACACTTTGAAGTGCACTGTGCATTCTTTTAACTGAGTGGTCTTTTCAAGAAGATAAATCAGATACATTCTGCACACATCTGATTTTATTAAAAGGCCTTCACCAGAACCTATCTTTGTTCAAAAAGGATGTACGTTTAACTTTTCCCCTTTTCTTTTAAAAAAGAATCACCTGATACCAATTAGAATTCCTTTACTGCTAAGCTGATTTATAGTACTGTAATACAGCACTGAAAATATGAAAGCAGAGAAGCAATATTTCAAATTCAGCATAAAATCAACAATAAAAATGTATATTTATAACCTGAAAAGTATGATTTCATCTTGGAGAATTACCAAGCTAATAAGAGTAATAAGCAAGATTTTTGGTTGTACCATATTGTATCTATTAAACACTTCAAGGGGATTGGGAATAAATCAAATCGCAAGATCATTTCTGGATATTCAAACATATTTTTAAATATTGTTAAAACGTGGACAACTATCGCAACTGGTTATCATTTATTCCTGTTTTTCAAAAAGGTTTGAATCATGACCCTCATTGTTACATCTTCCACAATGTTGGACTGATGCCTGTAGGCCTGAAAAGCAATTTCATTTAATAAATAAGGATTTAATATCCTTAGAAGATAAAAAAAAAACCCAAAGTATGTAGAATAATATGGACTGTAATCACTGCCCAGGAAATCTTGTTTGGTACAGAAAAGATGTTGTAGAGAGGAAGGTGAAAAAAGTGTTTTATTGGTAACGATGGCTTGCAGTCAAAATATGACTCCCCAACTCTGAAACCAAGCATGGAAAGTCTGAATCAAAATTGATTATTTGCAGCTGGCCCCTTCTGTACAATGGCTTCAACCCTCTTATATGACAAAATGGAAACTCTTAGAAGTAAACAAAGCAAGATCAAGATCACAGGAAGTGCATGTGCAAATGCATCCAATATAATGCACATAGAATTCCTTTAATCAGTCTGATTGGTTAGTTATCTCTCTCTCCTGTGCTCACCATCTCTTTCACCTGATGGGACAATAATGGCATTCCCACTGTCTGAGTGGTGCAATCAGCTGTCTTTTCATTGCTGCATGACCATATTCTTCTGTACTTTGAGAAAAAAAAATGTGGACCTTTTAGTTCCATGAACTACACTAGTAGTAACATTTTGCTAAAGATTACTAAAAGTAATCACTACTTCTCACTTGCTGGAAGACTGGAAGGTGGCCAATGTCGCACCACTTTTAAAAAGGGATTGAGTGGGGAGCTATGAAATTACAGGCCAGTTAACTGAACATTTGTTCATAATAAATTGGTAGAAAGCATTATTAAAGCTGGAAGTATTAAACAGAGAGAAGAACAAGCCTTGGTGAGGAAGAAGAGAAGCAGCATGGCTTCTGCACATGAAGTTTCCCCTCGTGTGCATGTTACAGCATGTAGACACTAGGATCCTTCTGTATTACTGAGGCATTGCTTTTCCACAATTACTGTACCTGGAAGTGGATTTATTACTGTGATTCTTCGCCTACATTTAATATAGTGCTATATTCTCCATTACAATTTCACAATGCCCATCCCGATGACAAAGCAAAAGTGGGTGGTTGCAAACACCTGATCTGCAGAACGTTGACATTTTCAGAAGGTTTCTATGGGTTCAGAGCAGATAATGGTGGTGGAGCAATGAGGAAACGCAGGGCAAATGCAGACTGAAGAAAGGTAAGGCTTCACCAACTGCATTATGGGCTACTTCTCTGTGCCAGAAATTCAATAACATGATGTTCGCTCACATGTAGAAGATATTGTACTGTAAGTATCCCCTTTTATGGCTGAAGAGGCACCTTTGAAGTGGTGGCGATTTGATATTTAAAGGCAAAGAGCAACTGTCCCTCTTCACCCGACCCGAGCATAGCATTTTGTCTATGGACTGACTGATGATGTTTCTCTTGCATCTTTTGAAATTGTGAGCCCCTTTGTGACAGGGAGCCATTTATTTATTTTTTCCTACGTAAAATGCTTTGTGAACGTTTTGGTTGAACAGTGGCCAATAAATATTCTTGATAGTAATATTTAGCAGTGGGAGAACAGCTATCCCTATTAACCTAGCATAGTGTTCCTGCCAGTGGCTGTTTCCTGGTGTCTCTCTTTTGTGTCTTTTAAAAGAGGGTCTCCGGGACAGGGACCCTGACCCAACTTTTCATTACCAGGTCTTTAAAAAGTTAAGGGGACAAAAAACCTGGAATGCAACAGTTTGGCAGTGACAAGGCTTAGATTCTCCAGAATATCTGAATGAGCAAATGTCAATTCCAGAGAAAGCAGCTAATCAATGCAATGAAGACCCAATGTTTGAAATAGGTGATGAGTGCATGAGTATAATATAAATTGAGATTATTGTCCTTATAGTGAATTAAGATTTGTTTAGGCTAGGCTTGTGACCCACTAAGCTAAGCCAAATACAGTCCAGTAGCCAGGCATTGTAGCTTACCAATTGCTTGAGAACTCCTTTATTTCTGTCTAGATTTGCAACATGAATGGGAAGTTTATTGGGCTGCCAGTGACTGTGAGCGTGAGCTGTGTTTCTCTTGGTAGTTCACAAGCTGTGTAGGACTGGTTTGGGGCTTACTGGGTGCTAGGTGCTGACCAGGTGTGTAGTCCGGGGGGAGTTGGAGGGAGCAGAGCTCCGGGACTTCTACAGCAGGATAAATGATCTCATCAGCAGGACCACTCAGGTGTTGCTTTTGAAACGTTTTTCAAAAGACCCTAGCCCAGAAGAAGCATCAGACTCAGCAGGAGGCAAACTGAGAAATATGCCTAGAAGCATATGTTAATGTCTAGACCAGCGTTTCTCAAAGTCCTACAGGGGAGTTTACTTCCCTGTAAGTCTTTGCGGGGGCGGGGCAATGTCGGAGGCAGTGCTCCAGGATTACGCCTGCCCCGACCCAAAAACACTTTTTAAAACATACCTGAGTGTCCTGTCAGCTTCCTGAAGGATCCGAGGGGCCTGCGGCTGCCTCCGCAGACCTCCCCAAGGCTCCGGAACAGCTGCGATCGTGTTCCGAAGCCCACTTCCGGTTTTCACTGAAAACCGGAAGTGGGTTTTGGAATGCGATCGCCACTGTTTAGAGCCTTGGGGAGGCCTACGGAGGCGGCCACAGGACCCTTCAGGGAGCTGGACAACCAGGTACATTAAAAACAGTGTTCTTGTGTCAGTGGCAGGTGCGATCCTGGAGCGCCGCCGACAATGTTTGGGCTGCCCCCCCTTCAAGGTAAATCAGACACTTCTAGAAAAAGTGGTGGGTTGCGACCCACGGCTTTGAGAACCCCTGGTCTAGGCCATTGTCTATTCCAAGGGCTATCTCATAGACAGTATGGAAATCAGGTTACTTTAGGGCTATAATTGTATGCAAAATTACCTGGTAGTAAGTTCTATTGAACACAGTGGAACTTACTTCTTCTCAGTAAGTATGTACACGATACCACTCAAATACAGGGGGGGGCACTGTATCCTCGGGGGATACGTTCCAGCCACCACTGTGGATACTTGAAACTGTGGAAAGGGGCGGTTTTCAGAGTCCCCCTCACATACCCCCCGGGGGCCGGCGTGACCCCCCGCATCCTCCACAGCCCCCCCCCAGGCACTTACTTTTAGAGGAGAAACCTCCGGTTTTTTTTTTCTTCAAGGCTGAGTGAGCAGCTTACTTGCAGGCCTCCTCACCAACAAGACTTTGGTGCTAGAGAGTCTTAGCAACCTTGCTGAGAGGTTGCTGAGACTCTCTAGCACCGAAGTCTTGTTGGTGAGGAGGCCTGCAAGGAAGCTGCTCACTTGGCCTTTTGAAGAAAAAAAACCCCGGAGGTTTCTCCTCTAAAAGTAAGTGCCTGGGTGAGCAGCTTCCTTGCAGGCCTCACCAACAAGACTTAGGTACTAGCTAGAATCTCTGCAACCTTGTTGAGGGTCATGCGGGGGTGGGTGGGGGATCCGCTATCCGTAGATAACTGAATCCGCGGATAGCGGATCCGTGGATATGGGGGCCCCCTGTACCATCTTTTATATAGCCAGGATGGTGTAGTGCTTTGGGAGTTGGACTCAGACCTGGAAGATCCAGGTTCAAATCCCTGCTCAGCCATGAAGCTTCCTGGGTGACCTTGGGCCAGTCACTATCTCTCAGCCTCACCTACCTCACAGGGTTGTTGTGAGGACAAAAGGAGGTGAGGAACTATGTACACCACTCTGAGCTCCTTGGAGGAAAGGTGGTATAAAATGTGAAAAATAAAAAATAAAATAAAATAATTATATTTATCTGGGATTTTAATTTTTTTGTTATTTTTATTGTTCATTCTTAACAGTTGCAAGCTGCTTTGGTAATCTCACAAAAACGGGATATAAATGTAAATACCATATTGTCCCGAGTATAAGATGAACCTGATTATAAGACGCACCCTTAAAGTTTGGTGCTACTAAAAAAATTTAATTAAATCACTGGCATTAAATTGCAACAGCCTGATTATAAGACGCACCCCTAGTTTAAAAACTTAAATTAGGAGAAAAAAGTGAGTCTTATACTCAGACCAATACGGTAAATACATATATCGTTAAAGGCGACAAGGTTGAAGGTTTACTTATTGTTCACTTGGAAAGAAAATGCCACACTGTGATGCTTCCTATTGAGACGTGGTTGTAGTGGTTGGCGATGTCAGAGCACTGAAATCCAGGAACAAAGAAGAACATTGTCTTGGCCACATGATTGGTAAGTGTCAAGAAGATGACAAATGATGTTTTATGCTGCATGCGTCATTACAGTTACTTAGCAATTGCTAAAAAATGGCTTCTTTGTGTTTAAAGGAGAAATGTACAAAATTATTTGGATCAGTGTATGCAAACTCTTTGCCCTCTCATACACACTGGTTTAGAAATATTCCCTCTAGGTTATGAGCTTGACCTTTTGTATAGACTTGTAGCTTGACCCTGCTATGGGATACTTTACCTTTTGTTTGCACCTACTATCGGCTTTCTCTCTAGATACATCTTGATAGGTAAAGTAAAATTGGGTTTATACCATAAACAAAGTAAATTATGCAAATATACTCTGTTTATACCAGCAGTTTATTTCTAATCTTTAATCTCTCCTAAACTTTCTAAAACAGAACACACATGTTTGAAACACTAACAGTACAATCCTAGGCATGTCTACTCAGAAATACGTCCCACTGTGTTCAATGGGGCTTACTCCAGGGAAAATATTTATAGGATTGCAGCTTAATTATGTAAGTATTTCTAGACAATAGCTAATCTGCCATCAAAATGTGTCCCACTTTTGCATAGATGGTGATACACTGAAAATTAATTTTGGCTAGAGCTGTGGGCATTTTCATGGCTACAGTTTCACAATCTCACAACTATAGAATATGGCAGAAACCGTCACATCAGAAAAGTGGACAATTTGAGCTCTCATTTTAAAATGATTCATGTCCTTAACACTCTGAATAAAAACATCAGAACAGATGGGCAGTTTTTCTTAAATAAAGAATTAAGAGGGAGTAGAGTTGCCAGCTGAGAAGTAAAGGGGGCTGAGCCCAGGGGGAAAGGGGTAGAGTCATAAGAATATAAGAACACACAAGAAGATCCTTGTTAGATCAATGCCAAGGGCCTATAGTCCTGTATCTCACAGTGGCCCACCCAGAGGCGTAGTAATGGTGGGGGCGGGGCGGTCCGCCACCAGGCAGCACGTCCAGGGGGGCAGCACTCACCTCAGTGGGGGCGTTCTCTCTCTCTCTCTCTCTCTCTCTCTCTCTCTCTCTGTGTGTGTGTGTGTGTGTGTGTGTGTGAGTGAGTGAGTGAGTGAGTGAGTGAGTGAGTGGAAGGCCCAACACAAAATCAGAGAGACAGAAGGGGGGGGGGGAATTGCATTTTCTCAACTACAAAAATACACTGCACAGATGGGAGAGAAGGAAAAAAACCCAAACAAACAGAGAGTTTGATCTCATGTTTGTGCAAAAAGCCAGGGTCTCTTTTTTTCCTCCAAGCCATCTTTTCCCTCTCCCACTTCCCAAAATCAGCTCGTCCCTCCCCACTAGTCTCTTATCTGTTAGTATCTGAGTGAAGCAGACACTCCAGAAACAGGCAATCCTCATCATGTTGCAACAACCCTTGGGTTCGAAGTGAAAATGAAAGTGAAACTGCAGAGCAGTTTGAATTTAAAAATACTTGGCTCTTGACACTCAGCTGATCCAGGGAGATAAGGAGCAGCCTCTAGCAACCCCCTGCCAGTGGGAGGCTAAGCTGGGAGCTTGGGGGCGGGGCAATTTTTTAAACATAAAAAACCTCTGGTTCCCGACAATCAGCTGATCTTAGCTGATAAGAGGAAGCCTCTCGCGTCCCCCTGCCTGATGGTCCACGTACCCCTAGGGTTGAGTACCACAGGTTGAGAACCCCTGATTTAGACCTCTGGGTTATTTACTTATGGTGCTATGCATGGGAAACAGCATCCACTTAGCAGTTCCAGTTCATACTTCCTGTTCTTCAGCTGAGCCTCTCTAGCACTCAGTCGGCTTCAGCACTATAAGCAGCATGCTGCTGCTTATAGTATCTGTTTAAAGGAAGACATACACAAGCTTCTAAGGTAAAATAATGGCCGGTGGGGCACACAGGGGGCCACGGAGGGCACGTTTGCGGCTATCCGTGGTTCTCCGGTATCCGCGGGGGAGTCCCTGGAATGGATCCCCGTGGATACCTGCCCCCCCCCCATGTATATTATACAAATACTGTACTAGCATCATCATTATCATCACCATGATATGTGGAGGAGAAAGAGAACTCATGAATCCTTGCTGCCCTGTTTTTGATTTGCTTTCCTTGTAGTAGTTGAAGCTGCAACTCCTTGCAGGCCTCTGTGTTGCCATAGTGGGGGCAAGTTCAACAAATTGATATTTAAAACAACTGGCTGCTGTGAAGGACTGTTGTTTAAACTTTTGCCTGCTTCTGTTTTATTGCCTGATGGATTTGGGCTTTTGGTTTTCCTCTTTAGAGGCCGACCATCCGCACCAAATGTTTCACATTACTCAGTGTGAAAAGCCTCCTATTCTTTCAGATTTTTTACAAGTTTATACATCCGTGGAAACCTGATATTTCATATTTCATTCTGCTTTGTGAATGTCATTGTGAGGGATGCTGGTTCACATGCAACAGGCCTCGCCTGTCTTTGATCAGCTTGACCGCAGCTAATTGTAAATGAAGAACAAATGAAAGAAATATTTATAAATTTCATGGGAATTCAGGCAGGGCCTAAGCCTTTCCTAATGCCTCCATTCACAGTAAATGTTTATTGAATACTTTTAGTCTGCTGTGTACTTCAGTATTTAGACAGTGTTAGGTTTAGCTTGTTCTGAGGAGACACAAAGAGTTAGTAAGATGACCTCCCTCCAGTTTCCTTCCTTCCTCCCTACTTTCCTTCCTTCCTCTTTTTTATTAGATTCCCCTTTCTTCTGCTTACAAATTGTACTGTTGGCTGAGAAGAGCTGCGCCACAGTTGTGAGGCTCCAAGGACTACAGCTGTAAGAAGGGAGGGGGGAAACCCCCCACCATAAAATCTAAAACAAATTTTGAAGTGCAACGTCGAGTTGGGAAAAATCAAATGAAAATGTTAAAAGATTTGTCCAAAATAAAGTCATAAATTCTTCGAGCCAAGGGAAACAGCTGCTGGGTCACACAGGTTTTAATATCATGAAATGAATCAGTATTTGCCAGCACATACATAAACACACGCACAAACACACTTCTGACCTACTCGACTGCTGATCTTCTCACTCACACTGTTTCTTGCACTATCTGCTGATTCAGTTGTAAAAGGAAACCATAGTTTCCCGCTGTGAGAATGAGCCCAGGGACGTTGTGGGCTTACGTACCCCTTTCCTCGCTTTGTGCAATTGGAAATCCTGGCTTGTTGAAGTGGTAGCTCTGCAGCACGTGCAAAGCTAGGAACTGTGGCTTGACTCTGGTTAGTAAATTGGATGCAAAGCCAGAGTTTGAAGTTGGTTTCACATCCTGGCCAGAAGCGTCGCTCCGGTAGGGGCGGGGCTGTAAGTATCGCTGCGGTCATAGTCTCTTTACCGAGCGAGGAGGAGGCAGCCCCGCCCCCTCACTGTCCGAGCCAGTCCCCTACGGAGAAAGCAGCAGGCAGGGTCTCTTCCCTGCCGGTTTCTCCGTAGGGGACTGGCTTTGACAGTGAGGGGGCGGGGCTGCCTCCTCCTCGCTCGGTAAAGAGACTATGACCGCAGCGATACTTACAGCCCCGCCCCTACCGGAGCGACGCCTCTGATCCTGGCTTGTTAACCATGGAGTCATGGTTTTCACAAGCCAGGATGGTGCTATCACAACTCTGTGACAGAAGGTGAGGGGAGGGAGAGTGCACAAACCCGTGACCTGTGTGCACAAATTTGTGGCCCTCCATTCATAGAGCATGTCTGACCTGTCGGTTTGCCACATTACGTTTTCCTTCCCATCTTAACTTTGACAAGGCAAATAGGAACTCTCAAAGCCCTTTCCATGGCTCCTAATGGCCCCAATCTGAAACACTTTCCTAACCTGCTTCCAAACTCTAATTGGAGCCCATCTAACAGCCCACCATCTTGAACACTTGTATACAGTCATTATATTATTTTTTCTCTTTTTTTCCCCACCAGGCTGATTTTGTTGCCAGTTGCTGACCTTTCTCTCATTTTAATAGTTCAAAACAATTATTCTTTTAATAAAGTTTAAATTTTCCAAGCTTAAGGACCATGGTCTTTATAGGTTTTTGAGTCCTAACGTTTCACCCATGTGCATTTTCAAAGGATATCTATGTGGAAGGCCACACACGGAAGTTCTAACTCTTGGGAAAGTTTAGTTATTTAAAGGCAACCATTAGGCAATGCCAGCCATTTAAAGGCAACGCCAGCCATTAGGTCTTAATGAAAGAGTACACAATTCAGTCAGTAGGCAGACTTTAAATCTGTCAGATCTCTGTGAAGACTGCAGAGCTTGGTACAGGTGGGCCCCCATATCCACGGATTCGCTATCCACGGTTTCAGTTATCCACAGATCGTGGGGACCCCCCAGGCTTTTACTTTTTCCCCAGTAAGCTTCATTTCTTCCTTAAACAAACAGGAGAAGCAGCCTCTGGCTGCTTATTGCAGGCAAGCAGAGCAAAACTAAGTCCTAGAGAGGCTCTGCAAGGTTAACAGAAACTTTGCAGAGCCTCTCTAGGACTTAGTCTTATTCTACTTGCCTGCAATGGAGGCTGCTTCTCTGTTTATTTTAAGGAAGAAACAAAGCTTGCTGAAAGAAAAATAAGAGCTGGGGGGGGCAAGCGTGCCTGCCTGCAGGGGAGGCAGGGTGGGGGCCCCTCAGGAAACCATGGAGGGGGTGTTCGCTCTTATCCACGGTTTCAAGTATCCACGGAGCATATCCCCAGGGGATATGGGAGCCCCGCTGTACTTCTATTGCTGACGCTCAGAGCCTCCTCTTTGCTGTTAATGTTGTTAGGATGCTTTTGAATCTCTATTGTAGTGGTTCTCAAACTGTGGGTCAGGACCCACTTGGTGGGTTGTGACTTGATTTCTGGTGGGTCCAGAGTGATGGAAAGATCAGATAACTAATTGCCTCAAGCCCTGAGGCTATTCAAAAATCAGATAACTGCTAATTGCCCTGCAAACAGCTGAGCTCCTGCAGTTTGCAAGCTTGTGTAAATAGAGGGAGAAAAATGTTTGAGCATCTTTTCTTCTTCTGTTTGAGCATCTTTTCTTGAGCATCTTGTGTTTTTTTCCAAATCCATTAGTGACGGGTAGTGGGATACATGGATCATTGCCTTGTCGTGGCGAAGGGGCTTGCGTAACTCAATGAAGCCATGAGCTATGCCCAGTGGCGATCCTAGCCCCAGAACAGGGTGGGGCCCACCCCTCGACGCCCCCAAAGTAATTAGCATAATTACTAATTAACATAATTATGCTAATTACTTTCTTTTTTGGTTTGTTTTTTTTTCCGTTTTTTCCCCCGTTTTTTTTCGGCTTTTTAAAAAGGTTTTTTAGGGTAACGAGGCTTCTAGGTCTATGTGTTTGCTTTGCTGCACTTATCTTTTGTATCTAGGGCCTCCCGACGATCTCTCCAGCGACGATCTCGCTCCTCTGCTGCCGCTCTGCGCAAAGCAAACAGCCATCACAGAGTTCACGCATGCGTGATGGCTGTTTGCTTTGCGCATGCGTGAACTCTGTAACGCTTAGGCTTACAGAGTTCGCGCTAGCAGAGCGGCAGCAGAGGAGCGAGATCGTCGCTGGAGAGATCGTCGGGAGGCCCTAGATACAAAAGATAAGTGCAGCAAAGCAAACACATAGACCTAGAATCCCCGTTACACCTAAAAAACCTTTTTAAAAAGCGAAAAAAAAACCCGGAAAACATCAAAAACAAAAACAAAACCTAGGATGTCTCCCGCCCCCCCGCACCACCTCCCGCCCTTGCGCCCTGGGGCCCACCGCCCCCCGGCCCCACATCAGCCGACCCCCCTGGCTATGCCGTGCAGGGACACCCAAGACGGACAGGTCGTAGCAGAGAGTTCTGACTAAAAGTGATCCACTGGAGAAGGAAATGGCAACCCACTCCAGTAACCTTGCCAAGAAAATCCCATGAACAGTACCAAAAGGCTAAAAGATATGACGCCGGAAGATGAGCCCCTCAGGTCGGAAGGTGTCCAATATGCTACTGAGGAAGAGCGGAGGACTATTCCAAGTAGACCCAGAAAGAGTGAAGCGGTTGGGCCAAAGCCAATAGGACGTCCAGCTGTGGATGTGTCTGAGGTTGAAAGGAAAATCCAATGCTGCAAGGAGCAATACTGCTTAGGAACATGGAATGTGAGGTCTATGAATCAAGGCAAGCTGGATGTGGTCAAAAATGAGATGATAAGATTGAACATTGACATCTTGGGAATCAGCGAACTAAAATGGACGGGCATGGGCGAATTTAAGTCAGGTGACCATCATATCTACTACTGTGGGCATGAATCCCTTAGAAGAAATGGAGTAGCCCTCAATAAAAGAGTGGGAAAGGCAGTACTGGGGTGCAACCTCAAAAACGACAGAATGATTTCAGTTCGAATCCAAGGCAAACCATTCAACATTACAGTAATCCAAGTGTATGCCCCAACCACTGATGCCGAAGAAGATGAAGTTGACCGGTTCTATGAAGACCTACAACACCTTCTAGAACTAGCACCCAAAAAAGATGTCTTTTACATCATAGGAGACTGGAATGCTAAAGTAGGAAATCAAGAAATAAACGGAACAACAGGCAAGTTTGGCCTTGGAGCGCAAAATGAAGCAGGGCAAAGGCTAACAGAGTTCTGTCAAGAGAACACGCTGGTCATAGCAAACACTCTTTTCCAACAACACAAGAGGCGACTCTACACATGGACATCACCAGATGGTCAATACCAAAACCAGATAGATTATGTGCTTTGCAGCCAAAGATGGAGAAGCTCTATACAGTCAGTAAAAACAAGACCTGGAGCTGACTGTGGCTCAGATCATGAGCTTCTTATTGCAAAATTCAGGCTTAAACTGAAGAACGTAGGGAACACCACTAGACCAGTCAGATATGACCTAAACCATATCCCTTATGAGTATACAGTGGAGGTGAAGAATAGATTTAGGGCATTAGACCTGGTAGACAGAGTGCCTGAAGAACTATGGACGGAAGTTCGTAACATTGTACAGGAGGCAGCAACGAAAACCATCCCAAAGAAAAAGAAATGCAAGAAAGTAAAGTGGCTGTCAGATGAGGCTTTACAAATAGCTGTGGAAAGAAGGAATGCGAAAAGCAAAGGTGAAAGGGAAAGATATAAACAACTGAATGCAGATTTCCAGAGAACAGCAAGGAGAGATAAGAAGGCCTTCTTAAATGAACAATGCAAGGAAATCGAGGAAAACAACAGAATGGGGAGGACTAGAGATCTCTTCAAGAAAATTGGAGATATCAAGGGAATGTTTTGTGCAAAGATGGGCATGATAAAGGACAAAAAAGGCAGAGACCTAACAGAAGCAGAAGAGATTAAGAAGAGATGGCAAGAATACACAGAAGAACTATACAAGAAAGATCTGAATGTTCCTGATGACCACGCTGGTGTGGTCACTGACCCAGAGCCGGACATCCTAGAGAGTGAAGTCAAGTGTGCCTTAGGTAGCATTACTAACAACAAAGCTAGTGGAGATGATAATATCCCAGCTGAGCTACTTAAAATCCTAAATGATGATGCTGTGAAAGTGCTGCACTCAATATGCCAACAAATTTGGAAAACTCAGCAGTGGCCAAAGGATTGGAAAAGGTCAGTTTACGTTCCAGTTCCAAAGAAGGGCAGTGCCAAAGAGTGCTCAAACTATCGCACAATTGCACTCATTTCACATGCTAGCAAGGTTATGCTCAAAATCCTACAAGCTAGGCTTCAGCAGTACGTGGACCGAGAACTACTGGACGTACAAGCTGGGTTTCGAAGAGGCAGAGGAACTAGAGATCAAATTGCCAACATGCGCTGGATCATGGAGAAAGCCCGAGAGTTCCAAAAAAACACCTACTTCTGCTTCATTGACTACGCAAAAGCCTTTGATTGTGTGGATCACAACAAACTGCGGCAAATTCTTAAAGAGATGGGGGTACCAGACCACCTTACCTGTCTCCTGAGAAACCTGTATGCGGGTTAAGAAGCAACAGTTCGGACCGGCCATGGAACAACCGACTGGTTCAAAATTGGGAAGGGAGTACGACAAGGCTGTATATTGTCACCCTGCCTATTTAACCTATATGCAGAGTACATTATGAGAAATGCAGGGCTGAATGAATCGCAAGCCGGAATCAAGATTGCCGGGAGAAATATCAACAACCTCAGATATGCAGACGATACCACCCTAATGGCAGAAAGTGAAGAAGAACTAAAGAGCCTCTTGATGAGGGTGAAAGAGGAGAGTGCAAAAGTTGGCTTGAAACTCAACATTAATAAAACTAAGATCATGGCATCTGGGCTCATCAATTCCTGGCAAATAGAAGGGGCAGAAATGGAAGCAGTAACAGATTTTACTTTTTTGGGTTCCAAGATCACTGCAGACAGAGACAGCAGCCATGAAATTAAAAGACGCTTACTCCTTGGAAGGAAAGCTATGGCAAACATAGACAGCATAATAAAAAGCAGAGATATCACCATGCCAACAAAAGTTCGCATAGTCAGGGCGATGGTGTTCCCAGTAGCAATGTATGGTTGCGAGAGTTGGACCATAAGGAAGGCTGAGCGCCGAAGAATAGATGCTTTTGAACTGTGGTGCTGGAGAAGACTCCTGAGAGTCCCTTGGACTGCTAGGAGATCAAATCAGTCAATCCTAAATGAAATCAACCCTGACTGTTCCCTGGAAGGACAGATACTAAGGCTGAAACTCAAATATTTTGGCCACCTAATGCGAAGAGAGGACTCTCTGGAGAAGACTCTGATGCTGGGAAAAATTGAAGGCAAAAGGAGAAGGGGAAGGCAAAGGATGAGATGGTTAGACAGCATCACCGATGCAACGAACATGAAAATGAGCGAACTCAGGAAGATAGTGGAGGACAGGAAGGCCTGGCGGGATATGGTTCATGGGATCACGAAGGGTCGGACACGACTTAACGACTGAACAACAACAACAAGTGGGATCAGGTGAATGCTGGGTCATATAACTAAGCCTCTCAAGCCTTGAGGATATTCATTAGGACTGCCTCATTATGAGAAATGGATTAAGTTTTTCGCAAATAAATAAAATGTTACTTGTAAGTAAATACATATTTTATTTCTTTCTAGATAACTTTTTTAAAGTCTTGTAAAGCTAGGTGGGTCATTTTAAAAAGTGGGTTCCAGTGCAAAAGCGTTTGAGAACCACTGCTCTATTGCCTCTCTGTACAATCTTTGATAGTTAAGTCCCACCCGTCAAGAGTGCCTGAGTTTCACTAAACTTCATTTGATGACTGGTTTGTAGAATGTGTTGTACACATGGGCGAAACGTTAGGACTCAAAAACCTATCAAGACCATGGTCCTTAAGCTCGGAAAATTTTAATTTTAATATTTCTGCCTGCCATGAAAACTTTAGAAGCTAAATTATTCTTTTGCTCTCTTTCAGTGAACTGTTAATTCTTCATTTAGATGTACAGTACTGTATATCCTGTCCTAATTATTAACTCCAAAAATTAAAAAGGAGGGGGGAATTCATGTATGAGAGACAAGCAGAGGCGTTGCTACGGTGGGGGCGGTAGTACTGTAAGTTCCACACAATTCTACTCTGTGAAACGAAGTGGCCCCTTGCCGTCGGAGCCATTCAGAGCGGTGAAGGCAACACGCAGGAGACTCGCGCAGGCGACAACGGAGCGTTGCCGTCACCACTCTGAATGGCTCCGACGGCGAGGGGCCACTTCGTAACACAGAGTAGAACTGTGTGGAAATTACAGTACTACCGCCCGCACCGTAGTGACGCCTCTGGAGACAAGAGGGGTAGGGTAGGAGTGCACAAGCTCAAGAGGTGCATCCAATCTCTCCTAAAGAAGATCAGGAGATCAGGAAGCATCACATCTGCACTGTGTGTGTGAGGTTGAGTTACAGCTGAGTGGGCATAAGAGAATGACTAGTTTGAGCCAATATAAGCAGTGGGGTAACAATATCTTAGTAGAACTCAGGGCTGGCCCAAGACCTCCCAGGTGGTATGCCAAATGCCACTTCTCTTACCTGATGAGTGATGACATGCCAATCACCACTTCTGCTTCTCCTCCTCTCATTCTCAATCTAATAAAGGGGAATGGGACAGAAGAGGTGTGAAGGAGAGTGGTAGACTAGAGCAGGGGTTCTCAACCCTCCCCCCCCTCTACGTACCACCTCTGGCACCTCTCTCCCTCGGTGTACATCATCTCCAGTTATTTACAGGTTTTTGCCATTTTCGGAGCCCAGAAGGGCAGGTAGGAGGGTCAGGATGGGCGGGAGAGCCCTTCCCAGCGCTCCCAAGAGGTTCAGCCAATGGCAGGAGCTTCTCAGGAGCAAAAACGCAGCCAAAGACATGGCCAAAAACACTGCATCAGAGTGGGGTTCCGGCGGTCTGCGTACCACCTCCGGTCGCCTGGAGTACCACTGGTGGTACGCATACCACCTGTTGAGAATCCCTGGACTAGAGTATCACCTGCTGTAGCCCACCACTCTCTTCTCCTCCACACTTCCTCTTCCACTCCGTTCCTCTCTTCCTTTTTGAATTCAAGGAGCATGAGGAAGATGTGACAGTGGCAGATGGAGATGGACAGGTGAGGTGCGTGGCCCGACCAGTCTACTACTACATGGTGAGCCTCTCAGTTGGCCTCATAGATTGCCTAGACCTGGCAGAACTAGAGGATCAGGCTACTTATCAATAGCATACATACTTTTTTTTTTTTTTTTTACTGAGGGAAGAGAATGTTTAGTTCGGTGTTACAAAACATTTTGTGGGATGTGTAGGAAAGTACTGATGTCCTGAAAATAGTTGGCATAAAACATAGTACTAAATGCATAAATGGTTGTTCCTAAATTCACCACACTTTTCAGGAATTCTTGTAAGACATTTGTGATGTTCAAGGAGCTTTAAAAGTAATAATACAAGCTTTCCTTCCTTGGGATGAAAAAACATTAACACTTGTTTGTGACAAGCGTATCCCAAATGAATAGGTAAATGTTAAAAATCCAAAACACTGGATAATTGGCTTTAAATTAAATCACAGAGCTCAGACTCCGGGTGACGAGGGCTTGGAGTATTATTTACCTGTCTGGACTTTACAAAGAACCTGTCTGGGCTTGTCACCAACACAGTAACTAAAACTCTTACTTAGCATGTAATATGAGCTATGAAAATTGTGTTACGTTTAAAGTGGCCTTAAAGCCAGAGGCTTTTAATCATAATTAGGAAAATGAAAGCAAAAAATAGGAAAGGAAAATGGCTTGCAAATCACTTTTATGGAAATTGCTCAGGCAATGAAACACCAATTTCAGGCTTTCAAACACTTCAGTTTAAAAGATATTCAAGGCCTGCTTACGATAGTTCAACCTCTTAATTTATTACATGTTTAAGTGATGAAGCAGACTTCCAGCCTAATTCTATCCTATGCTCTGCTCAGCGATCCAGCTATGCCGGTGCTGGCAATGCTGGATCCTGAGCAGAGTAGGCAGGGTTGGAGGTCTCCTTGAGGTAAGGGAACTTTTGTTCCCTTACCCTTGGTAAAACCCCAGCCTCCCAAACGGGTCTCCTCGGATCCATGTCAGCTATTGAGCTGGCGTAAGTTCGGGAGGCCCATGTTGGGAGAGATGGGCCTGGAAGGAGGATAGGGTACAATGTGCACTGCTGCCGTCAATCCCGCCCCCTCCCAGGTCTGATCCACCCTCTGTCCAGAAACACCCCCGGAACAACCTCCCCCCCTGCCCCTATGCCTGCACTGCCACAGCTTACCTGGGCCACACGCCATCCGGATACAGCCCGCAGGGCCAGCGCAACTGCTTTACAGCAGCTTTTGCTACAGTCCTAGGTTGGCGCAGAGGTCCTATGCCAGCCTAGCTGCTGAATAGAATTGCACCCTCAGTCTCTGATCAGAGACATTTGATTTAACCCTATTTCATCCTGTGATAAATGCCCATGTTTTTAATATTCCTTTATTAAAATATCTGGCATCTCCCTGTATGCTTGACTTGTTCATCTATATCTGTCTTGACCATCATATCTGCATAAGAGCTTTCTGTACTACTGGTTTGGTCCACTTGGAAGAGATATAGGGCGCAATCCAAACCTACTTAGGCCGCTGTTGTAACCAGTTGCCCAGCGAAAACGGGAGGCCACAGAACGGAAAGGGGATTCAAATCCCCTCCAAAAGGGGAATTCAAAGGGGATTTGAATCCCCTTTCCGTTCTGGGGCCTCCCGTTTTCGCTGGGCCGCTGGTTACTACGGCGGCCTAAGTAGGTTTGGATTGCGCCCATAGTGTGGCAATGATATATTTGCCTATGTAGAACCCATAATCACTCCCAAGAGAATGTAAAAGCTGCCTTGCTGCATCAGAGCGATGATCCCTGTAGTCCAACATTTGCGCTCCAACTATAGTCAATTAAATGCTCTGGAGATCCTTGGGATGATCACTGCCCCCCAGCACCTGGTAATCTTCTCAATGGAGAAGTTCTTTTGCTAGCTATGTGCTTAGTTAGGCTTGCCATCTGTCCCGGAAAACCCGGGACTGTTTCGGGTTCCAGGCTCCGATCCCGTTTCAGTCCCAGGCTAATTAACTGTTGTAAGCCGCCTTGGGCATTTGCCTCAGTATAGGAAAAGGCGGGGTATAATTTTTTTAAATAAATAATGGGTTTTTTTTCCTGGTTGGAAACCGGGAAAATATGGTAAGCCTATGCTTAGTCATCTTTGGTAACTCATCACCCTCAGCCATGCTTAGGGGGGCTATGCCAGATACTTGCCATGCTTGGGGTAAAAGGTGCACTTTGGGGGGGATCTTTTACTCTTATCTTTTCTTTGGTTCTGTTTGTAGTTCTTCACAGCAGAGGCGTCGCGGCAGCTAAGGCTGCCTGGAGCACCTCCGTGGCGCCGCCCCAAAGGGGCGCCGCCGCCGCCAGGGAGGGGGCGACTGCATGCGTGCCCGCCTTCTTCCCTGAAAGCCCTGGAGCGTCCGCCATGACCGGCGGCCAGGGCTTTCTGAAGGCAGCCGCTGCGTCGTGGCCTTATTTATACTTTTTTTCTGTACAGACACAGAACGTAACATTCTGCACATGTGCAGGAAAAAAGTATAAATAAGGCCACGACGCAGCAGCTGCCTTCAGAAAGCCCTGGCCGCCGGTCGTGGCGGATGCTCCAGGGCTTTCTCAGGTTCCGAGGCCGGGCAGGCGCTCCAGTGGAATTCCGCCTGAGCCGCGGAGCCGCTGCATCACTGGGAGGGCACGCGCACACATGCGCGCTCCCCCGGAGTGCCGCCCAAGCGGCAGAGCCGCCCGGAGCCACTGCTCCGTTCGCTCCGCCCTCCGTACGCCTCTGCTTCACAGTCATTGTTTTCTCCCAATGCTGCTTCTACTTTGGCAACATCTTCTTTACAGATTTTGCTTCCTTGAAAGATCCTAGGCAATCAGGGATCATGTATGTTAATGTCACAACACTATGTAGCCAATCAGATTTGGTTGTGTTACAAATGAGGTAAATGAGAGCAAATGAAGACTACTGCCCTAAATCTGAAAGGGTATTGGAGAGGAGAGGATTTGGTGGCTGCTATGTCACCAGACAAGACCTTAACAAGAGGAAAGAGAACACATATCTCCCTTGCTGAAGCAATTGAACTATATCCTAATGGTTTTTAAATTTATTTCTATCCTGACTTTTGCCCCTCAAAAACGCTCCCAGGGTGATCACAACATCAATAAAATATGATAACAATAAAGAAAATTAAACAATTCAATGATAAATCAACTGAGAACTCAATGACCAATAATTAAAGACAACAAAAAAGAAAAAACAAGAAACTAAAAGCTGAAATATGGCAGGGAACGTTTTCAAGGGGCAAAGACTTCCTCACCTGATGCGCTGTAGTAGCTCCGCCTTCTGCAGTGTTAGAAACATTCCCCCAACCCGTTGAAGTCTCTCCAGAAAAATTGCCAAGAGGTTTGTGTGTGTTATTCTGCTGCTAAGACTGTTTGTGTCAAGCCAGCAAAACATTTGATCTTTCAGATCCAGTCAATTGGCAGTGTGCTCAGTTGTGGTACTTCAATGTTTTGTAAGAGCCTAATTCACTTTTGATGCCAAATTTTAATTACTAATAGGAAGAGTATTTTTATATCAAAATGTTATATTGTGGATTTTAAAAAAATGAATATAAATGGGGTTCCAGCTGACAGGGTTTCGTTCACAAGGGTTCTCCTCAGAAAGACAATAAAGAATCATTCACAATGAGGAAAACATGTCTTGGGAGGATGTTTTAATATATATTTTGGCTTGAATGTTCAAAAGCCATATCTACAGCCCTAAGCCTAAAAGCCTTATTTATTGCAACTGGCAGTTTAAATAAAAATAAAGATTTTCTGCACTGTTGGAACAGCCAAAAATGTTACAAAGGTGTGGCTTATGAGCCTACAAAGCCAGCTATGGATTTTCTACACATAAAAAAATGTGTAGTCACAAAAACGTGGCCTGCAGTGTAGTGAGGGGGGCAATGTGCACATGGAAACATGTTTCACAAATGGCTTGCCATCACACATGCGCAACAGGCTGGTTGGAGGGAACCTTTAGCATGTTGCAGCACTTTAGCTTACATGGGAAGTTCTAGTCTGGATTCGAAGATGAGAGCATTGTGAAGAAAGCAAACCTTTGTTCCACCATCTATTTACTCCAGAGTCATCTAGGTGCTATTATTGTTTATTATTTTAATTAATTGCATTTATGTCTTACTTTTATTTAACAATTTCCACCCCACCTGTCTGTGTTAAAAAAAAAGCACAAGGTAGCTTACAATGAATAAACAATTAAAAACCATAAAAACACAATATCAAAAAATACAAATATAGTAAAACCATTTATAACCTAGGAGTGCTCATACACCTTCTTAGGAAGGAACTCATATTCCTTCTTAGAACTGCTAAGTGCATTGCTCTCAATGTTTGCTGACCAAACACCTCCAATTTTATAACCTATTCACAGTGACAGGCTAAATCCCTGGGTTAAAATGGCTTTGCTCCTTCATGTCATAAGGACTGCCGTCTCTCACCCTCAGGGTTTTCTGGAATCCTCCTTTTGTGTGTGTGCAATATTTAGATATATACAGTACAAAAATAAAGACTCTCAACATCCCTCATGGTAAACAGAGATAGCATCATTAACCTTGGACAAAGGCAAGCCTCTCATTATAAGACTTGCCTAGTGTTTGACATTCCTAATCACTCCAAATATTATTGTTTCATCCTATTGTGAAGTATATTTTTACAGGGCTTCAGCTCAGAAAGCAAGTATTGTTCTGTATCGTACAGTAAGAGAAACAGACTTGAAGGGTAAGTAGCTTTGTCTGCATTGTAAAGTCCTGGATACGATAGCCTTTGAATCAGCACAGTGCACTTGATGTGCTGAGAACTCCTCTCAGTGGAGCAAGAGGAGTGGAGATCTGCAGCTGGAGGAAGCCAGGATGGCCTTTGTGGGTTGTATAGCTCCTTTAAAGAACGGAGTTGGCTTACTGTGTAGGCATATTGAATGGAACCATTTGTACACCAGCTTTTCATGCATATATTCCAGGCTCTTTCCAGGTAAGCATGAAAGCAATACAATCATGAAGGACTTCCAGATTATAAAGTGCAACAATTAATGTTCTACCTGGCTGCATCAGAGGACCAGCAAAGCCACCCCCTTAGGCCTGTCTGGGATCAATTGACAGTGATACAACTGCAGAAAGTACTCTAAAAATCAGTAGCATTTGCTGCCAATTAAAACAAGGAATTAAAAGATGCAAAAGTCCTGGGTAAATAAAAAGGCCTTCATTTGTCATTGAAAAGACAAAAAAAAATGGAGCCAGGTGAGCTTCTCTGGGGAAAGAATTTCAGAGATGTGGTACCACCACTGAAAATGCCAGTTTTCCAGGTGCCACCTGCAGAAGGTGGGGGAAACCTGGAGAAGGACCTCTGAAGATTATCTTAATGTTTGGGCAAGCATGTATATGAATAGGTGTTCTTTAGATACCAGTTCCAGAGCCATATAAGGTTCTAAAATTAAGGACAAAACCAGCACTTGGAATTGTGATCAGAAAAGGAATGGCAAGAAGAAAAAAGAATGGCAATCAGTGAAGATGATTAAGCACTGGTAAAATCTGTTCCATGCACCCGGTCCCAGTCAACAATCCCACAGTTGTGTTCTGGACCAATGGGTGATCTTCAAAGGCAGTGCCTTTTACCTTTTGCATTGTTTGTATTAAGTTGTAAACCATTATAGCAGTGATTCCCAAACTGGGAGACACGGCTTCCAGGGGAGCCACAGAAACCAGCCAGGGGAGCCGCAGAGTGCCATGGAATCCTCTCGGAAAACGGTGCAATGCCAATTGGCAGGCATAAACATAATATAATGGGGAGCCTCAGCCAATGGCCGCCAATGGTCAAGGGAGCCGCAGGTCAAAAAAGTTTGGGAAACATTGCCTTAGGAGATCAAACACAGAGGGTGAGTGGTGGTCAATTGAGCGTGTGCTGCATCCAGGGGGAAGGCTATCTGGAGGTGTCCTCGTTCCCTTACCTTAGGGTAGTTGTTCCAAACTAGGAGGTGCGGCTTCAGTCAGGGGAGCCATGGAATTCTCTCGGAAAACAGTGCAATGCCAATTGGGAGGCATCAACATAAGATAATGGGGAGCTGCAGCCAATGGTTGCCAATGGTCAAGGGAGCTGCAGGTTGAAAACATTTGGGAAACACTGCATTATAGGAAGGGAATCAGCCGGGTCAGGCACTGGCAAGGGTCATGTGCAGCATTGGAGGGCCTACTTGACTGGACTGACCTTTGAACCTTAGCACCTCATATGCCATCAGGCAGTGCAGGGTGATGGTGTCAGAAGTGGGAGAGGCAATGCAGGGCTTTGATCCTGGATCCATCTGGCACTAGCACTGAACCATTATTTTCAACTGTTTTGAGTGCATTGGTAGACAGCTGGCATATAAAAATCATAAATAAATACATCATGAAGGGTGAATCAGTATGTTCACGTAATAATCCTTTAACAGGGCCAAAACAGACACTTGACAGAAGAGCCATTGAATGTCTAGTCTGACCTTCACTCTCAATAAGGCAGGGCACAATCCAGACATCATTTTAAAACCCATTGGTTTCAATGAGAAAGCACATGCTTCACTCCCTCATTGAAATCAATGGGGCTTAAATATTTATGCTTTCAGCTTTGGCTGGATTGTGCCAAGAATCAATGACACCATCATACCACTTAAATAGAATGTATACGACTAGACAAAATATGTTTTTGGTGTGTACAAAATAAGTTGTAGATTATCAGGTCTGTAATTACATGAAAGGAGGAAAAGCAATTAACAGTGAACACTGTTTATGAATCCTTCAAAGAAAAACATTCCTATTATTTAGTACACAGGAGTTGGTATTTCATTTAACCAAAAACTCAGTAGACTTTCTCTAGGCTTTGGTCAATGTGTTAGGGTTTGTTTGTTTTTTGAAAGGCAGGAGGGGTGCGGTTTTCCATTTAAAATGAATTCTTAAAGGGGAAAAGAGCACATTAAGAAATCTTCTTACATTTCTGGTCCGTTGGATTGTTTTTCAGTCAAGGCCGACTTTCAACTCGAGGTGAAAACATGCTGGCATAAAGTGCCCTAGGTACAGTTGCCACATTTTCCTGCGGAGGCTTGTCCCTTTTAATAAAATAAGCAAGCAGAAATCCAACAGATGAAGCTTTTTCCAATCCTCTCTCTACATGCCCAGAAATGATCAATTCAGCAGCTGAAGACACAGAGTCCTGCCAGGAAAAAAGGAGATGGTAACCCCTGCTCTCTGTGGACCATCTCTGTCAAGATGCACTTTGTCCTCCACCAGATTCAGGAGGAAGAACTTTGCAGTGCCAAGAACAAATGCATGCTCTGTACGCTTCATGCATGTCCCCTCTTCTCAGATGTGGGTTTGGTTGAGGTGAATGTAGATAAGAACATAAGAAGAGCCCTGCTGGATCAGGCCAAAGGCCCATCTAGTCCAGCTTCCTGTATCACACAGTGGCCCCACCAGATGCCTCCGAGAGCACACAGCTAACAAGATAACCTGTTTCCTGTTGTCACTCCCTTGCACCTGGCACAGAGAAAACCTACTTCTAAAGCCAGGGGGTTGGTTATGGCTTGTAACCTGGGATGGTCTTTTCGTCCATGAATAGGCTTACCATCTGTCCCAGAATGCCCAGGACTGTCCCGGGTTCCGGGCTCCGGTCCCAGATCGGTCCCGGGCTTTCCGGGCCCAGTTAAGTCTCTGCCACCACCGCCACTGCTTTTAAAGTGCGAAAATGCACTTCCCCCTCAGCGCCACCATCTTGGATCTCACGAAATCTCACGAGATCCAAGGTGGGGGCACCCAAATTCCTTAAGGCACATGAGGTAGCGCCCTCACGAGATTTGGTTGCCGCCATCTTGGATCTCCATCTTGGATCTCTTCCACTGGAAATGAAAGAAAGGATGCTTAATCTCTTTCCCTCTGCACCAATTTCCTGATGTATTTCACCCCAAGCATGAATCTCCCACATAATATGTAGCTTGTGCCTTTGTGAGGCAATTGGTTCATGTGCCTGTCACTCTGGTTGGTCATCACCCTGCACTGCCTTAGGGGTATGTGCCACTCTAGCCCCTTTTCCTGGGAGACCATAGTCAGGGTGGGATGAAAGGCAGAACTTCATCTATAGCCTTCTAAAGATTATAGTTTATAGGTGTCTTCTATAGTGACTTTTCACATACAGTTGCAAGGAGGGCTTCTCTGGTATGGGGCTACAGTATATGGATGGTTTCTTGTGGAGCTGGATGGGGACAGTCTCAAAGTGATGATGTTGCATCACATGTGGAGAATCACTAGATGTTTACCAAGACGTGAGGGAGGGCAGCCCTATGTAATGCCTAACTCTGTCCTAATATATAATATACAATGATATAACTAATGGTATATGCAAGACTGGCCCTTAAGCAGTCGTCTTGGGTAGCAGAGTCACAGGGACTGCTACTTATGCCCACCTCTGTCCATCATCTCCTTCTACCTGCATCTACTACTTCCATCCACCTCTGCTTCCTGTTTCCACCACCTTTTGCCTCTGCTACCACTGCTCCTCATCCTCCACCCACACTCCTGAATGTAAAATGGAGGAAGAGAACAGAAGCGTCGGCTCATATGGGGCGGTGAGGCTCGGGGGGGGGGCGCGGGCCTCCTTAATTTTCGGGTTTTTTTGCATTTTTTGACTTTTTTAATGTTTTCGGGTGGTTTTAAGTGTTAAAACGGCATGTGAAAGTGTATGTGTGCTTTCCCGGCACGTATCTTGAATATGGGGCGTTCCAGGACATTCCAGTAACGATCTTCTTTCTGCGCCCGGGCACAGCTTCTCCCTGCGCCCGGGCGCGGACTCTGTAACGCCCCCAGCAGCGCTTTCCGGAGTTTGCGCAGGCGCAGAACGTCCAAGGAAACTCCATGATTCTGCGCATGCGCAAACTCCGGAAACCGCTGCTGGGGGCGTTACGGAGTCCGCATCCGGGCGCAGGGAGAAGCTGTGCCCGGGCGCAGGAAGAAGATCATCGCTGGAATGTCCTGGAACGCCCCATATTCAAGATAAGTGCCGGGAAAGCACACATACACTTTCACATGCCGTTTTAACACTTAAAACCACCTGAAAACATTTTAAAAAACCCCAAAACTGTCAAAAATAGGTTTCGAAACCGAAACCTAAAATTTTTGACAGTTTTATTCGGGGGCGTCGGGGGGCGGCGGCCCCAGTAACGGGGGCGCCTGGCAACGCCTCTGGAAGAGAACAGAGTAGAAGTGTAGAGAAGAGGAGAGTGCCAGTAAGCCTTTGGTGCTTTGCCTCAAGTATGAGCAGGTCTTGGGCCAGTCCTGGTTTTGGTAATATGCTTAAGGTAGAGGACAGTAGAGCATGACTTGAAGTCCAATACTATTCTTCCCTGCCACTGAGGCAGCAGCACCAAAATGGCTTCCGCTACATTATGTGGGAAGGGCAGTTTCAGAGGTCTCCTCTGGGTAAGGGATCAATTGTTCCCTTACCCGGGGGTAAGCCTCCACAGCCCGGGGGTGTTCTACTCGGACCTGTGCTAGCTAAATAGCTGGTGTAAGTCTGTGTGGACCCATGCTGCAGAATTGAGCCCAGGAAGGGGGTGAAGATTTGGTGGTCACCACCAACAAACCTACCTTCTGGACCCAATCTGCCTGCTCCCGCCCCCTCCCTACCCAGTTACTCCCCTCTCGCCACCTCCATTCCACTCTCTCCCTCCTCTCCCTCTGACTTACCTGCTTCAGTGGGCAGCAGGAGAGCCACCGATGTGGGCGGGAAGGCTCTGGCCTTCCTGCCAGCATCCCCAGCAGCGCGCTACTGAGTGCACTGCCAGAGCATCTTTTACAACGGCGCTGACTGCTTTACAAAGTCAGCACTAGCAGAAGAGGTGTGACAATGGCCTCCGGTAAGTATAAGACTGGGCTGTTGCTCTTGTATCGTACAGATGAACAATACATCTAAAATGTGTACTATATTACTGTGAGCAGCAAAGAAATGATGGTGGGGTGGGAAAAGAGGTCAGCGTCCATTTATACTCAGACCACTCTCAATAACTTGATTTGCCACAGATGATACTTTCAGAAAAGTGAATCAAATAAATATGTTCATGGGGCCTTGGTTGTTCCTCTGATGGGCCAATTTTTTTTCCCATCTTACTGATAAATGAGGACCTGTGTAAATTTCCCTTCCCTCCTGCAAGAATAATAGAATCATTTATAATGGCCTAATGTGCTAACACCAGACAGGAATAAGAAAAAGGGTTGTCTGCTGAATGATATGACTTAGAAGTATTATCCTTCAGTCATGCAGGTTAACTGGAAGACCCAGCAGTGTTTACTTAATTGGCAGAGAAAAAGTTATATTTTATCTGGATTGCGCTTTTCACATTAATTTCCCTGGCTAGACATGCCTCTCAGCCCTTTCATAGCACTGTACCACTCTGAAACAAGGATCTAACTATATTCCCACTGTAACCAACCTGAAACATATGGCTTGTGACAGAACTTTGACACTCCCCAACAAAGTGTGAACCTGAACATGTTGCAAATGTCCAAACAACATGTGTTAACCACTTGTCACAATGAAATCGGTACAGAAATGCCCATAATCACATGCATTACTGTCTCCACTATCAGTAAATGCCACTAGCTAAATATAAATACTATATGTTCCTCAATACTGTATGCAAATAGGGGAAACAAATGTCTCTTCCTTTTTGGAGACTAGATCTTCATATGGGTACAAGAAGGATTGCCAACGTTTGAGCTGACGTTTTACCTGTATGCTCCTGAGAATTCTGTGTATTATTCAGTCAACATTAAGCATTGGTTTCAATGCTTGGTTCCAATGGAGGAAATGTTAAGCACATTTCTAATTCAATTGTTGGAAGAAATAGGACATTAAACAGTGTCAAGCTGGGGTGAACGCTTGCTCTTCCCTCCTAAATATAAGAGGCCCACCAATCTATAAGGCTCTTCTTTGCCCAGTTAGCAGGGGTACATTACATGCTTTACTTTCACAGTGAAACCTGATGGGGGCAGCCAGAATAGCGCCGTCTAGCTGGGATTATGATTAGACCTCTGGCAATTCGTGAAGGAAAACCTTCACGAATTGCACAAATACCAGGCTTGCTCTGCTTAGAAATGGCATGCTCAGTATCACGATCATAAGGATTACTGCTATTATTCAGAGAAGAACAATAATAGTAGCTTTGATTTTAGCCACGCTTTCCAAATTCTTCTACTGAACAACCGTAAAATCCTCTCACTGGAAAGTCTCCGAAAGGCTAATCTGAAAAGGGATATTTTGACACTCATAAAGATATTAAGCACTCATAAACCTGCCCACTTTCAGAAACGTAACCGTAAGTGGCCGTAATTTACATATCCAATGGACCTGTAATAAATTTCCACGTAAGTTCTTTCCAGCAGCAGCATGCAAACCTTTTTAGTTCCACACCCATGTGCCTCCTGTAATGATGATCCTCCACCTGGCCTTGGCTCTTTTTTATGTGGGAACATTAAACTAATTTCACTTGGAATGTGGGATGGTTTCTCAAGATGATGCACCTGATACTAAAAAACAGTTCACAAGACTTCTTAGGAAGACAGATGGTTCCCCAGAGGCTTCTTCTGCTTTGTATTACAGATTACGGTCTTGTTGCTAGACCAGCTCATCTTTGACAACCTTCTGCTTCACATTTGGCATCCTTGGGACATCTTACAAAATGACTGGAGGGTCAAGAAGTCAACTGGCTTCCTCATATGCTTCTGCCATTACTATTGGCATTGGTGGGGCAGCGAGAGGGGTGCAGAAGGGGTGGGGGGACAGAGCAGGCGCTTCAAGGACTTGGGTGTGTGCGGAAAACACCCTGATGACAATGCAAGAAAAGATCCTTTTAAATTCTTCGCTGATTTCGGCTCGATGTCAAATTCTCTCCAAACAGAGCTGTCCTTTGTTTGATGAAGTGCAGATTACTGTGGCAGGTTTCTTCTTAGCCCATTCACAGCTTGTAACTTGAGGATGTGCCCCAACACTGCAGACATGTTTTTTTTTTCTTGGCAAAGGCATATACAAGCACTACTAAGGTATCTAATATTCCCCTGCAAGGCTGGCTCCCAGAGTGCTGCTCCACGGCTTCAGTTGAAGTGCATTAAGGTATTTGGTCTGTCTGTCAGCCATCAAGTCCCTCTCTGTACAGAAGCCGGAATCGGGGATGTCTGAAACGTGAGCCCGAAGGAAGCTTGGCATGAAGCATTTTACTTAATGAAAGGGATTTTTTAAAAATGGAAGTATTAGGTTTACTATTGTGAAGGAAGGTAAAACATCACTTAAAGTCGTTCTGCGTGTTAAACTCTTCACTCCTTCAACTTCAACAAGGTCCACCAGATCGAAATCTGCTATTTATGTCATGCTGAGTGCATCAGATTAAAGCAAATCCATGTTATTTTCCTTGTTTATAAGCAGGATGGAGTACGGCTATGGGGGGGGGGTGCTAACTGAATAGCACCCCCCCACCCCCACACAAGGCATGTGTGTACTTCAGAGACCTTGCTGAATTTTTGGGCTTATGTTCTGCTCCATGGAGAGCTTCTTGAGGTGTTTTCTTTCAGGGTATTTATGAATGTACCATTCTGAGAGTGGCAAAAACCATTTCACTGGTCTGTAAACACACATCATACTTCAACTCAGATGTGAGATCTTTAAAAACTGGTTCTTCAGGTTTGACTTGGAAGAGTCTTCCATGACCATGCAAGCCACTTATTGGTTGGTGCTTTGATGCCACGAACCCACCTGTGTCCCTACTGCCAGGACAGTTTTGTAACTTTTTCACGAACATTTTTAATAAGGCAAAAGATGATGAGCAGATAAACAGACAAATGTACACACAGCACTTTTTTTTTCCAGTGGCAGGGAGCTCACATATAGCATGGAGTAGGGATAAGACTGATGACTGAACAAGTATTCAGCTCGCTCGTATTTATGTCTGCCACGCACATTAGGAAGCTAATCGAGAGCTTTGCTCACACGGTGGGTGAAGAACCTGTTGTGAATTCTCTTTGTACTTTATGTTGTGTTCACCATCAGTTGCATGAACTTTTTCATGGCTAAGCTATCGTAGGATCCCTTCATATGCATTGTCCTTTCAGAATTTCTGTCCATTACATGTGGAATTTTATTGTTTAACCATTCTGTTCATCAAATATCCCTGAGCACTTGGCTTAGGAAGTTCAGGGAAACAAAATACTTCATATCCCACTGTTGGCAGGTTCAAGTCAGCTAAACTCAATGGATATTGATTTTTATTTCATTCATTGTTAAGATTCACATCCCACGTTTTCACAAAAGCCTCAATGTGGCCAACAAGAATAGCACAATGTAACAAAACCGATAAGATGTTGTAATCAATGGCTAACACAAGCATTAAACAAGTCAAAGTGTGAAAGACCTAGCCTTCAGTCATTCAAATAAATCATCATTGTTGATGTTCTCTAACAGGCTGGCCAGTGTATCTTATGCAGGCTTGGGCTGCAAATAAACTACTCGAAGTAAGTAGCACATCAGCTGCTAGCACATATCTTTTTCAAATGATGGGCCTGGACACGGTAGCAGATCTCTTGATGTGGAGACATGAGGGCTCCGCATCTGGGAGCAGGATTTGAACTGACACGAATAACAGCATTCCATTTGTGCCCCCCAAAGTAAAAGTCTGGAAACGAATGCATTGCATTATGCCTTGGCAAAAAGTAACACATCTCAGGCCTTTAAAAGGGGCATTGAGTGACAGAATACTGTACTTCCAGGGAAAAGGGAACTTAAATTCCAACCTTAAACATGTGCACAGGTGTATCTACCCTGAAACTTGCACATACCATATTCTGTTACTGGCACCATAGTTAGAAGACCTTATGCTCAGCACTTCAATTCTGGTACTTCCAGGTTTTAGGATCAGGCCATAACTGAAGAAGGGATGCTTTCAAATTCACATCATTGCTTCCTGTGCAAATGTCCACATTAATATTCCTCCATATGCAATGGTCACACTTCCCAAGCTGAATGCTGCACTTGAAGTCTAATTCTGATATGGATATACTATGACACAGAGGGGCTCTATTGTAATTCAGTATGAATTTGTGTTCCATTGTGGAGCATGAAATTAAAGAACATATGCATAACTCGCATAACGAAATTCAATTTGATGACCGTCATGTTTGCTGAAGTGCCATTTATTCCAAGAATTTCTTTACTGTTCCTTTGGGCTCATGCCTTGCACAGAATGATTATAAATAGGGTATCAATATCAGAATTAATGGCTAGCTAGTGGGATTACAATAATGCCCAGACAATGTAGTCAACACTGAGCCCTTCACTGTGCTTAACCATAGCGACATGTTCCCCTCTCCACCAGGGATAAGAAGTGCTTCTAAATTTCCACCAAGGCTAAAGGGTGGGTGCAGAGTCACAGAGTCCAAAGGTGCAGCTTTGGACCGAAATACCCATTGACGCCAACGTTGTAACCATAGTTTTATTTGAATGCAATTCCAGCTCAGAGCCAAATTCATTTATTTGTTCATTATTTAATTATGCATTCATTTATTATAATCCAAAAATCCAAACTGAAACTCTCACTTATTTCAACTAGCATGTAAAAAACAAACAAACCTATACACCTCATAGACTGTGTCTAGTTTAACGGCTCCTGGTCTTCCCTTAGCACCTGGATTTTCAGGTTAGGAGAAGTCCAGCTTCAGCTTATTCAGAGACCTGATTGGTGCCTACAAGAAACAGGGCCTTTTCAGTGACTGCTCCAGAGCTTTGGAATGCCTTTCTATTTGTGTGGCTCCTTCTTTTAGGGTTCTTGCCTACAAACAACACTTCACTTTTTCAGTTGTACTTCTCGAAGTTAGCCATTATGGTGTTTGTTTTCCGCTGGTTCTTTGAGATTTTTTTTTATTGTTGCCTTTGATTATTTATATGCCATTTAATCAATTGAGTTTGACTGTAAACCGCGTTGTGAACTTTTAGTTGAAAAGCTGAGAATCCTCCTGGGACGCGTATAGCGTCCCGGGAGCGCTTGCCCTGCCGACGGAGAGGGGACGCAAACAACGGCTGCCCCTCCGTGATCCCGGCCAGCCGATTGGCTGGCCGGGTCACGTGCTTCGGCGCGCCGACGCGAGGGAGCCGCGTGTTATCGCGGCTCCCTCAGTCGGCGTTCGGGAAGCGACGAGGGTGGACGCAGAGGCACGAGCTCCATTGGTTCGGCCCTGCGCCCACTCCCCGGGCTTTCAACGGCGGCTAGGCCGCTCGAACGTTGTTTCAAAGAGCGCGCGCGCGCGCGCGATCGACGTGGAGCTCGGCCTGCTCTCCGGGGGGCCGAGCCGACGAGGGACATTCAACGCGGTATTCTCAGAAGCGCGCACAAGGGCGGAGGTGTTCTCGGGAGTGGTTACCCTCCCCCTCCCCCTTCTTCAGCTTCCTTCTTCAGCTTCCTTCTCGTCGCGGGAGCGGCGCCTGCCGCGGGGGCGAGGCACACAGCCCCCCCGCTTGGTGACAGTGTTAAGCAAGACACCTCATCACACACACATGGCTGGGGGGGGTAAACGACACCAGAAGCGTGGGGGCCGAGCCCCTAAGCGGCCGGCTCCACAACCCCTCTCAGAAGCCTCCTCTTCAGACGAGGATGATTTGGTCTCCAAGTATAATGCGGTAATTGCGCGCTTGGAGGCTTTAGAAAGGGAAAAGGCAGAGCGGGATGCGGGCCAGGGCGATGGGGGTACCACGTCTGCGGCGCCCGAGCCCGCCCGACGTTCCTCTCGCAAAGGGAGGGGGTCAAAAATGATTTTGTCCTCTTCTTCCAGGTCTAGGGCCCCCAACACCCCAGCGGCGGGGGCGGCCCAGGTGCCTTCCATGGCAGGGGCTATTGCCCCCCCCAGTTTTGAGTTGCCTGAGGACCCCCCCTTTGATTTGGAAGCGGCTGTGGCAGGTGAGGCTGCGCCGCTTTCTTCCTCGGGTTTGGGGGAGGTGTGGGGGGGACCGGCTGGGGCCAGTGGGGCGAGCAACGCAGCTTGGTTCACTCTCTTTTCAAGCTTGCTCGCCCGCTCGGGTGGTCCGGACGCAGGGGTCCCGCCCGCTGCGCCGGCTGACCCGGGCCAGGGCCCCCAGGCGGCCCCTCCTGACAACACAGCACAGCCGCCTTGGCCTCTGTGGACCCAGCCCCCTGGGGCATACGGCGGGACCCAGAGCCCCGCCGCATGGCTCCCGGCTCCTCCTGCGACCTCCGGCTTTCTTCCTGAGCTAGAGGACGACCCGCCGCGCCGGGCTTACGGCGACATGGGCTGGCCTCTCGGCTGGCATCTCGCCCTCGCCGTTAAAGAAAAAATTTGGCGGGGCGAGTTTGTTGACATGTTCAGCCTCCTGCAGAAGGAGCCTGAGCCTGTTCAACGGGTCGGAGAGCCTCTTAGGGACCAGGAGGTCGTCTGCAGGCGGAAGGTGGATAGGACGTGGGATAACTGGCTTTCCGGTTATTCCATTTACATGGCGGTGGTGCTCCAAATGCACCCCAAGAAGGCACAGGCCCTGGTCAAGCATTTGGACACCGTCCACAAGGCTGCCAGGGAATACGGCGGGGCCGGCTGGCTGGCATATGACGAAGGCGTCCGCCTTCGCTCAGCTCACGACCCCTCCGTGGACTGGCGAGCCCCCCAGTGGGAGATATGGAACCACTCGGTGGTTCCGGGGGGGGCTAACAAGGGCGACAGGTCCGATAGCGGGCATTTGATCGCTCGCGCGCAGGGCGGCCAGGCCAAATCCGGCACTGGCCAACAGTGGGTTCAACCCCCGCGGCCCTGCTTTGAGTACAATACAGCGGGCCGATGCAGCAGGCAGGGGTGCTCCTTTTCCCACGCCTGCGCGCTCTGTGGGGCCAAGCACGCCCTCAAGGGCTGCGCCCGGCTGTCCGGGCAACGACCCGGCGGCCGAGGGCAGTCCGGGGACAAAAGGAGTGGGGGCTCAGGAGCGGGTGGGGGCCAGCATGGTAAAGGGGCCAACGCCGATTAAGCTTGGCCCCTTGCTGAATATCCTCCGGCGCTATCCGGACCGGCGGGCGGCACGCCTCCTGGCCTCCGGCTTCTCCGAAGGATTTCGCATTCCTTCCCCCCATCCGACGTCACCGTCTTGGGCCAAGAATCTCAGGTCAGTGACGGGGATGGAAGACGTAGTGAGGGCTAAATTGAGTAAGGAGCTGGCTGCGGGGAGAATAGCTGGCCCCTTTCAGACCCTACCCATACCCAACTTGCGAGTATCCCCTCTTGGATTGGTGCCGAAAAAAGCTCGGGGTGAATACAGGCTGATTCACCACCTTTCTTTTCCACACGGCTCCTCAGTCAATGACGGGATACCGGAGGCACTAGCCTCCGTGAAATATATGTCCCTAGACGAGGCTATTGCAATACTGCGAACCTGCGGGAGAGGGGCGTTGATGGCCAAGGCGGACATTGAGTCCGCCTTCTGTCTGCTGCCCATCCACCCGGATGATTTTTGCTTGTTGGGTATTCAATTTGAGGGACAATATTACTTTGATCGTAATCTTCCGATGGGCCTTTCTTTGTCGTGCTCGCTTTTTGAAGCATTCTCCACGATGCTGGAGCATGTGACCAAAAAAAGGGCGGAGCTTAGGTCCGCTGCGCATTACCTCGATGACTTTCTTTTTATGGGAAGAAAGGGGTCCAGGGAATGTCAGAGACTTTTGGATACGTTTTTGTTACTTTGCCAGGAACTTGGCGTTCCTCTGGCTCAGAACAAATTGGAAGGCCCCACCAGCAAGCTGACCTTCTTGGGGGTCGAGCTGGACTCTGAGGAAGAATGTAGTCGCCTCCCCGCGGACAAGCTGTGTAAGCTAACCGGACTGCTTGAGCAAGCCGTCCGGGCTCGCAGACTGTCCCTTCGCGACCTGCAGGTCTTAGTGGGTCACTTGAATTTTGCTTGTAGGGTCGTTGCCCCGGGCCGGGCTTTCCTCCAGCGCTTATATGATGCCATGGGGGGGGCTCGGCGGCCGCATTTTAAGCTCAAGGTGACCGGCCCCATGCGTGAGGACTTACGCATGTGGCTGGCCTTCTTACGGGGGTTCAACGGGATTTCCTTTTGGCGCTCAGAACAGGTCTTGAACGCCACACTGGAAGTGCATTCTGATGCGGCGGGGGGCGCAGGCTTCGGTTTGTATTTTCGGGGCCGCTGGTGTGCGGCCCCTTGGCCGGCGGCCTGGGCCGCGAGCCCCCTGGTGCGTGATTTGACCTTCCTGGAACTGTTCCCCATCGTGGTGGCTGTCCACATATGGGCGGACGCTTTCAGGAATGCCACGGTCCGTTTCTGGTGCGACAACCAAGCAGTGGTCTTTGTTGTCAACCAGCAAACGTCTCGCTCGCACCGTGTTATGCGGCTGGTCAGGGCGTTCGTCCTGCAATGCTTGCGGATCAACGCCCTGTTCTGCGCGCAGCATATAGCTGGCCTGTCCAACTCTGCAGCGGATGCCTTGTCTCGTTTCCAGGTGGAGCGCTTCCGGGAGTTGGTACCCGACGCCTGCCTGGAACCGGAGGTGATGCCTCAGTGGCTCTGGCAACTGGGCTTGCCAGAGCCAAACATCTGATGTGGTCCGCCTTGGCCCCGTCCACTCGCATCAGTTATGCTGGTAAGGTTAGGGCCTTTAGGGATTTCCGTTTAGATTTTCCTTTGCCTGACACGTGGCCGGTGCCCCCGGACCATCTCATTTGCTTCATTCTGCACCTCTGGGATTGCGGCCTGGCGGTGAGGTCTATTTCCATTTACCTAGCCGCCATCGGCTTTTATTCCAGGGCCTCGGGTGCGGGGGACGCTACAGGGGATTTCCGGGTCCGTAAGACGCTCGAGGGTCTTAGGAGGGCGGCGCCGTCCCTGCCGGATTGGCGGCGCCCGATCACCCCGACTATTTTGGGCGGGTTGAGTGGTGCTTTTGCTACATGCTGTGGGTCGGTGTATGAGGCGGCCCTCTTTAGAGCAGTGGCTTTCGTCATGTTCTTTGGCGCCTTCCGCCCCAGCGAAGTTTTGGCGTGTTCCAGACGCGACACGTCGGGGAGGGCGTTCCGATTTTCCGATTTGAGGTTCGCGCCAACCGGGGCTCGGCTCTCTCTCCGCCGGTCCAAGACGGACCAGCGGGCCAAGGGACAGGTGATTCACCTGAGCCGGGTCTCGGGGCTCCCCCTCTGCCCGGTGGCGGCACTCGACGCTTATTTAAGGCTTCGAGGCAGCCACCCGGGTTGGCTGTTCCAGCACACTGACGCCTCCCCATTGACCCTATATCAGTTTAGGGCAATTTTACACAGGGCTCTGTCCCTGTTGGGCCTGGAGCAGGGGGAGTTTGGTCTCCACTCCTTCAGGATCGGCGCGGCGTCGGCCGCCGCCTCCCTGGGGCTCCCAGCATCGGCCATTCAGCAAATCGGCCGATGGCGGTCTGGGGCTTTCAAGGGATATATCAGGCGCTGAGGGTTGGGCGGTGGAGCCCTGTGGTGGCCCCGGCGTCGGCCCCTCCCCCCGCTTCGTGCCTGGGGGCTCGGTGGGGGCCTTACAACCCAGAGTGGGGGAGGTTATAGCGCCAGAGGCGCTTGGCCTGTGAGCCTGTGTGGTTTTATGTGTGTATTCGTTGGTGGGGTCAGTTAAGGACTCACCTTGTTTCTTTTGTTGTTCTAGATGTTTACAGCCCGGCTCCAGCGCGGATCCTGCTATTGGGCCACTCCATTTTGTTCTGGGCCAGGAAGAGGGCCGCCGCTTCCGCTTCTGGTGACCAGCTGGGGCTGGGCCGGGTTGCTTCTGTGTGGTGGGCAGCTAGACGTGGACTCCTCTGCGGTCAACTCCTGCCCTTGTTGTTGCAGTTTTTGGATGTTCATCCCCCGCCCCAGGTTATTTTGTTGCACCTAGGTGAGAACGATCTGGGCCAGAGGTCCTCCAAGGCCTTGAGGCTCCAGATCCGCAGGGACATACACACCATTAGGGGTTGGATCCCGGGAGTTCGCCTCCTGTGGTCCAACATGCTTCCTCGGCGGGTCTGGAGGGGGGCGTTGCGCCCCAGGGCGGTGGACCTTGCCCGCCGGAAAGTGAACGCGTACCTGGGGCGGGTTGTGCGTCAGGCTGAAGGGGCGATCATCCCTCACCCGCGCATTCGTTTTGACTCTGTTTGGCTGTTTCGGGGGGACAGGGTTCACCTTTCCCCTTTAGGGACAGTTATTTTCTTGGAAGACCTGCAAAGGGTTTTGTTTCATTGCCTGGTCCAGTGGGGCTGGGTGATCAAGCGCTAGGCTGATCACCCGATGTGGCAGGTGGCGTGCGGAAATGGGTAGGCAGGGTGTTAGGGCCTAGGCGTGCACCTGGAGTTCGGCAAGGTCAGGTGGTAAGCCAGGACCGCTCATCACGACACTGTTACCCTCGGGTCGGTGAGGCTGGCTGGCATACCACCTGGCTGGGGCAGGGAGGTATCATCTGGGGTTACCTACGATGACTACCTGCATGGCCCAGCTGTCTTCACCTTTAGGGGTGGGCTGTGATAGGCCCCATCGGGCGGAGACCGAAGGGGCCTGGAGCCTGGGTGCTTACGTCAGAGGAGTAGGGGGAGGTAATTGGATGACGCCAATTTCCCCCGATCAGTATCCGCACGCCAAAAAGGGGGGTTGGTTAGATACCCCTACCTAACAGTTACCTTTGCAGGTCTTTTTTGTTAACTAAATAAAGTGACCAATTTAATCCAACTCTTGTTGTCTTGCGTCTTAATTCCGGGGTGTAGGGGTAAAAGTACAAAAGTAAAACTCATTTATTCTTAAAAGAACTGACATACTACAATCGTCATGACATGAAAAGACAGAAAAACTGTCCAAGTTTCACATGCACATTACAAATGTCCGATGTGGGCACTTGCATAGTTATAATGGGGCAGGGGGGGAAACAGCTGTAGTCTCCTCGTGAGGAGACTGCGGCTGTCATCGAGTGCATTCCCCCCCCACTTGCCATTGTAGCTACGCAAGTGCCCACATCGAACATTTCTAATGTGCATGTGAAACATGGGACAGTTTTTCTGTCTTTTCATGTCATGACGGTTGTAGTATGTCAGTTCTTTTAAGAATAAATCAACTTTACTTTTACACCGTCCTTTTTGAATAACCCTGTACACACAGCCTTGTGTGACCATAACTGGGGCATTATTGGCCCATTTCTTAAAAAAGCATTAGATCAAATACTTGCAGACATTTTATTGCAATAACTGGACAAGCAATGAAGTAAAAACAAATAGGAATGTTTGCCTTTATCATCTGCTGCACTCCATATACCATCTCACTCAAAGTTGACCTCACCCAAAGCCCCCGCCTTTCATAGAATCTCATTAAGGACTGGACGGTCGTACCTGTAGTCCTCTTCTTAGAAGTTGATGGACTATGTGTGAAATGTTCAGGGGATAGAAGTGGGGAAGTACAGCTGAACTGATTTGGGTAGAAATGTAAGATTGTACATGGATGATAATAATTGTCATATTTAGATATTGCTTGAGTCCATAGTATACTCTGGAGATATGGTTTAAAATATTAAATGTTTTATTTTTAAAATGAGAACTTTGGTTCTGGTGGAATTATAGCTGTGATAAATGGGTTGAAATGAGTGAGCAGGGGTGTTTTAGCACTCCCCCCCCCCCGTCATTGTCCTGATCCTAATCATGTACTCCCATGCACTATTTTTAAAGGCTTCTGTTGAAAGCCAAAAGAAGCTTTTATTGAATTAAAATAGCATGCGAGGAACAGGCAAAATGCTAATGCACCTTTTCCCCCCTCCCCCATCTTTATCCTGTTTCACACACCCCTCTCATTGTGATCCTGTGAGCACTTACTTAATGCTAGTTGATATAAAATCAATGACACTTTTTATTTTCAAGTGAATGCATAATAGGACTGCAGTGCCAGAATATGTACCAGAATCAAATCACACAACCATTTTTTCCACATTGAAATCAGTGTGAGCTGGCTTTTTTGCTGGATTAAGATCAGACTTGGTCTGAAGAATAATTTCAGATTTATCCAGCTTGTGATATAAAGTGGGGGGATGGAACCTTCGAAAAATCCAGTGTCTTTCCCTGCAACTTTGACATGGATTGATCTAAGAAAACAAGTTCAACATTCTAGAACATTGAGATACTAGATTCTTCTAGACTATAAACAACTGTGTATAAAACTGGTGGCTTCACAACCCATCTATCATCTTTTTTGCCTTTTAGTTAAACGTTGTCATGTTATCTTCATAAGAGTTCACAGAGACAATACAACCTGCAAACAGGGAAAAGTGAAAATAAATAAGCAAGAGGATAAATGCACAAGGTGTTTTTGAACTGCACTGCTGTCAGGAAGCAGGTGTATGCCAAATGCCCAAGTGGGTTCCCCCCCCCCAAAAAAACCCAAACCCCCAAACATAGCTACATTTGAATGTAATGATGAAGAGACTTGGGATGGTTTTGTTTCCATAATACATTTATCCCAAGGTGCACTTGGGCATCTGTTTCATATTTAGGCATGTTTTACTAGTAGCTTTAAAGAAAGTCAAGCTGATGAACATCTACATTTAGGAGACCATATGTTAACAAGGGGTTGTTCAGTGACATGAGAGGCTTTGAAGAGCATGCTCACCATATGTAGTTTAAAAGGGTGCTTTAAAAAAAACCCTCTTAAATGGAGAGCAGCTATTAGGAAGTTATAAACAAATTTTTGTCACTGATGTCTTCCTAAACATATTTGTGTGATATTTTGACAAGAAATAATAATACCTGAATGATAAACTCGCCAACATGTCTTTAAGGCTTGGATGCGTCTCTTGCTACTGCAGTGCATGGGAATTCTAGTTCCCTTGTTCTGTGAAACACTGGAAATGTTGTCTCCCAGGGTTCTGATCACCTCAAACCCCCCCCCCCCTACAGTGAATTCTGTTGAGAAGTGGTCATGTACAATAGGTAAAGGGCTCCATGTAGCACACAAGAAGATGTTTGGTTTTGTTATTAGAATTATATTCATTTAGGCTGCCATCTTATGCATACTTTCCTGGGAATAAGGCCCATTGAACACAATGGGACTTACTTCTGAGTAAAAATGCATAGGATTGCACTGTTAATTATTCATTCATTGAAATCATCTTTGTCATTATTTCATGCATTTGTCCCGTTCATTTCCATTTCTCATCACTTTCAATGGGAGACCCTGCTGTTCTTTGGCTGCATTTAACTTGCATTTTCCATCCAATCAACATGAAATGTTTAGGCATTATATTATGCCATCAAGGGATACATTTCAGAGAGACAGGAACAAGGTTTCCCATGAAACAGCCAATTTTAAAAGGCAACACACACACACACACACACACACACACACACACACACACACACACACACACACACACACACCTGGCAAACCTGCACCCCAGGTTTTAGCAGCAAACTTTGGCAAGACAGAGACTGTCCAGAGGTTTGGAGGCAAACTGCAACTGCAAACATGACAGTGTTAAGCACATGTTGAACATAACCCATTTTGCCAATCTTAAGAAAGAAACTGAAAGAATTTCAAACTGGTATTGCACATGAGAAGTGTGTTGCAAAAGCATGGATTTGATGTTTAAATGTACATCTAATAATTTCATGAAAAAATAGAAGGAGAAACAAGAACCTTCAATTCTGTCAACTTTGAGTAGTTGATTTACATCTCTGTGATTGACAAAACTCTGCCTTCTCTCTTCCTCAGTATCCAGCAAGTCCTCACTTAAAGTCGTTTAGTTTTTAAAGTCATTTCGTTTGAAAGTTGATGGGAAAATGCCATTGGAATGCTTATGTTTATTAATTAGCCCATGGTAACATTGGTTTCATTATAACTCATTTCGCTTAAAGTTGCCGTTTCCAAGAAGAACCAATCGACAACTTTAATGGAGGACTTGCTGTGTAGTCTGTCAGCAGTAATGCCCATATAATTTATATGGACTTTCACTAATTCAGCTTTAAACTTTAACCTGTGGTTCTCTTTACAAAAACTTACAGCTCAATCCTATTCTCCCTCTCGCCAATGCAGTGACGCCAAAATGGCTACCGCTGCATCTGGGGGGGGGGGTGAGTTGCGAAGGTCTCTTCTGGGTAAAGGAACATTTGTTTCCTTACCTGGGAGTAAGCCTCTGCAGCGCAGAGAGTTCTATTCAGACCTGTACTAACGAATTTGCTGGCGCAGGTCCGCATGATTAAATGCTCCTATATAAAACATTCCACAAACATAGAAAACAAAAGCCAAGGAGAAGAGTTCTGTCCTAGATTTCTCTGTAATATTTATTTAAAGAATTTAATATGCTAGATTGATGGCCTAATCCTATCCAGGTCTTACGGTGATGGATCTCACAATCTGCCACCGTAAGACCCACAACGATGGCATGAAAGTTGCTCTGTCGTTCTGCCAGCACAAATGACTGGAGACCTTGTATAGGCGCCACTGGCCGGCAGAACTTCCCCTGTCCTCTGTGGAGCAAGTAGGTCGGTGATGGAGGTGATTTGGGGGTGGAGTCCTGGCCAGGCCAATGGCGGTTCAGGGGTGGGAGGACCTTGGTGACACTAGGGCATGCAGAGATCCTATCCCCCCTTCCCAGTCTGGACCCAGCCCCTGACTGTCCTCGGACGTATGTCAGCTAAGGATCCGGCATAGGTCCAAGAAATCCCTTTGGAGGCCAAGTGGCCTATTGTGAAGTAAGTAAAAAAGAGTTTTACTTGCCTCTCCCAGCTGGGCCATCTGGTCATCACCACCACCCCACACACAAATAGCATTCAGCGCACACTCCAGCAGTGGCTCTGCATGGTATGGACTGGCGGGGAATAGGATTGAGCCCTGACTGTGCCATTAGTTTTTTCTGGGGCAACCGATGGTCTGTGGTGGCCCAGTCCAAAAACAGTTGGACTACCGTATCCACTGAGTGTGTGAACGAGGTCTGCTAAACCTCTACTGTTAAATTCCATGGCTCACTTTGATTTCTCCTTTTTTGTGCCAAGGTGTTACAAGAATAGTTCATGTGATAGGGGCACTATCAAATATGAAGCTAATATCTGGTTGAGCCCCATTCTCAGAATTTATAGCACTCTCGATGGATATAGATTCTTTTAAAGAAACCTGGGTGTTTATTTAAGCCATCTCCAGTTTCGGTGTGAAATCTATAAATCTACTCAAGTTCACTCAAAATTGGGCTGACATTTACTCCAAAAGGGGTTGAAAACCTTTGGAGAAAACTGGCTGGCTGGGGTTTGATTTTGTAAATGAAACTCCAAACCAGCCAAGTTTTTTCTTGGTTTTGTGTTTCATTGCAAACAACCCGGATTTTTAGGTAAGTACAGCCTGCAATCATACGCAGCAATAAATATGGGAAGAAAGAAGAGCTACAGCAGACATCATATTTTTCTTTTCAATGACTGGAAAGCTGCCCTTGCTCCACTGCAATACAGGTTTGCAGACTTTGGCTTGCAAAAGGCCCTTTAGCGAAGTTTGATACTGAAAAGTAATCTTCTTCAGGAAATGAGTACCAAAGAACTGTTATACCATGTAATAAGGAAGAAACAATAAAGATCCCTGGCGAGAAAAATCATTCGGCGTTGATGGACAACAGTCATTATAAACTGAGCTCTTAAATAAAAATGCCTTCAAACCTTTAAAAAGAGTTCTGCATTTTAAATATAGACGTTTGCATTTCATATTGGAGATTTTCCAAACAAACTCTTGACTTTCAAGTTTGTTTAAGAACTAAGGAAGGGTTTGCAGACACTCACAATAAGGAGGAAAAATATGATTTTATTGCTGGAGCAGGCTATCGAAATATTTCTTCTAACATTTTAAATCTGAACTATTGGGCGTGGTTTGCAAACACACACAGAGTCAAAGACTGGAGGACTGATGGATTTTCCTGTTCCATTGCCCTAGGCTGCCACTCAGCTTTAAAAGTATTCCCATCTAATGGAAGACTGGAAGCAGAAAAGGCAAATAGAACTAATGGTAGAAGACCAGAACTTAGATTAGTGAATGGTCATAATGTTATACACAGTGCAGTAGACTTTGCAAAACAAACAAAGAAAGAAAAAGAATTGGATAAGCCCAATTCACATGAACATTCTGATCTGTGATGGTGCCACCAAGAGTTCTGTTTTTTGCATCCTAACTGACGCCATACCATAATGGACATGTGTTGAGATCTGACTCACCATGTCCCATAACTTGCTGTTGTCATGCTAAAAGGCAGTGGCCTTGATTCACTGATCCTCCTGTACACAGACAGAACTGGGCACATGCATTGGTTGGTTGATGCTGTCACTCTTGACAGCTCCAGTTGCTTGTTGGAGAGGGATGGTGGGAGGGGCCTGCATTCAGTTTCTGCCGCCTCAGGTGTCTGGTGGTCTTGGGCTGGCCCTGTCCAGAGTGCACCAACAATGCATGTCTTTAACTCCACTGCCGCCCTCCCCTTGATGAGTGTTTGTCATCTGCAGCAACAAACATAGAACACAGGAAGAACTTCTCCCCATGATCACGACCCTGGAACATTCCAGGAGGTCAGTATTCACATTCCAGTGACTGGATAGTATTTACCGTATTGGTCTGAGTATAAGACTCACTTTTTTCTCCTAATTTAAGTTTTTAAACTAGGGGTGCGTCTTATAATCAGGCTGTTGCAATTTAATGCCAGTGATTTAATTAAATTTTTTTAATAGCACCAAACTTTAAGGGTGCGTCTTATAATCAGGTGCATCTTATACTCGGGACAATACGGTAAATCATACATTGAGGGCGGTTTGGAGTATCATCCAAACTGGCCTCTTATGTTATCTGCCGTGTGTTTCAGAGTTCTTGGTCATGTGGAAGTACCTTATATCAACTTTGATGCCTCTATGAGTGAGTGAGAGAGGCCCAAGCATCTTTTATGTAATAATAAATGAACTATATAGAAGTTCTGTTATGCCCAGCACTTGCATTCCAAATAATATCTTGAGGTTGAAAAAGTATATCTTACTGACATCACTTTTGCTCGTTGCATGTGTATGTTATAAAGTTGCATTTGGAAAAAGGTCTTTCTGTAAATGGGGTTGTCTCATCAATCAAATGCTTCCCGGGTGTGCATTGAAAATAATAAACTTATGCCACATGTGTGGCTGGTGGAAGGATGAAATAAAACTCTCTATTGTTATTCAGGGGAAATATGGAGACTAGAGGAGACTACTTATTCCTTGCTGGCCTATTGGGTTCAGCAAAGTGGCCAAACAATATTCATCAAACCTTTTGGCTGCAGATGAAGGACTTTTATTTGGAAATATGATTATATTTATATTACATTTGATGTACACCTCTTGAACTGTGGCTGTGAAGTTCATAGCTGTTGGTGCAGGTTGGTAATTTAAAACCAGTTTCTTTAAGCAAGTATGGGATGCATCTCTTGTGACATGTTGGATCGATCTGGGAATCAGACCCTTGGTTTAAAAATGCTTTTGAATTACTTACTATAATTTATGCTAAGAGCCCTGAAACTTATGAAGAAGTCATAAAATCTATAATATAAATGTGAATGGGGATTGATGGAATTTGGCTACGCTAGCTGGAAAATGTAAAAAAGGCTGAATGGTTAACAGTGGTTACGGTATTTTGAAGAGAGAGTGTAGAAGTTGATTGAGGGCACAGCCCAGGTTCCCCACTGCAACCTGCATGGAAACTAATGGAGTTGTACAAAATCATGAACGCACTCTTGCAGCACACACATGTGCCCATGCATACATGTGCGCACACCCACACCCACACACACGTGCACACCCACACACCAAAGGCATGCACTCAGTGGTAAATGGTCAGACCTCAAAGAAAATGTTCTGTTCAGCTAAGCTCTAGATCTATTCCATGTGTTTGCAAAGCCCTCACCTCTTGCCACCAACCCATTCATTCATACATGATTGCAGGGCAACACGGATCAACTTAACACATTCCAACGCCCAACAGTATCACACGTGCAAAGCAAGAACTAAAAGCATAGAGCTCAAGCAGGTAAGCCCAGCCTCGGATTATGAATAGTCAGATATATAACACACATGTATGCAGCATTAATTCAGCTTATATAAGACATTCTGGTAAATAATTTTAGAGATGAGAATTACAGGGACTGAGAGTTTCAAGTCCAAAGGACAATCAGTGAGTCTATGGCACACAATTGAGCACTCAAGGAAGTGCGCCAATTTTGCTACACTCCTCTCTTTCAGACACACTTTCTTATATGCTTTCATATGTTTGTTTGTTTGTTCTCTCTCGCTCTTATTCCGAGCCATTTTCATATATACATTAAGCCCCTTGCCGGCTGCACCAACGTGGTTGTATTGACCAGTGGCGTAGCTAGCCACTGTGGTACCCAGGACTCTCTTCCGTGTGATGCCCCCGGAAGTGACATTACCACCGGAAGTGATTTGGCCTAAATTCTAGCTGAAGCAGAATCCGTTTTCATCCTTTCTTTTTCTGGCAGAGCTCCTTTGCCTCCAATAGTCCATTGCCAGGCAGAAATTCAACCAGTAGTGTATCTCCATCTTCATCTGCTGAAGTCATTATGCAGTTTTTCAAAGGACAGTTCTGCCAGGGAGGAACAAAAGTACCTAAGAAGACAATCAGCTTATCATATGTAAAATGTCTGTAAAGCCAGCTTCTGGGAGAATTTTCCACCATCGAACACATCTCACACTCAGACCTGACCAACTACGCATTACAAAGACACGCATCAGCAGAAATTTTTACATTGTTGGTCATGTTTTTAAATATTGTAGATCAGGGGTTCTCAACCTCTTCCCAGCCGAGTACCACCTCCGGCGCCATTCTCCTGCTGCGTACCACCAGAAGAGACTGACGACTAGATTAGATTATTGTAATGCGCTCTACATGGGGCTGCCCTTGAAGACGGTTCGGAAACTGCAATTAGTACAGAATGCGGCGGCCCGTGTGATCACTGGAGGTAGGTGGTTCGAATCCGTCGGGCCGCTCCTCCGACAGCTGCACTGGCTGCCAACAGCTGCAACAGCTGCACTGTTTCCGGGCCCAATTCAAAGTGCTGGTTTTGACCTTTAAAGCCCTATATGGCTTGGGGCCAGGATATTTGAGAGACCGCCTACTTCTATATAGTCCGGCTCGTCTCCTTAGATCATCAGAGAAGGCCCTTTTGCGGGTGCCGTCGCCCAGGGAGGTGCAAGGGGCGGTGGCCAGAAACAGGGCCTTCTCAGTAGTGGCACCAACCTTATGGAATTCCCTCCCCTTTGACTTACGAACTGCTCCCTCCTTGGACACTTTCCGGCGAGGCCTAAAAACCTTCTTGTTCAAAGAAGCCTTCTGAGCCCTTGCCTTTTTTAACATCTCGCTGGTACAGGTGGGGGTGCTGCTGTTTTTATGCACCTGTTTTAATTGTAGCAATTATCTTTTTAATCGATTTTTAGATACTGTTTTTATTAATTTTCATTAATTGTTTTTTTACTGTTTTAAAATGTGATTATTTTTGTATTGTATTTTTTGTATTGTATTTACTTTTTTGTTGTAAGCCGCCTTGGGTCCCTTCGGGGAGAAAGGCGGGATAAAAATACTGTAAAGAAACAAACAAACAAACAAATAAATAAATAAATAAATGACATCATCACCAGTTACTTCCAGGTTTTTGGGTTTTGGAGGCCAGAAAATACAGGTAGGAGGCTCTGGGCAGGTGGGAGAGCCCTTCTCAGCATTCCCAACAGGCTTGGCCAAAGGCAGGAGCCTCTCGGGAGTGAAAACATGGCGCTCACAGCACTGCATCGGGGCAGGTTTCCGGTGGTCCGAGTACCACCAGCAGTCGGCCGAAGTACCACTGGTGGTACAAATACCACTGGTTGGGAAACCCTGTTGTAGATTAACAGCGCAATCCGACTTAACTTTTGTGCCGGTGTAACCAGCAGCGCAGTGAGAACGGAAGGCCCCAGAACGGAAAAGGGATTCAAATCCCCTTTGAATTTCTCTTTTGGAGGGGATTTGAATCTCTTTTCTGTTCTGAGGCCTCCCGTTCTCGCTGCGCTGCTGGTTGCACCGGCACAAAAGTTAAGTCGCATTGCGCTGTTAGTGAATCAGACTTTAGCTTGTGGCGGTGCTGCTTTGCTTGGTTTTCTTCCTTGCTTTAAAATTAAAATGCACATTATCAACCACTAGCATGTGTTTTGACTGGAGCCCCCAGTTCCTAATGTTCATAGATAGGCTTACCATCCGTCCCGGAACGCCCGGTAATGGTGGGGGCCACACATGGGGGGCTTCTTAACTTCAAAGGGCTAATCTAGCGCCGAACAGCTGATCGGTGCTATATAGCATCAATCAGCTGTTCTTTGCTAATTAGTGGCTTTTTATATCTCAAAAGTTTCCTGCAGCCACTGCTTCTGGGAGGATTTCCCACCATTTGGTGTTTTTAGTGTTTTTGGCAGCTTTGCTCCCCTGAAAACACCAAGTGGAGTGCCCCCCCAGCAAGTGCCCCCCCAGTACAGCTGCCCAGCGCGGGTCGCCCCAGCCACCCCACAGTAACTACGCCACTGCTATTGACTGGTTCCGGAGCTAGCTGACACAGGTCTGGCCATCAGAGGGCTCCTTGGTAGGGCAAGGGGTAGAAAGAACAACTGGGATAGGCAGTGGTGTCGCTCTAGGTAGGACGGAACGCTAAGTGCCGCCCTACTCTGAACCTCCATTACAGCTCCGCAAGAGATGGCCCCGCCCCCTCTCCTTCGGAGCCATTCGAGGCAGCGAAAACAACGCGCAGGAGACTCCCTGCACGTTGCTTTCACTGCCTCGAATGGCTCCGAAGGCGAGTGGGCGGGGCCATCTCTTGCGGAGCTGTAACGGAGGTTCAGAGTGGGCGGCACTTAGCATTCCGCCCCACCTAGAGCAACACCACTGGGGATAGGACAATTGGTTTCACTTCCCTTGTCAAACATTTCTTAATTGGGGACATACTTTATGTTGATTTTCCCAGTCACACAGAATATAGTATAGCTTCATAAAAAAAAGTACATTTTGAATCCCCATCTTTGGGGGATTTTGAATATCAAAAGGAGATTCTTGGTATTTTGTAAATCAAAGCACTGGATTCATATTCCTGGCCTTGTGCCTTATATAGGAGATATCCAATCTACTTTGGGGCTCAAATCACACTGAATCTAATGCCCTTACAATAGGCCTCTAGAGAGAGAGAATCAGACATGGATTTCAAAGCCATGGGGCTCAAACTGAAGGGAATTCTTCCGACTCTGCATCTTTGTGTACAGTGTAGGCCAGGGCTTCTTCAGATGTGGATGATGTAATGTTCTGATTTTATGGAACCATCTATGGAACCATGCATATATGCTGCTGGTAGGAAGCCTCTTCATCTCACAAGTGCTCTTTCTGAGTTGGTGGAAGAAAAGAGATCACCCATCCAAAAGAGTTCCTTTAAATGCATGCAGGAGGCATTGCACAAGCTCTTTTTAAAACCTTTCTATGGCCAACTGGAGTTAATATGCTACTGTCCATATCTTCTGCTCACTTCCCTCCACCACATGGGCAGGGGAGAGGAAGGTGCCCGCCTCAAGAGTTGTCCAGAGAGGAGACCTTTTACCAGGGACTAGATGGAGGGAGCCTCAGTCATATCCTCTAGAGAGGGGGAGGGGTTAAGTCCTCACCTCAGCTTCCCTGAACTCACCCTCTTGAGGAGCCAGAATCCTCCGCCTCCTGCCTACCACATCACTGGCTTTGAACTGGGCTTTGAAAGCCCTCAGAGCAGTTCCTGCAATCTCTGGCTCCTCCCCTTCCTGAGCTACACTCTGAATCAGGTTTCCCTTTTCCTGGGGCAATGGGGGCTGCAGCACTATCAAAACTCCTATGCAAGGGGCAAGAAGATCCTGCAGCAACTGTCAGTGGCAGTAGCTCCCAGCAGGGCACCTTTTGCCCCAAGGCATCCTGCCCTGTGTGCTCTAAACTGGGAAACCCTGTCTTTTGGGGAAACCCCATATACACCTTCCTTATTCACCACGTTTCTTCTACTCTAATGCAACACAGAGCCCAATCATATCCCCCACCAGCCTTGAAAGTGCAGCACCACTGACGGCGCACACACTGCATGCTATGGGCTGGTAGGAGCCCAACCCAGCCAGGAGAGGTAAGTAAAGAACATTTATACTTATGTCTCTCTAGGCTGCCTGGTCTCCAATGGGTCTCTTCAGTCCTATGCCAGCTCCTTAGCTGGTATAAGTCTGAGGCGACTCTTGGGGCAGGTCCGGGGCAGGCAAGGAGGATAGGATTTGGCATGCATCAAGATCCACCCCTCCCACCCCAGAACTGCCCCTTGGTTTGGCCCACTCCCCCGATCCTTCCACAAACCACCCCCTCTGCCACCTTACCTGCACCAGCAGAGCATCTGTGGTTCTGGTGCACACATGGAGCCGCTCCAGCTAGATCCGCTGCCATAAGTGGCCCATAGGACCGGACCGTTAGTGTCCTTTGCTTGTGGTAGCAGGGTATGATTGCATTCTGATAGCACACGTTGTTTCTATGTCCAGCTGCCTGGCATTGTTTTGATATCAAGGGGTCTGGGAAGAGGCGAGAGTGTATGGCTTTTGTTGCCAGTCACAGAAGATCTGCAAAACCAAGGTTTGTATAGCCCAGAATTGTTGAGAAATGACATCAGATATGGCTGTTTTGTGAACATGCAAGTGAAGCGGCACATAAGCATTCCCATAGCCTCTGTTAGACAGCTGCAGAATAATTAGCAGCAAGCTCAGCCCAGCTATGAGTGGGAATTGTGTGTATTTCTGTTGCCTCTTCCTTGCTGTGCCAAGTCATTTCTTTAGAGAGCTGACATCATACTGATAGTCTTTCTGTATACTTCTCTTTTTATCAATTTGTTCTCACTTCTTCGGTTACATTGTAAAGCTGTTATTTTCTCAGTCACCTCCCCAACTGAAATGCCTTTTGGTACATTAGTGTGTCATCCTTTGTAGCAACATCACAGGGGATTGTTACTGTGTTGGAAAGAAATCTGTAATAAGTATTTGTCAAGGGGGTCCTTTTTCTTTTTTAAATATGTTATGGCATTGCGTCTGCTCCAAATTTTTCAGAAGGGATGATCTGACATGGGGGAGGGAGAAGAATGCCCAGTTATTTCTTACGTATTCATTTTGAAATGTTTACTTTGCCGCCCCGGCTTCAGAAGGAGCAGTTGAGATTCCATGCCCACAGAATGAACCCATGCGCCATCTTGACTTAACCACTTCATAATTCATCACTTAACAAGACATAGGTAGTGTTGCTGCTGCCACCAAAACTTGTAATGTGCAACCTTGTTAGATGCATCAATGCTGTTCATAAAGAGCCCTGAGCCTATTTGTGCTGGGGATTTTATCTTTTTTGAAATGAATTGCACCTGTGTGATTTGCCTGGCTGGCATTACTAAGCAGTGAAAACTCCAGCAGTTTCCACGTGTTGCCGCATGTTCAGATATTGTCTATCTTAAACCTTTAGTTACACGAAGAAATGGAAAAGTCCTTCGGGATTGCTGAGTCTAAAATCTTTTTAACATTTTGAAAATAAATGTGATGAAAAGGGAGAAGAAAATTCCCTACTGATGTAATATTTAAAGGTACCTCCTCCCTTGCGGTTGCCTCTACATACAGGAGGGAGAGAGAGAGAGAGAGAGAGAGAGAGAGAGAGAGAGAGAGAGAGAGAGAGAGAGAGAGAGAGAGAGAGAGTTGAGACATATGACATTGTGAAGCATGGGGAAGGAAAAGTAACATTGCATGGTTGCAATGGTTGTGACACGCATCATGTCATGTTCCAAATCCCAAGGTCCACTTCAGGAACATACATGTCTGGAAAACAGGAATGCTTCCTAGTGAGTTGTTTTGTCTTTTTAAAGAATAAATAGCTAAATAAATAATCACACTTATTTTCAAATCTTTACAAGGTAAGTTAGCCCATCATTACGGATAACATGAAATACGTCTCCCCATGGCTGTACTGGCTGCTAGTTTCCAAAACAGCTATAGGTCAGCATGGCTTCAGTTCTCCACGTCAGTCCCCTACTTGCCAGGTGCTTTGGACAAGGAGAGACCCACAGCTACAAGGAGACAAGTGCTTTGGACAAGGAGAGACCCACAGCAGAAGATAATGCACCACTGCTGGGGGGGGGGGGAGAGGTTGCTATAGAGAACAATGAGATTAATCTGGGATAGGGAATCTGCATTGACATTAGAGTGAGTAAGCAAAAGCAGTCCTCTCCTTGACAGAACAGGGAGAAGGCTGGAAAGGGCATCCTGAGAGTGACCCAGCTGTCTGAGGGCTGGCAGCCACTACAGCTGCTGGCGGACTTCTTGTCATGTGACGCATCGGTAAGAAGAGGCAAAACCGTGAAGTCAGTGGTTCTTAACCTTGTTGGAGGTACTGAACCCCACCAGTTTCATATGCGCATTCACTGAACCCTTCTTAATTTGAAAAATAAAATACGATTTTTCAAATTCAAAACATAGGTATATATTTTAGGTATATATACATAGGTATATTTTTATAGGTGCACAAAATGAACAAAACCATTAAGAACAAATATTAAAACATGATTTTCACACAAAAACAAAAACATAATAATGAATATTTACTGCAAATCAGTGTGACTTCTGCTGTTGCCTTTCAGAGACCAGTTCAGAAATGCGCGGCTTTACCTTAAGGAAGTGTTCTCTTAGTTTTGCCGGTGCTAGACTAGAATTGCTCAACTTGGCATTGAAAATCATGCAGCTAGGACGCTGACTCCCATCACGTTCCGTTATACATGTGAATCCATATTGTACATATTCGTCCAACCACTTTCTTTTTTTGCTCGACATAGTATGAAGGGATTAAATTAAATAAATATTAAGAAAGAAATCACACACTTCGACTACTGGGCGCACCAAATTCCCTGCAGCACAGATAGGCCACGCCACGTTATCACCTGCAGCCAATGAGGCGTGGCTAGAGCGCAGCGGGAAGGGCGGACCGCCTGGGGGCGACACGCGCAATGGGTGATGCGCGGTCGCACCCGTGCACCCATGCGTCGCGCGCAGGCGGTCCGCCCTTTCCGTCACACTCCAGTGACGCCTCGGAGGAGGCCTCGGAACGTCCGCCCTCGGCGGAGCTCCAAGGCCTTCTGAGGGAAGCCCCATGCACGACGTCCTATTTATAAGCTTTAGCGCATGCGCAGAACGTTTGAGGGCAAATTTGCCCAGAAACGTACTGCGCATGTGCTAAAGCTTATAAATAGGACGTCAAGCATCGGGCCTCCCTCAGAAGGCCTTGGAGCTCCGCCGAGGGCGGACGCTCTGAGGCCTCCTCCTGCCCAAGACAGCTGGCCGGAGACGATGTCTCCGGAGCCGGTGGCAGCGGAGGCTCCGCTGCTGCTGGCTCCGGAGACATCCCCATCGGGCGGCATGGGGGTCATTAGGGCGGCGCGTGCGCCCTAGTGACGCCGCTAGTCGGTGAGTCAGTCTCACGGGTTCGGCGGAGGACTACTCACGATTGAATCCAGGTTAAGAACCACTGCGTGAAGTGGACCAAAGATGAATAAAAAAGTGTGCATAAAGTTTATGTTATGTGGCTTTCTGTGGCTTGCAGAGTTCAGCAGTCACCTTCGGTTGAAATGTTCACTCACACAACCCACTTGTGGCTACTGTTGGACCAAAGGCTGATTCAACCATCATCTGGGAGTTCCCAGTGAGAAGAGCATTCCTATTCTGCTTCCTGTTCTCGGGTTCTTCTCTCCCTATAGGCCCAAACTTGGAAGCTGTTTTCTTCTCATGATAGAGTAGATGCCACAAGCCATAAACAAGTTTTTAAAATCCTAGTGAGCTGCTCAGCTCAAGAAGTCGAATGGTCCTAGCCTCCCATCTTGGTGAGTGCCCACACGTTCTGACAGAATTTAAAGTCGAGATCCCTCGAAGTTCTAAAGCTTGCGTCTGAATCGAGAGAAAGTCTTTCACCAGTGTAACTAGTGCAGTATTCGAAAGAGTGGGGAGGGGAGAGGCATCTCAAGACTTTTGCTCCTTCATTCAGCCTCATTAGTCCAGCCAGGTTTTCTAAACACACAGTCTTTGTTGTCCTGGCACAGTGTGGCAGAAAGGTCCCAGACTCCCCGCAAATCCCACTGATGGGAGCAATGTAGCTAAGTGTGTGAGATGACATACAGCAGGGCTTTTAACTACCTATAAAAAGGTCCCGTTTGACATTTTATATTAAGCCCTTGCGCTGAATAGATGTTGAGCGGTCCTTTTTTCCCTGCACTTGCTGCTGGTGACAGTGGATGTGTGGTGATGGCGGACTGAGGAGGGAAGAAAGAGGGCTGTTAAATGGAGGAGCGGCCAGGGCAGGCAACTCTTGGTGTGCAGAACATCTGGGTGGCATTATGACTGCAGAGTGAATAATCTGGGCTACATGGTTCTCCATTAATGGTTTAGACCTCCAGGGGCTTGTTTGTGCTCCTGATGTCAGTGGCATGTCCAATGGCTTTATAGGAGGCAGATGTCAGGCACCTCGGCTCGAGAGCTGGCAAGGTCCAGCCCCCACGACCAAAGGGGTAGTAGGAGCAGGTCTCTGAAGCAGAGCAGGTAACAGGCCAGCCGTTGGACAGTGCAAAAGGATCACCCAGTAACTTCCCTCAGGAAAGAGTTGCCCAGACGGAGAGAATGAAGCTGGGTGTTACAGTAGGAAGCGGCACTGGATTGACGTTCTGGAATCACATCTGATTTCCAGGACCAGGGTCATTTGCGGTGTTCATACCCCAGCTTGAACTGCCTGCTGTTCCATTCTCTAAGCAGCAGTCATAGTAGCATACGTCGTAGTAGAGAATCAGCGTCTGGCAAGTCGGTTTCTGGATTTGAGCCCCACATCGGAATTGGTCATTTTGAGCAGAGTCTTATGCCTATTTATGTGGAAGTAAATCCCACAGTGTTAAATGGAGCTTATTCCCTAAAACATGTGTGTAGGACTGCATCCATAGCCTATTTTTCTTTTCTTTTGCAAACACAGTATGTGTTGGGTATGGAAGGGAAGGGAGTGGTCGGGGATTATTAGCACTGTGCTTGGTATTTTTTCCTCACTTGCCTCATCTTTTCTTCCCATCAGATCTGGGACTCAATTGCTGCTTTTACATCAGTACAGATCAGCATTAATTTGAACCTCTGGACCAGCTACCCCTCTCAACAGAGGGAACATGGGGATGGGAAGAGCTTCTTGGTTTTACTAACATTTACTATATCACAAAGAGCAGACAGCATGTAACATTGTCAGTACTGGTAGAGCTATACAAGACCAATCATTTCTCAGCTTTCTCGAAAACTAGCACAAGGATTGAGAGCCTCCTGGCTGATCTTGTCCCCCAAAGATGCCTAAAAGGGCAGAGCATTAGGCAGAACTACATGTTACACATGAATGAGATATGTGAACCCAAGGGCTGGAAGAGGTGATTTGGAGCAGACGGAGAACGCTTGCTCTTCCCGCCACTTCTCTGCCACATCTCCCATCCCTCTCCAAGCTGCTTTTCCCCCAGAGAGAGAAGTTCATATTTTTGTCATATATGTTTGTGTGTTTCCAGAACTAAAGAATAATATGGAATCCTGTTCTCATTCCTAATCAGTGATATTTCAGGGATTTTTGATATAGCCCACGTTGTATACTGAGGATTTTAGCTATACTTTATGGCACCAATGTTGCTTTTCCTCTTTTGCAAAACTGAATTGTTTTTATTGATGCGATGAGCACAATGGATTTCACTGTGCTGGGGCGTGAAAGACAAAACAGAGGGGAACTCATGCAGGATGCAAGAAATCAGGAGTGTTTGGACATTTTTCTTCTACATAGATTTAAATGTATACCATTTGCCATTTGTATAAAGTGGAAGCTTAAAGTGCTTTTAACCTTAGCATCACCTTGCCTCTAAATGCAGAAGGGTTTTTGTTGTTGTTCTAAAAAAAGAACTTAGTTAACATTGACATTATCTTCCCAATCTTTAGAACTGGTTTTTCTGTTTAGCATTTATGCACAAGTTAAAAGAGACAACTGAAGTAATAAATGTCAGGTATGTTAGAATATTGACTAAATATTTAAAGGGTTATATGGTCAGAAAAATTATTATGCGTGCAAACCAGTTTAAAATACATGTTTGGTGGTTCCAGTCTGCCTACTCCACAGAAGTACTGTATTTAGTAAACAGAGTTAAACCTGTCCTTATCGCATGATCACTATCTTCACACTGAGCTGGAGCTACATGCTTCCTTTAGCTGCATTCACAATGTCACCATCATGTACTCAGCTACAAGTGGAGTGCCATTTCCCCCTCCCCCCATAACATAAAAGGTCCTGCTGGATCAGGCCAAAGGTTCATTAGTTCAGCATCCTGTTTCCCACCAACGGCCTCTGGGAACCCCACAAAAAGCATACTTCTCTCCTGCCATTGCTCTCCTACAACTGGTATTCAGAAGCAGACTAGAGGTAGCACATAGCCATTGTAACTAGCCCATTGGTAGACCTCTCCTCCTCCATACATTTGTCCAATCCCCTCACCCATCCATGCTAGTGGTCATCACCTCATCTTGTGTTGACATCACTTTTAAACTGAAACAGAGAAGATGAGGGAGAATGCGCTTGCAGAAGCGCCACTAAGACGCGCGTCACCCCAAGGAGGGGGGCACGTGTCACCCTAGTGATGCCCCCGAATATGCCCCCCCTATATAACCATCGGCGCGGCCATAGGCTGCGCCGTGATTTTTTTGGGGGGGCAACCCGGCTGCACCCTGCCCCGGGTGCCCCCCCGCCCCTTCGCGTCGCCCTCTGGATGCTCCGAGGCCGGCCCGGGAGCCGGCCTCGGAGTGTCCGGCCCGGCCCGGGAGCCGGCCTCGGAGTGTCTGGCCCGGCCGGCACTCCAGGGCCTTCTGAAAGAAGGCCCAATTCGTCAATACGGGTATTTTTACTTGTTTCACGCATGCGCAGACCGGTTTTGTCTCTGCGCATGCGCAAAAACAGTAAAATACCCGTATTGACGCATTGGGCCTTCTTTCAGAAGGCCCTGGAGCACCAGCCAGGCCGGATGGAGGGCGACACGCGTCACGGAGGTGACGCACGTCACGGAGGTGACGCGCGCGCGGGGTGCACGCATCACCCCTTTGCACGCGTCACCCCATGGCGGCCCGCTCCCGTCATTGTGCACTTGCCACTCCTCCCCCACATAAAGGTGGCATCAGTGGGGATGGCAGCTTCAGGCATGATTTGCCCTTGGGCCCAACTTGTTCTTTCACCCCTTCACCCTCTCACTTTGGTGTAAAAATTAGACCTTACTCCCACTTTTTATGTGAACAGGACAGACACTTGAACAACAATCGTGGCTGTACCATCATATCTAGTTTGGCCAGAACGTGTCATGTGTTTGATGCCAGTGGTTCTGTCAATAAAAGTGACAGTGGTTTTTGCTTGCTGCCAAAGTATCACATTTACTTCATTTACAGCCCAATCCTGTCTAGCTAGGCTGCAGTGTGGACGTAGAGCCTGAGCTGCATCCTAGCCAGATAGGACCCAGCTGGAGGCCTCCTCGAGGTAAGTAGTTCCCGAGTAGAGTCCCCGATGGGTCTACTTGAATGTCTGCCAGCTATTTTGCTGGCAGACAATCAAGAGGGTAATGTAATGCCGGGCAGACCCAGGAAAGGGGATAGGATCTCGGCAGAGCCGCCACCGCTGATCCCTCCCCCTTCCTGGGCCAAGCCGACCAAACCCCCCCTCCTGGAATGCCCCCATTTTACCCTTCCTCTGCCCCTCTGCTGCCCGGTGGGGAACTCACCTTCCCTGGCAGGCACTCCTTAGGATCTAGGGCGGGAGAAGTGGCACACACCTGTGTACCAGCAACGCTTACTCCCAGGGTGCCACAAATGTGCTTTATGGCTGGTCTCCAATGTAGACAGGATTGCGCCATTAGTTGTCTATTACAGCCTCAGTCTAAACCCTTCTTGCTAATGCATCAGTAGAGCAAATTATTCTTTATCTTACAGTTTGGAATTTGGTGTATCCTAACTTTCCACTTTGTCCCTGTTGAATTACCTTTTCATTGATATTATCCAAGCTGACCAGTGTATTGAGATGATTTTGAATTTTCGGCTACACGTGCCCAAAGCACAGGGAAGAGACATTGATATGCAGCCCAAACGAGCTTCACCTTATGTGTCTGATAATTGGCTGGATACTTTGAAGGCAGGAGTCAAGAAAACTTGAAATGAGCTGGGTTGAAGTGTGTTCAGACTCAGCAGAGACCTTGGGGGGGGGGGGTAGCTGCCAGTGCCAGGGTGAGATGGGGGTCCTTCATTCTTTCTCTGTACCATAGCAGTAGCACCAAATAGGTATTGCCTTTGAGAGCTCCACAAATCAAGAGATACCAACAAGAGCACTTGGTCCCAGTGAACTTTGGTAAGAGTGAAAAAGGGGCCATCTGACAGCTCCCCAAATCTGGTATGCTATAGCTACACTGAAGTTTCATCTCCATTTGCAACAAGCAGGGGGCAATTTGTATAGAAATACAATGATCTTTCCTGGAACAATTAGAGTTAGATGGGTAAAAATCCATGGCAAAAGTATTTTAAAAGGATAAAAACAGGGAACACCAGTTCATTCACGTGAAAAAATTGTAATATTAAAAAAGATACAACAATAACATTTTCTTTCGGCGTTAAAATCTCAAGTAAAAAAAAAGATATTTCCCTCCACAAATTCTTTCTCCAGTGCAAGTTCTTAGATCTATGAATCAGTCACTTTTGAATGAAGAAATGTCCACCATGAACTTTTCCAAAAACTGAAACTGAATATGAATCCTTTGGGATTTTATATAAGTTCAGCTGCCCTTTTCCTCCCTCCTCTATAATTTGCACATTCTTCTGCATTTCCTCATCTTGGCTGAGAAATAAAGTGTCAGAAGACCACAAGAAAGGCTGTTCTTGTGGTTTCTCAAACCTGGCTGAGAAAAAGAAATAAACCTCCCTGGAATAAGCACAGCCCTCTCTCCTTAACCTCATGTGATTTTTCAGCCTTTATAACTAAACCTGAGGAGGACAGCCATATTCCATTGGTGTCTCTCTGAACATTTGCCCATAGAGGCAATGAGCCTCAATATAGAAAAGGTTAAAATACCAAAAATGTTCAAATGATATATAGAATTGAAGGGACGACTGTAACATAAGGTTCTGAAATCAAATTTGACATGTGGAAGAGATCAGAAACTTGTTTACTTAAGTCTGTAGCCTTTTCAGTATTATAGGTTGCTAGCCAAAGAAGCGCAATGAAAAAACAGTAAAAATAGACCGTGAAAAGCTCTGTTCCATTGATGCAGGAACAGATTATAATCTTTTAAATTACATTTAGGTCTTTCCACATTCAGGTTTCTTGTGCAATAAATGCACATTCATTTTACATTTGATTTAGGTCTGCATATCTGCTCTCGAGGTGGCACTTGTTGTGGGTATATCACATTTTTTTAGTATGAGCAGCCCGATCCTATTGGGCTGCCACATTGGTGGAATGCATGTTCCACTGGCGCCGGATGCTGATATCCAGCATTGTCTTTGGCTGATCATGTCAAATGTTCTTTGTCATATTTTGGATAGCATTTTGGATATACATAGATAAATAGGTAAAGCCAAAAATAAATCAATCAATAGCAGTACCAGATTTCAAGGATAGTCCTACTGACAAGAAGAGACACTAACTTCTGGCTGATCTCCACATTCTGCTTGTCCATTGATATTAGAAGGCCACCAGTTAGCTTAATGGCTGAGCAGGCATTTGAAGGATCATCCAGACATGTTCCTAGCCCAAGCCCAATGTTCTAATCAGTACATCAGACGGACTGTTACAGTTTTGCCTGTACCAGTGAGATGTTCATATGGATCTTCTGGGCCATATCCTTGTCTAAGAGGAATGGAAATGCATAATCAGGGAAATCACACGCGCACACCCACACGAGTTTGCTTAAACGTTTAGGGAATTATAAGGACACATAGATTCCATCATACGAACAAGAATAACAACAATACGAACAAGAAAACATGATCCAAAATTACTGCTCTCTACATACATCAGACTTGTCTAAGTTCAGTCGTTTTTACAAAAATAAAAAATGGTCAAACATATTTACGCATACTAGCTGAGCAAGGAGGCACTTTTAAAGTGGTGGCTCTCGTATATTTAGCAAGGGGAGAGCAACGGTCTTTACTCCCCTCAGCATAGCATCGTTTCCAGTGAGTATTTGCTGGTATTGCTTTTGTATTTTTTTTAAACATTGTGAGCTCTTTTGGAACGGAGAATCACTTTTTCATTTATTTTGCTACGTAAACCTCTTTCTGAACTTTTCTGGGTTTAAAAAGCAGAATATAAATGTTCGATAATAAAATTTGCACTGCTAAACACACACACACACACACACACACACACACACACACACACACACACACCGTATTGGTCTGAGTATAAGACTCACTTTTTTCTCCTAATTTAAGTTTTTAATTAATTTAAAACTAATTTAAGTGCGTCTTATAATCAGGCTGTTGCAATAATGCCAGTGATTTAATTAAAAATTTTTAATAGCACCAAACTTTAAGGGTGCGTCTTATAATCAGGTGCGTCTTATACTCGGGACAATACGGTGTGTGTGTGTGTGTGTGTGTGTGTGTGTGTGTGTGTGTATAAAATGCTGGAAACTCTATTAACAAAATGTGTTAGATTTGGAATTATTCACATAAGTTCTCCCACTCTGTATCAGACAGAAGGCAAATGACCAGTGAGGTTACTTTCCACACATCTGCTTTTTACAACACACTATCCTGCATGTAGAAATCACATCTCAAATATCAAAAGCACTTCCGCAAACACGGTTATGGGGAGAACCTTGCCTGGGAGAAAGTATCTTCTTTCCTTACCTATGCACTCGAGATTTGAAGTCCTTCCAGAAAGCGTTTTCTGAAATTTGATCTGACCACCACATTTATAGAGCTTGTTAGTTTAAGTGTTAGTTAATTAGTTAACATTTTATTGTCGCATCATTTGGTAAAATCATTTTTCGGATGCCATGTTCTCAGAACAGAATGAATTACAATGAGAAATGTTGCATAGAACATATAGCATTTCTAGCCTGTTTTCTTTTTCATATTGTCTACATCCATTTGTGGGATAGAGAAGTCCTCACTTGGGGACTGCACTATCTCGGTTTTATTTTGGGAAGACATTTATCTAATAATATTCAGTTGTAAAAAGCAACACTTAGTATTATACGTCTTTTTGATCATGCAGTTCCATGTACTATAAAAAAAAAGTATGTATAATAATGCTAGAACCAAGCCAAGCTCTATCTGCTTAGCCCACCAGCTTGAGTTCTGTTCCTTGGTCACAGAAAAGCATGACAAAGTGAGACAGAACGGTGAGATGTGGCATCTGTATAAACAACCGGGGTCCGGACTAGGCAGAACAAGGAAATTAGCATGATTTCATTTTGTGCCCTTTTCTTTGACAAGAAAGTGAGCCTATGGATCTCACACAGATTTATCACACACACTCCCCCCCTTTCTGTTTTGGTCCATTTATTTTTCCTATTTGTGCCATTCATCTCTCCTGAATGTCCTCCTGTCTTTCATTCACATTATGATGGTATTAGAAAGACACTATTGTCTGCATTTGTTCAGGAGATAACCGTATTGTTGACTTGTTTATACATTCACTCCAGTGTTACAAATTGTATCACTGCTCTTTTGAGAAAAAGCAGCAACCCAGAGAGCCCATCGTCTGCTAATGTGAGTCTCATAAGAAGCCAAATCACAGCCACAGCACGTCAAAAAGAAGTTCAGTAGGAATAGAACCGATCTGGAAAATGTCTACACCCAAGCCCGAGGCAGAGACAGAATTCCTGGTATTGTTTCACTCTTTTAAATGTGAAGTTTCACTGCCACCAGTAGGTAACAATTAGCATCAGCATTTGAGAATGTACCAGTGATGTCTGACAGTGCTGGTGAAAGGAAATCTGTGCTCTGTAAAAGAAGCTCCAACCAATGTGGTCCACTAGATAGAATCCTGGCTCTGAGGTCCACTGCTCATGGGATCTGAAGATAGTAACTTATTCCTAGATGAATGGCCCTTGAAGAGACATTGTGAGACTAAAATGTAACCAGGATGCTTCATAGATGGAAATACATTTCCTCATCAATAAGATTATCACTACTCTCCATCAGATGAGGAAGGAAGTATCACCGTTTTCTGTGGGAAGAGGGGTGATGCTGGATTTGACTAGACTTAACAATGTTCTAAGAGCTTGTAGCATTAGCCCTATGGGAAAGGACTTGTGTAGAAAAGCCTTTCATTTCCTTACAGCCCAATCCTACCTAACTCTCCACATGGTGATGCAGCAGCGCCAATGTGGCACATGCTGTATCCTGAAGGGGAGTTTTGGCCTTCAGAGGCCTCCTCAGCGGAAGGGAACATTTGTTCCCTTTCCTCAGGGTAAGACCCTGACAGCCCAGTGGGTCAACTCAGACCTGCGCCAGCGATATTGCTGGAACAAGTCCGCATGATCCATGAAGGCAGATCGGGCCCAGAAAGGGGATTAGGATTTGGCAGGCACCACTTCCGCTGAACCCACCCCCCTTCCTGGGCCCAATCTGCCCTCCTCACTGCCCCCATGACCTCTCTGTTCCGCCCACTCCCCACCTCCCTCTAACCCCCTGCGCCCATTTATCGGTGCCAGCGGGCGTCCCCAGTCCATCGCCACGCAGACTCAGCCACTTGCCACTTCCAGCAGTGGCCAGGCTGCACTCTCCGGCGTGTCACGTTTGCGACTGCCAGAAAGCATGTTACGCCACTGGAATGATCATTCTAGTGGCATAACTCTATAATAGGATTGGGCCGTTAAGAGCCTCTGGTGGGGAACTTTGGCTTCACACATTACACTATGCAGAGAAGAGCAAAAGAGAGCATTGTGCTTGCTTCCCCTGTTGGGGTGATGAGGTAGAGGTTCCAGTTAAGTGTCTGTCTCTGGATTCCTCCTGGGCCAGAATACCTGCAATCAAAATTCTGAGAGGATACATGTTTAACAAAATACTTCGCCATACATTTGTGAAAGATGAGAGGGTGTTTGTGCAAAGTGCTCCATCTGTGCGCCAAGAGCCCCTTTTACCATAATTCCCATCACCAAAGTTCTCCTTTGGGAGGCCATAGTGATATAGTCCCATGCCACATGTTGGGAGAACCTCTATTTGGGAGGTTATCTAGGAGATTCTTAGCAGAGTTTGTTCCCTCTTGCACCCAGGCAGACTGCTATTAGCTAAATAAACACACGAGGCATATGCTGAGTTAAGTTGCAAAAAGAAGAAGTTTACTCATGGTTCAGCTCATATATACAGCATCTGATTAAGATCAGAGGTTCAGTTCTAACTTAAGACGAAGCCCCCCTACAGCTGGGGACTCCTGCATGGTAGTGTGCTCGGATCATGGCCGCCATTCATCAGATCTCAGGCATGCCACATCCTCTCTCGTTGGCATCAGGAGAAGGAAGAAGGAACACGTGGGAGAAGGAGAAAGAGGAAATAGGGTCTGGGGCCACGCCCTTTCCTTTGGAACACAGAGGGGTCAGGTAACAGGTCCTTTCAGGTGACCGGATGACACATCGCCCCCCCCCCAGTGCTCAGCAGACGAACGCTGCCCATCTCCAACACCACACACGTTATCATCTGAGCTGTAGTCTTCCTGACAGGGGCTTAAATACAGGGGTTGGTGTTCTGTGATTGGCTGTGCTGTGTAGTCTGTATCCTATGCTCCACTGTAGGAAAGTGGGTGGGGCGGGGTGGTGGGAGGTGAGTTTTTGGGGTGTTTTCCTTCCTTGTTGTTTCTTATGGGTTCACTCCTTTCTACGCCAGCTATGTCGTTGGCATAGTGTATTTCAAGCATTGGGGGGCATGTCTGAAAGGGGGTTAGGATATGTCACACTGATTGGAAGAGGAAGGTAAGGAAGCACCAATTAGGAGTATTCATTCCGCTGGTGTGTGCATCACTGACTCCCTAGACAGGTCAATCACATTGTCCCTTGCCTGACTTCTCCCTAACTGCTTGGAAGCCACATTTTATGTATGAAAGAAAAGGTGCCAGGCAGTTAGAGACAGACAAGGAAAATAATGGTCCAATCCTAGTGATCTGCTGCCGTAAGTCACCTTGCAATGATGCAAACATTGAGCTGCCATTGTGCACTATGGAGCTGCCAGCAGAAATAGCTGTGGGCAATGTGCATGCCAGGATGGTGCAGGTAAGGTGGTGGAGGGGGCAGTTCTTGGGCGATTTGGGGGAGGACTGGGGCAAGAAGTGGGCTGAACTAGGGTGGTGGTTTGGGGTGGGAGGGGACGGATCTCTGCAGCAGTCACACATGCTCAGTCCTATCCCCTTTTCCCTTCCTGAACCTGCTCCCTTCTCTTCGAACTTATGTCAGAAAAATAGCTGGCGTATGTCTGAGAAGACCCATTGGCAATATAAATATTTTTACTTACCTCTCGTTGACTGTCTGATCGTGCCCCCCCCCCCACCGTTGCTTGCAGCGTGCACTCCCATCAGTGTGGCTACATGACGGAAGATGATGGGGGATAGGATTGGACTGTAAGTGTGGGAGAAGCCAAAACAAAGTAGCCAGCCATCTGATGCAGCTTTGGCTTAGTGCTTGTTTCATTTTGGGCTCTTGACGTGGGAAGATGACTTGGTTCAGAATGTGATTCTGTCTGAATCAAATGCACGACCCTAAAAGAGATCATTCCCCCAGGCTGCCCTCATAGATTGTAAGCGCACACCCTTTGTAATCAGTGTGTCCAATGAATCATCCCTATCTTTGTTCTGACACATACAAGGACTTCTAAAAAGCAAGATTTCCCTCTGTTGGGAGGAATCCATGTTGAAGGAATGCCCGTAGAAAATAGTGGCATTTAGCAAAATAGGTCCCGTGCTAGACGTTCCAGAACTAGAACCTTCAAAGAGACTCCCCCCCCCTCTGGAATCTAGTTGTTATTCTTTGGTTGCTGCTGCTCCCCTATGGACACTAGATATCCTGTTTTAACAGCTCCATTTTGCCCTATAGAGAATGCCAGTTGGGTTAATGGTTCCAAAGAACCTTCGTGCCCAATATATGTAGCAGCCTGAAATCTGCCTTTGTTTATTTGGCTTTGAAAGCAAAGCCTCCCATGTAGTGGTGTTCCTGAGTGGATTGGAAGAGATGACAAATGCCAACAGGGGAGTCTTGGATAGCAGCGTCCACCCAGTGCGATGTCAGCAGCAGAAGTTTGGGCCTGGACCTGGGAACCACATGGTCAAGAGATGTTTGACTAGAGACACAAGAAAGCCGTGGAAGGAAATGACTAACTAAGCTTACTGGTAAAAACCTGGGATTGATTTATTGGTTTACTGATTTGCTTACCCATTTCACTAGTAAAACTGGGATTTGTTCATTTATAAAACTGCATTGATCTAGAGTGGAACCATATTGCAAACACACATTTCTGGTGTGAAGATGATGCTTTCAGAGGGGCAAAATGTCCCCTGAACCACATTGTTCAATTTTCTTGTTGGTGTTTGCTGTTTGTTCTTGGATTAGCAGCTCCTTCCGCATTATTTTGTTTAAAGAGGGAATTCTTCATGCTGATTGCCTGATCCCAGCTGAGCATCGCTTAGTAGTCAGTGTGGATTAGGTGACAAGGTCCTAGAGATAATGCAGGGGGGGGCACAGTGCTTTTTGCCATTACTGTGGACATTTTTGCCCTGTTTGTATAAATCACTGCACGGGGGGGGGGCATTTTTCACTGCTTGTGCAAGCTTTCACAATGAAGCACCTCTCCCCATTTTGGCTCAGGCCAAGATTTCACAGCAGCATCAGTTTTCAGGCCTTTGATTGGCAGAAAGCAAGCAAACAGTTCACGATCATCTCTCTGTGTGGCGAGAGCTACGGGGGGGGGGGGAGGGGGGCTTCCCTTTGCACTTACACACTGCAGTGCACCATCCACTGGAGAGAACAGGAGGCTGGATGGTTCCAGGGCCATCCAGGCCTCTGTCTCTTCCTTAGGGCCTCAGCTTGTAATGGGCACATATTGCACTGGAAATGTGTACAGTATGGTGTTGTTTTCTGTGTACTAAAGCATATCAGCAAAAATCAGTTCAGTGTTAGATGAAAAAGCTATGAAGACTGCATTCTATTTTGAACTTCCATTCTTTTCTCTCTCTCTCTCTATACCCTGCACACCCCACTTTCTCCTTAGCCTACATCTAGGACTGATTCATATCACTATTTTGTAAACGCCCCCCCCCCCCCGTTGCTCTTGTATCCCTGCTATTTAGCAATCTTGGCACGAGGATTAATCTGGTGCTATGAGCCAGTGGGTGGCGCAGTGGGTTAAACCGCTGAACCATGAGCTGTCGATCAAAAGGTCGGCAGTTTGAATCCGCGACGGGGTGAGCTCTCGTTGCTTGGCCAGCTCCTGTCAATCTAGCAGTTCCAAAGCATGTCAATGCGAATAGATAAATAGGTACCGCTTCCGGGAAGGTAAACAGCGCTCCGTGTTCCAGCTGCAAGCTATGCGCTGCGGCAAGGAGAGTCATGCCGGCCACATGACCACAGAGGCGTCTTCGGACAACGCTGGCTCTTCGGCTTTGAAATGGGGATGAGCACCACACCCTAGAGTCAGACACGACTGGACTTAATTGTCAGGGGTCACCTTTACCTTTTATGTCTTTCAGAGCCAGTCCAGCCAAACAATGGAATTTATGCACAAATCTATGGCCTTTCCTTCGGCAAACGTACAAGTCTTCTAATTTACTGATGCTGATACGTAAACAGCATCACATTTTTAACTAGCCCCAGAAAAGAAAAGAACAACTGCCAGCCGCCCCTCCGTTCAGGAGATTGAAAGTGAAATTGGAACCATTAGTTCTGTTTTCTCTCTCCTAGTAATCCTCTGTCAAGAGGTTGTCAATCACTCCCTGCCCTTCCATGAAAACATCTCCAGCTTTTTTAATTTAAAGTGTTGACTTGAGAAACAAACCAGCTCTGATCTGTACCTTAATGGTTACCTAGAAAGCGTTTTCACACTCAGCAAGACAATGCCCAGTGGGTCAAAAAAGCTTTGAAGGGCTTGGCCTCCTAGTTGCAAAGTTACCCATTGGATACAGCTCGGCTCCCATGGTTACTTCTGAAATTAGAAGTTTGGGGAAGGGAAAGATCTGCACCAAGAAAAGTGTGAAATGAAGTGCTTGTGCAGAGTCAGGGCCAAACGTCTCATGGCATAAAATAAGTAACTCGGCTATGTTCATCTGCGGAGGCAGACAGAGGTGTAGCTAGCCTCTGTGGCACCCCCCCCCCACGTAACATTGCAAGCCCCGCCAGTGGCATCCCCCCACGTTTTTTCACTGTGTTTAAGCCCCTAGAAGCCTGGGTGGGCCAATCATCCAAGCCGCGTGGCCATTTTTCGGCGGCCATAGCGCACCTCACCCCCCGCCCCCCTGCTGGAGGCAGATGATCTGCAGGCTTGTGTTGCCCATGCGCAGCCTCCGGGGCTTTGCACTGCTAGCAGCAGCCCAAAGAACAGTAGAGCACTTGCTGCGCCATCAGCCTGGATTTACAGTGGCAGATCGCGAGATCCTCCAGCGTAAGGCCTGGCTAGGATTGGGCCCTATGCCATGCAAGTTTGGATCTTTTCATATGGACAAAGTATTATTGGGAATAGATGCCAACAAAGTGTCAAAAAATCTGCAATGATTTATGTTCCTGACTGCTGTACATTTTCTCAATAATTTTCTTTGCAAAAATACCTAAAAACATATTGGACCTTGAAGACAGTGAAAAAGGTTTTAGGACTGCAGTTTGATTTACAGTATAGCACATTCCTATCTCAAAGTCATTTTTAGGCATTAAGTTGCCTAAAATGAAAAAAAAAACCACTCTTGAGTTGACATATCTGGGTGTGGAGTTACATAGAGAGCGTTAATCTGTACTGTGAAATACTTACACACCTGTTTGGTTGGGTTTTTTTTTTCTGCAGAGCTAGATTGTTCATGCTACAATTAAGGCCCTGTGTAAATCATGGAGATAAGGAACAAATTAGATACATTTGGCTATGGTCAGGGAAAATGAAATTACATGCCTTGTCACAAGTAAAGACAAAAATCTCATGATGGTTATGTGAATGATTTCTATTACCTCAAACCTAGGCATAATATCCCATCATTATCAAGACAGCGTGTGTGGGGGGGTGGAGGTGGGGGGGCGGGCGGTTGTGGATCTGTTTAAACTAAGTGCTTCAGGATTTAGCTACAGAAAAGCTATGGCTAAGAACATCCATGTGAAGAATGCCAGACTGTGCAATGCTAAAATTTAGGCAATACGTAGAGGTGTTCGTTTTTGTTGGATACAAGGGGATTACAGCCTAAGGCTTACTGAACACAATGGGCTTACTTCTGAGTAAAATAAATAACACCGTTTCGAACACCTCTAGCAATATGTGAACAAAGCACTATGTAAAAATACATGACCGAGGTGAGAAACATTTCATCATCATTTGCTGAACATTTTCTTCTTTTACAGCCACTCAAGGCATAGAAGCAGCCTTTAAGCAGCCCTACAAGCCAAATCTGTTTGTGTTTGTGGGGTTGCGAGCATAGGGGACAGGACGACCCGCCCCGAGACGCTGCCCTGGCTCCACCAACTCTTGCTGCTGCCACAAGTGCACTCCAATTGGCTGAAAGCCCCCCTCTCATCCCATTGGTGAAACACTTCGCTCCACGTCCCGCCCTCACTTTCTTCTGATTGGCCGAAAACGGCCAAACATCAGCATGGTCCACGACCAATTGCAACAGAACTCGGAAGAGCGCCGCTCTCCTGCGTTCAGTGGCGATCGGTTAAAAAGGAAGCCACACCGCTCCGCACACGCCGCATGTGCCTGGGACACGCCGGAATTTGTGTGGTGTAGGTCAGCCTTTAGTCTCAAGATATATTCACAGCCCAATCCAACCTAACTCCCCACACAGCCATGCAGCAGCGCCAACACAGCGTCCGCTCAATCCTGCGAGGGAGTTTGGGCCTTGGGAGACCTCCTCGGGGTAAGGGAACATTTGTTCCCTTCCCCTGGGGTAAGCTCCTGCAGGCCCAGTGGGTCAACTCGGACCTGCGCCAGCGATATTGCTGGCTCAAATCTGCATTGACCCATGAAGGCAGATCAGGCCCAGGAAGGGGGTTAGGATTTGGTGGGTGCTGCTGCTGCTGAACCTGCCCCCTTGGACCCGATATCCATCCTCCTCCCTGCCCCATCTCCTTCCAGTTCCGCCCACCCCCTGCCCTGTTCCATCCCTCCCCTCCCCGCCACCCTTTTGCCCCCTGTGTGGACTTACTTGAGGCAGCAGGTATCCACAGTCCATCACCTCATGGACCTGGATGCTCACCACTTCTGGTCGTAGCCAAGCAGCGCTCTCTGGCTTTGTCATGTTTGTGACAACCGGAAAGTGCGTTATGCCGCCGGTACTTGTGTTCCAGCGGTACAATGGCCAGTTAGAATTGGGCTGTTAGTCTTAAATTCAACAGAAGTTGCAAAAGACAGAGGTGGGTGCTCCCTGCCAACCTTCTTCCTGACGCAACTACATATGGTAGTTGTAAATATTGTAAATAAAAATAAAAATAAATATGGAAGATTTCAATTCCACTCAATGAGCAAAGAGGGTAGCCCCTTAACTCAAAAAGATGCCAAAGTTCCTGCTTTTATTTCATTCTGGGGGGGGTCTGTAATGAATGAACCAAAATGACAGTGGCGAACCCCCCCCAAACCACTAACATCTGTCCCCTTTTCTATGTGATGATGACAAGGCTAGACAGTCATAAAAACCAGGCAGTTGTCAATGGTCGATTGAAAGGCTGACAGCCAAATCCTGTGTAAGGATCCGGCGGCGGATCCGTACACAGGATTTGGACGTCCAGACCGCCATACGTTCATCCCCTTCCCTGGGTGTAAACTGGGGCCGGCCCTATCGGCCTCCTCGAATTTCCACCAGCTAAATAGATGGCGGAAGTCAGAGGAGGCCGTGTAATGGCCGAGCTGGCCCGGCGGGGACGGGGATATGGCCGACGCCATCCCCGACCCCTCCTGGGCTGGCTCGGCCAATGCCCCCCTCCCTTGCCAGCCAGACCACCCATGTGGCCGGCGATGGAGACTTACCTTCTGCCGCCGGCTGCATGCTTGGTCCGGCACCGGAGTGAGGGAGGCCGGCCTTGCGAGGCAACTGGCTTACCTTCCGGCGCCAGGGCGCTCGCTCCGGAACTTTGGGCTGGATCTCGCCCTGAATGTGATAGAATGTGTCCGTGTAATGATGACTCTGTTGAAACTCTTGTTCATATAGTATATAACTGTAAATTTTATAGTGATTTGCAACCTCAATATTTGCCCATAAATTTAGCAACCAAATCCAGATCTGATCTGGACTCATTAAGACTTCTCTTGTATGGGAGAAATCTTGAATTTATGTGTGCCGTTGCAAAATTTTTGTATTTGGTTTTTAACAAACATAGTGACCTTCATGCTAAATCAACCCATGATGTAATTAATTCATGGACATTTGACCAGTTGTTGATGTTTTTAGTTTATTTATACGTGTATATTATGTGTTTATTATGCTTATTTTTAATCTTGATGCCAATAAAGTCTAACTGAACTGAACATAAATACTGTACTTCTCAAAAGGTCCATCTTTGAACTGTTAACACTAAAAATCTCAGCAAAATGGGGGGGGGGGCATTTTTTTTTTTAAATCCCTGTTTTTCTCAGTGGAACAAAAATGCACCAGGAGACCCTTATAGGTTTTTAGATAAATATGTCCCAAGCAAAATAGAATTGCTATAGTGTTGTGGTAGCCGCAAAGAAAATTAAATCTAACCTTTTATAGTTTGGTACTACATCTTGTGCTGTTGACCACTTATTGTAAGATTTTGTAAAGAAATAGATACTAAATGCATAATGTGTGTTTATTTCGTTTTTTGGTGATGACCATTGGATCTCAGCAAATAAATTGAAATGAACTGAATGTATTATTATTAATAATATCAATGATTAAAAGGGGACTGCCATCTTTCATCTAGTCAGAAAAGCAATTTGATTATCAATCTGGACTTGGCACCTTGTGTTTGCAACTGCAGCTCATTAAATCCGTCTTTGGGCCTACAAGCCAGCTGAAAAAAGAGTGAATTTGCTGTATTTGTGTATAAGACCAGCTTTCTTTTCTTCAAACTGAAGGGTGGATACTTAGCCTTAGGAAAATGTATATCTATCAGCATTAACATGATTAACACGTGCTTTTAAGCTGATCTCCCTCAAGGCAATTGACTCATTCAACACAGCTATCAGGACATCAGCTAATCTGTAAGAATGCTAATTTCCATTGTAGCTTTAAGTAACTGTTAAAATGATTGGAAGACAGAATGAGAGAAGCCTGACTTGGTCATGGGCTTTGTTGCTGCTGCTGCAATTTATCTTGGGAAGAGGACAGTGGGTCTGGGAGCAAGTGAGATCTGAATACAGTAATTCCATACTTTTATACAGTAGGGCCCCCACATCCGCTGATTCGGCATCCACGGATTCACTTATCTGCGGATGTCAAATTCCTCCCTGCGTCCCCTGTGGCCATTACCTATTTAAGTTGATCTCGCTGGCGCCAAGCAAGCGTGGGTCTTGTTTAAACCAAACGCTATAAGCAGCAGTCTACTGCTTAACAAAGCTTCTGACTGAGTAGACTCAGCAGCCTCAGTGCTAGAGAGGCTTCGGCATTAATAACAGGAACTTCCTGTTAACGTCAGAGCGGCGCCTCTCTAGCACTGCGGCTGCGTGGTCTACTCAGTCAGAAGCTGTGCTATAAGCAGCAGGTTGCTGCTTATAGCGTTTGGTTTAAACAAGACCCATGCTTGCTTGACAACAGTAAAATCAACTTAAATAAGGTAATGGCCACGGGGGGGACAGACGACGGAGGATAGCATTTGCCCCATCTGCAGGTTCCCGGTATCCTGGGGGGGGGGCAGGAACCCATCCCCCGTAGATACCAGGGCCCTACTGTATTTTGATATGAATTTGTAGTATGCGTTATGCAAAGACCACTGCATAACATTGTCCCAGGTACCAAAGGTCTTGGGGGAGGGGCATTTGGTGGCATTTGGTAGAAACACATAAATCTTCTAAAGAAAGAACGACTTAAATGATACATCAGAAGAGAACAGGGCTTGTTGCAGAGATGCATATGACCAATTTAAGCAACATGCAGTGATCTGCCCTTGTCCAGCTCCGGTCTTTTGGTGTGCCCTTGTAGCAGCGTAGTCCATTGACGTACTCTCAGGGTTCGAAAGACTGACAGAATGCTAGCTTAGCTCCGTTGAGTGAGAGGGAACAGTTTGCTACATGCCTGCCTGACACCACTCATTATCATCTACACAGAACAAGCTCTGAAAGAGAAGATGAAATAAGGGGGGGGGGGAATACCCATTTATACTTCCTGTAGTCATTCATCAAGAGCTTTAGTACCAAAATGTTCTCAAACTTGCAGCGCAGTCTCTTGAAACTGGAGCTGACTTCTTGCTAAATTCCAATATTAGTCACAGTTTTGTGGCTACAGCCTTTTTTTTCTCCCCTTCCCAGTTTCTCATGTCTGTGACATATTATTTTGTGCAGGGACAGGAGTTGGCTCTGCCGTTTGCCGTCCTCTCTTGCAGGTGACCAGAAGACATGTTGCTGCTAGCAGACCCAGGGATGAAATCACCTTTTGAGGGTGATGGATGTAACCTTTTTAAAAGGAGAAATACAGGCTGTGTCACCAGTGAAGGAAAATATGTCAACACCCTCTGCGAGGAAAAATATTTAAAAGAAGACCTTGTGCTGTGTGGGTTACCCGCTTGCTGCTTACATAGTCTCACTTGGTCGCAATCAAACAAGCCTGCTTGTATGAGCTTGTTAGCAGCAAGAAACACATCTAATGGTTATGTCATTGAAAGATGATTAATACTAAGTGGTTCTGGCAGCGTAAACTTTGCTTCCTTTCATATCCTGGGCATTAGATAGCATCTGCTCAGTTACAATGGGGCGTTATCTGGAAATCTGTAATGTTTTCCATCAGCGAGTGGTACAACTGTTAAGTGTGGCTGCAAAAGAACAGAGATTGTCAGATAAAGCTGGCCGACTTTGGAAGTGAAAGGTCAGAAATCTTCACTTTTGCATCCAAATCAAAAGAGCAGTTACAAACGAATAAAATGTCACCGGGCCCGTGACCATGCAAACAGACTTTGTGCATGTGCAGACTACAGGCACATGCATAGGGCAAACATCTTGGTCACCGTGCAGTGGGCACAGTCTGTAATAGATCACACAACTTCCCACAGACTGCAACCCTGTAAAATCCGGATCTTCCGAATGAGTTGCATGCTCCATCCCTCCAACTAGCCTCACTCATTTTTGAGGAATCTCACATCATAGGACTCCAAAAGCAACACGGTGACTGTGAGGCTTCCAGCCAAACCAAGCATGTAGCGCAATAGGCTAAGGAAGGTGCTGCTGCATGCTAATTATGAGATGGGTTACAAAATGATCAGGCTCCAAAACAACTAACTTCATTCACAGTTTGTACCACTTAATCACAACAATCAGGTCAAAGGCCAGCCCCTCCCCCACCTAGTCCATAAAATGCACACACATGAAAAAGCTTCTGGAATCAATATTTCAAGCACTCAGTTGAAAACACTGAATGTATGATTGATTGCGCATCGGGCTGCGGCACCCAGTGACAATGTCGTTGCTATTGCAGTCACCAGCTGCCACTTAGCTGCAATTGTGCAGTGGGCTGCGGCACCCAGTGATGACTTCGTTTCCATTGCACTGGATCATGGGGAAAAAGTTTGAAGAACACTGGTCTAAGGCCATGTGCAGCAGATGTTGGTGCCTGATGATTGCTGACAGTGGCAAGGGATTGGATCTCTAGCATCAACTGGTTGAAGACCAGGAGGATCCTAATCTATGATACTGATATCAATTACCAGTTGCCTCTTCCAATCAGTATTCTTAGGTTACTTCCACAGCAGTCTTTTTATCTGGACGCCATCTCTGCAGGAGGTGTGGCCTGGAAGTTGAGCCAGTGCCCTGCCTGAAGAAGCTAAGCAGGGTCGATCTTGGTTCTTGCTTGAATGGATGACGGAAGCTGCTGATGTACTTTGTGAAGACACTGAGAAAGCACCGTGAGATGGTGGAATGCGGAGGAGTCAGCTAGAGAGATAACAACTTGACAACCGTCCGAGGGCGAACTGCAGTGAACAACTGTGAAGCTTGGAAGTGCAGAGCACAAGCCAGAAAGAAGGCTGCACTCGGAAGGGAAACATCTGGAATTGGAAGGTTCTATATATGAATAGAACAATATTGTAAAGAGCCTTATCGGGTCTAGAATAGCCTGCCTGTGTAAACTGCCTTGAATAAATCTGATGAGAAATCTGATGATGAGAAAGGCGGTATATAAATACAGAAAATTTATATGTATGGTTATGTACCACAGTTCAGGTCCAGGATATCTGAGGGACCGCCTTCTCCCATACGTTCTGGCCCGTTCTCTTAGGTCATCTGAGGGGGCTCTCCTGCGGGTGCCACCTCTAGCGCAAGTTAGGGGAGTGGCAACACGTGGGAGAGCCTTCTCTGCTGTGGCGCCACAACTGTGGAACTCCCTGCCAGGGGATCTGAGAACTACCCCCTCCCGCATGACTTTTCGGCGGGGGCTCAAAACGTTTCTGTTTCGTCTTGCGTTTGGGTGGTTGTCTGCCTCCAGTGCCTCAGTATGTTCTGCCTTGTTGTTTTTCTGCTTCACATTATTACCCACAAGTGGATTTTATTGTTTTTTTTATTTATTCTATGTACTGTTTTTAAATTATGTATTTTAACTGTTGTAAGCCGCCTTGGGCATTTGCCGGCATAGGAAAAGGCGGGGTATAATTTTTTTAAATAAATAAAAATAAATAAGTGTATTGTTTAAATTTATTTTATGTATAATTTTAAATTATGTATTTTAATCTTGTTGTAAGCTACCTTGGGCATTTGCCTTTCGGCATAGGAAAAGGCGGGATAAAAATAAATAAATAAATAAATAATCTCTGTTGTCCACTCACTCTTTTAGGATAATCCAAATGACATCATTGTCAAATTGTCACATTCCAGTGTTTAGGGTGTTGCCCTAGCATGTTTCTTTCAGATCTGTTTTGTGGCAATTTTTTAAATTAAACAACTGCAGTGCCAATCTGTCCAGTGTGGAGTTGCAAACTGGTACTGATTGAGGCTTTAAAGGGCGTTGTGATGCCCCAGTTGGGAAGAATTGGTTGCTACCGCCGTAAGGAGGGTGGCAACGTTCAGTGATGTGCAAAAGCACTCCAGGGATCATGCTGGAACTAGGGAAAAATGTTTTTTTTTTTAAACTCAGCAGAGGTTGTGCTGGCCCTCCAGAGAGTGCAGGGGAGCTGCAAACCCCTCTGCAGGCCTCCTCACACCCCAGATTAGCTTCTAAACGCGATTTTTTAAAGATATATATCCATTTCCAGTGTGATCCCTGGAGTGCTGTAGCTGCTGTGTGTGTGTGTGTGGGGGGGAGGATCGCAGCTACTTGCAGCAAAAGCTCTGCCTGGGAGTTTGGGAACTTCGGCCCTAGAGGGTCAATTTCTGTTCCTGTAAGAGCGGGACTTCAATTGCTGGTTTCCTTTCATTATTTTTCTTTTGTGTTATTTTACAATAAAATAGAACTATTTTGTTGTTCAGGAAAAAGAAAAAATATATATGAAAAGAAACTAGTAATTAAAGTCACCACTTTAAAGTGAATAGAGGCTGACTAATTAAGGAGTAATTAAGGGATAATGCATTGCTCTCTGAACAGGAAGCAATGAAAAGGGCAGAACTTGTAGACAGGAAACTTTTAATACACATTGCAGGGGATCATTGCTGAATATTGCTTACTTGTGAATACACATTATAGAAAGCTCTGGGCCATGGGGAAGGACTTTACCACATAATATAGCACCAAATTAAGTGCTGGGTGGAGACTACTTTTCTCTTGTAGCTATTTCTTGAAAGACAATGCCTCAGCTAAAGTACTTACCGTATTTTTCGCTCCATAGGACACATCGGACCATAGGACGCATGCATCCTATAGAGCAAAAAATAGGGGAAAATGTTTTTTTAAAATAATAATAATAATAATAATAATAATAATAATAATAATAATAATAATAATAATAATAATAATAATGTAAAGAAAACAAACTCATCCAAATGGACATTGGAAAGAAAATGGAAGGTGAAATTGGGTCTTTCAGATGTGACACTGTTTGCTTCATAGAGTTTGGCAACTGAACAGCCTTAATCACACCTGGAAGGAATTGCTCAGCCAAATATAGATATTTTTAGAGATTGCAGATTCTCTCATTCTAGAAACCCATTCTCCAGAACATTATCCCTAACACCTTGCCTTTTTTCCCCCCGATAAAGAAAATCTACATATATAATTATGATCAGGGTTGGGGGGGTTAGCAGCCTCTGACAAACCTGTGGTCCTATTATCATTAGGAAGAAAGGAGAGAGGATTTAGGATACTGGACTTTGTTCTGCTGCCAAACTCAAATAGCCAAGAAAAATATGAACCCAACAACTCCTTCTTTAGCATGCAAAGTGGAATCAAAGCATTCTGCGTAAAGATTTCCTAGCGGTGTGTGAGAGCGAATAACTTAACTGGGAAGACTCAATCTGCCACATAACGTGCTGCTGCTGCTCCTGCTGCCTGTTTGTTTGTGCCCCTTTCAGCCTTCGCCACGCAGAGAAGCCGCTCTGGCTACCCAGCGAAGGGCCCCGCGCTGCTTCCAGTGCCTTTCTCTCCTCCTGAGGAGAGGAGGCTGCTTCGCAGGGACTCCTAGAGCCACCCCACCAGCTCCTTCCTTCTCCTTGTTTCCCTCTCCCATCGCCGCCTTCGCCTGAGCTGCACAGCCTTGGCAAGCGAGGAGGCAGCGAGCAGCGACTCCTCCTCCTCCACTGCTGCCTCCTCAAAAAAATACTTACCAGGGCTTCAGGGAGGCCTGCGCGGGCCTCTGCAGGCCTCCCCGATCTTCATTTTGGCAAAAAATGGCCATTTCCGGCCATTTCCGGTTTTCCTGAAAACCGGAAATGGCCGGAAATGGCCGTTTTTTGCCGAAATGAAGATCGGGGAGGCCTACGCGAGCCTCTGCAGGCCTCTCCGAAGCCCCAGTAAGTATTTTTTCCTTTCTTTTTTTTTAATTCGCTCCATAAGACGCAGACTTCCCCCCCTTATTTTTTTTGGGGGGGAAAGTGCGTCTTATGGAGCGAAAAATACGGCAAGCTGCAAAAGCAAACTTAGTGGCTTTAGGAGTAGAGAACTGGTGCCTGTTCAGCAGGCTTTCTGGTATGAATTTTGAAGATCCTGGAAATAAGTGGTATACTGTGCTTAACTTTATGTTATCTATTATTTGGCTGTTGATTCTATTAAACTTGAACAAATTAATAGAAATTATTACTTTTTAAATCTGTACAGATTGGGATCCACAAATTCCAAATGAAAATCATTTTTGACAATAATTTTCTGAAACGATTACATGTAAGTGTTTTGAAGTCCTACTGCAACAATAACCTTTTAGGAAGTCTGCGACAGGGCAGTCTTGCCAGCCCAATAAACAAAATCACAAGAGAGTTGTGTTTTTTACACAACACAAGAGTCCGCCTGTAAGCTCTCAACACTGTAACTAGAGCTGGGCTACGAAGGGGTAAGCTTTCTGGAAAGAATAGCAAATGTGTGAAATGGAGCTAGGCCTGTTTGGTTGTTCCCAGACCAGGCCGGCCTGGTTTCCACGAGCAGTTGCAAATGTCCATCTATGTCAGCTGTTTTAGGGCATCAGGTTGCAAAGGAACCAAATAATCTCGGGTCTTTTCTGATGTACCAGTCTCCGTATGGCAGGGCTCATTTATCCCTGGTTTTATAATAAGGGAACACAATGGTTCATTCATTTTGAGGTTCTATCTGGACATTTTGGCTGTTCACAAATTCACAGCACCAGGTGGATACTAAGCATAACTGGTTTGTCTGAAAGATCACCAAATGTACTGATGTCTCAAATGTCACCGAGGGCGCTTTTGCGTGTTTGTGGAAGCCTTATCTGTAACTTGGGTCCAACAGAGCAATCCGCAGGAGGCAAATATAAACACAGTGTCTATGATGACTGAATCATCCAGTTGAGGCTTCAACAACCTCTTTGAAAACAAAAATTGGTTGACAGATATGTCATGTTTCGGGCTCACTGAACAAGTCCTCCTCCAGATGCATGCCTTTGTTCTCCACATACATTATTTGGTTGAGTTTTGTGAACAGCCTTAGCAATGAGTAAGCTTTAAATTACTTCACATCATTTTAGCTTTGGAGGGAACTGTTCACTTGTTCTCATTTGGGTTAGACTAGGGTTCCCCCCCCCCACAGAAAACAGTACACGTTAATGCTGCAATCCTAAACATGCCTACAAAGGAGTTCTTTATTACATTTATGGTCTGCCTTTCTTCCATCTTGAAGCTTAATGTGGTGTACATTAACATCAAGGCTGGCTCAGGCATGAGGTTGAGGTTGATCAGGCAGCAGATTGGTAGGGGACAACCATCTCCACTCCTCCTCCTCCTCACACTCCTAGGATAGGAAAATGAAGAGAGGGTGAAGCAGAAAAGTAAATATGGAAGAGAGGAGAGTAGTGGGCTAGAGCCTCTTCCTTTTCCAATCCAGTGAGTGAGACAAGCAGAAGCTAGGAAGGGGCAGCATTTGACATGTTGCCTCAGGTGCTGCTGGAGGTCTTGGGCTGGGCTGGAGTACGTGGTGTTTCCAGGTGGTCATCCATCCAGGAACTGACCAGGCCTAGGCTAGCCAAGCTTTAGCAAGATGACAGTCCACGCCCTGGGACCCAAGTGAGGACCCTTGTAAATAAGTAAGGAACATGGAATGTAGTAGGACTTACTTCCAAGTAGAAACACGTTAAGGGCCCAATCCTATCCCCACTCCCCGCTGCTGGAAGTAGTGCTCCAGCAGTGGGATTTGCTTTACGGCCATCATAAACAGCCTTACGGAAGCGCACAGAGCCAGGTGCTTCCGTCCTGCAACCAGAGAGGCTGCAAAGGGGGGAGGAATGAGGGATGGGGAGGTGGTGGATACGGCAGAAATGGCATGCACTGGATTGTATCCCCTCCTTTCTGAGGCTGCCAGCCCTTTCTTTTCCTTGGACTTGCGCCAGCTAACAGGTCCAAGGAGACCCATTGGCGAGCGGGAGGCTTATGGAGGGGTAAGGGGAAATACACAGGTCCTTTAAACAGAGCACGCAAGTAACGGGAGAAAAAAACGATCGTCAGGCAAGGTTAACTGCGGTCAGCGCAGCAGCTGGGGCTATTTCCGTTCCTGATTAACTCCGCTCTTCCCGCGCTTTGCTACATTTAACTGAAGGCTTCCGGACTCCAGGCTGTTTCCATCATTGATCTTCGGATCCTGCCTCTGATAATGGTCCAGGATTGGACCGAAACGTTGGTTTTGTTGCTTTCTCTTTTTGGATTTTAAAGCAGATTGCCTCTCTGTCAAAACGGATACCGGGTTTCTCGGACTTTTTTGGACAGTATTTGAGATTAAGAACATAAGAACATAAGAACATAAGAAGAGCCCTGCTGGATCAGGCCAAAAGCCCATCTAGTCCAGCTTCCTGTGTCACACAGTGGCCCCACCAGATGCCTCAGGGAGCACACGAGACAACAAGATACCTGTGTCCAGTCGCCACTCCCTTGCACCTGGCACAGAGAAAACCCACTTCTAAAACCAGGAGGTTGCTTATGGCTTGTAACCTGTGATGGTCTTTTCCTCCATGAATTTGTCCAAACCCCTTTTAAAGGCATCTAGGCCAGGTGCCATCACCACATCCTGTGGCAAGGAGTTCCACAGATGAATCACACGCTGGGTAAAGAAATATTTTCTTTTGTCTGTTCTAACTCTCCCTCCACTCAATTTTAGTGCGTGTCCCCTGGTTCTGGTGTTGTGCGAGAGGGAGAAGAATTTCCCTCTATCCACTCTCTCCATCCCATGCATAATTTTATAAGTCTCAATCATGTCCCCCCTCAGGCGCCTTTTTTCTAGGCTGAAAAGCCCCAGACGCTGTAGCCTTTCCTCGTAAGGGAGGTGCTCCAGCCCACTAATCATTCTGGTCGCTCTTTTCTGCACCTTTTCCAATTCAGCTATATCCTTTTTGAGGTATGGTGACCAGAACTGGACACAATACTCCAGATGTGGCCTTACCATCGATTTGTACAAAGGCATAATGATATTGGCCGTTTTATTCTCAATCCCCTTTTTAATGATCCCGAGCATGGAATTGGCCTTCTTCACAGCCGCCGCACACTGGGTCGACACTTTCATCGACCTGTCCACCAGGACCCCAAGATCTGAGATTGTTTTAATTGATTGTGAAGGAGAGAGAAATAAATAGACATGGCATCTTTACCCGTTTGCAAATCGTGTTGGATCACTGCAGGCCATGAAAGTGTCCGCTCAAGATTAAGGGGAAATAATTCCCCTTTCCCCTTCGAAGCCTCCCGATCTGCCCCCTTTTGGGCATGGCTGCATCAGTGTGTGTGTGTGTGTGTGTGTGTGTGTGTGTGTGTGTGTGTGTGTGTGTGTGTGTGTAGGGGGGATAGGATTAGGCTGTTAGTGTCATTTGCCTCTCATGTTGTGTCAGGAGCGGTACCTGCCAGGTCAAAAGGGTGTAGTGCCTCACACAGCCTGGGTAGTGCTCACTGCCCAGTTGGCTTTTTTCATTCTATTATACTGTACAAGCAGATGGGCATCATCTCCTAGTTGACTTGCAAGATTTATATATAAAAGCCTGATCCTGTCTAAGATGCGGTGGCCAACCTAAAGGGATGCGGGCCGTGCCGGCGCAGCCCGGGCTCACCTTGGGTGGTTTGATGGGCCTTCTCGGATGCACACCAGCTCTTTAGCTGACGTGCATCTGGGGAAACCATGTAAGGCCGGCCCAGCCTGGGAAGGGGTGTTGGATATGGGCACAACCCAGCGCTGATATCCCCACCCCCTCCCAGGCCGGCCCGGCCAATGACCCCCTCCCTAGCCACCGCAGCTTGCCCTCCCCACACCGACTGGCCTAGGACCTATCTGCGTCGACTGACGAAGGTCCTGGGTGACCGAGGAGTGAGTGGCTCTGGCCTCCGCACCAGTGCCACTTACCGGTACTCCTGAGGAGCTGCAAAAGTGACTTATGCCACTTTTGCAACTCCTTAGGCCGGTGGCTCACTCCGCCAGCCTATGTTTGCGCAGGATTGCGCTGTAACTGACATACCCATGTTTATTTGTTTCCCCAACGTGCTGCAAACTCACTTCAAGTTACAGCAGGTACAACCAAAGGGTGGAAAGAAAAAGAGTTATCTCCATGTGTGTTTACTGGGACAAATACCATTTAATCTCCCATCTTGTGGTATAATTGCCAGAGACTTTAAAAATGATGACCTGTTATTTGAACAATAATTTTGGATGAATCAGCATGCTGGCCTAGCTGTCAGCTTTTCACTGCCAATGCCAAAATGAAAAGAGAAGAAGGGGGGGGGGAAATAGCTGCGTATGCGTTGTATGAGGTTAAGGAAATGATTTCCTAGCAAAGACAGCTTGGGGGTGGCATAATATCAACTGTTAAAAGATGGATTTGCATGGAAACAGAACAAAGCAAGAAGTATCAAGTTAAATTAAATCTCAACGAGGCAATGACAAGTCAACTGATTAAAACACCTTTACCTCCAAAATGGCAAGAAAAGCTCCAGGTGCAGGGCAAAAAGGGAATAATAATAGAAAAAGTCTCCCATGAAGTCTCCCAGAAAAAGAGGGGGGGTGGCGGGAAGCCTGTAAACATCAATAGCAGCAGCCACTGTTGTAGCAGAGTCACATGGTGCCAAGTTATTAAACAGTGCGATCGTGTACATGCATACTCAGAACTAAGGCCCATTAAATCCAATGTGACTTACTCCCAGGAAAGTGTGCATAGAATTGCAGCCTAATTGTTGAGCAGAATGTAATAATAATAATAATAATAATAATAATAATAATAATAATAATAATAATAATTGTATTTTAATTACAGAGAGGCTTTAGACGCCTGTATGGCATGCTATTCTGTGTAAAGTTATAGAACATGTAGAATAAATACGACTGCATCATCATCATGTAGACTTCCGTTGCCACTGTATTCTCAGATATTTGCCCGATGGTATCTGCTTCCAATGCAATTGTAAAGTGGCTGCAATGTGAGGGCAGAAGTCGGGGTACTCCATGTTTAGCACAGCTGTAGGCACTGAAGCCAAGGACTGTCCATATAAGAACATGGACAGTCCTGCTGCTGGATTAGACCAGAAGTCCATCTAGTCCACAATCCTGCTTCCCATGGTGGCCAACTAGATGCTTCTGGAGATCCTAAGGTTGAAAGCAACAGCCCTCTCTCTAGCCCTTTGTCTGCTGCAGCAACTGATATATTCAGTGATATACTGTACTATCTATGCATGACTGAGGCTTCCATTTTGTTTGTCCATCTATCCTCCATGAATCTGGTTGTTCCCTTTTTAAAGCCATCAGCTTGTCTTATGGTGGTGGTGAACAGCCAAACATTTTCAGGCCTGAAGATCTGACGTGTTCCCCATCCATACTGCATTATTATTTTACTTATTTTTAAAACGTTATCCAGTACTGTATCTGTTTTGGCATCCCAGTGATGGGATGCTGAACATGACTAACAACTGTCAGGTTAAAAACTGTAACATCACTTGCAATATCATCAAAAGGTCAGAAGACAAACAAGACAAAGACCACAGCAAAACAGAATGCATACAACTCCAGGGGTGGAATAGCAGGCTTGGCCCCTAGTCAAACTGAAAGCCTGCTAAAAAAGAAAAAAAAGAAAAATGTTTTCAGCAGGTGGAAGAACACCAGGATGAATAGAGTTTGCCAGACCTCATGAGGCAAGGAGTTTCATAAGCTGGGGGGGCTACACCTGAAAAGGCCTTTTTGCATGTCGCCATCAATTGCACATCTGAGATGGCAGGATATGCAAAAGTGTACAAGAACTAGAGCTCCTCAGAATTTCCCACAAATTCAAAATGTGTCCAGTCATTGGAGTTTGAACAGGACTTTGTGATTTGTACCCATTTTGACATTTTGCTTTTGAAATTTGATTTTTAGGAGTACTTTTAAGAAATGTAGATCTTAAGCTTTGCTGGCCAGTTTCAAGGCAATCGTGTTCAATATGAACATGACAAATTCAATGCTTTTGGACTGTGTATTTTTCTAGCATATCTAAATTCAACGGAACACAAGTTATAATTTTTAGCAAATATTTATTTATTTATCTAAAATATTTCTATACTGCTTTTCAACAACAACAACAACAACAGCAACAGCAGCAGCAGCAAGCAACAACAACAAACTTCACACAGTGGTTTATGTAGCAAAATACACAAATAAATGGTTCCCTGTCCCAAAAGGGCTCACAATCCAAGAAAAGATGCAGAAGAAACACCACCAAACAGTTGTGAGAAAAGATGTCATGCTGGGGGTGTAGAGGGACTGTTGCTCTTTCCTGCTAAATATAAGAGGAGCATCACTTGAGAAGACCATTCTCTTGCTCATATACAGTTGTCGTGCACTTATGAGCCTCTCCATGGTCATCTCTGCAAAGTCCTCCATGCTGAGGGTTCCCAGATCTGTGGTCACTTGGAGGAAGTGATGCCTGATCTGCCAGGATGGCGCCCTGAGAGCCAATGATTTATACAAGAACAGTAAGCATAACGTGGACTTTCAGGCTAGGATTGTGAGGTTAGATGCATCTTCAATTTCTGGCGTGGAGTCTGATGATGTCACAAGACTGCCGACTCTTGAGAATGGTGGGAAAAAATGGTTTCTGGGACAAAGCCCATTAATAATGGGGAAAAGCAAAAAAAAAAAAAAAAGGTCTGATATTAATTTTTGACATGGATCTGCCTGAGAAGATAGACCTCCCCTCAAGAAACTGTTGGAGCAACCCTAGCCCAGATTCATCAATTATTTCTAGGAAGCAGCAGGTGTCAGCAGGGCCACTCAGAGGGATTTTATCAGGGGGTACAAAGATTCTTTTGGGACCCTTCCCTTCATGTGAATTTGGCTCCTGGGTCCCCCCTTTTTGCTCTGGCCCCCCTTTTTGGCCCTGGGCCCGGGTACAATTGTACCCCCTTAACCCCCCTCTCAGAGGCCTTGGGTGTAGGTGCAGGCTGAAGCTTTTGCCGTGCTGCCATGTGTGGCCTGGAGGATTCGCAAGTGTCTGAAATGGGCCGGAGGTGTCCGGAAGAAGGTTCACAATCTAGGGGGTAGAAAGGTAGATCTAACTCACAACAACTTGCCAAAGTAGTACACCCACCCTTGTGTGGCACAACTGTACCATTGACAGGCTGGGGATAAGCAGTCACATGGGGTTGTTGCAGTGGCAGCTACTGTACGGTTTGACGTCTGCCAGCTCGGTCCAGTTTAGGAAGTGTGATAACTACTGTGTATGTTATGCAGGAGGTCCATGATCAGATCTCCACACTTAAATAATAATAATAATAATAATAATAATAATAATAATAATAATAATAATAATAATAATAATAATAATAATTTACATAAATACCTCTAAATATCCTAGGTCCTTGAGAAGGACTTGATAATTAGAAAACACCAGCCATCATCAGGTAGGCTGTGACTAATAACAACAATGGCAGCTCTCTCTCTCTCTCTCTCTCTCTCTCTCTCTCTCTCTCTCTCTCTCTGGGTGGGTGGGTGGGTGAGGAGGAGTGTTGTGAATTAGTTCAGTGCAACTATACTGGAGGAAGAAGATGTTTATCCTCTGTACATTTTCCCAACTGAGTCACCCACCCCCACCTCAAGCTGCCACACTGGGGGGGAAACGACAGACACCTGTATTGTGTCTGACATTTTTCTCAGCAAGACTAACATCAGCTAGGGGGGTCAGGCAATTTTGATAGAGAAAACGACATGGGAGAACAGGTTAAACACCCTTCCTGCTGCTGCCTTTATTCAGTTCCTCAGACCTCATCCTGCAGCTGTTTTTAAGTTGTGCAAAACAAAACAAAACCACCAGGAGAGCTCATCTTCCGCATGTGGCCCTAATGGAACCCGCTTTGGGTGTGGGCAGCTCAGCGTTTGCTCGGTGTGTGCTTGGGCATTCATAAGTCTCTAGATGTTGGAGATACAAATCAAACCATTATCCGTGAACAGAACATACTAGACTGCTCTTTGGTGGGCCCGCCTCGCCGAAGGACTGTATGAATGTGGAGTTCTTTGTGTTCTTTACCGGGCCCACCTCTTGAAAATAAATCACCGGGTGTGTTGAATAACAGCTTCCCAGACAAAAGTGGTAGGTTTTCGTTTCTGGCCATTAATTTGATATTCCTCGCTTTAAACTGCAATCTGATATGTCACTTCAGCTTGTTAACAATGGCTTCTACAATAACAATGTGGTATGTCTAACTTTTGTGTCTGTCACAAGGGATTTTTTTTCACCACTTGCTACTTATGAAAGCCAAGCCTTGGCATTCTTATAAACAATTGAGGCTTGATAAGAGCATGCCCAGGTATTTTCTTTTTCCCCTTGTGCTACTACTGTGCAAGTTTGCCATGTTTGAAAGGTCGTGACCCCCGGTGGTCCACTGAATACGTTCAAAGCCAGTTGTCAAAATCAGCTGCGCAAGACAGGGACGTGTGAATGAGAGCCATGCCGTAGCCAGCAGTTGGAATATAGTCTGACTTGTGCTTGTACAATTCAACCACTGGACTGCAGCCAATATTATGAATGCTGTTAGGAGGAAAAGAGTAGAGGGCTGTACCCAAGCCAAGCCTGGGGAGGCCTGAGAAGCTGCCACGGGTGTGAATCTGGTTGGATTTGGAGAGGAAGCTGTGCCATGGTTGGCCACATTGATGGGGTTGGGAATGCCAGGGAAGGGGGTCAAGACTGGCACCTCCAGTCAATCTGCCTAGATTCCAAGCAGTCCCTTGAGCACTTCACTAACATCACTCACTGTGAGCATATATCACTAAAGTACATTCAGTATATTTTTAATGTTATTTGAAACATAGCTCCCTGTTTCTAAGGAAAAAAATAGAGCAGACCACAGAAAGCGAGAGCGGATACGGAGAGGTAGGTGGCAGTTCTGCCCCTCGCAGATAAGCAAATTCGCAGGTAGCAAATTCGCATATAAAGAGAACTGACTGCATATTCAAATTTGATGTTGGATCAGATCAATCTTGTCCCTCCTCTTATTATACTTGTTGTAGACTGTCCACTTTTTTTTAAAAAAAATAGCATATTTGAGAAGCAGATACGCATTTCTACACATCTGTGCTCATCCTCACAGAATATTAGTTTATGAAAAAGGTCAACTAGGTTCATTAAGTCAACTAGGAAGCCTCCTAGAGTGCAGACCCCGGAGGAGCACAGTTCTGACCTCTGAGGGGCACAGTTGTATACAGCTCAGGTTTTTTAACCCATGTACAAAATGCAACTGAAAAATTATTTATTTTTTTAATTTTAAGATAAATACCACAACAGTTCTATGGAATATAATTACTGTCATGACATGAAATAAGTTATATGTCGTTCTTGTGGGGAAAAAAGGGGAGGTTGTTTGCAAATAGTTAGCCTTGCTTAGGGTGCAAAATAGCCTGGCAAAGGCCCTTTTTTGTGGGGAATGTATGTTGGCAATGTCACAGGTGATAGCCAATAAGTACTCACCACAGCTGGCTTTTCCTGGACACACAAGAAACTTGCAGATCCATTTTTTCTTTTTCTTTTTCTTTTTTTAGCACTTGTTCCAGGGCAGAAAAATATACATGTGTTTTCAGGACAACTGCATTTTCAAAGCACCTCCATCACACTTTGAATGTCTTCATCTGGATAATGCAAAAAGGAATTGATCCTACAATAGGCACTGAAATAGAATAATTGCATGTTCATAGTTCCATTAAAATGATAATATGACATACAGTACTATTCAGGAGTCATTGGACTCTTTCGTCTAAGTTAGCTACAGAGCTGTGAGTGAATTAGAACTCATCATCAATCACAATATTAAAGTCCACCCAAAGACAGATACAATTAAAAAAACTCAGGTTGCTCACACTGAAGAAAGAAAGATCACCACCTTTGGGCATAATAATCTTCCAAGGGGTGACACATTCTAGTCTTGCTCATTCATTTCAATGCAGCCTGAATAGCTGTTCCGTGTGGATCATGCCCTTTGTTAAGTATATAGCAAATGTCACCAAAAATCTACTGTGATGATTAGACTCTTCATCATGAAACAGCAACAGAAGTACTCCAGAATCAAGATAGCAGCTGTGTTTACATTATAAGCCACATCCCTTAAAAATATACACAAAAGCCATATTGGTTTAAAATCTGACAAGTTAAAAGGCATTTTTTTTGTCAACATTTGAAAAGAAAACACCAAAGGCCTCATGCTGTGAGGCTCTGAATACAGAATGATTTTCAATATATACAGGGTATCTCAAGAAAATGTACACATACTTTAAAGTGTCAAATGTATTATTTACAGCCCGTTCCAACCCAAGGGCTAAGCAGCACAAGTCAGACCTAAAGTCAGCCTAAGTCGTTTAGGGCAAAGTTATGTCTAGAATGCAACCATTTACGGCGAAGTTAGGTCGAAGTTAGGTTGAAGTTATGTCGAAGGACATAAAGTTAAAGTTACGTCGAAGTTATGTCGAAGTTAGGACAAAGGACATAAAGTCAACATAAAAGTGGGCGTTCCAGGGGCGGACCGTGGGCGTAACGGGGGCGGAAACCAATTAACGTTGGATTCCAGACCCTGGCAAGCACAGACACGCCCCCTCCAACACAAATGCTGACACAAATTTTAGGTCGACCAAAAAGATGGACACAAATTCGAGGAGACCCATAGGAGCCATTTTACCTTACCCACTCCAGCCCTCTCCTGAAAATTTCTAACACCCTACTCCTGAGTTATGTCAGAATTATGTCGGAGTTGTGGCAGCAAGGTCTGGAAATGGACAGAGTTATGCCAAAGTTAGGGAGCCTATCAGCACCCAGCCCCACCCAGCCTCTTTCCCACAAAAGCCCAGCCCCAGACCTCCAGTCTCTATCTCTCTCTCTCTGAGCATGTGGCGTGGGGCTCTGTCCCCCACAGCCACAAAGTGGGACTTTGTCGGTGGAGGGCAAAATTCACAAACACCCCACTTCTCTCTTCTCTTCACCTCTCTCCTCTCTGCCCCCCTCTAGGGCAGAGAGGGCTGTTCTGGCTGTGGCCAAACTGTTTACAGCTGTGCCTGGGCAGCTGTCTCCATGCAAGCATTTGCTAACCCATGTCTTTCTCCCAGCCCCTCTCCCCCCCCCCACAGGCAACAACACCAGCAGGTAAGAGCAGGTAAGAGCAGGGTATGTGCTGACAAGTGGTCAGACTTCTGCCTCTTTGCATATAGAAATATGATACATGCCTCTTTACCAATGTGCCCTCTCATGTCTGCCTGCAATGCCTTCCCTGAAATGTCTCTTTACCAATGAGTAGTCTGATGCCTGCCTGCAATGCCTGCTATGATATATAGGATACATGCCGCTTTAGCACTGTTGTGTCTGATTGCCGCCTGTTGTCATGTGAGCAGACAACACCACAAGTGCGGTGCTGTTAACCTTCTGTAGACACCAGCTATTCTCCCCCCCCTTTTCTCCACAGGGTCAACTGACAGGTCAGTATTGCTAGGATTGCCATGGTTGTGACCCAATATATGTGTTGTCTTCTCTCTCTTTGACCTGTTTCCCTTACAGGATCATGCTCGCCTTACACCCAGGTAAGCAGCTCAGACCATGCTATGTGTGTCACACCTATCAGCTGTGTTTTATTTCTCTCCCTGCAGGCTTTTGCAACCGACACACTGGCTTGTTTTCACTGGCGATTGCTACCACACACCAGCTGCCATGTAACAGCTCTTCAATTGCTTCCATTAGATGTTGGAATGTTGCAGGTTTTCTACAATGAAGTACAGTATGTATGAATTAGAGCTCATTAAAATGTATGTACATTTTTTTGATTTTCGAACTTTGTCAGTGCAGCAGTGGTGAATTACCGGTAACTTTGGGGAGCCAGCCAGAACAGACACAATTATACTGAAGGCCACGGCACTACCATTTTGAATATTTAAGTTCATTTAAATCTGGGCCCCAATTCAGCTACAGTTGTACTGCTCCCCCTTGCACCAACTTACCGGACGGCCCCTGGGCATCTTTGCGTGCTGCTACTGAAGGCCACGGCACTACCATTTTGAATATTTAAGTTCATTTAAATCTGGGCCCCAATTCAGCTACAGTTGTACTGCTCCCCCTTGCACCAACTTACCGGACGGCCCCTGGGCATCTTTGCGTGCTGCTGTCAGGTGACTGCAGCCACTCGCTATTTCTAGTAGTGGCCCAGTTGTGCATGATAGTGCATTATGCTTTGCGATGGCAGAAAGACTGCTGCGCCGCCAGAACATGGGTTCTGATGGTGCAGCAGCCTGATAGAATTGGGCCCTGTGTGTTGCAACCATCTATGGCCACGACAGTCTATTGAAATTAGACATTGAGAAGTTGTTCCAAGATACTTAAGTTCCATTTGCTATGGTTTTGAGGTCTCCTGGAAAAGGGGAAAAAAAAACCCAGATTATTTAAGACATGGATTTTGCTTTGTGGCATTTTTAGTTTCAACCACATCATCTATAAGCAAAACAGAGCAAGATGTTTTCATTAAAAAAAATGAAGAAAAGCCTGAAGCTTTCATTGCCAAAAACATGGCCTGAAAGAAGGCCAGCGATTTCAGGCTGGCAAATCAGCAAAGGGACTAAACAGATTTGAATCAGCATAGCAAGTCTCCTTTATCTGAGTGCAGCATAACTTCTTTAGTCTAGCACTGTCATCCATAGCCAAAACCCTGGAATTGCAGGAATAAAAGTGTCAGGCTAATAAAGTGGAACCATTAATCTTTTTATTTTTTTTTTAGGAAAACAAAGGAAAAGAAAAGTGAGAAGTGTGACCATCGCTGTATAACAGAAATATGATTGAGTTATACGGTGTGGAAGAACAAGTTCGGTATGAGCAGGGAGGGAAAGAGACAGATTTATTTCTGTTTTATAAAATAACAGCATTTTCTAGTTTTAAATTTACATTTGCTAGCAACAGCTGCTTCCAGGTCAGATATCAATGGCGTTTGGAAACCAGTCCTAATGAAGCAAGCATGGAGCTACCGCTGGCGTTAATTTTATTTTCATGCTCTTGGAGTGCACACAGCAGGGTCTGTAAAAATACTTTCAAGCTCCAACCATAACAGTTTTGTTTTGCTTTTTTTTCTCTTTAAGTTTAAGCTCAGCAGTATATATGAGATGGGCTGAACTGAGCGGTGAAGGTAATGTCTTGTGCTGGCCAGCCTGCAGAAGGCAGAATTTAATCTCACCCATGTTTTAATTTAGTGTACATCCATCAACATGAATGATGAGTGCCAGTGGGAGGCTATTGGCGGTCTTTTCGTTTTTAAACAATAGGCTGGCACAGAAAGAAAACATGGTGTTTTGAAAATCCATTGCTCTGGTTTGCTCTTAACACGAGAATCAAACATGTCTTAAGATGAATTGTTTCACCTCTGATGTTAGACTTCTGGTTCATTTGTCCAGATACTTAAATTATCTGGGCATCATCCATCCTGCACAGTTTTTCCCCGCTCCATAACCACTGCAAACAAGTACATGTCTACAGTCTGCAATGTCAGTCTACATTTTATTTTTATTTTTTATTTAATTTTTTTTTAGAAAAAACGAGAACAATGCATTTTATCAAACAAGTAAAGCTAATAGAAAAGGCAGCTTTTTTTTTTTTTTGCGATAACCATATTCTTGACTTGAGATGAAGGTACAGGAAAGTAATACAGTGTGTAGTGCCATCTTGTGGTCCGACAAGAATCATCCATGTTGAACTGAAGCAAAAAACTGGTTTTTGTTCCACTGATTTGAGAGGTATATTTAATAACCCTTGGATTAGTAATCCTCTGATAAAAATGGGTTAATATGCATCTTCCTTCACTATCGTATATAATTTAGAAAGTAAAACAAGCATATTATTTATTTATTTAATTTTAAAGATTTATATACTGCCTTTCCAATGCTCAGGGCAGTGTACAATATAAGAATAAAAATAATACAACAGATAATAACATATAAATAAAACTATTAAAACAATACAGGAGCAGCTGCCCCTTTTCAACCAGCATCATGGCCTCTTTTCCAGTGGCTGTTGTCTCTTCTGCATCATGTTTTACATTGTGAGACAGGGACATTTATTGATTTATTTTGCTGTGTAAACTGCTTTGTGAAGTGCTTTTTGCTGAGAAGCAGTATATAATAATAATAATTATTATTAATATTATGTGTACATAATCATAATAGTGTGCATCATCATCATCATAGGTATGCTCTAGAGAAGCCCACAGATGTTCACCTCCCCATAGAGATAAACAACTCCAAGCGCAATCCTAGCTACGGATCCGCCGGGTGGCCCAGGCCACCTGCCGGATCCTGAGCTCCGCCGCAGGCAGGCACCCCGTGGCGGAAAGTCTACTCAGGGAAGGGGGCGCTCATCCCCTTCCCTGGGTGTAAAGGGCGCTGGGGCTGATCGGCCTCCTCAGAATTCCATCAGCTATTTTGCTGGCGGAAGTCGGAAGACGCTGTGTAACGGCTCAGTCGATTGGCGGGGGACAGGATTCAGCCAAAGCCGTCCCCCTCCCCCTCCCCAACCGACTGGGCCTATGGCCGCCTTCCCACTACCGCCAGACCCAGACGCCCCCCCACCAGCTGGATCCTTACCTGGGTCCGCCGGTGGTCCTTTGGACGCTCCGTTGGTGGAGCAGGGGAGGCCGGCCTTGCGCTTATGTGCAAATGTGCCTTACAGTACGTTTGCGACGTCTTCGGCCGGCGGAATGCTCATTCCGCCGGCCGAAGTTACGATAGGATTGGGCTGTCAATAGGGTTTGTGAAATCCTGCACTTCCTTATATTGCACCAACCACATGCGTGGTGCTTTACAGCAGAATAGAAGATGGGAGCTCCTGCCCCGAGCTCACAATCTAGAAACAGATACAAGAGAGAAAACAGGGGGAGGGGAGCAGGCTATGTAGTGAAGAATATGCGATTATTTCATGTACTTATTAAAAGAATCCAGTTGAATCTTTACTTACCGGTAAATTAATTGAAATACATTTATGGAAAGACCAGGTGCTTTCATAGACCATTACCTACTACTTCATTAGATGATAGAGCTTTCCTGAATAGCTTTCCAACTTCAGGGTCCAGCTAATAAATATTATATATGTAAGTGGGTTTAGACTTTAGGGGGGTTCTGATGGACCTTCTGAAATAATCCAGGTCTGAACACAAAATATCTCTGGCAACGTTTAGCCCCAATCCTTATGGGGACCAAAGCTTGTTGGCTCCAGAGAAGGGAGAATTCAAAGCCAGCAAATACCGGTAATGGGGAATGGCAGTTGGGCAGTGAAGAAGATGGGGATGGAGAGAATAGGTCAGCCTGAATTATTTGTCTCTTTCCCACTGCTCTTCCGCTCCCTCTTGCCACTGGCACATGGCAGTGTAGACTTCCACTCATGCACACTATCTCCATTGCTCAGTCCCTGCACACTGAACACACATGCTGTATGCTCAGGCTACACGCCCATTTCCCATTGCTTGGGACTACATGCATAGCACTGAAGGGATGGTTAGAGTTGTTGACTGCGACATCACCACTCATCTGAGGAAGGGTGTGGATCTGACTCAAGAAGACCCCTTTCTTCTCCCTCCAACAAGTGATCATTACTGTCCTGTCAGAGTTGACAGCTCTGGCCATCTGGTTGGGTAGCAGAGTGTTAAATATCAGGATCCTTGGACCAGAGCCAATGGCTTATCTTCTGTATGTGCAAGCTATTTTGAATGGTTTTTTCCCTCCCTCCAGAGCACTTAACTCGGTACATAATTTACAATGATTAAACACTGTGCCCCACCCAAGCCAGAGCAGAGAACAACTTTTGTGGCACTATCTTCCTTGCAGAAACCTCCCTTGTACATGTTCTAATATCCCAGGGCCACCACAAATGATTAGCAACCTTGGAGCTGAGCACACTGGGCAGCAGCGTCGCGACGACGCGCGTCACCCCAGAGCGGGGGCGCGCGTCGCCCTTAAGGGGGAGGCTCCGCCCCCGCGCGTGACGTCACGCGCAGGAGCAGAGCGCCCTCCCCGCTCCGTTTTCGGCTCATTTTGGAGCCAAACGGACACAGGGGAGGGCGGGCGGACCCACCTTCACTTCAAAAATGTAAGTGGGGGGAATCGCGCGTCACCCCTGTACGCACGACGCCCCCCGGAGGCCCGCCCCCCCCGCTTCCCCCTGTCGACGCCAGTGACACTGGGCCCTGAAATACTATCCCTAGAGATGGAGCAGGAATGGAGCATCAATAGGAGAAGTAAAACAAACTAGCTGTGACTTTAAGAGTGGGTCGAAACCCCATGACTGCGACTCTCCATTTTTTTTTTTTTTGCAAAAAGAAGGTGCTGGAGGGCCCTAATCTCCTCCGGGCTGTGGTATAAGTACATGGGAGGGGGGGATATTAACCCTTTCCCCTAAGCTGCTTTCCTGAAGAAAATCTCCCCCAAGTGGCAAAATTAACAAAAAATTTCATCAATCAGGGAAAATAGTAGCTTGGAGTGATTTTCAGTGGAGAAACAGCATGGGAGGAAACCCTTAAATTGCAACGGATCACATTAAAGCTGAGGTATTGATGAAGGAAAAATGTCCGTCACTGCTTCTGCCAGCCCTGAAGCTGCTGAGCCTGGCTATATAGGGAATCTGCCATGAACTTAGGTAGAATGCCTTAAATGTCTTTTCTCGCTTAGCTCAATCATGACTCCATCTCCTTCCTTACAATGTGCTTCCAGAGCTGGCGGTCTCCAGAAGGCAGCCATGGTTTAGATTTGTAGCTTCCTTGGCCAGTCTGTGCCAGAAGAAAAATGTTAACAGTTGTAATGCAGTCCTACTGTACCCTCGAGAAGAAAGCTTCTGAAGTGATATTGCATGTCTGGCAATGCAGCCTGCCTGTAGCCCAAAGCTACCCCAAAGAGCAGCTCTTCTCTACTAAATTCCAGGGTCTCAGAGATGTATTGCATGAAAAGAGGTAGCGGGGGGGTTGACCTTACATGTCATAATGGTAAGCATGTGAAAAAGTGAGGCGTGGCAGAAGTCATATCTCACTCTGCCCAAAAGCTTGCAACACCTCATGGGATTTGCTTTTCACTTAGAATAGATTCAGGTGACAAACAATAGCTGCTTTTAAGAGTAGCATGTGGTGTTTCTTAGACCCAACTGTTGATCTTTGACCAGAGCTTGTAGGGATGCACAGACACGGGACCACCTCCAGGTTTCAGGGGGCCCTTGGCAAACTGGGTCTCCATCCCAAGAGGGCCCAAGAAGGCCCAAGAGGGACTGTGCCACCACCGCATGAAGGAAATGGGCACTTAGAACATAAGAACAGCCTTGCTGGATCAGGTCAAAGGCCCATCTAGTCCAGCTTCCTGTATCTCACAGTGGCCCCACCAGCAGTCGTGTCACTGGTGCATGGCGGAGGGGGGGAGCGCACAGGGTGATGCGCTGGGTGGCGCCCAGGGGTGATGCACCCGGGGGGTGACGCAATGGGAGTCCCGGCGCATCAACCCCCCCGCTACACTCACCCCCATCTCGGCGCATCACTCCTGGAGCCGGCAAGCCGATCTGTGTCTTCCTCGGTGGCTCGACTGCTTCTGAATAGGCCGGCAAGGCTTCGAGTGGCATGCGCACAACACCACTCGAAGCCTTGCCCTCAGAAGGGCCGAACAAAGACCCAATCGGGTCTTCGTTCGGCCCTTCTGAGGGCAAGGCTTCAAGCGGCATTGTGCGCATGCGCCGCTCAAAGCCTTGCTGGCCTATTCAGAAGCAGCCGAGCCGCCAAGGAAGATGCGGCTTGCTGGCTCCAGGAGTGACGCGCCGGGATGGGGGTGAATATGGGGGTGACACAGCTCGGGGTGTGTGACGCTCCTGTGGTGGGTGGGTGATGCGCCGGGTGGTTGGTTGGGAGGTGACGCGCCAGTGGGTGGTGGGGGTGATGTGCGAAGCCGGCTGACCCCGCACTGCCCACCAGATGCCTTCGAGAGCACACAGACAACAAGATAATCCTGTTTCCTGCTGCCACTCCCCTGCACCTGGCACAGAGAAAACCTACTTCTAAAGCCAGGAGTTTGCTTATGGCTTGTAACCTGTGGTGGTCTTTTCCTCCATGAATCTAATCCAACCCCCTTTTATAAAGGCATCTAGGCCAGGTGCCATCACCACAACCTGTGGCAAGGAGTTCCACAGATGAATTACACGCTGGCTGAAGAAATATTTCCTTTGTCTGTTCTAACTCTCCCTCCACTCAATTTTAGTGCATGTCCCCTGGTTCTGGTGTTGTTCGAGAGGGAGAAGGATTTCCCTCTATCCACTCTCTCCATCCCATGCATAATTTTATACGTCTCAATCATGTCCCGTCCCCCCTCAGGTGCCTTTTATCTAGACTTAAAAACTGCAAACGCTGTAGTCTTTCCTCATAAGGGAGGTGTTCCAGCCCACTTAGGTGGTCTCAGGTAGCAATGGGTGGATTCTAAGCTGTTGGCAGCTGCCCAAGCTTGCCAATCTCTAATGCTAGACTTGCACAGGCTTAATCCTCATTTCCTATCCCTCAGGTTGCCAGTTCAAGCCTCACTGCAAGTCTGACTCCTGACAACCAGATGCTGTGGGACAAGCAACAGGATAAGGCCACCAATTTCATGTCCTCCTTATGGGTGCCCTAGCACATCTGGCTGTCCTTTGTTGGAAACGGAATGCTGGGCTAGATTACTTTTGATCCGATCCAGCAGGGTCCTTCTTATATTTGAATTAACTTCCTATTGATGCCTAGCTATTAAAAACTTGATGATAGCAAAAGGCTTTTTGTTCACAAAAAGCAATTTTCAGCCTTTTATCAAAGCTCTCTGTAATGTGGAAGTAAAATTATTACCGTTAATGGTATGTTTGTAAGGACACAGAGTTATAAATTATTTTTATTCCAGGATAATAAATTATGAAGCACTGTAACACAAAACAAGCCGTCATTACTTTTAGCACCCGTACTCAAAGACTTGTTTGCATTCAGTGTTTATTGCATGTCAGTGCTGATTTGCGGCATCTGTTCCATGCGCTGCTGTGATACACATCTGCCTGGTGTTCTCATCTGCAGTAACGACATATGGGGGCTTGGCCCTGTCTCAGTGCAATGGAGTGGCAGGGCAATGTTTGGACAAACTTCCCATGAACTCGGTGTCAGGATTTTTGCCCTTCTTGTCTACTGTTCTCCAATAGTAAAAGTGAAAAGTTTGCACTTCCCTCATCATTGTTGCAATTTGAAGAAGTGTGCAAATTTAGCCTCAGCAGCAGTGATCCTGATGAAAAATGTAAGCATACAAGAAAAGTGAACACAGATCTCGCCTTGGGTCTGTATGTATCTATTCATTTGTGCATCAGAAAAAAATGCAATGCCGAGAATATAAAAAAATAGGGGACAAATGGTTTATTGTACACACTCTTTGGTTAGATATTTTTTCCCAAATGGAAAGGGGTGGAGGTTAAAAGATCATCAGGGGTAATAAGTGGTAATAAGTGGTCAACCATGTGGGGCATTGGCTAGTGGCATTGCTGGAGGGGGTGTGGCACTGTAAGTGGTGCAAGGCACTGCACCGCATCTGGCAAACCAGTGTAACGCGGCCCATTCACCCCGAGAGCCAGAGGCGTAACGTGCGCCGGGGCGCCCTGGAGCACGGGGGAGGGGCGCCCCCGGCTTCTGGATTGCTATTGCTGTTGCTTAATACAGACTAGTTCTTCCTTCACGCTTGAAGCAACCCTTCCCGGCTGCATTTCCTAAGCAGGGACAACGAGGCTATAGGCTTACAGTCATGCTAATTACCCTTCCCGGCTGCATTTCCTAAGCAGGTTGGGCTATAGGCTTACAGTCATGCTAATTTTCTGTCCTTGGGCTACCGCTACCACCAGGTTTGATAATAAGAAATAACATATTCAAATGAAGGAACTCCAGGCCCATTCGCCTCTTAGTAAGGTACTTAGAAAAAAAAAAAAAACACAGCCAAGAAGATAACAATTAACCAGAACAGCGGGGGGCGGCAACTTCGGGCGCCCGGACAAAGTGTTCCAATTGTCCACCGAAGATACGCCTCTGCTGAGAGCCATTCCAGCATTGTTTTCACCAAACCGCATTACACTGGTTTGCAAGGCGCGGCGTTGCAATGCCTTGCACCACTTACGGTGCCACACCCCCTACAGCAACGCCAGTGACATTGACCAGAGGTCCATCCTCATAAGGATGGTATTGTGGTTTGGGAGTCGGACTTAGACCTGGAAGATCCAGGTTCAAATCCCCGCTCAGCCACGAAGCTTCCTGGGTGACCTTGGGCCAGTCACTATCTCTCAGCCCCACCTACCTCACAGGGTTGTTGTGAGGACAAAAGGAGGGGAGGAAATATGTACACCACTCTGAGCTCCTTGGAGGAAGGGCGGTATAAAAATGTGAAAAATAAATAAATAAATAAGATCCCAGTGCCTCAGTATATTCTGCTCTACATTGTCACATGCACACACCCCCAGTGGATTTTATTGTTTTTTAATTTACTTTATGTATTGTTTTTAAATTATGTATTTTAACTTGTTGCAAGCCGCCTTGGGCATTTGCCTTGGCATAGGAAAAGGCGGGGTATAATTTTTTTAAATAAATACATAAATAAATAAATAAGAGGACACACCTGTCCAGGCTCTGGCTCTTGAATCGTCAGTACCATTGGCAGGAATACTACCCAACGTGCCATCAGAGGGCAGGCAGGGAGCACCATAAGTTCGATGTAGGGCTTTGTCCCAGGGTCCCAGCAGCCTGTCACCGGCGTTGAAGACGATTACCAAAACCGGAAACAATGACAACGCATCTTTCGAGAAAGCCCAGTTCTTGAACCAACTGTATGCCAACAAAGGAAGCAAGTTCAATGCTGTAGCAGACCACAAAACAGATGTCTCCTTAGCATGAAAGCAAATATAGGAAACACACATACCACACCAAGGCAAGGGTGTGAGGATATTAATAGTTACTGTCACTTTAAGAGAAACCGGCTCTTGATAAGCAGACAGTTGCTGTGCCTGGCAGTTGACAGGTTTGGAATTCTGATTTGATATGTTTTAGCTCTCACTTCAAATTACTCTGTTGTCATTTTAGCAGCAAAGTTGTAACCTTAATGTGGTGGTAACAGCACAAGGGGAAATTCATTTGCAGTGCAGACAAGCTTGAAGATATTGTGACATCAACCATCTCATGTGCTCCTAAAATACTCACAGAAATTGACATTATTGTGCCAATGGGCTTGACATAAGGTCAGTATACTTTGCTGGTGTATCTGAACACTCCAGAATATTCCTGGGTACACATTTATGTTCGTATAATGCATGGACATGGTTAGCGCAAATGTAGCCAGCAGAAATGTCTGTGTCTTCAGCAGCTGTAAAAAAAAAAAAAAAAAGCCCCTCCAGTCATGGAAAGGTCTACGTAGTTATTCAGTCCACACATTGTGCTGGTTTGAAACAACCTCCTTGGAATATTAAGGAACCAGGACCATGCATGCGCCTGCCTCTTCCCATCCAGCCTGCTGGCTTGTCATCCCATCATTGCATTGGGGTGGTTCATTGGTAGGCTGTCCATATCCAAAAAGGGACAGGGTGCCTATGCCTTTAACCATTGTAAGTAAAGGTGGTAAAGGTGACCCCTGACAATTAAGTCCTGTCGTGTCCGACTCTAGGGTGTGGTGCTCATCCCCATTTCAAAGCCGAAGAGCCAGCGTTGTCCGAAGACGCCTCCGTGGTCATGTGGCCGGCATGACTCTCCTTGCCGCAGCGCGTAGCATGCAGCTGGAACACGGAGCGCTGTTTACCTTCCCGCAAGCGGTACCTATTTATCTACTCACATTAACATGCTTTGGAACTGCTAGGTTGGCAGGAGCTGGCCAAGCAACGAGAGCTCACCCCGTCACGGATTCGAATTGCCGACCTTTCGATCAACAGCTCATGGTTCAGCGATTTAACCCACTGCGCCACCCGCTGGCCTTAACCATTGTAAGAAGAGGGAAATTGGGCAGGTGTATCTTGTTGTACCCTTCCATGATGAGCTGCACCTGCCCAAATTCCAATGGTTAAAGGTATAGGCACCCTGTCCCTTTTTGGATATGGTCAGCCTATTCATTGGGGTCTTCAATATTTATTTATTTATTTATTTATTTCATCGAATACAGTCACCAAACACTATCTTAAATAAAAATGTTTTAAGGTCCTGCCGAAAGGTCTCCAAAGAGACTGAACTGCTCCCCAATTATGCCATGGAATGACGATACAGTACACTGGGGGAGGTGACTCCTCTGTGATTCTGAGGGGTTGGGAGAAATATTGATTATTAAACCAGCCCACTGCTTTTTTTCAACAAGGGTGTGTACCTGAGGACAGTTCAAAGTGCTTTCATTGACAGAAACTTCCAAAAAGCAAGTTGTCAGGCTTAAGTCCCGCTGAAATCAACAGGATTTCTTAGCCATGAATAACTTGTCCCAGCTCAGGCTTAAAGCCACATATGTCTCAACCTGTTTGGTTCTTCTAAGCTACTTATGAAATATGTGTTAGGATGGTGGACTGTTAAGTTAGAAAACCCTGCCTTAAATAAGCAAAGAGATTTCATGCTTGCTGCCAAAACATAGATGGGGGAAAATGTGGCAACTGCTGAAGAATTTTCTAGAAGCCCTGGAATAAAGAGCATCAATCACTGTCAATGATGTCAAATAAATGGCATTGCACAAAGATCACAATCAGTAAATTTTTTAAAAGGGATTCTGCTGATAATATCCCCGAGTCACGAAACAGGCAGGTTAAGGCAAGGTGATGATTTGAGAAGCCTCAGCTACTACCCAGCTACCATTCTAGACACTGCGAGGACCAGATGACTGAGCCAAGAATTGTCACTCTGACTAGTCAGATGGCCCACGAACGCCAGAAAATGAACTGCAGTTCCAGTGCTGCAATGAACATGCCAGGAGTTCTTTGTTGTTCTTTTATGTGATAATTACAGCAGAGGCATTGCTGGGCTGGCTGACACCCTGTGCCGGGATGACGCCACGCACACCCTCCCGTATCATCGCGTCAAACCCCCCCCCCCCCCCCGCTCACTGGCCTAGTAATGCTACTGAATTACAGAAATATTATTATTAATAAACAACCAGTATTTATATACTGCCTTTTCTTTGGTCATCGGATTTCTCCTCCGACTTTAATTCAAAAGGGGATTGGAAAGATTTATGGAGGAAAACATCACATGATGATGACTTCATGCAACCTCCAGCTTTTAGAGCTTTTAGAGGCAGCTTTTAGAGGCAGCCTATCTCTGTATGCCAGGTGCAAGGGAGTGGCGACAGTATACAGATATCCTGTTGTCTTGTGTACTCCCAGAGGCACCTGGTGCTGGGCCACTCTGAGATACAGGAAGCTGGACAAGATGGGCACTTGGGCTGATTCAGCAAGGCTCTTCTTATGTTTTTATTTTATTTATTTACAGTATTTTCACCTCACCTTTCAGCCTGAAGGGACCCAAGGCAGCTTACAAAAAAACAAAAACAAAAAACACAACCCAGAACAAATGCACAAGTACAGAAACATAAAATCACAATTAAAAAGCAATATACACAATTAACTCAAACCCATAAACAGTAACAATTTTAAAACAATAAAATCACAATTACAATTTAAAACAAAACAAAACCATAAGAGCAGTACCATCACTTTATAAATGAAAGACCACACCTGTAAAAACCAGGTTCATCTTACCTCTAGCAAGAGATATTCCTGCCCCCCAGATTATTGGTTCCACTGTTGAACTGCTGTTACCATTAAGAAGATTCTGCTAATAATGTTCATCCAAAAACTACCTTCTTGTAACAGAATCCATTAGAGCAAAAATCCATTGTGACAAAAATCTGGGAGGCAAAGAAGGGAATAGGATACAACATTGTCTTGCACTTTTTATTCCCTGCGCTTTTCCATGTCATCTGAAATTGATTGTGTGCATCCTGCGGCAGGGAAATGGATAAGCAGTCAGCATGTGCTCCTGGTGTGGTGTGGGAGCTTTGAGGTGGAAACAGGCGTGTTCTTCTCACAAACTTACACTTTATAAAAACTTGTAATGTAGACCATGCGCTACAATTTTTTACAAACATTTTTAATGCGTAAATTAAGAGGTTCTGCAGCAAGGCCCCTGGTTGCAAATACACACAGCAAAGCCACCTTCAAATGCAAACGTTTCAGCCTTTTAAATACAGTAGTCGTGTGCTGCAAAAAGGTTGTCTCCTCTTTTTCCTTACAGAAATACAGGACAGCTTTTTGTTTATAGTCTCTTCACTTTATCTGCTTGATATGGCTCTTAGCAGCTCTTTAGGGTTTCAGATGTTACAAAATGTATATGTGGAAGCCAGTTCCATGCAAGAACTAATTTTTGTACACTTATGTTTATGTAGATCATCGTATACACTTATGCAACAATCTAGGTGGGTAACAATGTTACACGCTTTCAAATGGCCAAAGCTCTTCACCTGTATTCTTTACAACAATCCTATCAGGTGAGCAGATGGGAAGGCTAAGAGGGAGTAATTTTCCTATGGCCATCTAGTAGTGAGTTCCTGGTACAGTGAGATGCAAACCAGGGCTCTCCTGATTGAGCCTCTTGGCCGCTTCACCAGCTCTTATCTTGCAATAATACAGTACTGTATTCCTTGCTGTGCGAAAAAGCCTTCCTTTGGAAGAACTTCTCCGTGTCTGATGTGTCCCTTGCCAGCCTGAATAGACTTCGATGGGGAAGAACTGCCGATTGGCAAACTCAGCACAGAAGGAGGCAAACCGTCCTCCAAAGAGAGTCAGCTGAAAGCAAGGAAACAAGACATCAATACGTTCCCTTCCTTCTCTAAGAAACAATGCACTTCCATGCAGGTATTGTGTACAAGAGAGTGAGCTGGAGAGCATGTGCTGGTGCACCATACAACTTCTGCATGGGAGTGGATGTGCCACGTTCTTTTGGAACACTGCATTCATTATTTTTCATTGGTTGAAATACACAAGGAAGACAAAAGAAGAAGGCAAGGCACATGGGTGGAAAAATGGACCTGACTGGTTGCTTTCTTTGCTAATCTTGATTAAGCACACCTTGGGACTTGACAGCCTTTTTATAGCCCAGTGTATACAGGGACAGGAAAGAGAGCTGGAGCTGTCAAAGATGATTGTAGCCTGTATTTCTTCATACACAAACCTTTTGGGGGCAAGAAGCAGACATCACCCCCCTGTACAGTTGTTTAAAGCTAAAAAGATTTGCAAAGTACAGCAGACCTGGATCTCCTTCTAACAGTGAGCTGCATATGAGTTTTACACACCAGACATTCTGGACCTTGCTTGTTTTGATTTATTAAGGGTATATAAGATGAGCCAATATTTGCCCACCGCCTTTAAATCAGTGGTTTTTTTTAAAATTCTAAATGACAACCTTTGCATTTTATTAGTATGGCTTAGTCTTTAATAAGACTTTACTGGGCCAATATATCACATCAACACTGTTAGAACAAGTTCTTCTACCAGGTATAAATTACCCACCGGCAGTGGCACAATCCAAGTTCCTAGAACACTCTGGGAATAAGGAGATAATATTATTTTACTGAGAATATCGAGAAATATGTATTGTTATATTTGGAAAGCCAGGGAGGTCATGGTTGGTGCTAGTATGACCTCTCCCTATGTGATGGGTGAAGTGTCAGTCTCAGTGGTCACACCCAGTGGTCACACCCACGTTGTGAGATGCCCTTCCAAGAGAGCCCCCTCTTCCCTGCTCTCTGAAGGCTCCTTCCTGCTATGCACATTCATGTCGTGATCTCTCGACTTTTAATCTGTGCGGTTGAACATTTTTATCCTCCGGATTGGTTTTTTATCTGTTTTTTTTAATTCATATTTTTATGTCTGTGGTATTTAGTGTGTTGTTTTATCATCATCAACAACCTTTATTGGCATAAAAGTGTTGTTTTAATTTTTAGAGTTAGCTGCCTTGGACAGTGCTAGAGAAAGGCAGGACATAAATGTTTTAAAATAAACAGCACCCGCTATGAGAGATGGTCATACTCCTACTGTGTCTCCATGGGCGGTGTCATAATTGATTGCCTAGGGCAGACTTTTCCAAAGAAACACAGAGAAGCCACACTGCCCGCCCATAGTCCTAGACAGACTTGCCAGAGGGAACTCATCAGCAAGAGCAGTGCCCTCCAAAAGACGTTGGGCTGACTTGAGGTTGTATGGTACTTACTGGCTTCTAAAGTACACAAGTATTTCCTCAAAGGTCATCAGATAGGTAATGATTTCCTCACAATTCCTCTACCCAGTGGGATGCTTTGGAAGAGACTTTCTGAACTGGCCTCTCTCCGCATGAAGAGTAGAGGGATAGCACACTCCTTCCCCCTTTGGCTAATTATGGGGACACACACATACAAACCATTCTTTCACACATGATCCATATGTAGAGGTGGGAGAAAATGGTTTTATTTTTTTCGCAGATTTCAGTGTTTAACCAAATAGTAGAAAGTGGTGTTATATGTTTTTATTCCATTTTTTTCCCCACGGAAGGCCTGCGCAGGATTCTATCTCCCTTCCCTGCACTCCTCGCCCCTTTCCTCTGAGATATGCTAGCTAAATTGCTAGCGTAGCTCCAAGGAGACACATTGCACGTTGAGAGCCTTACGCAGGGGTAAGACCAGGGGATTGAATGTCCCCTTGCCCTGTGGAAGCCTCCCAGTCCTGTCCCCCCAGGATGCAGTGGCTGCCATTACGGCGCCGATGCATCGGCGGGGGTGGGTGGGAAGAATAGGATTGGACTGTCAGGGAGCAGTCTGCCTGGTGGGCACAGGACCAGGTACAGGCCAGACAGGACAGGCTTGAAAGGCCTTAGCAGGGCAGAATGCGGGCCATGGGGACATTGAGCAGAGCACACCTACCCACGTGGCAAGTATCTGCAGGAGCCATCCCCTGGGAGAGTTGCTGTAGGACTCAGAAGGTGACCAGGCTGGGTGGGTGGAACCAGAAACGGGGGAGGGACCAACCGAGGCCAGGAGAATATAAGGAGTGGGCGGGCCAGGGATTAGAAGGGGCTGACTAAGGGCTGGAGGTTGGCTGGAAGAGTCTCCAGAGAGTCTGGAGAAGACTCAGAGGAGGAATAGGGTGCTGTAAACAGTAAAGCCCTCCCCAAGCCCATGGGAGGAAGACAGCCTCGAGGAGACATGCCAGGTGGGTATGGCCCTGGAAACCCTACGTAGGTTACTGCCCCTATACAGACAGGGACCCATTGATGAGCAGGAACCCAAGACACACACTCCCGGCAGGTTACAATCATTAAAGAAAAACACCATACATACAGTAAAAGCATATTGTTTTAAAAAAGTAGCATGAATACAAATCCAAAAGAGAGACAATGAAAAACATGCTAGATTCATGTGTGCAGGGGCGTCGCTGTTGCGTGACGAGGCAGGCGGGGGCCCCCGAGGTGACGCGCGCACACGCACGCAGAAAGGTGATGCGTACACACACGCGCATCGCCTTCCCTACGCTCACACTCGCCCGTTGCCTGGGGGCCTCACGCCCGCCTCGCCAGGCCTGGAGAGCCGGCTCGGGGACGTCTTCGCCGGCCGGCTGCCCGGGGCCTTCTGAGGAAGGCCCGCTGCGCGAACGTTATTTATAATGTTCTTTTGCGGATGCGCAGACTGTTGCTGACAGAAAAGGGCAGCCCTTTTCCCTCAGGGACGGTCTGGGCATGTGCAAAAGAACGTTATAAATAACGTTCGCGCAGCGGGCCTTCCTCAGAAGGCCCCGGGCAGCTGGTCGGGGAAGACGTCCCCAAGCCGGCTGCAACGGTTGAGCGGGCGCCTGGAGCGGCGGCCCATCGGGCGCCCCCTCCCCCAAATTGCGCCACGGCCTACGGTCGCGCCGAAGATTACTAAGGGTGTGTGTCCGGAGTAGGGGTCACTAGGGTGACGCGCGTGCCCAGTCCTGGGGCAGCACGCGCCCTAGTGATGTCTCTGCATGTGTGTGTGAGAGAGAGCACTCAGGCCAGATCTTGAAATGAAAAGGTTTTCAGGTAATGCCAAAAAACTAGCAGCAGGGGCACCAGCTGCCCCTTGCAGTGTAGGGAGTTCTACAAATGGGGGCTCAGTGGCGTCGCTCTAGGTGGGGCGGAAAGCTAAGTTCTGCAGCATTCCGTCCCCCACCGTTACTCTCCGGCACGAGGTGTCCTGCCCCCTTGTTGTAGGAGCCCGTCAGTGGAGAGAAGGCAACACGCAGGGACTCTCCTGCGCGTTGCCTTCGATCCACCAACAGGCTCCGACGACGAGGGGGCGGGACACCTCGTGCTGGAGAGTAACGGTGGGGCAGAACGCTGTAGAACTTAGCTTTCTGCCCCACCTAGAGCGACGCCACTGTGGGGGCTACTGTTGAGAGGGCCCGACTCTCAGGGACACCATCAGACAAACTTCTGACAGTGACCACCTGCATGAGGTCATTGAAATAAATGGATCTTACTTCTGAGTAGCATAGAATTGTGCTGTAAGATGTTTGAACCTAAGTCATTAGGGGATTTGAACATAACCCACAAACAAACAGCCCAATCCTATCCCCCACCACGTTGACAGCCGCGCTGCACCCAATGGTGGAAAGTTGACCAGAAGGCAAACCAGAGGTAAGTAAAATACTTTTTACTTGCCCCTGGGTAGAACTTCTGGCTGCCTATGGGTCTCCGGCTTGGACCCACGCCACCAGCTATGTAACTGGCATAAGTCTAAGGAGAGAAAGGGGAAGGCTAAAAAATGGGGGATAAGATCTGGCGTGTGCTTTTGCTGCTGAGATACATCCTCTCCTCACCCTGGAATCCCCCCCGAACCTCCCCCTTCCCACCCCAGCCACCAACTTACCGAGATTGGCAGGGCCTCCCAGAACCACTGGCGCACACACACCGCACCTCTGACCATTTATGGCTACAACCCGGAAGTGCGTGATGGCGTCCCAGCTGTTGTGCCACCACAAAGGGCCTTGTGCTGCCAGAGTGCAAGTTCTGGGGGCGCAAGGCCCAGATAGGATTGGGCTGAATCAGTCAACTTCACTTCTCAACCACCATGCTCTACTCCAGGTGAGTCTGAGTTTATTATTCAGGTCATGGCAATTTTCTTGTCGTCTTCCCTTTTTTTATGATGTCAAACTATTGTGAGAATTCAGCTTTCTCTTGTACCACTGGGACAAATTATGGGAATGACCTTGCTGAAGCTGTACACTTTTAAGATTCACTGATTTCAACACAAGCATACGGAGGTGCTTAAATTTCCCAGTGACATCGATGGACCTTAAAAGCTTTGGCTGAATTGTGCCCATAATTTGTTCTCAGATGTATGCCGGTTTCATTACAAGTCTTTTCAACAACACGTTTATTATTGTATCACCTTCGTGACTTCCCCAGCACACTAAATTTCCTTCTCGGTATAATCAAGGAATACTTTTCCCCCCCGCTCATAATTTATTACATTCCATACTGGTCTAATTGATAATGCACGGTTGTGTGCATCTAGAACAAATGCTTTGCACCTTTGCTAGCCTACAACATAATGTACATAAAGTGAGAACAAGCCATATTGAAAGACTTTGCCACATGCCTACAGGGACCTGGTTTGTAATTTAGCAGACTCCCACAGTACAGCTCTATTGCTTTTTAAAGAAGGGCCTTCAGTACATTATACCTGGCCAAAATAATTAGGAAACAACACTTATTCAGGTCAATATCCAGAGTTGTTCCAGATTGATTTTTTCTGCTATTTAATGATCGGGCAGCCCATTCCAACCCAAGGGCTAAGCAGCACAAGTCAGACCTAAAGTCAGCCTAAGTTGTTTAGGGCGAAGTTATGTCTGGAACGCGACCATTTACGGCAAAGTTAGGGCAAAGTTAGGTCGAAGTTATGTCGAAGGACATAAAGTCAAAGTTACATCGAAGTTATGTCGAAGTTAGGACAAAGGACATAAAGTCAACATTAAAGTGGGTGTTCCAGGGGCGGACCGTGGGCGTAACGGGGGCGGAAACCAATTAACGTTGGATTCCAGACCCTGGCAAGCACAGACACGCCCCCTCCAACACAAATGCTGACACAAATTTTAGGTCGACCAAAAAGGTGGACACAAATTCGAGGAGACCCATAGGAGCCATTTTACCTTACCCACTCCAGCCCTCTCCTAAAAATTTCTAACACCCTACTGCTGAGTTATGTCAGAGTTATGTCGGAGTTGTGGCAGCAAGGTCTGGAAACGGACAGAGTTATGCCAAAGATAGGGAGCCTATCAGCACCCAGCCCCACCTAGCCTCTTTCCTATAAAAGCCCAGCCTCAGCCCTCCAGTCTCTCTCTCTCTCTCTCTCTCTGAGCACGTGGCGTGGGGCTCTGTCCCCCACAGCCACAAAGTGGGACTTTGTCGGTGGAGGGCAAAATTCACAAACACCCCACTTCTCTCTTCTCTTCACCTCTCTCCTCTCTGCCCCCCTCAAGGGCAGAGAGGGCTGTTCTGGCTGTGGCCAAACTGTTTACAGCTGTGCCTGGGCAGCTGCCTCCATGCAAGCATTTGCTAACCCATTTCTTTCTCCCAGCCCCTCTCCCCCCCCACAGGCAACAACACCAGCAGGTAAGAGCAGGTAGGAGCAGGGTATGTGCTGACAAGTGGTCAGACTTCTGCCTCTTTGCATATAGAAATATGATACATGCCTCTTTACCAATGTGCCCTCTCATGTCTGCCTGCAATGCCTTCCTTGAAATGCCTCTTTACCAATGAGTAGTCTCATGTCAGCCTGCAATGCCTTCTCTGAAATGCCTCTTTACCAATGAGTAGTCTGATGCCTGCCTGCAATGCCTCTTTACCAATGTGCCCTCTCATGTCTGCCTGCAATGCCTTCTCTGACATGCCTCTTTACCAATGTGCCCTCTCATGTCTGCCTGCAATGCCTTCCCTGAAATGTCTCTTTACCAATGAGTAGTCTGATGCCTGCCTGCAATCCCTGCTATGATATATAGGATACATGCCGCTTTACCACTGTTGTGTCTGATTGCCACCTGTTGTCATGTGAGCAGACAACACCACGAGTGCTGTGCTGTTAACCTTCTGTAGACACCAGCTGTTCTCCCCCCCCCTTTTCTCCGCAGGGTCAACTGACAGGTCAGTATTGCTAGGATTGCCATGGTTGTGACCCAATATATGTGTTGTCTTCTCTCTCTTTGACCCGTTTCCCTTACAGGATCATGCTTGCCTTACACCCAGGTAAGCAGCTCAGACCATGCTATGTGTGTCACACCTATCAGCTGTGTTTTATTTCTCTCCCTGCAGGCTTTTGCAACAGACACACTGGCATTTCTTCACTGGCGATTGCTACCACACACCAGCTGCCATGTAACACCCCCTTGTTTTTTGTCTCCCTAGGAACGTCTACTACCACCTACCTTCCTGGGAGCACCCCTGGGGCTCCAGGCAGGGTGCCCCACTGTCGTCTGCCTCGATGCTGCCAGAGGTCAGGGAGCCAGCCCTGCAACCCTCCTCAGCTGCCGGCGATGCTGCTGCTCCACCTCCCTGGCTGTCGTACTTGCTGTCCCTCCCCTTTCTATGGAGCAGGCTGTGGTTCCACAGGGGAAGAGCCTGCATCTCCAGGTCCATGGGGCACGTGTGCTGCTGCTGCTGCTTTCAGATTGGCTGCTGTGACTAGCCCTGGCAGCCTCGCCTGGCCATCTCTGCTAACGTTCCAGAACAATAAAGATGCCCCTCGGGCAGAGCCCCCTTGACAAATATGTGCCCAGTGTTACACAAGCATCGCCCCCCACACAAAGACAGTCCCCAGCACTGAAGCCCCTGCATGAATCCCATCCAGCGACTGCCACTTCCTTCCCAGTGAGAACACAGCAGGGGGGCTGCCAGACCCCCATGGCACAGAGGGGAGGGGGGAGTTGGGGGGCCTCTCAGGCAGGCAAACAGTGACAGGTGCCACGGAGCCCATAGCAGGGCCGCTTGTGGCCGCTTGTGGCCACTGCGTCTGTGTAGTGGCTGCTCGGCAACCGGGGATCTCACCCGCCAGGGCGTCCACCCATCACGAAGCCACGTCTGCCCATGGCCTGCCCGTCACGAAGCCACTTCCGCCCATGGTCCGCCCGTTTCTGTGTGGCTTCCGCCCAACGTCCGTCTGCATAAGAGGCGCCTGTTTCTGCATCGCCTTCATCTGCGGAGCGCCCTCTGTGTCCCTATTGGTCTCTGCAGACCCCTCTCCCTGTATCTCTCTCCCACCAGCCTTGTTGTCTGTCTGTCTGTTTCTGACCCACCCGTGCCCCTCCCCAGCACCCCCTGTCTGCCTGTCTGTGTGTCTGCCTCCCCTCCCACTCCCTGATGCTGGCAGCTGGCAACCCCCCACCCCGCCAGAGCGCCTGCCGTGAGGCGCCATAGTCACCCCAACTGGGGTCGTGATGAGCTGCGTGAGCCCTTCACACTCGCAGCAGACAAGCCCATGGCATCTCTCGGTCATGGCCGGGGCACAAAGCAGAAAGCACACTGGGCTGCCTTCTTTGTGGGCATAGCCACGGCCCTGGAGGCCCAGGGCTTCAGGCAGCACACGGGCGAGTCATGTCAGAGGCGGTTACAGACCTCATGAGACCCCCCTTGTGTGTGACGTTCCCACCCCCTCCTTCCCTTCCCTCCCCCGCTCACCCCCCATCCCACATGTGGCCTCAACGTAGCAGGTGGCTACTGCACAGGGTGCCCTGTGGCGGCTGGCACAGGCACCTCGCTCACTTGTCACCTGCCCTGCGCCCACCTCATGACTGGCGCAACCCCCATGCCTGCGGTCAGCCCCTTTGCGACCGGGCTGCAACAAACACTGCGGCAGCTGCCATGGATGCAGTCGCGACGACGCGCGTCACCCCAGGGCGGGGGCGCGCGTCGCCCTTAAGGGGGAGGCTCCGCCCCCGCGCGTGACGTCATGTGCAGGAGCAGAGCGCCCTCCCCGCTCCGTTTTCGGCTCATTTTGGAGCCAAACGGACACAGGGGAGGGCGGGCGGGCCCACCTTCAGCTCGAAACTGTAAGTGGGGGGTGATTGCGCGTCATCCCTAGACGCGCGACGCCCCCCGACGGCCCGCCCCCCCGCTTCCCCCCGTCGACGCCAGTGCATGGATGGACGCTGACAAATGCAGACAGGGACCTGCACATGCACGAGCCGGACACCGAGCCTGGAGAGCCTGCCTACCTGGGAGGTAAGTGTTGCCTGGATCCTGGGGTGGCGCTGGGCCACAGAAACTGCAGCCTGCCTAACTCAGGCATAACTCTGACATCTCAGACATAACTTATGTCGAACTTATGCTGAACTTAGGCCACTCTTATGCCAGAGTTGCGGAGGAGTTGGGTTGGAATGGGCTGTTATAATCCTTTCGGATAACTACAAAATCACATCTTACCTACCGACGGATGCTTATGCATAGCAGTTAACATATCCTTGGTCTGCAAATGTTTTGAGGACCATACTTCAAGGTACTTTTGTCAGGGCATTTTCATTGCCTTTTTTTGTTTGCTTGCAGTGAAAACCTTGACATGGAAATTTTTACACTGATTCAGGCTGAAAACAAAGCTAAGCAGGTCAGAATCGAATTCAAGGTGCTTTTTAATGTTGTGATTACACCATGCTAGGATGAAGCTCTGTGGATTCTATTTATCACGCATTCATTAAGCACCTACAAAAGGGAGGGGATATACAAGGAAACTGCTGAGAGATGGTGACTGACCCAAGGACACTCGCAGCACAATCCAGCGCAAGGATCCGACTGGTGGCCCATGGCCGGCGGCCCTGAGCCCCGACGGCCCTTCTGCCACCGGGCCAGAGGTCTACTTGGGGAAGGGGACGCTTGTCCCCTTCCCTGGGTATAAAGCCAGGCCGATCGGCCTCCTCAGATTTCCGCTAGCTAAATAGCGGGTGGATTGTTTTGTTTTAATTGTTTTAATTCTTGATTTTAAATGTATATATGTATTTTAATGTTTTTATTGTAAGCCGCCTTGGTTGCCCTTGTGGGAGAAAGGCGGGGTATAAATTCTATAAATAAATAAATAAATAAATAAATAAATAAATAAATAAATAAAATAAGTAGAGGAGGCTGTGTAACAGCCTAGCTGGCCCGGTGGGGACAGGGATATGGCCGCCATCTCCCTCCCCCTCCCGGGCCGGCTAGGCCAATGGCCCCCTCCCTCGCCCACTGAAATCCCCCCATTGGATCCCGTCTTACCTCATCCGGCGGCCACACGGGCGCTCTGGCGATGGAGCAAGGGAGGCCGGCCTCTGCGCCAGCCTTCCTTGCTCCTGAGTCGTTGCGGATGTGCTTTCGGGCACGTTCGCGACATCTCCCGGCGACGGAACGCTCGTTCCATTGCCGGCTTTTCTTTCAGGATTGTGCTGTCAATGAGGTTCAATGGCTAAGTAGGGACCCGGCTCTTCCTCATTTATATAGAACCCTCAATCCTCTACGGCACACTGGTTCTCACTCTTGTTTGTTCAGTGTCACTTCAAAGGGAACTGTGTTTCTCTTTATTTGTTTAATGGATCTTTAGCTGAAGGTCTCAGAATGGCATACAATAAAATGCAAAACAAAAGCATTTCAACATACAGTATAAGACAGAACAGAGCTGTAGATGACAGAAGCATCACTAGGAAGGCGGTGGGCCCCCGGGCAACAAGCAGGGGGTAACAAAGCAGAGGGGGGACAATTGCGCCATTTTGGCGGCAAGAACAGCAGGTGGTGGAGAAGGAGATGTATTTGGCCCACCCTCCCGCCGTGCACCTCAGACGAGTGTTGTGGTGGTGACATTAGTTCTGGTGGTGACGTCACAGGGGGTGCAGCATAGCGACACCACTGGTAGATGAGTACACACACACACAGACACACAAGTACATGGAACCAGTTTCTATTGAATCAAACCGTTGGTCCATCTAGGTCAGTACAATCACCACTGACTGGTAGCAGATCTGCAAAGTTTCTGACAGAGATCTTTTCCAATCCTACCTGGATTGAACCTGAAACCTCTGCATGTAAAACATATGTTCTACAAGCCTTGACCCAGCATATGAGTCACTGAATTGCAAAGAGCTAGACCGGTAAAAATGTTTTCACCTGGCGCTGAAGAATACAGAGATGGCACCCGGCAAACTTCTTTGGGGAACTGTAGCATCGGTGTGTTCCAGGAAGGCTGTGGGGCACAACGTATAGAAACCTTTAGGGCTCAGTCCAGCCTAACTCAGGCACAGTTGAGGCCCAATTGTGGCCCAATTGTGGCCCAAACTAGGACCGAGTTAGGCTGCAACTGTGCCTGAGTTAGGCTGGAGGCAACAGCATTGGGCCAGGATCGCGGCAAAACTTACCGCAGAGGCAGGCAGGCTCCTGTGGGGAGCTGTCAGTCTTGTGGAAGCGAAGAGCCCCCTCCTCAGCCCGTCTGCGTGCACCTACCACAGCTGCTGCAGCGGTTGCAGCAGATGGGCAGCCACAGGCGGGCCTGCAGGCACTGCGCGTTTGACAGTCAGCTGAAGGGCAGAGGTTGTGCCAGTGCCAGCTGCCCCAGGGCACCCTAGGCATCAGCCACCTGCCGCAGGGGGGAGTGCCACTGCCCTCCCTCCTGCAGACTGCGATGCCACCCCCAAGCCACGGTGAGGCTGCACGTGGGAGTCATGGGGGGGTGAGCGGGGGAGAGAAGGGAAGGAGGGGGTGGGAACGGCACGCACAAGGGGGGGGTTTTCATGAGGTCTGGAACCGCCTCCGCCAGGACATGCCCGTGCGCTGCCTGAAGCCCTGGGCCTCAAGGGCCGTGGCAATGCCCACAAAGAAGGCATCCCAGCATGCCTTCTGCTCCGTGCCCCGGCCAAGACCGAGAGATGCCGTGGGCTTGTCTGCTGCGAGCGGGAAGGGCTCACGCAGCTCATCACACCCCCAGATGGGGCAACGTCGGCACCTTGCGGCAGGCGCTCTGGCGGCATGGGGGGTGCCAGCGTCCATCATCAGGGAGTGGGAGGGGAGGCAGGCACACTGACAGGGGGTGTTCGGGAGGGGCACGGGTGGGTCAGAAACAGACAGACAACACGGCTGGTGGGAGAGGGATACAGGGAGAGGGGTCTGCAGAGACCGATAGGGGCACAGGGGGCACTTCGCAGATGGAGGCAATGCAGGAACGGGCGCCTCTCATGCAGACGGACCGAGGGCGGACACGGACGCCGTTGATGGGCGGACAGAGGGCGGAAACGGACGCCGGTGATGGGCGGACCGAGGGTAGGTGAGAGCCCCGGTTGCTGAAAGGGCTCTTCACGGACGTGGCGGACGTGCGCCACAGTGCCCGTCAGTGTTTGCCTGCCTGACAGGCCCCCCAACTCCCCCCTCCCCTCTGGTCCCAGAGGGTCCGGCAGCCCCCCTGCTGTGTTCTCCCAGGGATGGCTGTGGCGGACCCTGGCTGGGATTCATGCAGAGGCTTGTGTGCTGGGGCCTGCCTGTGTGGGTGTGTGGGGCAGTGCTTGTGCAACATTGGGGACATGTGTTTCCAGGGGCATCTTTATTGTTCTGGAACAGTGGCAGAGATGGCCGGGCGTGGCTGCCAGGGGTAGGCACAGCAGCCTCTAGGACCACAGCAGCAGCATCAGGCGAGCCCCATGGACCTGGAGATGCGGGCTCTTCCCCTGTGGAACCACGGCCTGCTCCATAGAAAGGGGAGGGACAGCAAGTAGGCAGCCAGGGCGGTGGGGCAGCAGCAGCAGCTGAGGTGGGTTGCAGGGCAGGCTCCCAGACCTCTCTGGCAGCATCAAGGCAGGTGACCGTGGGGCAACCAGACTGCAGGCCCAGGGGTGCTCCCCGGACGGTTTGTGGTAGTGGGCATTCCTGGGGGGACGAACAACATGGGGGTGTTCCATGGCAGCTGCTGCGTGGTAGCAATCGCCATTGAAGAGGAGCCAGTGTGCCAGTTGCAAAGGTCTGCAGGGAGAGAAATCAAACACAGCTGAGTGGTGTGAGACACATAGCCTGGTCTGCGCTCCTTCCCTGGGTGTACGGTGAGCATGATCCTGTAAGGGAAAGGGGTCAAAGAGAGAGACAACAACACAACTTGGGGGTCACAACCATGGCAATCCTAGCAATACTGACCTGTCGGTAGACCCTGTGGAGAAAAGAGGGGGGGGGGAACAGCTGGTGTCTACATATGGGTTACAGTTCCACACTCATGGCATTGTGTGCTCACATTAATACAGGCAGCTATGAGACAAGACATTGGTATAGAGGCATATCATGGCAGGCTATGCAGGCAGCTATGAGACAAGACATTGGTATAGAGGCATATCATGGCAGGCTATGCAGGCAGCTATGAGACAAGACATTGGTATAGAGGCATATCATGGCAGGCTATGCAGGCAGCTATGAGACAAGACATTGGTATAGAGGCATGTATCCTACCTATATTTCTCTATGCAAAGAGGCAGACGTCAGACCACATGTCAGCACAAACCCTGCACTTACCTGCTGGTGTTGTTGCCTGTATGGGGGGGGGGGAGAGAGGGGCTGGGAGAAAGACATGGGTTAGCAAACACTTGCATGGAGACAGCTGCCCAGGCACAGCAGTAAACAGTTTGGCCACAGGCAGAACAGCCCTCTCTGCCCTAGAGGGGGGCAGAGAGGAGAAGGGAGAAGTGGGGTGTTAGAAAAGTTTTCAAAGTCCCACTTTGTGGCTGCTGGGGGACAGAACCCCACGCCACGTGCTCAGAGAGAGAGAGAGAGAGAGAGAGTGGAGGGCTGGGGCTGGGCTTTTGTGGGAAAGAGGCTGGGTGGGGCTGGGTGCTGATAGGGTAACTATTTGGGTCCATGTCCAGAGTTAGGCCACACCTGTTCGGTCCTAACTCAGGCCCAACTCGGGCCCAGGGTGTTAGAACTTTTCAGGAGAGGGCTGGTGTGGGTAAGGTAAAATGGCTCCTATGGGTCTCCTCACATTTGGGTCCACCCTTTTTGCTGGCCCAAATTTTGGGCCTGAGTTGGGCTCGAGGGGGCGTGTCAGTGGCTCTCCAGTGTCTGGAACCGGACCAAAATTCGTAACCGCCCCCGTCACACCCCCGACACGCCCCCAACACACCCACTTTTAGGCTGCAATTGTGCCTGAATTGTGCAATTGTGCCTGAATTGTACCGCAGTTGCCTTGGGCTGGACCGGGCTGCAATTCAGTCACAATTGCAGCCCAACTCAGGCACAATTCAGGCACAACTCGGGCCTAAAGCACTTGGGCTGCAATTGTGCCTGAATTGTACCGCAGTTGCCTTGGGCTGGACCGGGCTGTTAGAGTCACAGAACACGAATGTTTAAACAAATGAAAAGCAGCTCAAAAGTCCCTTTGTTCACAACTACGATACGGTTCAACATAACAACATTCGCGAATGTTCTGGCTTTGAATAGCATTTCCTTCACATGTTAAGTCTCTATGAAAATATAAGCAGGTGTCAGAGAGCTAGTGTTACATTTGAAGAAAAATCTATTCAAATAACATGCCTACGCTTGTCACAGTTTGATGAAAATAGCCTTAGCTGTAATAAAATGAAAATAATAAGACTGGTTCCTCCTGAAAACCATTTAGAGTCTGGATGTGGAGGGCTGTTTATTTGTTTTGAGTTTTCAAGAACTCTATATGCAAGACCATGACTATACAAGTTCATGGAACAAAATAGGGCAGGCATAATCCAAAATGGAAAGCCTTTCTGTCCCTGTAGGAGCCCCAAAGCAGGGAAATGATGTTCAGCAGTTCTCTCCAGCACTGCAAAATTCTAAATGGGTGAAGCTGCAGCGGTAGAACTTGTGTCTGTCCTGGAGCTCTCAAAGGGGCAGGAGATGCGTTGCTTTTGAGATGTTGTTATAAGGGTTAGAGCCACTGACATCTGATGAACCCAGTACAAGAACAGTTCCTTTCAAAATATGATCAAAATTACAGGTGGGCCCCCATATCCACGGTTTCAGTTATCCACGGATTGCGCCCCCCCCCCCAGGGTTTTTACTTTTTTCCCCAGTAAGCTTCATTTCTTCCTTAAACAAACAGGAGAAGCAGCCTCTGGCTGCTTATTGCAGGCAAGTAGAACGAGACTAAGTCCTAGAGAGGCTCTGCAAGGTTAACAGAAACCTTGCAGAGCCTCTCTAGGACTTAGTCTCATTCTACTTGCCTGCAATGGAGGCTGCTTCTCTGTTTTTTAAAGAAAGAAACAAAGTTTGCTGAAAGATAAATAAGAGCTGGGGGGCACGCATGCCTGCCCGCAGGGGAGGCAGGGTGGGGGGCCCTCAGGAAACCATGGAGGGGGTGTTTGCTCCTATCCACAGTTTCAAGTATCCACGGAGGGGCCTGGAACATATCCCCAGCGGATATGGGGGGAGTACTGTACTCATTTTGTGCTAACTTGTTCAGAGGTGTTCAGAACAGGCAGTAACACAGAGGAGTGACATTTCTCTCCCCCCCCTTCAAACATGACAAAAACAGCTTGATTGTAAATCAAATTCTAAGTTTTTGTCCATGGGTAAGTCTTCAACTTTATTAGCCACACTTGGATTTGCTCACAAGACAGATTAACAGCCAAATCCTATAGGTGCTATACACTGCCAGAACAAAGGTATACAATGACAGCATTCCAGTGGTGAATGACACCTTCCGGCTGTTGCAAAAGGTGACATGCCAGAGTATGTGGCCTGGCTGCTGCCGCAAGCGACAAGCAGCCAGCTCTGCGTGCCAGTGGCCTCTGGATGCCCGCCAGCACAGGTGTCAGTGATGTAGACTTGAGTCTATTGACTTGGACTCGAGTCGGACTCAAGTTGCATCAATGCCTCAACTCGGACTTGACTCGGCGATTGTAAAAGACTTGAAAGACTCAACTCGAGACTTGGAGCCTTTTATGACAAGTTGAATTTTATTCAGATTTAAACCCGTTTTTCCCATTAAATAGATAGGGACTCGCAACCAAAGATTTGGGACTTGGGGGCAAAGACTTGGGAGTTGACTCGAGACTTGGAGTCAGAGACTTGATCCACATCCCTGGTAAGTGTGCACAGGGGGTGGGAGGAGGGGCAGAACAGGTTGGGGTGGGCAGAAGGGGGCAGCGATGGGTAGGGGAGGGCGGATCAAGACTGTGAGGAGAGCGGGTTTGGTGGCAGCGGCGCCCACCAAATCCAAACCTTCTTCTCAGTCCCTATCCCCAAACCCGGGTCCATGCAGAATTGTGCCAGCTATGGAGCTGACACAGGTCCAAGCAGACCTGGTGGTCCAGCATGGGCTTACCCCAGAGCAAGGGAACAAATTTTTCCTTACCCCAAGGCGGCCTCCTGAACCCAAATCTTCCACATGGGATACAGCATAAGTAAACTACTTCCCTTAAAGTGATCCCAAAGAGCCCCAGGGATGCAGTTCCTGAAGGAAGTGATGTCATGAGTTGACAGTGACCTGGGAATACCACTGCACATATTTTCAGGCATGAATCATTGCCAGAAACTAGTCGCTGTCTCCACAAATGCAATCACCAGGTAGTCAGCAGTGACTGCAAATCAGTTTTGCCCTGTACAAAATGAGAGATCCCACCTTTGCCTATAGTTCTCTACATCTTGCAGAGAACATAAAGGCAGGAGGAGTCTTTCACTTTGCACTGGGTGAGAGGTACAGCCCCAGCCCCTCTTTCATGTTCTTTGGTATTGTTAGCCAAAATGCCTGTTACTTTGGGGAATAGCTTTAAATAGGGCAAGTTGGCATGTTCTGGGATCTTTACCTGTGTATACCAGAGTCCAGCTTCACAGAATTCCGTTCTAAATAATATTGAAGACACACATGTGTTGCTTTCCAATATTTACTAAATAGTTCAGGCAAGAATCATACAAAAATGCAACCATACACATCATACAGAGAACTAGGAAACTTAGATAGAACAACAGAGAATAGCAGGTTCTGACTTTTTACTTGGGCAATATTTACCTAATCCTGGAAAGTTCACCTTGGCTGCAAAGCTGTGTTCATGGCATGAGCCAGCATTGAATGAAAAGAGGATAAAGCAAATTGGGTCTGAACTGGTCAGACTAGCAGTTCACTGGGTAACAGTATGCACAGAGAACCTGAGGGAAGGGAACAGTCAGTCAGTCCCTTCATGCTGATCGTTGGAAATTCTCAGAACTAGTGAGAGAGACTCTCATGGCATCTGAACATCTCCAAAACCAGACATGAAATGTCAATGACGGGAGTTCTCTCTCTCAAGTCCTTTGCAAGTGCAAAAGGTCTTGGGGGAGAGGTAAGATTAGCATAACCCATAAATAATGTGAGGCTACCAAGATCAAGATTTGTGGACTCCTGCAGAACCGTCCCATGTAAAAATATTTCAACTGAAGATTGTGGAGATTTGAAAAAGGGCTCACAGGCATTGTACTGATTTAAATCTAGTGCTTCCAAATCAGATTTAGAAAGACTCTGGAAAAGTAAAATACTGTAGCAGTGAAGTGGCTGCCCCTGACTTGAAGAGGGAGCCAACACTTTATTAAATTCTTTTATTACATTGACCAAGAAACTTTTACAATATACAGTAAAATAGATGAGTTCTCAAAGCAAGGTATTCCAGATTCTTGGCAGCAATATCACTTTCAGGCAGCTAGTTGACCATACATATCTTGGCACTGAGCTACAAATGTTTTGACACATGGGACCAATTTGTGGCAATTCGCCATCTCATTTGCTGCATTACATGGATAACAGTGAAAGAGCACAACTGTTTCATAATAACCATTTTAAGCAAATGCTTTTGACTCGGAATCAAACTGTAACTTACGATAAGCATGAGCTGAACACTAGCAAGTTTCTTTCTGTTCAACTAAGTAACTGTAGCACCCAGATTGGCATCCTAAGGCCTGGACCATGGGGTGTGTCGTGGGGGGAGACTGCCTTTAACTTTCTGCCCCCAATATGGTTCTGAGCCAAATCAGGGACCTGTTACTTGGCATGCATTTGAAACGCGTGTAAAATGCACCCACGGGGGAAATCTACCTCCTGTGCAGGGACCAAATGCAGTGGTTCATGGCACAGTGGAACAGTCTGAAAGAAGGAGGAAGGTGAGGTTAGATGCAATGATGGATAGCTGTTGTGGTGGTGATAAAACTACAACTGGGAGTGGGAAATAAAAATAACATGCAATGTGATGTACACAACAAATACTCGCATAACTAGACTCTAAATGTTGATGGTTTCTAGGGGAAAGAGAAAGAGGAAACCCTTACAAGGAAAAGGGGGCATGTAATGGTGCAAACAGAAAAGGGGAGAAAGGAAGTAGGAGCAGAACATAAGGAAATCAGGAGAGTTACCCGGGGGGAGGGGCTGAAGAGTCAGGGGTTTGGCGGTAGCAGGAGGGGAGAGGGAGAGGAGGAGGACCAGGGAAAGACACTGACAGCCCATTCCAACCCAAGTGCTAAGCAGCCCAAGTCAGACCTAAAGTCAGCCTAAGTCGTTTAGGTCAAAGTTAGGTCTGGAATGCAACCATTTAGGGCAAAGTTAGGTCAAAGTTAGGTTGAAGTTATGACCAACGGACTAAGAACAGCCCATTCCAACCCAAGGGCTAAGCAGCACAAGTCAGACCTAAAGTTGACCTAAAAGTGGGCGGAACATGGGCGGACCGTGGGTGTAACGGGGGCGGCAACCAATTAACGTTGGATTCCAGACCCTGGCAAGCACAGACACGCCCCCTCCAACACAAATGCTGACACAAAATTTAGGTCGACCAAAAAGGTGGACCCAAATTCGAGGAGACCCATAGGAGCCATTTTACCTTACCTAAGCCAGCCCTCTCCTGAAAATTTCTAACACCCTACTCCTGAGTTAGGTCAGAGTTAGGACGGAGTTGGGCCTGCTAGGTCTGGAAACCGACAGAGTTATGCCTAAGATAGGGAGCCTATCAGCACCCAGCCCCACCCAGCCTCATTCCCACAAAAGCCCAGCCCCAGACCTCCAGTCACTCTCTCTCTCTCTGAGCATGTGGTGTGGGGTTCTGTCCCTCACAGCCACAAAGTTGGACGTTGTCGGTGGAGGGCAAAATTCACAAACACCCCACTTCTCTCTTCTCCTCTCTGCCTCCCTCTAGGGCAGAGAGGGCTGTTCTGGCTGTGGCCAACCTGTTTACAGCTGTGGCTGGGCAGCTGCCTCCATGCAAGTGTTTGCTAACCCATGTCTTTCTCCCAGCCCCTCTTCCCCCCCCCACAGGCAACAACACCAGCAGGTAAGTGCAGGTAAGAGCAGGGTTTGTGCTGACATGTGGTCTGACTGCTGCCTCTTTGCATTTAGAAATATAGGAAGGATACATGCCTCTTTACCAATGTGTTGTCCCATAGCTGCCTGCTTTGCCTGCTATGATATATAGGATACATGCCTCTTTACCACTGTTGTGTCTGATTGCTGCCTGTAGTCATGTGAGCAGACAATGCCACAAGTGTGGAACTGTTAGCCTTATGTAGACACCAGCTGTTCCCCCCCCCTTTTCTCCACAGGGTCTACTGACAGGTCAGTATTGCTAGGTTTGCCATGGTTGTGACCCCCAAGTTGTGTTGTTGTCTCTCTCTTTGACCCTTTTCCCTTACAGGATCATGCTCTCCTTACACCCAGGTAAGCAGCTCAGACCATGCTATGTGTGTCACACCTATCAGCTGTGTTTTATTTCTCTCCCTGCAGGCTTTTGCAACCGACACACTGGCTTGTAGTCAATGGTGACTGCTTCCACATACCAGCTGATATGTAACTCCCCCTTGTTTTTTGTCTCCCCAGGAACGTCCACTATCACCTACCTTCCTGGGAGCACCCCTGGGGCTGCAGTCTGGTTGCCCCACTGTCATCTGCCTCGATGCTGCCAGAGGTCAGGGAGCCAGCCCTGCAACCCTTCTCAGCTGCCGGCGCTGCTGCTGCTCCACCTCCCTGGCTGTCATTCTTGCTGCCCCTCCCCTTTCTATGGAGCAGGCTGTGGTTCCACAGGGAAAGAGCCTGCATGTCCAAGTCCATGCGGCAGGTGTGCTGCTGCTGCTTTCTGATTGGCTGCTGTGACTACCCCTGGCAGCCTTGCCTGGCCATCTCTGCTAATGTTCCAGAACAATAAAGATGCCCCTCGGGCAGAGCCCCAGTGAAACATGTGCCCAGTGTTTACACAAGCATTGCCCCCCACACACACAGACAGCCCCCAGCACTGAAGCCCCTACATGAGTCCCATCCAGGGACTGCCACGGCCTTCCCTGGGAGAACCCAGCAGGGGTGCTGCGCGACCCCCATGGCACAGAGGGGAGGGGGGAGTCAGGGGGGCCTCTCAGGCAGGCAAACAGTGACAGCCAGGGCGTCTGCCCGTAATGCAGGCGCCTCCGTCGAAGGTCCGCCCGTAATGCAGGCGCCTCTGTCGAAGGTCTGCCCATAATGAAGGCGCTTCCGTCGAAGGTCCGCCTGTAATGCAGGCGCCTCCGTCGAAGGTCTGCCCGTAATGAAGGCGCTTCCGTCGAAGGTCCGCCCGTAATGCAGGCACCTCCATCGAAGGTCCGCCCGTAATGCAGCCACTTCCGCCCAAAGTCTGTCTGCATAAGAGGCGCCTGTTTATGCATCACCTTCATCTGCGGAGCGTCCCCTGTGTCCCTATCGGTCTCTGCAGACCCCTCTCTTGGAATCTGTCTCCCACCAGCCTTGTTGTCTGTCTGTCTGTCTCTGACCCACCCATGCCCCTCCCCAGCACCCCCTGTCTGCCTGACTGTGTGTCTGCCTCTCCTCCCACTCCCTGATGATGGCTGCTGGCCACCCCCACCCTGCTAGAGTGCCTGCCGTGAGGCGCCGTCGTCGCCCCATCTGGGGGTGTGATGAGCTGTGTGAGCCCTTCACGCTCGCAGCAGACAAGCCCAAGGCATCTCTTGGTCTTGGCCGGGGCACAGAGCAGCAGGCACGCCGGGATGCCTTCTTTGTGGGCATTGCCCCGGCCTTGGAGGCCCAGGGCTTCAGGCAACGCACGGGCGTGTCATGTCAGAGGCAGTTCCAGTCCTCATGAGACCCCCCTTGTGTGTGACGTTCCCACCCCCCTCCCCTTCCCTTCCCTCCCCCGCTCACCCCCCAGTGCAGCCTCAACGTGGCTTGGGGGTGGCATCGCCTTCTGCAGGAGGGAGGGGACGGCCACTCTCCCCTGCAGCAGGTGGCTGATGCACAGGGTGCCCTGTGGCGGCTGGGCTCAGGCACCTCGCTCACCTGTCACCTGCCCTGCGCCCACCACATGACTGGCGCAACCCCCTGCCTGCGGTCAGCCCCTTTGCGACCGGGCTGCGACAGACCCTGTGGCAGCTGCCATGGATGGACGCTGACACATGCAGACAGAGGCCTGCACATGCCTGAGCCAGACACGGAGCCTGGAGAAGAGCCTGCCTGCCTGGGAGGTAAGTGTTGCCTGGATCCTGGGGTGGTGCTGGGCCACAGAAACTGCAGCCTGCCTAACTCAGGCATAACTCTGACCTACCTCAGGCATAACGTCTGCCTAACTTAGGCTGCACTTAGGCCACACTTATGCCTGACTTGGAGAGGAGTTGGGTTGGAATGGGCTGTGAGAGTTCCAGCCACTGTGCGAGGCTGTGGCTGAGAGTGTTTGTTTTCAGTAGCCTGAGCCAGGCTTACAGGCAAGGAGTGAGCCTCTAAGAGGGCCCTTCGCTCACTTGTCTCCCCCATCATGTAGTGCCTCTTAAGCAGCACTACAGGTGCTCAAAAAGAGGTTGCTCTGAGCATCCTAGCTGTTTGAGTAGCTGCAGTAATGGTTAAGAGAATCTGCCTGGAAAGGAAGCCTGAGGCTAATTTTCAGGCCTCCCCCTAATATTCTCAAAGCTCTACTCTCTCTCTCTCTCTCTCTCTCTCTCTCTCTCTCTCTCTCTCTCTCTCACACACACACACACACACACACACACACACCTCACTTGTACAAAAGGAGGAAAAGATAGCGCACTAAACATGTCAATTTTACTGTACACAAGACCCTGAAAAAAGAGATGGCTTGTGGGCTGATGGTCAGGGTTGCCCAAGGCCAAGGCTACCAATCTGTATCTATTGAGGTGAGCTTGTAGTGTTGCAGAGATCATGGGGCCAGGGTGCCAAGACCTGTGATCTCCTGGTTTGAAGATGGGGAGAAAGGCAAAAAAGGACTTGAAAAGCAAATTCAGGTGGGCTAGAGAGTAGCCTTAGCTGGATCCAGAGAAGAAAGCAAGGAAGGGAGCCAAAATTGCTTTCCTGGGGGAAGGGGTTCATTGAAAGGTGGCGTGGTGCAGGAGGGGTGGTTTGCAAAAGGAATGTGGCTTAGTAAATTGAAGGTAGCATTTGGGCAAAGAGTGCAGAGAAGAAGGGAGAATGGTTGGAAAGAAGAGAACAGTTGTCCTGGATACTGGCTGGCACAGTGGTTCTTGGAGAGCAGAGGGAATGGGGGTGTTTGACGCAGCACCAGCGAGTCTCTGAGCAATTCACAAGTGGTATTAACAGCAGCAAAGGTAAGGAAAAGATGAACAGTAGACTGGATCTGTGACCCAGCTTTTTATAACCAAAATTCCCATAGGAAAGCATAGAGACTAGTGTGGGGGGTGAGCTCATCATACTTTGTTGCTTGATGGCCCTTGATGGTCCATCCCCAGTCCAAAGTGGGTGCCTCTATTGTTCAGCAGCCTGCAGAGGGTGTGACAGAGAGTTCCTTGGTTGCTCAGGAGGCCTGTGCCTCAATGATCATACAACGTCTTTGAAGTATCTAACAGCCCAATGCTATCCAAGACTTATGGTGGCAGATCTCACAATCCACCACTGTAAGCCCTGGACCAGCAGTGCTAAAGCTGCACTAGTGTCGTATGCTTCAGGGCCACTTACGCAAATGGCCAGAGGCCATTTGACATCATTAAACTGCAATGTGTGCAACAGCAGTTCCCAGACTCCCACCAAAGCAAGTAGGTCAGCGGTGGGGCAGTTCAGGGGAGGATCATTTTGGGGTGAGGAGCAGTTCAAGGGCGGCATGGGGAAGGATCTTGGCAGCAATATGAACTTGATGGCACATACACAGATGCTTTCTTGGGGGGGGGGAGCTGGAACATACACAAGTATCCTTGGCTGCAAGAAGGCAAGATTCAATGATGTTGTTATCTCATGCTATTGGCTGGGCATCTGTCCTTGCCCTCTAACTTCACCAGATGAAGAAGACAAGGAATCCCCAAAGTGACCTGTCTGTCTGGCCATGTGGTCTTTCTGCAATGGTGCTGGTTTCAAAGTGATATGGGGAAGTCCCTTTCCTATTGAACTTTATGCTGAGGCTTTCCTTATTGAGCTCTCCTTGAGCTCTCCTTATAACTTATGGGAAACACATAGGGGAAAAGAAGGGAGCAAGGAGAGCACAATCATCACACCATACTAAAACAGCAGCATGAATCAGCCATGAATTGGATTATTTTCACCAATGTCAATGGATAATCAATATAGACCAATATTTCCTTTGATTTGCTCCCTAAGAATAACTTCCAGTGCTAGTTGTTCAAGCGGAAGGATCACCAGACATTAACCACTGGATGCTTCAAGACAATCCCAACATTCAACACCTTTTGAAGGAAAAGGGGGGGGGGAGCCTTGGTTGTCTTGTGGGAACTGATATGGCAATTTCAAGAGCATATAACAGCTCATCAGCAGACTCCTTGGGGGATCTGAGAAATCATTTCGGCTGTTTTAAATTATATCATTTTAGTATGCTGAAGTACTTTTTTCAAACCAGTTTTCATGAAGAAAGGAAATGTGGCTTCATATTCTTGCGTATTATTACACTGGTCTACAAAAAAAATATTTTTTTTTTCTGGCCTGGACTTTTGCAGCTGTTTCAGACTAATTTCAGGGTGCTGATTCCAAATCTGGCATTTGTTTTTGTCTAGCACATCAGGTTTTTGAGATATCAAATATTGCATTTGATAAAATCAATGAAAAACAGCAAATTTACCCTGGTCTACTTTTTTTTTTTTTGGCCTGGACTTTTGCAGCTGTTTCAGACTAATTTCATTGTGCTGATTTCAAATCTGATCTCAGATTTGCTCTATCACATCTCGTTTTTATGCTATCGGCATACCCCATTTTCATTGATTTCACCCAAAATTAACTCTTTGTCACTTATGATTGCAAGTTGTTGTGAGTCAGTGACTGCTTTAGTGTTAAAATATGGTGCTATATTTTTAGGATAGTGTGTTTATACTATCATTTTATGTAGATATCCACATTTATTTAATATTTTCCTTCTGCTGGGTGTGATCTAACAATGGCTACAACAGGGGTTCTCAACCTGTGGTACGGGTACCCTTAGGGGTATGCGGACCTCTTGCTGGGGGTACACCAAGCCCTGCCGCTTATCTGCCCCATCAGCAGCTAATTAAGTGTTAATTGACATGGATTTTAAATTGTAATTATTTTGGAAGCCCTTCTATCTCTCTGATTTTGGTTTGGGGCTTATTTTTGTATGTGCCAATAGCATAAAAATGAGATGTGATAGAGCAAATCTGAGATCAGATTTGGAATCAGCACCCTGAAATTAGTCTAAAACAGCTGCAAAAGTCCAGGCCAGAAAAAAAAATTGTAGACCCAGTGTAAATTTGCTGTTTTTCATTGATTTTATCAAATGCAATGTTTGATATCTCAAAAACCTGATGTGATAGACAAAAACGGATGCCAGATTTGGAATCAGCGCCCCAAAATTACCTTAAAACCATTGGAATACCTTATGCCAGAAAAAATGTATTGACCAATGGTATTTTCCTGTGTCCTTCCTTTAAAGAGGTCAGGGCAGCATTTGCCGTTTTCTCCCCATCACCCTCAAAACCACACTGTGATGTAGGCTGGCTGTGAGATAGTGACTGTCCAATGGCCACCCAGTGAACAGCATGACAGAGTGAATATTTGACCCCAGCTGTCTCTATTTTAACACCCTCCACTAATTGCAAGTTAACAAACAACCTATATTCTTTATGACATAAGTAAGAACTCTAACAATTCAAGTCAAGCCCCCCCCCAACCATGCAGCTTATACCCTTACCCAATTACAATAAGAATGCACTTGACGCTTCATGTGGTTCCCACTAGGTTGACTTTGTAAAGAATATTGGCATTTATATCATTGTTGGCTAATTACAGGGACAAGCTTGATAACCCTTGAACGAGTAATAACTGGAAAGTCATGATTAGGTACATTCAACCCCTCGTGACATGGACGGCACTGCCTAATAGCAGGCGGCATTTGGGTCATGAAGAGGAAAAAGAATGCATAATTGACACTCAGGTCACACAGGACTGGATTCAGATGCATGAATGGGCCATAAGCTGGGGCTGCCAGGCTGTGACCCATCAGACATCCTCTCTTCTGCTGGGATCCAGCCAGACGCAATCACAGTGTTTCATTTCTGGAATTTCCATTTTGTTGTGCTCATAGTCAGAGTATGTGACTTAAAGTGAAGACAAAGGTATAACATTTTATCAGTGGTCACACAGTAGGGTTCTCACCTGCGTTGTGAGCCAGACTTTATCACTTGTCTTGTGCATGTATGTATCATAGAGCCAAACCCTAGTTCAGCTGTCAAGCTTGCTCCTCCCCTCTGCCTTTGTGCCCCAACTGGAGAGGTTCCTGAAGGGACAAAAGGTATGGCAGAGTGTGGGCTGCACCCATGTTTAGGTCATTCGTGGGAGAGGCTTCCTGAAGAAGGAGGCTGAAAAGACTGTCCAGTTGGCCTCTTAGGCAGAATTTGTTAGGCAGAAAAACTTGTGCTTCTAGTGAGATTATGCCAAGGTGGGGAGCACAAATTTGCAAAGCCTTAGAGGAAGTGATACACAGATGCCCTACAGTGCTGCAGCCTTCCATATCAGTTAATGGCCCTTATTTAGCATGATCTTGAGAGGGGGGGATGCCTCACCCCTCCAGTGTGAAGTCCTGGCTGACACTCAGGAATTTCAGCTAAGGAACCAAAATGGAGTTGGAGAACATAAGAAAATAAGAAGAGCCCTGCTGGATCAGGCCAAAGGCCCATCTAGTCCAGCTTCCTGTATCACACAGTGGCCCCATCAGATGCCTCAGGGAGCACAAAGCCATCAAGATAACCTGTTTTCTGCTGCCACTCCCCTGCACCTGGCACAGAGAAAACCTACTTCTAAAACCAGGAGATTGTTTATGGCTTGTAACCTGTGATGGTCTTTTCCTCCATGAATCTGTCCAAACCCCTTTTAAAGGCATCTAGGCCAGATGCCATCACCACATCCTGTGGCAAGGAGTTCCACAGATGAATTACACGCTGGGTAAAGAAATATTTTCTTTTGACTGTTCTAACTCTCCCTCGACTCAATTTTAGTGCATGTCCCCTGGTTCTGATGTTGTGCGAGAGGGAGAAGAATTTCCCTCTATCCACTCTCTCCATCCCAAGCATAATTTTATACGTCTCAATCATGTCCCCCCTCAGGCACCTTTTTTCTAGACTGAAAAGCCCCAAACGCTGTAGCCTTTCCTCATAAGGGAGGTGCTCCAGCCCACGAATCATTCTGGTCGCTCTTTTCTGCACCTTTTCCAATTCAACTATATCCTTTTTGTGGTGTGGTGACCAGAACTGGACACAATACTCCTTACCATCAATTTGTACAAAGGCATAATGATATTGGTCGTTTTATTCTCAATCCCTTTTTTTTAATGATCCCGAGCATGGAATTGGCATTCTTCACAGCTGCCGCACACTGGGTCGACACTTTCATCGACCTGTCCACCAGCACCCCAAGATCTCTCTCTTGATCCATCATAGACAACTCAGAACCCATTAGCGTATATGTGAAATTTTGGTTTCTTGCCCCAATGTGCATCACTTTGGACTTACTTACATTGAAGCGCATCTGCCATTTTGCTACCCATTCTCCCAGTTTGGAGAGATCCTTCTGGAGCTCTTCACAATCCCTGCTGGTCTTCACCACCCGGAAAGTTTAGTGTCATCCGCAAACTTGGCCACCTCGCTGCTTATCCCCAACTCCAGGTCATTTATGAATAAGTTGAAAAGCACCGGTCCCAAGACCGATCCTTGGGGCATACCACTTTTCACCTCTCGCCATTGTGAAAATTGCCCATTGACTCCCACTCGCTGTTTCCTGCTCTTCAACCAGTTCCTAATCCACAAGAGGACCTGCCCTCTTATTCCCTGATTGTGGAGTTTTCTCAGGAGCCTTTCATGAGGGACCATGTCAAACACCTTCTGAAAATCCAGATATACAGTATAATATCCATGGGTTCGCTCGCATCCACATGCCTGTTGACCTTTTCAAAAAATTCTAAAAGGTTTGTGAGGCAAGACTTCCCCTTACAGAAGCCATGCTGACTCTCCTTCAGCAGAGCTTGTTCTTCTATGTATTTTAAGATTTTATCTTTAATGAGACTTTCCACCATCTTCCCTGGAACAGATGTTAGGCTGATAGGCCTGTAGTTTCCCGGGTGTCCCCCCCCCCGAGAGACTGTGCACATTTGGAAAGTGAGGTCATCATTGGCAACGCACTGCCACCACCGAAGACTAGGAAGCCCAAACAGAAAGAAGCTGCCTTAGGAAACTCCTCTCCCAGGTTAACCAAGGTACCCTAAATTTGAGGGGGGGGGTTTGAAATCAAGCAGTGGTGGAACTTAGACTATCTGAGAGGGTGTGGCAAACCTACTCCTTCTCGAGTGAACTTGGAACACAATGAAAATACCAGAAGTTTATTAAAATGCCGAATGAACAAAGTACTGAAGGGGGAGAGATGCAGAAGGATCAAATCAAGACAGGTATCAAAAAGCAAAGAGGATTGACAAAGGCTGGCAAGGAAATTAAAATGCAAGCAGCAAAATAAAATAAACTCCGTGACGAGGCTAACAGAATGTTGTCCTTATGCTAGTCCACTGAAACTCTTTCAGGATCGTGGTCCTTACACTTACAATGCATCAAGGTGAGTGGGCAAGCTCTTGTCGCTAAACAGCAGCTGGTCTCCAGTGATGGATCGGGCAACATGCCTAAGCTTCGTTGTGCGTACCCTAAAAAAAAATCTACAGAATATTATATCATGAGTCCATGGTTTATGGGTGGTTTATGGTTTACAGCCACCATGGATGGTTTATGACCACCTACCTGCCTCTTCACCTAGTCAGGTGGCCTTGAATGCCCAATCAGTTCTTCCATGCCAATCCCAGCAGTAGGGCTAGCAGGATCTATTATGTTAGCCAGACCTAGATGATGAAGACAAGCACTCCACAAAGTGACCTGTGTGCCCTGCCGTGTGGCCTCACCACAATGGCACTGGATTCCAACAGTGTCAGGACAATGGCGCCTACAGCAGGATGTCTCAGCATCCTGTCTTAGGATGCCGAGGCATCACAGAAATCTCAGTGTGTGTGTGTGTGTGTGTGTGTGTGTGTGTGTGTGTGTAGAAGTAGGACGGTCCCAAATAGGGAAAAATCAGGATTTTTCAACATAACTGCTGTTACCACTGGCTAAATTGAAACAGTTCAAAAAGCTGCAAAATGTTGTCGTTTTATTATAGAGCTTGCCCTAGGACAGAAAAAGATACATTTATGAACACAGTGAGGCCACTTCCAAATTTCATCCACCCTGCCACTGTTCTACAAATGTTACGTGTTTTTCACACCTGAGGTTCTGCACAGGTAAACTGACTGGCCCGGAACTGGCCTGAATAATACTAGCTGAGGCTCCATGTCTATCTTTGAGTCTGTCTCTGAGACCATTTTAAGGTATATTAGCTTTAATTGCCGTCAGTGTCCCAGTGTTATGCAGATGTTTGTTGTATTAAAGTAAATACAATAAAATGCCTGTTTGTTTCCTAAGCAGAGCTCTTAAACGAGATCTCTGTGAATTCAAAGGCAGAATGACAAACAGAAATACATCTCCAGATGGCAGTAAAGTTCATTCAGTGTGAGCACCTGAGGCAGAAAATCAGGCTAAGAAAATGGTAACATTAAAAGTGTAGCACATGGCTGTGATTATCATGCTGAGACAAACGCAAAATGGCATCATCAGAGGTAAAAGAAAACCTGCAAGACTAATAAAATAACTGAGAAATGTAAGAAGTGATTAAAATAAAATTGACTGAGTGTGTAATAAATACAAGGGAATGAGTAAATAATAATATTTGAGAATTAGCTTGTTATTTACATTGTTCTTGTGATAGCTACTACATGTAGAGCTTCATAACTTGGTCATGCAAAAGTGAAAGAGCTGTGATAAGTTGTCAGGACCATTTGGATATGGATTGCCAGGCTGGGCATGCCAGGGGCAGGTGTGGCAGGTGAGGCAGCCCCTCCCCATCATAGTTCACAGACCAAAGCTGAAGCCAAACCCAGAGATTGTGCATGCGCTACCCTCTCTTGCACCCATGTAGCGCAATCTCTGGATTCAGCTGTGGTTATGGTCTGTGGACTACGATGAAGAGGGGCTGTCTCACCTGCCGTGCCTGCACCACACGTCCCTGGATGTAGCCCCAAATCAGAGATTTCGGAGGCAGGGCCTGATGATGTCACAAGACTTAAGAAATAGGAAAAAGCAGTCTGCTGATGAGCAAAGATGTGGAGCCCAGCAGTAAAGGGAGAGTGTGCAAAGGCAGCCCCCATGCGCACGAGGCTGGAATGTCTCCGAAGATGTCCGAGTTTCCAGTCTCGCGCAGGCGCGCGAGGCTAGCAAGATAAAGATGAAGACGCGCTGTAGCAGGCAGCGCAGTCTCAGAAGAGCTCCGGCCCGCCGTGATGCAGCTGGCGGGCTGGGAAATGCTGGGACAACAGATAAAAGACCTGGAACAGAAGCTAAAGATGAAGACATGGGCAGCGGAGCAGTCCTGGATGGGCCATGGCCGGGATGAAGAGGAGACTAAAGAAGAACAGGTATTTGCACTGCAGCGGGGGGCCTCTGGATGTCCAGCCGGCATGTTCAGCCGGCTCAACATTATTAAAATACAGTATTTTACCTTTCCCCCATGCCTTTGAGCACGTGTAGAGTGCCGCTGCTGTTTTCGTCCCAGCCAGCTGGCTGCGTTGTGGCAGCCAGCACTGGCCGCCACAATGCAGCTGGCTGGCCTGGATGAAAACAGCAGAGGCACTTTGCACGTGCTCAGAGGCACAGAGAAAAAAGGTAAAATACTGTATTTATTTAATAATGTTGAGTCGGCTAGACACGCCCCCTGTGATGTCACCTGCCCCACATCTGTGGACATGCCCCCTGTGTGTCCCACTTCCGGTGGACATGCCCACTTCCGGCGGAAGTGACTTCACAGTTTTTGGCCCGCCTCACCGTGACGTCACTTCCGCCCCCCTTGGGCTGCCAGAAAATCTGGTAAGCCTAATAAAAAGGGTTAGCCCCTGTCCCCCTGAATGCTACATGCTCTGTTCTTCCTGTTTATTCGAAACAAGGAGACTGCACTGAGAGTAGCTAAAGATAAACTATGGTAAAGGAAAGGGAGGGGGATTGAGGCTCCTCCTCGCCATCTGCCAGCCCATTTGGTGGGAGGATGGAGAGGGAAAGGCAGCCACAGCCGGCAGTTTTCCCCCTTCTTCCCCCAGCAGCTCCATTGCCCCAATCTTGTTCAGCAAGCAAGAAGTGCGTCAGAGTACCAACCAGGACACCTCCATTGGCAGTGTACCAGAGGGGGGTGGTGGACAGTGCAGGCAGATGGGAAGCACCCCTAGTTAATTGGTTGCTCCCCTCCAACTTGCTACTCGATGTCTGCAAAGCCAGCCCTGCTTAGTGCAGTGATTAATCTGGTCTTGCCACAATGCCAGACATGATATCCCTTTAGGAGGGAGAGGAGGGAAGTCATCAGATTATTCAACTGTTCAGCTCATTTAGACATGACTGGCATTCTATGGAAGATTTTTACAGTTTGACTGTAAAGGCTCTGCAATCATACCGGCTGGACATTTCAGAACGAGTCAAGGACATTACTGTATGCAGCTTGACAACCAATCAACAATTCATTGAGCGCCATCTCACTCACTGTCCCAGCAGCCTGGATGTGTGTGTGTGTGTGTGTGTGTGTGTGTGTGTGTGTGTGTGTGTGTGTGTGTGTGTGTCTGTCTGTCTGTCTGTCTGTCTGTCTGTCTGTCTGTCTGTCTGTGGGTGAGGATGTACTGTAGATCTAACAAGAATTTGCTAACTGCCCACTAGCAATTGTTGAGCAATAACACATGTAAGATACCCACATGTTTATGCGAAGATTCAGATTTATCTGACAGTTTTACACCCAGAGGCATGATGCACAGTAATTAAAATTAAAAATGTTTTGACAGCTTAAACAAATGCCTATATAAATTACAAAGTTGTTTTTAAGAGCGCCACACTGCCAAAATAAAGATCTATAGATAAATAAATCAGAACATTACAGAGAGAACATTTTTAATACAAGCATGTTTATAGGCGAACGGTTCTTAAATACCAGATTTCGTTCTGCCTCGAGAAAACAGAAGGAAAACGAAGCGTTCAGAATTTCAGAGAGAATCTCTTCCACTGGCAAAAAGGAAGGGGCAAGGAGAATGACTGATTTTTTTGAAATGGCCGGCTGCTGCATCCTAGCCGGGTTGCAGGCCATGCTGGTATGGCTGGGGCTCACCTTGGGACATTTGTCCCCTTTCCCCAGTGTAAGTACTGGAGGCCCCAATGGGCCTCCTCGGATGTGCACCAGCTCTTTAGCTGGCCTGGAAAAGGGCTTAGGATATTGGCACTGATATCCCCGCCCCCTCTCAGGTCAGATTGGCCAATGCCCCCCCCGCCACCCCGGCACTCCCTCCCCACACCCTCCCCACTCCTAGGACTTACCTGGGTCGGCCAGCGCAGGTCCTGAGCGACGGCAGAGTAAGTGGAGTGAGCGCTGGCACCACTTACTCCTGAGGAGCTGAGAGGTAGTGGCTTGATTAAAGGCCACCTAGTGAGTCATGGCGGAGGTGAGATTCAAACCAGGGCAGTCCAGATATGCAGCTGGCAGACCAATCCTATCTGGGGCTTACACTGATGGATCTTCCATTTCATCAGCGCAAGTCCCAGAACAACGGCAAAAACGTTGCTCCATCCTGTGGACCATGGCCTCTTCCATTAGTCAGCAGGGGGTGGAATGGGGGAGAATCGCAGTGGCGCATGCCAAGATTCTATCCCCCCTTCCTGGCTTGGCCTCACCTCCAGGAGTCTCCTTGGGCTTATGCCAGCAAAAGAGCTGGTATATGTCTGAGGAGATCAAGAGACCTACGGGGAGGTAAGTAAAAAAGATTACTTACCTCTCTTGGGCCATCTAGTTGCGCCTCCACCATCACTTGCAGCATATGCTGTCAGTGCTACTGCACTGCGTAGGCTGCCTGGAGACAGGATTGGGTCCTTAGTCTCTTACAGCCCAATCCTAACCTTTCCCCTGCCACAGCATGCAGCAGCAGCAAAACTGGCTGCCCTGTATACTATGGGGGTGCTTGTGACGGTTGGGAGGCTTGGGAGGGGAAAGGGATTTTTTTTCCCCTTTACCCCTCCATAAGCCTCCCACTCGCCAATGGAACACCTTGAACCTGTGCTATCTCTTTAGCTGGCGCAAAATCTGAGGAGACAAAGGGGGCGTGTTGGCTGCTACTGGAGGGGATTGCATCTGGTGCAAGTCACCCACGCTGGCTACTACCCCGTTCTTCCTCTGTCACACCCCAGCCCTCCCCTGTTCTGCTCTCCCCTGCCCCGTTCCACCCCACCCCCTCGCTGACCTACCTGAGTTGGTGGGTGCTCCTGTCCCCGTTGTCGTCCACTGGGCCTCTGCGGCCTCTCCAGCAGCAGGCTGGAAGTGCGTGGCTCCAAGCTCTGCTGGCAGACTGTTTATGACAGCCGTAAAGCACGTCCTGCTTTACACTAGTTATGGCGGTGGCCCTGAGGGATAGGATTGGGCTGTTAATCATTATACCACACCAGCTCCCATTCTGGGTGGGAGTGGAAGCAGCAGGGCCATCTGGGGATTGGTGCCTAACATTCTTCTGGGAACAAATCTTTATCCAGTGGGCTCACTAGCCTTAGACTGCAACACAGAGCTGCACCTGAGCCCACCCACCAAAGCAAACCTGAAACTTGTGACGTTCAGACCTCTGGGATATCCCTTTCCACAGCTTTGTGATTAACTGCAGACATATTTACCTTCTTGTACCTTGTCGGGTTTCTTCTTCTCTTCATAAGGAAAAATGATATGTGTAATAATATAGACACTGCCAGGTTAGGTGTCACTGGATAACCTCTAATAAGTTTAAGGAACCATTATTTCAAGCACTATTCAAATTATTCCAAGATTAAATTCCAGACAGAACATTAAAATGCATAATCCTCCACCTGCATAATGCCTTTGAAAATCGCTCTCCCTGCTTATGAACCTGTTTCTATTTAGTAAAGATAAAAAATGTACCCGTTTTTAATTCTCCAGACAGGCGCTGCTGAATAAATGCACATCGCATTCCAAAAGAAATGGTGTTTGGGGTTGTTGATATATTTTTTTTAGAAAAGAAGCTTGTGTAAAAGTTAATAACAGCATGCTGATACACTTGACATTAATCAGTGTTTATTTAAAAGCAGCCAAAATGATTGAAAATGTTAAAAGTGTCAAGAGGTAAATTATAGGGAATAGGCATGTTGAAAAATGAAATGATATAAGCCAGAATGTAATAATGTAAATCCAATGCGCGCGTACACACACACACACACACACACGCACACACACGCACGCACACACACGTACCTTAGGCTGCCTGATTAACATTTCCTGTGGAAGGCTTTCATGTTTTGAAATATAATCAGATTTGCATGATTCTGCAAGTTGACTTTTTGATATAAGAAAATAATAAATGAATACATAATTCTAAGAGTATCTCCTTACCAGTAGTACAATTATAATCATACTAATAAAGCCAGCCACGACAATACTGCAACACGGCTTTTCTTTATCTATGTTCATGTCAGAGCAAGTAATTATGATAATGGCCAAGAAACTACGCTACAGTACATGTCTTCTCAGAAAATGATCCTAATATATGCAGCATTATCAGAAAGTCCCAGGCAGTATATGAGAATACTGTTTGGGTTTCACTGGCAAAATTCAATTGATAGAATGTAATACGGAGCTTCCCAAATGCCTTGACTGTGACTGAATACCAATGTGCATTTATCAAGTGGCAACCCACTGCAGCAGGAACACAACCTCATGACAGTCTATAGCTTTCACCAAGATAGTCAGGAGGGTTTTGCTTGTGCTGCTATAAATCAGAACTGAGGGGCAATGGGGGTATGGTGGTGTTGTCCTCACCACATGGGCAGCAGGACTGACCCAAGACACCCTGATGCCCGAGGAGGCATGCCAAAGGCTACCCCCATACCAGATGATGTATCAGCCTCTGCTCTTCCCACTTTCCAATGTTCTAGCTCAGCACTTTCCTCCCCTCCACATTTCCTCCTCTTCTCTGTCATCCTCTTCCTTTTCCAGTCCAGGGGGAAGAAGGAGGAGGAGCAGTGGAAGCAAGTAGGCAGAGACGCCCCCCCCCACCTGCTGCCTGAGGTGACTGTTTCAGTTGTCCTCATGAATGGGCCAGCCTTGAACTATAGAACCAACTCCCAAATGATTTCCTTGAAATGCCACGATTCAAGATGGGAAAAAAAATAATCTACCAAAATGTAGCATGGAAGTTTTCATGGCTTGGTACGATTTTCAACAAAACAGGGAATATGGGTCTGACAGCCATGTAAATTAAGCCATGTAAGCTTAGCAAACTGTTAGATGACATTGCCCCCAAAGAAGTACACAGGCATTTTATACAGCCATTACCGCTGAAAAGCGTGGGAATCGTTAATTAGAGACGGAAGCGCTAGCTTCCGCATTTACCGGAGGTAACCTCTTGATCGTCTGCCGCATTAATGAGTGCAGCCACGATCTGTTTAAGATTGGAAACCAGATCTTGTTTGCAAAAGAAAGTTCTTGTTGCCTGTTAATCAAGTTCAAGGGCTTCCTCTGGGAAATTGCAATTGCCTCCAAATTTAATCTCTGTTTAAGTTTCGCTTCATTGAACAAGGAACAGGTCTGATCAAAGGAGATCTTATGTCCGGTTTCCACTACATGCGCTGCAACCTCTGATTTCTCCCCTTGCGACAAGGGGAGAAACCGCTGATTGCTGATTCCCCTTGCGAGAAACCACTGATTGCTGATTCCCCTTGCGAGAAACCGCTGATTTCTCCCCTTGCCCCTTGTGTACTTCTTTGGGGGCAATGTCATCTAACAGTTTGCTAAGCTGTGCTCGCCTTGACAAAGTCCCACATGAGGGAGGAAACGTTGGCAAGAGATTTAAAGACTTTTTTTTGCCTGTGGCTGGAAACTTTTTTAACGTGTATGGATGGTATGTGCTTTTAAAAGATTTTTCTCCAGACAACCGGTGCAATTTAAAGTATCTTTATTTCTTCATTCTCAAAATTTACATGGCTGTCAAACCCATATTCCCTGTTTCGTTGAAAATCTACCAAAACTTTATCTCAGCTCTAATTCCTGTTATCTCTAGGCATTATTTTTTAACTTTCCTCATCCTCCACTGCATTTCATGTATTTCACCATATTTCTATGTATTTTCTCATGTATTGTAAATGTATTCTTACATGTAATCCATGTAATAGTTGCCAATGAAAGTTCATGCCATAGTTACCATATTTTTTCGCTCCATAGAACGCATCGGACCATAGGACGCATGCATCCTATGGAGCAAAAAATAGGGGGAATATGATTGTACTTACCGGAGCTTGTGGGGGCCTCGGGGAGGCCTGCGCGACCCTCTGCAGGCCTCTCCGATCTTCAGTGCTAAATGGCTATTTTCGGCCATTTCTGGTTTTCGGAAAACCGGAAATGGCCGACAATAGCCATTTAGTGCCGAACTGAAGATCAGGGAGGCCTGCAGGGGGTCGCGCAGGCCTCCCCGAAGCCCCGGTCAGTATTTTTTCTTTTGGGGGGGATTCGCTCCATAAGACACACACTGATTTCCCCCTATTTTTTGGGGGGGGGTTGCGTCTTATGGAGCGAAAAATACAGTAACTAGCTCAAACGTGTATTTGAGCTAACTAACTAGCTCGCACGATCAGTGTATGACTGGGTCAATCTTAGGCTTACCATATTTTCCCGGTTTGAAACCGGGACAACCCCCCCCCCATTTTTAAATTAATTAATTAATTAAATATTCCTCTTTTTTTGTGGGCGCAAGGGCGGCCGAAATTTTTATTTATTTATTTATTTCTGGCCATGAAAATGGCTGCTTTGCCGCCACTGCCGCCACTTACCTGTCCCGCTGCTGCCATTTTGCCGCTGTTGCCCTCGCCGCCCATCTTCGCCACAGCCATCTTGTCTTCGCCGCCGCCGCTGTCCTTGCTGCCCGTCTTCTTGTTTGCTGCCATTGTTGTCTGCGGCGGTGGCTGCCACCATTCCTGTAGTCTTTGGCAGCCACCGCTGCCATTGTCATTGTCGTCCTGTCCTCACTGTGAAGCCGCTGCTGCCGCTTGAAAAAGGTAAAAAAAAAGTACCTTTTTCCGGGCACCGCCATCTTGGATCCTGTGAAATTTCTCGAGATCCAAAATGGCGGCGCCTGCAAAAACGGGTACTTTTTTACCTTTTTCAATCAGTGGCGGTGGATGCTTCCACCGGGCCCGGAAAGCCCAGGACGGATCCAGGACCGGATCCCGGCACTGTCCCGGGTTTTACTGGATGGATGGTAAGCCTATCTGGTTGTTTGTTTGTTTTGCTTTCCCCCCAATCTGCACAGGCATTTGTTCTTGCATGGATTGAATCATGTGTACAGAGCAAACGGGTTGCCTTGTGTGAATCAGCATCTGCTAGCACAAATTAATTACATTTTATTAGTATAAAATTGCCCGGTTGCACATAGTAAACATTATGTATTTCTTACAGCTCGCATAACCATTCAATCCACACAGAAAACAAAGCAGAACCTGAACAGTGCACTGACTGCAAGGAACGGTCAGGACTGGGTAGGGGTCTTTTCTTGGTTGTTGGTTGCTGAGACAAGGATGTGGTCCAAACAGGTAAAGTTGAGGCCAGATTCCAGGGGCTGAAAGTTGATTTCAAAAAGAGGCAATCAGGTGGGCCAAGAAGAGAAATGTTTTCTGTGCCTTCTCTTAGCAGCAAGTTGCTCAGACTGAGGGGCAAACCACATGTTATGTCAAATGCATAGTTTGGCCCTGTGTGTCTGTTTTGTTTCTTAAATAGTGACTGCGGAGAGGGGGGCCTTCAGGATGAGGGGGGCCTTCGGGATGAGGTCCCCCTGCACCCCGATGAAAACTGCACTGTGAAGTCCCAGGCAGTAAGTCCCTTTTGACACCAACAGAGGAGGGATCTGGTTCTAATCTGAAGTGGATCTGAGAGGGCAGACTCTAGAAACTCATTGCTACAATGCTCCATGTTTAGGTCCCGCCTCTCATTACTCTTGAAAGCCAAGGCTGCTATGGGCTGCTATGGGATTGTGGATGGGCTTTTTTGAGAGCTTCCCTCAGCATCATGCAACTCTCGATAACAAAATAACGTCTTTTGAGGGTGAGGGTGGGGAGTATTTTAGAAACATATTCTCTAATTACCATATGGTATGGGAAGAACTGGAAGATAGGTAGGGGGCAGAAAGGGACAGCATTAAACTGTTAGCAAATACTTACAAGTGTTTGTGTTCTAGGCATTCCAACTCAGTATGCGATCTCTTTTTTTATATCTTCTGCATCTGTTCTGATTATCTCTTTCTTGCTAAATGTACACGATGTTCTGAAGCATGGCAGCCTGTATGTTGCTGATGCTGGGAAATTAAAGCCACAGTCTACCAAGCTCTATTTCCGTACAACCTCATTCATTGAAATGAAGCTTTTGTGGAACCAGAGATCAGCAGACTACACCCGCCAAAAAGAGATTTCAATTCATTAATGAATTAATTTTCCAGAGGGTGGCTCATTTTGTTTGAGCTACACTTGCAGAAATGGTTTACAGCTGTAAACAACATTGTTTAGCTCTAGTGCAGGCAAAAACATGTTCTTGTCTATGGGCTGGATTTTAAGCATCTCACATTTGGTTGTCAATTTGGTTTCCATGACACAATCTACAGTTGGATCTCGGTATCCACATATAATGAAGTCCATTGTAGAAACCTGTCAAAAAGTTTTTTTTTTTTAAACCAGATCACTGTTCCTACCTTCGTGCGGGCAAACTGCACCGTTTCTAAAGCACTCTTTAAAGCAGAAAGACCCACTTCCTTCCGGGTCATGCAAAGGCTCCTCTCTCCTCCTAGGCTCACACTGCATTCTGAGGCAAGCCTGGGAGAAGAGAGCAGCCTTCACACGACCCGGAAGTGGGTCTTTCAGCTTCAAAGAGTGATTTTGAGCTTTGGAAACGGCATGGTTTGCCTGCTCAAAGGCAGGGACAACAATTGGGGCCTTTTTTACTTTTAACAGGTATCTACAATGAACTTCATTATCCACTGACATCTGCGTTAAGAAAAATTTGCAGATGCTGGATCCGCGGATGCACTAGCACTAGCAAATGTTGTTGTTCAGTCGTTAAGTCATGTCTGACCCCATGAACCATATCCTGCCAGGCCTTCCTGTCCTCCACTATCTTCCTGAGTTCGCTCATTTTCATGTTCGTTGCATCGGTGATACTGTCTAACCATCTCATCCTTTGCCTTCCCCTTCTCCTTTTGCCTTCAATCTTTCCCAGCATCAGAGTCTTCTCCAGAGAGTCCTCTCTTCGCATTAGGTGGCCAAAATATTTGAGTTTCAGCCTCAGTACCTGTCCTTCCAGGGAACAGTCAGGGTTGATTTCATTTAGGATTGACTAATTTGATCTCCTAGCAGTCCAAGGGACTCTCAGGAGTCTTCTCCAGCACCACAGTTCAAAAGCATCTATTCTTCGGCGCTCAGCCTTCCTTATGGTCCAACTCTCGCAACCATACATTGCTACTGGGAACACCATCGCCCTGACTATACGAACTTTTGTTGGCATGGTGATATCTCTGCTTTTTATTATGCTATCTAAATTTGTCATAGCTTTCCTTCCAAGGAGTAAGCGTCTTTTGATTTCATGGCTGCTGTCTCCGTCTGCAGTGATCTTGGAACCCAAAAAAGTAAAATCTGTTACTGCTTCCATTTCTGCCCCTTCTATTTGCCAGGAATTGATGGGGCCAGATGCCATGATCTTAGTTTTATTAATGTTGAGTTTCAAGCCAACTTTTGCACTCTCCTCTTTCACCCTCATCAAGAGGCTCTTTAGTTCTTCTTCACTTTCTGCCATTAGGGTGGTATCGTCTGCATATCTGAGGTTGTTGATGTTTCTCCCGGCAATCTTGATTCCGGCTTGCGATTCATTCAGCTCTGCATTTCTCATCATGTACTCTGCATATAAGTTAAATAAGCAGGGTGACAATATACAGCCTTGCCGTACTCCCCAATTTTGAACCAATCAGTTGTTCCATGGCCGGTCCGAACTGTTGCTTCTTGACCCGCATACAGGTTTCTCAGGAGACAGGTAAGGTGGTCTGGTACCCCCATCTCTTTAAGAATTTGCCACAGTTTGTTGTGATCCACACAATCAAAGGCTTTTGCGTAGTCAATGAAGCAGAAGTAGGTGGTTTTTTGGAACTCTCGGGCTTTCTCCATGATCCAGCGCATGTTGGCAATTTGATCTCAAGTTCCTCTGCCTCTTCGAAACCCAGCTTGTACTTCCGGTAGTTCTCGGTCCATGTACTGCTGAAGCCTAGCTTGTAGGATTTTGAGCATAACCTTGCTAGCATGTGAAATGAGTGCAATTGTGCGGTAGTTTGAACACTAGCAAATATTTGCTCATAAATAAATGCACAAGCAAAGACTTGGGGCAAAAGGTACAGAAGGTCAATCAATTCAAGATTTTGTAATCAATTAACTGTGTACAATTTAAAATTTTCATGGTCAGCAACAATCTTGGAACAGCTTGAGTTACATAGGTAAAAAACCATGACAGAAAAAGTTTTAAAAATGATAAGAACAGGTAACAAATATATATTTTCACGTGAATGAACTCGTGTTGCCTGTTCTTATCATTTTAAAAACTTTTTCTGCCATGGTTTTTTAACTGTGTAACTCAAGCTGTTCCAATTAACTGTGTGTTATTTTAGGTCTATTTCTCTAAATAGATCTGGGGCTGCAATCCTGTGCACACTTACTGGAGAGTTAGCTCCACTGTATACAGTGGGATCTACTTCTAAGTAGTCCAGGCCGCGCTTTAAGCGCAGGGCTCGGGTGTTTGGTTTGTCGCTCTGGAGACACATGAGGGGGGGTTGTCCCCCCCTCAAAGCATACACAGGCTGGAGGTAGGCGGAGCCAGGGGAATTTATACCCTGGCTCCCGGCCACGCTCTTCCTGTTTACTTCCTGTTTCTGGACACGCAACAGCGGTTAACAGCTGTTGGACTCGTTGGATTCTTGGACGCTCCCTGCTTGGATTCTTGGCTTCGCTACGGTAAGTTAGTCAGTTGGGGGTATGGTTCTTTTTATTATTTTGGGTTTTTCTGTTCATTATTCCGGTACGCAGCAGGGCTCTCCACCAACATGGCACCGCCCACCCCCTTTACCGCATGGCGCGGCCGCTTGCCACTTTCATGATAGTTAGGAATAGGATAGGCCAGGAATTCTATCAAGCGGCGGGGCTCGGCTGTATTTCTGTGGGGTGGGGGATTTTGCGGTGCCCCATGGCGGTGGGAGTGTTGCCCTGTTTGCCCAGTGCTCGCCTTTCGCCATGTTTGCCCAGCGGTGCTGTTACTTGCCCGGTTGCGTGTGTTGTTTCCCTGCTATCATGGCGCCGCCCAGCCGCTTCTGGCATGGCGCCGGCTGGCCCAATCCTATCCTGGGCCTGCCCAGAGCATGCTGTGATGCCAACACAGTGTGTGCTGCATGCTATAAGCTGCCCAGGGACCAGGCAGCCTGGGAGAGGTAAGTAAAGATGCTGATGGATCTTGCGATTTGCCAGTGAAAAGCCAGTACTGCTGGTGCTGTAGCCGCTTCATCATTCTGCAGCTCACTACTGACAGTGCGGGATCCAGGAAGCCCTTTGCCAGAAGTGGTGGGCCACAGAACCTCCAATGGAGCAGCAGGTGGTAGATTGGTGGCAGGGGTAGTTTGGGGGATTGGCTGCAGATTGGGGTGGAGAGTAAGCCAGGCTGGGGGTGGAAAGGAGAGGGAAGCGGAGGATCTTGGCAGCATCCACTCATGCCAAAATCCTATCCCCCCTTCCTGGCCCAGACCCACTCCACAGGAGTCTCCTCAGACTTACACCAGCTGAAGAGCTGATGTAGGTCTGAGGAGACCGACTGGAGACCAGGCAGCCTATGGAGAGGTAAGTAAAGGTACCTCTCCTGGGGTGTCTGATGCCCCCCATCCACAGCATGCAGTGCATGCTCTATCAGCGGTGCTTCATGTTCTAGGCTGGCGCAGGATAGGATTGGGCTGCCAGCTAAAGACTCAAAGGGGAAAAAAAAACTATCTTAAGCTTCTTTTCAATAAATGGGTCATAGGGAGAGTGATGCTTGGTCTTTAGGCTGGCAGGAAGCACTTCAAGAATTCCAGCCCCCAGGGCTTTTGCTTCTTGTCAGTTTTATCAATTAATGTATATTATGATTGTGTGAGATTTACAAACTCCTGTATCTTTATGGCTCAGGGTGGCAGTAGGATACATACAGGAGGGTCCCAGGCTCCTGATGACCCAACCTCTACCTCTCACTGGCATTTCACATGCAACCCAGGGCATACACTCATCCTCCACACAGACATACAATCCATCCACGCTCTTTTTGAGGCAGGTAGGCTGTGTGTCATCTCTAAATCACACGTAATATTCTTGGGAACCGAAGACTCACTCCTGCACCATGCTGAATGCAGAGACAACATGTTGGGAAACGGCCTGAACCAGCCTTGCATCACAAAAGCATATTATCTTCTTACCATTCAAAATGGATGTTCAGATTTTCCTGGTCGTCTGTGCATCTGGGCATCTTGTATGGTCTAGCAGGTGAGAATGAATCTGTCACTCCCCGGTTCAATCTCTGGCTTCTCTGGGTAGGGCTGGGAACGCCCCCCCACCTCGAAACCCTGGGGAGCCACTGTCAGTCTGCGCTGCCAATGCTGAATTAGAAGGACCAATGGGGTTGACTCAGTACTGTATAAGGCAGCTTCATATTCACATAAAAGTGACTTTTCAGTAGAAAAATTATTTCTGGTGTGTGCATTTTTTTAAAAACATGCAACAGTATATTTCACGGATATGGATATTACTTGGGATGCTCTTAGAGGTCTCTGTGGTTATTTATTACTGTGAATGAAATAGCACAAAACGAAGATTTTCATATGGTTCAACGCCACAAAAGGGCATGCAAAGCCACACAAGGTTGTTACAAAAAGCCACACGGCTGCTTCTATAATTAAAACACACACACACACACACACGCACACACACACACACACACACACACACACACAACTAACTTTCGTTTGCAGCACATTTGTCATATTTACTTTCAAGGGAAGGTTATAAATAGTGGGGGGCTGGGTAGGCCAGAATGTATTTAGCAAATGAGCACAGATGGAAAACCAACAGATGGCCCTGCACTTTATTTTGTATGCTCAGCCCTACATTTAAATTAAAAATTTTCATAATTAAGATGAAGGTCTGTTGCAACACTAGCTAGTTTTCCTACGATGGCATCGTATATCACAGGTATCATTATGCAACATTTTCCTAACATGGTTCATAAACCTACACAAATTTTGCGACTTGCCAGAGCTAAACACAAAAAGGGAATAAAAAGTGACGCAAGGAAGCCAATGGTGGAGGTAAAGACACAAGCCGACTTCATCTAATAAAGATGTCTCCTGCCATCTGGTTCTTTCTTACCTCTGTGTAACACAAAAAGCTGCCAGTTGACATTAAAAAGAAAATAAAGTAATACTAAAGTACTTTCAATGGATTTTCAAGAGGAAACCAGTTCATAAAGAACTCCCATTTGATCGCCACAACAATGATGCGGACTACATTATTTTTAACAGCGTGCAAAATGGCCATTATGGTGACAGCTGGAGTGTCTATGGAGGGAGGACTTGACTATCACACAGGTTCCTATGGGAGTAGTGAGTCTCTGTGCACACCCCTCCCCCATGGCTTCCCTGTCCAGTGCAAGTTACATAATTTTTGGAGCTCTCTGTCAAGACACCCTCTATAGGAGTCCTCTTACTTTTAAGAGATGAGATGCACCGGTGAAGAAATGTCTCATGCTGCCTTTCAGGGCACCTGTGCGTTGTGACACTAGCACACTGTTGGGGTTAGTGAGTTTTTGTCCACCTTGGAGCTCTGAAAAATATCAACCGACCGCCTTGCTGGAACCAGTTATGCCTATCAGTGGAGATTGGGCCACCAGGGGTGGAAAGCAGGTTTACCCTCACCTCAACAGTGTTCCCAAGTACAGTTCTTTACATTCCCCTAAATGGTACCCATTCACTTACATGGGAGAAAGTAAAGGGATGTACTTGGGGATGGGCAGCCCAATCCTGTGCAAAGATGTGTGGCCGGCCTAAAGGGCTGGCCGCAGTATCTATTGCCCTTCCTGGGCTGCATCGGTGTGGCCCAGGAACACCTCAGGAGAAGGGGACATTCATCCCCTTCCCCGGGTGTAGGGATCCCCAGCCCCAATGGGCCTCTTCAGATGTAGGCTCTGGAGCCAGCGTACATCTGGGATAAGGGCAGCCCAGGCCAGGAATGGGTTTGGGATATTGGCGGAGCGCACCACTGATATCCTTGCTCCCTCCTGGCTGGGGCTGGCCAATGGCCGCCCTCCCTCACCACCTGGCCCGCCCTCCCCCCGCCCCTGCACCGACCGGTGCAGGACTTACCTGCACCGGTGGGTGCCGGGTCCAAGGGGTGGTGGAGTAAGGGCTGTCGGCCTCTGCGCCAGCAGCCCTTATCCTCCGGGTGTCAAAAATGCGCTTACAGCACATTTACAACACAAGCCACCTGTGGAGCACACACTCCGCAGGCGGAAAATTGCACAGGATTGCACAGTAAACAGCTATCTACCTCTCGTGATCGCAGAAAGTGGGAATCAACCTAGTTCCTATCTGCATAGGCTTGCTTCTTCAGCTGCATAGCCCCACCAGAGGTTCTGTTTCTTGGTCACACTAGAGAATGACGGAATGCTGGAAACTGGTTTAGATTAGACAGGCAGGTAAGCTGGCAGAGTTGCAAACAGCAAGGAATGGTTTGCTCCATTAAGGACTATCTGAACATATGTGCACATGTTAAAATCTAGGCAAAGTCATGCAGTGCATCTCTAGATAATTGGGAAAAGGAACTGACCTTCACTAGGCAAAAGAAGGCTTGTTCCCCTATAACATAGTACATTCTTTTTCGCTTCAGTAGTAATGAAGGAATGTTTCATTATGGCAAAGTCAAGGAGGAAAGGAAAGGGTTAAACAGCTCTTCTCCCCCCAGGACAGAGGTGTCCACTTCTGTTTGCAGCCTCCTATGGCTGCTTTTCACTCTATTGAAATGCAGTGAAGGAGAATCACAGAAATTCCTATCAGGGGTAGTTTGGCTCTAGAACCTAAGAACAACCTCAGGGCAGGAACAAGGACTGGACACATGCAGCAGTTTTGTCAAGGAATCATGGATTTGGACTTTGTATCACAACCTGAACAGACAGCCCAGGAGCACCTGTATTTGTTAAACAAGACGTTATTGTATCGATGACAGTAACCAGAATCCTCCTTCAGATTTTTCACACGTACTTGACATTTAGAGTAGTGTATTTTAAAAGACCTATCCACTTTTTAAAAATTCCCCATCTACCTGAGCCATCCCCACTGATCAAGTGGCTACAGAAACATCTGCTTGGTGCTACGAGCTCAGAATGTTAAGTTGTGAGAAAGAATTCCCAAACACACACACACACACACACACACACACACACACACACACACACACACACACACTCAGACTCTCTTGATACTAAATTTCTTTCTCAACATTCCCGCTTTTCCATCAGTTTGGTAAGACAGAAGCCACTTTTTCCTTCATTTCATAACTTTCTCTGCTTTCAGACTCAGCCTGCCAGGTTTAAAACATCCAGAACTAGGGAAGGGTCATAGATTTCCTCAGATTCATGTTAAAACTGATATATATTCCTTCCTGTTTTTCTTTCATTTACTGACAACTGGTTGTATATTGGGGTTGGGAAAACTCGTCCACTATGACTTCAACGTCTTGTCTCTCATGCTGGAAGCAGACATGCAACAAAAACAGGAGGCAATCTTTAAAACAAGTGCAAAAAAAGGAAGAAATGTATTGTAATTTTTTTTCTGGGGCATTAGAAAACAAACAAATATGAATAACCATTATACAAACTAACACAATAATAAAAATGAATGACAATGAGTAAAAACTGTTTGGTAACAGAAACATATAACCTGAGTTCTTCATAGAAATCCTATGAAATAAGAATGAATTGTATAAACATGTTTAACACAGCAGCACAACAGACATGCATGTGTTAACACTGTGGGCTTTTGTGAAGGTATGTTTGAACATGAACTTCTTCCATACGTCCTTGTTTCTTTGCCTGAAACAGTTGCTACTCTGTTACCATTAAAACAGAATAATGGAAGCTTTTTTTAAAAAAAAAAATCAGAAATAAGATCCCCTTATTCACAGAACACATTTTTGAGATTCCCTTTCTCCCTCAACCAAACCTGGTCGGATTACCTCTTCTGTCTTGATGTCTTTGTCATCCGTAATCTCAGATCCTTCATTGGAATTTCCCCAAACTTTTGACCTGGGTCAGCACCTTCAACATAATTACAGGTTGGGCAAGAAAAAACAACCCACAGAAAACAAACAACAACCCCCCCCCCACACACACACACCAAAACAAAAAAGTATCAATCTTACAATTGCAGGTACTGTATTGGACTGAGTGTTATTCATTCTGTTGCTATTTTTGGACAAAGAGCTAATACATTTAAAAGGTGGAGATTACCAATGAATGTATTTGTGTGTTTTCAAAGTTTTCAAATCTAAATAACCCTCTTAGGAAAAGGTGTATCATTTATCTTTAAAGGTATGAGGAAATGCACATTCATTGGGATTATTCACATTTGAATCCAGGGGAGTATTATTGTATAGAATACAAGAATCAAAGAAATGCAGAACTTAACAAAGTAGCAATTAGACAATTACAGTTGTCCTCGTGTGGACAGGTTCCTTTAAGCTCCTGATACATGACAGACAATGAAGAATATTGTAGCACCTTAAAAACTGACAGCCCAATCCTGTCTAGCTAGGCTGCAGCGACCCATGCTGCATCGTATCCGGGTAGGACCCAGTGCTGGTGCGGCAGGAGCTCTCCTTAGGGTTAGGGGACATTCGTCCCCTGACCCCGAGTAGAGCCCCAGCTATCCTGATGGGTCTACTTGAATGTGTGCCAGCTATTTTGCTAGTGCACATTCGAGCTGGCCGTGTACCAGCGGCCAAGCCTGGGAAGGGGGTTAGGATTCAGTGGAGGAGGCCGCCGCCGCCGCTGATCACTCCCCCTTCTCAGGCCCGGCTGACCATGGAATAGCTTCCATGGAGTTCTTCTTCTAAGTGGCAATTCAATCAGCATTGTAATGTACTAATTTGGCAGGGATGTGGATCAGGTCTCTCACTCCAAGTCTCGAGTCAAGTCCCAAGTCTCTGGGTCCACGTCTCAAGTCAAATCCCAAGTATTTGCCCCCAAGTTCTGAGTCTTTGGTTGCAAGTTGCGAGTCCCTAATGGGGAAAACGGGTTTAAACCTGAATAAAATTCGACTTGTCATAAAATACTCCAAGTCTCGAGTCGAGTCTTTTGAGCCTTTTACAATCTCCGAGTCAAGTCCGAGTCAAGTCATTGATGTGACTTGAGTCTGACTGAGTCAATAGACTCAAGTCTACATCACTGGAATTTGGACTCAGAGAAGATCTCATAGGCTTCTTTTAGAAGGTTCAATACAAGGCCTTCAGCTAACCATTTGCTGCCATAGAACAAGTGATCCAAAAGCATATGTTTAGTATTGTATAACATTGACTTGCTAAGCAAACAACCCACACTCCAATCTGAGCTTTTAAGGCAGGTGAATTTGACTGTAAATCATGATTCTGCCCAGAGGTTTGTATTTTCTGTTCTTAATTACATCTGTGCAAATCTTCATTTGTTTATGGATGCCTAATATGTTGTGTGGGCTATTTGCATTCCCAGATGGTGTATTTCCATTGTGCGCAATGCTGTGAGACAGAAAATGGCTCAGGTATTATGACAAACAAACTAAAACAACAAGAAAAGTTTATTCTGCAGGAGAATTGCCTGATTTGTTCACCTTTAGCTGCAGAAGGTTATATTCAAACAAACCGACAAACCAGTAATGTGGAGTGGAGGTGGGTAAATGCAGTACGTCATAGCATCATCATGACAGGTGCAGCACGACGGGGGCCGGGCACTGGCCAGGTACCCAGGACCATCAGAAGGTCCATAGAACAGCCCGGAGGCCTTGCCCAGTGCCTGACTGCAATCCAGACCAAAACCCAATCTGGTGTTTCATGGCAGCCACACAGGCACTGCCCTCTTGTTTAGCAATGCAACGTCCTTATCCCTTGGCTGCATGACTGCCATGCAGCAATGAGATAAGTGCATTGCACTGTTCTTTGAAGATACTAGCAGCCAGAGCAGCAGCTGCTAAACGTCATGCACTCTGCTGCCCTAATGAGCCTTCCCCAGACCCTTGGGAGGGTTTACCTAAGTGGTGGGATGCCAGCAGTGCTCCAGACAGCCACTGCCCTGCTACTCCACACTTGGGCATGGAAAGACAGGGGCCTAATGCACCATTGAGGCTTAGGTGCTCAAAGAATCACTGGGGATCTAGGGCAGAGTTTTGCCCCAAGCGCCCCCCCACCTGGTGCCAGCACTGCATCATGACATGAAGTAAGATGTACTAGATCAGAGGTTCTCAATCCCTTCCCGGCCGAGTACCACCTCTGGCGCCACCCTCCTGCTGCGTACCGCTGAAATTGACTGGCGACGATATCATCACCAGTTACTTCTGGGGTTTCAGGTTTTTGGAGGCCAGAAAACACAGGTAGGATGCTCTGCGCGGGTGGGAGGGCCCTTCTCAGTGTTCCCGAGAGGCTCGGCCAAAGGCAGGAGCCTCTCGAGAGCGAAAATGCACTGTCGAAAGTGCCGCGTCGGAGTGAGGTTCTGGTGGTCCAGTGGTCCGAGTACCACCAGCAGTTGGCCGAAGTACCACTGGTGGTACTAGTACCACTGGTTGAGAACCCCTGTACTAGATATTACAGGGAGGAGGAAGGAACTAACACACCCAGTTGCCATTTTCAGTAGAAGCCTCACATTTAGTGTAGTGTTTGGCCATTAACCTCTTGTGATCTCTCATCTACCTACCCTCATTTATTGTTTGCTCCACCAGTTACATCTTCTGAAGGATTCCGTTTGATAATTTACCACGGAAGACGCTTTCTGATTATAATAAAAGTGTTGGGAGAGGAGAGAGACAAGTGGTTGGATTAGCATGTTGGGGTTTTTTTTACTGCTTGAATGGCAGATTTACTACTGTTCTCTGTGTTGATATTTATTGCTGAGAAGTGGGAGGCAACTGAATCATAAACATCCCAGTGACTTTGAAAAGAAAGCAAAAGAAAAGGGAAAAAAAAGTAAAGAAAAATGTTGAGGTCATTAAAACAGCTTGTGTTTGCAGAGAGCAACAGAAGGTGTTGAAAAAAAAAGAAAAGACAAATACCTTCTTCAGTAGACTACACCAGAAATCCATCCCTTGGAAGTTATTCATCATTATTTGTGATGGAGAAAGAGGATAGTGAAAATACTTGCTTTTTCCATAGAATTGAAACATTATGCTTGCATGGTTACAGTTCATGCATTGGGGGGGGGAGGAGTGAGAGTGCATCAGCAAGCCCCGCCTCACACCAATGATACACTCCTGCCCCCCATTGCACCCCAACCCAATGCACTCCTGCCCCCACCCCATGCATGCACTTCTATTTGTCTGCACAGACAAACGCTGTCTTTCACATTTGTCTGCACAGACAAACGATCTTTCCCATGTGTTTGAGATCATTGGCGAGAATCTCTCTCTGGAAAAGCATGGGGGAAGGGAAGGGAGCAGGGCTTCGGGAGTGCTTTGGCACAAGGGCACAGCTTGCCAATGCACCACTCTCCCCCAACACATGCACTGTAAGCAGCTGTGGCGCAACCCAGCATGCTGCCTGATGCTACCTTAGGTCCACCACCTCCACACAATTGAAAAAAGCAGCTGCTCACCGCACTCCTTAAATGGTTTCTTAGATTGTTGAAGTGCAGTACTTCCATGCTTGATTTAAAAAGGACCACGAGAATGAAGGAGCTCCATTTTTTGTGTGGTCTCTGTACATCAACACCTGAAATCTTGCATTTCGACCCTTGAAAAAACCATGCCAGGAGCAAGGTAAGGAGATGGGTGATCCACTTTCTGCTTGCTTTTAACAGGTGGAAAGTGGATCAATGAGGGTTGCATCTGCAGCAGGCTGGTGGGAGGCAGTGAAAGGCACCCTCAATCTGCCCCCCGCCCCCGCAATCTGCCACTGGTGCAACCTGCCCCTGACTGAAACCACACAAATGTTTGAATAGGGCTAGAGTCACGTGAGTGCTGTACTTCTGGAGAGAGTGGGAGAACCCATACATTTACTGGCCACTAATGCTGAGCAATATCTGAGAACTGGAGGTCAAGAGGACTTCAGTCTTATGTTGGAGGCACAGAGATACTACATCTGCATAGAGGCCTTTAGCAGCCTGTACAGGTCAATAATGTTACTGATGGGCTCCTGCACAAGCTACAAGGAGACCTGGCACAGAATGTAAGGTAAAGGTAAAGGTATCCCTTGACAATTAAGTCCAGCTGTGTCGGACTCTAGGGAGCGGTGATCATCTCCGTTTCAAAGCCGAAGAGCCAGCGCTGTCCGAAGACGTTTCCATGGTCATGTGGCCGGCATGACTCAACACCGAGGCGCATGGAACGCTGTTACCGTCCCGCTGACGCGGTACCTATTAATCTACTTGCAATTTCTTGCTTTCGAACTGCTAGGTTGGCAGGAGCCGTCGCACGGATTCGAACTGCCGACCTTTCGATTGACAGCTCATGGTTCAGTGGTTTAACCCACTGCGCCACCCGTTGGCTCATTGGCACAGAATGACTATTCCCCAATCCTCAATTAGCACTCACCTGTGGAAACTGGTTAAGTGCACAGGCCTATCTTCCGGAGCTTCTACTTGACAGTAGCACCCTGGACATGCAGAGCAAGACTCCTTACGCCCAGTAGGTAATCAATTGTTGCCCTTGATATGGACACCCTTTAAAATATATGGATGCTGTCAATATTGTTCCTTCCTTAATCTTCTTTTTGCCCATCAAACAAACCTGCCAACAATAAAATCTATTAACCTGTACATTTGTTTTGATAGATCTTTTAAAAAATCATCTTCAGTTGGCATTTGTGTGTACGAAGTCACCTCTGAAGCTTCTTGAGAGGATATCCCTCGAGTCTCTCACGGTTGTTCAAAAAGATGATGATAACACACATGCACAAATACACACAGAAGGTGACCACAAAGTCCCAGGCTTAACACACGATCTCATGCATAAGGACTTTCTGCGCTCTCTCTCTCTCTCTCTCTCTCTCTCTCTCTCTCTCTCTCTCTCTGAATTTAAACATTCATATTTAGCATATGCTAACCACCTAATGCGAAGAGAGGACTCTCTGGAGAAGACTCTGATGCTGGGAAAGATTGAAGGCAAAAGGAGAAGGGGAAGGCAAAGGATGAGATGGTTAGACAGCATCACTGATAAAACGAACATGAAAATGAGCGAACTCAGGAAGATAGTGGAGGACAGGAAGGCCTGGCGGGATATGGTTCATGGGATCACGAAGGGTCGGACACGACTTAACGACTGAACAACAACAACAAGTGCTTATATTCTTGTTACAGAGAAGTAAGTTCCAGTTAGCCAGTCGCCGGACACTCCTCACCTTGGAGAAAACATACACATGATGAGCATACTACAAATACTCAAGATGTAGGATAAAGACACAGCTCTGTGAGTGTCAGCTTCCCTCCACATTATCCTTATTTGCTGGTTCTACACTGTAGCTACCCCAAGGTCATCTCTACTGTTTAGCTGAGTAATAAGGTCTTTCTCAGTCCTCATTTGTCAATCATAGGGCCCTTTCATCTTTCCCAATTCATTCCTTAGTAATAACAAACGTAGTCACCTCTCTTGGCGTTTATTTAGACTTTGGCAAAAAAGGGGCACAAACGTATATAAGGTATCGATCTCTTACGGCACCTGACGTTTCTCCCTCTCCAATGCTAGCTGGATTTACAGCCACCATATTTTGTGCATGATTTGTAATATGTATTCACAACATCCGCTATAATCATTCCAAAGAAACCCATATGTCAACTATTGTGCAACTGTCATGCCAAGAAAGAAAGAAAGAAGGGGGGGGGAGTTAGTGTGAATTTTTTCCCATCAATTCCTCACTAGTCAATCAGTATGCTCATACTCCCACCAGTATAAAACAAAACAAAAAAAAGTGTCATCCATGCTGAGAATGGCTGGTGGAGAAATAATTTGTTTTCTCCACCACGGAATGTATCATGTATATAGTTCTGAAAAAGAAAATTTCAATTCTCCCCTGTTTCTTAGTTTTAAAGCAATGCTGCTGAATATACACCAGAAACACCTGGGATTTTTTCTAAGTGGTGATGTGTTTGCTAAGTTATTGGCAGGACAAAGGAAATGGACTCCTGTCCCTTTAAGAGCTCTATGGGAGCTAGAAGTTCAACAGATGCAGCTTCTCCCATTCATACTGTCCTGATTAGTGGAATGTGGCACACTTAAAGCAAACGTGCAAATGTGAATTCAATTAAAACCATTGAATTACCAACTATGTCAGTTTCTTACCACCTGCTCCTGAGCAAGTTCCTCCACTAGTCATACAAGTAAACTGAAAATGAATATATCTTTAAATGGCTTTACATTATTGCTGAGAAATCCTTGACACTTTTTTTTGCTTATGAACACTGATTACAGAGGTTGTATCAAAACACAAGACTGGTTTCAAACATAAGACCCTTTTTGAAGGTGAACCCCTCGTGGCAGTCTTTAGCACTGTGTGTTCACTCTATCAAAATCCTGAGATGGAATCCACATATAGCTTCTACTCAGAGCTGCAATCTCGCATCAGTACTTGGTTTCATGGAGCCGGAGAAGGCCTGACCCCCTTGTTTGTGAAGGGCCCACTAGCCACTGTTTTTAGAAGCCGGGGAGGGGGGGAATAATTTGGCTACAGTTGGGAGGATTCTGGGTGGCACTTGTGAAATTTATTAAGGGACTCCTACCCCTTTCCTCAGAACTTGACCTCTCCATAAGTATTATCTCCAGATTTTGATAGTGTGAGAAGTATAGACAGTTTTAAAAATGAGTGGACTCACCCCTTATCCTTTCCCATTTGTTGTGAATGAAAATGTGCTGAATGCAGAATGATATTGCAATTGATTCCTAGTTTGGAAAGAAACACTCAAACTCCCGGTCGCGTTCTTCGCGCGGAATGGTTGCAACAGCGAGGGGGCGGCGCCTCCTCGTTTCGGTTCCTAAACACGGTACTCGACACGGCGTGACTTACGGTGCCGCCCCTACCGTGGAAACGCCACTGCTTCCAGAGCAGGAATAGTTACAGGTCTTTGCACAAAGGAAATAAAGGCATTTCTGGGTGGACAAGGGATGTTTGGAGCTTTTCTTTGGGTAGTCTGAAAACATTGTCTGGTGGCCTGGCCTCTGCTCTCTGGGCAGCTGGAACTTTATTATGCAGCAGGACTTGTGCTTGCAGCAAAAGTCTATTAGGATGGGGCACCCAAATTTGCAAGACCTTTTAAAGTCCTGTAGTGTCAACTTGTATAACAGGGGGGAAAGTCTTTCCAATGAATCATGGAGCTACACATAATGTGTAACACCCTAACAGCGCAATCCTATCCAATTTACACCACCTGTGTAACCAGTGGTGCAGTGAGAACGGGAGGCTCCAGAACGGAAAAGGGGATTCAAATTCCCTTTCAATCCCCCTTTGGAGGGGATTTGAATCTCCTTTCTATTCTGGGACCTCCTGTTCTCGCTGCACCACTGGTTACACCGGTGGTGTACGTTGGATAGGATTGCTCTGCAAGTGTAGGTGTGGCAGTGTGTATAGATTTTCTTCCTTCTCGTGAACAAAAATGGACTTTTTCAAAAGACAGTTCCCCTCCAGTGAATGGAGGAGCCAGGACATGAGAGCACCATGATGGCACACATCTTTTCATATAATATGAGCTCAGTTGGACGATAAAAATGTTGCCTGAGCTGGCCCTGTAAAGATACAGGAAATAGTCCTTTCCTGAAACCTGGAAAACTAGACAATAACCTTCCTGGTGTTTCCTCAGGATTTTTCTTCCTTTTCAAGAAATTTTCCTTTCACCTTCTTTCTATCAACATTCCCCTGCACTAAGAGAGATTTCCCTCAGTTAACATTTTTCCCCAATGAGTGCTTTGAGCAACGCCTGAAAGAAAATAGTTTTTAAAAAAGGGCTTCCCCCAATTTTTCTGGAATTTATTTGTGGAAATTAGACAGGTGAAACTATTTTTAAAACAATTTTCAGAGTTCTAGGGTCACCCCACTGACCCCCCCCAGAAGAGCAAAGATCACTGTTTTTAGGGACAATGAGGTGCAGGAATTGGTTGCAGGGTACCCCCTCCTCACTGAAATTAGAAATGAAACTTTGGCTTTTTTTCGTGGTCAGGGCCCTGGCTTTTGAATTCACTTTGTTTTGAGCACCTCAGGTGCAGGTGAGCATCTGTACACAGCTGTAAGCAGGAGCAGCACCAGGCATTGCTCAAAGCCCTCATTGGGGTTATATGGGTAACAAAATAGACCTAATGCAGCCATTTTCATCATATTGCATCATTTCCTATACTTTGTGAGTGGATTTCTGGCTTTTTTCTCATGGTCAGGGCCCTGGCTTTTGAATCCACTTTGTTTCCAACACCTCAGGTGCAGGTGATCAGTTTTACAGAGCTGTAAGTAGGAGCAACACAAGGCATTGCTCAAAACACTCATTGGTCCTTAGAGGGTAGTCTAATGTTGTTCCTGTAAGTTGGCTGTTTGTTTCTGGGGTTTTTTTTCTATTCCCCCTCAGGCTGAGCCTAGCAGGGGGTGAAGGTTGGGGTACTAAGAATTCTGTCTCCAGCCTCAAACTGTTTGCAGGGATCTGCCAGGTGGCTGTGTTATACTGATTTTCAGCAGGATTTTTGCAGGCAGCTCAATGTAGATGTTTATTTCTAGGGGTTTTTTCTTTCCCCCCTCATCAGGCTGAGCCTATCAGGGCAGGGTTGAAGGCTGGGCCACTCAGAATTATGTCTCCAGCCTCAACTGAGTGTTTGAAAGTACCTTGCAGGTAGCTGTCATTTTATACTGATTTTTAGCTGGATTGTTGCAGGGAGCTCAGTTTAGCTGTTTATTTCTGGGGGGGTCCTTTCCCCCCCGGCGGAGCCCAGGGCATGCTGAGGACAGGGGGTGAAGGTTGGAGTAATCAGAATTCTGTCTCCAACCTCATGCAGCTACTGCAAGGTGCCTGTTGCTTTTGAGCAACACAGCTTCAGTGGGCTCATTGCTAAGATATATATCATTGTAAAACATAGTAATTTTCAACTGACATTCTTCTACTAAGAAGTGCATTCAAAGGTCAGGAACTAGCCTGCAGCTAAATGGGGAACAGCTGCCTCTTTGTATAACTGATAGCTGTTATTACATTTGATGGCTGAGGCATTTAAATGTCTCTTAAAAAAATTAAAGGGACAAGAATCAAGACGATCTTGCAAAAACTAACTCTAAGAGCTATAAAAAACCCCTGGCAGGTAGTGACTTGTAACTTGGGGTACACTGTGCTGGGACATCCCCCTACACAATCCTAAAGCACAGAAGCTGTGTGCACAACACAACTATGTGTGTGTTTGAGATCTTGTGTTGTCAGGTCTATGCTTTACATAGGAATGAATGGACAAATTTGTTATGCCTTAAACCCCAATGAGTGGCGTTTGCAACACCCATGCTACAGGTATATGGCACACCTGGGAATTTTTTTGCAGGTGTTTTTCTCTATTTGGGGGTACCTTAAACATGTGACAAAAACTGGCATTTGGAAGTTCTGGGGAAATATGGCCTCGGTCGAAAAAAAGAACCCTGATGGGTGGGAAGGCTAAGCAGAGAGACAGAGAAATCCAGACAGGAACAGGAATTGTGCTGTACTTTCAATCTCTTCTAGACATTTACTGTATATGGATTCTCAGCTGGAGCGGAAATGAAGGGAATTACTAAGGAGCAAAGGCTTTATGTGACAACCCCTGCAGCTGTCACATGAGTAGCTTCTGTGAATATTTTGACGCTTAAGGTAAGGAGATGGTCAGGAGACCATGTGTGTCCAAGCTAGAGACGCTGGGCATCTTTAAGATTCCCAGCATTGGTGATTTTCAGCGACTTTCAAAAGCAAGGTTTATTTATCCTGCAACAATTTGCTCAGTAATGTCATGCCCCCCCCCTAAAATATAATATATCTGTAGTATTCACATCAACTGTTCCAGAGATAGTGTATGAGGCACAATATGCAGTATGCATGTTACCTGAGATGAATCATTAACCAGAAAAGTGGATACAGAGTCGCACCAAGGGAGTGGGGAGGGAAGAATCAGAAAGATGAAATGGTTTGCTGTGTGCCATAGTTTAGCACAGTAGGTCACTCAAAATGGTCTGCCTTCAGTTGTCCATGGGAGGCCTTCTTACCTATTGATCCTGTGTCCTTCAAATGCCCTCTAGTGGCTAAAGTTCTGTATGAGAGCTGGCCTTTTTTTCTTCTTCAAAGGATAACATAAGCGCTTACACAATTCCAGTGTTTGAGTGAATGAGCAAAGTATTCTCTGAAAAGTTGTTTCAGAAAATTGTTCATGCATGCTGAAAGCCCCCTGCCCTTCTCCTGTTATCTGTGATTTATGTAATGTAATACACAACAGTGCAGCTTTCTGCTTCACAGAGCAGAACACAGAACCAGATGAGAGCCGGCAAACCAATGAAGGTAGATGTAAAGTGGGCACCTTGCTGGGTTTCCCTAGGAGAGGATAGTCTATGAAAAGTGATAATTTAAAGCGTTTTCTTTCTTTCTTTCTTTCTTTCTTTCTTTCTTTCTTTCTTTCTTTCTTTCTTCTCCTAATGCTATACAAGAGCCCAGTAGGATGAAAAAAATACTGACATGAAATGAAACAGAAGTCTGGCAAATTCAAAAGTGCAAGAAGATATAGAAGGGGTATGATGTGGAACACATTGTCACATGCAGCTGAGATCAGAGATTGAAGCTGCAATCCTAAACATGCTTATCTCGGAGAAAGCTCCATTGAACAAAATAGGACTTGCTTCTGGGTAAACATGTATAGGATCGTGCTGTTAGGCACACAGACTTCTAGAGTCTGTGGGTCACCCTATGGGGGAGTAAGGCGGGATAGAAATAATAATAATAATAATAATAATAATAATAATAATTAATAATGAGAACTAAAAGGGAGTTTGAGATCATCTCATTCCATCCCCAGGAGTCCTACAAATGCAACATCCTGAATGGATTAGCTCACGCCATGCAGGTTGTAAAATACACATACGACTTAGCTGAGCAAACTGTACCATGTGCTACATAAGAACATAAGAACATAAGAAGAGCCCTGCTGGATCAGGCCAAAGGCCCATCTAGTCCATCTTCCTGTACCACACAGTGGCCCCACCAGATGCCTCAGGGAGCACACAAAACAACAAGATAACCTGTTTCCTGCTGCCACTCCCTTGCACCTGGCACAGAGAAAACCTACTTCCAGAACCAGGAGGTTGGTGGTGCAGAGAACACAAACTCCACGATTTGCACAGTTGTGTGTATTCTGCAATTTAGGGCAATTTGGTGCTGGGTGCTGAATTCAGAGTCCTTTCTGAGAATCACACAGTTTGGTGCTGGGTGCTCATGACTGCATGACTCTCATGACTGCAAAGTGTGTGGGCAATGTGGCTGTCTGGCCAAGTCTCAGAAGCCAGAGAGTAGTCTAGTGCAGGGGTTCCCAACTAGTACCACCAGTGGAACTTCGGCTGACTGCTGGTGGTACTTAGACTGCTGGACCACTGGAATCCCGCTCTGATGCAGATCTTTTGGTGGTGCATATTTACTCCCAAGAGGCTCCTGCCTTTGGCCGAGCCTCTCGGGAATGCTGAGAAGGGCCCTCCCACCTGCCCAGAGCCTCCTCCCTGTGTTTTCTGGCCTCTGAAAACCCAGAGCTAACTGGCGATGATGTCATTGCCAGTCACTTCTGGTGGTACTCAGAAGGAGAGTGGCGGCGTAGGTGGTACTCGGCCGGGAAGGGGTTGGGAACCCCTGGTCCAGTGAGATCTCCAAGGGTATGTGCCCTAGTAGCTTCTTCCCCTTCTCCCTGACTACCAGCATAATACATTATTCACAATTTGCTTAACAAAGCTCCTTGTGTTTGAGTGATCAATTTTACAAACTGTGGATGACATGATATCCAGAATAAGAGAGTTGGCAAATTCCCTCCTGAGCAGGGCCAGCCCACCTATGAAACTGAGTGAAGTGGCCATTTTGAGCAGCGGGCTGGAGGAGGCAAGTGAGTCTTCAAGGAGAGTGAGCAAGAAGAAGATGAGACTAGCAGCAACCTTCTTCTTTCTCCTTGTGCCAGATTATCACATTAATTTGGCCCTTAGAAGGCAAAGCCAGACACTTTGTCTACCTGAGAACAGTGTCCTTCTATACACTGTGTGAGAGAATGTGTAAATTAAAACTGGTGATGCCCTTAGCAGGAGCCACTCGGGAGTGAAAACGCAGCACTGAAAGTGCCGCGTTTTCATGGGGTTTCAGGTATCCCTGTGGGGTTCAGGGGTCCCAGCAGTCTGAGTACCACCAGAGGTACCAAAAAGTACCACTGGTGGTACGCATACCACCATTTGAGAAACCCTGGTATAGAGAATAGCATGTTCCCCCACACTTACATTATGTGATAACTGCAGTTGAGTCTATTCTTCTTTGCCATGTGTACACATTGTGAGTTGCCAGTTGGGCCTCCGCCTTAGGTACATGGGGTGAAATAGACACGTGTGTGTGTGTGTGTGTGTGTGTGTGTGTGTGTGTGTGTGTGTGTGTGTGTGTGTGTGTGTGTGTGTGTGTGTTTCACTTGTAGTGGTGTAATGCAATTTCCTATAAATAATAATGGCTTTGTGGAAAATTTGTGATAGAGCTGTAGCAGAGGCAGCATCAGGAGTTGACTGAGTTGGGCACCAGCTGAGGACGTCTGCCCATCAGTGGGCACAGCCACTTGACATGAATAGCAAGCAAGCTATTCAAAAACAACTCCAAGTCTAACTGGACTTTATTGCACTCAACTGTTTTTTAAACTCCGTTTTAGTTCCTCTTGCCTTCTGGCTTTTGTTGCTGTATTTAGTACTTGCCGGTAAGGAAATATGTTCTCACTATTCTGTGAACTACCATTCAAGTGTTATTACTATCTGCTCCCTCCCCCCTAAAAAAAAACAAGCACCCACACATTTCCTTGGAGTATATTGTGCTATTCCAAGAAGAGCACACAATTAATATTCAGCTCAAAAGATTATACAATTTAATTGATTACAGCATCCCTGCTGTAGGTGTACAATCCTTTTTCTGAGTTTTGCACACAAAACTCATACTTAGATTTGAATATACACGAATTAAAGCATGCATAGAAAAAGAGCCCCAATGACCAGATCTGGTGAAAATGATCCAGATCAAAGGCCAGCCTGTGGGTTTATTCCACTGGGCTAGTCAGTTCATTTTAACAACCAAGGCTTCTGCCTGCCTCAAGCATGTGTTCATTGCATCATAAGGGCAAGGTAGCCTGGCCACAGTTATTCATGTTCTAATGAAATCCAGGTTAGATTACTGGAATGCACCGAGCATGAGGCTGCCTTTGAGGGCTGTCCAGAAACTGCAGATGGCTTGGAACTTGGTAGCTCCACCATTAATTGGGCTATGCTCTTTTGAACATCTTTTGTCTATATTAAAAGAGATAAACAAGCCATCGGTTTATTTCAATAAGTGCCAGTAACTCAAAATAGCTTGGGAGCAGGGTTCCTAAAAGGCTGCCATTTCTTATGCTAGCCCCGTCATTAAGCTCAGCTTCTCCTGGTTCCCCACCACCACCACCATCAGAGGATAGCAACTGGGGAGAGGCTTTGTCTGTACTAACTCCCAATGTTTGGAACATTCTCTCCCTAGGAGACACATTATTCTTGTGTAGGCACCAAGTCTTGACACGGAATTACAGTCTTGCTGCTCTGTATCCACTGGCTTTATTGGCTGTTGCCTAAATTGTGCACTTTAGTCTCTGCTATTTGTGCATGTTGTGGGGTTGATTTTTTTAGTCTTTGTTTTAATCTGCCTTGTTGGTTTAAATGTTTTTGTTTAAATTTTACTTATGGTGCAACCCTATCCTCTTCGGGTGCTGGCACTGCGGCATCAGTGCCAGGTGTCGCAGACGTGCCGTAAATTGCGTGTCACACCCAGAGAGGAAGCAGCGCTGGCAGGAAAGCCTGTGCCGTCCTGCCGGCGCTGAATCCAGGTCCCCTGTGTGATGGAGCAGGTAAGATGGCTCTGAACAATGCGGGGGCTGGGGGAGGGTGGGGAGGGGGCATAATGGGCGGGGGAGGGCGGATCAGGCCTGGGGGGACCAGTGTCCTTGTCGGATGCTATATCCTATCCTCCCTCCCAGGCCTTGAGCCCCGACACGGGGTTACTTCCTTGGTTCTTCACCAGCAAAAGAGCTGGTGGAGAACCGAATAGCCCCATTGCGGTGGCTGGGGGTTTACCCAGGGAAAGCAGGCAAATGTTCACTTACCCCAGGTAGACCTCCAGCCACCTCCTTTCCCGGACAGGATTCAGCATGGGCCACGTGGCCATGTGAGGATAGGATTGGGCTGTTAGTATTGTTAGTTTTAGGTTGTTTCAATTGGAGATTTTTAGTGAAAAGGTGACCCATTAATATTCAAACTAATCAATGCAAAAAATCAGGAAAAACACTGAAATATTTGGGAATGCTGGGAATGGGTGCTAATCTCACCTATGGACATATAGCCAGGCATGTTTGTATCTTGAAAGTTCTCACATTGAATGTTCTGAATAAGTAGGGAGCTTCTGTATAGAAGGACCTGGTTTCTTACCACTAAAACGTTGCCCTTTTTGCTGGCTGGCCAACAGTCAGGAGTAAGGATCTTCTTTGTTCTCCCAGCCCATGTGGTTCCTGCCCCTCATTGTTTCTGGAGTAGCACATAAAGAAGCTACGGGAAAGCAGCTTTGACAGCATGCCCCCATGCAGTTCCTATATAGCTTTTATATTACATTAATAAACATTATCATTTGTAGGGCAGTGAGTCTGATTGGTTGAGACCACTATGTAGCCAAATCCTATAATTTCACTCAGAGCTGGAGCTCTAATGGTGAAGAGGGAGGCTATGTGGCAGAGGTAGTACATTAAAAACACATACCATTCTCTTTAAATATTTTTTTTATTTTTTATATGTACAATATGACATATATATGTAAACAGTTTCTTAACTGTGTCAGTTAAGAAATAAGCATTTTCTACTCATCTAAGAACATTAAATGGGTAGCACACCTTATTTCAGGGCATGGGGGAATTGCAGGAATGGAACTACCTCCTTTAAGCTACAGATGTGGTTCTAAGGGAAGTGAGAACAGCCTAATTCAAAAACCAGTACAGGAGGAAACCGAAGTAAATGTCAGAGAACCCAGCCCTGTCAACAGAGTATTCATGAGCAATACTGTGTGACCAAAAGGGACCTGCAGGTGAGCAGTTCAGAACCTTCTGACTGTTCAGGACTAACTTCCCGGCAGTAAGTTCCCTGAAGTCATTTTTCCTTCAACTGGATTTTTTTGATGAAGTCCTCTAAATGCACAATCCTACTCAGATGCCACACCAATAGTGCACAGATGCTGGCATAATGTCTGCAATATCCTAAGCCAGTGGTTCCCAAACTGGGAGGCGTGGCACCCAGGGGAGCCGCGGCGGAAACCAGCCAGGGGAGCCACAGAGTGCCACAGAATCCTCTCAGAAAACAGTGCAATGCCAATTGGCAGGCAGCAACATCATGTAATGGGGAGCCAATGGTTGCCAATGGTCAAGGGAGCCACAGGTCGAAAAAGTTTGGGAAACACTTTTGGGTCCTAAGCCCATCGTGGCGACACCACACTGACGGCGCACTGACACCAGCACAACAAAGGCTATATGCCAAGCCTGTCCTGGCAAAGCAATGCTGGTGTAGCCCCTCCCAGTAATGTCCCTAACTTCCTTGGAAATGCCGATGCAGCCCGTTATCCATAGAGAGGCAAAGTTAGGGAGAATTAACTGAAGCAGATTGGCAGGTTGGAGGGAAGCGGTGGTGCCAGACCTGGGGTGAAAGGCAACCTGAATCCACTGCCCCCTCAGACCACTCGCAATCTGCTGCTGATGCAACCCACTTCAGGTGGCTGTATGAATAGGTTGGCACTGAATACCTGGCTAACAGTGCAATCCTATCCAACTTACACCACCGGTGTAACCAGCAGGGGAGGGCAGGGCGGGGCGGGAGGCTTTGGAGGGGAGAGGAGATTTAAATCCCCTTTGAATCCCCCTTTGGAGGGGATTTGAATCCCTTTTCCATTTTGGGGCCTCCCATTCTCGCTGTACCGGTGGTGTAAGTTGGGTAGGATTGCGCTGTAAGTCACAATGCAGGCAGGGTCTCACAGCCCAGATTTTACAACCTGAAATTGAGACGGGGAAGCGAAAGCAGAAACGAGATAAATGCGCTCTCTTCCCTTCCCCAACAGACCTTCTTCCTCTCCTAGTCCTTGAATGCAAAGTACATTGTGCGCTGCACTGAGCAGTAGCCACTGTGAAAGGGACCGTGAATTAAAATTGTCTCAGCAAGCACCATGCTGCTCTCCTTTTGCTGTCTCAGCCTTGACAAGGTTTCTGTGGAGAGACATAATAGACTATCAGAGGAGAGAAAGCCAGCACACGAGAGAGGGTTTTGAAGAAGTTGTCTAATGCGATTCCCCACCACCCCTCCCAGACAAACCTATTTGCAAAGTGCACTTATTTTATGCAGCCTTATTAAGCACACATAATGTCATGCCTGGCTGTATGTTTGCACACCTACAAAAGGCCATTTTACCCATCACCTTCTTAACGTGTATGCGTTTTATCTGTAAATGTGTAATGTGTGCATATCACAAATCATATGGATGCATGGGCCACGGATCCACAGCTGGCCTTGACTCCCTGTCATGTGTACACAACATGGCAAGCATGCATTTGTCACTGCATAGTTCATGGAGTGGACTCAAGCAGTCTTTTGAAAGGATGTCCAGATGGTCATTTAAACACTGATTGGTTATATCTGAACATTCCTAAACCTCAGAGGCGAAACAAGGGTGGAGCGAAGGCAAGTAGTTCTGCAAGACTCCGGTACACTGGAGTCAGCGGCCCCTGCCCCTTGCTGTTGGAGCCATTCTGGCAGCAAAGGCAACACGCAGGACACTCCCCTGGGAGTCTTGCAGAACTACTTGCCTTCGCTCCACCCTTGTTACGCCTCTGCAAACCTAAAGTCTACATTCAAGCCAACAGCACTGTAATGGCAGGGTTTTCCATGCATATCTACTCAGAAGTAAGTTCCGTTGTGTTCAGTGGAGCTTACTCTCATGTAAGTATGTTTGGCATTGCAGCCTAAATATTCACTCAACCACTGTAACCTAATATTGTGATGATGAGTAATTAATCAAGAATGACTACATCAACATTAAAGATAAACAGAGAAATGTGACAAAGTCCACATCAAGATGCACTGACAGAGCGAAAGATCATCCCACAGTTCGATGTCTGACCATGTAAAGATGGTCGAACTGAGGTCTTCAACAGGAAGGTCAGAACTCAGAAGCGGGTTGTGACCTGATATCAGTGCTGCAGTCACCATTTGGTTTTGAGGCTCACACCTGCATAGTTCGAACACTAGACAGATCTAGGGGTCCTAGAGGGGATAAATCCCACCGGAGAAGCTGGCTTTGGAGGAGATGCTTTCACCAAGCCCCCAATCTTCACTTCAATCTCCCACCCATCCACTTGCTTTCCCCTACCACGACTCTCCCTCTTGTCTCTGCCTTGCCTCACCACCTTGCTGTCTCGTTCGTTCCCCCGCCTTTCAAAACTGAGCACATGTGATGCCACTCTTTGCCTTTCCTCTTCTTCTAAATGGCCTGGAAGGAAAGAAGGGGCAGGATGAAACAAGAGCAATGCACACTCTTGGGCAGTTCCAGGGAGGGAAAAGAAGAGGGAAAGGAGTAATAGTGTGGCTGCTCACTTATCCACACCCCTAAGAACATAAGAAGAGCCCTGCTGGATCAGGCCAAAGGCCCATCTAGTCCAGCTTCCTGTATCACACAGTGGCCCCACCAGATGCCTCAGGGAGCACAAGACAACAAGATACTTGTATCCTGTCGCCACTCCCTTGCACCTGGCATTAAGAGATAGCCTATTACTAAAACTAGGAGGTTGCTTATCCCCATCATGGCTTGTAAGCTGTGATGGACTTTTCCTCCATAAATCTGTCCAAACCCCTTTTAAAGGCATCTAGGCCAGTCACTGGTCTTTTAAAGGCATCTAGGGCCAGTCACTCCTGTCAGTCACTGGCTCACTGGCTGACCAGTCAGCCAACATGCCTGCCCATTTGCGCTGTGACAGATGCAGCTTGAGCTGCCTGTCACTACTGTAGGTGGAACATGAGCTGCCTGTTGCTGTCACTGTGGCCGGGCATGCAGCACTGTTCTTGCATGTATGCCACCTGGCAGGAAAGGGCAGAAGTGACACAGCGGGAGACTTGCCAAGTGGCCCACATAAACGGAGAGGGCAGGGCAGGGGTGTAGTGCTGGCAGAGTGCAACAGAGATCGATTCTGCTAGCTCTGTGCAAGGCTGCACAATACCAGCCACTTGCTGAGCAGCTTGGGGAGCAAAGGGGAGAAAGCACAAGCAGAGAACGGAGCAGAGCAGCAAAGGAGATTGGGAAGGAAGACAGAGCAATGAAGATTGGAAGAGGACAGCAGGAGGAGGAGGAGGGAGGTCAGAGGGGGAGATGAAGACGGAGATGGAACGGTGGTGTGTGTGTTACACAGCAACATGCTCTCAGGCACAATAAGGGATACAGGTAAGCAAACTTCCTGATTGTTTGCAAACCTTTTTCCTCTGAATGGGGCTTCTCTCCACACACTGGTACAATAATGGAGCTGTGCCCCTTGTACCTGGCACACACCTGGGTTGCTAAATCCTTTGCATTTCTTTTCTTTTTATTCTATTCTTGCGAGGGTGTGGGGTGTATGTTTGGTGACACCCTTGGGGGGTGTCACCAAACACCCAGCCCTTAAGCCTCGTTGGCTTATGAGAGCACAGAGGAGTCATGGCCAGCTACTCATTGCATTCCCAGTTGTTGCATTGCCAGTTGCGAAAAGCTCCTGGTGCTCTTCAGAACGATGCAAAAAGTTATTGGCCTGCTGTGGCCCTCGTTGTTGCTTCATGTTCTCTGGCAATGCAATGAGCAGCCAGCAACAACTCCTCCTTGGACTTGTTGCAGCTGGCACTGAAGGATGAGCGGGGAGGAGCTCCTTCAGCCACTGGCCCACTAGCACAGCAGCAGCTACAGCGCCCTGCTGCTGTGGCTGCTGCCGGAGATCAATGCACTCCGCCCACTACACACACCAGGTGAGGGTGGTGAGGCGAAGCAGGGCTTGACCTAGCAGCTGCACAGCACTGCTGGGGGGGGGGGTTGACACTAAAAGCTCCAGAGTCCAGGTCTACCCAGCCAGTAGACTCGGTCTTCTAGTCGGCCAAGCCTCCATCTTTTGTTCTCCATGAGGCTAGGTCTACAGGGTACACTAACTGGTAGGAGGAAGTCCATTGGGGTGACACCATGAGTTACTGCCCTGGGTGTCACCCACCCTAGTGACACCACTGATGCCTGGTGCTGCCTTCCTCCAAAGCTTGACACCTTTAGACACCAGGGAGGGGTGGCTAAGATGAAGAGGCATCGGATGCTGATGGAGACAATTACAGTTTGGGATGGGAGTGGGATGGCCTAAGCAGTCACTGCAGGAGATCTTTGTCTACTGTTTTACTGTTTGTAATTGTTTTACCTTTATTTTAAAATACAGTTTAGAGGTGTATGGTTTTTTGTTGCTGTTGTAGTGCAACTTGGCTATGGAGCTTTGTGCACTTCAAAGAGTTTGTGCACTTCAAAATTTACCACAACACCACTGGGGTAGGCTGGTGGGTCCCATGTTGCAGGGGTTTGAGGAGGGTCCCAGTTCCTGACAAGTTGAAGACCACCATGTTCAGGGAAGGGGTACTTAATTCATAATCCGTGATGCTGAAAACAGCTTACAGAACAGAGTTGGTGTCTTTAGTCTGCATTAAGGCTTGTAAGAAAAGAAGCTGGGGTGGTTTTTAATCAGAGTTTCCTTCATCCTCTGGAAGATGAATTGTCTCTTCTGCAAGCTCCTTGGGTGACAATTAAACTTTCCAGCAAAGCTTGCTGTATGCATGTTCAGTTAATATTGAAAATGAATGCAAAATGGTTGCATGTAGCAATGGTGATGGCATATACTTATTGGCATATGCCTACTTAATGTTCAATAAGCATTTTCTTATCCAAACCTCAGATGCCACCCTGGTACAGTGCTGATATTGGGTTGTTTGTCTTTTTTAATGAAAAACAGGCCACTAAAGGAGAGAACAAGTCAGGTTTTCTACAGCAAATGAACAATAATGTCAAGGTCACCTTGTTTTAATTCTATACCCACCAACTCAGAAGTCGGCTAGAATTTATTGGATGGTTTTATATGTGCTGGAGGTCTGTGGCAAAAATCTGCTTGTGTGTAGCTCTTGTGCTAATAACTGGGACCTAAAACTAAATACTTTTCTTTATTTCCACATTTATCAAGCCACATTTACAGAGCACCATCTGCACAATCAATATAGAGCATGTGGAATGCAAGCCTCTGCATATTTCCTCAGAAGTAAGTCCCACTAAAGTAAACTCAATGGGGTTTACTTCAATGGGGTTTACTTCCAAATAAGTGTGCATAGGCTTGCAGCGTAAAGCTTGTGCATGCCCGGCCATATGTGTTAAGCCATTTGCACATTCACGGTGCAATCCTCACTAAATAAGTACCAGCGGAGTGATGACTCTGCTGGTGCTGGGTGTCGTAAACGTGCCGTAAGGCGCTGGGTGTCGTAAACGTGCTGTAAGGCACTTTTCAACACCTGGTGCGTAGGTCCCACCAGTGCTGAGACCGGCGCCAGCCTACCTACTCGGCATCTGGCCCGTCCATCACACCAAGCAAGTACGTTCCCGCCAATTGGTGGGGGGAGGGGGGCCTGGCTGGCAGGGGAGGGGGTGATGGGCCCACTGGGTCAGAGACAGGGGAGGGATTATCAGCAGCATGCTCCACTGATTCCTATCCCTCGTCCCGGGTCTGGCCGGCCTTACACTGGATCCAGTGGCGTCACTAGACGTGCGTCACCCTGGTGCGGGGACGCGCATCACCCCCCCCCAGGGGCGCGACGTTATGGGCGCGGGGGGAGGGGGCCATCCGGCTCCCCCCCCCGCGTCGCGTCGCGTCGCCCCCCTCCGGACGCTCTGAGGCCGGCCCGGGAGCCGGCCTCGGAGCGTCAGACCCTGTCGGCGCTCCAGGGCCTTCTGAACGAAGGCCCAGGCAACGCGTCAATCCGGGTATTTTCCGGATTTTCGCGCATGCGCAGACCCGTTTTGAGGGCTTTTTGCCCTCAAAACGGGTCTGGGCATGCGCGAAAATCCGGGAAATACCCGGATTGACGCGCTGCCTGGGCCTTTGTTTAGAAGGCCCTGGAGCGCCGACAGGGTCGGACACTCTGAGGCCGGCTCCCGGGCCGGCCTCGGAGCGTCCGGAGGGCGACGCGCGTCACGGAGGTGACGCGCGAGGGGGTGCGCGCGTCACCCCATGACGCGCGTCACCCCCTGGCGGCCCGCCCCCCCGCCACGCCCCAGTGACGCCCATGACTGGATCCTCAGATTTGCACTGGTCATTTCACCGGCACACATCCAAGGAAGCCCAAAGGGGCTGCTGGGGCTCTCCCTGGGGGAAAGGGACACTGGCGCTGGCCCGATCCTGCCTAGGATCCAGCGCAGCATGGTTTTGCGTGCTGCAGCGCTCCAAGGCAGGATTGGGCTGTAAGTCAGCCTTATGGTGTCATAGAAGCTAAGATGTCCTAAGTTTCCCTAAGCTAGAGGAAGGCCTTGAGATGTACAATTCTCCCAACTACTGATGCTGAGAGTACTCACACTTTTTATCCCGTTGCCCTTTATTTACTTATTTTTTAGCCTCTTGCCCTTTCAGAGAGAGGGAGAATTTGGTAACAATGCAAAAAGCTTCTGAGTGTGATACAGGTCATTAGAATAAATTAAACGAAGCGAATCTCTGTAGACTTTATCTTAGATCTGAGTCCCTGAGTTAATAGCAAGAGCACACCACAATGCTGATTTGCCAGATCACTGTTTTCCACTTCTAATCCCTATGCACAGGGGTGTATTCAAGGTGCAGCAGAGCTCCAGGGGTTCTCTTATAACAGGAGCAATGATGCCATCCAGGGACATGCAATGTGGGGGCGGCAGGTGAGGTAGAACCGCCCCGTCATCCCACAGAAAAAGCCATGGTCTAACCCTGTGATTGCTTGCATGCGCCACCCACTTGCACACAAGGAAGCAGGTGGTGCGCACCTGTAATCTCAGTGTTAGGCTGCAGCTTTTTTGGGTGGATGATGACAGGGTGGTTCTACCTCACCTGCCGGCCCTGCACCGCACATCCCTGATTTCACCAGCAGCAGCTCTCAGGTGCTACATTTGAAAATGTTTTCAAACGACCTTAGCCAAAAAGAAGCATCAGGCTCATCAGGAGAAAAATTGAGAAATTTGTCCAGGGGCATACAGTATGTTCATGCCTAGGGGTACGCGGGCTGCAGGCTGGTGGTACGCAAGACACTGTCCCTTAGTTGCTGCAATCAGCAGCTGATAAGGGACAGCTAATTTTTTTCTGGGTTGCGGCACACCTCCCACCTGTGCTGCAACCTGGAAAGGAAGGCTAAAGCCCTGCCGATTCGGCAGGCTGTAGCCTTTCCCTCTGGGTTGGCCTTTCCCTCTGTAGCCTTTCCCTCCAAGGTGGCGCTGAGATTTCGCGAGATCCAAGATGGCGCCGCCGAGAAAAGGTAGGATGCAGGCCTGTACTTCAGGGAACAGTGAAGGCCTGTATCCTTCTTTTTTGGGTTGTGGTGAGGGCGGGCGGGTCCTCCCGCTTGCGCTGCAACCCGGAGGGGGTACATGGGGTACATGGGGGAGCCGCTCAGGGAGTACATGGGGGGGGTCAGAGGCCCACATAGGGGGTATGTTGGGATCCCCTGGTCTAGGCCATTGTCTTTCCCAAGGGCTGCCTGAGAGACAGCATGTAGCCTATGTTACATTAGGGCTACAATTCTATGCAAAGTTACCTGGAAGTAAATCTTTTGAAAAGTGGGACTCACTTCTGAGTAACTATGCCTTGACAATATACCAGTTATGTTTATTTTGGATTTTAAAAGATATTTGGGGTTTTAAAAAGTTTTTTAAATGAGCTAGATAGGGGTTCTCAACCCCTTCCCAGCCGAGTACCACCGAGTACCGCCACTCTCCTGCTGCGTACCACCGGAAGTGACTGGCGATGACATCATCTCCAGTTACTTCTGGGTTTTAAGGTTTTTGGAGGCCAGAAAACACAGGTAGGAGGCTCTGGGCAGGTAGAAGAGCATACCCTCAGCATTTCAGTGTTCCCAAGAGGCTCGGCCAAAGCCAGGAGCCTCTTGGGAGCAAAAACGCACTGCCGAAAGTGCCGCATTGGAGCGAGGTTCTGGTGGTCCAGCAGTCCGAGTACCACCAGCAGTCGGCCGAAGTACCACTAGTGGTACTAGTATCAATGATTGAGGACCCCTGAGATAAGATATTTAAGTGAAGTATTATAAGTTTCAAAGAAGAAATAAGCAGCAGGAGAAGAAAGCACTCTGATGTCAAAATTTAAGTTGATTTTTGCTGCTGCTGCATAGTCTTCGTGAAGCTTGGCTATGGGGATGTCATGATGACCTCTTGCACCTCAAAATTTACCGCGATTCCATGGCCTCTGCAGCACCTTAGTCTCTCCTGAGACAGTGCACATAGCTGACAGGCACTGGAGGCAGGGCCAGCAAGAGCTCCGTAGAAGCCACACAGGTACCTGTCTCTGTCCAAGGGAAAGGATGCCTGCCCTTTCCCTGAGACATCTCCTATTCTCCCTGGTGTGTGCCAAACCTGCCACCTACACATGCCTTCAGCATCAGTCTCAGTTGCTTTCTTGCAATATAGAGCAGACACTAGTAACTGTATCAGAATGAAGCAGTGAAGTCTGTTCAATGAGTCCCCCAGGATCAATATAAGGAATGAGGTTTTTAGACGCTTGTTATCTCGGCAGCCCTCGACCGAAAATTACTCAAGTCTTCCACCGAAAACTGGAAATATTTTCAACTTGAGAACACCTGAACTTGCTTCTCTGGTTCATTTGCTTGCTTTTGTATCCCATAATTTGACAGTGATTTTCAGGTGCATCATCATGCAACATAGGTTGAGTCACGGGCCTTGGAGAAAGACAGTCTTATCTGTGGATACCTCTGAATCCTTATGGAAAACTCAGAGCTGATAAAATAGCATACTCAAACAGAACTCCCACCCTTTTAACCAATTTGGGCTCTGTCTACCCTTTGGGGGGGGGGCAAAGCACAACCATTCAATGGACCAAGTTCCACCTAGGTCAGCATAATAGCTCCAGTAGCAGCCAGCCAGATGCTTTTGGGTGCTCATAAGCAGGGCATGGAGGACCACCTTTCCAACATTGTTTGCCCCAGGCACTGCTGGGGGAATCGCAAGCATTGTGCTTCTGCAGAGATGAGGAGGCCTCCAAATGCTACTTCTCTCCCTTACTCCACTTTACTCCAAGCAGCCAGTATGAGTTCTTTGTTTCCTCTGCCTCCATGCTTGAACACAATGCCTCACCAGCTTGTCTGAAGTGCCATGTTCCACTCCCTGTCTCATCATATAGGGAATGTTTTTTTCTGGATTGACTTGTAGTATTTATAAACTACATTTCAAGTAACACCTTCAACGTGGTGAGCAACATGCAAATACTACACCAATAAAATCCTAAAGACCATTAAAATTAAAAGCTCACAATAAAACAAAATCAGAATAAGAAAGGAAAAAGAAAAGCAAAACACACTTCTAAAAAGGCTTAGTGCCTCAAAGCTTGGTGGAATGTGGACACTTTTGCCTTTTTCTGGAAGGATGCACAGGGCAAGGGTAATGAAATGGGCTTTCCAAAAGATGCAGTTCCAAAGTTCTGTGGCGACCACAGAAAAGGCCCTTCTCCTTGCTAATGCTAATTTAGCATCTAAAAGAGATGGTATTTTAGTAAGGCCTTGTTGGGTAAACTCATTTGTGGGTGGGTGGGAAGAGGAATCATATGGTAAATAGATGTCATGTTGGTCAAAAGCAATATTTTGAATTTAATCAGTGCTGTTTTAGCATAGATGTAAAACAATCATGTTGACTGTCAGAGAGCAGCATTCTGAATCATCTCAAGTTTTTTGAACCAGCTATGGTTGGCAGCCCTATGCAGTACCCATTACAATAGTCTAATTTTGAAATCACCAATGCATAAACCATAGTCATTTATATTCTAGCACATCTGGCAAACAAGATGAAGCTGATAAAAGGCACTTCAGTCACAGACACTACCTGAGAAACTGGAAGCAATCCTGGACCCAGAAGTACCACTGAGTATGAATTATCCCTTTGCTTTGGGAGTGTGTGACTTCATCCAGGACAGTATCCCTCCATCCAGCTGGCCTACTGAGTTCCCCACCACAATCAGCTCTCTCTTGAATGGATCAAACTCAAATGTGTTTATTCTCATCCATATATATATGGACTCTGCACAGAGCAATATAATGTTCACAGTCCACCTCAAATAACCCCCATCATCAACAGAGGTTCTGCCTGCTCCATTAGATAACACAAGTATTTCCTGGAGCTATCATTGCAGCATTGCAGTTCCTTTGCTCTGCTCTATAAAGACTGTGCTAGGCAGTTTTGATTTTCATTGTTGGCCACCTTAGCAGCACAGAAATCGAAAAGGTGGGCTCATTGTTCCCTCTAATAGTGAACCCAGGGGGTGGCTGAGTATCCTAGGAGTTTGAATGTCAAACAGAACCTGCCAAAAATAAGGTTATAGTTTCTACATATTCAGGGGCCTCCCCAGGTATGCAGAAGACTATAACGTTTTAAACTGACAGAAAAAGACATTTTTCAAAACCTTAAGAAGGTCCTATGTACTTTAAGGACCTTGAGCTTCAAGAACGTTGGGGATGTTTAGGGCCCCTGAACCAGAGTGTCAGCTAGTTCAGAGGTTCTCAACCTGTGGTACAGGTACCCCTAGGGGTACATGGACCTCTTGCTGGGGGCACGCCAAGCCCTATCCCTTATCTGCCCCATCAACAGCTAATTAAGTGTTAATTAACATGGATTTTAAATTGTAATTATTTTCGAAGTCCTTCTGTCTCTCTGATTTTGGTTTTGGGCTTATTTTTGTAGTTTGGAAAATGTATTTTGGTGGGGTGGGGGAGGGAGGAGCTGATTTTGGGAAGTGTGACTTGGAGAAAAAAGAGATCCTTGCATGTGTGTGTGTTTCTCCCCCCCACACACACACAGTTAAATAAGACATAAATTAATCCAGTTAATTAGCAGTTAATTAGCAGGGGGTGAACTATGAGCTGTTGATCGAAAGGTCGGCAGTTCAAATCCGCGACGGGGTGAGCTCTCGTTGCTTGGCCAGCTCCTGCCAACCTAGCAGTTCCAAAGCATGTTAATGTGAGTAGATAAATAGGTTCCACTTGCGGGAAGGTAAACAGTGCTCCGTGTTCCAGCCGCATGCTACGCGCTGCGGCAAGGAGAGTCATGTCGGCCACATGACCATGGAGGTGTCTTCGGACAACGCTGGCTCTTCGGCTTTGAAATGGGGAAGAGCACCACACCCTAGAGTCGGACACGACTGGACTTAATTGTCAGGGGTCACCTTTACCTTTACTTCAGAAAATTGGACTGTGATAGGGGGTACCCGGGCCTCCAAAGGTTGAGAACCCCTGAGCTAGTTACACACACACACACACACACACACACACACACACACACACACATATGACTGGTCTAAGACCCCCTGGCACCTGAGGCACTGTACCAAATGCTACTGCCCTTATGTGAGGAGGTGCCAGCCTAAGAGGCCCACTATTCTCCTCTCCTCCACACTTCCTCTTCTGCTCAATCCCCCTCTTCCTTTTCCAGTCTCTGGAATGGGAGGAGGAGGAGCAGTGGAAGTGAGGGAGGGGTGCAGGTGGGCTCCCCCCTGCCAATCTATTGCCTGAAGCAACTGCTTTAGTCAGCCTCATGGATGGGCTGGCCTTGCACACACAGGCGCGCGCACACGAAAATGGAGGTCAGGGAGAGGCCTTTTAACAACTTACGTATCTTAGAGAGGTATCAGGGTTGGGGAATGTGTGAGACATTGAAAAACTCCCGATCCTGCACTATGCAGTGATGTTGCAAGAGGAAGTAAGGGGAGGGGAAGAAATGTTTCCCTTTCCCGCTTCCAGAACCAGCGCCACTCCACTGGTAACCAGTCCCAGAACGGACTATAGCACAGCAGGGAAAGGCCTCAAAGGAATGGGAAGGAAAAGGGTGCATTTTATCCCCTTCTAGAAACTCCCTATGAAATCTGAACATCACTACAACACTTCTGTTGCAGGCTGGCTGGAGCCCTGAGCAGAAGCAGTCTTCATTGTGTTTCACATCCCACTTAAGAGCTATAAAACAAAATAAAAACGAATACTGTATTCTATGTCTAATTAACCCTTATTGTGCTTCCTTAGAAGCACACTATCCATTAGAGCCCGTGTACATGACAACAAAGAGTCTTGTGGCATCTAAAGATTTATTTCAGCATAAGCTTTTATGGGCTACAGTTCACTCCATTGGATGCAGGAACTGGACTGTAGCCCATGAAAGCGGATGCTGAAATATATGTGTTAGTCTTTAAGATGCTGCAAGTCATTTCACCATTTTTGCTGCTGCAGACCATCATGGCTACCACTCTGGAAGTTTATGTGATGGTTATTGGAAGGTGGCCACTAGTGCTGAGAGGTCAGCTTCACAAACTTGTTTTATCCAGGCCATTTTACCATCACTAGATTCCTACCTTGAGATCGTGTGCATATACTGTATGACTACGGTATAACCCTTCTCTTCCCTCACCAAATTTTGAAATGCTTGTATCCCTGAAGACTCCTCAAGAGTGTGTACTGTAATTACTAACTATGCATTCCAGCCCTCCAACTCCTCTCCCCACAAACATTCACAGAACATAGTAAAAGGTGAGTGATAAATTGCAGCAAATTATCCTCAAGGTAATGGCCGTAAATTCATGGTAATCCATCATTCTACACATTACTATAAACAGGTGAGAGCTTAAGGGCAATGACAATAAGAACTATGACAATATAAGTGTGTGTGTTGGGGGGGCGATGATAGTCAGGCACCAGGTGTCCCCTACCACATATTTTTGTTCCTCTTGCCATAATTTGTGTCAGACTTTGTTGAATCACTCAAAAAGAAGTTGGTCAGTGGCTGAAAGGTTAAAGGCCTCAAGATACAATACTGACAGACCAGTTCTATGGGCCATTTATGACAGCGGATCTATTGCGCCATCATAGAAAAGAAATCTGTTGTCATGGAGATTTGGAGGCATCATCTCTGTGGAACCACTGTGCTTGCATTTCCTAGACCAAGGATAATCCTGCTAATCTATTTGGACTAGCACGGAAAGGGCTGGCCCAGTCATGAGGCTGACTGAGGTGGTCGTCTCAGGCTGCAGGTTGGTAGGGCTCCCACATTTGTTTACCCTCTCGACTCCACTGCTGCTGCTTCTCCTCCTATTCCCTGGACTGGAAAAGGGAGAGGGGAAGAGGGGGTGAGAGTAGTGGCCTAGAGAGTATCAATGTTCTACCTACTACTGTACTCTCCTCTCCTCCACACTTCCTCTTCTGCTCCATTCCCTTTTTCTTCCAGGGAGTGGGAGGAGCAGAGACTGGCAACCACCCAGTTAAGGGGGCAGCATTTGGTACACCACCTCAGGTGTCGAGGTCTTGGGCCAGCCCTGAGCAGTTATCAGCATGTGGCTTGTCCCAGCAGATATTTAGCTTGCTTTTATTGACTACTTCTGTTACTGATTTTATCTGTTATGTCAGGAGTGGCCAACCTTCCACCATTAGGGCCTCTGCGTTCTTAAGGAGTTGTGTCAAAGACAGAATCTTGGCAGCTGCAATTGCAGATGGTGCTGCTAAAGCAGCTGCACCTGCTGAAATGCCCTCACCTATACAACCATTAAAGGGCCAGGACTGGAGCATTCATGTTGAAAGGTCGGCCACCCCTGTGTTATGTTTTTGTGCTTTTTAATAGTTTTATTGCTCTAATTATAGCTGCATTGCAATTGGTTTTGTTGTTATTTCATGTCTCAATAGTGGAAAGGTAGAACAGTGCTGGCATTAGGTTGATGGGAGCTCTGTAGCAAGAGAGTTGGGGGCCCTATGGACCCCTCACCTGCCCTGATGGCACACTGAACACTGCCACTGGGTTCAGGGTCAGCCTAGTCCAGTGGACACTTTGATGGACATGGGTCCTTCACCAGTGCCTGACCTGAATGACTTCTGATGCCACCTCTGAGGTAGAACATAGATATAAATATTCTGGTAACTCTCTAGCCCTGTTCAGGCATTCATCCCATGGGGAGACAAATACATTCAGGCTTCCTGCCCACTTAGCCCCACCCCTCCGATGACATGCAAGCATCAACTTTGCTCCCTCCCTCCCTGTGATCAGTATTTGTCTGCAGCAACAAATGCTGAACACAAGGAGAGATCCCTATGTGTTTGCCACCCTGGAACGTTCCCTGAATATTTATTATTAACAACAGTATTTATATAATGCTTTTCAACAAAAGTTCACAAAGCAGTTTACAGACAAAATCAAATGATTAAATGGCTCCCTGTCCCAAAAGGGTTCACAATCTAAAAAAAGATTCAGAACACCACCAGCAAACAGCCCCCAGAAAAGACATTGTGCTGGGGTGAAAGAGGGGCAGAATAGGACTACCGTAGCAGTACAATCTCTGTAGAAAGCTAGGATCAGTACCCTAATAACAAGGTTGTTACTGGACAGAAGAACTTTTACCCCAATCCCCACTGAATGGAAAGAGGACAGAGATGGACCTGTGGAGCGCTCTCTCACTCTCTCTCTCTCTCATATGCATGTGTGCATCTTTGAATGATTGATAGATTTAGGCTGCAATCCTATCCTAACTTACCCATTGAATATACTTGCCTGTCAGTCTGCACCTAGGACACTACTTGTGCTTAATAAGGGTAAATACTCCTACTACAGCTAATGAATGTCAGAAAGGTGACATTTGTGTTGTACATCGAAGTTAATACACATACAGTAAGACAGGACTGTATTGCAGATGCATATCCACGTCCCAGTATTTTGTTTCCATATAAAACTGTATATTTAATGCAGTTTGGCAAAGGAAGAAAAACTCTGCATCTGTCAGAGACAGTGCAGATTCTATGACTGTTCTCCTAAACAGATTGCTCATTATTTGGAGTGAAACACAGTCCCCGAGTCCTAATTGAAGTATTAATAATGAAAATGAATTGTGTGCATCCTGTTTCCTGAGTAATTATCCCAAGGCAAGGTTTGGTTCTCTCTCCCCCCCCCCCCCAACTGATGGAATGGCAGAAGAAGAATAGTCAGATATGTCTTTACATAACATGTCGCTCTTTCTGACCTGGAGAAAATGTCAGAAGCTTGAGGCATATCAAGGACAACAGCAAAGCTTTTTTTTCCTCTTCCCTAATAGAGCTGAACCTTTTTTTATTACGATATTATTTTTAGGTATAGGGGTGTGTGTGTGTGTGTGTGTGTGTGTGTGTGTGTGTGTGTGTGTGTGTGTGTGTGTGTGTGTGTGTGAGAGAGAGAGAGTGAGTGAGAGAGAGAGAATTATGCTCATATATGAATGTCAGATCTGCTTAATTATGAAACATATTTATTCAGTATATCAGAATTGTGATCCAAAGGAGAGAAAAAGATTAGGTCTGATATTCAATTGAAATGTGTTCCAAAGAACACATTACATGTACACAAAATGAATGCAATGTAAGCTATGTTAGCAGAAATTCCTGCTGAAACGATGAGGCTGTGTGTGTCAGTCATGGCTCTGGCTGTCTCTGACAACAGCTTTCAGTCGTTTCCCAGCTGTTGCACAGGCAGAAAGACTCCGAATTGTTTTCATCTTCACTTCCCTCTTTCACACAGATTTCAAGTGGCGTTTAACAAACCTGGCTTTTAGGGTGTAGCAACATGGCGCTTAGTTCACGGTGATACAGGGACACACCAAGCCTTCACCCCCAATCCAATTAAAACTATTTAGGGATTTTTTTTTCTTTTCCTCCCAATTCTCTCTAGGTTGAAGCAAATAAAAAGAAGCTCAGTTTACATGACCACATGGGCATGTTGCAAAAATAGGTTGAATGGAATGTTCAATGTATGATAGTATGGTCATGGGACTGTTTCAGCATGTGCGCAGCGCAGCTCACAGCATGAACCACATTTCTCATTCCATGGTCTGACCCACTTGGGGCAGCTTCGTGATGACAGTGAATACATGTAGAGTTGCAATTTAGGTGAATTCTGAGACGATCATATGGCCGATTCAACACATGCCAGCCGTCTCACATTCAGAATATGCCAGCAAATTGATCATATGCATTGGCCTTGACTTGCTTCAGATCCAGTCAGTAGCCAGTTTTATTCCTTGTCAGTCAGCCAAAGGGCATAACACCCATCACAGAACCAAATGGGACAATTATCCAGAATTGGAGACAGCCGCCCAGATCCAGTGTAAGAGAAATCTGGTAGCCATTCAAAACCATTAGGAGACTATTCATTAATCATAAATTATACATATTCTTAAATCCGCTCCTGCTCCCCCCCCAAGAGTTTTCGATAGATTAAAGAGACCAGAAAAGTAAGATCATCAACTGTGGTATTCTTCAATCCAGTTTTAATAGCTGGTAAGGCTAAAGACTCGTAATCAGATAAGTTGTGCCAGTTTCCTCTACCTTTCAAGTCCCCTGAGAAAAGTATCACGTTGAACAACTGCAATCACTGAAATCAAGCAAAAGCATCAATGAGTAGCCTCAGAAGAAGGTGGACAAAGAATTACTCCAGTACGCTCCAATAAACACGAGTCAAGACATGGATGAAAAGGGCCACTTTATTGAAAAGACAGAAAAGAGCAAACGTAGATAAATAGGAGATCTACAGGCTGGGGTCAGGGTGTTCCACACGCATGTGTGAAGCGCTGAAGCGGGGGCATACATCCTAAGGATTGCCCGGGCGGAGTTACAACCCTGACTCCAAGCCACCGCCTCTTCACTAAGCAGGCCGGCTCATCCATGTCAACCCCTAATGGGTCAGGGCAGCAGGAACCGCTGCACCACCCTGAGCCAGAGGGCATCTAGGGCAGCTCATGTGATCCCAGCCATGGCCTCCCCAGAAGCCCCCACGCCGGAGGGCAACTGGGAGATGGAGATCGTGGGGGGGGTGCATCCCGTAACCTTGATGCCCCCGAGTTCACTCCTATAGCCCAACTTCCAGCCTTCTTACCCCTGACCACCAGCCACCAGGGAGGGCCAGCTTCGAGCTTGGCACCTCACCGCCCAGACAGTGACGAAGGCACAGAAGGCCAGCCTGCAGATCTCCAAGGAAAATGTCAGTACCCATTTCTGATAGATGCACCCATCACCCATAAAAGAGAAACAGCAGAATGCATGATGGTGGGGTGCCGGATCAACAGGCCACCGTACTGCCCAATATAACATCCAACAGCATGATTAACTTGCTTACGGGCTTCTTCCCTCGTGGTATACTACGAGCCCCTCGCCAAACTTAACGTTGGAGAAGCTCAGACTACGTGAGTAAGAAACTTAGCGGCCATTGCCAGAATCGAACCTGAGGCTCTCTGCACCTCAGTCGAAAATCTTACCACTCAACCAGCGCAGCTCCAGAAAAGAAGGACGGAGTATGGAAGGGAGCCAAAATATAAAGCCCTGGCTCCGCCCACACTCCTCCCTCAGATTATTCCCAGGGGGCGTCAACCCCCCCACTCATGTGTGTTACCAGAGCAACCGAGTAAAACACGAGCCCCCCGCTGAGCACGGTCTCGGCATAATCCAAGGGTGCTAAATGCATATTTTGATTTCTTATAAATCTGATGCATCTCTAATTAAATAGAGTTTTCTTCTAGGCATTAAAATACATTTACAGTATACAAATAAATTATTTTTAAACAGGATGAACATAGGATGAACATTATATTAACTCAAAATTATTGGCTTAGTTAATAATGTTTCTATAAATGTATTGTATTTTTCTGAAGAAGAGTCAATATGAGTTGAAACATATTAAGGCTGCAATTTTATACAGTCTGCCCTCGGTATCCACAAGGGTTTGGTTCTGCCCCCCACGCAGATACCCGATGCCAAAGTACCTGGGGGGGGCCTCCGGAGGCCCCCTTTATAAGCCTCTGCAGGCCTCAGACTGCATCTCAGAAGCGACTTAAAGTCACTTTCAGTTTACCGGAAGTGACTTCTGGTCATGTCAGAAAAGCATTCTGAGGACTATGGAGGTCTATTGGAGGAGGCTGTAGGCCCAGCACGATGTGGAAGAGGCCTCTAGCTCAGCATCCGCAAATGGTGGGATCCGTGAACGCAGAGACCACGGATGCCAAGGGGCCACTGCACACACTTTCCTGCGGGTAAGCCCCATTGAACACAATGGGACTTCTGACTAGACATGCAGAGGATTGTGCTGTAGATGAAGAAGGATTTGCAATACAGATCTATAGCAGGGGTGCATTAGGAAGGTAGTTTAGGAGCTACTGGGAGAATTCTGAGTTATTCTCAGTAGATCAGTTGAGGTTTCTGATTCTCAATTGTTTATAACAAAAAAGCATTTCCCCTCAAAGTTCTGAAATGAAGAAAACGTTTTCAGATGGAAACTATGAGTGGCTTCTTGTGAGAAAAGACTGTTAGCTTGGTTCTGAGTATTGAAAATAAGTCCTGGGCTGAACATGAGCTCAGAGGTACCCTGTTCATTCTATGTCTGTCCACCCCCCTGAGCTACTATTTTGCACCTAGCTTTGATTGGTGGACCTAGGATTTCTAGTGAAACAAACAAACTCTGACCTTGCAAGCAAGCCTGAAGTCCATCCTTCAAGCCTGTTCAGTAGCAGACAATCTTGGACTTTCCTCTTTTCCTAGAGCAGGGGCTCTCAACCCCTTCCTAGCAGAGTACCACCTCCAGCGCCATTTTCCTGCTGTGTACCACCAGAAGTGACTGGCGATGACATCATTGCCAGTTACTTCCGGGTTTACAGGTTTTTGGAGGCCAGAAAATGCAGGTAGGAGGCTCTGGGCAGGTGGGGGCCCTTCTCAGCGTTCCCGAGAGGCTCGGTCAAAGGCAAGAGCCTCTCAGGAGCAAAAACCCACTGTTGAAATTGCCACATCAGAGCACGGTTCTGGTGGTCCAATGGTCTAAGTACCATCAGCAGTTGGCCAAACCAGTGGTTGAGAACCCCTGTCCTAGAGGTTATTCACTAGTACAGCCCTTTTGCTTAGCTATTCAAGCTCATCAGTCAAGGCTAATATGTGAATGGAATTGAGAGAGGAGACGCTGAAAAGTTGCCCCACATTTGTGAGCCAAGGGTAGAAATGTATAGACTCCTCAATGGAGGCACCTCTGAAGAAGAGACAATGACTTGCAATCCTATTCCTATCTAGTTGGGAATAACAGTTATTGTAGAATTTACTCCAAAGGACTGGTTTGAAACATAATTAAAAATGTAAACTAAAAACACACTCTGGGAATGTAATGGCTCCAACGAATGTGGAGACATTACACATTTGGAGCCACACATGGAAATGTAACTAATTAGACCGTAAGAAGAGCCCTGCAGGATTAGGCCAAGGGCCCATCTAGTTCAGCTCCCTGTATCTCACAGTGTGGCCCACCAGATGCCTATGGGAGCCCTCAAGACAACATGATAACTGTATCCTGTTGCTACTCTCTTGCACCTGGCATTCAGAGATAGCATAGGCTACTTCTAAACCCAGAGGTTGCATACAGTCATTATGGCTTCTAATCTGTGATGGACTTTTCTTCCATAATCTGGCCAATCCCCTTTTAAAGACATCTAGGCCAAGTGCTATTGCAATAACCTGGGGCAAGGAGTTCCACAGATTAATTACACGCTGGGTAAAGAAATATTAATGGACATTACCCCTATTACTGTTGCTAGAGTTTGGAAAACAACATTTCTGAAATTGCCGTAGCAAGGAGAAAATGCTGTCTAATAGTACATGATTACATCTCATGGCATTCAACACCACAAATCCACGTGTCCTGGGCTTGACTACTTTAAATATGGTTGTGTTTTACTTGGGTTTGCCTCTTGAAATAAAAAAAAATTGTGCTACCTGGGCAGAGCCCAGAGAGAGTTTGGGGGGAGACTTTCACAGGTCATCCCAGGGCCTGGGTTAGGCTGATAAGGTAGCTATATCATTATCAACCCTGATGATATGGCTACCTTACTGAAGCTAAAAATATTTGGGTCTAGTTGCCTACTGCCTGGGAGCCCATAGATGTTGTGTTGCTAATTAACATTGGAATGCAGAGCTGGAGGATGCTTCAAACAAACGGCTCTATAGAGTTAAAATCTGATTCACAGCGACTTCTGGTTACAATGCGAAACTGAATCTAAGTTTTGGCGCCCTTTGAAGTGCTGGGAATTCCGGGACAAATTGGGGTGCTGTCCGGGACGGCGGCGCTATTCCAGGACTGTCCTGGTCAAATCAAGAACGATGGTGCTACATATATACTGCCTTGAGTTCCATGATGGAATAAAGGTGGGCTAGACATGTAATAAATAAATAGAGCCATGAAAAAGAATGCAGCAGTTTTGGGGAGTCTGGGAGAGAAACTCAGCAGCTGTTGTTGGCATCTCTGAGTGGAGCTTCCAGGCAGCCTGGGAGAGGAACCCAGCATGAAAGCTGCCTGTTACTCTCAGGTAGGGATGGTCAGCTTCAGGGGCATCACTAGGGGGCAGACCAATAGAATGACTGAGTCCCCCCTATGGGGGGGGGGAGAAAGCAGGATCTAAATCAAACAAATAAATATTCTATTTGTTACAGCTGTAAAGATTAAGAATAAGACAAAAGACAACATTAAGACTCTTGTAATACTGACAGTGATATGGGAATTCCTTATATAGAAATGCAGAACAGAAAACAACAAAGCTAAGCTCCTTACCTAACACAGGTTGACCTCACCTGGAAGCTACTTCTGCGTATCCAGAAAGCTCAGGCAACTAACCACACCCCAGGAAGGGTCTTTTATACCAGAGATGCTATCTTCAGGAAACGTCTAATTAATTGGAGGTTTGGAGGACCCTCAAAAAAGTTAGGATGATCCAATCTGCCCTGGGTGTTACACCAGGTAGCAACCAAGATGGCTGAGGTGGTTACGTTAGGCCTGCTCAGGAGCAACTGCCCCTTCCCTTCCTGAAACCCACAGCAACTGCCAATTTGGAAACAACGGCCTAGCTCTCTGGCCTTGAAGTCTTTGGTACAGCCTGATAGCACAGCCCAGATAAGACAGGTGTGTCTGTGTGAGAATCCTTCCAATTAGGAACTATTCTCATGGTACCAAGAGATGCAGCTTTTCTCTCAGAAGATGGATTCCTCACCTGGGTGCTCTAAGATTGAGTCTCAGGCAGCATAATTTTACAATTTCATCACAGGTATATAATATAAATATTCTTAACAAAAATTAAAAAAAAATATGTGCAACATTTATATCCTGCTTTTCTTAAACCTTTTCTTAACCCTCACGGGTAACTCAAAGCAGCTAGGTCACTAGTAAAGGTAGTGACACTATTATTTACAAGTGCCCTGCAGAAGAGTAAAGTTCTCATCTAGCAGAATGTGCAGGAAGTTCAGAAGCTTTGGGACACACACACAGAAGCCTTGCATCGCTAAGACACTTCCAGTACTGGGATAAGCAGATATCCTGTGTGACTCATGACAAAAAATGAGCTGGAAACCCTGTCTGTAGCTGCGCTGAGCATAATTGCCAAAGAATATGCTTTGAGACACTCACTTTCCCCCAACCCCAGATTCACAGATAACACTAATGACATCAAATTTTCCTGTCTTGCATGAATAAATCACAAAATGTGATCTGATCTCAGTGCTGGAAGCAGATGGTAAACCCAGCTGACGGTGATTGTAGCAGTAAGTGTCAATAGACAGTAACAGTGGGGAGGGCAGAGCCATTTAGGCAGAAAGAAGTGTCACCAAGTCACTGAGGAGCCAAATTGTTTGGGAAATGTGGAAGAATGGTACAAGATGGTGGAGGATGGCTTGAATACATGCATCCCATACCAATGGAAGAAACATGCTCAGCTTTGTTTGAAGAAACAGTGTGTTGAGCAACTAAGTGTTAAATAGACCCCAGAGAAAAAGAACATCAATATGTTAAACTGTGTCTGTCCTAAGAAACAGGCAACACTGGATATTTCAGGATGTAGAAATGTAAACAAATGCATTAAACAAATCTCTTCTCCTAGGTTCAGGGCTTATATTAAAGCTAAATAACTGAACCTGAGCCCCTTTTCTTCATTATTAGGTATATTCCACCCATCTTTTAGCAAGCTCAGATTAACGTTCATTAGGCTCTCCATAATCTCCCATTCAGGCACTGACCAGTATGAGACTTGTTTAGCTTTAAGAAGGCATCTCCCAATGCTTGCTTCTGACAATGTGGAGCCACACCTTTGTATTGTTGAATTATGGAATCACATGGCTCTTAAATTAAGCAGGAGCCAGCACAAAAGGGCATTTAAAAATAATAATATCTCTTTAGAACCCTTCCATATTGTTCTTTCCACCTGTCTGGCTGCCACTAAAGAGTTAAGTGATAGTACAGGAATAACAAAAGATTCACTGCATCTTTCCTCCCCCCCCTTTTTTTTACTAAAAAAAATAGCATACATCAAAGTAAAAAACTGACATCCAGTGCCCTGAAGCACTCTCCTGCATGCTTTTAGGTTTTGGAAATTTCATTTTCTACCTTATGATGATTACAAGAGAGAGGATGAAATGCTTGCTTTGAGGTTCATTTTAGACAGGGATGTAATAAATGTGGTGGCTTTTCCACTGCAATGGAACTCATTCTTTGTAGCCAGGGAGGGAGAAAAAAAATATGAATGTGTATGTGGCTTCGTTTGTATTCAAGGAACTTGATTCGGGTGGGGATGTCGTGTGTGAAGTGGGGAGTGGGGGGGGGGGAAGAGAAGGGAGGGCTCAGCAGATAAACTACAGATACGGTTATTATGAATATGGCCGTTCCTAAGTGAAAATGAGTTTGCTGGTCTCAGTCTCCCCTGAATGGGAGTCCACGAAAAAAACAAAACCCATCATAAATAATTCACTTCAGGTTGACACAGTTTACAGCGTCTCCTCCACAAAGGCCCAGGAGCAAGCCAGCATGGAGAGTGAATTATCTCTTGCCCCCGAACAAGAAGTCAGTTCCTTCAGGGGGGCAAAACAAGATGGAGATCATTTTAATCATCCCACACTGTGCAGAATTACATGTTTGTTTTTCGGCCTTTGAGGCCTGGTGCTATTCCCTCAGGACTAGAGAGAAGCTGAAAAGCTCAGCTCACTTGGTGTTGTTTTTGGGGTTTTGTTTTTGCAGTTGTAGCGAGGCAAGGAAGAATGAGCAACTTCTTGGACTCTTAATGCTTTATTCACAGAGTTTATTTAAAGAAGAAACGGGGGGGGGGGAATCACCAAGTAAGTGAACTCCATGAATCCATGATACACTGAAGAAGGGAACTGTGTGGAAAATACAGTCATGTGTTTCTGACATGCATGATGATGGGATGCTTCTCTGAGTGAAAGATTTTGCTGGATTTGCCTGTCTGGGTAAGCAGACCACACTGTTATAGAACTGTGGCTGTCTGACAGAATGTACTCTATATCCTCCCTGAATTTCTACCATGATGTCCTCGTATTTCTAGCACCTCCACCAGAAACACATCCTTGTCACCTGTGGCAATGAGTTGTCTACTGGCTGACATCTTTGCCTGCCTTTTTAAAATTAAGCAGCCTACTGTAGTGAAATATGTTAGTTACACTACAGACTTAAACTGGCTTCTTAATGACTCCCTCTTCCCAGGGAGCCATATAATTCAGTGCAGGGAAGCTGAGATTCCTAACATACTTTTCTCAGCCCCCCTTCATCAAATGACCACTCCCAGGATATTTTGGGGGAAGCCATGTTACAAAACCAACATGGGTTTGTGATCTGTACTGTATCTGTCCTGAGCCTAGCACATTTTAACCTGGGTTATCAAAGCATGCATTTTCCTGTCACGTCCTTTAGGACTCCAAGGCAGATCCGGCCAGCATGAATCACAGCCTGCTATAATTGATGAGAGAGCAGTGTATAAAAACATAGGCTTCCCAGTTGATGAGGCTTCAGTCTGATAGAGGAAACGCAATACTTTATACTGTAGTCATGTTGTCTAGTTGTTGCATGTCTTTGCTGCATTGCTTTCAAAACTGATAGATGTGTGAATTTTATTTCCAAGTGACCTTGATGGCAAACCTCCTGAAGTGGACAGCACCCAAGACTGTAGCATCCAGGATGAGTCCCTTTCTTTGAGGTGTCATTGCTGCAGTTACAAAATCTTAAATGTCAAAATCTTCGCAGCAGGGCTTAGAGCTGTGCATTTCATTACAATGCTCACACCTGCAATTGTAAGGTTAGCTAGGGGGAAAGTGGCTTTCCCTTCATTTAAAAGGTATGTGAGATTGATTATTTAGCCAGAAATGTAATCTTTCCACAGCTGGTTAGGGAGTGGATGATATAATATTATAGAATGAGAACACAGACATATAAAAAGTCAAGCCACAAAGCAAAATCAGTTTTAAGGGGTGTCTTCGTCTTCTAGCACATGATCCTGTATTTCTATGGTTCTTGCATCTTATCTATGCTGAACAGATCAGAAGGAATGCTCAGCAGCTTTCCAGGTAAAGGTCTGCATGTCTTCGCATTATTTATCATGGTGTCTTGCAAGACATACACATGCAATTGTTTTTAAACCCCACATTTCAGCTGTATCTGACATTAAAGAGGTGCCTCTGGGCTGTCCTCCTTTGTGACGTATGCTACCAGCCCAACCCTCTGCATATTTACTCAGATGTAAGTCTCACTGCATTCAGTAGGACTTGCTCCCAATAAGTTTGCAAAAGATCTCAGCCTAAATTCTGGTTCTCACAGAAGTTGAATTGTTGACTTTGCTCATTTGAAGCTGAGTGAAATAATTGCCTTCCACCCCATTCAATTTTTTTTAACAGAAGCGATACAACTATTCATGCTCTTCCAATGTTTTCCCATCTTCATCTCCCCACTGTTCTCTGGAGCTGCATTTTTTTGGGGGGGGACTGCAGCACATAAATGCATAATAACAAAGGAAGGAAGGGTAAAAGGTGTGTATGTGGGGGAAAATACGTACCCCCATTTTATAAGTAGTAAGAATTGATTGCATTTTGCATTTCACTGTCTGCGTCTGCTGGGGCATTGCGTCCAATCATATTAAATTAAGAATTATGAATCTGGACCACATGATATGTGTGACCACTATTGTCATCTTTCTCAGCTTTCTGAGAATAACGCTGACCCGCCTGTCGGCGGGTCGGCGCGGTTGCCCGGCCCCGCCCATGCTCGCCGGAGCGAGGTCCATGGGCCTGGCAGCTGATTGGCTGCAGGGCTGGGCCTGGGCGGGCTGAGGGGAGGAGCCGACGTGCAACGGCTCTCCCCTCAGTCACGCCGAGGAGCCGAAGCAGCAGGTCGCTCGCCGCAGCTCCGGAGCGTATTAGGCCTGAGCTGCGACGGCGAGTTGCTGTGGGGGCGGAGAAGCCTCGCGCGGCCGAAGACGACATCGGGGTCGCTCCCCGCAGCGTGGGACTCGTGGAGGCTTTGCCTCGGTCCGTCGGACGGCGGACCGTTTCGGGCCTTGTGCGTGGGTGCGGAGGCCCGTGTTTTCCTTGCGGAGGCTCAGCGACAGCGAGGGATCAGGCATTGTTCCTTGTCGTGGGGGCCATTGTTCCTTGTCGTGGGGGCCTGGGCCTTGTACTCCCCCCCCACCAGCGTGTATCTTTTCAGTTGAAACAAGACACACACTCACACACTTCTCTCCTTGGGCATTTTGGCCTTCCTTTCGGTTAAGCAAGAGACACACGCACTCCCTTCCTTTAAGTTTAAACAAGAGAAACACACACACCCTTTTATTCAAAGGAGCATTTTGGCCATATTCCCCGGAATATTATCATCATGTCTAAGAGGACAGGGAAGACGGGGGGCAAAGCACCTAAGCGTTCCCAGCCCCCCCGGCCTCAACTCCCCAGGGTCTCATCTTCAGATGACGACGGGGATGAAGAGTGGAAAGCTATGGTGGCACGATTGGAGGAGTTAGAGCAGGAAAAAGCTCAAAGGGAGGCAGGATTGGGGGATGGGGGAGAAACCTCCGGGACCCCGAGGCGCTCTTCCAGGAAAGGGAGGGGTGCAAAAATGAAACTTTTTCGTTCCAGGCTCGATGCGCTGGGGCAGCCTTCCAAGGTTAGTGCCTCTGCCCGTAAGGCGCCGACTACAGTACCCCCCCCCCCGCCAGGGCAGAGCGAGGTGCAAGGTGAGGTTTCTGTAGTAGAGGTCTGGGATGATAGCCCTAGTATTGCAATGGTTGGTCAGTCCCTCCCTCCCCCTTATTTCAGGAATCCGTTGATGTGGGGGTGGCCGGGCATGGGTTATGCCCCTTATGGTTCGTCTGATGGGGCCGCCCCACCTAGGGATGACCCTCAGGCGGCTTCGCCGGCTGTAAGGACAGAGGGGGGAGTTGGGGCGGGGGATGCACCTAGACACGGTTCCCCCCCCCTTTGGGGTTTCCACCCCGGAATGGGCACGATGAGTCAGGTGGGCGGTTGGCCGTCTTTGCCATATAGCGGCTATGTGCCACCTGTACACGACGATTCTGAACCGCCCATTACGGCCTATGGGCAAATGGCCCTCCCCTTAGGCGGTCATTTGGCCCTAGCCGTAAAGGAAAAAATCTGGCGGCGGGAGTACGTAGACATTTTTAGTCTCTTGCAGAAGGAGCCCGAGCCCGTTAGTAAGGTGGGTGACCTGGCCAGGGACCCAGACGCCTCCAAGAAGCGTAAGATTGACCGCAACTGGTCAAACTGGCTTATTGGTTTTTGCATCTATATGGGGGTGATGCACCAGATGCATCCCAAAAGGACAGGTGAGTTGGTGAAGTACCTCGACCTGATTCACACTGCCTCCCGGGAGCATGGGGGACAGGGCTGGGCCCTGTATGATGAAAATTTTCGTTTACGGGTCTCCCATGATCCCTCGCTAGATTGGAGGGTTCCCCAGTGGGAGCTATGGAATCAGTTGGTGGTATCTCCACGGGCCACAGCTGATCGATCCGATAGTGGGCATTTAATTGCTCGGTCTGGGTCTTCCTCCAATAGGTCGGCTACGGTCGGGCAGGGGCTGCAAACCCCTCCCCGCATCTGCTATGAGTATAATGCCGCGGGGCGTTGCTCCCGCCCGACGTGCACTTTTACCCATGCTTGTGCCGCCTGCGGCGGCAAGCATGCCATTACAGTCTGCGCTCGGCTTGGAGCAAACAGGCAGAGTTTCCGTGGTTCCTTCCCCAGGGGAAAAAGGGGTGGGGCGTCCACATCTGCCCAGCCTGCCAAGGGGTCCAACCCCGATTAAGGAGGGCCCCCTGCGGGAGGCACTTCGCCTGTATCCTGATAGGGAGGCGGCTGTTTATTTGTTAAATGGTTTTACTCTGGGCTTTCGGATCCCATCCCCCCCTCCTCTTTCTTCCACCTGGGCTGACAACCTGAAGTCCGTGATTGGTATGGAAGCGGTTGTTAGACAGAAAATAGCCAAGGAGGTGGCGGCTGGTCGGGTTGCTGGCCCTTTCAGCGCCCCCCCTCTGCCTAACCTCCGTATCTCCCCGCTTGGGGTTGTGCCGAAAAAAGCCCAGGGGCAATTTCGTCTTATACACCATCTATCCTTCCCGAAGGGGGCATCTGTCAATGACGGCATCCCACCGGAGCTCTGCTCGGTGCGATACGCGTCTATCGATCAGGCCATAGCCATATTACGTTTATGCGGGCCTGGGGCGCTTATGGCCAAGGCGGACATAGAGTCCGCCTTTCGGCTCCTCCCTTATTCATCCTGCCGACTTTTGCCTCCTGGGTTTCCAGTTTGAAGGGGCCATCTATGTTGATCGGGCCCTCCCGATGGGCTGTGCGATTTCGTGTTTTGCCTTTGAATCGTTCAGCACATTTTTGGATTGGCTGGTACGGTCCCGGGCAGGTAAGGACTCTGTCATACATTATTTAGACGATTTCCTCTTTATGGGGGCAAGGGAGACTGACGTCTGTCCGTCTCTCTTGCAAACCTTTTTCGACATCTGTCACGAACTGGGCGTTCCCCTAGCCAGGGACAAGACCGAAGGGCCAACATCCCGGTTAACATTTTTGGGGATAGAGTTAGATACCATAGCGGCTTGTTCTAGGCTGCCGCAGGATAAGCTAGTAACCATGGTTGCGCTGCTCTCCTTTGCTGTCAATGCCCAGAAGTTGACCTTGCGGGAGATTCAGGTACTACTTGGTCACCTGAATTTTGCCTGCAGAGTGGTGGCCCCGGGCCGGGCTTTTTTGCGCCGGCTTTATGACATCACCGTGGGTCTTCGGGCATGGCACCATCACATTCGGGTTACCGCAGCCATGCGCAGGGATATGGGCTTGTGGCTTGACTTTCTGTCACGCTATAACGGAGTTTCCTTTTGGCGCTCTGTGCAGCTTCTGGAGTCTGAGCTTCAGGTCCATTCCGATGCCTCAGGGAGTATGGGATTTGGGGTTTACTTTAGGGGGCGCTGGTGTGCGGAACCCTGGCCCACTGTGTGGGTGGAGTCCGGAATTACGGCTGACCTTACCTTTTTGGAATTTTTTCCAATTGTGGTGGCGGTTCATTTATGGGGAGATCTGTTTCGAGACTCTACGGTCCGCTTTTGGTGCGATAACAGGGCCGTGGTTTTTGTGATAAATCAACAGACCTCCAGGTCCAAGAGGGTGATGCGGCTGGTACGGACATTTGTCCTCAGGTGTTTACAGCTGAATGCTCTTTTTGTTGCCAGGCACGTCCCGGGGCTTCAGAACGGGATTGCCAACTCGCTTTCTCGCTTTCAGGGGGAGCGTTTTCGCAAACTTGCACCCGGGGTATGCCTGGACCCGGACCCGATGCCTGCCTGGCTCTGGACCCTAGGTATGCCAGAGTGAGCACCGCTATTTAGTCGTCTCTGGCGCCAGGGACCTGCCGCAGTTATAGAGGTAAGCTTTGGGCCTTCTCTAGTTTCAGATGCTCCTCCTCTCTTCCTGAGGTATGGCCGATTCCGATCCACCACCTGTTGCAGTTCTTATTGCACCTGCACGAGGCGGGTTTGGCTACCCGCTCTCTTTCTGCTTACCTGGCCGCACTGGCCTTTTGTGCCAAGGCGGCGGGGTACCCAGATTGTTCTTCTGATTTCAGGGTGCGGAAGCTGCTTGAGGGTTTTCGAAGGGCGACGCCAGTACCTGCAGACGCCAGGGCCCCAGTTACGCCTTTGATGCTGGAGCAGTTGGCCACAGTTTTTTGGTCGCTCTGCGCATCTGCATATGAGGTGCAGCTTTTTACAACTGCAATGCTGCTGCTTTTCTTTGGCGCTTTTCGCCCTAGTGAGGTCCTCAGTGCATCAACAACGGACAGCTCTGGCCGGGCTTTACAGAAAGGGGATGTTCGGTTTGTGTCTAGCGGTGTGCGCATTAAGCTGCGCATGTCTAAGACCGACCAGCTGGGCCGTGGTCAGTGGGTCTCTTTGAGGAGGGTTCCCAATTTCGCACTCTGCCCAGTTTCTGCACTGGAGGCTTTCCTCGGGTTGCGTGGAGCTGCGCCAGGAATCCTTCTATTGCACCAGGATGGGCGCCCGCTGACGCTGTTTCAGTTTCGGGCCTTATTCTCCAAGGGGCTTGGCTCATTGGGTTATGGGGCTGAGAGGTTTGGTTTGCACTCCTTTAGAATTGGGGCAGCCTCGGTGGCGGCTCAGAGCGGCCTGCCTCCAGCGGCAGTACAGCGCATAGGCCGCTGGAAATCAGGGGCTTATAAAACTTACGTAAGGAAGCTGTAAGAATGCGTGAGTGCGGCCTTTCCTTCTGCGCCCTTGGGGCTTTCCTTCCCCGGCCCGTTGGGGCCAACCCTCCCCTCTGTCGCCCTTTGGGGGCTTTCCTTCCCTGGCCTTTTGGAAGGCCCCCCCCAGTTGCCCTGCGGGGGCTTTCCTTTACCCCGGCCCGCTGGGGCCATTCCCGTTGCGCCCTCTGGGGGCTTCCGCTTAGCCCAGTTTACTTGTTTGGCCCCGGTGGGGCTTTGGGCAGTTTTGCCATTGTGTTTCATAAGGCCTCTCAGGCGTGCATACGTGCCTTGTTATGGTTATTTATGCTTTGTTCTGTGTTTTTCAGATGCTGCCTGTTTACCTCCGGCGAGTGTTCTTATCTGTGGCCACTCGATAGTATTCTGGGCGAGGAAGAGGGCGGCTTCGTCCGAGCTTGGAACCCAGCTGGGGTTGGGTACCACCGCCAGAGTATGCTGGGTCGGCAAGAGGGGGATGCGCTGGGGTCAGCTGCTCCCTTCTTTTCTTGAGTTTGTGCACTCCCACCCGCCCCCACAAGTATTGGTCATTCACTTGGGCGAAAATGATTTGGGCCAGAGGACTTCCGTGTCCTTGAGGCACCAAATTCGTAAGGACATCGCCACAATTAGGTCATGGGTACCGGGGATGGCTATCCTCTGGTCCTGTTTACTTCCCCGCAGGGTTTGGAGAGGGGCGATTCACCCACGTCGGGTGGATATTGCACGACGGAAGGTGAATGACTTTATAAAACGTTTTATTTTGGAGGCGGGTGGAGAATTCATCTCACATCCAGGCATTGTTTATAATGCCCCACAGCTGTTTCGGAGTGATGGCGTTCACCTGTCGGCTGCGGGTGCTGACATTTTTCTGTTTGACCTGCAGCAAGGCATTTTGAATTTTTTCACTCGGTTGGGCGGTGGGGGTCAAGCTCTAGGCTGACCCCCCCTGGTGGCAGGTAAGCGTGCGGGTAGGGTAGCCAGGGGGGGGGGGACCTTGGTATACATCATGAGGTGGGCAAGGCCAAAGGGTTAGCCAGGACCGCTCATAGGATGCCTTCCGGGTCGGTGAGGCTGGCTGGCAAACCCTTGGGTTGGGTAGCAAAGACCACCTTCAGGAGTTCCTGGGGAGGCCTGCGCTACCCAGCCGCCTCAACCCTTAAGGGTTGGCAGTGATAGGCCAGCACGGTCGTGCACCGAGCTGGCCTGGAGTCAGGATGTCATGCCCAATCCGAGATTGAGGGGGAAGTAGACGGCTAGGGCCGTTTCCCTCATTAGAGAAACCCGCACGCTGGGTTAGAAATCAGTTATAGCTTGCTGCAGGTTTTATATTGTGTTTATGCTAAATAGTTTAATAAAGTGGCCCTTAACCCAGACCTCGGTGTGGCGTGCTTTATTTGGGGGGTGCACGGGTAAAAGCATTTACAGGCTAGGCAGCCCAATCCGATATTGGCCTTCATCAGCGGAACGAGCACGTGTGCTGTTGCAAATGTGCTGTAAGGCATGTTGTGACAGCGCAGAGGCTTGTGGTGCTGGTGGAAAGGCCTGCACTGGCCTGCTGGTGCCAGATCCCAGGGGATCCCGCACTGGGCTGCAGAGGGGGGGAGGGTAGAACAGGGAGGGGGCATTCTGGGACAGGGGAGGGTGGGGAGGAGGGCGAAGCAAGCCCAGAAAGAGGGTGGGCTCAGCGGACGAGGCCTCCGCTGAATCATATCCCCATTCCTGAGCTTGAAAGCTCAACATGGAGCTGCCCAGATTTTTGCCAGCCATTTAGCTGGCGCAGATCCGAGTAGCCCCGTAAAGGCTGTTGGGGCTTGGCACGGTGTAAGGGGACGAACATCCCTTTACCTCGAAGAGGCCTCCAGCCCCACACTGGATACAGCAGAGCATGCCCCGGCGCCGTTGCATCGCAGTGCAGGGCTTTGAGTAGGATTGTGCCATAAGGTTCCAAACAATGCTGAGAGCTCATATTCATGGTTGATACTCTAATAATATGAGGACATGGATAATGTCTGCATTTCTTTAGTGAGGTGGAAGATATTGAGCACTTTGTCTTATACTGTCCCCTGCATAATGGCCTTAGAGCCATTATGTCAACAATGTCTGCACTAGCCCTTACAGGTTGGTCTGACTATGCAACAATCTGTCTTTTATTGTCAGCTGTGGTTATGTTTACTATGTGTATGTGTATGTAAGCCAAGATTATTTGTATTCTCTCCATATCTTCTATTTCTTGTGACCAATGGTTACAAGCAAAAAAGTATTACAGTATTTCTTCGATTCTAAGACGCACGTTTTTTCTAAATTTACCAATTAAAAAAGGGGGTGCGTCTTAGAATCGATGAATTTAAATTGCACCCCCCAAACGCCACCTTCTTACTAACCGGGACTGGTGGGGGCTTCGGGGAGGCCTGCGCGACCCTTTGCAGGCCTCCCTGATCTTCAGTTCGGCGAAAAACAGCTGTTTTCGGCCATTTCTGGTTTTCGCGAAAACCGGAAGTGCCCGAAAATAGCCATTTTTTGCTGAACTGAAGATCAGGGAGGCCTGCAGAGGGTCGCACAGGCCTCCCAAAATCCCCCACAAGCCCCGGTAATAAGTAAGAAGGTGGCGTTTTGGGGGTACAATTTACACATAAATCCTTGGGGAATTTTTTTCCCCTGCTGGTGGTAGCAAAATTAAAGGTGCGCCTTAGAATGATGGTGCCTTAGAATGGAAGAAATACGGTAATTAAGCCCAAAGAACTAAAGCACTTATTTGCCAACATTTAAAGAGGGGGATATCCAATCATGGATCTCAATTATCTCATCTAGCCTGGTTCTCAGTACAGCAGGCAATGGGGTAGATGGACCGATGGTCTAACTCAGTATTTAACAGCTTCATATGTACATGACAATCCTGAAAACATAACAATACTGCATTCAGAAATCAAAACTGGCAAACTAATGGAAACATATTGGATCCAACAAGATCCAACTTAACTGCAAGTGCATCCTGTTGCATGTGCTCACACCCAGATAATGATTCTTTTAAAAATTCCATTAAGATGAGCATTTTTCCTGTGCAGAACTGAGCAGGGGAGGCTATAGAAGATTCACCTGTATGAATCAGTTTATTTACTGCTTGTGATGTGCCAGTGTATTTAACACATGAAATGCAATCTTGTTATATTTTTCTCCAGGAAGGAAATATTGCAGGCAGTTTTGTTGAGATGAATAGGCTTCAATCATCTGAGCCAGGTTCTATCAGGTGCCTCAAATTAAGTCATCTCAGTGGCATAATTCTAATCTGAGAAGCAAAACAAAACATGCCTAGTGCAAAAGGGGCCGTAGTTGGTAGAGCACCTGTTTTGCAAGCAGAAGGTCCCAGTTTCAATCCCTGGCATCTCCAGATAGGGCAGAGAAAAAATCTTGTCTGAAACCCTGAGAGCCACTGCCGGTCAGTATTGCCAATACTGTACTAAGCTAGATGGACCCGTGGTCTGACAACTCAGTGCAATGCAGCTTCCTATGTTCCCAGACTATTAACATAGCCTCTTCGTAGCTTTCATATTTCTGAATCTCACACAGTCCAAATCCAGTTCTGAATTCTGATGCACCAACATTGTTCAACCACAGCACAGAGTCATAGGGCTAGAATGAACCAGAAGGTGAGGTGAATGTCATGTAAAACTGTATGCTATGGAAGTGCTTAGCTGGAGGAGTATCAGGAAATCCCACTTTGCAGGCCAGGGAGTTTCCCCAGCCTAAGCGGGGACGCACATATGGTGGGGAGCAGCTATGTTGCTGGCTCTGCTCACAGAATCACCAGCCTTCTAACTTTGAGAGCAACAGCATAGGAGCAGCTCCCGCACTGCTCCACTGTAGGGGGTGTGCAATTTTTTTTGGTTCAGAATTCCATTTCTGATTGTAGTTGTTTTTGGGCCCCAACTGAAACTGAGAATGAAATGAAGATTGAATCAAATGGGCCCGATTTGGTTCAATTTCCATTCATTCTGAAACAAATGCACACTCCTACATCACTGTAGCTCACATTCATGCTGGAGCGCAGCTTCATCTAGACATTCAGTGTGTTGCTAAGCTAAGGCTGGCATAACTATTTGTACCAGAAGAGCAATGGCAGTTTGTCTCTAGTCTGTTACAATGACTTGTATAACATATCATTGTCACACGATTATTAAAATACCCACTTGAAGAAGGTTTTCTTGATTTTTTCCTAAAATGATTACGGAAATGAATTGTTGCATTTTATTGCGTTACTGATGTTACATGGCTGTAGCTGCTGTAGCACTGTTGTAGAATTGTTATATTGTATTCAATATTAACTTCCTAATGTATTTTGCTATTTTTTTTAGGGCCCAATCCTAACAGCGCCTAGTGCTGCCGGAACAAGTGTTCCAGGAACGCTAGGTGCTTTTCGGCAGTTGCAAAATGTGACACGCTGGAGCGTGTGGGCTGGCCACTGTGAGTGGCTGTTGCTGGAAGTGGCGACTGGCCGGCTCCGCGCAGCAGCAGACTCCAGACACTCACAGCTCTAGGTAAGATCGTGCAGTGGTTGGTAGGGAAGTTGGGTGTGTGTGGAATAGTGTGGGTGACAGAACGGGGTGACAGGGGTGGGGAGGAGGGCAGATCAGGACCAGGAAGGGGGCAGGTTCAGTGGTAGCGGCATCTGCCAAATTGAAGCCTTCCTGGGCTCGATCTGCCTTCATGGGTACACACAGACTTCTGCCAGCAATATCGCTGGCGCAGGTCCAGGTAGACCCACTGGGCCAGCAGGGGCTTACCCAAGGGGAAGGAAAAAGGAAACAAAGTTCCCTTTATTGGAGAATATAGGGGTTTTGTAACAGAGTAATAGCGGAAGACCCCTCTCCTGCGGTAAAAAAGAATTATCCCAATCACCCAGGCTAGATTGCTATCAGTAAAAGACACACGGAGGCAGAGGCTGGTAAGAGTTAAAAAAAAGAAAGTTTACTTACAGATTGCATATATACATCTTCTGATTAGGAGATCAGAGGTCTAACATTCAGAGTACAAGGGACCCTATAGCTGTCCCTTTTGCCTGTGGGTATGGTGGATACAAGGCCCTCTGGTGAGGAGCGCATCTCCACATGTCCTTCTCTTCCGAAGGCTGAGGTCCAAGAGAATGTGGCTGGGAAGGGACAGGAAGGAAACAGGGTCAGGGGCCACACCCCTGCCAGGGACCATAGAGAGGCCAGGCCAGGTGAGAGGGCGCAGATAGCACAGTGCCCCCTAGTGTCTTGCAGCCGAGCGCTGCCTATTTCCAACACCCTTGCCCCAAGGAGGCCTCTGGAAGTCAAAACTCCCCTGTGGGAGTTGACACTGCTGCATCACCGCACAGGGAGTTACGGTGGATTGGGCTGCCTGGCACATCTGAATTTGCATTTAGGATGGCCCAACGTTCAATCGTGATTACTTTGTTTGTATGCAACCATGTGGAGTTTTAAAGAACTGTGAATTAAATTAACATACTAGAATGAAAACTCTAGTACAGGGGTTCTCAACCTTTGGAGGCCCGCGTACCCCCTACACGGGCCTCCGGTTCTCTGGTTTAAGGGGGAGAGCCTTAAGTCCCCCACGTAAGCCCCCCACATATCCCTGTGTACCCCCATTACCCCCATGTACACCCCCTTAAAATTTATTTTTCCTGGGTTGCAGCATGGGCGGACGGGCTGAATTGGCAGGGCTGTAGCCTTTTTCCCCAGGTTGCAGTGCGAGTGGGAGGACGTGCCTGCCCGTGCCACAACCTGGGAAAAAAGGCTACAACCCTGCCAATTCAGCAGGGCAGTAGCTTTTCCCTCTGGGTTGCGGCGTGGGCGGGAGGACCCGCCCATGCCGCAACCTAGGGAAAATGCAGCCCTCCCGATGTTCCCTGTAGCTCTCCCTATCTGGTCTCCTGGCCACCACCACCTTGAATCTCACAAAATCTCACGAGATCCAAGATGGCGGTGCCCAAATCTCGTGAGGGCACATGAGGCATGAGACTGCCTCACGTGCTCTCATGAGATTTGGGCGCCGCCATCTTGGATCTCGTGAGAATTCGCGAGATTCAAGGTGGTGGTGGCCAGGAGACCAGGTAGGGAGAGCTACAGGGAACATCAGGAGGGCTGCATTTTCCCTGGGTTGCGGCACTCGCGTGCAACCCGGACAAATGGTTACAGCTGCGCATCATCAGCTGCTGATAGCAGCAGCTGATAACGGGCAGCATCTTGCGTACCCCCAACCTGCAGTCCGCGTACCCCTGGGGGTACGCGTACCACAGGATGAGAACCTCTGCTCTAGTATACAACCCAAATTAAAATTTTATAAAATACAATATTCACGTGTGCCAAAATACAAATCACCACCATTTTGGGAATGTTCAGCTTTGTGGTTAGTGTGCAAGGAACTGTGCAACTGGTTTTGTGCCCTAAATGAGCCTTTGAACCTCTGTTTCTTAAACTGTGATTCCTTTCCCCCCCCCCCTGCCACATCTCTTCTGAAAATGAGAGGAGTTTCAAAAGCAGTTTATGATATTATGATTAGATTTGTATGCTCAAATCTGGCATCAGGAGTTGCATCAGAGGTTGGACACTGGCCAAGGATCCACATCCATCAGAGGGTCCACCTGGCTGGGCCAGCCTCTTAATCTTTAGTACCTATGGCAGAGGTAGTGCCCAATGTACCACATGGGGTGAGCAGGGGGGTCCCCTGGGGGATCTAGTGCAGGGGGTTGTCGCAGGGCCTTCAGCAATCTGGTGCTGGCACTGTGTATGCTCCATGAAAACTGGTGTATATGGTGGAGAGGGTTGGCCCATTCTGTCGTCATAATGACCTTGTCAGGCAGGTTATGTTATGGAAGAGTGACTGGCCAAGGCCATCCACTTGAGTCCTTGGTTGATTGTTGATTCAAACCCAGCTCCAGCTCCAAGAGCAAAGTTATCGCTACTATACCACTGGCTGTCCACCAGATTTGGCATGGATTCTGACAGTTGTGTTTTGAACCTTTTCAAATGCTAGTGTCTTGAAACTGAATACAGTACAAACATATATTTCAGTGTATGTTCAATCCAAAGTCAGTTGGACTGATATCCCATTTTTTTTGTTTGTTTTATGGCTGTAGTAAAGCAAGATGCAGCATTGGGGGGGGGGGACTACTGGGACCTAGCCAGTGGATATAATCTATCTCAATCCATTGAAGAATGATACTGTTGTTCATGGATGTCTCAGGAAGAGCCACTCTTCCAAATACTTTGCCACAGTCTCTTTTTATAACACCTTTTATAAGTCACCCTGCTCCCCCCTTTTATCTTCACCACCCACACAATTCATTTGTTTGTTGCTTTTTAAAGTGCATTGGCATATTCAGACGGAAAGCAGTGTAGAAACTAAAGCATTGGGAAAGCATGTTATTGTACATGACAGATGCCTCCTAATCACTGGGGATGACTAATAACTTCATTTCTTTCAAGGACATTACAAAGAGTGTCAACTCACTCATTGATTGACAAAGTTTCTGGAAATAAAAAGTACCAGCGCATTTCAGTTGAGCCATCTTCAGCCCCTGTCAATAAATCAAGGTACAAATATAATTAATAAATAGTAAAAATCAGAAATCACTAAAGTGGAATATAACTATTCCAGGGTTGTCTTCTACAACCTTCTGCACTAGGGCAAAATTCCTTTTTGCCTGAAGCATCCCTGGTTGATGTTAGTCCAGTCTTCATTTGACAACTAGCATTGGGATTTCTTTCCTTCTAATCTAGCACCTTAAGTTTTCACCTAATAACTTAAAACCCATTAATTTTTTCCATCCTTTTTTCCAACTGTTGTGGTATCATGTGACTCCTCTGTGAACTTGCCCTGCTACCCTGGACCAATAGAAAGGGGCTTTAGATCCACAAGACCAATGACATGGATGGAAATTGAGTCTGCTAGAGTGTCATATCCCTGTCTCATGACCTGCTGTTGGGGTATCATGTGACACTACTAAGAACATGCCCTGGCATGCCTGACCAGTTGGAAAGGGTTTTAAACCCCCAGGGTGGATTCCTGGACAGGCCTGTGTAAGAAGCCATTTTATGCAAGCAAACATACTTCTGAACCCAGTGAGAGAGCATGGAGACTGTCAGCATTCACATAAGGTCTATGGAACACATCTCTGGTATTGAATGAATGGCTCAGAAAGAAAGCACTATTGCAGCTCTAGGTCTGATGATGAGAGGTTCTCATCATCCAAGGTTCTTTTTTTACAAAACTGGACATGACAAAAAGACCTGAACAATGGCAGATGTGCAACAAATAGCCTTGCAGAGAGCAAAATTTCCCAGAGATGGCATGATGATAATAATTTCAGTAGAAATCAAATAAAAGAACAGAACATCTACATAAAATAATATACAAAACCAGCCACAAGACCAATCACATATGCTTAATTAGAAAAGTATACAAAAACTTTTATATGCTTGTTCTCTTTGCTTCTTCATGTTATACAACACACCTCACCATTTTTTTTAATCTACCTGTTGTTGGTTGAACTCGGCCAGAGCTTTGCCTTACTCACCCTGGACCTCTGATTACACACTATTGCGGCACAATCCTATGTTTGACTGGTGCCAGCGCTGTGGCCTCAGCACAATGTGAGTAGGGTGTCACAAATGTGCCGTAAAGCACGTTTGCGACACCCATGAGTAGGTGGCGCCAGTGCCGAGGTCTGCACCACCCATTTTCTGCACCACCCATTTTCTGAGGAGCCCAGAGGACAGAGCTGTGCAGTGGCGCGGCACAGGTGGTGTGCGACGGAGGTGGCGCACGTCACGGAGGTGGCGCGCGGGGGGTGCACGCGTCACCCCTTTGCGCACGTCACCTCGTAGCGGCCCGCTCCCGTCGCCTCACGGGAGTGACGCCACTGGAGCTGTGGATTGGGTAAGTTCTGCTCTGAGCAGCGCTGGAGCTGGGGCAGGGTGGAGGGGGCATGACAGGGTGGGGGGAGGAGGCGGGTCTGGGAGGGGGTGTGGGATTGGCATCACTGGTGAATGCTGAATCCTATGCGCTCTCCTGGACCTTTCCCCTTTACACAGGGCTTCTTGGGTCAGCGCCAGCAAAATAGCCCTATAGTGGAGACTGGGGCTTTACTCGGGTTAAGGGGATGAATGTCCTCTTACTCCAAGGAGACCGCCAGCCCGCTCCTCTCCAGCACAGGATACAGCATGGGCCTGGCGCCCACGCTGCACTGGTACTGGATAGGATTGGGCTGCTCAATAGGTTTTAAGGGAATTCTTCATATAACTGGAAGGGCAGCTCCCAAGAATGGTCTCTCTCCACCTGTCTTTGTCCTTGTGGTGGCAGTAGAATTATCAATTTTGGTCCTGGCATAGGAGCAAATGGAGGGAGGAAGAAGGCACTGGCACAAGGGCTGCCTCCTCCCTCCACATCACCACCAGAGGTATACCGGTAATACCATTTATATAGTCGTTTTATTTTTCTTTGGAGACAACAGAATTTCTCACAATTTTCTCTGGAGAAAATGGAATTTTTCACCATTTCTTCATATTGTCTGATTCCTAGAAGCTTTAGTCCCCTTAAAAAAATTTCTGAAGCTTTTCCATTTTGCCAACATTATTCTGAAATAATGGCATTCACAACTGCATACAGTACAATGAGCAATGAGATCATAGCAGGGACTGTCCACTTCTACTTTCCACTAGCAATGTTGCCAAATTCATAATTATCTGGTCCAGAATTGTATCCATCCTGCAATGCTCAGATGTCTTACGAATTAAGTGCCATTTCCCTTACAACTTCTTCTGTGCCTAAGAATGTAAAATAAAGACTAGGCAGCCAAAATGAGTTGCTCTGAAGGTGAATGAACAAAAGTTCTTTAATGAGAGTGTCTCTCATTAACTGCTGTGAATGATATATCCAGGCCCCCAGACCAAGCAGACTTTGGATTGAAGAGTATCTTCTCTGTTTAGGCAAATCAATTATCTTGACTGTGTCTTGCTAATATTTTATGGGATGATTTCCCCCCATTTAGGTCTACAACCTTCTCTTCTTCCCTGGTGTGTTTACTGGTAGGGGGAATATGCAGGTGTTTCCGGGCACCAATTTGCCTCTGCTGGTGGTATGAGTTGGGTACAGAGCACATGAAATTAGTTTCCAGGGGTAATAGGCTGATGTACATGCATGTGTGCATGTACTAACACTAACAATACAGAGTTCTTAGAAAAGAGATGAGCTTTTTCGAAGCAAGCACGTGGATACAAATACTGATTGGGCAAGATCCCCTAGGCTTGATGTGCATCATTACTTTCCACCACATTGCCCCCAAAAAGTTGGTTCTCCTATTTGTGAGTTCTACATACATTCACTAATCTTTTTTTGTTTTTAATGTGACAATACATGATGGAAAGCAGAAGCACAAGTGGTCTTGTACATTTGCTTTTCACCTTATGTTGTAATAGCTGAAGCTCCTCTGAGAGATATGTGACAAAATCAATGCACATTATTTCTTCTTGTTATGCTGTCACATTTTTTTTCTCCAGCAAGCCACCCTTTTAAAGTGAAAAATCAGCTAAGTAACTGTAGAGAAGTCTCCATGAAGATGCATTAGACTTAAATGCATCCTTAAGGGGACCATAATTAATCTAGTACAGAAAGCATGCACAGCGTAGGAGAGACTTGTAGTTTTGTTGGCATTTTCATGTCATTCAAAACACATAGCTGCTGCTGCAAACATGTTACATCCTGGACCCTTCTTTACCTGTCACAGTCATTGCATACAGCTGTTGTTTTTTCCAGATTTCACCCTGGCAGAAATCGTTGACAGACAAAAGCTTTTGTAATAACTGCTGCAATGCACAGGATGCTGACACACAATGGTCATTGTCCCATTTGTGATTATTGCTCAGCTTTGCTGTTTCACTATGTCTCTGATGAAATACCCAACACAGTGCTGCTTCCTGTATCGGCTCCTCACCTGTTATTGGATAGCCCTGATTAATCCTCTCTTCTCTATGCCATACCAAAATGGGGGCATTCTAATATAGCTGTCATCATTTTGCTGCACATCCCCAACTAGAGCATGCAAAAAAAGGTGAGGAGTGTAAATCATGGAAGCAGTTTGGGAAGTCCATAAAAATATAAGACTATGAATATTTCATCACCCCATATTTTTATTTTCCTGTCTGTTCTGAATCTCCCAAAATGTTATTAGTTCATTTATGAGTCTACAGTTCATCTGTGTGATGCCTGCTCTCTAACATGGGTTCTGACCCACATTTCCAGCTTACCGTATTTCCTGGGTTTATCATTATATTTGATTGGTTGTTTTAGCTGCCTTTCATAGGCACAAGTTCATCTCCCACCACAGTGACTCACTGGTAACTTCACCCAGCAGAATATGCTGATTTGTCTGCCTCTTGAAAATTACTTGTAACCGTGTCTTGTTATATACTGTCTCAGTTCTGTTTCTTGTTGGCTGAAGTAGACAGTTACATACTGGTGTTACACATCCTCAGGACTGTAAATTACACAGCACAATTATTTTCACTCCTGACCTTGCAAGGAGCAATTCAAATGAATCATTTCATTTTAGTAGATGCAGTTATTATGATCTTGCCCTTGTTTAGGGAGGTTGTCTTTAATACACTACAATTCAGACCAATTAGTAGATGGGTACGTACTCATATCCCAGTTTCTATTAAAGTACAATTTAACTCAGAGATTGACCTCCTCTTTGCTAGTACAGTCCTTCCATATGCTACTTAGTGTAAGTTGTAAGTATGGCCTAGTTCTCGCTGATTAACTTGTATCTGGGTATTACTATTTCAATTCACTAGGGGCTGACATAATGGAATCTCCCTGCCTCCCCTCCCCCCGACACACAGAAACCCTACCCATAGAAAATTAACAAGTTAGGAATAAGGGCTAGGCTAACATTCTCTTCCCTAGCATCTAGTTTTCTATATTCAAACATGTTTTTTGAGGGCATGATGAAGGTATGGTGGAAAATTCAGTCCTGTGACTTCTAGGGTTGCTAACTCTGACAAGATATTACGAGAGAGAGAGAGAGAGAGAGAGAGAGAGAGAGAGAGAGAGATCCCCCCCCCCCCGAGGAAGAAACATTGAAAATTCCTGGAAGGAAACCCTGTTAAAATCTTCAGGATTGCTTTCAGTAGTCATTTGGAGATTGATGTTGAATCCCGGAGATTCCAGTTCAACCCTGGAAGGTTGGGAACTCTAGTGAGTCCCCAACTACAGTCTGGAGTGGAACACCCTGGTGCTCAAATTACAGAGGGATGCAGCTCATTTTGCCTGCACGCAGTCTCTAAGCCATTTGCGCTGGCAGTGGTGGTCTGCTGAATGGCGGAGCAGCTTACCTGCCACTGGCTCAGGAGATATGGTGGCGGATTGTGAGATCTACTGCTGTAAGCCCCAGATAGGATTGGACTGTAAGTGCCATAACAGAGGACTGAATTCTGGAGTCACCTGTGTTGCAGCTCAGTGGTAGAGCTGTTTTTCTACAAAAATACCCAACTTCAGTCCTTGGTGTCTTTAGCTGGGTGGGAAAGAGCTCAAGAGTCCTCTTGGAGAACTGTGTAAACAGTGCTGAGCTAGAGCAGCCAGTGGTCTGACTCTGTAGAAGGCAGCTTTATGTGTTTCTATGGAGAGCTTTCCCAGCTCATATTAAGGTCTAGACACAACTTGGAGAAAATGGAAGAGAAACAGGCAAGTTCTGTAATGATTAACTTTGTTGATGTGATGGTTTTATATGATTTCACACGGATTGGGCTATCTGGGGGCTGTATATAAATAGGTTGGGACGAGAAGCTGCTACCCACATAGAGTAAGTAAGCAATATCACTTTGTAGCATCTTACATGGTGAGTTGACATATGTTTGCAAGTGAGTAGGGTATATAACAGAAATCTAATACGTATCTGATTTTGCTTGTAAAAATTGTGTAACCTTTGTGTTACAATTGTGAGGCAGGTTTAAACATTCTTACTTCTGGTGCAGAAAAAAAAGAAAGAATTACCTTTAATTCCCACAACTCCAAAAAGATTTTAGCTACTTAATCCCAGAGAGAACTTAGTGCCTATAACCCAATTACCATTTCATGATTGGAAGGGATTTGGAAACTGGAAATGTTTAAAGATCAGTTGACTTCATAGGACTAACGTGTTTTAGTATTGGGGTCTTCATGATTGAAATATTGGGTTTTTCCGTATTACACAAGATGTCACCCAACTGGGTTACAAAGCCACTTAATCCAGGAATGACCTTCTAATGGTGTTTCTCTAGAGTTTACCACTGTAATCTGACAGTACAGTGTGACATTTATACTCTCTGCCTGTGCAACGTACTTTCTGACGTAACCCCAGTTTGTGTTCGATATTTAATAGATCGCTTTCTAGTACACATTCCAATATCTTCAGAGTCCACAAATACAGAAATAATTAAACAGCTTTCTGAATATTTCTCAGAGCCATAGGATGAGAAAGAAAAGGACAGGAATAATGAAATAGAACGGAAGGCAGCCCTACTGGCCTACTCTTGAAAAGTTAGGCAAATCCACACATAACATCTTCTAAGAGGCTCTTTGGAGCCTTTCTGTTTTGATAGCAAAGACAAATATCACAGCTCAAACCCAGCTTTTGAAAGGCAGGGCGAAATAAAATGATAGATTAATAAGGCCAAGACCACCATAATAGAGAGAAGACATAATACAGAGGAGGAGAACGATGTCAGTCTCAGGAATAGGGTGAAGTTTAAATGAAAATAGAAAAACAAGCCATAGCAATCGAAAAATAATGTGATAATTACCTCAGTGGGAAGGGAAATCCATCTGCTTAACTCAGACTGAAGTTGAAACTTGAAACTAATAATGGAACCAATATTGCCCAAACTTTGTTAACTATGCTTCATGTAGGATTATTTTCAGACAATTTATGTTTCTGTTGCTTATCACTTACTACTCTGTGGGAAATAACTCAGGGAACATATACTGTATGTACACCCATAATTTCTAATAATCATATTTGTATTCACCATGGATATGATGGAGTTAATCTAGTACTTTCTGCATGAACTGTTATAATACCCAAAGCAGTACATTATCAAGAAGGGATGTTCTGATATAAAATCCAGTGTTGCGGAGTTCATTTATATAGGAAAATCACTTCGTGTGTGCACGAGAGAGAGAGAGAGAGAGAGAGAGAGAGAGAGAGAGAGAGAGAGAGAGAGAGAGAGAGAGAGGGTACACAAGGAACTGCAATTGCCCAGCTATCAACATTTTTACTTTATGGGATAATCTGGTTCTGAGTAGTGCAAAGAAAACTGAAGGCACAAAACAGAACTACCAAACCCTGTGAAATGTGTCATGAAGAAAGAGAATGCTAAAACAAATCTTATCATTTTTTAAAAATCAGACAGCTTATTACTTACAAGTATTTTACAAATACCATGTTCATGTTGTAAAAGCAGCCATGATGAATCAAACTGAGCCCTGCCTTAAATTAATCGCCCTCCCATTTTACCTCCTCTCATCCACTTCTGGTTTTAGCAGTGATTCTTAACTTCCTCCACAGAATTAGTAGTCACCCTCCATAGATTGGAACAGGTTCTTAAGATGATACTTCCTGTTGTTTCTTAGGGCAAGCCATCATCATTGCTTTTGTGAGTGAGATCTTATTGAATTAACTGGGGCAGTTGCCACAACCGAGCTTTCATTTTAGGCAAACTTTAGTTGCTTTCAGACTAGCTGTTTTCCCTGGAATTGTCATCCATTGTTCATTCAGATAGTACAGAGAATCTAGATAACATTCTCACCAAACCATTGTAGTTTTCTGTATTTATTATTTTAAATATTTTATCCCATTTTTCAACCCAAAGCTACGCAAAGCAGACTGTCCTTTTGACCATCTGTCTTTTTAAAGATCAGATTTATGAACTTAAATATATATATATGTATAATTGCAGTGCCAGCTTGTCCAGTGTGGACTGGCAAAATGTTATCGCAGTGTCTGGCAGGATGGGCAATCTGTAAGACAACTGGTGACATGGCTTGTGATGCCCCAAGTTTCTGCACTTAACCCATTTCTTGGCTGCACTGCCATTACACATTCTGCTATCTTGTCCCTTCTCTAGCCACATTCTTTGCTCTTTCATTTTAAAATATTGCACAATCACACAAAAACACACACACAAAATGCTTTTTTTGTTAATTTTTTTTCCAACGTAAGGTAAAATAGCTCTGCAGATATGAACATATGTGTAGGTGTTTTTTCCAAATGCAGATTGCAGTGCCAAATCCACTAGTAGTATAAGAATGAGTATCTTCAGGAAAATACATCTGCATCCATTTTCACTAGGGGAGGAAAAACCCTGAAAGCTGCTATTAAAGCTTTCACATCACCATAGCTATTTAGCTCAAGTCATTTCAGAAACTAGTGTGTTTAAAAATACAGCTCATCATATAACTGAAGTGAGAGGAAGTAAGGCATTAAGCAGATGGGATATCTTTTACAGAACTAAAACCAATAGCTCCAGAAGTGAATTCTTCACAAATGAGCTCTGGGAATGCACACACACAAACAGTTCCTTTAATTTAAGGATCTCTTGATATGCTTCATTTTATTTTCTCAGAGGGGGAGCAGAAGTTAATATGTCTTTTTGCGGGAGAGCCTAAATCTCTACTTCTGATGTGCTTATTCCTGATTTTACTAGAGTAGGCCCTCAACACCTTTTTAGTTGCCACTGAACAGTAGGAGAGAACTTTGGAATAACATGATTTTATTGAGCATGATCGTCATGTGGAATATGCTGTTTTACATAAAGATAGTGTGAATAGGACCAACGTAAGACACTCTCTCCATTATTTCTTTAAGAACATAAGTACCTTGCTGGATCACACCAAGGGTCTATCTAGTCCAGCTTCTTGTTTCCCACTTTGGCCAACCAGAAGCCCCAGGAAACTCATGAGGAGGACATGAAGTCAGTAGCCATCTTCTACAGCAGCTTGCTTCCCAGCAACTGATATTCAGAGGCATATTGCCTCTAGACATGGAAGTAGCATACAGCCATCATGACCTACAGGTAGGTCTCTGATAGGTTTATCCATCAGTAATTGGTCTAATATTCTTTCAAGAGTCATCTAAGCTAGTGGCCAATTTGTGGCAATACATGTAAATTACTAATTTTTCTATTTTATTAAAATATCTGCAGCAAAGTGCTTATGACAGACAAAACCATCTATACATTTATACAGTATCCTTTGTGAAGAGGTACTTCCTTTTGCCTGTCCCCAAAGTCCAGCCAATCAGTTTCTTCAGATTACTGGGTTTTAGGTTCATCAGAGAGGGAAAATTCTATGAATCCTCTTTGCCTACACAACACATAATTTTATAAACCTCTACTATATTTCCTCTTAGTCACTGTTAGGGAAGCTAGTGGGAAGTAATGCCTAGTGGTTAGTATTCAGCACAACCCTTCTTGCTCTCCATGTTACTGCTTTACTGGGCCAGTGGCTAAAGTGGTGGACAGATAGATATCTGCTCCCACCATCCCAGACTGGAGAAAACAGGCATACATACGTAATCATTTTATCTTTGATGATGCTTTCCACAAATTTCTCCAGAACAGATATTAAGCTAACTGACCCATAGTTTTCTAGATTTCCCATTTGTTTGTTTACTTCTCCATTTATATCCTGCTTTTTGACCAACACAGTTCAACATGGTTAGCAATTATTAAAAAATGAAAGCATAATATAATTAAAAACAGTAATTAATAATAATAATAATCATAACAATATAAACAGCAAAAAAACAACACAATTCATAAAATGCAGCAGTTTCAAAACTCAAGGCACAGTTGTCTATGAAACAGAAAGTCTACACTGCCCTCCTATGACGGCCAGTGGCATGGGTCTGACATCCTCTGGCATACCAACTAACATCCTCTGGCATACCAACTAACATCCTCTGGCATACCAACTAAATTCCTAACAGGGAATCTTTCCAGAATTCCAGAATCTTTCCAGAATGCCCCACATTGTCTCAGTATTCATGCTTTCCTGGGAGTATGCCACTGAACACAATAGGACTTACCGTACATCTCAGTGGGCATGCATAGGATTGTGCACTTAGTCACCTTTGCAGTAGAGCCAAAGCGGAGACTAGCTGAGAGGAAGACCAAGATGACAGGGAAACATAGAACCGTTACTGAATGGAAACACTGCCTCACTAGTTAAGGAGGAGGATGCATTGATGATTATATGGATGTGGTCAGGTGTGGGGCTTCTGTGAATCCTGTAGAAGGCTGTTCACAAGCTAGTCAGGGAGAATCAGTCCCAGATTTCTCCAGGAACCCAGAGAGAGCAGAATAGAGTGGTGGTGAGAGCTTGGAAAGAGACAAGGAGATATTGAGGACCCTGATACGTATACTATGTATCATCTCTCTGTCTTGTTGTCACCTCACCAATGCAAACTCCATGGCCCACTATGTCCCACAAATGCAGTACCTTCCTGAATGCTGTGGCACCTGAATGGATGTGTATATTTTAAACCCACAAGCTGCATGATCAAAGCCACTTCAGATGTGCTGTTCAAATGCGTGATCATGTGTTTGAAACTGTCTCCATGTCAAAGTTTGCTTCCCTTGGGAAGGTTCCATGGTGTTTGCTCATTCTCAGGGTCTGACACTGCCATATTTAGGGCCAGGAAGGAATTTTGTCCAGTTCCTGATGCTAGTGATGCTGATTGTCGGGCACTCTGTTCAGAGGGTGGGCAGATATACGAGCAGGTGGGCAAGCAGAAGGAGGGAGAGAGGAGAGGCAGGTGGGCTGTAATCTGGCAGAACAGAGGGAATAACTTGGTGGCCTCCATCAACAATAGTTTACTGAGGCTGAGGAAGTATAGTAGATGTTGAAGTTTTATACTAGACAGTGGCATGGAATCTGCTCTCCGGTGACACTAGGTTCCCTGAATCAGGAGGATTCTAGCTGTTGTGTGAATGTCCTAGGCTGGGCTCTCTGCAGTTCCCTCTCTGACTAGCAGTTCCAAAAGCAGGATGCCAGAACACAACTTGCAGATCTCCCAGTTTGAGTCCTGTGGCTGGCACCTGCCATGGACTTGTTGTAGGTTACTTCTGTTTCCTTCTAGCATGCAGTTTGCTGCACTTGCTCTGGTGGTCACATGCAGTTATGTGATCCATAAAACCCACCCCTACAGTGTGGTGCTCACTGTGGTCTGAACTGTGTGGCTTGATTTGTGCAGAAACTGAAAGGGGACATTGGTCCTGCTTTGGACCTTTTTCCAGCTCTATGATTCTTTGAGTCAATGGGGCTTATAGTGATGCTCAGATTCTTCCTTGCAATAATCCAGGGCTCACTTGTCTGTGCAATAAAGATGGCTTCCCTGGAATTTACATAATCTGCAAATGGAAATTTCATGGGATCATTGGTATCTGAGACACGGTACATAAAATGGTAGTCCATGACTCCTGCCAGTCATTTCCCCTGTTATATTTGATTATTAATAATTATCCATTTATAATGTGCCAGCTTTGAGTCTGGCATCATAAAGAGAATGAATGACTGAGGAATTGTAGGTGTGTGGCATTCTAGTCAATGAGCCCCCCCCCCCCGTGACTATTAAATCATTAGTAATTCTTTTCCTCATCTATTTTGCGCACACATTGGCCTCAAATTGTACAATGAAAACCTGGCAGCATTATGTGTAGTGCTGAAACTCACACCTCAGCCATGACACTGTTCTGAAGTTCCCAGGTTATTTCTGGAATGTTCTGATGTAGGACAACTGTGGTTTGTTTGTTTTTTTCAACAACTCTAGCTCACCATATGAAAATAATCACATACATTTACAAGGTAATGTCTGATGATCTGAAGTGGTATTTCCTGTGGTCATCACTTGTAGGAAATAGTAAGCTTCTAACATATAACCTTTTTCCTTGTGAGTGCTGAAATACATATTTACTGTACTTATTTCCAATAATATCTTCATTCAGATGGTAATTTGACTACAGCACATTAATCCACACAACATAAAGGCACAGTGATCTCAGAGCTTCCCCCAAGGGAGGAATCAGTTAAATTTTAGTCTTTTCTATGATACAGTGCACCCCAGGTAGTGCTTTAAATGGCCAACAACTGTAACACTAATGTAGGTAGTTACTGGGAAACATTTCTTATACAGTACTTTATTATGGTAGGATTGTGCTCTGCATAAAATAAATACCCTTGGCTTTTCTCCAGAAATGGTAGACCATGGCTGAATTTCAGAATCTGCTTAATCAGCATTTGTGTCCAACAATAAATTAGAACTAAAATAGATCTGGATTTTCATTCAAAAGAGGATGGGAGCTGTAATGATCAAGTATTCATTATAACAGCAGTGTGGAGTAATTTGGAAATAGATGTACAACCTGACTTCCATGCACTGTTGATAAGAACGATTATCCACATTCCATTTTTTTTACATATTCCATTTTTTTCCAGACCCTCAGCTCTAAATCTTCCCTCTCTTTCCAAGTAAAAAAGATTGGTGAAATCATTTAGTTCCACAAGGACAGTAAATCATCTGGACTTTTTACCCCTACAGTACTTCTTTTGCATCTTGCTGGAGAGAATCTACATAACTGAACATACAACTTTCTACAAATTGCTGTATGTACTTTACTATCTAGAAACTGTAGTCAAGAATCAGATAACTATTTCTGCTAAGTGATAGTGCTTTGAGCCAGCCAACCAAGTTATTCTATAATTACTTGCAAAGTTATTATGTGAGACAAATGGCATCATGTGGGACAAATGGCATTAGAATCCACCCCAAATGCCTTATTTATTTATCCAGGAATGTTTTTACCCAACTTTGTATTCCTGAAGGGACCCTCACAATGGCTTATACTATATTGAAACACACACGCACACGCACACACCTGTGTATGTGACCAAGCCAGCTGAGAGTGCAGAAAATGGCACCTTGTACTTAATCGCGAGTAATAATAAACAAATTGCTGAGAAATTTTGCATCAAATCTGTTGGAACTCTTGTGAGATCAGAGCCAGCATCTTCAAAAAGAAAGGCAGTTCTGGAAGTCCATGGCACTGATAAAGCTATACCAATTATTTTCTTTTAGAGCTGTACATTTGTTTCAGAATGCATGAAAAATGAATCAAATGGGGCCTACTTGGTTCATTTTCCTTCTGTTCCTAAACAAATGAAAAATGAAATGAATGAGTAACAAATCACGTCTGTAAATGCATTTGGGGGTGCTTTTACCTGATCCTAGTGGCAGCTTCCTCTTAATGGCCGCCATTAGGCCTGGATGTCACATTGTACTTCAGCATTCTGGGAAAAAAATGGGAGCTGCTGGAAAGTAACTGCCTAAATGAGCTCTGTTGGTGCCTCCATCACAAGTAGCAGGAAATTTTTAAAAACCCAACACAAAATGAAACAAACGAAGAAATGAATAATGCAAGAAATGAGGTACGTAAGAAGGAAAATGAATGGAATAACAAAGCAAAAAAAAATTGCTTGCACACATCTTTCATTCTGTACAATTTCTTTTTCAGCCAGTTACATACCCATTTGATGGCAGTCCCTTCTCGCCCTAATTTATTGGGTATTCATGGGAAAATGTCATATAAGACTAAGTCAAAAGTCACATAGCCCGGCACTATATCAAAGTATAGCTTATACTAAACAACGTGTCCTTTAAACCACTTATTATTAGGTTCCTATTCCAGTGCTTGTAAAATGTTCAATAGTTAATGCGACTCCCCGCCAACTCAGGATTGTTCCACCTTTGCTAGAAAGGCATTCAGAATTGTGAGTCCAGAGCCATGATGAAATTGCCTGTATCTATGCCTATTGGCCACTAGAGGCCACTGCCATGCATGCCAAACTAACTTGGTTTTTGTTCAGTTTCTCTCCCCAGTCAAACCTAGAATTGGAGCATGGGGGCAGCCTACAGGGAAATGCATGCACCGCAGAAGAAAATGGATGCTGTACAAACAAGCAACCCAGGAAATAAGAGAACTGAGCCCCTGAAACTTTAATAGCTGTGTAGAAGAGGGAATATTGGCAGGTGTAGCCATGGCCAGTGCCTGGCAATTTGCAACCTTAGGCAAAGTTAACTACTTGCATCCCCCCCCCCATTTTTTTGTAAGTCTTTATAAATTATAATTAATTATATTCCATAGCACTGTTGTTGTATTTATCTTAAAATAAAAAATAGTCAGTTGCATTTTTTACAGGTTAAAAAAACCTGTATAAAACGTTTTTCTGTATAAAACTGTGCCCCTCAAAGCTCAGTACTGCTCCCCTCTGAGGTCTGCACCCTAGGCGGCTGCCCAGTTGGCCTAATGATAGCACAGGCTCTGGGTGTAGCAAAGTGCACCTGCATACTGTATATCCCCCCTTTTTTGCAGACATTAAAGGTACCTCCTTTGCAACCACTCACCCTAAGATCTCCATGCTTTTAGAAAATGTCCCTAAGACTTCCTGAGTTTGCTAGATGTGTACTTATACATTTAATATTTCTGTTGAAGGTAGCGTAATTGAAACACTCGCCCCTTAAATCAGTTGCCCTATCAAGCTTTGAGGAAGATCCTAACACTACAGTTCTTCTAAAGATTCCCCTTTTTTCATATCTGCAGATGGTTTCTTCGTGATGGTGTTGCCATGTATAAGAAGCTTAACTCCCTTGATGCATACCATACTTCAAAGCATTTTCCATCTTGTCTATCATTTTAGGAGCTTGTTTCCTGTCTTTTAGAATCACAGGGATGACAGATATGTTGAAACTAATTTGGGAAGGAGGTTACATCAAATCGTTTAAGGGACCCCAACTTTATGAGAATTCTAGAAGCCACCTTCTGGCATCACATTTTTACAGAGAGCAGCAATATGGGGCTGGATAATTCTTCAACATGTGCCACTATAGACAGATAGCCCCTTCCTCCCTCTAGCCTTTCATCAAGTAGTTGGGAGCCAGCTCAGCTTCTCATGCATCCCAGTTTCCACTTTTCCCACCCATTAAGCCACCATTTCAGACAATCCTTCCAAATTGGATTTGACCTATATTACCATAGTTGTTCTAGCCCCATTCTATGTCTGTAGCACAGCGGTTCTCAAACTGGTGGATCATGAGAACCGGATGCTTCCCCTGCCCCCTTAAGGGGTGGGGAGGCTGCGGTGATCCCAGGGATCGCCGCGGGGGGGGGGGGGAAACGTTTGTAAAAGTGCTTTGTGTACTTACTAGGACCTCCAGAGAGTACGGGAAGGCCTGCGGCCCCCTCTGCCCCCCCCAGCTTTAGATCGCTGCTCTGCGGTGGTTATGACCACTTTCGGGTTTTGGACGAAAACTGAAAGTGGTCGTACTCACCGCTCTGTGGCGATCTAAAGCTCAGGGAGGCCCGTGGAGGGGTCCGTAGGCCTCGCTGCACCCTCCGGAGGCTTAGATAAGTACACAAAGCACTTTTCCGAACATTTTTCACCCGGCAGTGGCATCGATCCCCAGGACTGCCACTGCCACTGTCCCTGCCCCCACAAGTACTCAATGTTCTCCTTGCCTCATGGGGAGAACATTGAGAAACGCTGCTGTAGCATTATGGATGAGGAGCAGTCTTTAATTTATTACTGATCATATTTGATTCCTGCTCTTCCTCCAAGGCACTGTAGGTGGTATACATAGATTGTCTCATTTTATCCTCATCGCAGCCCTATAAGTACATTAGGCTAAGAGAGTGTGGCTACTCAAGACTGTCCAATGAGCTTCACCTCTGAATAATAATTCAAACTGCCAAACCAGATAAGTTCAGTGCATGGGGTGGGGGAAGGGTGGGGTGGGGGTTGAACAGGGCGGGGGGAGGTAGACGCATTGGTCTTGGGAGGTGGACAAGATTGGCGGCACCAGTGCGCACCATATCCAAACCCCCTTCACAGCCTTGATCCGCCTGCATGAATCAACTTGGACTTGCCCCAGCGATTTCACTGGCGCAGTTCCGAGTTGACCTGTTGTGGCTGCTGGGGCTTACCCCGGAGCAAGGAGACAAATGTCCCCTTACCCCAGCGGTTCTCAAATAGTGGGGGGCACCCCCCAGGGGGGGCGCGAGGCTCCGTAAAGGGGGGCTCGTTGCAATAGTTAGTGTGTATGCTTTGCGCCACTTATCTTGATTGTAGGAGCCTCCAGCGACGATCTAGTTCACCGACGATCTCTTCCGGGGAGCAGATCGTTCCTCTGCTCCCCGGCGCGAACTCTGTAACGTGCCTAGGAGCGCTCTGCAGAGTTCACGCTGTGAATCACGCATGCGCAAGACGACGATTGGCAACATCGTCGTCTTGCGCATGCGTGAACTCTGCAAAGCGCTCCTAGGCGCGTTACAGAGTTCGCGCCGGGGAGCAGAGGAACGATCTGCTCCCCGGAAGAGATCGTCGGTGAACTAGATCGTCGCTGGAGGCTCCTACAATCAAGATAAGTGGCGCAAAGCATACACACTAACTATTGCAACGAGCCCCCCTTTACATTAGTTACATTGCATTAGTTATATTAGGGGGCGCGCAAAATTTTTTCTTCTTCATAGGGGGGGCATGAGAGAAAAAAATTGAGAAGCACTGCCTTACCCCAAGGAGACCTCCAGCAGACAAAAATCCCCTGCAGGATGCAACGTAGCCTGCACCAGTGCCACCGCACCACCACACAGAGATTTACATTGGATTGGGCTGCCCATGTATGCCCCAGAGCAGGGGTTCTCAACCCTTTCCTGGCTGAGTACCACCTCCAGCACCACTCTCCTGCTGTGTACCACCGGAAGTGATTGGCGATGACATCATCGGCAGTTACTTCTGGGTTTTCAGAGGCCAGAAAACGCAGGTAGGAGGCGCTGGGCGGGTGGGAGGGCCTTCTCAGTGTTCCCAAGAGGCTTGGCCAAAGGCCTCTCGGAAGCAAAAATGCTCTGCCAAAAGCACTGCATCAGAGCCGGGTTATGGTGGTCCTGCGTTCCAAGTACCACCAGCAGTCGGCTGAAGTACCACTGGTGGTATTAAGTACCACTGGTTGAGAAACCCTGCCCCAGAGCATACACCAAAACATACTTCCATGGCAGTCTTGCAAGGGTTCCTGGGCAGATGAATCAGTGTGACAAAGGTTCTACAATGGTAGAAAGTTTGAAAAACACTGGCTCTGCAACCTGGAAGTAGTTGACATGTGTGTTTTAGTAATTGATGTGTGTGTGTGGGGGTGGGTGGGGGTGCGTGTGCGCGCACATTAATGTATGTATATTCTTTGGCGAATTCCATCACTGGGCTACAGTGATGCAGGAGAGCTCATTAAGCTCTTTAAAAACAAAGCAAAAAATAAATAAACAAAAGCACTGCTTCTGCTTTCCTTCCCCTACAGTCTCACCATTCGTGAATATTTGTTTCTTTTTTCTTTCTTCTCACCCCTTCCTGGATTTGTTTCAAAAGTTCCTTGGAAGCTCTCTGTCAAGTACAGAAACTCTCTAGTTATTTAAAAATCATGTTTAAGCAGTGCTGTGGCTACCCACCCCCAATGGCTGCACAACAAAACTAATTCCCCCCCCCTTTCCCGGAATACTTGGGGATGTGATATTGATGTATTATATTTATATGTAACTTTTGGCTCCCAAAGTGGCTTACAATTAAAATCTCTACAAAGATACAGTATAATTAGGAATCTGTTGAGAAGGAAACAGTCTCTTCTAGCCCTGGGAGTTGTTGAAGGAGTCTAGGTTTCAGGTTCATCTCCAGAGAGGATAAGAAGCTGTGAATGGTCTCAGGGGGAGACTGATGACAGACCAAACCCACAGAAGCAGCCCTTCCACAACATGGTTTGGGGTATGTATGCATGCATACATAAACAGGGGAATAACACAGTACAAATGACTAGAGTGGAAAATAAGGTCTAGTCGTTTAGAGGGGAAAAGATAAGGAAAAGTAACATTTATTTCAAATGTTTGTGTGCTGCCTTTTCATCACGCTGTCTATAAGGTGGCAAAAAATATTTAAAGTATCACTGGAGACAAAATATAAAACACATACATACATACAACTAGACAGTTGCAAAATAATTTAGCAGATGTAAAGCAGCGATAAAACGACCAAGCTACATATCAGTAGATTATGATCTGAGGGCACATGAAATTGTCACCCTGCTGAAGCTAAATAGGTCTAACTCTGGTCAGGTGATAATAATAATATATAATATACAGTATTTATATACCGCCTTTCTCGGTCATTGGATTTCTCCTCCGACTTTAATCCAAGGCGGTGTACATGGGCAGGCTGTTCTAACTCCCCTTGCGGTTTTTTTTTTACAATATACTGTATATAAATGTCCAATCTTTCATGAACGGCTACTTTCCAGGTGGTATCCTTTTTACAGTCTGACAATTCTGCTGGCTGGCGCCTCCCACACTCGACCGACGCAGCTGGAAGCTCTTATTTCTCCTCCTGGAGGCTTTCACAGCTTTTTGCCGGCTGCATGTCTCGAACTTAAAGTTCACCGGTCCTCAGGCTTTGAAGGCAGCGGCTCTCCCCACTGAGCCAGACTCTTCTGCCTGGGATCACCAGGGAAGCCCATGTATGCCATCCTGGGTTCCATGATGGAAGAAAGATGAGATATGAATATATCAATAAAAGCTCTTTTAAATAACTGTTGAAGCCATATGGAACAAGAGTAGAGATTCTAGTTCAGGATTGCGCCAGTTGATTTTAGTTCAGGATTGCGCCCTAAGTTAGATGGTGAATGACCCAAGGTCACCAAGCATCATGACTGAAGGGATTCCAATTCAGATCTCCCCAGTCCAAATCCAACATGCTAAGCACTACACCACACTAGTTTTGTTGTATCATATGGACACGCAGTTTAGATGAAGCAACTCCATTAGTAGTGTGTCTTTGAGGGAATGAAATGGTCATTCATTAGTTAAAATATGTTTTCTGATAATAGTGGTTTTCTGTTCTGGTTTCAACAAACCTTTAACAGGAATATAATAAAACATTTGAGCTTCATCCAGGTGAAAATTCCTTTTTTATGCTGATAAAGGCATGTGTACCTAAGAGTTATATGATGATTGCGCTTCTGTGATACTTTGGACAGTACATTTGGTTATGGTTTTGAACTCGATTGATTTTAATGTCTCCCAGTGTTGCGAGTCCCAGAGTGAGCTTCATTATAGGCTTCACCTTTGGAGAGAGGGAGTCAGGACTCGTCTGGAAGACTTCTTCCTTACAGATGGCTCTTGTTGGACTTCCACAATCATTAGCCACTTTTGAATGCTGCAGACTCTCCTTCCCGACTCTTCTGAACCAGGATATTGTGCATATGCTGGTGTGGGAATATGTCAGCTTGCATTTACTCCAACGTCTTCCTGCTACTTCTGTTTCACTGCATTCTCCTTTGCAGTTTCAGTTTGTCTGGTGTGAGTGTACTGGTCAAATAAAGATTGCAATTCCAATTATTCATTTCAATAATTGAGTGAATTACAGATGACAGATTTTCACGTTTTGCCAAGTCTTTTCAGATTCTTTCTCAGGGGTAGAATCTCAAGGACTAAGCAATGTGGGAAAAGAGCCGGTCAACAACAGTATGGACAGGAGTTGGCTAAGTATCTCCAATGGATGCAGACTAGGATCTTCTTGGTCTTCTGTGTCAGCCATGTACATTCCAACAGTGAGGTAGCTCTGGTACACTATATGGTGAAAATGGCTAATGCTGACAGACTAATGACAATATATGGCAAAAAGAGATGTCCATTGATTGCCCTCAGTGTGCTTAGCCATCTTTTAAAGTGAAACTGTTTTAGAAAGTGTCTGTGCCTCATTAGGCTGCCTCAGTCTCTGCAAACGAGAAATTTGCTTTAATGGCATTGTTTTGAATTGCTGAGGGAAGAATCTATCAACCACAAGGTGCCCTGCTGCTGAACTCAGCCAAAAGGCTGTTAATAACTCCAGCAGATGTTTCAGCTTTTTAGGCCAATCGAGTCTTCCCCTCCCGTTTGGAGAATCATTTGCCAACATGACACACATCCAGAACTCACTGTTGCTAAAGCATAAAGAAAGATCTCCAACCAACCACTGACAACAGATGCTAATTCCACCCCTCAATCAACAAATTATTGTTTCTCCTCTTGAGATTAATGTGTTAGGTGTGAAGTGAAACCAACGTGAAAAGGAAAAAAAAAGCTCTGTTCTCTTTATTTATGAATCTCATATTTGCACCAGCTTATTGGATAGTGCACAACACTAATTGCTTTATTTATCTAAGAAAAATACAGGATAATTTAGTGGACTCTGCCAAAAACTTACATTTTCTTTCTGTTTCTTCCTGTATGAGCCATATGTGGACTTTGTGATCCTGATTCTGGATCACACTTCTCCATAGAGAGGACCAAGAAAGCAAAGCAGAGTCCTTAAAGAAAAGATTCTTAAAACACGGTTTTTCCTCCCCGGGTCCGATGCAAGACTGGTGGATGATTGCTCCATTTATTTCCTATGTGACCAACTCTGGATACAACCAAGAGAAAGTTGGGTGGATATCAGGACACCTACATTCTCCAAGATTGTTACCCCTGTGAATTCTGGGGTTTCTTGTGAGACTGTAGATACAAGGTAAGATGAATTGTCACTATCAATAGTCTTAATAGCAAACTAACATTTGCTTTCACTAGCTGAGCATGTAGACAGCCAATAACAGAAAAGGTACTGTACTCTCTTCTTCCTATTGTTCAGTAATTGGTTATTCACTCATTTGACACAGAATGGACTCTCTTAGATTCCCTCTATAACATTGCTGTTTTCTTTTAGCACTGCATGGCTTTAAGTATTCTGACCTTCACAGTTCTGCAATATTAGAAATGTGTTTTATAAATACTACCATATCATTGTGCTGTGCATACAATACAAAAAATCCCCTTGATTGTGCAGCACCTGAATAGATTTCTGTTGGCATCTTTATGCTGTTGTGAACTTGAAATCTTAAATTGCATCTATATTCTGAGCTTTTCTTAATTAGAAAGGTGGGGAGGGGAAGAAGAATAAAAACATATTCATTTTGAAGGAGTGACGAAGACACCCCATGGCAATGGGAATGACCATGAAAAGAGAAGTGTGTCACATTTATTGAAAGTTAACTATGCACTGTATAGGCATAGACATCAGCACAGTTCTGACAAACTCACCACCGTGCTCATGTTGCAATATTTTTCATGCTAAGTTTGCAGCCCTCAATAAGATGCAGTGGCCTATAGCTGTCTTCCCTTTGAGCATGTTTCCAGGTTTTCCAATGGGCCTGGTGTAAGGAACTTTCATGAAAAGCTGAATAATACAACAGGGATCACTAGATGCTTTGCAAGCAGGAGAATCCTGCTCCAAGGACAATTCAAATTGTATGCGATCGAGGAGGTCTGACCTGAGTTTTGCAGGTGGATGTTCAAAGCTGACTTATATTGCGCCAAAGCATGGGTCTGTCCCATTCAGTGCTATCAATATACAGTAGTTGCTCTGCAGGGTTTCAAATGAGGGTCTTTCCCAGCCCTACCTGGATATGCCAGGGATTAAACCTGGGGACATTCTGTATGCAAAGCAGATGTGCTACCACTGAGCTATGGGCAGCGTTCCCTCTAGGGTGCGCTGTGCCTTCAGCAGCTGTACGGCACTGCAACTTGTCACAACGTTGCCTCTGGATGTTCAGCAGTGACATCATGCCATCGCCAAACTTCTGGGTTGCCGAGCTTTGCACTGCACAGAGCTTGGCTGGGAGGTGCGCGGCCGTGCCACTGCACACCTTAGAGGGAACACTCGTTATGGGCCCCTCCCTATGTTGCTGTTTGTTCATCACATACCCAGACTGCAGCTCAAACTGCATTTGCTGCACTCTCACAAAGCTACCAGAATTGGCTTGAACTAGAAGTTGTTTCATTAAGTGAATATATATGTTGAAGGTATCAAACAGCTACTTTATCACATATGGAATTCAGCCCAAATCCACGTAACCCACATTTGGTTCTGTGTAATTGACTTATCTTTACGTTTTGCAGTTTTGCACAGATCAGTAGTTTGGACCACCATTCTTTACAGCTTTGTCCATTTCAGACATGTGCTTCTATATAGTTCTCATTGTTTAACAAGAAATAATTGCAATCACAAATGCTTCAAACTGGATGTCTTTGTTGCCCTGTAAGACCAAAATGAGAAGGAAACATCAGTCTAGACAAATGCTTCCATATGTGTGTCTGTGTATGTAAATTGTAGCCCAGGATACAAGTGCAGAGCACCTGAGATGATATGTACATGAACACTTTGATGTGTGAATAAATACTTGGGGGGAGGGGAGCAGCAATGAACAATGTGTTGAAGTCTGTTTGCATATATGGAAGCTTTTTTCAAAAAGGAACAGAACAGAAAATAATGCTTTTAGCATCCTAATCCTATCCTCCCCCCCCCCCGATGCAGCCGTGACAAAAAGACATGCGTTTATCCAGTGTGTGTGTGTGTGTTTGGGGGGGGTTGCATTTATCCAGTGTGTGAGTGGGGGGTGGATCGGGAGGCTTGGTAGGGAAAGGGGGAATTATTTCCCCTTACTCCTTCATAAGTCCCTGGACTGCCAATGGATCTCCTCGGACCAGCGCCAGCTCATTAGTTGGCACAAGTCTGAAGAGAAGAGAGGGGCAAGCACCCTCAAAAAGGAGGGAATAGGATCTGGCATGTACCATTGCCGCCAGATCCACCCCTCCCCACCCCCTTCCCCCCCTTCCTGCCCAGTTTCACACCCTCCCTGCTCCTTCCCCGCCCGTCCATCACCCCAATTAATTATCAATAGCAGTGGCCACTCCAGATCCCCACACTGTGCGCAACGCCTCTGTGGCCTCTCTGACGGTGGGACAGAAGCGCACGGCTCTTTGTGCTTCTGTAAGGTAGTTTACAACAGCAGTAAGGCAAACCCTGCCACCTGAACGCTAGTTCTGACAGTGGGGGCAGGGCGGGGAAAATAGGATTGGGCCATAAAAAGAGGATAAAAGCCAGATAATATGTTTTTCATTCATTGCCTCCTTCTGGTGCTCATGGGATACACAAAGACACGGTGATGGGCAAACTGTATTTGTGAACACCTCCCCTGCAAAAATATGACAGATGAAAAGAGGCATACATTTTTAAGAAATCTAGTTCCTTCTAGTTGAGGTCTAGTGGCACTGTTACCACTTCTTGCTCCTTCAGGAATGTTTGAAATGTAAATACAAAGCATAGTTGTGGAAATCCTTGCCAAACTGCCATTTCACAGCCACTAATTACTACTAGTCATTCTATCAGCCCCATTTATTCACTTGCAATCCCTGGTCAGTGCAGAAACAGGGAGCCAATTTTTTAGACTTGAAATACAGCAGCAGACTATGTGCAGTATATATACAAATTAACACGTAAATGTATTTCCAATGTTTTGCACTGCCATTGCGAAGAGAGCTACCTTATTTGTCCCTATTGGCAAGAAGATCATGAATTTTCAAGGCCTCTCCAGTGTTAGGCGTTTTATCTAGACTAGAGATTCTGCCAAAAATCTCTTCTAGTTAGGGGACGTGTATCATACAATAGAATAGATGATAGACAAATCTACTTCCAAAAGACCACAAATACAGGCAGGGGTCTTTGCATCCCTTCTCTCCTGATAAGAAGAGGCATTAGCTGAAACTGGAGAGCTGGACATTCCCCCCCCCCCCGAATAAAAAACAGGTCAATTTGAGGCTGCGTACAGGCCTAACATTTCCAAAATGTTAAAGGTGCTGTTGTGAAGCTCTCATTGCCCAGAGTATACTCACACACATATACATGTATTCCATGGTGACATTGGGTAAAAGTTCTTTTGCAGGTTTTCTGTGCAATTACACTGTATCTGAGAAAACTGAATTCTTTTTTACAGGAGGCTGAAAATACAGATATGTGTACAGCTATTACAGGCAACATTGGCTTACAGACTGCACTGGAACGAAATGACATACTTTCCCATCCATTACCCTTTCCAGTCCTGGAGTACTTTTGAAGCTGTTTTTAAACATGTATCGTAATAAGGCCAAGGGTGATGTCAGGGGTTGACCAGGTTGAGCACTGGCCTATGTCCATTGGAGGCCCTACATGTCTAGGCCAACCCCTGAATCCTCAATAGCAGTGACAGCGGTAGCACCCAATGCCCGATCACGGGGCAGGTGGAAGACACCATATGGGGGACTTTGTGCCAGGGCCCCCTGCAACCTGGTGCCGGCAATGAGTAAAATATAAAATGATTACATATAAAAAGGTAAAGGTGACCCCTGACAAAATCAGTCTTTATAAAAGAAGGGGAAATTGTGCAAAGCCTTGTGCTCCCCCAGAGTAATGCCCCACCATTTCATCATCATTTTAAAACATGTCTTAAATGTCCCTCCTTTCCAGGATTAGAGTTAATGTTTACCAGGCTTAATTTGCAGGCTGTCCCTTATGAAGCAAGCCCTCCCTTATTAAGGCCATCCAGCTACTTAAGCAGGAGTGGGGGTACTGTCACCATGGGGAAAATTGTTCCTGTTGTTCTACAAATATAAGCATTAGGCATGGACATTTATTTTTAGAATGAGAAGTTGAAGTGAATATGAATGGGACTTATTTATACCCAGTTCCATTAGTTCTAAAATAAGTGCACCTCTTGTATGAATGAAATCAATAGGAATTTGGTTTGGGAACGCCCATGTATTGCTTATTAGAGCCAGCCCATCCATGAGGCCAACTGAAGTGGTTGCATCAGAGAGCAGATTGGGGGGAGACACTCATCTCTGTCTGCCTACTTGCCTCCACTGCTGCTCCTTTCACTCCTTGGATTGGAAAAGGAGGAGGGGTACAGAGAACATAAGAACATAAGAAGAGCCCTGCTGGATCAGGCCAAAAGCCCATCTAGTCCAGCTTCCTGTATCACACAGTGGCCCCACCAGATGCCTCAGGGAGCACAAGACAACAAGATAACCTGTTTCCCGTTGACACTCCCTTGCACCTGGCACAGAGAAAACCCACTTCTAAAACCAGGAGGTTGCTTATGGCTTGTAACCTGTGATGGTCTTTTCCTCCATGAATCTGTCCAAACCCCTTTTAAAGGCATCTAGGCCAGGTGCTATCACCACATCCTGTGGCAAGGAGTTCCACAGATGAATTACACGCTGGGTAAAGAAATATTTTCTTTTGTCTGTTCTAACTCTCCCTCCACTCAATTTTAGTGCATGTCCCCTGGTTCTGGTGTTGTGCGAGAGGGAGAAGAATTTCCCTCTATCCACTCTCTCCATCCCATGCAGAAAGAGGGAATGCAGGAGGGGGAGGAGAGTGCTGAGCTACAGCATTAGAGTGGGAGGAGCAGAGGCTGGCACATCATCAGGTAAGGGAGGCAGCATTTGGCATGCCACCTCAGGCATCAGGAGGTCTTGGACTGGCCCTGATTGCCATTTTACCTGATGATGTGGCTGGAATGTCATCACACAGCTACATCCTTGCAGCAGTCATTTTAATTACCCAAGGGCCCCAGGAAATACCGTCATCATGGCTCAGTGTAGGTAAAAAAAAAAAGTGACTAGCAACCTGAAAAAATGGCAGCCACCATATTAATAATGAGAAAATAAGCTTTGTATTTCATCCAACAGCAGTGCCCATACCATCATGAAAGACAAATAAGAGGCAAACTCCCAAAAGGTGCAAAAATGTATATATAGAATATGACATTACATCTCGATGGGCCTACAGAGATATAATTTCACATTAAATCTTATGTATACATTTTTCACACCTTTTTGGAGTTCGCCTCCTTTTCTTTTTCCACCCCCAAAGAAATAAACAACAATGGCCTTCTCCCCACTAACAGAACTACTGTACCATATGCTGTGCTTAAATAGCTCCATGTCATCATATAAGGAGCAAAATAGAACTTCACTGCCTACAACATTTGGCAAAGCAAACACAAGAGAAGGAAATAGAAGCTACAAATTACCAGCTGAAACTCATGGTCAGTTTAGTTATGAACATTAATCCATAAATCTGCTGCATGGGAAGGGTCAGCATCTGTATCAGTGCATTCAATATATCACACTTGTCTGGAACTTTATATGACATTCTGTCATGGATGAATTCCACAGACAAAGTATTTATGTCTGTTATCCAACCAGAATGGAGATGCAGGTGTCCTTCTGAGACCTTCAGTAAGAACTGGCCAATTTCGTATTGTAAGGAATATGATCCGATAAAAGGAGCCTTCTCTGTAACAGCAAGCAAAACCAGGTCAACTCATTTTATGACTGCATTCGATATACTGTGTTCTTTTTCCATTTGGAAGCTGAAGATGGTGAACAGGTGAACCTATTACAGCAGCAATTCTTGAACGTCACTGTATGATAGACTGTTGGCCTGTGTGGCATGGCAGGATCTGCTAGTCTAGCTGCTAGGCACATGGGTCTGAATTTCTCAGATTCCACTTTGACCTCAGACACCATCTTGGAAGGCAAATGCAGTTGGTGCTTAAAGGCTGCCGCCATGATTCATGCGGCCCAGTTAGATTTAATGATTCAGAATCATAGAAGGGATTGTGGAGGTCATCCAGTCCCGTCAGTGCAGCTGACTACTGTACAGTATTCCTGACAGGTGGCCATCCAGCCTCTGCTTAAAAAACTTCCAAGGAGGGAGAGCCCACAACTGTACAAAGCAGACTGTTTCAGTGGTAGACAGTTCTTGCAGTTAGGAGATTTTTCCTCATATCTAGCTTAAATCTTCCCTACATTTTTTACCCATTGGCTCTAGTGCTGTCGTCAGCAAGCATAGAAAGTACATCCTCCCCTTCTTCTGTGTGACAGCCCCTTCAGATATTTAAAGATGGCTATCATGTCTCCCCTAATCTTCTCCATACCTGAAACATACTAAGCTCTTTTCACTATTCCTCCGAGATACCCCTCCTCTGATTGTGACCCTTCTCCAGTAGAATTAGGGCCAAATTAGATGAGTTGGAGTTCCCCGAGTGTACATCCATTGTTTTTCTTTTCAAATCAGTCCACAGCTCCCCCCCTCCCCAAATGAGATCAGGAACACAGAGCTGGAGGAGGGTTAGCCCTTCCTCTGATCCAAATCAGGACAGCTATTTGCCTGTTTAGGAAAAAGAAAAAAGGGCACTACGCACCTGCATGTTTTTCCTGACAGGGGCAAAGAGCAGCTGACTTTAGATCAGGAGAACTATGTGAAAAGAAAACATGTATCCCTCTCCCCTTGTGATACTGATACCAATCCAATTAGGGGGGCTTTTTTCAGCTAATTTTTAAAGAAATTAAAAGAGACTAGAGATTTGATCAAGGATAGCGAGGTTCTTAGGCAATCTCCCTGAGCATGCTGTGATCTGTTCCCTTGAGGTTCGCCTTCTCACGTTGCCCTGTTTGTAAACACTCATATTCATTTGAATTAATCAGTATATGATCATCGCGTTTCAGAAAAAAAAAACATGTTAACTGTAAGCAAGGTTTTTGTTCTCTATATGCAGTTCTAAGCAATCATATCAAGACTCCAGTGTACAAGACTGTCTTTATGAGGTGCCTTGGCTGCTGGAAAATCAGAGCTCCTTTCTGAACAGGACTGAACACTCGGGACACTCATCTCGTCAGCAGTATAGCTGAAATCTATGAGTTGAAATCACTGTGTGGCTCTGGAATCCTAATCCCCAATCCCCTCTTTCCTATTCCTGCAGGATGTGCTCTGACACCAAGTATGTGGTGCCTGGGTCTCAAAGGATACATAGCTTAGGCCGCTGCTGAAGTTTGCTTGACTTTACAGACTACCACATTTTCTCATATTACAGCCACCATGTGGGAGTCTGCTTGACAGGCTTCTAAATTAAAGACTTCTAAATTAAAACACAACTCATCATAGACCGAAAGCTTTCATGGCCAGCTACTAGAATACAAGACACAGGTTTTATGGGTGAAGTAGCCATGTAATTAAATATAAATACAACCGATGTTTCGTCTTATTTCCTAAGACATTATCTAGGTCTAAAAAGCTTGGCTGTTGGGATGGTACCATCCCAACAGCCAAGCTGTTTAGACCTAGATAATGTCTTAGGAAATAAGACGAAACGTCGGTTGTATTTATATTTAATTACATGGCTACTTCATCCATAAAACCTGTGTCTTGTATTCTAAAACACAACTCTTCAGTCCAGTGCATCTTATTCTGAAGGCACAGGATGGAGAGAGAGGAGAAATGTGCTAGATTGTGAGTACCACTTGCTAGTTACCTATTTATTTATTTAGGTATTTTTATCCCACCTTTCGGCCTCTATAGGGGCCCCCCAAGGTGACTCACAACTAACATTTCAATATCAAACAAATAAAATAATGATTAAAACTAATTAAAATCTCATACCAAGTTAATCAAAAACGAAATCTTATCAAAATAAGACTAATGGCGCAATCCTAACTGTGCGTTGGGCCGGCATAGCACCTGCTGCAACATGCTGTAAAAGATGTTGTGACACCCAGAGAGTAAGCAGTGTCAGCTGGAAGGCCTGCACTGTTCCGCTGGAGCTGAATCTGCCCACAGCGTGGGGGCTGTGGAAGGGTAGGGAGAAAGTGTGTAATGGGGTGGGGGGAGGCGGAGACAGGGTCAGTTTAGGCCAGGGAGGGGGGCAAGATTGGCGGTGCTGGAGCAGACCAAATCTTATGCATCCTCCTGGGTTTGGAAGCTCGACACAAGGCAATTTAGCAGGCTCAGATCCGAGCAGCCCTGTTGCACAGGCTGAGGCTTTACCTGGGGTAAGGGGATGAATGTCCCCTTACTTTGAGGAGACCTCCAGCCAGCTCCTTACACTGGCCACGTGGCCTCACTGCATCGCTCCTGTTTAGAATTGGGCTGCCCAGCTGCAATCCCATAACACTTTCCTGGGAGTAATCTCAATGGGATTTACTTATAGTAGGCATGAATTGGATTGTGCTGTAAGTGCAGCAGGAGAAAAAGAAAAAAGCAGCAGGAAAAAAAGATGTCAGGAGGCCTCAGGATGAGAAAGGCCATGTGAGGAACTGGAGGAAACACCTTCACATTTGTGTGAGTAGTTGAGCCTGTATGATCTTCTGAGGGACCTGAGCAGTTCTAGGCCCAAACAGACCAATAATCGGGAACAGTCTTCAGCTAAGCCATACCTATTTTTTCACCAATCGAGGGTTTCCTGCCCTGGGCTTTTCCAGGGAATTATAAACAATACATAGTTATTAGAAGCAGTCTGTTGTGTGCTGTTGTTCTCTCATATCTAATGAAAGATTGAGCAAACACTATTTAATGTGAGACTCATGCCAGGTTAATTGTGGGTAAAAGTTCAGAATTTTGATATCTAAAGTTCTCTTGTATTTTATTGGTAAGAATCTTATTTTCTGTTGAGCCTAGACAGCTGAAGGAAGAGAATTGAAAAAGTTCTGTTAAATTAGATTTATCTCAAACATTCCATTTTTAATTTGCTTATTGCAAGGTTTGTTATGACATTCCGACATCTCAATATTATTTAGTACTCTGAATTCCTATTATTCTTTCACTATGTATTATCACTGTAGACTGCCTCAATTTAAATTTATTTGAAATTATCGTACTTTTGTTTATATTATTCAGTAATGTTATTTAAAATTACTTTTCTGTTGTCCATCACAAGCAAAAAGCAATTTGAACATAATGGGAAATCATGCTAAAGGTGTCTATCCTGGATTCCATATTCCAGAAGCTTCCAGTGCTAATGTTATTTATCCAAATTTCCCTGCTTACCTGAATCAGCTGATGTTAACTTCTATCCCTAAGTTTACTGAATGCAAATACAGTAGTATTCTTATCTATTTCAACAATTTCATTATAAGGTTGCAAACTATTCATGATTGCCATGGACAGCTCCAGATTGCACAATGGTGCTCAAGAATTTAGAAACAAGGCCAACTCCAGGTTTTTGGATCCTCATGCAACTTGGACTCAGGGCTGCCATATTACTTGGATCGACAGGGTTTTTGTGGATTTTAGACCTCTCACACAGTGTCAGTGTTGCCCGTGAGATATCCTGGATTGCCAGCTTTTGTGACAAAAGAACGCACGTTTCTAGGTGCTCTGGTTGGAAGCTAACATTTGAACCAAAATATGCAGGCAAGCTGTGCAGTCATTCAGTGTGGAGAGTCTGCTCCCACCTTCCATTCATTGAGCCAATGAGGGAAGGCAGAGCTGGGATTGACACATAAGGGAAGCAGTGATAATGTAACTCAGTGATTTTAAAGAGAAAAATCCCAAGTCCTCTTGTGAGTCTTTGAGTTGGTCCAGTTTTTCAGTTGCCTGAGGTAAGCCTGTGGCTACAAACTTTCCCTCACCATTCTAACCCTGGATCTTAATACTACTATGATCCAAACCCTAACCTACTCGTTTCCACTACCCCCAATCCTAAAGTATAGTGCATCAGTTCTCAAACTGGTGGGTCGCGACCCAGGAGAACTGGATGCTGTCCCCTGCCACCTTAAGGGGCGGGGACAGCATGATGGCGGTGGTGGCAATCCCAGGGATCTCCGCTGCCAGGAAAAAAGGTAGATTTCATACTTACTGGGGGTCCTGCGTCCCTCCAGAGGGTGTGGTGAGGCCCACGCTGTTGATCGCCAGACCACTTCCGGTTTTCGGATAAAAAATTGAATTGGTCATAATCGCCACTCCGCAGTGATCTACAGCGCGGGGAGGCCCGCAGAGGGGGCCGTGGGCCTCCCTGACCCTTCGGAGGGATGCAGGACCCCCGGTAAGTACGAAATGTGCCTTTTTTCCCAACAGCAATCCCCGGGATCACTACCAACGTTGTCCCCACCCCTGCAAAGACTCAAAGTTCTCACCTACTCGTGGGGAGAACTTTGAGAAACCATGGTATAGTTTATGAAGAAGAGTAAGTATTTATGTTGTAGAAGTGGGTAGACAAAGTTTGTGCAAAGCTTAGTAACTTGGTAGTGGTAATGTTTTTTATTTACAGGAGTACCAGAGCATACATCCAACTCTTTCTATTTACCAGAGACAGTCTGTATTTTCTAGTTCCTCTTTTTGGAGTAACACTATCCTTTTTTTTCTCCCTGTTCTTGCCTCTTGCAGGTGCCTTGTTAAAATGTTGTTTCTATGTTGCTGGTGTTGTTGTTGTGCAGTTCCCAATCCCAGGTCTCTGGAAGTTAAACCTCTGATGATGCAATCCTATGTATGTTTCTTCAGAAGTAGGTGACAATGGGATGTAAGTGGGCACATGATTGCAACCTGAATGGGAAATGACTGCATCCAGTCTAGTGCACATACCGACAGAGGCGTTGCTACGGTAGGGGCGGTATTGTAAGTTCCGCACAGTCCTACTCTGCGTTACAAAGTGGCCCTGCCCCCTCGCCATCGGAGCCATTCAGAGCGCTGAAGGCAACACTCCTTCGTTGGCTCCTGCACGAGTCTCCTGCGCGTTGCCTTCACTACTCTGAATGGGTCCGGCGAGGGGGCGGGGCCACTTCATAACGCAGAGTAGAACTGTGCAGAACTTACAGTACTGCCCCACCGTAGCGACGCCTCTACATACCGATAAATGTAAGCATTGTGAACAGTAAGGTACCATGCAGTGCACATCCTGCTATTTCACACACTGCACCTGCTGCTGTGGTATATTGGGAGCCGTTGGTTATGTAGTATTTATAGGACAATGATGTTTTTCTAGTATTTCTCTAAGCAAAAGAATAATTGCCCCTTGGGTTTTAAGTTAGTGGAGAACAGACTGTTGCAGTGTAAATGAACAGCCGGGCCTTCAGCAATATAGGCTTATTCAAAAAGGATGGTGCAAAAGTAAAGCTGATTTATTATTAAATGAACTGACATACCACAAGCGTCATAACATGAAGAGACAGAAAAACTGTCCAAGTTTCACATTCACATTGCAAATGTTCGATGTGGGCACTTGCGTAGCTACAATGGGGCAAGGGAGGAGGCAAATGCGACTGCCGCAGTGTCTGTTTATCCTCCCTTGCCCCATTGTAGCTATGCAAGTGCCCACATCAAACATTTGTATGTAATGTGCATGTGAACTTGGACTTTTCTGTCTTTTCATGTCATGATGTTTGTGGTATGTCAGTTCATTTAAGAATAAATCAGCTTTACTTTTACACCATCCTTTTTTAACAAGCCTGTATGTAACAACAGCAGAGGGAGTGGGGCTCACAAACTGGTCTTTGCGGTGTTACAAGCATGCCTCTATTTTCATCTGTGAAATGGTGAGTGACCACGGAGGCGTCTTCGGACAACGCTGGCTCTTTGGCTTTGAAATGGGGATGAGCACCACACCCTAGAGTCGGACACGACTGGACCTAATTGTCAGGGGTCACCTTTACCTTATATCAGTCAGTGATAGAAATGTCACCAAAAAGTGTTTGCATCAAACTGTATCAGCAAAGAATGCCATAAGGAATTGCTGTGCATAAGACGAACAAGACATTACAAAGGATGCCAGTGCAGGTTGCCACAGATGCCAGAGAGAGTAACACCTTCAGAAGTTAGGCCAGAGAATATACTATAAGCCTTGCTGAGGTAAATCTGCAGACAATCTGGTAGGCTCTGAACCGTTTTGCACAGATCAGCACTCAAAATATGAATATAAAAGAGAATAGGGTTTTACTGGGGGCTCTCACTATTATTACCATATACAAAATGTGCAGCAGAGGCATCACCTTTATTTATTGATTGCTTGTTTTTGTTCCAGACATTTTTTTTCTCTGCAGAGTTGTTGGAAACCCTAGGCATTATCTGAATATTTTGTACCACTTCTGGCCGATGGGGATGAGGAGGAGGTTATATTATCTGGTGTTTATACTGAGAAACACATGTATATGGATGTGTGTAAACACATTTACATGGATGTGTACATTCATGGATGTACACGAAAAGGCAAAATGCTACTTTCTAAAGGATCAGATAGCCTGGTGACCTCCAGGAGTGCTCATCCTCAGGCCAGGAATCTATTTTCGGGGTGAGAGATCAGCGCTGGAACACATGAGGGAGTGACTTTGCAGAATGATTTTCCTTTCTCAGGGTATCCCCTTTAAAAGGGAGATCTTCTTCTAGGCTTTTCAGTATTTTCTTTCTAAAAGGAGGAAGTGCAGCTATGTGTCCTAGGAAAAGCATCACTGTATATATTTTTACAGTTATATAGTTAGCTTTAATAGTTAGCTCAGTCTGCATATGCGTTTGTATTTTTATATAAATGAAAGCTTTTTAATCATTAAAACAAAGACAAATATTTTATTTTCAAATACTCCTCAGGGACCCTAATCTTCAGCAGAGACATAAAATGTGCATGAGCGATTTACTGCTGCAAGTTAGACGAATGAACTTTATAATTTTAGACAACAAATAAGCTGGGGAGCTCATTTGTATTTCCTAACCAGAACAAAGACCCTCTGCACTTCTAGCATATGCGCCTTAAAGGAAAAACTGCAGGAATTAGTGACTGTACTTCATACACATACCTAGTATTGCACATTCTTAAGTAAATATTTGCTCGTGGGGGGGGGGCTTGAGACATCATCATGTCAATGCCAACGACATGGCTATTTGCCCCTCCCTTGTCCCATCAACTCTCTTATCATGAGTTTTACATCTGTTTTCTCTATCTTCACAGATTTCCTTCGTTTCTATAAAGCACCTTTTCTCTGAGGAAAAAAATCAAGTAACAGCTCCAGGCATTTTGGTACCTTAGGCAAAACATTAAAATGTTATATGTATCTCTCATTTTTCAGAAGCAGGCATACAGGCAACAACAAAAAAAAATTACACTTTTCATCCTAATCCCATATTGCCTACTCTCTTGCCCTCATCCTCACATTCTGTCTGTATATGATGCCTCTCCCACCTTGCTGGATATTTTTTCACTACGTTTTTCTGGAAAGGCCTCCAAAAGGTTCATGCTGTGTCAAAAGAGAACTTATTTTTGGGTGGTTTTTTTCCATTTTACTTGTGAATTGCTTTCAGTGCATTATATGCGAAAAAACAGTATACAAATGAAGTGACTAGGCCATGAGCGAAAGCTGAACTAATAGGCCATGAGAGAAGGCTCACTCTGCTGCCAGACAATGCCCATGCCGCCAGACACAGGTGGCGGGAGGGCATGGGGAGGGCAAGCCGGGGTGGTGGTGGAGGGGGTGATTGGCCGGCCAGGCCAGGGATGTGGGCAGGGTTATTGGCGACGTGCTCTGGCTGACCTTACACGGATTTGTGTCAGCCATTTTGCTAGCACACATACGAGGAGGCCCATAAAGGCCACTGGGGCTCTCGCTGGGAGAAAGGAAAAAGTCCCTTTCCCCATGAGGTGTGTAGCAGCTCCGCCAGCTAGGACCCAATCCTGAGCTGTATCTGGCGCAGCACACTTAGCGCGCTGCAGCGGATTTTAGGCAGGATTGGGCTGCCCGGCTGATAGTGATTTTTGCAAAATCTACATCCAGAGAGATGAGGAATAGGCAGTAGACTTGCAGCAATCCCACGGTTTGTGTTTTTAATGAATGGAAAATCCATTAGTTTTACATTGAGTTCAATGAAGACCCACTCCCCCTATTCTGTTCCCAGCCAGGCTGCCCCGGTGCAGTCCGGGAGCACCTTGAGGGAAGGGGATAATCATCCCCTTCCCTGGGTGCAAGTGGCCTGAGGCCCTATGGGCCTACTCGAATGTACGCCAGTTCTGGAGCTGGCGTACGTTCAAGCCCAGGATGTAAGGTTGCACCGGACTGTGAAAGGGCTTGGGATATCAGCGGAGCTCGCCACAGATATCCCCGCCCTCTCCCCACCTGGTTCGGCCAATGGCCACCCTCCCTCACGCGTGTTCCCCCGGCGCTTAGATACACTGGATTGCACTGTTAGTCAAGTAAGTGGCTTGGGTCTGACCGTCTGATCAAGTTTAGAGACCACTTTTCTCTAAACTTGTACAGGCTATCGCAATCCTTATACCATCTTCTTGATACCATCATTTATTGGGGGATGAGTATTATGTAGAGGGCATTCAGAAATAAATTATTGGTAGCTGTCTCCTAGTCTAGAGGCTTTCAGATGGCATTTGGTGGCTGGTTTTTTTTAGCTGCATCGTTCATTTTTTTATCTTTATGTATCTTTACTAATGTACAAACGTTGCTGTTTTCTCTGAGTCATCAGGTATATAGTGGGTTAGATATCCAAATCAATCAATCAATCAGTACGTATGTGCAAGGCTTATTTTATGTTTATGGCTCAGCCTCAGAGCCTGCTTTGAATGCTAGGGCTCCAAACAGAATGCATACAGTACAATACTAATAAAAAGGAGAGTGCCTCTGCCTCACCATCAAGTAACACTACACTCTCCCACTTTTAGAATTAGAGGGCAGAGCTTTCAGCTCAGAGGAGAGGGATACTAGTCAGAGAACTCCAACTCCGAGACTTTTGCTTTCACAAAACTAACTACTCACTGTATAGTATGTAGTCCCTTGATGCCTGATACTCTTTTTGTATCCCTACATACTGAATATGCCCTAGACATTGTAAGCACCGCAGCTTTAGACCTCCATTGGGAGACTATTAATTTTGCATTTTTGTCTGAATCAGTGCAGAATAGTCATCAAGACTGTAGTTATGACATGATTAATTATTTCTCTTCTCCCATCGCTGACATTTCTGCTTGAAGTTGTTTTCACCTTCTCATCTGACCTGTCTCTTTTCTTCTCTATTCTCTCCTCCTCAGCACTCTTTGGGCCAGATTATGATCTCAGCATCATGCTGTCACTTAGATAAGAAGCTGGCGAGGTGCCTCCACTTTCCTTTCCTCCGCTTGATGATCTGTCTCTCTTTTTTAAACTGTCTCCATTGCAGTTCCCACAGTGGGAGGTTTACTTTTCAGGTATCCTTGACTACGGCTGAAGCACACACTCCCCAATTGCTGGCCAGCTCGATCAATTCCTACGGTGATACCATGTTGAAACTGAAAGGGGGTGGCCAATCACCATCAACAGAGCGAAATGTTGGCACATCAGAGGCGAATAGGCACTCTTTGGCCACTTGTCTGGGGCTTATGAGATATCACGAGTTGCTGTGATTGGTTGCAGATACTGAACCATGGATGGCAGTCAAGGCTGAAAAATATAGTGGAAAACAAATACCAGATTTATCTTCTCAGCAATGCAGCGTCTGTGCCAAATGGGCATGAGCTGATACTGCAGTCACAGCGAGCTTGGAGGTGGGCCCAGTAGAACTTTTTAATGCAAAAATGGGTATGTCACGAGCAGTCTGCAGCAACAGTCATGCTGTGCAAAAGAAATTGGTCCAGCAGTTGGCTTGCCTGTACATTTGCTATTATACCATCGTGTAAAAACAAATTTCTCACATACAATCAAATGTTAATCCAAGTTCTGTGCAAAAGAAAGCAACCCATGAATGTATTCACTGAAACAATAGATTTATAAAAGTATTTTTCAGGAATCAGTAGGCTTCTCATTTGGTGAGGTTTGACTAAGAGCAGGTTTGTATTTTCAGAGATAGAACCTTCCCGGTACTGTTTCACTTCAGAATGCAGAGGAAGAGTCACATATTTGAATGTTCTTCCTCTGGGCCAGCCCATTCAGGGAGCGGATGATGTGGCTTGCATACAGCGGCAGGAGCTGTGGCAGATTTGGGGTGCCCTTCACCCCGAGTCTGCTACCACCTCTCTCCAGCCTGCTGCAGACAGAGCCAAATCGATCTGTTTCTCTAGCAAGTGGAAAGTGGATCATCCACTTCTTTACCTTATTCCTTCCTTGCACGGTTGCTTTTCGAAAATGGGACGTGCAGGACTTCCTATTTTATTTAAAGAATCTGTACAAGAAAGGAGCAAGGTAAGTGGGTAGTAGGGGATTGCCGCTGCCTGCACCTGAAAAACCCGTGTCCACTTCCAATCCACTTCCCTGCCCTCTCAACCTGCTCATTTCTCATGCAACCCCTTTCAACTTAATGGTATTGTGAAGAAGGAGCAAGGTGAAGGGGTAGGGAAGCTGCCATCCATTTCACTCACTCCTTTGTTGTGCAATCCTTTTAAATAAAACAGGAAGTCCTGCACTTCTTGTTTTTGGAAAAGAACTGCACAAGGGAAGAATGCAGTGAAGAGGTAAGGAGGGTGTTTTTCTGTTCCAAGTTGGGGGATTTTTGGAGGTGGGGTGCATGCATGCATGTGTGGCAGTGGATCATATTGCCTTATGGAGTAAAACATGTTCCAATAGCACATAGAGTCGCGTTTATTTAATTGTGGGTGTGTCCTGGTTAAGAAACTTGAAAATCTGGTAAGCCTATCCATAAGCCAGTGTTTCCCAAACTTTTTTGACCTGCGGCTCCCTTGACCATTGGCAACCTTTGGCCGTGACTCCCCATTACATTATGTTGATGCCTGCCAATTGGCATTGCACTGTTTTCCGATTTGGCGTGTGCCACTGAACCTGCCCCCCTCCAGGGCCTGATCTGCCCTCCTCCCTGCCCCATCATTGCCCCAGTCTTTGGCTGTCTGCTGGCACGTGGGAGGCTGCTCTGGCCTCGCCGCCACCATTGGCCCAGCAGCGTGTGCTGGCACAAATTGCTTTGTGACTGCCATAAAGCAGCCTCCACCAGCACAACACATGTTACGCTGGTGCCCAGCCAGCATAGGATTAGGCCGTTAGACTGCAATCCTATATACACCTGGTAGTAAGTCCCATTGAACTTAATAGGATTTACTTCTGAGTAGACATGCATAGGATTGCACAGTAAACAGATGAGCATGTGATGATAGTTGTGATCTCAGTACAGCAGGGGAACATACAGCAAACAACTTGCATCACTGGCATCACTGCAGGGGGGGAGCTCTAAGTTCCGCCGCAGTCCGACCCTCCGTTACACCGTTACAATGCTACGTGTTGCTTTCACTGCCTTGAATGGTTCTGAAAGCGAGGGGGCGGGGCCGCTTCGTGCACCGGTGTAACAGAGGGTCGGACTGCGGCGGAACTTAGAGCTCCGCCCCCCCTGCAGCGACGCCAGTGGCATGTAGCATTATCACATGTTAAGATAAATACATGGGTTTATGTTCATTCTTGCATTCTTTTATGGAGGAATTTGGCAATGTATGAAAGAGACCATAGGCCAAAATAGATGTTATGTATAGTTTGTCTGATTACAATTATTTTTTAAAAATAAAATGATTGTGAAAAGCAGCTCTCCCAGGCTGCGATATGGAACAAAACATTGGCAGGGGGAAAGGATCTTTAACCCTTTCCATTCAAACGTGCCTTATTTGTTCATTTAATATATATTTGCCCCGGCTGCTCAAGGATACAGTGTATTTTCCCCACAGGAAAAGCAGTTAATGTGAGGTGATTTTGCCTGGAAAAACTCCCAGTGGAGAAAAAATTTAGCACTCCCCTGACTGCTACTCTTCTGTTCCCAACTGCAGCATCCTGAGAGCCTGCATTTCATTAAAACAAAAGATAGAGAAAATTTTACATACAATTGTGTGTAATGGCTAATTAGACCCACAGTGTTGCTCAAAAACAAGAATGTGATGTGCATGGCAATTGGAATCACAAGCAATGGAAACCATGCAAATTTATGTTTTCTTTTTCTAACCTTAGCACACACTATCATTGTCCTAACTGAATATCCACTGGAGTCATTTCTCTTATAAACAGATGCTCAGCTGCACGTCTGTGCCTTTTTTTAAGGAGTCAATCCCAGAGCACTGTGGAACAAATATGCATGCTGTGGGTTCTGCCAGACCACCAATAACCTTCAATTCCTTCAAAACTATTAGTACAATTTGCTTTGAAGAAATAGAAGCCAGTATCAGGAAATCAAGATAAACATCTAGATTATTGTTCCATATAAATACCATGGAGCCTAGTAAGAGACTCCTTAAAATACCAGAGGATTGTTGCATACATTACAATATATTTATCTGGAAAACATAACAGTCCCTGATTCCAGTAAGATAGGGAGGTGCCTGGTTTACAGCTTAGCTCTGAAATGTTCCCCATCTGGCCTTCAGGCCAGATCTCTTTATCTTCTGCACACACTGGCTTTTTGCTCTGGACTAATTGCACCCTTTGGAGGCAAAGATAGTAGCAAAATTGTGGGCTGCACACACAACATGTTCCGTGCTCCCATTCATCTCCATCCATTCTGTACTTTCAGAATATGGGTTGGAACTATCTCCTAACTCCACCCACTTCCTAACTAGCTAACATGGTGGGCATATATCATCATAGATTCATATCACATGTTAAAAAGGCCTTGAGCTGAAACATTTAATCCTCATTCATCCCATCGCTGACTGGTGTTTGACCAGTGAAATCTGTTCATAAGATTTCAACTCATGGAGAGGATGAACTGGAGAGACAATAACTGAAAACTGAATAATAGTGAAATCGGAACCCATGGAAAGCATAGCAAATAATAACTGGATCCTTACACTGAAATAGTGCCACCGTCCGGAAAGCATAGCAAATAATAACTGGTACTGGATCCTTACACTGAAATAGTGTCACTGTCCAAGGCCATGTCTAGCGGTGGGATCTGCTGCTCAGGTCTCCATTTCAGTGCATGGTTGGCCACCGAGGAACTGCAGAAAACTTCCCTCCAAGGAGGTGCACTGCCAAGGCTGTATTGTTCTTGGAAGATTCCACCCTCTGCCTTCCCTCGCTCCACATTGCCTGGGTCTCATGGGGGGGGGGGGGAGAGAATCTGCTGCTCAGGTCAACAAGTAATGGGCCCTATCCCTTGGCCCTATGGGGGGAGATTCAAATGTACTAATGTACAGTACTTCAGAATCCAGCAGTGAACTGCCATTGCCTTGCTGTGACTTTTAAAGCAGCCATTCAAGATCTCACTGTCCTCTAACCCTCAAACAAAATCAGCTGTGGTATGATTTATAGCTAACAAAAGTAATCAGTGCTTTGACTCTCACATCACCTGAACATTTTATTTTGCCTGAGAGATTAATTTCATAGTCCTTCCCTTTCCTGTATCCTTCTGAATGAAAGAAATGGTCATTTGGTTTGATTTCTGCTGAGTTCAAGGCCAGTCCAGGCAAGCTCTCTTGCATGGAAAGCTACCCCCCTCCTTAGGTATGTTTTGTTTACACTTCTCAGAGATAAAGGGCAGAGGGACTGCAGATTTACCTTGAATAAAAAGACGGAACTATATACATACATAGATGTGCTCATGTGAGAGAGAAATAAAAGGGGAAAACGCTTCAGCATTTGGGCTCTGCTTCTAATTACACTCTTCTGTCTCTCCACTGTTAATGGTGTTCAGAGAATACTAAATTAACAGCACAATCTTAAGCATGCTTATTCACAAGTCCCACTGTATTCTATGGCACATACTCCTAAGTAAGTGTACAAAAAAAGCATCCTAAGATAGAGGTGCCTGAGCTTACTTAGCCACACAGCCACAACCATTGTTTTTGCTTCCCCAGATCCCCCCCAAGTATGTACTTGTATTTCTTCCTTGTATTTTGTTTTACTAATTTTGCTCCAGTCACACTTTATTTGAAGACATCACCATTTCTGAGTTTTATTATCTCCTTTTCACAGTCCACACCTCACTTTCCCACTGAAACAAGAAAAGAGGTGAAGTATCCTATCTTCACTATCACTATTGCAAAATAGAATTCCTATTACTCATGCATGGAAATGGGGGTGGGTGCTGGTTTCTGCACTACTGCTGCTCTCTAACAGCCTGGCCATGAGTACAACAGAGTTTTAATAATATTTAGCATTTCTACAGCACAAGTGCTCAGAGGCGTCACTAGGGGTGCTGTCACCCGGTACAGTAATTCATGGTGTCACCCCCATCAACTTTATTTATTTTAATATATATAATATAATATATATTATTTTAATATATAATGTACAGGTCATCCAACAAATCAGGAACCAACAAAAAACCCAGTGGCCAACTTGATAACACATAACTGAATAAGAGTTCTAGTATTAGCTCTGATACATAGAAATGAGAGCTGACTCATATTAACACCTTATTGGTTCTCAGAACAATCCATTTTATTGGTCAGTTAAGGAAATCCACTTTTTGTTACTTAAGGCAGTTGTGTTTTCTGTTTCATTACATTCTGCATTAAAGTACCTTTCCAATGATATATAACATGATGGTATTATTCATAAATACAAGGTTTTCACGGTGTCAACCCCCCCCCCCATCAAGAGTGTCACCCGGTGCGGTACGCACCCCCTGCACCACCCTAGTGACGCCACTGCAAGGGCTTTCAAAACTCTGCATGTACATTACCCCAGTAAACCCTACAACAACCTTGCAAGACAGCATGGTGTCATTAGTTTCACATTGCAGATGGTATGTGATGCTGAAAGGGTCCCTAGCAAGCATCATGCTCCTCACTCCACAATTTTCCCAGGAAGTCTGGTAAGCCAGAAACACACACACACACCCGCCTTACAGGATGACTAAATTTGTCTCCCTTATATTTCGTCAGCTGACCAAGTTGAATAAAAATTAGCATATGAATGGAACAAACTGCAACCATTGTTGAAATTATACCTGGTGTTTGGACCTGTGGGTGACTTCCTCTGACAGAAAAAGGTGGTACAGTATTGGAAATGTTAAAAAAATGGGTCACTCAGCCTATCTGTGGAAGTTGACTAAGGTGAGAATCCTATACCTGGAAGTACGGTAAGTCCCATTGAACTCATTGGGGCTTATTTCTGAGTAGACATTGCACTGTAGGATTGCACTGTAAGAATGAGACCAGCCCACTGCGGGACAGGCCAGCTCTGAAGCTCTCACTGAGAAGACCAGTGACCTGGAGGCCCTTCTTGGTTTGTGATCCAAAGACTCCAGTGCTGGCCAGGCAAGGGAGACTGACAGAGAACGTAGCCTCATATCGGTTAGTAAGTGAAAAGAGACCATATATGCTAGCGGTAGTCCAGATGTGGTTCTATTTCTTTTGAAGTGTATTTGTTCCAATTTCCTTGACCGCAACTGTTCCCAATAAAACCTTCCTTTTATTTACTGTAAAACAGCTTGAAGTGTTGTAGTTAAGGGGCAAGGAATGGAGGTGGGCTGGTTGACTTTGGGGTCCCACCTTCCACTGAGGTAGTGCTCCTACTGTAGTGTCTTGCATGCACGGTGGCTTTGGCACTGTTGTGGTCCGTTTCCCCATGAATAAACTCCAGGCTCTTAGTTTGGAGCTCCTGTGAAGGAGGCGACCAAGTGGAAGCACATTTTTGCCAAACTGAGTGAGGAGCAATAGGTCTCACTTGGACTCAGGGTGCTGAAGGGACATGTGAGAGCGGCTAAGAAGAGCAGCTGGCCTACGATGGCTAGCCATTGTATCCATGGCTGAGGTGCAGTATATGAACCAGGCATTTCCTGGTTCACAGCTCAAGCCCGACCCACACCGCACGAATTCCGGCGCGTCACAGACGCGCTAGGCGCTTTACCGAGCTGTGCGGAGGTGTCTGGTTACCATTGCGGAGGCGAGCTGAGCTGATGCGATCTCCTGATTTCCGGCGCGTACATAAAGTCCTTTGCCCATGTTTTGAGGGGGTTGCTTTGTGGAGCTACTGCAGCCAACCAATCGGATGAGAGGGTGGGATGAAAGGGGCTGTCAATAAATCGGAACTCACTCGAGTCTCCGATTTCTCATGGATCCATTTCTCCTTCTCACAAAAGTTAGCAAGATGAATTCTATTCCCGGCACAAATTGTTATGTTAGTTTTCTCTCCTTCCTGCCCCTCTCTCTCTTCTCTCGTGTATCGGACCGCATTTGTGCTTAACCAATCACCGCTGCGCTTTCTAAGAAGGCGGGACAACAGGAGGGACAACAGGCAGGAAGACACTCCTTCCGACCAGCTCTGGGTGCGGTGGCAGAGGCCTCCGCGCCAGAGCTCGTGCAGTGTGGGTCGGGCTTCAGTTCTTTGCCTCTGTGCTACAGTAACTCTTTAGGTTATTAAAGTCACGTTCTACTTTCAGTTACGATCTTGTGCGTGTGCCCTGATACTCCTGCATGCTGGGCAGAAACCCCTACAACTTTAATGTTGTGCTTTGTCACGGCAGCAACATATGGACCACCGGTTTAACAGAAGGTCAGGTGTGCTGTGCATTACAGGGGGCACATGCATAAAATGTCACGTAGCATTTCTGCTTTGGGCACCATAATCTCTTGGGCTCCCTCTGCTAACATACTAATGTTGTGGAGGCTGAAATGCCTTTAGCATGGTCTGTAGAGATGACTTATCAGCTGCTGCCCCTACTATTTTTTTTCTTTTTCCAGAAAAGCTTTCTGCACGTGGCTTCCCAGTGATGGTGGTTGTTACCAAAGCAGCAGCATTTTCCTACCCTGTTGCACATGTGTGAGGGCCAGACCAGCCTAGAAAATTGGCCTAAGACATCCAATTATGGCACTACATTTTTTAAAAAAAATCAGATTGGGCTGTGAACCTACTACAATCATATAATTCCTCCCCTCTGCAGTTCATTGTACAGTACTGACAATGGCCTTCCAAAAACCTTAGGATTCCATGTACCTCCTCACCTCACCTGGCTGTACCACACTGGAACCTAGTCACCCTGCACAGTAATGGTCATGGATGGCATACATATTTGAGCCAGAGGGGATCTCTCTGAATACAGAACTAGTGGCTTGTGGAAGTGATTGACAGGGATGGAATTTAACGAGTCAGGCAAGCACATTAGTCAGGATCTAAACTGATAGGTCTGCTGTTTTGTAAAACAATTGTTATTGATACAGAACAGAGGCTAGAATTTCTTGCCGAAAGCTGTGATAGTTTTATACACTTTATTTTATACACTTTAATTAGAACAAACAAACGGCTCTATTCCTACCCTCTTGATATAATGGGAACCTCTCTGGTTTACATCAGTTAAGTGGTAAAATCCAGCTTCCTAGCTTTTAACTTGTACAAAATCCAACTTGTAAGGCCATTCCAAAGCATACTGTGAGTTTTAAAAAGGAGAGCAAGGAGGAAAAGAGATGTACAAAATTACACCACTTACTTTCGCTAGCCCTAAGCAGCAGATTTACCTTCCAACTTCCCTCCTAACGCTGTAGCAGCCTTTTTAGCATACAGATTGCATTCCTATGATTGCTTTGAGCTGCCTCCACATCAATGACCGTCGTCTCTCCCCCCCCCTCTTTTTCTGAGGGAATGTTTAGTAAATAACAGTCTATGGCCCCTGGTGCCAGGACTTCATTAATGGGTACTTGGAAGTTGAAAGGGCAGCTGACTGGCAGGCAAACAGACTGAGCTGGAATGTTCTCTGCGCTCCCTCCCCCTTGTCTCCAAGGGAAGTTCCTTCCAGGTTCAGAGATTAGGGGCTGAGAAGTTTTCCTATGTATGCATAACAATGACCTTCGATGCTTTACCTCCCCCACCCCATTCTACAGGCAAACGTAAACACCGGGCACAGAAACTAGCATTCAGCTCAAGTCAGATCGCTTCTCCCAGTCGCCCTCGCCTCCTTCCCTGCAGGCTTGCACCGGCAGGCCCTGTTAAAATTCCAGCACCTTCTTCACCTGACCCCTCCCCCCAAGTACTGTTGTTATCAGTCTCCATCTCTCTCCCCAAGAGAGTGAGACTCTGACTCTCCAAACATTCCCTTCTGAGCCAAACACACGCGGAAATATGCCCAAGAGAGAAAACAGCGCAGGGAGAGAAAAATGCCTCTGCCAGTCACTCTACGCACACGTTAAAAACATGCATAAGCCAAAAAACATATACACTCCACCACCACATACGTACACACACAGAGAGCACTGTCTGTCTGCACATTCTTGAACAGCAGCAGTAGCTCCGCCTCCTCCCAACTGTATCGTGAGTGACAGTGCCCAATAGCCAATCCAGCCTTTCTTTCAGCATTGAGGGCAGGAGCTCCTGTTCAGCTCAGCCAGTGGGAGGCTATCTTCCAGAACGGTGGCGCTGGGAAGAAGGAGGGGGCAGAGCAAATGGGACGAGCCAGGAGGCGGGGCAGGAGTTTAGGAAGAGGAGGGAATGGCTGTCATCAATGAAGTCATATTCATAATCTAGTTCCTCTCGCTGGATCTGTAGTCCGGGTGACTCATAGAGAGGGAGAGATCTAACACAGCACTCTTCCCAAGGCAAGGTAAATATTACTTACAACCACTTTCTCCCTCCCCAATCCCAATCATCCATCTTTTCCTTCTCACTTGCTTTCATCTTTCCCATTACTCTGTTTTTTTTTGGGGGGGGGGGAATAATTTAGTTATCCTCTATGCATGCTCTCCTCATTCCCTTTCTGTAAAGGAAATTAAATACCCCAAGCAGAGCTCCCCCAACACACACACACACACACACACACACACAGTTCGTCTCTACGACCCCCTACGTTTACATTCAATCCGTCACAAACCTCCAAAAATTAAAACAAAGTTTTTGATAGGAAGAATAATTCTTCCCCCCAAAAGAAAACGCTGGATCGTGACATTTCATAACAGGGAAACATAGCCGCTGACTTTGTGAGTCAGCTGAACCTAGGGAGAAGGTCGAGAGCGAGAGCGAGAGAGCGCTGCAAATTTCAAGAGATATTTGAAAACGGAGACGATGAGAGAAGCCAGGCAACGGTAAATAATCAGCTGCTCCGGGTGTTTTACTCCTGAAGGGAGCTTTAAAAACAACAACAACAAAACAAAAATCCAGAAAGATAGACTCTGGGCAAGCAGGCAAGAGAGGGTTGCGAGCGCCAGAAATAGATTCCAAGAAGCTCCAAACCCACCAGGAGAAGCAAGTCTCGTCTGCTACGATGGGGCCGGTAGGTTGGGTTTGACTCCTCTTTTTACCCCTCGCATTGATTGACTGAGCTGTATTTTGGTGGCTATAAATAAGGAGTGGTGTTGGAAGGATGATTATCCCTGCGCCCTCCACGCGCCCCCCCCCGTCTCCCCTCCTCCTCCTTCTCCCTGGCTTCCCTCCCCGAATCTGGAGATTGCAAAAGGGCTCTTCTCTTTAGGAAACTGATGCTTGTGGTTGGGGCGGCACAAGCCGCTTGATGAGTATTGGAAGTTCACACAGTGTCCTGCCCGGTGAAAGGCAAGCTGGAGTGTTTCGCATGGGGAAAGGGGCTGTTGCATGGATGGGACCCCCTCCCCGTCCCCCCTTCTTTCAACACTGAGTTTGGATGTGGCCGAGGAAGGAAGGGTGAATATAAAGATGGGAGGGTGGCTTGCCTGGTAGGGAAGCAGCATTAACCATCCAAGCCAAGGAGGCCATGATCCGGATAATCTTCCTGTCTGACTGTCACAAACATTACACACAGGAGTGGGGGGCCGAGGGGGAGGTCGGGACTTGTTCAGTTTAAGATTGCTGTTCTGGTTGCCTTCCAGTTTAGCCTCTCTTAAAACCTAGATGGATCGGGGGCTCTGTTGTTTTAAGCGCGCAGTCGGTTTTCCGTCCTCCTGCTGCGAAGGTGTCGCGATGCGTGTCCTAAAATAGCCTGGCTTTCCCATTCCCCCCTCCCGGCCGTGATCAGCCCCCTCCTATTGCAGCAGAGCGGTCTTTTGCTTATCCTTATCATCATTATCATCACCATCATCATCATCATCATCATCACCATTACATATAGATTATTTGCGGCGGAGACAATCGCCATCGACTATTTATTTATTTCGAAAGGTGTTTGTGCGCAAAAACAATTGAGGTTGTGTCGTGCCCCCCGATCGGAGCAGAGTCTGATCACACTCGCCATGATTTTTTTGTTGTTGTTCGGCCGGGGAGGGGAAAAAAAGTTTTTTTGGTTGATGATTAAGTGCAGGGAAGGAGGGAGGAAGAGGGGGGAGGATTCAGCGTGAATGTTGCAGTTTGCTACTGGTCGCTGAGCGTTTGAGTGAGACTGGAGGAGGTGGAGAAGGAGGACAGCTGAAGCCAGCCTCTCTGTGCTTGAGCTTGCTGCTGGGAGAGAGGAAGAGGCGAGGTTTCGCGCTGGTTGGGGTGGATTTTTTTTCCTGTGTATGATCAGCAGTGGAGAGAATCAGGAAGTCACAGCAGCCAAATAAGACTCTCACTCTCATACAGACATGTTTGATCAGTATGACACGATGATGGAGGAAAGAAGGGCCTAGCTTTGGCATGAACGCTCCCTGTCCGCGCAGCTGGCTTCTAACCCACCTTGTGCATGTCTAGATCGCCTTTCTGGTGTCACTTCGGAAAGGTAAAGTCTTTGCAGCCATTACTTTGGGAACGGAGAGAACGAAACAGGGCTGATCATTTGCAAAATGCGTTTGGAGTTTTCCCATCGATGGGGCTCGAAAACTTTCACATGTCGGTTCAGTTAAATGTGTGTGCTGTGGCTTGTTTCTCTCCTTTGGCGTGTGCAAGTACCACGGCGTGTTACAAACAGAAAGTTGAGGCCTATCTATGTAGTCTGCAAAACTCCCGGAAGAGTCTCAGCTCTGAAACGTTTTAAAAACTAACGTTTACAATCGAGAGTGAGGGAGGAAGGAACCGAGTGGGAAAATATGCATTGTGTCGCGCGATCAGGCATTATATGTGCACGAAATTAATTTAGATTCTTTTTTGCATAATGAATCCGAAGTTTAGTTAGGAAACACATGGTATTCTTCGCTTCCTCGCTTCTTCTACTGTACATTGAGCAAATTACAAGGCCTTATGGGAGAGTTTCTTGAGTCCTCCATTTGTTTGAGACATAATTATGAGAGCGTTAAGTTCTGAAGTGTTTCATCTACATCATATTACCAGCAATTTACAACAGACAAGAGAGGTTGATTAACTACTTTTACTACTGTATTTTTAAGCCAGAGAGACATACTGACTGCTTTCTGTACTTGCATCTTAATGTGATTGTGTCGATTGTATTTTTGCAGGGTTTAATTTAAATAAAAATCAGTTTTGGGAAGTTGGGAAGTTTTGCAGATTTTTAGGTTTGCTTAAATTTGCATAAAGAGTGGTAGGCATGGAACTTTATTGAACATTTTTGTGAATGAGCTCCTGTTTTTGAAGGGGGAAACCCCAGCATGGGAGCTGTTCAGTTTACATGGTATTTGACATTTACAGCATTGTGCTCTGGCCTTCATTCTTTTGTGTGTCCTTCAGTCCCTTTACTTCAGCTTCCTTTAATTCCAGCCACCAACTCCTAAAGTCTGGACAATGAATGTAAAGCCAGTCTTCCATTCCTTTAGTTAGTACTATAACAGCTACATGTTAGGAGGTGGGGCAGCTTTTGCTGTGTGAGTTGGTGTATTGTTATGCAAATTTAGGCACACTTTCTCTTTGTGAACCTAATTGCCCTATTATTCTCATTGGTGTATTTTTTTTCCTTTTCTCCTCTGGAGTCCCTTTGTTACTGTAGGAAAAAAAATGATGTAGCAGAAGGACAGAATTAGAGACAGATTTTTATGTCCATCTGTAATTCATCAGACCTATGAATCAAAAAGAAAAAAAATCCTATCAGTTTTGAACATTTTCAAGCAAATTTAAAGTTAAGTGTATCACATAACATATGTGGGCTTGACAGAGGTGATGGTAACGCTTCATTAAATAAGTATTTCTCCTGAGTTGTGTCTGTGCTTCAGGACTAGCTATACTGTAGGATTTCATAGAACGTATGTGCCACCAGAGTATGTTCAAAGCAGTCTTAGATCTTTTCTTTTTTCACTTCTAAAGTGGTCGGGGAGCATTCCTTGTCAAACCTGAAGAGTGCTTTGACCAACACCTGAGGCTTGAGACTGACAAGAAAAAAGGCCTCTGGCTGGCATTTTTATACTGTTAATGTTGGAATTCTATTTAATGTGTATCTTTCAAGAGTATAACTCAAATTAATATCTCTCTCTCCCCCCCACACTTTTGTTTGACTTTGAAGTTAAGATCAGGAGGCACATTGTATCCTTTTTAGTCTGCACTTTTTATTTCTCTCAAATTATTAAGCACCTGATTATTATTGTTGTGACCCCAGTGATCTATGCATCGTGGAACCTTCTCAGTTGGGAGCAAATGGGAACACTTACAGGAATCCATTAAAATATTTCCATTGTATTGCTGTGGTCCTTGCTATTTTGAAGATAATTCTGTATGAAGTAGGCTGCTTTGCCCCCTGCTTGCTCAGAGTTCACCTCGGTTGAGTTTCTTTAGTGTGATGAAGACAAATCTTCAGGATTATACCTGAAGGCTATCCCGTGTTAGGAGAGTAGTTAAAATCAGAAATTGGACATGACTGCTGGAAAATGTTAATGGCCCTCCTTAACTCAGTCATGTTCAGACATAGTTTGATAATAAAGATAGAGACTATTGGAGTATTTTTTCTTAATCTGGAGTTTTGTATTTTTAATATCTCTTTGGTTGGTTAAGAGCGTTGCATCAAGGTTTCTTCTCATAGTAGAATGAAAAGAATTAACGCAAAAGTAAGAGGTATCTCTTCTTAAATTTACTAGTTAATATGCATTTATCAAACTTTATGAAAGTGTGCTTTCTAAAGTTGCTCAACAGTCTGTGTACCTGCTCCCAGATGAAAACTATATTCGGTATACTTGCCAGTTCCCTATACGCTTGTGCGCACGTGGACACATGCGCGCGCACACACAGTCATATGCTGCTTCTTCCCCACCTGTCTGGTCACTATTGTACCCCTTATGCTACCTCTTCATTATACTCTTACAGACACTCTCCATGTCAGCCACATCACTGTACTGAAGTAACTGGGCTCACAGTAGTCAGGAATATATGACCCCATTCTTCCCTTTCATCAGTGGAGAGCCAGGGGAATTGTGTCCCATGCCTTTTGGAAACCCCAGTCTTGACTTGTTTATAAGTCCATGGCCTGTGCAAAATTATTTGTTTCCCCTGGTGGTGTCTAATGCTCCCTCTAGGGACCCTGTCTCCAGTTTGCAAAATACTGATTGCACTCACAAACAATAATTATTTTACCCCTCCTGTAAATTACATTGACAGTGATTGGTGTTATGTGGACTGTAATGTAAAGCAGATATTCAGTCAATTTTCTAATAATGTGCAGACACACTCCCTGACAAGCCTTGAAGAAAAGTAGATAACATTTACCAGCTCTGTCTGCCTGGATGTGTCCATGTCTCACAAGATGGCTTTTGAAGTGTGTCTGGCAAATTGCTCTCTTAGAAGGATTTGTTGCTTTTCCTGACTGAGTGGCTCTCCAGACATTCTTGCAGCACTAAGGTTGCTGTCCCAAATAACAATAATAGTAAGAATAAAAATAATAATGAATATTTATATACTGCTTTTCAACAAAAAGTTCACAAAGTGGTTTACAGATAATGTTTCTGTGACTGGGGTTCTGTGCAGCTCTGTGTTTCAATCCACTTCCTACAACGGTCCCCTCATTTGCATTGGGAGTACCTGTGTTAGTGAAGTGCAGTCATATTGCTGCCTGAGTGCTTGAGTCCACAGTCCTTGTCCACGTACATATGCGACCTCCAAGGACTGCAGATTCAAAAGTAAACTTATTGAGTATGGCATTTGGTTGTAGCACATGGAAAGATGGCAAGACAATAACCATAAGTTAACCAAGTACAGGTGGGCCCCCATATCCACTGATTCGCTATCCACGGATCCCCAGGCTTTTACTTTTTTCCCAGTAAGCTTCGTTTCTTCCTTAAAGAAACAGGAGAAGCAGCCTCTGGCTGCTTATTACAGGCAAGTAGAACGAGACTAAGTACTAGAGAGGCTCTGCAAGGTTAACAGAAACCTTGCAGAGCCTCTCTAGGACTTAGTCTCGTTCTACTTGCCTGCAATGGAGGCTGCTTCTCTGTTTGTTTTAAGGAAGAAACAAAACTTGCTGAAAGAAAAATAAGAGTGGGGGGGGGGGCAAGCATGCCTGCCTGCAGGGGAGGCAGAGTGGGGGGCCCTCAGGAAACCATGGAGGGGGTGTTCGCTCTTATCCACGGTTTCAAGTATCAATGGAGGGGCCTGGAACATATCCCCAGCGGATATGGGGGCCCACCTGTACTGTATTTTAGTTTAACTACAATCTAAAATATTGAGCAAAAGCTTTCATGGCCCGATACAATTTTCAAGGACAAAGAATTTATAGGTAAAAAAGCCATGTGAAAAAATTTATCAGAAGCCAAAAATTGCATTAAAAACATACAAAAACCACAGATCTTCAGGAAGCTTAAAAATATTAAAATTAGCACAATTGAGTAAAAATTGCTTAAAATACATCAGGCAAAAGCGAACTGACGTTTCGTCCTAAATCTTAGGACATTTACTAGGTCTAAACCGCGTGGCTCTGGATGTCAATCTATTCATGCTTCTGAAAACGTTTTTTAGCTATCTCACCTCTTACATGTGAGGAGACCAATTGAGACCTGTTAAGATCTGTTTGGAACATCAAATCAGGTATGTGGCTGAGGCGGTTAAGCCCACTCTGGCCTCCCCCCCCAACCATGTGTCATCAGCAGTTTATGACTGTTCTCTGGGCTGGACTAGCAAAGGCCTGGTCATATCTGGAGGAGCTGCCATTTTCAGGTTCATGCCTTTTGGGGGTGAGATGAGGGTGTGGGTCAACCCATAATACCTTTATGCCAAACTGGGGAGGGCTCAGAGAGTGGGCTTGCTCCAGAATCACGGAAATGCACTCTTGGCCCTTCCACATTCTTTGTATACAGTAGGACCTCGCTGTCCGCGGGGGATCCGTTCCGGACTCCCCCCTCCCCGTGGATAGCGAAGATCCGTGGATGCCGGGTCCGCAATAAAAATGCTGTTTAAAGGAAAAAAAGCCCCAAAGCGTTTTACCTTTTAAAAGTCAAACCGCTGTGTTTTCAAGTCTCCACAAGGCTACTTGAAGCTGCACGACCCACTTCCGGGTCACGCAAAAGCTCCCCCCCCAGCCTTGTCCCAGGGTGCACTCTTGGACAAGTCTGGGAGGGGGGGAAAGAGCCTTTGCACAACCTGGAAATGGGTCGTGCAACTTCAAGAAGCCTTGCGGAGGCTTGGAAATGCAGCGGTTTGGCTTTGAAAAGGTAAAATGGCACTTTGGGAGGGTTTTCTTTTTCTTTCTAAAGGGTTTTTAGTGTTAACATTCGCGGGTCTGGGACCTGTGGTGTAACAAATCCGCGGGTCCCAGTCCCACGGATGAAAAGGATCCGCTGTACTTTAGAAGTGATTTGGTTTTGAGGGTTTTACTCAGATTGTGGAGAGAGTGCAGTCTGGGGAATACTGGAGTTGTTTGAGTGGTATGATTTTTGGCTTTTGCTGAATTTGTTGGCTCTTGTTGGTAATTTCTGTGTCCATATATTCTAGTTTATAATCATCATCATCATCATCATCTGTATTATTATGTTATAGAAATATATTTTTAAGATTGGTGGTTATTTATATTTCTGTTGCTGTTATATTGATTGTTTTTTGATAGCGTTGCCTTCTACTATTTTTAGTTGCTGCAAGTTTTCTTTTGAAAAGAAAAGCGGGGTATAAATACATGAAATAAAATCAAATGAAGCTTATATGACAATGGGAAAACTAGAATCAGTTTCTTTGTTCAGCTGTTCTGATTCCAAACCCCTGGGTATAAAGATCAGTATTAAGGTTCCGACACAGAAATAGTTGAAAGAGAATTTTGCAGGAAAAACTCTGAAGCTCAGCCAACGGATATGCAAGATATTCTTTATGCAGTACAGTTTTGAAAGGTGAATTACAATCTGGAGCATAAATGAGAAGTATGAAAGAATTCAGTCGCAGTTGTAGACTTGCTTGTGAACCTGTTATCTCAAGATTGCGGACTTGTAAAATTAGGGCTAGGTCTTAACTATATGTAATTCATTTTTAAATGCCTACATCCCCACCTTTTGTAGTCACATAATGTCATTGCCATTCCAGGGCAATTGCCATTCCAGTGCAATATCACTGGTAGCATTGCACAAGGTATACCTGTGGCACACTTCATCCAGAGCACTTATATGCTGCACTAACATGGATTAAGTTTGGACAGGTAATTCCCTCCCCCCCTTGATTGTATTGAATTTTTGAATAACGATTGAAATAATTGAATAATAAGCTTTTTGAACATGCAGGCTTATAGCGCAATCCTATCCAACTTACACCACCAGTGTAACCAGCGGTGCAGCGAGAACGGGAGGCCCCAGAACGGAAAGGGGATTCAAATCCCCTCCAAAGGGGGATTCAAAGAGGATTTAAATCTCCCCTCCAAAGCCTCCTGCCATGCCCTTCTCGGCTGGTTACACCGCGTAAGTTGGATAGGATTGCGCTGTTAGATGTCAAAATCAGAATCACATAAAGAGCCAGTTCCCATACTCCACATTGTAGTGACCACAAAGCAATGAATCTGGTTCTAAGGTCCTAGTGCCATCATAAGGGATCATTTTGTCTTGGTGCTGCAAATGGTGCTTCTTATTCTGGGGCAGTAGGTAGCATCACTGGCTCTGCAGAAAGGGTCTTTTGAGGAACAGGGAAAGAAATTTGGACTGCCACTGGTGGACTGCCTTTCACCTTATTTTGATGATTGTTAGAATGGGTTGTCCCCCCAAGTGCTGCAACTCAGTCTAAAAAAATAAGTGGAACTGAGCTTTGGGGCTTTACTCCATGTGGTCTCCTTTTTTTTTTTTTTTTTTTTTGCTGTTTAACTCCGTCACTGCCGTATATGAAGGCTGGGGAATGATAGCATTGGACTTCATATGTTAACCTTTACTAGGCTTACCAGATCGCTGACCGGGATGGAGCGTTCACCCCTTAAGGGGGCGGGGCGTGGGGGGCCCATAACGCGTCGCGAACACTCCGTCCCGGTCAGCGATCTGGTAAGCCTAACCTTTACTGATTTCTGTGGTTTCCATTGGTTTCTGTTTTGTTTTTTCTCAAAGTAATGTTTATATTGTGATGTAAATGGTATTGCTTTTTGTCTCAGTAGAAAATGCTTAGCACCACAGACTACTATAGAGATTTCGTATTTCTTTAGTAGTATTTCTGTACAAATAACACTGATATGTTATTTTTAACATATCAGTGATCTTAATTTGCTTTTTGACTATATCGATAATTGTATGTATACATTTAGATATTTTTCCTTACCTTCTTGAGGTGTTTCGGTGAGCACCTCAACTGCCAATGCGTCTCCTTGGACCTGCGCCAGCTATTTACAGTAGCTGGCACAAGTTCGAGAAGAGAAAGGGGGCACACCGGCTGCTATCAGAGGGGATAGCATCCGGTGCAAGTCACCCGTGCCCAGTACCACCCCCTCCCGCCCCAATACACCTCCCGTCCTTCCCCCGTTCCGTCTGGTTCTGCCCTCACACCACTTCCCCCCTGCCCTATTCTGCCTTCCCCGCCGACCTACCTCGTTCATCTGGCGCTCTGTTCTTCGCTGTTGTGTGCAGGGCTGCTCTGGCCTCACTACCAGCACGCTATTTGCAATGGTCGTAAAATGCATTCACTAGTTCTGACAGTGACCCGCGCTATTTGGATTGGACCATTAGGCAGGGCACTCTGCCTCAGCTGCCATATCGGGATAATGACGTTTGCTTACCTTACAGGTTTGTTGTAAGGACAACATTAAGATAGTATATACTGTATATGGAGTGCTTTGAACACTTGAAAGTGCTGTATAGATGCTAAGTATTATTATTAACCCACAAACATTTTGGAGAGGGGAAAAGTGTGCTTTCGTGGAACTGAAATGCAAAATGGCCCCTGTAAATACCCTCTTTTTTTGGTGTGCGGTTCACAGCCAGGATTTCCCAGGACTACAATTACTATTACCTTGGTGGTTTTTAGTTTAGTATTTCTTTCTGGAGTGATCCAGGAAGATCAAGGATTACATAGTTATCCCAGTCATGTAGGATGACCATTAACTAGTCATGTGAACTAGTCAGTTTGCTGAGATCATTTGGAGAGGCTGTCTTACGTGTGCCACCAATCCATTTATGGAAGTGTGTTTGATAATGCAGGGGAGGGCCTTCTTTGTTGTGGCACCTACCTTATGGAATTCCCAACAGGATGATGTGTATACAGCCCCATCTTGTCTGTTTTTCGCAAGAATGTGAGAATGTTCTTGTTCTAGCAGGCGTTAGGTATGCCACACTCGTTTAAGTTGGCTGCTTATCTCTGGTTTTCTCATTTACTGTATTGTTAATTTGAATGTCCCTAGTGGAGAAGAAAGGCAGCATGGAAATACTTTTATAAAAATATATAAAGCTGCCTTATATTGAGTCTGATCAGTAGCGCACTATTATCTATCTACTCTGACTGGCAGCTGCTCTCCAGAAATTAAGTGGGACTCTTTCCAGCCCTGTTATGTGATGATATTTAACTAGAGATGCCAGGGAATGAACCATTGTGCTATGGCCTAATCAGGTTTGACTGTGTGATGCTGTTCTTGTGGACAAATGAAGCTTGTTTAGAGTGAGGGCACTTATTCTAGTATTTCATTATCCTCTCTCTGAATGGGTATTGGGTGTGGAGGAAGCATGGCTGCCACCTGAATGGTGTGTAGAGGACATGAATAAAGCTGTTTCATAAGCAATTCCAGGGCTTCTCTGCTGCATTGCAGTGGCTCCATGTCCTGGCTGTTGCTGGTTACCCACTTTAGAATCATAAAGACCAAAGCTAAACCTAAATCAAGAGTACTAGAAGATGATGCACATGGTAGTCTTTTCAGGCCATAGAACTGCGTTTCTCAAACTGTGCTCCTCAGAGCCTTGGGGCTCCATGAGACCCCTTCAGGGGGCTCTGCAACCACATCACCATAAGACCCACTCCATTCACTGGTGGTGTCCCCAAGAACTGCCAGAAGCTCGCAAAAGATCCTGCAGACCTCAGCATAGCGCTGCATTGCGCAGGTGCCAAAGCTCCAAGCAGCGGAGCAGAGGCTTCTTTCCTTGTGCTCACTTCAAGGAAGCCTACTTCCTTGTAGGTAGGAATTTTGGGGATGCAGATCTAGAATTCAGATTCCAGACAAGATTCTTTCTGTGCAGACGTACTTGGGAGTAAGGTCCAGTGTGTTTTGGTGTTTGCTCGCTGCCCAGTTTGAGACAAAAGAAAATATTTTGTTGGCTTTAAGCAAAAAAGAAAAAAAAGAACTAGCTGCTAACTTGAAAGGAAGTAGACAAAATGATTGTGGCTTTTACTTGGAGAAGCGCTGAATAAGTGACCCATAAGTGACTAATAATGCTTCAGGCTAGATCTTCTGCAGGGATGAAGTGGCTATTAAACGCTACCCACTCCTGGTCTGGGTGCTTCGACAGAGCCAGTGCTCTGGGGCTCCCCAAGACTCCATAATTTAAGCATTATGGTAGATCATTGGATTCAACCCCCCCCCCCGGCAAACAAAAACATTGCTAAAAGGGGTTTGTTTTGTGTGATGTGGACAAAAGTGTTCACTTAAAGCAGGGATACCCGACCTTTCAACATTTATGCTCCTGGCCCTTTAATGGATGTATAGGTGAGGGCATTTCACCAGGTCCAGCTGCTTTAAGCAGCACCATCAGCAATTGCAGCTGCCAAGATTTCTGTCTTTGATACAACTCTTAAGAACGCAGAGGCCCTAATGGTAGAAGGTTGGCCACCCCTGACTTAAAGCAACTCAACCCTTTCCCAAGTATTATGTCCTCAGTTGAGAAACAGGCAGAATAATATTTTTCCTACAGAATTGCCATAAGAATATAATGAAGCTCTGTACTGCAGAATTTGCAGCATGGTCCTTGAGTAATTCTTTCAAGGCAGGGGGAAAATAGTGTTTGAGCATTTGCCTAGCTTAATTAATGTAATTGTAAGCAAATGTAGCCTATTTGGCTTGAGTTTGAACTGAAAAACAAAACAGTTGGCCAGAATTGCATGAATGGACAACAAAAGTGTGTAGGACACTTTCCTCATTGAAACCTTCTAAATCCAATCCAAGTTTGTTCGACATTTCCAGTGCTTCCCCAAGCCAGCACTGGATAAGAGCTTTAAACATGCTGAAATTACAGAGCACAACTCCTACCTGCAATTAAATGTAACCTAATTGTAGGCTCTAATATTCTAGCACTGGTAGTTAATGATTTATGAATTCAGGACCCTAATGATGTGGATACCTAGCAACAAATGAGATAACAAACCAGATACCTATCATGCGAAGACTGTCCACTTTAGCATTCTGTGGCCTGAGAATACTACTATGTGAGTCTAGCACTCTGTCTTAGATTTAGCTTTGGTTTTTATGATGTGTCAGGGGCTTGCTTCTGTTCATATTATCTTGCCTGTTCCCCTAGTGGGTTTAACATTGTATAAGATATATAAACTGGACTATTGTTTTGATTTGCATAGGCTTTGTGTGCCCAAAACTTTATCATGGTGGTGTCTCCTTTGATTTGTGAAGTCATGTTTCCACCATGTATGCAGACAGTTTGTCCTGATCTAAAATGTGAATCAACAGAAATCTCACAAATGAATCCTTATACTGTAACTACTTTCCTGCATACTTTTTTCCTCATTTATACTTGCTGTCCTCGCACAACACATTTGTTGACGGAACCTTGATCCTTTCCACGAATGATGGGAATGAACAGAAAATAAATAGGAGCAAATGTAACACAGATGCAGCTGTTTTTCACAAGTGCATGTGTGTGCATGCATGCGTGTGTAGTGGAACCCTGAGAGCATAATGAAAACCAACCATTCCCCTATCCTTAAAGGATGCTTTAAATCCTTATATCCTTAACATTATCCTTAAGTTAATCTGTGGAACTCCTTGCTACAGGAAGTGGCGAGGGCACATGGCCTAGATGTCTTTAAAAGGGGATTGGACAGATTTATGGAGGAAATGTCCATCACAGGAAACAAGTCATGATGTGTGCAGCCTTCAGGTTTTAGAGGAATTCTATCTCTGAATGCCAGATGCAAGTGAGTGGCAACAGGATACAGGTATCTTGTTGTCTTGTGTGCTCACTGAGGCGTCTGGTGGGCCACTGTGACTAGATGGGTCCTTGGCCTGATCCAGCAGGGCTCTTCTTATGTTCTTATGATGGGTCAGCTTTCCCATAATAATCCTGCTGCTGCAGTTACAGAATGTATGTAGTAGGGGAACACTGGAAGGAACATGTGATGAGATAAGAACATAAGAAGAGCCCTGCTGGATCAGGCCAAAAGCCCATCTAGTCCAGCTTCCTGTGTCACACAGTGGCCCCACCAGATGCCTCAGGGAGCACAAGACAACAAGATAACCTGTTTCCCGTTGACACTCCCTTGCACCTGGCACAGAGAAAACCCACTTCTAAAAACCAGGAGGTTGCTTATGGCTTGTAACCTGTGATGGTCTTTTCCTCCATGAATCTGTCCAACCCCCTTTTAAAGGCATCTAGGCCAGATGCCATCACCACATCCTGTGGCAAGGAGTTCCACAGATGAATTACACGCTGGGTAAAGAAATATTTTCTTTTGTCTGTTCTAACTCTCCCTCCACTCAATTTTAGTGTGTGTCCCCTGGTTCTGGTGTTGTGCGAGAGGGAGAAGAATTTCCCTCTATCCACTCTCTCCATCCCATGCATAATTTTATAAGTCTCAATCATGTCCCCCCTCAGACGCCTTTTTTCTAGGCTGAAAAGCCCCAGACGCTGTAGCCTTTCCTCATAAGGGAGGTGCTCCAGCCCACGAATCATTCTGGTCGCTCTTTTCTGCACCTTTTCCAATTCAACTATATCCTTTTTGAGGTGTGGTGACCAGAACTGGACACAGTACTCCAGATGTGGCCTTACCATCGATTTGTACAAAGGCATAATGATATTGGCCGTTTTATTCTCAATCCCTTTTTTAATGATCCCGAGCATGGAATTGGCCTTCTTCACAGCCGCCGCACACTGGGTCGACACTTCCATCGACCTGTCCACCGGCACCCCAAGATCTCTCTCTTGATCCGTCACAGACAGCTCAGAACCCATTAGCGTATATGTGAAATTTTGGTTTCTTGCCCCAATGTGCATCACTTTGCACTTACTTACATTGAAGCGCATCTGCCATTTTGCTGCCCATTGTCCCAGTTTGGAGAGATCCTTCTGGAGCTCTTCACAATCCCTGCTGGTCTTCACCACCCGGAAAAGTTTAGTGTCATCTGCAAACTTGATGAAAGTGCAAGCAAGATTGTCAACTGGCATTGTGTAAAAGTGATGTAACTTGTAGACTAGATTTGGCTCATGTGAAGTGCAATCACTATGAGCGCAATCCTACTTACTTTATGGGCGGTGGACCTAGCAGTCCGCCTCCTGGAATAGTCCAAAGTAGTCGCAAATGTGCCATAAAGCACGTTTGCGGACTACTTTAGAACAGGGCAGGCCAGCGCAAGGCTGGCCTGCCTTGCTCCGCCGGTCGAGGACTCCGCTCGCCGCTGGACCCAGGTAAGGTTGGATCCAGCGGTCGGTCTGCGGGTGGGGGGGCGTTTCGGGCAGTAGTGGGAGGGCGGCCATAGGCCCAGCCCCTCCGGGAGGGGGCAGGGACATGGCACCCGCCATATCCCAGTCCCCGCCGGGCTCCGTAGGGCGGCTGGGCCGTTACACGGCCTCCTCCGACTTCCGCCAGCAAAATAGCTGGCGGAAATCCGAGGAGGCCTACCGGCCCCAGCCGCCGTTAAACTCGGGGAAGGGGACAATCGTCCCCTTCCTCGAGTAGACTTTCCGCCGTGGGCTGCCTGCTGCAGGCAGCAGTGGCGATTCTGGGGGGGGTGCCGATGCCACGCCCCCACGTGACCCGGGCATGACGTCAGCTTCACGAGTGCGCCCGGCGCGGCTCCAATTACACCCCCCCACCGTTTTACTTACTATTTTGGAGCCGTACGAGCTCCAGGGCGGGCGGGAGGGCCCAGCGCCGAGACGAGCGAGGCGGAGGAGACTCATCCCTCTGCGTTAACACCGCTTATTCCCAAGGTGTTGAAAACGTAAGTTACGCCCTAGGCTAGCGGAGCACGTGCTCTGCCGGCCTAAAAATAGGCTGGATTGCACTGTTTGTTATTATTTTTACAGAGCCAACAGTTACACGACTGTTAACAAAATGTTGACTGCAAGTTCTTCTACATGTTATGCATAAATGGTCTCAATCTAAATGGTGCTGTGGTCAAGAGAACTTTTCACAGACTATCAACAGGGTTTGCAATACCTACGTATATGCAGAAAAAGTGGTGTTTCTAATTGATGGGTTTAGGTCACGAACAGGTAATGAACAGCACCCTGAAGGATGGTGTGTGACGATCCTATTTATTGCTTTTTCACAGTGGCTGTGTAGCAGTTTCTATTTAAAATTAGCCTTGTTTGTGTTAGCAGTGCTATATTTCACCGAGACTTTTCTCAGTACTAGGAAACTTCACTGTAAAGATTCCCTGTTTGGTGTGTCTTCCAACAGTGCACTTGTCCCTCTTTTTACTATTTAGAAAAGGCTCTGTTGCAGCCATCCCCTGGCCTAAGCATCTTTGGAAGCACCCTGCGACCCAGTGGATAACCTTCTGTACGTTTAAACACTTCCTTTTGTGACAATGGTTTGGGAACATGGGGGACTAATTAGCCTCTGTGGTGTTTTGTAGTTATTGTTTGTTTTGCACAGTATAGCTTCAGAGGTATTTCCATGTCTTGCCCTGCAAGGAATGGGTTCCCAAGGTAGTTTATTTTAAGCAAGTTCAACAGCTCTAATTCGTTGCCTGGCTTAATCAGAGGCAGAGAATGAATATTAAAATGCAAGAATACAGTGTTTACAAAAGAAATTATTAAAATAGGGGAGTACTGCTACATATTCAATGTCGGACTGAAATATAGCGGAATTGGAAAGAAGTCAAGCTTTCAGCACAATCCTGTGAACGTTTACTCAGAAGTAAGCCCTTTATGGTTAATGGGACTTACTCCTAGATAAGTGTATATAGGATTGCAGCCTGGCGGTCCAGTCCTATCCCCACCACCCCAGAGCGTGCAGCGCCACTGCTGGAGTGCGTGCTGTATGCTGTCGTTTTTTTTTTACAAAACTGCCTAGGAGTGGTAAGAAAAAACTTTTTTACTTATCTCTTCGTAGGCCACCTGATCTCCAGTGGGTCTCCTTGGACCTACACCAGCTCATTAGTTGGTGTAAGACCGAGGAGAGGGAGGGAGCAGGTCAGGGCCAGGAAGGGGTGATAGGATCATGGCATGCTCTAATGCAGCCATGATCCTCCCCCTCCCGGCTCGCTCCCCACACCACCTTGATCCTCTCCCAAATTGGTCCCTGCTGCCTACCTACCTGCTTCTGTGGAGATTGTGTGGGCTGCTGCTGCTGGTGCGGGGCTCACCGACTCCTATGGCATTGATAGCGAGCCGCAGAATGACAGAGTGGCTGCGGTGCTACCGGTAGCAGTCCTGGCTTTATGCTGGTGGGTCACTAGATCCACCAGCATAAGATTGGGTCACAAGACTGCAGTCCTATACATACTTACCCAGGAGTAAGTCCTATTAAAATAAATGGAGCTTACTTTTGAGTAGACATGCAGAGTATTGCACTGAAAGACTAGGATTTTTCTTCTGTAGGGTGACATTGATAACGTGTTAGCACACTGCACACATCAGTCCTTTTATGCTAGCTGCCATTGTTTAAACTTAGGGATGCTTCTGCTTCATATACTTTGTTACGTCATGCAGTGAAAGCCAGAGGCAGTCACAACTTCCTGTGCTGTATTTCTCCTATGTACCCAATTCTGTACCCTGTGCTCATGAAGCAGAGTGCAAGATGGCCTGTGACAAGAATCTACTGTCACTGCTTCTCCTTCACCAGAATGCCTCTGTGCTTCGTTTCTCATTGTCCTGACAGGTCCATCCCTTTGTCAGGGTATTTTGGGGTTTGGCCCCCAAGCAGCTAGGTCCATGGACTAGGAGGGATGTGCATGCCAGCTGTCACAGTGTCCAGAAACAGTGTCTGACAGTATCCAGAAACAGGTAGCATAGTCTGGGGCCAGGCAGAGTACAAGTTCCCCAGACAGTAACCACAGACCAGAAGCACTGAAGGGAGTCTGAGGGAGGAGACCATCCTCATTATTATGCAGGAGTGGGAGATTCCTGTTCATTGAGACGGATTGCTGTGGCCTGTTCAGTGCCTTAAGGTGAAGCATGGCGGGGAGCCCTGTTAGAAGGGTTGGGCCTATCTTGAGGCAGTGTACTGGTAGGACACTAGTGGGCTGAGCATGTGGAGAAAAAGAGAATACACTTGCTTTTTATGACCCAGTTGCTACATATTGTGCTCCAAGTTCACATTGTATAGGATGGCAACCTTTGGGAGTACACAACACGGGTTCGTGCCATTTCACCATTAAAATTGTAATGTATGAAGTAGTCACTATTTTACAACGAAGGAATTGAAAAGGGAGACTCCAGTGAGAAAGTGCTGAACTGGAGTTTATCAGGACATTTGATGCTATTTGATTTGACATGAACAAAGACGAAGGCTTCCTGGCTTTATATAAGAACAACAATCACTGCATTTCTTGCATTTCATGGTGTATAGGCGCTAATAGATGACCACTGGCATTGCTGATGGGGGACCGTGGGCGGGGTGATCCAGTCGCTCCCGGAAAGGCTCCATTTGGAGCCTTACAGGGGTGAGGGCAGGTGGGAGGCCTAAAGTTGGCCGGAATGGCTGTCACAGCCATTGCAGCTGCAGCCGCAAAAGCAGTGCGAGATCTGTTGTAATGGCCGCTCCTCACAAGGAGACCACAGGCAGTACCCAGGGCGCAGCAAACACCCCCCCGGCCTTAGCTTACCGTATTTTTTGCTCCATAAGACGCACTTCCCCCCCAAAAAAATTAGGGCGGGGAAGCCTGCGTCTTATGGAGCGAAGGTTAAACAAAAAGTAAATAAAATACTTACCGGAGCTTCGGGGAGGCCTGAGCGAGCCTCTACAGGCCTCCCCAATCTTCATTTCGGCGATAAATTGCCCTTTTCGGCCATTTCCGGTTTTCCCGAAAACCGGAAATGGCCGAAAAGAGCCATTTATTGCCGAAATGAAGATCGGGGAGGCCTCCCCAAAGCCCCCACAGGCCTCCCCGAAGCCCCCACAGTCCAGGTAAGTGAAACTTTTTTTCCCTATTTTTTGCTCCATAGGATGCATGCGTCCTATGGTCCGATGCGTCCTATGGAGCGAAAAATACGGTAGCTATGCAACTGTAGATTAACATTGCTCCTCCTCAGTCCTCACAATTCTCAGTATCAGCAGGGTGATTGCTTTCACTGTTACTGTTGTTGTGAATTGTCATTGTACTTTACAACTGGAAGTGGTAGATCCTAGAGCCTTTTGATCCTACCTTTTTACACTTTTTTTGTTTTTCTGGCTCCATGTCTGTACACACATGCACACATTTGTGCCCTGAGGTTTCACTTCATGGATCTGATCAAGTGTAGTCCATGACAGTTTATGCTGAAATAAACTTTTGGTTAGTCTCTGAGGTTCTATAGTCTCTGAGGTTCTGACTCTTTGTTGTTTTAGTTTGACTGACACTCTGGTGGTCAACAGAATAAGCACGTGTCTTAATTGGCCATTTTTGTTTATGTAGGCACATTCCTTTCTTTTTTGTCTCACATGGGCACGCACCCATGCTGATGTCTTCACTCTCCATTTAGTAGCATGCACCACTATACTTGTCAAACAGGTATACAGGTTGCTGGATTCCGCATTAGGTTTTACATTTTATGCTTTGTGGCTTGATTGCAGCCATCCAGATTTAAAGAGCTCGTTGCCATTGCTGTCATGTTTTCATATAGTATCATACACTTTTGTTTTTTTCTTAATAACTCAGATTTGTTTTTCTGCATCATTATAAAAAGAAAAGAGGCAGAGAACTGTTATTATTTTTTAAAACTAACTTTCTCTTGCTTTTCTTTTTTATTGAGTTTAATTTTTTTTAAATACAGTATTTATTTTTTATATTTTGTAAGTTATTTGTTTTTTGGACTCTGCCTTCTGGTAATATCCAGAAAGTCAAGATATAAATTTATATGATAAATAAATATGTATATTCAACCATACATTATAGTTTTGATCAAAATCCTTCAGTTTATTTAAATTCCTCTTTTCTATTGGAATCCTGTTTTCAGTGAGAAACTTTATTTGACAGTTCATTTGTTTCAATGCAGTACTCCATGAAACTTGATTCTGTTTTCAGATTATTATTATTATTATTATTATTATTATTATTATTATTATTATTATTATTATTATTTTAAAGCTGAGCAGTTGCTGAAAGAATTTCTAAGGATTGGTAAAATATTTTTTTGCTGTCGTACTATGGTCACAAGCTGTGTTATAAGAGACAAAATGTATCTTTCCTTTCTGACTGTGAACAACTGGCCTCTAAAACGACATGTTCTTTTCTCTCCCTACAGCTGTGTTGTTGATTGAAAAAGAGACGGAATCTAGATGTCTACGCCAACAGATCCTGGTGCAATGCCTCATCCTGGTCCTTCCCCGGGGCCAGGGCCATCTCCAGGACCAATATTGGGTCCTAGCCCAGGACCAGGCCCTTCACCAAGTTCAGTCCATAGCATGATGGGACCAAGTCCTGGACCTCCAAGTGTTCCACATTCAATGCCCACGATGGGACCGAATGATTATCCCCAAGAAGGCATGCATCCGATGCACAAAGTAAGCAGCTTCTATCGTTTTGTGCCAAATACACATTTGACACTGCTGAAAAGCAGCAACTGTAGTTTTGTGTTCCAGAATATCGTATCAGCTTTACACTAGAGTAGATGGATAGAGTACGCTCTTGAGATACAGCATGAATTTTATCTGATTTGTATATTGAACGTTTTTATAGAACATAGGTACAGAGCACCTCAGAGCACTTATAGGAAACATTCTTTAATTGAGTCAGGGGCAGCCCACTCCTATCCCCCGCCAGTCCATAGCATGCAGCGATGCTGAATTAGCGTGCGCTGCATGCTATGGTGGTGGTGAGGTGACCAGATGGCCTGGGAGAGGTAAGTAAAAATATTTTATACTTACCTCACCATAGGCTGCATGTCTGTCAATGGGTCTCCTTGGACCCATGCCGGCTCTTTTGCTGGCATAGGTCTGAGGTGGGTCAAGGGGTGGGTCTGGGTAGGGAAAGGGGGATATGGTCCGACGTGCACTGCCACCACAGAAATCCACACCCCATGTGGCACACTGTCAGAGGCACCCAGGCCACCACCACAAACAGCGGCCCGCCAGCAGGTAAGTCAGCACAGGGGGCAGGGGGAGGGCGAGGAACGCGGAGATGGGGCAGAACGAGGGATGGAAAGGTGTGGTATTGGTGGCAGCGCTGCCACCAATATCCTATCCCCCTTCCGGGCCTCATTCTGACTTCCCAGGTCCACTTGGACTTGCGCCAGCGGAATTGCTGTCACAGGTTCGAGTAGATCCGTTCCTGCACTGGAGGCTTGCCCCCAATAAGGGAACAAATGTATTACCTTCCTCAGAGAAGACCTCCAGGACTGCCCCCCCCCCCAGGATGCAGCGCATACTCTAGTGGTATAACTGCGCCAGTGGGGGAGGGAAAGGATATTGTTGTTATTAAGAATATTTATACACCACTTTTCAACAAAAAAGTTCACAACCTCAGGCGGGTGGAGATGCCAGTTAAATTAGTATGCTGCTTTACAGAGTGTTGGTTAAGCAAGCCCCCCAGCACACTCCCTCACTTAACTGACAGGGCTCCCTCTGTGGTGCTGCTCTGCTCTCCTTCCATCTTCATGAGGGCCCTCTAGGAACAGAGATGTTCCACTCCCTCATGAGGCCCACTTGGGGAAGGAAGCAGAACGTCTCTATTTCTAGAGGACTTTTGTGAATGAGTAAGGAAGGTGGAGCAGCACCGCAGAGGGAGCACTGTTGTGGGGGGCTTGTAAGTCTTGTGAAAGATTTGTTAAGGGGCATATTTGGGTAATTGGCAAGTCTCGTTCCCCATGTGTCCTCGATAACAAAACTTTTACTATACAGTCAGACCTCCCTTCCTTTAGCTTTGTTTTGCTACCATACTCTTCGTCCCAGGTGTGATTGACAACTTTGTTAGCCAATAACAGCAGTGCATTCTGCATAGTGTGGAGCCAGTCTGTGCCAGTTTCCTTCCTCATTGGTAGAGATGTCTCCCATATCACTGTTTTATGCAGCACCCGACTTTTGAGGAATGTATTCCCCACGGTATTGGAGGTATTGCTGTATTAAAGAATATTTATATACCACTTCCCACTACCATTTTTTTTTTTTGCAAAGCAGTTTACATCACTAAATAAATAAAAGTGGCATTGCTGGAGGGTTTGCGGCACTGTAAGTGGTGCAAGGCACTGCTTGCAAACCGGTGTAACATGGCTCCTCCCACTTGTCCCCAGAGCTATTCCGGTGGCGAAGGCAACAAGCAGCACGTTGCCTTTGCCGCTGGAATGGCTCCAGAGGCGAGTAGGAGGGGCTGCGTTACACCAGTTTGCAAGGCTTACGGTACCGCACCACCTCCAGCAACGCCACTATAAATAAATCAAAGTTTCCCTGTCCCAAAAGGGCTAAAAAACAGGAAGTAATTTACTGAGTGCTTCTATTGATGTCTTCGGACCCAATCATGGTGGTAGTCATAGAATTGCGCAACATCTAATTTTTTTTCCTACCATAAGCTCCATATGCATTTAGAACTAGAGAAAATATGTGTGTGATTGGGAAGCCTAAAATTCTCAATCACACACACACACACACACACACACACTTATTTATACTTCTGTTATTTGCATATACAAATTCAGACAATTAATGTACATTGCACAATGTAATTTTTATGTAAATGACTGAAAAGGCCACTTAAAAAAATGTCATAATCCAACCAAGGTTACGCATTTTCAAGTCTCACTGATATCCGGCCAAGTGTGTGCTTAACTCTCTCCAGTTGAAATCACTGGGATTTAAAATTGCTTAATATTGGCAGTGTCATAGACATGCTTGACATTTCTTCATGTGTTTTTACATTAACTGATTTCTGGGATGAATTTTGAATTAGATTATTTTAAAAGTAATAAAGCTTTTCCACGATGGACAGACAGCCATTACAGTTTTCAAAATGGCAAAAATCTGTATTGGAAGTAACTCCAATTAAAGACAACCTGTCTCTGGTGAATGCAGACAAACCTCAGTCTGAAATTTAAGCATGTCAAATAGCCAAAATAAATGTTTGGGACTTGATGTGCAGTATCACAGCAGTTTTTATAACATATAAGGTTGAGATATCAGACTGTGTGACAGCCTGCTTGTCCCTTTGCTTTTTGACATATTCACCCCCCTTTTAACCCTTTAACTGTCCAGTGTGTGTTTATGACTGCTTAGTTAAAGAGTTTTAAGGAATGCCACATAGCCCAGTCCTATCTGGGATTGGGCCAGTGCGTGAGGGGGTTTATGACAGCAGGAACAGTGTTCCGCTGTTTTTAAAATGGTTTTCGGCAGTGTGCAGTTTTGAGCATGCTGCCGCAATCAGCAGTAGCACAAGAGGACTGACGCCACCAGCACAGGTATGTGCAATGGTGGTGGGGGCGGAATGGGGCGGGGAGGAACAGGGGTCGTCCCGGGTGGGGGAGGAAGGCAGACCAGGGGCGGTATCGGTGACCCTTGCATGCATATCCTGACCCTGTCCGACTCCCTTACCGCTGCCATTACACGCTTCGGATTTACGCCTGCTAAACAGCAGGCACAGATCTGAGGAGTCCCATGGCAACGGTGGGGGCTTTCCCCAGGGTAAGCAAACAAAAGTTCACTTACCCCAAGGAGACCTTTCTGACTGGCCCCTCCTGCAGATACAGCACACATTCTATTGGCGCTGCTGCATCGGCCACAGGGGATTTGGGCAGGATTGGGCTGCTATCTGCATCTGTTTGTCCCCACTATGTACCCAGCAGGGTTTCCCCACCCCCTGCCTCCTCTTCAGTTCTTCACTGATCTGTTAACTGCCATGGAACATTCCGAACCATGAAGTACAAAATCATGGCAAAGAAAAGCCCTTCACTTGTCTCACTACATATACTGTAAAAAGTCACATTCCATGTCGATAAGGGCATTTTCTGTGGGACTCATATCTACTTTTTGACAGGAATTAGAGGTCTAGTCCTGTAACTTCAAAACACCTTGCCCTGGATTCTCCTTTGGTACATCTCCATTGTAACCATCTGAAGTGCTGTTTGCCCCAAGGTCTTCCTCAATTGCTTTCCTGAAAGCCATGTCTCTTCCTCAGATCTGTTTGAAGTACAAAAGGAATATTTGCGAATTAGGAGTTCTTCAGCTTTAAGTGTCTGTCTGTTGTTTGAGAATCTTCTGTCTTCAAAGGGAAGGTGGCTTGGAGTTGTCAGTTCATCTCCTCCATTGGAGGAAAGGCAGACTAGTTTCAAAATGCTGTTGTGTATTTGGGAAAGCCAAAAAATGTGTTGCATTGTTTGTCATGATACCCTCATCCTCCCCCCCCCAAAATCTGGAATCGTGTATTCTGATTTTTTCCTTACTAGGCCCCTAATTTTCCTCACAGCTTTTCTCACTTTAATCTCCCCCCCCCCCCCCCGCTCAAACATTCAGTACATGCACATGCGTTGTGAGACCTAAACATTGCTGATGGTGAGCATTTCAGCTGTGCGTGTTTATGTAGGAGAGAGAACCTGTGTGTGTGAGTGAGAGAGAGAGAGAGAAATCCCTTTTTCTCTAGTGGGTGGCTGCCAAATGTTTCTTCGCCCTTAAATAGCTGTTCCTCAGCGCTGTGTGTTACAGCTGGCAAGTGAAGTAAATCTTTCATTTCATCCAGTGCTGATGTGTCTGCTTGAAAATGTTTAGGGTTGTACTTTTAAGGTTTCCTTTCCATGGACACGACATCTCCCCCCCCCCAGTTGTTTGTTACTTTCTGCATGCAGTGTGGATTTCATCTTGTCCCCATATGGCAGTCTCACTGTCTCCTGTATCTTGTTGCCTACCTTCAGTTCTATTCTCGTTGCTCCGATCTCTCTCTCTCTCTCTCTCTCTCTCTCCCCCCCCCCCCCCCGCTGTGTGCTGGTTCTGAAATACAGCCCTTGCTTTCCCTCCAGTGTAGGTTTTGCTGAGTTGGGATAACGGCACTGGTTGCTCAATGCTGAGGGTAGGCTATGAGTTTATCCGTTTCCCCTCTGCCCTCCCCCCCATGACTCCTGAAGTAGAATGTTTACATTCAAAGGAAAACTGTCTTTGGGATGCTCCAATACAGCAGTTGCTGCTTGTAGGTGGAGGTTGGGCCTAGAATAACAAATCTTTTATTCCGAGCTACTAATGTTTGCTTCCGGTTTGTGTAAAGGATCTTTGTGATTGCTGCCTTCTGCTTAGCTGCTTCCAAAATGCGGAATATTGTTGGCAGCACATTCAAGAAGCAGCAGGACTGTTGGGGAATGGCTTTTAAAATAACTTCCTGTTAAAAACATTATTAAAATTATGCTAATAACTTTGTTAGACAGACAAAAGCCAAACCCATTTGACTTTGTGCATAATGGATGTGATTTCAGCAAAGATGACATGTCACGTTAAACTCACTTCCCTTCACTTTGTGAATTTGATAAAATGAATGCCTCTTGTCTTTTTTTTTTATTTGGGATTTTAACTCATTTTAGATTTTGGTCTGATTTTGATACTGTGTATCACAGGAATCAGTTTAGGGAGAAAACCCTTCTATCTATATATGTTTTAAATTTCTTTGTAAGATCTTGTCACCTGACAGGGCTTTAAGATGGAGTAGCCTAGAAACGTATATCATTGAAACCTATGAATTTCTTTCTCTATTGACTCTTACAGCCCATTGATGGTTTGCATGAAAAAGGAATGGTCGAGGACCTGCACAGCAGTTCCATGAAGACTGCAAGTATGCGGCCTCCTCATCCTGGGATGGGGCCTCCTCAAAGTCCAATGGATCAGCACAGCCAAGGTTTATATCAGACGTGCTTTTGAGATATTTGGGCTAACACGAAGGTCTTTGAAGTTACAGGGAGTCAGCAGAGTATCAGTGGTCAATTTTGGTGGTGTCGCTTTTTAAAAAAGTATTTGAAGACATAAAGATGTGAATACAGTCCTCTCTTCACAGAGGCTGCTAGAAACATGGGTTCAAAATAGATGCAAGGGATAGAAGCTTAAGAATTAGGGCTTGGTTTGCTGTTTGCTAGAATCTATCATCTTGGGTGTTAATAACTAAACTTAAGCCTCTTCTGACTTGCCTGATGATGCCGAATTGGTCTGTCTCTAGCCAATACTTGTCAGCTTTGCCTGATAGCAACTTTTTTAGGCTTTTTTCAAGCCCTGAGATTCTTTGGAATTAGAGATCCCAGGGATTGAACCAAAGATTGAGATGTTCTTATTTGTTTTCTCAGTCTGGCAAGTGGCATTACATGTACAATGCTCTCTGTGCTTTATAAGGTAAAGGTAAAGGTATCCCCTGACAATTAAGTCCAGTCGTGTCCGATAGCTATGTTTATATCTAGTAATATGAACTCTGGTTTTGACGGATACGTGTTAATGATGGTTGTGTGATTGTTCGCAGAAGCGTGTGTCTATATTGTAGCAACTCCCATGGGCCCCAAACAGTTCGATACCTTGGGATACTGCATGACGGGGCCAGCATGCTCCTGTGTTTAGAGACTGCAGAAATCTGACTTTGAGTTCCATCTTTCCCATCTGTAGAATAAGAACAACAGTGGTCTGCTTTGCAGAGTTAGCAAATTTGAAAACAGCTATAGAAATAATCATCAATACTGATGTTCATGAGAGGCACCAGTTCTAGACTGGTGGACAATGAGTCTTGCTTTCCCTTGCTTTGAAAATGAGTAATCATTAGACTTGTATATAAAAGACAGCAAACAGTTTTAAAGTAGAAGAAAATTATGTTCCCTACACACCTTGCTGTTGAGACCTTTTCATTGTAACTCTAAAAACCAGAAGTTTCCAAAGTTTCTCTGCCCACGCCTCATGATTTACAGCAGACAGCTGCAATTTTCTCCATCCAGCATCTGCTTCTAATGTATTCCCTTCCAGAATTCCAGTGCTAGTGCTTCTGTGAGTGAGGCAAATCCATTTATGTGCGTGGGCATGTAGATGGGCTCTGTACAGATCTTTGTCACAAGGTGATTGCCTAAAAGTTGGTTTGTGGTATGCAAGTCATCCAAGGCTTAGACCGAACAGAGGGGCATCTACTCCCAGAGGCATGTTTGCTCTTTATATATTCAGTGCCAGAATGTACTACAACTACAGTGAACCCGCCGTTTAACAGATTTCAGAAATAACGGACGCTGTCTGCCTCTTTAAAAACTAGTCATAGATGTTTTTCCCATGTGCATTGTGATAAATGCATTGAGATTTAACAGGCTTTCAGCATCAGTGGACATCCTTTCCCTCCATTTAATTAAATCGAGAGGTTACTGTGTTGTCATTTTGGTTCCTTGGACTATATTAGGTAGATTCTTAAACAAATATAATGCTTACACTAAAGTGTGTAGATTTTTTAGCAGAAAATAAACAGTAAGGATATACAGCAGTCCTTGTGTCACTCAGGTCCCTGACATATTTAGACTGTGTCAAAGGGAGAGACATATTCAGACTGTCAAAGGGAGGGCAAGAAGGGGCAGTAAATATCTCAGCTCAGATGAATAGGGAGAAGAATAGAAGTAATTAAATCACTATGGCCTGATCTAAGACCCAAATAACAGTAGTGTCCCTGAATACCACTGATATTATTTGATAATATATTCAAATTACCTTCTTGGAAACCACCTTGAGCGCCAGGCTAAGCATTATATAAATTTTCTAAATAGGCCATTATTATTACGGACAATTTATTATTATTATTATTATTTACTACTACTACTACTACTACTACTACTACTACTACTACTACTACTACTGGCATTATTATCAATGGCAATAACCAAGTTTGTGATATTGGAAACTGCAGTGATGGTACTCTCTGATGTACCTCTGCTTTTGCTGTGTTTGTTCACATTTTTGCTAACCAGAGGGCAAAGAGAGATTTCTGTTTACCCCTGAATTTCTGACATCCAGGGGGAGAGAACTTCCACTTTTGCATACCAGATCACAAATCTTACGGCACAGTCCTGTGTAAAATTGAGCCGGGGGATCGCGTGCTCCCCCAGCACTAGGTGTCGCAAAAGTGCCGTAAAGCACTTTCGCGGCACCTGGAGAGCAAGGGCTGCTGGCGCAGAGGATGGCAGCACTCTCTCCCCAGGCGGACCACCCCTGGGCCTGCTGGGCAAGGTAGGTCCTGCACCGACTGGTGCAGGGGCGGGGGGAGGGTGGACCGGGTGGCGAGGGAGGGTGGCTACTGGCCGCACCGGGCGAGGGGAAGGCTGGGATATTGGCGGCGAGATCCGCCAATATCCAAGGCCCTCTCCCAGCCCGGTTTGCCCTGACATGGGCTTGAATGTATGCCAGCTCCAGAGGACCTCAGGCTGCTTGCACCGAGGGAAGGGGATGATTGTTCCCTTCCTTCGAGGTGCACCTAGGCTGCCCCGAGGCAGATACGGCGGCTGTATCTTACACAGGATTGGACTGCCCCTTAGATATCTCAGACGTATGTAGCCTTTAAATTTGCTTTCATTCATTCCATAATTCAGTGGGAAGTGTCTGTATAAATTTGTACTTTTTTTATTGGTGTCACGACAATTCCAGTACAGTTGGCCCACATCTTACACATGATTGACTTGTGTCCCCCCCCCCCCAAAAAAAGACAGAGAAAAACAACAGTTTAAGTAGTGCAGGTAATTTCTCCCACCATTCGACTTACTGTGTTTATGGTCCAGAGCGTGCCTGAAATGAGAGAATGAAGTTGTTGTTCCCTCAGTTGTCTCAGTTCCTGTGTCTCTCATATTATGATTTTAGTTCTTAAAGACACAGACAGTACTTATTTATTGGATTTAAGAGAGTTTCAACTATACAGTTGGCCCTTCTTATCTGCGGGGGTTCGGTTCCCGAACCTCCTGCGGATGGTAAAAACAGTGAAAAGTCAAATCTGCTTTAAAAAAAGCATCCTTTTAAAAAAATTGTGGTTTAAAAACTGCTTTTCTTACCATTGTAGAGTGGCAGGCAGGCAGTTTCGGGTGATTAGAATGACTATTTTTGGGTTGCGCTGAGGCAAGTGACCCCCTCCGTCGGTCCTGGTGTGCTGAAGAATGCAACACAGAAGTGATTAAACGCTTCTGCGTTGCATTCTGGGGCGGCCAAGGGAGGGGGTTGTGACCTTTTAAGAAGGCAGGGCCCTTCTTGTCTGTGGCGGTCATCCGTGTTGAGTCAGATCCGTGGATGGCAAATCTGTATATAATTTTGGCTTTACACGCTGACCTCGGAACGTAACCCTTGTGTAAGATGCGAGTCAACTGTATTGTTTTAATTCATGTCTGCACAAATTGTGAGATGCCTATTGAAGCCCACACAGTTAAAGAAATCTCCTGCTTCCTGCCTGCCTGGAATTTGAAAAACAGGACTTGTCAAGTGTCTGGCAGGCTACAGTATACAGCTTGGCGGGTCATACGTTGTGTGGGCCTGTTTGAATTCAAGGATTTCATCGTACTCTCTAAATCAGCTATTTTCAACCAGTGTGCTGCGGCACATTGGTGTGCTGCGAATGGTCTGCAGGTGTGCCGCAGAAGTTTGGGGGAGGGTGTATATTAGTAGGGCCCTTGGGGGATGCGAGTCCCCTGGCGACAGTGCAGTGTGCCTTGTCAGTTGTCCAGAAATTGATGGTGTGCCTTGACAATTTTAGTGCCTTGTCAGTGTGCCGTGAGGTGAAAAAGGTTGAAAATTGCTGCTCTAAATGAACAATACTGGGGAGAGAAAGGTGTTTGCTGGTCTAGATAGTATCTAAAGACAATGCAGCCTATGTGGATTTATCATTTAAGGATTATGAACACATTCTCTGCTAGATACATGCTTCCTGCAGCAGTTCGTATCTCTGGTTCCTGTGGGCCTGCCTTCTCAGAGCCTTCGTTTTGCATTCCCTTGGCCAGCATGTCTGCAGTTGTTTGTTTTTAGATGCTTATAGAAGAGAGGGCAGGCTTCAGAAAGGTCAAATGTTCATGTAGCAGCATATGTTGTATTGTTAAGCTCTAAGAACAGAAGGTAAGTATAAAATACCGTTAATCTTTGGCAGTTTTTAAAAACAAATGAACATTAACAGTAGTGCATCTTTCACGGTCTTTTCCCTAAGAGATCCACAGCTGAAATGAAGTATTTTTAATACAGTTTAGGTATTTATATAAGGTTTACATTTTAAACAGTTGTCTGGCATTCCAGAAGTTCCATAGAACAGAAAGAGTATTCCTTCTTTTAGATCAGATAGCTACTATGTGGTTGCACAGTTACTACATCTTGCTGTGTATCCTTTAAAAAAATGCAAGGGTGCAATCAGTGTAATTATTTAATAATGTATATATCCTCATTCTAGTAATGCAGTATTACTTGCTGTTTGTTCTCTTTATATAAAAATAGCTTTAGAATCTGATCTTCAGATGTGGTAGGCTAGTTACGTTTGCCACTTTATCATATAGAGCCCAAAATCTGCTGAGTGTATGATGCAGGTAGAGTGCTGGAACATAAAAGGCTGTCCAACCTACCGGAATGTCATTACTCACACATAATCTGACATATTGCATACCTGCATTGCGAAGAATTCAAACCAGATTGTGTGTTGATTATCTACAGTTATTTTCATCTTAGTATGATGGGAACAATGATTATATGGTGGACAGCAGGACTGGCCCAAGTTATTTTGGTACTTGGAGTGAAAAATCCAAATAATACCACCTCCTGCTAGTTAACATGGGGTCCAGTCTACCAGGAACTTCTCCTGTGCAAGCCTCATTAAAATAAATGGAGGCTATGCAAGAACCCCACTGTGCTCTTGCACAGATTCTGTTCATTTTTAGTACATGCATACTGTGACAAGATGATTTTACAGAAGAGAAGGAAAAAGGAGAACAGAGAGAAACACACACACACACACACACACACACACACACACACACACACACACACCAGGTGAGGACTCCCCATCCCACACTACAATAATGTCACTTTTCTGTAAAATCCTCAAAAGTTTGAGTTGGCATTTTATGTCTTGATTAAAATTTCAACAGTAAACTTGTTTAGAAGAAGGATTAAATTGATGGTGTTAGGTGATTTGCGCGTTAAAAAATAAAATAAGTGGGAAAATCACATCTTGCCTTTCCCATTAACCAAGATCATTACATTAAAAACTACTTTTAACTAAATTAGGACTGTTTTAGCAACACTCTTTTTGCATTAAAACAGTCTGCTGATAAAGTATTAATTCTTGCATTCATGATGTAGAGTGCTATGGTAAATCATTAAACTGCTGAATAGGTTAATGCAGAGAATTTTGGTGACTTACTTTGCTTAGGAAGGAAACTGAGAAGGACCAACAGAAAGTATTTATTATGCCAGTGAGATGATAGCAATGCAGAGCAAGAGCAGACTGATACAAAGAGGCTGCAAGGCTCGGTTATAAAACTTGGCAAACAAGATTACTGCAGTGTAGCTGTGAAATGTAAGGGAGGAATTTTAAGTGCACTGCTTGTACTTTAAGAAAGTGAGAACATGTGTAAATGCTTTGGTGTTTAAACATCAGGTGTTTAAACTGGCAGGACTAAAGCTGTGTACTGTATATGAAGTCTTACACTGGCCTGGAAAAGAGCCGTAGTTTAGTGGTAGGGTTCATGCTTTGTATGTAGAAGGTCATGGGTTCAATCTCTGTCTAAAGAATCACATAGTAAGTGATGGAGAAGACCTCGGCCTCAGATCTTGGGGAGCTGCTGTCAGTCAGATCGATGGACCAATAATCTGACTTGATGTAAGGCAACTTTGCATGCTAAAAAGACTGTGGCTGCAATCCTATCCACACTTACCTGGGAGTAAGCCCCATTGACTATAATGGGACTTGCTTCTGAGTTGACATGTGTAGGATTGGGCTCATAGTTTTGTTATATTGGTAACTGTAATTTATACTGTTCATTTAGCTAATGATTACTTGCTGAGTACAAACAGCCATAGTTGAACAAAATAGGCTTACTTATGAATATAGTAGCTGCTTAGCTTACACCGGTCAGACCATGGAAACTATTTATCATAGTTCTTATACTATTTGCAACCTGTGATAGTAATTTTGGCTGCAGTTCCTGCTGGCTGTGGGGGCAGATCTGGCATGGGATTGGGCTGGGCTGGGATGTGATCTTGGCAGGAGCTACAGATGCCCAATTCTATACCCCTGTCCCATCCCGGATATGCCCTATTCCACTCTTTAGATCTACGCCAGCAAGAGAGCTGGCTTAGATCTGAGGCGTCCCGTAGGGGACCAGGCAGCAATCAGAGATGTAGGTAAATTTTGTCTTTTACTTTTCAGAGGAGCAGTGATGGGAGAGATCTCCTAGTTGTGGACTTCGTAGAGGCAACTGGTGGGCCACTGTAGATAATGGGATGCTGGACTAGATGGACCTTTGGTCTGATTTCTTATGCTCTTTTCAGTTTTAGTTAATGAGGGTATTCTCCCTACCCTAAGAACATGTTCTGTCCCCAAAACAACTTGCATCTTTCTTTCTGTCCCTGGATTTGCTGGCTGACTGATTTTAGTATGTAGCTTCAGCTACCTTTTTCTTCAAGATGATCATGTGTTTATTCTTAACTATGCTTTTCCAAAGCTTTGCTTTAGAAAAATTATCAACCAGTGGAAGGCTACTGAAAGGAAGAGATCTGCATTTGATCTTCCAGTCCTCCATGGAGGCCGTCATACCACATGAATAGGCTTGGGGAGCTCAATGGACATACAAAGATGCATTCGTTGCTTTTGCAGATTCAATGACATATAGGCCTTTGTAGACCTTAGTGATCCCACTGTATATGTCCTAAATGAACAGGGTGTGCATTCGCACTTGGCATTCATGGTTGCTGGCTATACACTGGTGTTCTTCCACCTATACATACAAAATGTATAGGTACTACCTATCTCAGAGCGTGATGAACATTTGCTGGTGAGCTGTAATTGTCTGTCGCTATGTGGCAAAACACTGGTGTATGGTGTTTTTGGACAGGGAGCCATTTAGTTATTTGACTTTCTCTGTAAACTGCTTTGTGAACTTTTTTTGTTTAAAAGTGATACATATTATTAAGTGTTCAGATATTTTATTCAAATATTACATTGGTATGGCTTAATAGTTGGAAAATTACAGAATGGGTTATTCTTCTGTTTTTTTTTTTTTTATACAGGCTATATGTCTCCACATCCGTCTCCATTGGGAGCACCAGAGCATGTGTCTAGTCCAATGTCTGGAGGAGGTCCAACTCCCCCTCAGATGCCACCAAGCCAGCCAGGACCCATGATGCCAGGAGACCCACAAGTTATGAACCATCCCAATAGAGGCCCTTCTCCATTCAGTCCAGTTCAGTTGCATCAACTCCGAGCTCAGATTCTAGCCTACAAAATGCTGGCTAGAGGACAGCCAATTCCCGAAAATATTCAACTTGCTGTACAAGGGAAGAGGACGCTGCCTGGGATTCAACAGCAACAGACACTTTACAACAAGCCATCTGGTAAGTACTATACTATTAGACAACTCAATTTTTACCTTTACTATTTTTATGACCATTTTATGAGTTGTGACCTCATGTTTTTATATATTTGGAAGTATTTAATAATCAAAGCACAGAACTTTTCATGTGAGGGTGCAGCATATCCCTTAGGATTTCAGTTGGTTGCCATAGAGCCCTGTTTCTTTTCTTCTTCTACCTTGGCACATGTGCATGAGAATCCACAGAAGCAATGTACTAGAACATTATGTATAATGAGGAGGTCTGTGTGTGCCTCCCATATTCCCAACCAACTTTGCTTCTCCGTATAGCTCAAGTTACTCAAGATCTAGATGTTGAATAGTTTGAACAACACCGAGAGGGAAGACTGGATGGGGCTATGGGAGGCATGCACAGATCTTCAAGTCCTTGTAATATCTTAGATGTGCTGCTTCCATGCATGCATATGTGTGCACACTGAAGTAGAGGGCAGGAAGAAATGGGACTCTGAGCCTTATGGTGACCTTTCCATGCATTTATGTATAATAAATAAATTAGAATTGTGGACTCCTTGGAGTGTTCAGATTTTCACTTCAGTTTTATACATGTTGCAAAAAATTAAAACTCCACATGTACTTAAAAAAGATAAAATCTTTAAATTACTATCAGTATTATTTTTAAATGGACAGCTGCATAAAACAGATGTCCTGAAGACCCACAATGTTTCATCATCATATTTTTTTTCTTATAAACATTTTTCATTGTCATTTCTTCAGCAATCTTTTCTTAATTTTAAATAAACTTTTTAAAACTTACTAAAGTATTATTGGAGGTTTTGAATATTACAACAACCGCATCTTACAATTATGCCTTTTAGTCAGTATCTAGTTTTGACCCTGTTTCAACAAACCTCATTTTACAATGTCCTCTTTCCTCCCAATAGAAAGAGCTTAGCCTTCAAGATACCTCCACAGTTATGTCAAAATCTATTTGGTTGGATATATGCAAGCACACCCACACACCCAAAAATGAGGAAGGTACTTTCTAACAGCCCAATCCTATCCCCCCCCCCCCCGCCATGCAGCGATGCCAGAGTGGCTACTGCTGCATCCTGCGGAGGGAGTCGCAGAAGTCTCCTCTGGGCAAGGGAACATTTGTTCCGTTACCTTGGTGGCACAGACAGGTCTACTCGAACCTGCACCAGTGAAATCACTGGCACAGGTCTGTGTGGACCCATGCTGTAGAACTGGGTCCGGGAAGGGGGTTTGAATTCGGCGGCCGCTGCTGACGATGAACCTGCCCCCTTTCCAGTACTGATCTGTCCTCCCCCACCCCTGTCACTGCCCCATTCTTCCCCCCCCATTCTTCTCCCTGCCCTTCCCCCACCGTGTCCCACCTTCCCCGCCATCGTGGATCTGCCAGTGTGCGGGGGAAGGCTCCGTCCTCTCTGCCAGCGCTCCGGCAGTGTGCGACTGTGTATGTCACCATAGAGCTGCTTGCGACTGCCGCTGTCAGTAAACTTGGTGTAGTATCCCGACTGATGTTTCCACTGTTGAGAGCTCCATTTAGGAATGGAAGTAATGTTGCAGTCACACAAGGGATCTGGAAGGAAGAATCCCTTGTATGGAGAATCCTTCTGTTCATGGCGGGAGCTTCCATTCTCCAAGGGAGCTTCTGGAAGCATAAGCACTGGTCAGAATGCTCCCCATGATGCACATATAGCTTATTATTTTTCATGCTGCAGAATCCACTGAAATACCCAACTGTATTTGAAATACCCAAATACCACAAACTTTATCGAATAAACATTGTCGAATAAATATTCGATTGTGTGGCATATTCTAATAATTTCTTTCCTCATTACTCCCTGTAGTGATTGGGATGCATTCAATGAGCGTCCCACCAGCTGGACCAGGAACTGCTTCAGGGATGCCAGGCCACTCACCTGCCATGGCTCCTAAAACTTGGCCAGAAGGTAAAGGAAAAAAGATGACTATCAGCCCTAAGACACCGTATCACATACAAACAATGTACCTCAGAGGTTCTTAAAGTGGGGGTTACAAGCAGTTTGGAAAGGGGGTTTCAAAGCTCTGAGGAACTGGGTTCGATGTCTGGAAACTCTAAGTAGGGCTGGAGAAGGTCCCTGTCTGAAACCCCAGAAAGCTGTTGCCAGTAAATGTAGGCAGTACTGAACTAGAATCACCACTTGTCTGACTCCAGGGGTTCTCAAAGTGTGCTTCTTCACCAGCCAACATGAAGGCCAAAATGCAGGGACCAGCAGTCGCTTTGATGCATTTTTAGCCCCTCTCCCCACCGTCCCTTCACCCTCCCTGCTGAAGTCTCTTCTGTGCCACGTCTGCATGACCCAGCAGTTTCCAAGGAAAACATGTGCAGCAATAATAATGGGTATTTGCTGTACCAACAATGAGGAATGAGGCTGAGTTGAAGAGCTGGTGCAAGAGTTTTCCTTTCCGGGAGTGCACATGAGTATTCTGTTCCTCGAGATGCTAACCTTCAACTTTTTGCAGAAATACTAATGGCGCAATCCTATCTAACTTTGTGCCCTGCGATGCAGCGAGGCCGGTGCAGCCTGCACTGCATCCAGGGCACAAAAAGGCTGCTGGGAGGTCACCTTGGGGGAAGGGAACATTTGTTCCCTTAAGAACATAAGAACAGCCTTGCTGGATCAGGCCAAAGGCCCATCTAGTCCAGCTTCCTGTATCTCACAGTGGCCCCACGAGATGCCTCTGAGAGCACACAGTCAACAAGATAACCTTTATCCTGTTGTCACTCCCTTGCACCTGGCACAGAGAAAACCTACTTCTAAAACCCAGGAGGTTGCTTATGGCTTGTAACCTGTGATGGTCTTTTCCTCCATGAAAAGGAGGAAATACCCTTCCCCTGGGTAAAGCCCCAGCTGCCCCAATGGGGCTACTTGGATGTGTGCCAGCTATTGAAACATTCTATGCAAGATTAGAACATAATGTAATGTAAAAACTGCTTTGGTTTAGAAATGCCTGCCTATGTAAACTGCCTTGAATTAAAGTTGGAGGAGAAATCCGATGACCAAGAAAGGCCGGAATATAAACACTGGTATTGTTGTTGCTGTTTTGCTGGTGCAAGTCTGAGAGGCCTGTGTAAGTTATAGGCCATGCCCGGGAAAGGGGAATAGGTCTTTGGCGTAGCCGCCGCCGATCCCTCCCCTTTCCCAGGCCCGGCTGTCCAATCCCCCCCTCCGGAACGCCCCATTCCGCCCTTCCTCTGCTGCCCGGAGGGGAACCTAATTTCCACAGCGGGCACTCCAGTGAATCTGGGCCAGGGGAAAGCGGCACCGGCCACTGGCGCGGCCTCCTTGCTGGGTGATGCCTTGCGGCACGTTTGTGACACCCAAGACCAGTGGAGCGGTGCTCCACCAGTCTCAAAGTTACACAGGATTGGGCTGCCCGAAGATGTATACAGAATATTACTATCTTATAATCTTTTCTTCTTCAGCTTGGTTTAAATAGCTTCCACATTATCTGTTCTTCTTCTACTGTTCTACTTGTACCTTCCTTCTTGGAAAAGGCTCTTTAATTCTTCTGTGGAAAGTCTTCTAGTAGCATGTAGGCCCCTTGAATAGCATCTAGGAAACCACACACTTTCATCTTTTAAAACCCCAAACAATTTTACTTATGTATCCTTGAGATGTGTGACTAGCAGATGGCTTGTCCTGAAACCAAACCACTTTCTCGTAATAGATTTCAGGGTCTTGACTCAAAAATAAATTAATTGGGTGGCATCGAACAAAAGGTGTTGTTTTACTTCTATTCTGTTTTACTTGTTTGCCCTCTCCCTTCCTGTGTTGCTCTTTGCACAAAGAACAATACAGGAATAATTAAGGGACAATAGTCCTGACAGGGCACCAGTGAGAGATAGCGTTAGACAAATAAGATAAAATAAAATGAAAAGTGACCTCTTAACTTGAGAGACTACTTCTCTTGTTCCATGGTGTTTTGGGAAGGCACTCAGACCACTGCAGCCTTTCAGCAATGGAGTTAACCGAAAAGGTGTCCTATTATCTGCACGCTATAATTAAGAGGAGGGAAAAGCGTATTTCTGTTGTATAGATTTTATCAGGGGCGTCACTGTAGTGTGGCGGGCGGGGCGGAGTGCCCCAGGGTGACGCGCGCAGAAGGGTGACACTCACCTCCGTGACGCGCGTCGGCCTCCGGACGCTCCGAGGCCAGGAGCTGGCCTCGGAGCGTCTAGCCCGGGCCGGTGCTCCAGGGCCTTCTGAAAGAAGGCCCAAGCCCAATGCGTCAATACTCGAACTTTTACAGTTTTCGCGCATGTGCAGACCACTTTGAGGGCAAGAGGGCAGGCCCTTGCCCTCAGAAACGGTCTCTGCGCATGCGTGAAAACTGTAAAAGTTCACGTATTGACGCATTGGGCTTGGGCCTTCTTTCAGAAGGCCCTGGAGCGCCGGCCCGGGCCGGACGCTCCGAGGCCGGCTCCCGGCCTCGGAGCGTCCGGAGGCCGACGGGGGCACCCGGGGCAGGGTGCAGCCGGGTCGCCCCCCCCAAAACGCGATGCGGCCTATGGCCGCGCCAATAGTATTAGTGGGGGGCATAGTTGTGGGGGTCACAAGGGTGACGCGCGCCCCCCGCCTTGAGGTGACGCGCGCCCTAGTGACTCCTCTGGATTTTATAACATAAACGGGGTGAGGCGTTATGTTTTTAAGTATAAAGTTTTAGTGTATTGACTTAGGCTATTATTTAAGGGTCGTGTATGTATGTATACTGTATGTGTGTTTATGCTGATGTTTATGTATGTTTGTTTTTGTAAGATGCCAATAAAGGTTTTGGAATTTGGCAATGGAGGAAATATTTATTTATTTCCTTCCAGCTCAAATGGTTACAGAGAACTAAAATGTTCTTTGACAAACGTTTCTATTCATACTGATCTGGTGGAATAATAAGCTCATTCATGCAATAATTTTAGCAAAAACATATGCAAAAGTTTGAAAAACAATTTATTTTTTCACCTTTCTGGACATTTCTTTGTGTTTCTCCTGATAAATTGTGACAGTGAGAGTGAAATGCGATGATTTGGTGTGGGAACTTGGAAGTTCCTGAGACAGACGGATAGATGTCAGAAATGACTGTGTTGTGATGAGGTTGGTTTTGGACATTTACCAATGTACCTTAGTAAATGTCAACTTTTATCAGTTAAGGATGGAAATGAGCATGACATTTCATTATTAGATTGGCTTTCAGATTTATTGGTAAATAGCAAAACTTTCTGAACTCTATCACTGACTTTCTAATATGTTGAGAATTACTGGTAAATGTCAACGTTTACATTTAGTACAGTAGGTTTGCACATGCCCATCCAACACAGGGTAGTATATTACCTTATTGACACATTTAAACATTTTTTTTAGGCATGGTTTTGCATATCTCCATCACCTGTACCATATCTACTGATGTGACATTCATAGATACTAGTGTTACTCAGCATGTTGTTTTTTATATGGTCACAGTTCCACAAAAACAACCCAGGTCTAGTAGGTACATATATTCATGAACTGTATGTGTATAAAATAGATTTTGCAAGTTTATTCTGTGTTTTTAGAACCTTCAAATGGTAGAAACAGTAGTTTTAAATATAAAAACCCAATAAAAAACTTGTGTTCATCATGACTCAGACATCAAGTCCAAGCTATGACTTCCCACCCTCCTTTCTCCTAACGTGCATTATAATTCCTTCCCCGATTTCCTGTCTCAGGCAAACCATGGATTGCTGTTGTTCCCAAACTGGCACATTTGTCTTCTGAACCAAATTCGGAAACCACAGTTTACAGTGGGTTTTCAGGTCTAGTTTGGAGAACATGGTTAAACATGCTGAGGCTTGGACTCAATGGCCAAATGAAGAGTCAGAACAGACAAAAGGAAATATTTCTTTACCCAGCATGTAATTAATCTGTGGAACTCCTTGCTACAGGATGTTGTAAGGGCACCTGGCCTACATGCTTGTAAAGGGGGATTGGACAGATTTATAGAGGAATAGTCTATCACAGGTTACAAGTCGTGATGACTTTATGCAGCCTCCAGGTTTTAGAGGTACTCTATTTCTAAATGCCAGATGCAAGAGGTGGCAACAGGATACAGGTATCTTGTTGTCTTGTGTGCTCTCAGAGGCATCTGGGTGGCCACTGTGAGATACAGGAAGCTGGACTAGATGGACCCTTGGCCTGATCCAGCAAGGCTCTTCGTACGTTCTTATGAATGCTAGTTCAGCTGTTATAGCTGATCCAGCCCTCAGAGTGGTGAAAAGCAGATTAATAGCACTTGCTCGTGTAATTAATTTTGCTTTTTTATGGAACATGTTTATTTCACACATAAGGGACTAGGGATTGTGGTGAGCCTGGATTCAGCCAATCTGTAAGCTACAGATTCATCGTTTGGCCAAAGTGAATACTGCATATCAGGGGTTCCCAATCTTTGGAGGCCCGCGTACCCCCTACGCAGTCTTCCAGCTGCCCTGCGTACACCCGGACCTTCTGAGGCCTGCGTACCCACCACGTACCCTTTCCCTCCGGGTTGCGATGCAGGCGGAAGGACCCGTCCGCCCACACCACAACCCGGAAAAAAATCCTCTTTAGCAGGGAAAAAATCCCCTTTAGCAACCCGGGATTGTTTCTGGGTTGTGGTGCAGGCAAGCAAGTCCTCCTGCTCATGCCGCAACCCGGAGGGAAAGGGTATGTGGTGGGGTACGCAGGTCTCGGAAGGTCCGGGTGTATGCAGGGCAGCTGGTCGCAGCTGATCGCAGCAGCTGATAAGGGACAGCGTCTTGTGTAGGCCTGGCCTGCGGTCCGTGTATCCCAAGGGGTTTGCGTGCCACAGGTTGGAAAAGCCTGCTGTATATTTTTTTCTCTGCAGTGTGTGGATCTTTCTGTTGACTTTTTTGAACGCTTTGTCTAGATGCCTAGCCGTTATTAAAGCCATTAAAATAATGGCTAGATGTCTGTCCATGATTAAATCTAGGATTTTAATAACTAAATATTTGGTTTAAACATTTGGGCCATTTTGTTAAAAAGCAGTACCTTTTATTTTGCAGGGCAAAATGCAGATATGAGCGTTTCTAGTACACCTCAAAAGCTTACTGTTCCACCCCCTAGTGGAAGACCTTCACCTGCCCCTGCAGCTACACAGCCTTCTGCAGTAATGCCTGGTCCTTCTGTACCACAACCCACAGCTGCTCAGCCTTCACCTATTGTTCAGCTGCAGCAAAAACAGAACCGTATCAGCCCCATTCAGAAGCCTCAAGGACTAGACCCTGTTGAAATACTTCAGGAACGGGAATATAGGTAATAACCATATTGAGATGCATAAGATGTATTGGTTTGCTTTGATAGTTTAATTCATATATTTTTTAAACTGTTAAGAAAACTTGGCAGCGTTCACTGTTACATATGCTGGAGAAGAATTGTGTATAAAACCCATTTTTTTTACGTATTAAATAAGCAATTATGCCCGGGTGGGGGCGGGTTCGCCGAAGGAGGCCTTCACTGAATCCTATCCCCCTTCCTGGGCTTGAACTCCAGACACAGAGCTGCTTGGATTTGAAACACCCCTTTACCCCAAGGAAGCCTGCGCTGGCGCTGGCCCGATCCTAGATAGGATCCAGCGTAGCATGCTTTTGCACGCTGCAGCGGTCCTAGACAGGATTGGGCTGTTAAACCCATTATCTATTGGCCTGGTTCTTTCTTGTGAAGTTATATGCAGAAAGTAATTCCACTTTTCCTTGTAAGTCATAAAACTACAAGAAACATTTTATACTAGTTGGAAAAACTGCACTGTTGAGATTGCAGTTTGGCATAATGGCCCTCACTAAGAAGTGACTTTGATTAATGTGATGAAAATGTGGTTTTGGTTGGACAGGCTTCTGAGGCTTTCAGAATTTCCTGGTATTTTACACTTAGTCCAACTCAGGGCAGACTCTTCTTGCCGAAATTGTAAATTGTGCTGCCAAGGGAAGTCCTGCTCCCCAAGAGACTCCCCGTTCCAAGCCTGAAGCTATTGTGACCGTTCTGATTCTGTGCTAGCAGTTGTTGTCTCAGAATCCAACTATGCTTGGAGCTTGCTGAAGCTCAGCTGCCTGGGCTTGTGGGGAAGCGTCAGGGCAGTGCAACTGATTGTGGAGGGTGTCTTCCAAAAGCTATGTTGTCATGACAAACTATGACTTTTCATGACAAAGTTTTGATGCTGTCAAACAAACGTGCTCCTACTTAACAGCTCTGTTGAATTCATTTTATTTAATGGACATTGCAGCATATATTTGTCTAAAATGAGATTTTGTTTTCCTTAACCATTGTTGGTCTTTATGTGACTACCTAAGGGTATAGTGAAAAATGTATCTTTTAAACTCTCTTTATTTTGTTAATATGTAGAGAACAGTTCAACTTATTTTGCGTTTTGAAACTCGGCCAGCATAATAAATGTATGCTATAATTCTTATAAAGCTCTCTTCGCATTTTTTTTTAAAAAACAGTGCTTCTTTAATCTTAATGAATAAGTCTTGTAAAACTAATAATGTGCAGTGTAATTTAATGTCATTCCACTGCGTGTAAAGCTTCTTTTCTTCTCAACCCTAATAAAAAAATTGCTCATGCTATTGTCCTGAAATTACGAGCAGAGGGGATTATGTCAAATGGATCCCTTTTATCATCTGACAAAAGTATCCCTGGTAGAAAGCTTTTCTGACTCCTGGAGTAATCAATCCTACTCCATGGCACCTATTCCAAAAATCTTGCAGCCTGTTAATGTTACTTTTGCAGTAGTGCTCAGCTGGTTCAAGGGAATGCCCTTTGCAAGAAGATCTTTATCTGCAGTTCCAATTCAAAATTCACTTTCTGCATGGATGGAGACAAATAACTGCACTGTGGAGATTAATTAAATGTATTTTGGACAGGGTTAGATGAAATCCCTAAAGCACTTGTAAATGGCAGCTTCAAAAACTGCTTTCTTCTTTAGACCTTTCTTATGATTGAATGACTTAATAGACTTTAATGTTTCCCCCTAAATGTAAGAATATTTTTTTTATCATCTGTTCCAAAGATTAAGCAGTAAGCATAATTTAAGTATTTGATGCATTTATTTTGGGTGAAAGTTGACTGTCATGAGGTCTTCTAAGATACAGCATTAATTACAGTTTTATGTATAGGGTATTATTACTATTGCTAAGAATATTTATATACCGCTTTTCAACAAAAAGTTCACAAAGTGATTTACAGAGAAAATCAAATAACGAAATGGCTCCCTGTCCCCAAAGGCAGGCTTACCAGATCGTCGCTGGGGCGGGAGCGGTCTACCTTTAAGGGGGTGGGGCGTGGGGGCCTTAAGGGTGGACCGCTCCCGTCCCAGCGACGATCTGGTAAGCCTGCCCAAAGGGCTTACAATCTAAAAAAATGCAGAAGAAACACCAGCAAACAGCCACTAGGAAAGACTCTGTGCTGGGGTGAAGATGGATAATTACTCTCTCCCTGCTAAATATAAGAGGAGCACCAATTTAAAAAATGCCTCTTTGCCCAGTTAGCAGGGTAGTTAAGTAGTAAGTAAAAAAAATAAAATAAAATACTGTTGATATCTTGTACATGAAAATGTAATTAGTGCTGTATTTACAATACTTCAAACAGCCAACTGTATCAGTCTGATAATTAGTGCTGTATTTTAAAATTCTTCAACAGCCAACTATATCAATCTGATCTATCAAAAAAACCCAAAACAATCTTTTGTTGTGTTGTTGCTACCAGTCTTCCCCTTTTTAATTTTATTGGAAGGTCATTTGGCTACTGCTCCTTTAATACATCTTGCAATTCATTTTTTTAACAAAGCCAAGAAAAAGTTTGCTTTAAATTTATGGCATTACCTGCAATTTGGTATATTTGGCTTGTATTTCATCCCTTTTACCTGTTGATTTATATGTATTACGATGAATACAATACAGCTATAACATTGGTAATCATGGTTAATAGAAAGCCAGAGCAAACTTCAAGAACTTGTTGCTGCCTCTTTTCTTCCTAGAACGAATTCTCCCTCCTGCCTGAACTCAGTTAAACCTTGGGGACCTTAGCCTTAAATCTAACTTATTCCCATTTAACTGCAGTTTGAATTTGTTCTCAGATCATGGAGTGAATGTTAGTTATAGTTAATAGTGATGCTGACAAATTGCATGGTGTATAGAGGTTGTTGTTATTATTATTTAATAATAATAATAATAGTATTTATATACCACTTTTCAACAAAAAGTTCACAAAGCGGTTTACAGACAAAATCAAATGATTACATTGCTCATTTAGATGTGGATGCATGCGGTGGTGGAGTAATGAGAGAAGGGAACTAAAGGATCCGTTGTATATGTGTAAATGATAAGTTTAACAAGATTAAGAATTACCGTATTGGTCTAAGTATAAGACTCACTTTTTTCTCCTAATTTAAGTTTTTAAACTAGGGGTGCGTCTTATAATCAGGCTGTTGCAATTTAATGCCAGTGATTTAATTAAATTTTTTTAATAGCACCAAACTTTAAGGGTGCGTCTTATAATCAGGTGTGTCTTATACTCGGGACAATACGGTATTTCTGTAGACATGTTAAGGTGGTCTTTGGAGTTTCCTCCTACTGTCTTCAGTGTTGCGGCAATGTTTAATGAATCCACCATCATACATTCTGGGTTGTCAGGGATGCACAGTGGAGATATTTTTCTTGCATCTTTCTAACTAGGAAATCTATCCTTTGCAGACAGCCCAGTTCATACTAAATCTTATAACCCAATCCTATGGGCCGGTTACACCGCAGGAACACAGGAACACACTTTCCGACTGTTGCAAATAACACATACCAGAGCGCGTGGGCTGGCCGCTGGTGGAAGCAGCGAGCGGCCAGTTCTGTGCGGCAGTGGACACAGGATGCGCGCAACCCAGGCGCAATCACATAGGGGGCGGGAGGGAGGCGGGGAGGGGAACGGGGTGGGCAGAACAAGAAGGCAATGGGGGAGTAGGTTCGGTGGCAACAGCGCCTGCTGAATCTTCACCCCCTTCCCAGGTCCGATCTGTCTTCATGGGTTCACGTGAACTTGCATCAGTAACATCCCTGGTGCAGAATGCCTCCAGAGGCCAAAACTCCCCTGTAGGATGCCGTGGATGCCATGTTGGTGCCGCTGCATCTCAACACGGGAAGTTGGGTAGGACCAGGCCATTAGTGGCAGGAAATCTGTGCTCAGTTCCAGCAGTGGTGTCGCTCTAGGTGGGGCGGAATGCTAAGTTCCACTCCGTTCTGACCCTCCGTTTACTCTCCGGCACGAGGCGCCCTGCCCCCTCGTCGTCGGAGTCATTCAGTGGAGTGAAGGCAACACGCAGGAGACTCCCTGCGTGTTGCTTCGCTCCACTGAATGGCTCTGACGATGAGGGGGCAGGGTGCCTCGTACCGGAGAGTAAACGGAGGGTCAGAACGGAGCGGAACTTAGCATTCCGCCCCACCTAGAGCGATGCCACTGAGTTCCAGATGTATCCACAGTGTGGGATGATAATTGTGCGTTTCCAGTATGGGGAATATTTGGGCTGTTGCCAAACTTGGGAGAGCAGAGCAACTCCTGACTCAAACTTCCTGAAGGCTTTTTGTAGTAGCATGGATATTCTCATGATCAGACATATTGCAAAAAAGAGGTAGAGATTTTTATGGGTTTAAAATATCATGTAAATTTTTTTATAATATCAAACAAGTAAGAGGAATTCCAGTTTAAAATATATAAAAATATATAAATATTTAATATTTATATATAAAACTATATAAATAATATATATATATGTTTTTATATATTTTTATATATTTTAAACTGGAATTCCTCTTACTTGTTTGATATTATAAATTTTTTTTACATGATCTTTTAAACCCATAAAAATCTCTACCTCTTTTTGGCTTTTTGTAGGTTTATACAATGTTTATGTATGTTTATACTTCCTTTCAAAATTCCTGACTCACTCAAGAGTAGTTCAACTGAACATTAGATAGGTTGGGTATCTTTAGCTGTTTTATCCCATGGTTGGCTTTGACTATGATACCAAGCAGCTTGTAAAATGGACTAATAGCCCTAATTTAATAGGTGCCTTGGAAGCATCCAGTGATAACCAGTAGTCAAGAAAGTCATCAATGTGAGCTAGCTACCTGTGGATTCAGATGGTGTTTTTCTCCTATCCTGTCATGACTGTTATAATAACTGCATTGTGCAACTAAGTTTTCTGAAGAGGTTGAACATGCAGCACTTAGTAGCAGCTGCATTTGTTAGTTAGTTCTCTCTTTGGATGCACAGAGCAGCTTTTATATCTTTTGTAAAACTAGGATGTAGAGAAGTTACCAAACATGTTAATTTTATATCATAATTTTTCTTATGTTACTACTCTTAAGTCCTGTCCCCCCCCCCCCAAATCATCAAGCAGTCCAATTACAGAGTGGCACGCAATCATACATTTTTATTTTTTTTAGTATCATAGAACTCAAGGAACAAAGCGTACCAGCGTCATTTTCTGAAGAAATAACTCTCCTACTAGGAATCATAAACTTCTCCTCTGGACCTGAACAAATATCTCTTGCCTTTAATGGAATTCTTTCTTGCCAGAACAGTAACCCTTTCTGATTTACTGCTCAATCTGTATGAAAAAACTGTCTGACCTAATTCTGCTTCAATCTTCTGTATTCTTGAGGATACTAAATGAGGCTTCTATAGTTATGTGGCACTGCATCCTTTTTGGTTGTTTCAGAAAGTTTAGAATGCTCTATTTACCTGCTGTATCTCATTGAAGTTAGGAGAAATTATCTAGAGAGAAGCACTACTTTAAATACAAACATACAGTATATTAAACTATCTACAAACCACCAGCAAAAAGTATATTAAACCCACCTTTGAATATGATTATTTCCTATGCCTATGAAATTCTAATGTGCCGTTGCTATTCCCGGTGTGTTCAATCAGTGGTAGTTTATACATCCAACAGAGTTAAGTGGTAAAGCTTTCCTGTATTGTACCATTTGAGGTGGCATGTGGGTGCTGCATATCCAAAAGCTCCCCCAAGGCAACCAAATCCCTGAGCATAGAAAAATAGCATATCAGGGTGATGGCAGTTCTGAATTCTGCTTCCTGATGAACCAGTTTTCTACATGCCCCATGCCCATTACCGTTGCTATGTTTCTAGTGCTGGTGCCAAGCGCGTCTCTTCCTTAAACAAAACACTATAAGCCTGCTTACTGTTTAACATTCGGGAGCCTCTCTAGTATTCAGGCTGCTTGCCTACTATGTGCTATATTGCTGGAAGAGATGCGCTGGCTTGGCACCAGCGCTAGAAACATAACGAAGGTAATGGGTGCGTGGGGGATAGGGTTTACTCTTCTCTGCGGTTTCATTTATTTATTTATTTATTTATTTATTTATTTTACAATATTTTTATCCCGCCTTTCTCCTCGAAGGGACCCAAGGCGGCTGTGAGACCCAATTAACCACTGTGAGAGCTGGAACCTATCCCCCGCGGATACAGGGACCCTACTGTATGTAACACGCCCTTCAGCCCCACATCTGTGGCCTGAAGTTATACCAGCTGGATTCTTATAAGTGCTTAAACTGGCCTTCAGTGACTTTCCTGTGCATTGCAATTCCTATTGTGCTTTTGCTTATAGCTAGCCCTACCAGCATCCTGGAATCGAGGCTGGCTTTGGCCTAGAGCGGACCTGAGCCGCTCCCAAGTGTGCACCGTGGCTACCCAGTGGGGTTCCGGCTTCCGTCACGTTGTTGTCCTACAAATGCCTGGTCAATAAACTGAAAGGCAGTTCTCAATCTTAGAGCGCAGCCGGTGCACTGACTTTCAGAAATGCTCATGGTCAGTAAACGCAGTGAAGTGCTAATTTGCATTGAGAAAACTGGGTGAAACATGACTTGATTTCTCCCCTCACTTTTGATTTTTAACAGTAACAAAGTTTTCTCTGTAATTAAATATAAATACAACCGACGTTTCGTCTTATTTCCTAAGACATTATCTAGGTCTAAACAGCTTGGCTGTTGGGATGGTACTGAAAACCAACTGACAGAAACGGAACTTAAAGGGAAACACAGGCAGAGCTTAACATAGATCTTAAAGGAACATCAGACAGATTCTAAAGGCAAAAGGCAGAATTAACATATATTGTTCCCTGTATATTTGTGCAATACTGGAAACCATATTTTGTCAATAAATGTTAATTCTTGTTGGCGGTTAATAAGATTTTGCGATCTTCTGGCCATGAAAGCTTTCGTTCTATGAAGTTTTCTCTCTCTTAAATATTTGCTGCAAAACTGATACAATAAATATAGAATAAATATGTCATGCATAGTAAAACTTAATAACAGTTTCATGGATAAATAAAATGTTGGGTTGCATACTTACCATTCTAAAACATAATAAAAATGCTCTATTGTTGATTAAGAAATCATTCCTTGTTCTTCCCTTTCCTGATTGTAAGACGATTTGTTAATTTTACCAAGAAGACTGTCCCAGGCCAGTCTTAGCAGTTATTCATATCTTGTTGGTGGGCTTATTTTTTTTTTCTTTCTCATGCTTATTGCCTTTCTGGCTGCTGTTAAGAGATGTATTACTGGTCATAGAGTTTTCTTTTCTTAGTAAGACAGGGTGCAGATTCAAAACCCTTTCAAGGAAATCAGCAATGGCAAAAGCTCAATGAGTATGCAATACAGTTCCGTTTGCACAATACAGTTGAGGAAGCAGAGCAATACCATAGGGAAGTTTTTCTTCCTCTCTCACAATACAAGAACTAGGGGTCATCCACAATAAAACTGATTGGTGGGAGAGTTAGGATAGAGAAAAGAAGGTACTTCTTCATACAGTGCATAATTAGCCTGTGGAATTCGTTGCCTCAGTATGTGCTGATGGCCGCTAGTTGGATGGCTTTAAGGGGAGTGGACAAGTTCACGGAGGACAGTTCTGTCAATGGCTAGTAGTCATGATGGCTATGCACTACAGTAATTCCTGATTCAGTGGCAGTATGCCTCTGAATACCAGCTGCAAGGGAGTAGTGATGAGAAATATGCCTTTCTTCCTGCCTTTGAATTTCCAAGGGGCAGCTGGTGGGCCACTGTGAGAAACTTTGGCCTGATCCTGGCCTGATCCAGCCAAGCTTTTCTTACGTTCTTAATACAGCATACACTATACATGATTTTCTCTGAAAAACTGTGTTGTCCTTTTGCAAATACACAATTAATTGCATAATTAATATGCATCACTGCTGCTCTCTGCTCTTTATTGTACCTGTTTATTGATTGTGCTAACTAATTGTGGGGTGGGGTGTGGGGTGGTTAGCGAGTTCAATGCCAGAATGTAAAGACAGGACATTTCCCAGACGAGGTCTTCATTTTTAGCTAAATACTGTGAAGTACTCCAGGAATTTTTATGGCAAAATTAATTGCATCAGGCCTTTGGCTGGTTTTTGTTTGGGCAGCTGGGCCTGCAGAGTTCTTTGCTGGCATATGTTCATTTTCTCTAGCGTACAAATAGGCTTCTGATCTATGATGCATTTAGTTATGATGGAAGCAGAGAATCCCATTTTAATATTTTGGCTCTTTCAAGCTATGAAATCCCTATGAAAATAAATGTGAGTAAAGGTTCTTACCAAGATTGATAAGCACTCCATCTAATATCTCCATGCAGTTATGGGAACTGTGTTTTACACATGTTATTTCTGGGTGAAAATGTGTTCCTGCATTCACTTTAATGGAGGAAACATCATCTGCTGCATTAAACGTCTTATTAAAGCAGTAGCATTTTACATTGATAAATTGGAGCCCTCTAAACCAATGAGGAGTTACTATAACAGCCCAATCTTATCTAAATCCCCACGCGACGATGCAGTGGCACTGATGTGGCTACTGCTGTAACTCACATGGGAGTTTTGGGTGCTGGAGGTCTCCTCAGTGTAAGGGGACATTTGCCCTCCCGGGGTAAGCCTCAGCAGCTGCGAAGGGTCAACTTGGATCTGTGCCAGTGATATTGCTGGTGCAAGTCCGCATTGACCCAGGAAAGCGGAGCAAGACCGGGAAGGGGGTCGGGATTTGGCGTGCGCCTGTGCTGCCAATCCTGCCCCCCCTCCTGGGCCTGATTCACCTTCCTCCCTGCCCCGTCACCACCCTGTTCCACCCACCCCGCCCCGTTTAACCCTCTATCCGCCTCCCTCCAACACCTTGCATGGGCTTACCTGCTCTGGCGGGTATTCGTGGGTTTGCCAGCATATGGGAGGCCACTCTGGCCTCTCTGCCACTGGGCCCACTGCACACATTAGCGAAGACTGTTTTGCAACTGCTGTAAAGCAGCTTCCACTGGTGCAACACTAGTTATGCCTTTGGCGGAGGGGGATAGGATTGGGCCATAAATGTGTTTCCTGTGATATCTCCTGGAATATCAGGGACCTGGGATACTGCAAGGTCCAGAAGCACTGCAACTGCTGCTGCTGCTGCTGCAATAGATTGGAGTATCCACATCAGCTCCCAGCTTATGATTTGTTCCTCTGTGTTCTTTCCATGACTGGACCCGGACCTTAGGGAAAGCTACTGCAGCTGCTCTAACCAATTGCAGCAGTGGCAACAGTAGAGCAGCTGGGCCATGTGATGTCCCAGTTCCCAGGTAAGACTGGCTTTTGAAGAAGCTTGGCTCCTTTCCCTGGCACTGGCATGGGGCTGTATTAGCGCTCATCGTGTATATGTGATGCTAGAATTCAGTTGACTTTTGGAAATGTTATGTGCATCAGTAATCTGTCTGGTGCCAGACTGCCACAGTTCTTAATGTTTTGCTTCGTTCACAACTTTTTGTATTGGGACCGCCAACTGCTTATCATTGAAATTAATTCTTAACTCTTTTGTTTGTGATAAAAAGGGATAAAAATACATGCAAGTAACAGCATCGAATAGGATGGATTTGTTGGTGTTTGAAAGGAACACCAAGCTATCGACAATTACAGTTTCCTTATTAATTGCCAGAATAATTTGTGTGTGTGTGGGCCTTATGCCCAATTGTCTTCTGCAGTTTGTTTTTCAAGATGATTGGACAATCTCTCTGCCCCCACCCAATTTGGTTTTACTTTAAATTAAGTAGACACAGCATTTATGATCCAAAGTGTTTTTAGATCGATGAGTAATTCTCAAATAACTTGTCAAGTTATTTTGGATATAAATATCAGCATTTGAAAGCTCCGTTTCTTTCTCCTGAGTTACTGTCCACAGAACCTCAGCCTTAGAGAGATTAGAATTGTAAATGATTTTTTTTCTTGTTCTAATTGAATGTCTTGTGTCCCTACCTATTTAGACTTCAAGCTCGAATTGCTCACAGAATTCAGGAACTAGAAAATTTGCCTGGCTCTTTGCCTCCAGATTTGCGAACTAAAGCCACAGTGGAACTGAAAGCACTTAGGCTACTGAATTTCCAGCGCCAGGTAAGTCGTTTTCCTAAAAGAAGGGTCCCTCCCCCCCACCAGTTATCAAATAAGGTTTTTTTTTATCTGAAGTATTATATTGACAAGTGTGTATAGGTGTTTCATCTTAAAGGCCAAAGAGTGATAGATACCTTAGTTCCAAATACAGTCATACCTTGGATAACATAGCTTCCTTTAGCACTATTTTATTACAATGCTCTTTGTCCCAGCGTGATTGATAGCCATTCTACCCAATAAGAGCAGTGCACTCTGGGCCAGTCAGTGCTTGCTTCCTGCCTTTTTGATCAACAATGTGTTCAACAGTGCTGTTTTACTTAGCGCTCAATGTTTGGGGAACATATCCCTTGTTGCTGTCTGAGGTATTGCTGTGCTTCTGCTGTAGTATCTGCTTGTGATGCTGTAGTGCTGTTGTAATGCTATGGGCTTAATCCAGTTAAAATTAAGCCCTTCTAAGTTTCATTGATTTCAGTGGGACATTTTAAGCATATACATATTTCTTCCATTAAAATCAATGAGACGTAAAAATACCGAACTTTGACTGATTTGGTGACATTGTCAGTACAGTCTAGTTGTGTGTTCATCTCATTGTAGGAACTTCTTTACAGACATAGTAAGTCAGGTTGGGCTGTGTGAGCAATAAACGTCTGGGAGAAGTAACAAGGCTTTTTTATGGCAACGTGTCTTATTTTATGTTTTATACTGGAACAGGAAAAGCATAATCAGAATACAAAAAATTATCTTACAGAAGATGTACATATGCGTTTTCTTTTTGCCTTCTTTGCTAACCTGAAAAGCATTCTGTAACCACATGTTTATGGTAGGAGCTTGAATCCAAAAATGTTCTGTGCAAGCAGAACGGCACTTATGCTCTCACAAAGGGTTGTGTGTGTGCTTTCCATTGCCCCCCCTCCCCACAGCTGCATGGTTTTCTAATCTAAAAGCCCAATTTTACTAAAAGCCCCATTCTAAAGCCCCATTTTACAAGCAGAAGTCTGTTCATATAGAATCCAGTCCATCGTTTTTACATGAGAATGTGGTAGTCAAAATGTAGCCCTATTCAGCCATTCACTCTCCTGTGAAGAGCAACTGTGCACGTTGTACCACTGTCCTCATCTGCAAAGCCAAACACTGAACGCAGGGAGACCTAAGCAATGCATTATCAGTGGCGGGTAGCTACAGTGCAGGTTCCTGAGAAAGTCCCTCATATGTCACTCTCTACAATGAGTGGCTGAATAGAGCTTGTATCTTCATTATAGCATAAAAGTAGTAGTCTGACCCTATGTTTTAAAAAAGCACAATAGGTAAGGTTTTCTTTTGTTTTCTCAACGTCTTACAGGCTATATGAATTTCAGAGGGTCAGTGGCATGTACTCCATAGTTCATATATAATCCCTCTGATCCTCTGCAAAATTAGTTTTACTTGATTGCCTCTCAAGACTCTAGACTGAGATCCAAATGGCCACATACACCAAAGCCTTTTCTCCCCCATTCCTGCTGTAGTGCTTCTGCTGCTGAGGCTCAGAACACTCTCCACAGCCTCATTTGATGTGGCTTGGACAGATGCAGCCGGGGAGATAAATTGATAATGACCTTATGAGTGCACAGAGATTCTTTCCATTTGTGCGTATGACTCTTTGGATCCAGAGTATGCTGTGTGTATGCATGCGTGCACATGCAAAACTTGAGGACTTTGTTATTACTAATTATTATACTTTTAATGGCATGTTACATATACTTTTAATAGCATATTACCTTATCTCATTTTCTATCCAAAAAGCCCTGTAAAGTTGATTAGACTTGAGAAGAGAGATTCCCTACTATTTATTTGCCCAGTGAGTTTGATGACTGAGAAGGGATTTGAAATTGGATCTTCCACTTCTAAAACCCATAGTCTGTCTGCTGTACTGTACTGACCCCTTGTTAGCTTTTAGATGCTAACTTTTCTAAGAATAATTTTATTTACCGTACTTCAAAATAGCATTACAACAACAAAACAACAGCAGTATAAGAAAGTAAGGGGAAATAAAAGAACAAAGAGGTACATCCAAAGTTTATGAAATAAATTATTTTTATAAGATTTATTATAAATGGACTATACTGCTGTCTTGTGTATGAATTTCAGACTCCAGTCTGGAACCCTGAGAGGTCTTGCAAGTTGGTATAGACATTATGGACCTAGATAGACCTCTGGTCTAACTTGGTATAAGACAAGTTCATAAGTTCAGAGTGGAATGCATAACATCTATTTTCTTTAAATTGATTACTAATTTGACGATTTTTGCAGATTCAGAATACAGTATATTGGTTAACTTGATCAGCTCAACAGTGCTTTGAGTGTAGAAGTCCAATTACATTTAGATCAGAGGTTCCCAACCTTTTGCCTCTGTGTACCACCTTCATGGGCCTCTGGCCCGCCACATACTACTAGAAGTGCCGATGATGTCACTGGCACTTACTTCTGGGTTCGCGGCCACGCTGGAGTGCAGAACAGCAAGGGCGGACGGGCCCTTCCCTCCACTTGAAGCTCGTGTGTTCGAGCTCTACTGAGCTGGCAGAGTTCGAGCTGCCGCTTTTTGGGCTACGGCATGGCACAGCATGGCCATTATGGCAGCCACCATCGTGGCCGGCAGCAGCCCGCGTACCACACGTTGGGAAATTCTGATTTAGATGATATCCTAGTATACCGAGATGGAAATGGAAAAAGTTCTTTGAAAATCTTAAGTTTTCTTCTTGGACGATGATTTGCTTTCAAAGTATATCTCTTTTGGTTCACAGTTGAGGCAAGAGGTGGTGGCCTGCATGCGTCGTGACACAACGTTAGAGACTGCTTTGAACTCCAAGGCCTACAAACGTAGCAAGCGGCAAACTCTGAGGGAAGCTCGAATGACTGAAAAACTTGAGAAACAGCAGAAGATAGAACAGGAGAGAAAACGTAGACAGAAGCACCAGGTATCTTAATTTTTGACAGCTTGTCAGATTGTCTTTTGCATTTAGTCTCTGTTGATTGGCAGTGTGTATGGTGCTGTTGGAGACCTAGAAATCATTCTTATTCAAGGCTTCCCATCATACTTGCTTCTTTTACTGCTATAGAACTGGCACAAAAGGGAAGACTTAGTTGCCTTCTCTACTCAGAAGGCAGGAACAACAAACCTGAACGTTCCCTTCTTGAGAGGAGTTCCCTCTCTGTTCTTGGCTCATGGAGCAGGATTGTTGGTCTCCACTTTAAGTTCCAGACCAGAGGCATCGCACAATTGGGGGCGATTGGGGTGGTGGGCCCCAGGACGCGGGCCGCACTTACCTGCCCCGTCTTGTCTTCCTCGCAGCTGAGAACGGCTGCGGTTTTGGCCCTCCCGCCCACCCTTGTGCTGTTTGGCTCCAAAAAGGAGCCAAAAAGCGCCTGGGGGGCGTTTCCGCGCCGCGGAGGCGTGTTACATCAGGGCGGGGCATGGGGGCGGGGGCGGCGGCCCCCACCCCACAAAGATCTCCATTTGCCTCTGTTCCAGACCTCTTGCCAATCTTCTTTTTTCTTTGGTTTCACAATAGGTTTTCTTCAGTTCTCCTGAAGTTGTCTTTGATTTGATCTCCATTTTCCCCCCCTCTTCCTCTGATGGTAGAAGGCAGGCAGTTTTTCCAGGACTCAGCCATGCCAGTCCTCTCATATGCCTTCACTGCAAGCATCCAGTCCACAGCACCTTGGCTTACTCCCTTGCTCAATTCTGTGTGTCATACTTGGCCCCATGAAGACAAGCCTAGTGGAATACAACAGAGACTGCGGTTTCCTTCGCCCTCTGTGGATTAGCACAAGGCAGAGGGACCATGAGGAGGAAGAGGCTCTCAGCATAGAGAACTGGCTTTCATAGCCACCGAGTGCCCGGTGGCCTGCTTTCACTTGATTAAGATAAATGCTGTTGAGGAATTGCCATTCTTGGGTCTGAATGGTGAAAGTCACTAATTTGTATTTTGTTGTTGCTGATAAGAGGCTGTCAACCTGTAGATGACACTATGAAAACATAATGGTATGGTAAGGATTGCACCCATTCATAGAAATTCAGCATGGAGGCTTCTCCCACTTTTTAGGTATGTTACATTTGTATTGGAGTTGGAGTCTCTTCAGCAGAAGCACTAAAGGTCCAGAGAAGATGTCTGGCTCTTAGCCGAATTGTTCAACAGCAAAGTACCACTGCATAAAAACATTTCATTAGCGTTTAAGTACATGCCACTTCAGGATGAACACATAAGCCTGAATACTGAAACAGGTATGTGTTTGGTGTGAGTAGGGTAACTATGCTAGCTTAAAGTTTGTACTATTGAGGAGTTGGTTTCTTCGTTCTTGAGGTAAGTAGATGCTCTTCCCATTGATGTCGTAACATTAAACCAGTAAAAGAGAGTGTACCTAAATATTCCACACCAAGATGAGCAGAAGAGCCTGGGCTCCACATGCTTGAATTCTATGACCATACTGGACTTGTGGGGCATTTTTCCTAGTTGATCTTGATTTTCTTTTGCAGGAATATCTCAACAGCATCTTGCAGCATGCTAAAGATTTCAAAGAGTATCATCGGTCAGTGGCAGGGAAAATTCAGAAACTTTCAAAAGCTGTGGCTACTTGGCATGCTAACACAGAGCGTGAACAGAAAAAAGAAACTGAAAGAATTGAAAAAGAAAGAATGAGAAGGCTGATGGTAAGGATCACATTTGGCAAGAGACTGATCACTGTGGGTTTCAATATGTACGTATATAAATGTTGGTGCTTTGAGAACAGAGAAGCATTAAAGGAGAAATCTTCAGTAGGAGGTAGCATATTGTTTTGTAATTGCTTGAAACACGCAATAAAAATGTATTTTCAGGCAATGAATTAACATTGACCTAATCATTTTAGTAGGATTAGTTATTAGTTTCACCTTACCTTGTGGTTTCAGTTACTGTACTTTAATTGTCCTATCCCCTTTTATATTTTATTCATAACTTGTGGGTGATACCAAATGCCTTTTTATACAGTATAATAATGAATTTTTTTAAAGATGTATAATTTTGCAGCTTATTCTAATTTGGAAGCTTTTGCTAGCACCAACATTTTTTAGTATAGGCAACATAGAGACCATGTAATTTTTCTAATCTTACAATTATACTTACCAGTATACTTACCTTTCAGCCATTAACCATGGCAGTCATATTTTGAGAATGATTTACATATCTAACAGTGCAATTCTGTACATGTCTACTGTGAAGTAAGTCCTGTTGGAGACTATAGTGCAGTCCTATGCAGTTTACTCAGAAGTGCCGCATTTTTCGCTCCATAAGATGCACCGGACCATTAGACGCAAGCATTTTATGGAGTGAAAAATAGGGGAAATTAAAAAATGTCTTCCTTAAACAAGTTTTCCAGCCGCTTGGCTGCTTACCTGCTTGTTGTTCTGCAGCTCTGTCCCGTGTTGCCAGCTGTCCCCAGTCAGAAGCTCGAAGATGCGAGCCTCCCAGGCGCTGGATGCGACCAGGAGGCTCTGCGCAAACATCGCAGCAGCTGCAATGTTTGAACAGAGCTTCCTGGTTGCGTCTAGCGCCTGCGCAAAGTTCCCAGGCGCTGGACGCAACCAGGAGGCTCTGCGCAAACATCGCAGCAGCTGCGATGTTTGAGCAGAGCTTCCTGGTCGAGTCTAGCGTCTGCGCAAAGTTTCCAGGTGCTGGACACGACCAGGAGGCTCTGCTCAAACATCGCAGCTGCTGCGATGTTTGCGCAGAGCCTCCTGGTTGCGTCCAGCGCCTGGGAACTTTGCGCAGGCGCTAGACGCAACCAGGAAGCTCTGTTCAAACATTGCAGCTGCTGCGATGTTTGCGCAGAGCCTCCTGGTTGTGTCCAGCGCCTGGGAGACTCGCGTCTTTGAGCTTCTGACTGGGGACAGCCGGCAACACAGGACGGAGCTGCAGAACAACAAGCAGGTAAGCGGCCAAGCGGCTGGAAAACTTGTTTAAGGAAGACATTTTTACACTTCGCTTCATAAGATGCACAGATATTTCCCCCTATTTTTGGGGGGGGAAAGTACGTCTTATGGAGCAAAAAATACAGTAAGTTCCATTGTGTTCATATTTAATTACTGCTGTGGAGGATATGCTTCCCTATTATCTCCACTGGTGCTTCCAGTGTCTAGGAGAGAGCTTTTTCAGTGCCTATTCTCTGGCTGTGGAGCTCTCTGGCTAGGACGATGACCTTCTATTTGCACGTGAAGGCCCTTGATTTTGGTCTGAAGACTTATTTTTTCTTTTGGTGAGGTTGGGCAGCCTGATGCTGCCCAATGATAGGGTGGCAGAGCGAGTGCTCTGCCGGCCTAAGGTGTCGCGAAAGTGCAGTAAAGCACTTTCGTAGCACTGAACCGAGTGAATAAACTGTGCCAGTGTGGAGGCTGGCACCGCTCACTCGGCTGCCCTCCACTTCCTGCACTGTCAGACACAGGTAAGTCCTGCGCTGGCCGGCAAGAGGGCATGGGGAGGGCATGGGTAGCGGGGGAGGGGGCCATTGGCCAGCCAGATCTAGGATGGGGCAGGGATATTGGCACTGGGCTGCGCCGATATCCCAAGACCCTTCCCGGGCCGGCCCGGCCTTACACGGCCTCCTTGGTTTGCGCCAGCTAAAGAGCTGGTGTCTGTTGTGCATCCAAAGAGGCCCATTGGGGCCTTCAGGGCTTACACTGGGGGAAGGGGACAAACGTCCCCTTCCCCCGAGGTTAGTTCTGGCCCTGCCAGCGCAGGCCACATCCTGCATAGGATGCAGCGGCTGGTCATTTAGGCTGGCTGCAGTATCTTAGGCAGGATTGCGCTGTTAATTAGTTTGCTGTTAAAGGGCTATCTCAATCTCCCATTTTGTAATGTTTAATTTTTATACTGCTTTATTGTTTTTTGATAATGTAAGCTGCCTTGAACATCTTAATGGAAAGGCAGGATAAAAATCCCCTCTAATAAACAGGAAGCAGGACCTCATTAAACAGTTCCTTGTCCTCAGTGCCATGCACCTGTAACAATTTTTTTAAACACAATAGAATAGGGGCAATTTACATAAGGACATAAGAAGAGCCTCGCTGGATCAGGCCAAAGGCCCATCTAGTCCAGCTTCCTGTATTTCACAGTGGCCCCACCAGATGCCTCCGAGAGCACACAAACAATTTTAGTGCATGTCCCCTGGTTCTGGTGTTGTACGAGAGGGTGAAGAATTTCCCTCTATCCACTCTCTCCATCCCATGCATAATTTTATACGTCTCAATCATGTCCCCCCTCAGGCGCCTTTTTCTAGACTCATTCTCGTTGCTCTTTTCTGCACCTTTTCCAATTCAACTATATCCTTTTTGAGATGTGGTGACCAGAACTGGACACAATACTCCAGATGTGGCCTTACCATCGATTTGTACAAAGGCATAATGATATTGGCCATTTTATTCTCAATCCCTTTTTTAATGATCCCGAGCATGGAATTGGCCTTCTTCACTGCTGCCGCACACTGGGTCGACACTTTCATCGACCTGTCCACCAGCACCCCAAGATCTCTCTCTTGATCCGTCACAGACAGCTCAGAACCCATTAGCGTATATGTGAAATTTTGGTTTCTTGCCCCAAAATAAATTTTTTGGGTACTTTAAACACATTTGAATGTTGATGCATCGTCATTTTTGCTGCGATACGTAAAAAAACATGATTTATAAAGACTGTCAAGTGGAAAACAGGTGTGATACCCAGACCTATGCAAATAATTGAAACTGCCTCCTCCTTAGTGTAGACAACATGGGTAACTGTACAGCAAGTGGTGAAGTTACATTGTCTAATTTCCCTGCATTGCTAGGCTGAAGATGAAGAAGGCTACCGTAAACTGATCGATCAGAAGAAAGACAGACGTTTGGCATACCTGCTGCAGCAAACTGATGAATATGTGGCTAACCTGACTAATTTGGTGTGGGAACACAAGCAAGCACAAGCTGCCAAAGAAAAGAAGAAGAAGAGGAGAAGAAAGAAGGCAAGTACATAATGCACCAAGATCCTTTTTAAATATCTCCCGTCATCCTTCTATTTCCTCTCCAGAAAACGTAAGTGGCATCTTTCCTGAAACTGCCTCTTAGATATTAACACAACTTTTGAAAATCCTGGTGTATATTACCTACACTGCAAGGTAAAGGGCATTTCATTTTTAACAAACCAAATCCTGTTTTAAGACTTGTTTTCCAGTTAAAAACCTTTTTTTCATTCTCGGCTGTTTTAGATGTGTTTCTTCTACATTTGAATTTATATCACATTGTCACAGGACCAGACTGATTCAATGAAGTTTGCTCTCTTTTCAGGTCAGAGTCATATATGGATGTGGCCTACTACAATACCCAGACCTTGAATTAACTTGCACGCTTAGCTTTACTTACAGCTCAATCCTAATTGTGCGATATGCTGCTGGAACTAGCATTCTGGCGATGGAATGTGCTTTATGATGTCGTAAAGCGCCTTCCGTATTTGTTTGTTATGTTATGCATGTTTAAATGCACACCTGGTAATACAGGTGTCCCCCATTTAACAATGTTCTGCTTAACAAGCCCCTGGATATACGACGGGGGTTGTTAGGCAGAATGTCTTTCTTCAGTTTCCCTACCTTTTGAAGTTTGAGGCCTCACCTGAGGCCTATTCCTGGTTGTGGGCCTCTGATATACTATATCAAGCAAAAGTTATTAACAATATCCTTAAGTATATTATCTATGACACCTATCTTCTCCTGGCATCGTGCGGCAGGAAAGATTAAATCAATATTTGCAACCCAGTCCTAAGCGTGTTTACTCAGAAGAAAGTTTCACTGAGTACCATGGAACATTCATTGTAATACGTGTGCTAAGGAATGCAGCCACATTGCCCTACAGTATTAAAAATACTGTAGTAACTCCCTTAACTGCTTAAAACATAGACATCAAATGATTTCTCAATCAAAAATGTTTTATATTGCTTCTAGAGATGCTCAGGCTTCTAGGTAAGCACCAGGGAATGGATTCCATTGATGTGAAGCAACTATTTAGAATGCTCTCCGTATGTCCTTGATATTTGAACTTGGTGCACCAGTGGTATTGATAAGAGACATTCTTCACAAGGGTGCATACGAAGAATATTCTCGGTCCAGTGGCGTTGGGTCCAGTGGCGTTGCTAGCGTGCCCCCAGGGGGGGCAATGACGTGTTTCCTGTCATCGTCCCACTCCCTGAACTCCCAGAAGGCTTCATTTGAAACCTTCTAGGACCGTGGACGGGCGAGGGCATCCAAAGCACTGAAAATGACGCGAAAACGCTCCGTAGCTGCCGACGTAGCCACTCCAGCTGCAAAAAAGCAGCCGCGAAGCAGAATGCTGCCGCCACAGCTTCTCCTCACAAGGAGACTGTGACTATCCACCACCACCACCACCACCCGCCTGGCTATGCTACTGATTGGGTCCATACCATTTAGGACTTTCTGAGGCATGATCAGCACACTGAATGGTGACCAGAAGGCAGTAATTGGCCAGCATGGATGCTGGAACATGGCTATAGTACATTTCTGATAATGTATGTGTGCACATACACATTCTGCATTCTTCATGGGGTTTTCTGTCTATATTGTCATATAGGAAAGTCTAGGGGTTGATTTAGAATGGCCTAAATAATTTTTATTGCTGTGACTGTTGTATGTTAAAATGTTGCTATCATTTTCTATTTCTAAGTATGTTGTTTTCAATTATATTATTATAAGACACCTTAAGCATTTTATGGAAAGACCTGGAATAAATATTTTAATAAATAATAAAATAAAATAAACAAAAGGCATTAACATAGTCAGGTCCTAAGGGTACAGAAACATAAAGGATAGTTCCCAGTCAGAGAGCAGGTTTTTAGTCTTTTCATTAGATGAAGTTGGTGAAAAGAATCTATTTTTGAATGGTCCTTATAGCCCTGTAGCTTGAGGTAGGGGACCTCAACATGTTGTGTGTGTTTTGAGTCTTTCTGGTGCTGGAGAAAACAAATTTAAATGGAAATGAAATGTTCTGTGCATTTCTGTTTATATTCTCACTCTTCATTGGAGCCTGGCCATGGCTCATTTCATAAACCTCCTCGGTTTGAGTGTACTGTTAAAAGAAACATTTTATTGTGTTATCGCTATGTAAAATAGATTAATGTGCAAAATGATTCCTTTTGCTCCAAGTGTCTGATGCTGTTCATATCACAAGCCTGGAATTTTCTTAACTGAAGAGAGATTTTGTGTGATGTGTCCTTAACATTAGATTGCAACAGGTCTTCTGGGCACCATGTGATTTCCTAAGCTCAAGAGAAAGAGACACAGATCCATTATTTTACTGTAGTCAGTGGCATCGATGTCTTCTTAAGAAATTCTGTTACTGTAGTCAGTGGCATCGATGTCTTCTTAAGAAATTCTGTTATCAAGTCAGTTTTTCTAATTTATCCAAGGACCTGTGTGTAAAAATAAATATGGCTGTACTGGTAGCTCTCAATTCACACAGTCTTAATTTGCACATTTTTGAAATAGTGCAATTTGCAAATTAAGACCGGAAGTCTTACTTACTTTGGCAATTTTCAAAATAATGCAGTCAGCTGCTAATTAGTTGCTAATGAGCAATCCTGTTAAATGCTGGCAGCTTCCTGTGGGGAGGGGACTCTAAAGCCAGAAGATAAGAAAGAGACATAGAAAACATGTTCACAAAGGCTGCTTTGGAGCGCATGCTGGTGCTTGCAGATAAGTGCTGGGGAAGGCAGCAAAAGGAGACTTCTGAGCAGGTCTGCCACTCTCTCTGAGAGAGTGAGAAATCCCCTGTGGTTGCCTTTTGCAACAAGAAGGGTATGAAGCAGAAGCAACAAGTGGGGGGTTTCTGGAGGATAATGTTTCTGCCGGGTGAGTTGGGACTCACTATGTGCCTCCAGCGCTTGTCTGTGAGGGCCTGGCCTGCATCTTTGTGTTCATGATTGCTTTCTCAGCCATCAACACCAGTAGCCACTCCCACCCCCCACTTGCCTCCCTCCTCAACCCTCCCCCTATGCCAGAGGTCGGCAACCTTCTTTTGCTATTCTGGCGATGTTGGGCGATGACTTCTGGATGTTTGGCGATGACATCATCACACTTCCAGGTTGCCAAACAGCCAAACTTCCAGGTTGCCGAGCTCTGTGCTGTGCAGAGCTTGGCTTGGGTGGCGAAGCCTCTTGCCCAATTTGCCGCAGAAAGCCAATGGCAGAGCTGCCTGCCCAGCCTTGAGGAGTCACAGTGCTGCTGCCACTGCTGCTTCCCAAGGAAAATTGTTGCCCAATGCTCCACTACAGGCTAGAGACTGTGGATCGGATGACTTTGGGTGGTGAGCTGGATGTGACCCCCAGACCGTAGGTTGTTGACCCCTGCCCTACGCCATCTTGGGCAAGCAGAAGTCACCAGTTGTCAGTGTGAGCATTGAATTACTTTCCCTCATACAAATCCCATTGTTTCCTATGGGAAAAATGTTTTTAATTAACACATTTTCAATATACGCGCAGGTTTCCAGGAACACAACCCCCACATAAATTGAGAGCTGCCTGTATATGTGATTTATAGCTATATCAGTTCAGTCCTCAACTTCATGTCCCAAACACTTTTTGTAGATAACCTTCCTAATTCATTTAAATCGCACCATAATCTATTTAAAAATACAATTAAATGCTCCCTTCTTCAATAACAACTACATAACCAGGGTCCTTGGGACTTGCACTCTTGAGAGAGGGCATTGATGAAATGTTGGTGCTGCAATTTCATTCCTTTTTACCTTCCCTGTGTATAATTAGGGAATGAATCCTCTTTTCCCAAGGGACCACATTGTTTATGAAGAATCCATTTTGTGTTTTTGAGTAAATTTGTGTTCTCTTCCTGCTTATAATTCTGTATTTGACTGAATAGCTAAAACCAAGAATAAACCCCTTCGGGTAGAATATTTCTAATACCGACTCATTTGAACCTCTTTTACAAAAGCTGAGTATTACAAAGTGTGGAGCTTCTAAGTAACAACAGGGAGCTGTTGAATAAAATTTGTTCAACTGTCATACATGTGCCACACACATTTAGCATCTTATTAAAAAAACCACTCTGAATATTTACTGTATTTATTTACTTATTTAACAATATTGGTATACCGCTTTTCAGTCATAACAGTTTTAAATATGAGGGCATACAGTGATGTATAAAGTCCTTTCCCAAGCAGTGTTGCTGCCTCATCAAGGACACAGCAGTACCCACAGGGGAACTCTACCCCCCCCCTCCTGAAACAGACTACCAAGCTCAGCAGCCGGATATTTTCAGTTCCTGTGAGGGTCAGACTTCCCTGTCTGAGCTGATGTCACAGCTATGCTCTCCTCAAAGGAGGTGGCACCAAAGGAGAGGCACAGGGGGAGATGTTCTTCAGAGTCTACTTCTCCTCAGTCCACTGGGTGAGCTTGTTGCCACTATTGCTGCTGCTGCTGCTATTCTAGGCAACTGTTAGTGAAAAGATTACTTAGGCTGAAATTTTGCCGCCGCGACTCTGGAGCCTGGCTGACTGCATTCAGGCCGGCTAGGACTCCGACTGCCCCCTCAAGCCGCCACTGCCGGTTCCACGATTTAAAAAGTTTTCCTCGGCGCCGCGAGATCCAAGATGTCGGTGCCCAAATCTCGTGAGATCCAAGATGATCCAAAATCTCGTGAGGTTTCGCAAGATCCAAGATGGCGGTTCCAGAAAAAAAATTAAATCATGTAAGCAGCGGCAGACCTGGAAAACTGGGGCAGGAAACTGGCTCTGGAAACCGGGGCAGTCCCGGTTTTTCCGGGACGGATGGTAAGCCTAGGCCAAGGCAGCTTACAATGTTTTAGAAAAACAAAATAAATCAATAAAAGCATCAAAAATAAAAATATAAAACTAAAAACAGTTGGGGCCAGCAGTTCAGTCCAAATAGTATAACTAGGAGTAAAAAACAGCATCTGTGCACAATAAAAAATATGGCAAATAGTACATGATATACAATTTTAAAGTTCTTATTGCAGTCTGCACAGGGACCGTCTTCCTCTCCCTCGATAAAGCAACCCAGATAGAGCTCCTGAGTACTGTGGTGTCAGAGCGTTCCTTTTCAGCCTCCATTGCCATCTGTTTGGCGACTGCTGCAGGGGAAGTTGCCATGTGGCCCTGCCCAGGGCCTTGTGAGGCCATAAACCGCCCCAGACAGTTGTAAATCACAAGTACAGCCATATTTATTTCTATTCATAGTTCCTTGGATAAATGTCTAAAGTGAGCTGATGATCAAATTTTGTTAGTAGCTACTGGTGTTGTTAACTACAATATAGCAATGGGTTTGGATTTTGTTTTACTGACATAGCAAAATACGTGCCCTACAGCCCTATAAAAGCCCCTGGTACCTTAAACATCTAAATGTTTGGTTCTGTTGGTGAAGGATTTTGACCTTCTTTCCAACCCAGTACAGAAATGGTGCCTAACTATTAGATGCTGGCTCCTGTAAATCTGAGATACTTTCTAGCCCTCATTTCTTATATTTGATACATCAGTCCTGCTGTTTTAACTCTGAATGTACATGGCTGAAATTTACAGTTTTTCTGCATATACTGTATAGTAGTTGCCACTATAAAAAGGAAAGTAACTGAAGAGTCATATGACTGTATGGAAGTAGTGCATCTGTGAGTAAAAAGTATTGGTATCACAGATAGCTCCTCATTCTGTAAGAAGTGCATATTATTGAGATGTAGGTTTTAAGCCCACTATCCCTCCTTCAACTGCTTTGATGCGAGATAACCATGAAAGTATAATAATTCCATACAGTATTAGAGAGTTGATAGTCTAACTTTAAATCATTCTGTGCTTTTTTTGCATGTCTGAATGACAACCATAAAGTATATAATCAAGGCTAGTGTGGGGTATTTACCTGTGATGGTCTTTACAGTTAAATAGTTTTTTCCTGTCCTGGGAAAAATTGGTTAGCCTCGGTTGGAAGCAACACCACTCGGTTCTATCAACACCTACTGCATTGTAGTAGCTTATAGTCAGTCCAGTCTCACTTACAGATTCAGATGCTGAGAGCATGAAACAGTAGATTTGAATATTAAATGTTTTATGGTTGTTCAAATAAAAAAATAAGCAGAAATGTTAACATATCTTGTTTAAAATGGAGCACTTGTCTTTTGACTTATCAGTAAACACAAACTACTATTTGGTAAGACTCTGTCATCTAAGTCATCATCTTCACAGCCTCACTCTAGTATTCACATATCTTCAACAGAAGTAATCCATGATTCTGGTCTCTTTTCTTTCATTTTTTTCCCCAAATGTTTCTTTTTATGATATGCCTTCACGCGCAGTTTTCTTTACCGTTTCTGCATGTAAGGACCATGGTGTTTTCTGTTTCTGAAACCCAGTACAAAATGCACACACACGTTGCATTAGATAGGGAGTGTGTTGTGTAATTAAAAAATAAATAAATCGCCACTTCCCCTTAAAACTGATTCATTTTTCTTTGCTACTCACGAATGTTTTTGTGCTTCAGGCTTTGGAGAAGCGGCCGATACACAACAGGAAGTGTGGTGTGGTGGGGGCAGGCTCTTTAAATATAGAAGGTGGCCCATACTTATCACATTTTTGTGAGTGGGATTTTTCCCAGTCATTACTTATATATATTTGGAAGGGACAATCTATGACTTGTACATACAAGCATTCTTTACAACTAATATGAAACCTGCAGATCAAACTGCCACTACAAAGTTACCCATTTTTGTTAAAATGGTCTGTTTAGTATATTTATTTTGGTGACAGCAATGGTTTTTACATTTCTTATGCTGCAGAACCTACACTATATCAAGAGGGGGAGCTGGACGCTGTTTCATCTCTGAACTTGGTAGAGATGTTATTCCTATTGTTATTCCCAGTTCCTATTTGTAGGGGCAAGATAGGCAGGCCCAACGTTATCATTGGATTGCTCTGCTGTCTTAAATAAAGGAGCAGGTACAAATCATGTAGGGTTTGAAAACTGCTATTAATAATTCTGTGTGAAGCATGGAATTTATGAGGTTTGCTTTTTTCTGTGCAGCTTTTAAGACTTGTAGAAAAATGAAAGATACACGGTATTATTTTACTTCAATTTCAAGTAGGGTAGCCTGCACTCATGCCCTGAAAATTTAAAAATATATCAAATGTAGTGATGCTGTGTTTCAGGTCCATACCTGGAAGAATACCTGCAATTCTTCTCACTTTTATACATTTGTCTAATTTTCTTAGCTGGAGTATAACTTTTTGTCTGTACGTTTGTGTTACAGAAGGCAGAAGACAATACAGAAGGAATAGGATCTGGACTTGGTCCTGACGGAGAGGTAAGAATTCTAGTTTCTGTTTAGAAGGTATTTCAACATATACTACTGCCCTCAAAAAAATGCCATAATCTGTACACTAAGGGGAAGAGTGAATTCAGAGAAAGTAAAACAGGGAAATCTTTCTCTCTCTTATGAGCATGCAACACTCACACATAATTATTTGGATATATAAATATGTATAGACTGCTGTAATATAGTTTATAAAGTTTTTATAATACCATTAAAAATACAAAGAGGTGTATTTGAGGCTTTCATACAAGAGCTAGTAAAATGCCCTTTAAAAAACATTTATTTAAAAGACTACTTTTTGATCAGATGATAATTTTTTTCTGTTTTCCTTAAGGAAGAGCCATAACATAGAACAGTGGTTCTCAAAGTTCTCCCCGCAAGGTGGGGAGAACTTTGAGTGTTGTGGGGGCGGAGACGGCAGCGGCGGCGGCAATCTGGGGGATCTCCGCCGCAGAAACCGCCCCCGAAACTGCCCCCGCTGTACTTCCCAGGGCTTGGGGGAGCTTTGGGAAGGCCTGTGCGACCATCTGCAGGCCTCCCTGATCTTCGGATCGCTGCAAAACTGCAAACTTCGGGTACTTCCAGTTTTCGCGAAAACGTGAATCACCCGAAGATCACCGTTTTGCGGCAATCCGAAGACCAGGGAGGCCTGCAGAGGGTCGCGCAGACCTTCCCGAAGCTCCCCCAAGCCCCAGTAAGTACAGCAAGGGCAGTTTGGGGCAATTTTACAGCAGCGGTGACAGCGATCCCCCAGATTGCTGCTGCCACCATGCTGTCCCTGCCCCTTAAGGGGGCAGGGGACAGCTAAAGTTCTCAATGGTGGGTCACGACCCACAGTTTGAGAACTTCTGACATAGAACAAAGAACATAAATCACACGAAGGCTGATATGAGTTAAAGTTAGACTTTGAATAAAAGTTTCCCAAAATTTGCTGCAGCATTCTAATGGTTATAAGGTATTGATTTACATATGAGACTACCATTTCATGTACTCCCAATGTAAATAAGGAAAAGGTCTTGAAGTAAGAAAATGATTATGCATAGTTTTTGAAATTACCGTACTTAATTTGAAAATATCCATTATTTGGTTAGGAAATATTGTATGTTAACTTTCAGATAAATGACAGTGTCTCAAAGGGCTACATTCTAGATTCAGGAATAGTATATTTTTCTGTTATAATGGGAAGAAATCATATTTTGCTTTTACCTTCAGAAATAAAAGGTGATTTTTCAAAACGATGCAGAGCTGATTTGGCAAATGGGATTTTTACATCCTAACTAATCAAGCAAATACACATCAGTAGATATACACATTGCTGTCTTTTCTGGCATGTACCAAGATGTGTAGTGAATTGGTTAAATGGAAGACACTTTGTCCAACACATCTAATTGAAGTTTTTAATGAGTGCCCTGGCAGTTAATGAGCTATCCTGCTAATGAGCATGCTAGAATGCCCTAAATGACTCAGAACGTTTATTTGTGTGCATGTATATGGTAGTATCTTATGCTGAAAATATGACATATAGATTTTTTTCTCTCTCTCCTTGTTTTGTAAAAAGAACATGCAAAAGGCAACTTAATTAGATTTTCAATCAAAGATTGGGTATTAAAAATGAGCGCACTTAAAGACATGTTTTCCTGCAAAATTAGTTAAACCTATTTTTGTAAATCATTAAGAAATAGAGACAGAATCTGTCTACTTTATAATAATTCCCCTTACATATAAATCACTGCACAAAGATATAAATTACTGTTTTTACATTACTTTGGAAAGGCTAGTAGATACTCTTGGGGCGCAATCCTATCCAACTTATACCACTGTTGTAACCAGCGGCGCAGCGAGAACGGGAGGCCCCAGAACAGAAAGGGGATTAAAATCTCCTTTGAATTCCGCTTTTGGAGTGGATTTGAATCCCCTTTCCGTTCTGGAATAAGTTCCTTCTAATTCTTTCCCTGTAATGTGTTATCTAGAGGTTGACATGGATTTCGAAGCAAGAAACTGGTATGTTTATTGATGCCTTCAGAAAGAAATATCTCCTTGACACCAATTAAGCTGTATGTGTCTCCTTAATTTTTAGCCCATAGATGAGAGCAGTCAGATGAGTGATCTGCCAGTCAAGGTAACTCACACTGAAACAGGCAAAGTACTTCTTGGACCAGAGGCTCCTAAAGCAAGTCAATTGGATGCTTGGCTAGAAATGAATCCTGGGTAAGTAGCAACAAACATACCCCCAAACTCATAGCTTACTGCTTTTGCATTACATTTGTACACTTTAAGAGCGCAATCCTGCGCAACTAAATGGCAACGGAACGAGTGTTCCGTTGCTGGAAGACGTTGCGAACATGCCGTAAAGCACGTTAGTGACGACTCTCAAGCAAGGGAGGTCGGCGCAGAGGCCGGCCTCGCTTGCTCCGACGCCGGAGAGCCCCTGCGGCCGCCGGACCAGGTAAACAGGGATCCGGCGGGGGCGGTTCGCCGGGCAAGGGAGGGGGGCCATTAGCCTAGCCGGCCCGGGAGGGGGCGGGGAATGGCCTCGGCCATATCCCAATCCCCACTGGGTGGCTAGGCCGTTCTGACTTCCGTCAGCTAAATCCGAGGAGGCCGGTCGGGCTGGCCACCATTTACACCCAGGGAAGGGGACGAACGTCCCTTTCCGTGAGGAGACCTCTGGCCCGGCAGCAGCACGGCCGCTGGTGCACAGGATCCAGCGGGCGGCTATGGGCTGCCGGCCGGATCCTTATGCAGGATTGTGCTGTAAATGTATGATTTAAATGCAGATTGAAGATTCTTTTTCCTTTTATGTCCATGCCTTTTGGAAATGCACATTTATTCTGAACTTTATGAAATTATTTGAAAAGATGTGATAATTTGGGGAGTATTTTTCTTATCTCTTACGCTGTTCCCACCTGCTTCTTCTCCACCAGCTATGAAGTTGCTCCTCGGTCAGACAGTGAAGATGAAAGTGGCTCTGAGTATGATGAAGATGTAAGTAAATCATATATATATATAGGATAAATTGTGCTATGTATGATTTGGCAACCTCTCCACACCTTTGTATGTAACTAATAATGAGTCACAAAATAATGCTAATTTTCAAAGAAGCAAGAGTTACAGGTTTAAAAGCCATGTAAAAATGTGGGAAAATGTAGTAAAAACAAGTAGAGACAGATTAAAATCACGTGTTAAAACCAGGGGCTTAAAAGCAGGATAAAAACCTGTGTAAAACAAGCTTGTTTTTATCCTGCTTTTAAACCCCTGGTTTTAACGTGTGATTTTTAATCTGTTTCTACTTGTTTTTACTACATTTTTCCACATTTTTACATGGCTTTGAAACCTGTAACTCTTGCTTTTTGAAAATTGTTGCTGGCCATGAAAGTTTCCGGTCTATGCTGTAATGCTAATTTGTTTGGCTTTTCTTGTCTAAACATGAAGCTCCAATAGGAATAGGTGGGAAATTACAGTACTATAATCTAATTAACAGAGGAGAGGAGACAATATAAATCTTTAGGCAATGAAGCAATACATATTTTACTTTGATTATTGATGACTGAATAATTTTAACTAGAGGGGTTTACTTTGTAAGAAATTGCACTTCATTATTAAAGCAGTTTTTACTTCATATAGTGAATATCCTGTCTGCTTGGATCAATTTTATTGTCCTATATGTCAACTTACATTTTTCTGAAAAGCGTTGCCTTTTAATCAGCCATTAAATCAAAGGTACAATAGTTTCAGGATTATAGTGCAGTATCTAAACATGCATTAGGTTTATGAGGGTTTTTTTTAAAATGAGAACAACCTGAAATAAGTCTTGAGGTAGAAAGTGTTCTGAATATTTTTCTGACCAGTGATCTCTGTGAGATGGCTTGTTTGATATTTAACCTGTTATATAAGTCTTTCTTCTTGGATTGTGCCTTGATATGATGAGACTTTTTAGCTCTTGTTGGGTATGTACTATGACATGCTTTGTTAATTCTGTGATAAAGGGAGAATTTTGTGTCAAATATTTTTTAAAAAATCAAGATGAAAAAATAAATTTGGAAAAATTTACAAAATGGTAGAGCAAAATATTCATAATCTCAAGATACAACCTTTCTCTTGTGACAGTGATAGCACTGGATGAGTATTTACAAAGTTTTGACTGATAATTTGACAGCTGGCCTTTCTTTTCTGCAGTATGACGAAGATGAATCAAGCAGACAAGAAATAGATGAGAAGAAACACCTGGATCCAAACAGTGAAGATGTTTCAGAGCGAGATGCTAGACAAATAATTGAGTAGGTGTAATCTGGGATGCTTCTTTCCACACAGGTCAAACCATTTTGTACAAGTAATTTTGTGTGTTTGCATAAGAGCTAAAATTACAAGATGTTTTGCAGTGTAATGCCTCTCTTAACTTGCTTTATAGGACAGCTAAACAAGATGTGGATGATGAATATAGCATGCAGTATAGTGCCAGAGGGTCTCAGTCCAGTTACTATACAGTAGCTCATGCAATTGCTGAGAGAGTGGAGAAGCAGTCTTCTCTTCTTATCAATGGCACGCTAAAACATTATCAGGTAAGCATCCTAGATGTCGATTGCTTTCATGGTTGAAAATATTTCCATTTATGGTAGAATTCTCTTCAGTAGATCTTATTCAGTAGATCCTTATGTTAGGCATTCTCATACTGCCATAATGGGTCTCCTTAAAATCAAGACAACAATTTCAGTCTCATGAAGAATTATCGAAGGAAGAGTATGTGCAGTTCCCTGGTAGAAGAGGGGTGCATTCCTAACTGAATGGGAAAGCCCTTGAGCCAGCTCGAGGTAGGGTTGACAGTTGAAAATGCATCTCCTCCGCGCGAGGCTGACCGTTCCCCAGTTCGGCCCTACCTCGCTGAGAGTAGGTTGCCAGCTGGGAGCTCGTAGCGTTGTCTTCTCCATTTCCCCCTGTTTGTTGCTAGATCGTGTCTCGATCAGCAGGGGGCTGTTTATCTACGTCTGGCAGCGATTCGCAGGGCAGCTGCATCGGCGGCTGAGATCGCTAATGTAGCTTGAGTCATTAACGACTTGTTTAATCTGCATAGCCGGCCAGTTTGCCCGAGTCTGTTCAGGCAGCAGAGCAAGAGGAGCACGCCCTGCCGTGCGGCCACTAGCTCGTCCCCAATTGCTGCGCCCAGGATCCTAGGCAGCGCCCAATTGCTGCGCCCCGGATCCAGAGCATGCTGCTCTAGATCCTAGGCAGGACTGGGCCAGTGCTGGCACAGCTGGAGCACACCTTGGGAGAAAGGGATGTTTGTCCCTTTCTCCCAGGGAGAGCCCCTGCAAACCCGGCAAAATTGCCAGCACAAATTCGAGGAGCCAGTGTAAGGCTGGCCAGGCCTGGGACAGGGGATAGAATTCAGTGGAGTGTGCTGCTGATGATCTCTCCCCCATCCCTGACCTGGCTGACCAATCCCTCACCCCCAGAACGCCTCGGTCCGCCCACCGGTTCACCGGCAGGGCCTTGCCTGCTCAGCACGGCGGATGGGTAGGCCAGCGCCAGCTTCGACATCGGGAGGGCCTACTCGCAAGCCCTGGCGGAGACATTAAAAGATTCACTTGAACGGTATAACTGTGTGCACAGATTGTTGTAACAGGATAACGGATTCTGCATTTCAGATCCAGGGCCTGGAATGGATGGTCTCCCTATATAATAACAATTTGAATGGAATTTTAGCTGACGAAATGGGGCTAGGAAAGACCATACAGACTATTGCACTCATCACTTATCTGATGGATCACAAAAGACTCAATGGTCCCTATCTTATCATTGTTCCCCTCTCGTAAGTAGATGAACTCCTTCTAATGATATTTTTCTATGCTATGCAAATTGGCTCATTAACGACACGTACTACTCTTTTTCTCTCTCACTTAATGGCTAGTTGAAGCATGCAGTAGGAGTGTGCTGAGTGTGTACTCTAGATTTAGTTTTTGATTATTTCTCCTTCCCAGATGGATTGTCTGGCATTGGTGACAAGATAGCTGATAAAAGCATTTAACCAACAAGCTTTACTGTATGAATTACATCGCAGCCCTGTGTAACTCTTGCACCTGTGTAACCATAGATCCACCAGTGTAAGTGCACTTATGCCAGTGTAACTTGCCGTATGCCAATGGACGCAAAATGGAAACCAGCGTAACCCCTCTCGGACGCCGTGCATGCACAGTTTGGATGCAGGACGGACACCAGCACAACTCCACCGGCGCAGGGGGCATTCCGGGGGTGTCTGAACGCCCCTAGAATGCCCCCTGCACCGGCGGAGTTGCGCTGGTGTCTGTCCTGGGTCTGAACTGCGTCTGAAAGGGGTTATGCTGGTGTCCATCCTGCGTTCATCAACGTACGGCAAGTTACACTGGCATACGTGCACTTACACCGGTGGATCTACTGTTACACCGGTGCAAGAGTTACACAGGATTGCATTGTTAGTCACTATAGTTTGTTCTTGCTGCAATTCACAAGAGAGAAAATATATGTATTTTTATATGGTGTACGCAACGCTGCCCTTCAGTTTTTGTAGAATTTTTTAAAGCTTTTAGATATTTTAGAAGGCAACATCTAAATGGCATCAAACAATTGCTTAATTGGCCATTAGCTTAGTTAATTTCATTTATTCATTTCATTCATAAAATTCATTTTCTTTGATATTAGTACCGCCTAGTTGTGAGCATTGTTGTCACTCCCTGACTCATCAACATTTGCATGTGCCCTATAGCTCTCTGTACCTTTTAGATAAGAAGTAGGAACATGTGACCTGAATCTCTTGGCGTCTGCAAGAGAGAATGTTATGCTTGGAAACAATTAACTTCGAACAGATTCTATTAATTCTGTTAAGGCTAATGATACTGTACTTGTATTAATTAGCTTATGGCCGAATCCTATGCTTTTCCTCGCCATAGCATGCATCTGTGCCAACACGGGCTACACTACATGCAGTGGTGGTGGTGGGAGCGATCAGGGGGCTTGGGAGGGAAAAGGGAAAATGTTTTCCCTTACCCCTCGGTAAGCCCCTCATCCTCCAGTGTGTCTCCTCGGACCTGACGAGAGGACCCATGAGTCCAAGGAGACATGTCGGCTGACTCCTGAGGGGATAGCATCTGGCACAAGTTGCCTTCCCCAGGTGACACTCCTTTCCATCTCTGACATGCCCCTGGCCCTCCCCATTATGTCCACCCCCTGCCCCGTTACTCTCACCCCGCTGGTGTACTGAAGTCAGAAGGCCTTCTTCTCCCTGCCGCTGAATGCAGGCAGTGGTCCTGAAGCGCACAGCTGTGCACACTTCCAAATTGACATTTGTGACACCATAATGCGTGTACTGCCACCGGAACTTCAGTTATTGTGGTGGCAATGCTGCATAGGATTGGACTGTTAGATTACTTTGTAAGTCAGACATCCATTTCTGCAGACATGTATGTGTTTGCTGGGCTTCTTCTCGTATGATAAAATATACAGGTCGGCCCCCATATCTGCTGGGGATATGTTCCAGGCCCCTCCGTGGATACTTGAAACCGTGGATAAGAGCGAACACCCCCTCCATGGTTTCCTGAGGGGCCCCCCACCCTGCCTCCCCTGCAGGCAGGCATGCTTGCCCCCCCAGCTCTTATTTTTCTTTCAGCAAGCTTTGTTTCTTCCTTAAAACAAACAGAGAAGCAGCCTCGATTGCAGGCAAGTAGAACGAGACTAAGTCCTAGAGAGGCTCTGCAAGGTTTCTGTTAACCTTGCAGAGGCTCTTTAGTACTTAGTCTCATTCTACTTGCCTGTAATAAGCAGCTGTAATAAGAGGCTGCTTCTCCTGTTTCTTTAAGGAAGAAACAAAGCTTACTGGGAAAAAAGTAAAAGCCTGGGGGGGGGGGTCCCCACGATCCGTGGATAACTGAAACCGTGGATAGCGAATCAGTGGATATGGGGGCCCACCTGTACTTGCTGACTCTACTTTGTATCCTAAAATTTAAAAAAAAAGTTTTGGAATCAAATTGTTCATCAGAATAAATGATGTATTAATTGCACTGCCTGTTATTTACGTAATTATTAATTGCCCTGTCAGAATTTATCATGGCTGTAGAATTTGGATAATCGGAGAATTAGGCCCACTTCTGAGTTGCGTGAAGGCTCCTCTCAGCCTCGCCCCAGAATGCATTGCTAGGCGAGCCTGGGAGGAGAGAGGAGCTTTTGTGCGGCTCGGAAGTGGGTCTTTCAGCTTCAAAAAGTCCTTAAGAATCATAGAAATGGAACAGTTTGCCTGTACAAAGATAGGAATGGCGATTTGGGGGCTTTCTTTTTTACTTTTTAAATCACATTATGGTGGACCCCTGTATTTGCGGGCAGACAGCCATATCCACGGATTCTTGGTATCTGCAGGGGGGGGTGTCCAGAACGGAATCCCCGTGGATACTGAGGTCCGACCTGTATGGTGATACATGTTTGAGGTGTAGAAAGAGCAATTACCATAAACAGCAGGGATGTCAGTTTTGGAAAGCAAGGCAGTAGGACCCGTGATGAGGAAAGACAACTGTGTCTTCTCTCAGCACTGCATCACGTTTTTGAATATTCATGGGGCCCTGTGAATACCTACTCACACAGCCCAACTCACACATTTGTTCCCTTGCCCCGGGGTAAACCCATGCTGGGCTGCCGGGTGTACTTGGATCTGCACCAGCTCTATAGCTGGCGCAAGTCCACGTGGACCTGGGTCGGGGGATCCAGGCTGGGAAGTGGTTTAGGATTTTGGTGCGCCACTGCCGCTGATACCGCCCCTGTCCCGGCCCTGATCCGCCCTCTCCCCCCAACTTCCTGCTCTGACTTACTGGTGTTGGTGGTCTGCCCCAGTCCACTGGCATGCGGACCCACCCAGCCACTTGCCGCTTGCAATGGCCATGCCATGCTAAATGGCTTGTCATCTTTTGCAGCAGCCATAAAGGGGTGTAAGGACCTAATAAGATTGGGGCGAAAGGTTTCTCCCCCATAAACATAGGGGCTAAAAATGTACTTTTTATGCAAATGAAACCTTGGAATATGTAGCGACACTTTTGCCCTCCTTGTTTTGCTGCCACGTTATTTAAGAAGCAAGAATAAATAAATGAGTTATGAACAGCAAGAATGTCTATTTTCAGGATACATTTTCTGTCTTTAGAAGAGTACTAGGAAGCAAGGACTTTAAACTGGGGTGTAAAAATAAGTCATAGGTATTATAATTATATCCCTGTTACACTGTCTCCTCTTTCAGTTTTATAAACTGGTGCCTTAAAGCCAGATTCAAATCCACCAAATCCATCCCTCTTCACAGCAAAATGCTAAAATATATTCAAGCAGTTCATTTTATTCAATGGGACTAAACCAATGTGGGCAATTTTATGCATACCTGCAACAGCTTTACAGAATGAGGACGAAGTCCTGAGCTAAAACCCAGACAGCTTTTTCTGAAATGATTAGAGAAGGTTCCCCTGTAGCTATTCCCTGTGCTTACAACAATGTAGCCCAACATAGTCTGCATATTTCATTTTGCTATACATCCTGCACCTAGGAGATTAAAAATGGAGCTGTAGAATTTGTCGTCTTTTTCATTCTTACTATAAGAATGCTTTTTCAATAAGACTGTAGTCCTATGACATTTACATGAAAGTAAGTCCCATTGAATTAAGCAGGGTTTACTTCTGAGTAGATGTACATACACTGCACTGCATATGTACAGTATTAGAAGACATAATATACTGCATATTCTTATTCTTTTATGTAGGACTTTATCCAACTGGACTTACGAATTTGACAAATGGGCTCCTTCTGTCGTGAAAATTTCTTACAAGGTTGGATTTCCTTTATACCTTCCTACGCTCATCTGCTAACTGTATTCAGTTGTGAAGTTTTGCTGTGTACTAAAATTTGCTTAATCAGTAAGCTTACTGTAACAGACTTACCGTACTTTTAGATATTGAAATCCCGTCAAATTGTTGATGCTCATACTTGAAAGTGTTCTGAGGGGAGTAGTACAGATGATAAATACTGTCCATTTCTGTATTTTCCAATGCTACATCATTGGACTAATTCAGTTATAATTGTTCTTATGAAGGCAAGCGACTATAGAGGCACAAGATAGTCTGCCACAAAACACCTATGAGAACAGAGCAATGTGAGAACAGTCCAGCAGCCATTTTCAAATGCAAAGTTATTGCCATTTTTTCCTCTTCAGCTTCTTCTGGAAAAGGATTGCAATTGTCACCAACATGTTCGTGTCATTTTGCTGTTCATTTCTAGACAGCACACATATGCATATATCCTTGTTTCACTAAACTATAATACGAAATATTTTTGGTTCTTTTCTCTTTCAGGGTACGCCTGCTATGCGCCGATCGCTTGTTCCTCAGCTTCGTAGTGGGAAATTTAATGTTCTTTTGACTACTTATGAGTACATAATAAAGGATAAACACATTCTTGCTAAGGTAATACTATATTTCTGACTTCAATTCATGACACACTTTCTCCCCCCGCAAAAATTGTACTTAGTAAAGAGATTTCTGGTGCAATATCCATGATCACTGTTGTTTTTAAAAGCCAGTTCCATGTTTTTCTTTCCTTAAATTGAGGTGTTAGGCTTTTCTTCCATCCATTCATAGCTTCCTCTCCTGCCATGGCACTTTCAGGCCTGCAGATGAGAGAGTGGTTTTGCTACCTGCGGATCCCATCAATACCTCACAGCCGTCTCTCCATAGAGAAGCATAGCCATCTCTGCACCATTCTGCCTAATAACGTTTATCCGGGAACCCTGCTATTCCATTTTTTCCCACAGCTCTTCTCCAGTTCTTTGTTTCTGAGCAGAGAAGAATACGGTTAAAAAAGGAATCAGGTTGCGTAGTCGCTTTCCAGATGTATAAAGATAATAGAGACTAGATTGAAAACTGTTATGTTCATTTTCATTTGTGCATTAAAACCTGATAGCTTGAAATCACGCTTTGATCTAAATATCTTCTGAATAGTTAATAGACTCTGAAACATGAGGATTAATCTTTGGGAACTGTTGCTTCAGTGGACGTGGAGGCATTTAAAGTACAAAGGTAGTGGAGCTAATTTTAAGTTGTTATGTATCAGCCCAATCTCATTTGTCAAACATCAGAAAGTGTAAATTTCTTAACGAGATTTCATGTGTTTACTATAGTTAAAATTCAGGTACAGCCCCCCATATCCGCGGGGATATGTTCCAGCCGCCCCGCGCGGATATGTGAAAACCGTGGATGGGAGCGAACCCATCCTCCGCAGTTTTCTGAGCCCCCCCATGCGTGTGCGACCCACCCCCGCTCTTTTCGTGAAGAAGCTTCGTGTCTTCCGTCAACAAACGCAATGATAAGCAGCCTCTGGCTGCTTCTTGCAGCAAGCAGAGTGAAACGAAAGTGCTAGATGGGCTCCGAGAGCCTGCTCTGAGTGCCCTGAAGGAGCGCTTGCCCGGCGGCGGCGCCAACAGCCTCGTGCTTTCTTTTGCCAATCTATTTTCCAGGCAGGGCGAGGCTGCCGCTGCCGGGCAAGTGCTCTTTCAGTCAGCCAAGGGAGCGCTTCATCAGCGGCGACCCAGCTCAGCAGGACGAGGTTTGTTTTTGCAAGTTTAAACTGCTGTGCAGGGGCATTTTTTTCTCAAAACCAAACAGGAAAGAAGAGTAAAGGGATTTGTGGGAGTTGAAGTCTTTGTGAGGACTACTTCCATTGAAGTAGCCCTTACAAAGACTACAATCCCATGAGTCTCTTCACCATTCATTCTTCTAGTTTGGAGGGGGGGAAAGGCAGCCGATCTGAAAGAGCACTTGCCCAGTGGCAGCAGTGGTTAAAAGCTGCCAGCAGGAAAGGAGAAGTGCTGTGAGGGTTGTGAAGTTGCTTCACGAAAAGTAAGAGCCCCCCCCCCCGCACAATCAAACTAAATAGTTCATTGTCTCAAAAGGGCTCACAATCTAAAACGATGCAGAAGGCTTTCTTCATTTAGAATCTTTGGGGATAAAGCTTTATTTCCAACTATTTTGTCTTTCTGTAGATTCGGTGGAAATATATGATTGTAGATGAAGGCCATCGAATGAAGAACCATCACTGCAAGCTGACTCAGGTGTTGAATACTCATTATGTAGCTCCAAGAAGGATTCTCTTGACTGGAACTCCTTTGCAAAACAAACTGCCTGAACTTTGGGCTCTCCTTAATTTCCTCCTTCCGACTATTTTCAAGAGCTGCAGCACCTTTGAACAGTGGTTCAACGCTCCTTTTGCCATGACTGGAGAAAGGGTACTGTATTAGTTCGTTTTAATTTGAAACTCGCAGAGATACAATAGAAACCACATGAAATCTATTTTAGCAGGATGGCTGTAGCAATATAATATATTTTAATCCATTTTAGTGTACACTTAACATTTACGGTACAATCCTGTGTAAGGGCTGATCACCACATCCTAACCCATTCTCGAGCAGCCTGGGAGCATCTCGGGAGAAGGGGACATTCGTCCCCTTCCCTGGGTGCAAGCCGGCCGGGGCCCTATGGGCCTCCTCAGATGTACGCCAGCTATGAAGCTAACATATATCCAAGGTGGGGGAGTAAGGCCATTGGCCAGCCCAGGAGCAGGCCTAGGATATCGGCGGAACTCGCCATCAATATCCCCACCCTCCCCCAGCCCGGGCTGGCCAATGGCCACCCTCCCCTGGCTGCCCTTTTCCACCCTCCCCCCGTCCCTGTACCAGTCGCTGCAGAACTTACCTGTATCGATGGGTGCAGGGTCTGGAGGGTGATGGAGTAAGGGATGCTGGCCCTTACTCTAGAGTTGTCACAAATGTACTTTATGGCATGTTTGCGACGCTTTGGAGCAACATTTAGTACATTATAGCCCTGTCCTATCATAAGAACATAAGAAGAGCCCTGCTGGATCAAGCCAAAAGCCCATCTAGTCCAGCTTCCTGTGTCACACAGTGGCCCCACCAGATGCCTCAGGGAGCACACAAGACAACAAGATACCTGTGTCCAGTCGCCACTCCCTTGCACCTGGCACATCCTGTGCCGGCAATGCTGGATTCTGAGAATAGGCAGGGTTGGAGGTCTCGGGGTAAGGGAACTTTTGTTCACTTACTCCAGGTAAAACCCCAGCCACCCCAACTGGTTTCCTCGGATCCATGCCAGCTATTTAGCTGGCATATGTCCAGGAGGCCCATGTAGGGCAAAATGGGACTGGGAGGGGGTTAAAATACAGCTCATGCTTCTGCCGCCAGTCCCGTCCCCCCTCCCAGACCCGATCTCACCCCCTGCCCTCCCCCTGCCCTGGAACGCCCCCATTACGCCCTTATGTCACCCAACCCAGCCACGCCATCCGGATCTGACTTGCAGGGGCCGGCGCAGGCCTCGGCCCTGAGGGCCAGCACAACTGCTTTACAGCAAATTTTGCGACTGTCCTGGGCCAGCGCAGAGGTCCTATGTCAGCCTAGCGGCTGGATAGGATTGCACCCTTAAAGCTGTAACATAATATTAGGGTTGAAAGTACACCTTAATGGCGTATTTTCAACCCTAATATTATAATGTTACAACTTTAAATTTCTTAGCAGTAATACCTCTTCAAATTCTCCGTTTTCTAAAGTGAATAGATACATGCTGAAATTTTAAAAGTATAAATACATTTATATTGAAAAATAATGAAACATTCAAAGCAGGGCTGTAAAGTCGGTACTGACTCCGTCTCTTCCCAAAAATGGCTTCTGACTCCATGACTCTGATTCCAACTCCACAACCCTGCTCTATTGGAGTCAGAGTCAGAAGCCAATTTTGGGTAGAGTCGGAGGTGGTGCCAACTCCACAGCCCTGATTCAAAGTGTATTTTTAAGGACATGCCATTTCCATTATCTTCCTGCAGGTGGATTTAAATGAGGAAGAGACCATTCTGATCATTCGCCGTCTCCACAAAGTTCTACGACCGTTCTTGCTAAGGAGACTGAAGAAAGAGGTTGAATCTCAGCTGCCCGAAAAGGTTTGTGTAGGGATGACAGTCCTGAAATAAAAATATCATCTGCACTAAATCCAGGTTCCATAGTGATGTGACATGACATGAAACCATCTTGTAATATATCTCATTTTAATCACAAAGTGGGTGTCAGTGGGCAATTTTCACAATGGCAAAAGGTGAAAAGTGGTGTTCCTCAAGGATCAGTCTTGGGACCAGCTCTTTTCAATTTGTTTGTAAATGACCTGGAACTGGAGATAAGCAGTGAGGTGGACAAATTTGTGGGTTACACTAACATCTTCTGAGTGGTGAAGTCTGGAGTGGATTGTGAAGAGCTCCAGAAGGATCTCTCGAAACTGGGGAACTGGGCAGCAAAATGGCAGATAAGCTTCAGTGTAAGTACGAGTAAAGTGATATGCAGTGGTGCAAGAAATCAAAATTTCACATATACACTGATGGGTTCTAAACTGTTTGGGATGGATCAGATCTTTTTTGGGGGGGAACGACAACTCGATGAAAGTGTCGACCTAGTTTGCAGCGGCTATGAAGAAGGCCAATTCCATGCTTGAGATCATTAAAAAAGGGATTGAGAATAAAGCACCCAATATTATTATGACATTGTACAAATCAATGGTAAGGCCACATCTGGAGTATTGTGTACAGTTCTGGTCACCACACCTCAAAAAGGATATAGTGGAACTGAAAAAGGTGCAGAATAGAGCAACCAAAATGATTAGTGGGCTGGGGCACCTTCCTTATGAGGAAAGGCTACAGCGTTTGGGACTCTTCAGTCTAGGAAAAAATACACCTGAGGGGGATATGATTGAGACAAAAAAATTATGCATAGGATGGATGAAGTGGATAAAGGAATGTTCTTTACCTTCTCGCACAACACCAGAACCAGGGGACATCCACTAAAATTGACTGGCAGAAGAGTTAGAACAGACAAAAAGAAATATTTCTTTACCAAGCACATAATTAGTCTGTAGATTTCCTTGCCACAGGAAGTTGTGATGGTACCTGGCCTAGATGCTTTTAAAAGGGGATTGGACAGATTTAAGGAGGAAAAGTCCATCACAGGTTGTAAAGTCATTATGACAGTATTCAGCCTCCAGGTTTTAGAGGTATTCTATCTGAATGACAGACCTGAGGGAGTGGCAACAGGATACAGTTTTTTTGTTGTCTTGAATGCTCCTGGAGGCATCTGTTGGGCCATTGTGAGATACAGGAAGCTGGACAAGATGGGCCCTTGGGCTGATCCAACAGGGCTCATACTTAATAGGAACTATGTGTAAGCTTTGTCTCAATAATGAGTTTCGATGACATCTCATATTCTGCAGTTTTATTGTGTTTTGTCGTTCTTTGTGAGCTGCCCTGGATGATTTTTAAACTTTTAAAATAAATAATGGCGCAGCGCAGACAATCCCCATTGTCAAGGCTCTTTAGAGAAAGCCTTATGTACAGTGATGGAACTGACCCCTTGCTGCTTCATTGTCCCCTGAAGACAGACCTTTTGGGATAGCATGAAAGTGATAGCATTCAAAGTACATCTTGGCTAATACTTTTGTTATCTATGCATTTGTCTGGTTGTTTTCCTGATAAAGATACTTTGACAATTCTGGACAGCCAAGGTCCAGGAGTCAAGAATTTCTGTTACTGAGAATTTTTGAGAACTCTGTGATTTACTATATCTTTTTAACACCAGGTTGAATATGTAATAAAGTGTGATATGTCAGCACTTCAGAAGATTCTGTACCGCCACATGCAAGCTAAGGGAATCCTTCTTACTGATGGTTCGGAGAAAGACAAGAAGGTGAGAAGACACTTAGTACTTAGAACAGAGATTGTCTGTTCTAAGTCTTTGTCAGAATAAAAGTTCTCTGCCATCTGAGCCTTCTCAAGTATAACTTGTACAAGACAAAGGTAATAGCTAGCAGATTTCATTATATCCTAGACACAGGTTGTCACAGATGAACGGAGAAAGGATGAAATGTGGAATGCTTTAAAGTTCCTATGGCACTATGGGCACAGCTATTAACATTTAGAAAAAAATGCTGTAAGCTGTCCTGAGACCATGGGATATAAATGATAAATAAATAAATTTTTACACAAATGTTAGGCTGTTCATGTTACAATATACATTTATTCCCAAAATCCTAATTGATATAAGGGGGTATAGAACATATTATATGATCTAGACCAGGGGGGTTTAACCTCTTTTTTGCAAGCATCTCTTTTCCGAGTACCTCCACTGCCACTAGGGAGGCAGTGCGCAGGAATTGGGTGCTTTGTTCCAAAGTTGAGACTTTGCTCTGCACTGTCCTTTCCAAAACCATGCCTTTTTTTTGAAGGACAGGCAGGTGCACAGCCACATCTTGCTCACTGGTGCACTATTGTCCAAGACATCTCAATTTCCAGCAGGATTTGACCAGGCATGACAGTGCCACATGGTCACCAAAAATGGGGCCAAGTAACATCTGCCATACTGTGAAGCACCACTAGTGATACTAGTACCACTGGTTGAAAAGCAAAGGTTTCAACAATGCAGGTACATGAGCTATGCCATGTATTGTGGTGTGTCAATTTGTGCCTTTCCAAATGTTAACTTGAATGCAGGACTAATTTTGTCTTTTTTTCCTCAGGGAAAAGGAGGAGCCAAAACTCTTATGAACACCATCATGCAATTGAGAAAGATATGCAATCACCCTTATATGTTTCAGCATATTGAGGTAAAGTAACCTCGTTTTATTTTTTTTGTGAGAGAAAGCTGGTTGGGAACTGCATAGAGAGAAGGGTAATCCTGCACTTTATTCTGGTCATAAACTATTTTAATGAAGGCTAAACCAAAAAACCAAAATAGAAGGCCCTTTTTACAAAACCTCCTCAAGCACATGGAAGAACCCTCCTTTGGCAGTCTTTTGGTGTACATGTGAACTGGGGAGCAAAAGTGTTCACTCATTCTATGAGTATGGATGAAAGGATATTCTGATGTTCCCAAGGCAACTGGATGACACTTTCTGTCTGTACACTACACTACACTACACTACACTACACTACACTACACGGGTGGTTTAATTGCCTCTCATGGTACATGGTGAGAAGACATTGCACATTGTCTCAGCAATGCAGAAAATGGAAACAGCAGTACATGTTGTTTTGTAATGGACAGTGAAACTGTACCCACAGTTCAGTGTGAGAAAATTGAAAGCATCTCCGAGTTGCCTCCTAAACACAGAGGCATATTCCCTCCCTCCCTTTTTAGTGAGGACAATATTGTTTGTTTGCCCACAGTGACTATACCGTATAGCCCAGTGGTTCCCAAACTTTTTTGACTCGCGGCTCCCTTGACCTCCCTCGCCGTTAGCTGTGACTCCCCATTACAGTGCATGGAAGAAACAGGCACTCTTTACATGCTCAGAGGCACCCTTTCTTATATGTATGTGTATATTCCCAAAACGAGTCCTAAAGTGGATTTTCCATGCTTATGCTGAGCAGCAGCTAAGCCAGGAGTGCGCAGGGTGGGGTTGGGATGCTGCCCTCCCTCCATTGGCAGGCCTGGGTAGAGGGCACTGATGTTGTCTGTGTTAGTCCTATTCATGGCAAGAGAAACATCAAAGCATGGGAGGGAAGCCCCAGTTGCACAAGAGAGAAAGAGAGAGAAAGCTAGCTCCTTTTGGTGTAGCATCTTTGCAAGATGAAAAACAGATTCTTATACTGCCTGGCAGTTTCGGGGGGGGGGGGGGTTGTCCCAGCAACTAGAGTGGGGAACTAACTTAGAGATGGGTCAGAAAGGAAGAAGGAGATAAATCCTAATAATTAATCAACCAAACTAAACATAGAAATCAAAGACTGTATGTAAAGCAGAACCTGCTCTGCACCATTTTCAATTGCAGTTCTTGCATTTGTTTTGTGTTTATTAAAAACATTCAACAGAAAGAAAATACTTTACTTGCAAACCTGCAATGTCTCAGGATTTGGAGAGAAACGCTCCAAAGTACCGGTACTCAGCTTATCAATAGAGTTGTAAATCGTTCTTTAACATAAGATAAGGGCTTTGCTCACGCTGTGGTTAAAAACAAGATGTGGAAACTGCCGTTGAGTGACCCGATGTGAAGAGGGAAAAGATCTTTTCCGGACCTTTCTTTTTGCTCTCTCTCTCTCTTGCAAGCAAGAATAGGTGTTAATTAAAAGATTAACGCGACGCCCCTGGCTGCTTTAGATGACGCACTTGGGAACTTGGGAGTCGCGCCTCACACTTAGAGAACCTCTGGTATAGCCAAATCTAACAGATGATGTAGTGTTATGATACAATCTTTTCAATGATGTGATTGATCCATGTTTGGCTGGCATTGTGAAGTGAGAGACTCCAGAAAAGCAGCAGAACAATGATTTTGTAAATAGACTCTGTAATATTGTTTCAGCAGGTTGTTTTCAATGTTAGAACACTGACAGCTCTTGAAATGCCAAGGAAGAAATGAAACTTTCTCCTGTCTTCATGCCCAAATATAAACATAACTGAAGTAACAGTACAAATTACCGTAGAAGGATAACACTACCATGGATATCCAAACTCCATCTTTGGCTTGTTTAATGTGTGTGTCTGTGTGTGCATTTGTGCGTGCAATTTTTTCTGATTTTCCTTTTCCTCTCCAACCCCATGTACCTTCAGAAATATTCTCCTGAGGGCTGCTTTGCTCCCAGGAGCAGATTTGAGTGTACATACAGGGGGCCAGAATCAGTGAAAATTGATGAAAGGGGAATCAGTGAAAATTGCACACACCCCACCCTTGTGTGACCACTAGAAAGTGTAAATGGAGGACAGCTAGCACTTGTGCAAGCTGGGTTTTCATATAGCTCAGTATTTTTAAGATGGAACTGAAAATAGCTTGGAATACTATATTCGTTTGGCCTGTTTTGAGAGTGTGGTCCTGAGGTTGAACTGCCTGAAGACTGCCGGAAGCTAAGCAGGAACAGCTTGTTTTTGTGCTGGAAGGGAGACCAGGAAGTCACTGATAAGCTGTCATGACCCTCGGTGGCAGAGAGGAGCCGCTGTTGCGTGCTGCGGTGAGAGAACAGACTGGAATGCTGAGAATGTCAGTGACAGAGCGATGACAACTGGAAAAATGTTTCCCTGTTCAGCATGATCTGTGGCGTCCTGCAGAGAGCTCGAGGCTTGTGTTCAGCAGCTAGTGAAGATGACTACACCGTGGAGGAAACCAGCTGGAATTGTAGGGTTCTATGCAGAACAATATTGTAAAGATCCTTATCGGATCTAGATAAGCCTGCTTATGTAAACCGCCTTGAATAACGTCTGAAGAGCAATCTGAGGATAAGAAAGGCGGTATATAAATACAGAAAATATTCTTATTTAGGGCAGGGGTTCGCAACCCCTTCCCAGCCAAGTACCACCTCCAGCGCCACTCTCCTGCTGCGTACCATCGGAAATGACTGGTGATGACATCATCTCCAGTTACTTCTGGGTGTTCATGTTTTCGGAGGCCAGAAAACGCAGGGAGGAGGCTCTGGGCAGGTGGGAGGGCCCTTCTCAGCATTCCCGAGAGGCTTGTCCAAAGGCAGGAGCCTCTCGGAAGAAAAAACATGCCACCGAAAGCACCGCATCGGAGCAGGGTTCTAGTGGTCCAGCGGTCTGAGTACCACCAGCAGTTGGCCGAAGTACCACTGGTGGTATTAGTACCACTGGTTGAGAACCCCTGATTTAGGGCTCAACCTGCCATGGGGCTAGTTCTATTAGCTATTACACTTCAACTGAATGTTTGGAATGGGTTTAGCAATGCTGTGCTAATGCACCTTCCCAACCAGTGATGGTGACTCACCCCAGGATTGGTTCCAGGATTGATTTAAGTTGGTTCCACAACATGAATCAATGTTACCAATTGATTTCCAAATACCATTACCAAATACAGTAATTATAGTGCTGTGTCACAGAGTTGCCTTATACTGAACCAGACCTTTGGTAGCTCAGTATTGTGTACAATTGACTGGCAGTGGCTCTCAGACAGAGGTCTTTCCCAGCTTTATTTGAAGGTGCTGGGGACCTTCTGTAAGCAGAACATATGATCTGCTACTGGGTTGCAGTCCCTCCTCCATGTGTTGCTGATATATGGTGCAGAAGAAGAATAGAGAAACTGTGCTCAGTTCTCACCTATATGCCATGCTAAATACATTTTTTGTCATCATGGGGCCAGCTATATAGACCAGTTCTGCATTCCTCTTGGTTATAACTTTTAGTGTTGAGATTGCAGCTGACAGGTAGTATATACCATGATGTGTTGTAAAGCTATGGAGCTCACTTTTTGGGTACAAGCTATTTGGTGTGTCATTGCAGATAGCCTTGTCTATAAGGTTAGTGTAGTAGTCCTGTCTCAAGTGCAGATACCCAACTTTCAACACTCTGGTGGTAGTGCCTCATTACACATGGATTTCCACAATAATATTATGTCCACCTGAAAGTGATATTTCCCCCCCTTCTACTTTGTAGTGCAGTCTACCCAGAATGGTTATAAGTAATGATACAACATGTATTAGAATCACAAAATAATAAGTAGGCATTTGCCCCCAATGGAATTATGTTACTTTCATCTATTCCATGTGACATAATTTTTCATCTTCTTCCTTAATAAAAAGTATTTGTTCCTTTTTTTGCTAATATGTGAGAAGTTACTTTCATTTAGAAGAATATCCTTTAATTCATGAACTATTCTTTTCTATAAGGTGTATTTATTGGTACATTGTGGAAATGTTCATGCATTATTAAGGTGAAATGATAAGTTACAAAGTCCCTTCGGGGAGAAAGGTGAGGTAAAAATATTGTAAATAAATACTAAAAGTAACCCATAGTGGCTTTTTATTGGTCCTTTATTTACTAATCCAACCATTTCAACATTTTGGAAATAGTTCTGTCAGTTCATTCACATAAAATAAGGTTGTTTATTGTAATATTGCCTATAGGAGAAATATCATTCCTAAAATCCATAATCTTAAATGACACATGTAATGCAAAAGGGGGAGGGGTAAGGTTTATGAGTTTTAAAGAATACGTTTGGGTGTATTTTAATCTAGAAGTGTTGAATAATTCACTGTTATCATTTTCAGGAATCCTTTGCTGAACATTTGGGCTATTCCAACGGTGTTATTAATGGGTAATTTTTTTTTCTATGCATCTATTCAATATTTGTTAGTCTATTTGTCCAGGAACTTTTAAAATGAGAATGCTCTCACCTTAGTTTCACAAACAATTATTTATTAAACTACCTAACAGCCCAATCCTAGCAGAATGTGGCGGGACACATAAGATGTGTCTGCCGCATCCTGTGCAGGATTGGGCCTGCCACAGTGCAGCCGATGGCCTCCTCATGGTAAAGGGACTTTTTCCCCTTTACCCTGAGTAATGTGCCAGCCACGCCCAGATGTGCCTACTCGAATGCACACCAGCAATTTTGCTGACATACATTTGAGAGGCCCATGTAAGGTTACTTCTCCGACCGCTGCCTGGTCCCCTATGGGCCTACTCAGATCTACGCCAACTCTTGCTGGCTTAGATCTCTTATGCAGAAAGGGGCGTGTCAGACCCCCAAAAGGTGGTATAGGATTTGGCAGCCCCCAGTGCTGCTGAGATCTGTCTCCGTCCTTTCCCCAATCTGCCCCCACAGCCAATATTTGCCCTGTGGCAAATATTGCCACAGCCAATATTTCAGCCAGTCTGTGGGGCACTGTTGGTAGCACATAGCCACCTAGGCCTTACACCAGCAGAGAGGCTGCCACGACAGTGTACCACGCGGTACCTCAGGCTCTGCCAGTGTAGCACACTGATAAGATTGGACCATAATTATATTCTAGTAGCTGAAAGTAAGATTCTTTCTAAGCAAGGGTATATTATAGTCAGGTTTAACCATTTAAATATTCAATTGATTTTACCTACTTTTTCAAGACTATTAAGTGTCCCCTTAAATGATAGAACCATGGTCAACAACCATGTTGTTTGAAAGGCCAAATGTGAAATAGAGTTTAAGTCTGGAGGGCCAAATATCTCCTACACCCTTAGAAAAGCCCAAACTACCAGTAGGTAGAGAGATTTATTGCAGAGGTCCTAGAAACAGTAGTCTGAACTTATAATAGACTAATGAATCAGTAAGTGATTAATCTGTTCCCTGGTAGAAGACCTCCTTTCATGAGAGAAGGTTGTAGGTACCAGTGTGTAGCCTGTTGCTTTACTTTAAGGACTTTGGGTAGCATATGGGGAAATGGTCACTGGGTGCCCTAAAGCCTGAGAAGAAAACACAGTAGTTATTGCCTATCCTTATTCACTGGTGTGGTGGCATGGAACTACTGTAAGTGGAGTTGGACACTGCTATGTGTGTCTAAGCAGCCCCTCCCTCTTGCCAATTGGAGCCATTCCCAGCGGGCGAGGCAGAACGGAGTCGCCGCACAGGCAGAACGGAGTCGCCACGCTTTAGCCGTCTCCTGCTGGGAATGACTCTAACCGGTGAGGAAGAGGGGCCACTTTACATGCATGTAGTGGCATCCTGCTCCACTTATGGTTTCTCACCATCCTTGGAACACCAGTGTTCTTATTTCATACCAAATTGCTAGTTTAGCAGTATATAGACTAGCAATGGACGAAGCGCAGGAATTTTCACTTATTATAAAAGTAATTGGGGATTACTACAGTAGAAACATGCATACATGTCACCTTGTTAAACATTGAACCATTCTTTTTTTCTTTTCACAGAGCTGAGCTTTATCGAGCCTCAGGGAAGTTTGAGTTACTTGATCGAATTCTACCAAAGTTGCGAGCCACTAATCACCGTGTACTTCTCTTCTGTCAAATGACATCACTCATGACCATTATGGAGGACTATTTTGCTTTTCGAAATTTTGCCTACCTACGACTTGATGGTAATGTCCACGATCGCTGAGCCTGTGATCTTTAGCTAGACGCTGTTTCTCAAATACTTCAAATTTGGGGTGTAATGTGCAATTTGGGATGCAGTGTGCAAAACTAGTGAGTGTAGTGACTAGGAATATAGGCTGTTATTCAGGAAGCGCCTTGTTCAAGTGTCATAAACTGAACATAAACCTTGTTCAGCCATAAACTCTCTAAATGAACCCGAGGCACACATTCTTTCTCAGCCTCAACTCCTCTGTCTGCATTATGGTGGCAATGCCATTGACTTGTTTCACAAGAATGTTACATGAGATGAGAAATTGTTTGAACACTCAAAAATTGCTGTATAAATGCAAAGTCTTATTCCTTCCACCTTAGAACCTTATTGTTGCTGTAACAGTCTTCTCAAAAAATGCTGATCTAAGACAAGTCCTATGGTTGCTGCAGTGGGATTGCCTCTTCGTTGTCCTTTAAAACACTCATCCATTATTGGCAGGCAATTTCTCTGGACCTCTTTCTCATCACTTCAATCCTGAATTAAGTATAAACCCATAGTATTTAACATTGATGATTACTACAATCCTGTAAGGTTGTTGAATTTTTATACGTGGTGTTAATTGCAGAGGTCGGACCAATTTCAGTGGAAGTAATTTGTTTTATATCTTTAAAAATGTCTTAGTTTTAGCAGTAGATAGGGTAATAATACCTAAAGTAATGCCTATATATATATATATATATATATATATATATATATATATATATATATATATATATATATATATATATATATATATATATATATATATATTTACCCAAAATAACATACGGCGCAATCCTGTCTGCATGTGCCGGTTGCTCCTGGGTGTTACAAACATGTTATAAGGCACGTTTCCGACACCCGGAGAGTAAACAACACTGGCTCTGAGGCCGGCGCTGCTTACTCTTCACCGAAGAGAGGACGCTGCCAGCAGACACTGGTAAGTCCTGCACTGGGCATGGGGGGGAGGGGAACAGGGTGGAACGGGAGGGGGTGATTGGCCCGTTGGGCCCGGGAGGGGTGAGGGATTCTCGGCAGCACACTCCACTGAATCCTATCCCCTGTCCCGGGCCTGGCGAGCCTACACAGGTTCCTCGGATTTGCACTGGCCATTTTGCATTGGCACATCCGAGGAGACCCATAGGGACAGCTGGGGCATTACCCGGGGGAAAGGGATGAACATCCCTTTCCCCCAAGGAGGCCTCCAGCTGCACTGGCGCTGGCCCAATCCTGAATAGGATCCGGCACAGCATGCTTTGGCCAGCACAAATCTGAGGATACCGTGTAGGGCTCGCCAGGCCCGGGACGGGGGATAAGATTTGGCGAAGCACACCACTGAGGATCCCTCCCCCCTCCGGGCCTGGTGGGCCAATCACCTCCTCCCATTCTGCTCTCCCACCACCACCAGGCGCAGGACTTACCTGTATCCGTCAGTGACATCCGCTGTCCGGTGGAGAAAAGATATATACAGTATTTTTTATCTATGGTGTAATGGATTTCAGTTGGATTCTTTCGCATCACCTTAGAGATGATTATTATCAATCTCTTACTGGAATTTAAATTTTGGTTTCTCATCTTCCTCCGGTGCCAAATGGATCTATATTAGAAAAATGTATTTAGTAAAACAAAATACTTCTAGAAAATAGTCGTTTGAACCTTATAATTAAAAAACGTCAACATTATTGAATGACTTTGATCCTAAACGCATTTGCTTAGAAGTAAACCTCATTTATTTCAGTATGTACTTCAAAGTAATTGGTTCAGAATCACACATGAGTTTGCTTCCTCATTCAAGTAGAGTCATAAATGATGGTTCTTTAGGAAATAATTCTAACTAACTTTAAAAGTTCCTTTAGCAATTTCATCTGAAAAAAGTGTGAAGGAAATGGATATTGGCTATCACATTTAAGAAATCTATCGTCTCCTCAGAGTTGACCAATATAATAATATCAATTTGATCAAACTCTGGAATCAACATAGCATAAGTTACTATATTTGCCTTACAATGTGAAGAGCAAAGCTAGGAAGAGCACCACCTACTGAGTTGTATTTTGTGGGTGCGTGCTGAGTGTAAGCAGCAGTTGTTCTACAGTCTGCCGTACAGTACCTCCTAATAAAATATAGTTTGAAGAGGAGCCTTTTATGCCTTTTTTCTAAGTTAATTCTTCCCTGTGTTCTCTAGTATTAATGATTCGTCAGCCTGACTAAACATTTATTTCTAGCCAACGTTTAGTAAAAACAGCAAAGCAGCTTACAGAAATGAAAAAGTACAGAGTGTCAATTTCATTCTTGAACTCTATGTGAAAGCCTTTTATTGCCTGCATTCATGCTTTTCTGTCCCTTTTGTACTTTTCTGTGTATAAAATAATGAGATACATAAACATAGGAATAAATGAATATAAAGGACAATAAATAAAAACAGACACAAGACATACAAACCCACAGAGTAAAGCATCATGACACATATTGAAAAGATTTCCTGTGCAGAAATGTATTTGCTTGTTGACTGAAGGTCACCAAAGACCGAACCTTGGATCACCCTCAGGAATGAATTCCACTTTGGAAAGTGCCCTGTCATTGGTGCCCACCACATGATTTTCTGTCAGTGGTGAGCCAGACCCTCTTCAGACCTTGAAGCCCATGCAGACTCATATGGGAGAAGGCACTCCTTATGTTCAAATGTTAGAATTCAGTGGGACTTGCTTTCTAGTAAGTATGCAGCATTTACGGTAGGGTTGTAGACATAAAAGGAGGACATTTCATAACACCCTCCTCCCTTCCCCTTGCACCTTTTGTCCAACAGTTTTTTGATAAAAATAATTCGGCATTGATGTTTGGGTTTAGTCTGCCTTAGATCTCACTTTTCTTTTTCTCCACTTTTCTTCCTTTAGTCTTCTTCCCAGAAGATTGCCTGGCCTTAATAAAAATACCAAGCACTTTGTGATCATATAAAGCAGCAGTTCTCAAAGTGGTGGGTCGCGACCCACCACTGGAACCAGATGCTATTCCCTGCCACTTTAAGGGTTGGGGACAGCATGGTGGGATCCCCGGGATTTCCATCACCACAAAAAGTGTTAAAGTGTCCATTTTAAACTCACCGGCGGTCCTGACATCTTCTTATATCCCCTTTTTGTGGATGAACCCAGCTAATGTCAGTGATAACTGTCCTAATAAGAACGAACAACAATACTAAATTGTCCCATTGATTTCAATGGGATATGTAGCCTGAGCCCAAGTGTATTCACTCAGAAGTGCCATTGAGTTCATGGGGGATTTACTCAAAGTAAGTGTAAATAAGTTTGTACCTTTAGTTTTGAATAATTTTAGCTGGATGAGGGCCAAACAGGATAGCAATCTATGTGGCTGGCAAAGACTTATGGTACATATGATGGGAGTTAAGTGGGGATTTTTTTTTTGCAATCAAGGATGGTGACACCATGCAGATACTCTCATCACATTCCAGCTCTTATACGTGCATTGCTGTCTAATGATTCACATTTATTATTCTCTCTACTAATCCATAAGTGTCAAATTCAAATGTCAAATTTGGCAAAATCAGAAACTTTGCAACTGAAATAAAATAAATAAACATATGAGCATTTATTTAATTCATGCTGTAGTCCTGTGGGTAAGCCTTACTGAACTCAATGAGACTTTCTACTAAGTGGAGATACAGAACTGTGCTGTTATTCCTATCTCAGAAACTTGGGTTTTTGAGTTGCTCATTTGGGATGTTTTTAGTAAAGTCCTACAGTACATAAGATCTCATGTATCATCATGACCAACTTTTGTTGTTAACAGTCTTGCAAACTTTACTTTGCGCAGAACTTCTATCCTGTATACAGGTCTTCTCTACAATGTGTTTCTCCAGAATCAAAGCAATAACAACATTCTATTTATTTTTTAAATAGTTGTATGTTTCAACTTAATACAGTATATGTGAAACCACCTGGCATGTTTTACAGCGGTTCATGCAGACAACTGATTGTACTGATTTTGTAACATGTGAATCGTCAGTGCTGGTGGGGGAAAACTTAAGTGGAACACTCCTTTTGAAATGCCTACAGATGGTATCTACATCCCTCATTCTTTAATGACTTCTCTCTTCAGGAACAACAAAATCAGAAGATCGAGCGGCTCTGCTGAAGAAGTTCAATGAGCCCAATTCCCAGTACTTCATCTTTTTGCTGAGCACAAGAGCAGGAGGTCTGGGTTTGAACCTTCAGGCGGCTGATACTGTTGTTATCTTTGACAGTGACTGGAATCCTCATCAGGTTATTAACCAACCACTACTTATGGTTCATTTCTAGTACCAAGAATCCGTTAGTTTTGCATATTGAAACAGATAGTCAACATAGTTCTCATTATACTTTCTGCCTTCTTTTATATAAATGCTAATCAAGACAAAGATAGTGTGCCCATCTATTTAGCCTTCTGTCAACAGCCCAATCCCAATAACAATAATCAATAACATGTCAATAAAATGTCAATAAAATGTCAATAACAGCCCAATCCTAACTACTGTATTTTTTGCTCCATAAGAAGCACTGGACCATTAGACACATGCATATTATGGAATGAAAAATAGGGGAAATTAAAAAATGTCTTCCTTAAAGAAGTTTTCCGACTGCTTGGCCGCTTACCTGCTTGTTGTTCTGCAGCTCCTGGCTGTCCCCAGTCAGAAGCTCGAAGACGCGATCCTCCCAGGCTCTGGACGTGACCAGGAGGCTCTGCGCAAACATCGCAGCAACTGTGATGTTTGCGCAAAGTTCCCAGGCGCTGGACGCGACCAGGAGGCTCTGCGCAAACATTGCAGCTGCTGCGATGTTTGCGCAGAGCCTCCTGATCGCGTCCAGCGCCTGGGAGGCTCATGTCTTCGAGCTTCTGACTGGGGACAGCCGGGAGCTGCAGAACAACAAGCAGGTAAGCGGCCAAGCGGTCGGAAAACTTCTTTAAGGAAGACATTTTTTACACCTCGCTCCATAAGACGCATAGACATTTCCCCCTATTTGGGGGGGGAGTGCGTCTTATGGAGCGAAAAATATGGTAACTTTCCAGCACTGATGTAGTTGCAGTACAGCCTTGAGATAAGGGAGCAAATGTTCCCTTACCTTGAGGAGACCTCTGTGACAGTCGGATATGTTCCGCGGCGGTGTGAGCAGTGCCAGCCTCCGCACCGGCCCCACTTACACCCAAATTTTCGAAAAAGTGCCTTATGGGAATAAGTGCCACAGGATTGCACCGTCGATCTCCAGCTAGAGGAAGATTCCTGTCTTACACCCTGAAGAGCCACAGCTGCTAGATGGACCAATGGTCTGAGTCAGTATAAGGCAGCTTCCTATGTCAAAAGAGCTAAGACTAAGGCTGCAATCCAGCCTATCTTTAGGCCGGTGGAACGTGTGCTCTGCTGGACTTAGGTGTTAATAAGGCACTTTCGCGACACCGGGAGAGTAAGTGGCAGAGGCCGGCACCGCTTACTGAGCCGTGCCCTGGACTCCGCACTGCCGGACACAGGTAAGCCCTGCGCTGGGCATGGGGAGGGCGGACAGGGAGGGGGGCAGGGATATCGATGCCAGGTTGCACCGATATCCCAAGCCCCTTCCCGAGCCGGCCTTACACAGCTAAAGAGCTTGTGCGCATCCGAGGAGACCCATTGGAGCCTCCAGGGCTTACACCGGGGGAAGGGGATGAATGTGAGCCCCAGCTGCGCCGGCGTGGGCCATATCCTGCCTAGGATGCAACGGCCAGCCATTTCGGTCAGCTGCCGCATCTTAGACACGATCGGGCTGTAAGTTAATGCATGTCACATACAGTTATCCAGGTGCATAATCAGGTTGTTGAGAGAAGAAACTTAGAGGCAGTCTACAGATTGAAATCCTGAATGGAAGCATAGGCAATTTACATGCTCGGTTGCTTGCGGAAGCAGCAAAGTAACTCATGCAAATCATATTATGCTTTCTTTTAAGTATTTTGGTTGGCTTAATTATGTACTTATTTTCCTTTGCATGGAGTGGCCAAATAGTGATATGCTTATTTATAGTAAATGATGACCAGTGTTTGCTGAGTGAGTACCCAGTGAACATGGAAGTTGAGTGGCGAAATACAGTGCTTCTCTGTTGTTTGTTTGAAATACTTTGGTTACTCCTGAGGAAGCATAGGCTGAAAGGAAAATTCAATTAGGCATTGGAGCACAGAACTTTCCAGACAAAATGCTTCCTTTCTCGGTGTAATTTGTTAGCTCTTCTCCTATGCTGGCTGCACATTTGGTTTTTGCTCAAAATAGTCTAGTAAAGTTAAGCTTGGGGTTTTTTAACGAATCAAAGATTGCAGGGGACATTGCTGCTCTTCTGAATGAGTCTGCCTGCTGCAAACATGTATTTCTTTTGAAGAAGCTTAAAAAAAATCCTTAAATTATGCCAAGTTCATTGATATGTTACATAATTTTGGGTCCAATTTCTTGAAGCTGGTCAAGGAATAATAAATCACCTCCATTATAATGCATTTTTTTTTCTTTGTATCTGTGGAAACCTTTAATATTTTTAAATTCTTTCTAATGCTGGTGCCCATGGTTTCAGGTATGTTGAAAGGGATGGGTGGAAGGGATTAGTTTATAAGAACAGAAAAGCAGTGGGAATAAACTGGCAGGCTGCGATTGGTTGCTTCAGGGAACTGTAAATCTGTTTTGAAAATTGAGTGAAATTTTAAAAAAATCATAGTATTAACTCAGTTTTATCTGAAGTTTTCTTGACTCATTTATTATATTGTTAATAATACTTATCTGTACCGCTTACCAGATCCATACCTGAACAGAGTGCTAGACCTTTAGGAATGTGGGCAGGTGTAGCTTGTTGTAGCTTGTGTTCAATGGGGCTTGCTTCTGAGTAGACATGCCTAGGATTGTGCTCTAAGGGTTTAACAAGCTACACCTGCCCACATTCCTTCTCCTAAAGGTCTAGCACTCTGGTAAGCCTGAACTCAACAATAAGAAACCTGAAGACAAACACTTAATGGGGGAGGGGGCTTTACATGACATATGTACATGACATATGTCATGTAAAGGGACCTCTCACATTTTTGCTCTCCACAGAGAGCAAATATCTGAAGAGGGTTTCGAGGTGATTATGCATCAATAGAATCTAAAATAAATTGATAACATACTCCTGTAACATACTCTCTTGAACTAATAATAATTAGAATTCAAAGGCACAAAGGACAATTGGAAACTACTTACAAGAGCATGAAATTCCTAGAATTAGGTACCAGAATTTGATTGTTTCTGTCGAGGTTGTAAAAGACACACACCAGCATCCCAAGCCACTGAATGAGCCCTATTCTTTAAATTCACATTAACTTACATAGTTAAGTTTAAATAGTTAAACATTAATTAAACATTAATTCTGCATACTACAATGCTCTTTCACTTGTATATTGAGAGCTTGGAATTTAGGCTGATTTTGAATTTAGGATTATGGTTTGTCTTTGTATCTTACCTTTGTGGCTGTAAACTTTGATATTGTTCTATTTTTACTAACCGTTTCCAGTAAGACCAATAAATCGTACTCAATACATTTTTAACAGGACTTGCAGGCGCAAGACAGAGCTCACCGAATCGGACAGCAGAATGAAGTTAGAGTCTTACGACTATGCACAGTGAACAGTGTAGAGGAGAAGATTCTTGCAGCTGCCAAATACAAACTGAATGTGGATCAAAAGGTTATTCAGGCTGGCATGTTTGACCAGAAGTCTTCAAGCCATGAACGAAGGGCTTTTCTCCAGGCCATATTGGAACATGAAGAAGAAAATGAGGTATTTGGCGCTCTTGCTTAAAGGCAATAGGCATCTGTCCTGGTCCCCCACCCAACCCATGTATCCTAATGTTCATTATGTACAAGGCCGTGTAAAGTTTGTGCTAAATGTATTTCGTGAGCAGTATTCATTTGTACGTATGGCATATTTGCACAGTTTCTCTTACTTTGCATAATTTACTCCAGTCATGGGAGGTGCAAGCACTCTTGCTCCTATCCACTGGGAGTCTTATTCAGCCACCCCTCTGACTTCTAAAACATTGGCAGGTGTTGCCCATACACTTTCAAACGTACTTTTGCATCCATAAGAACGAACAACCTAAGGGAAGGTGAGTTTCTTAAATGAAAGCTGAAAAGATGGAATGATGTGAGCACAGGGCTATGGTGCATTTGTCATATCTGAATATTTAAAAAATGTTGCTCCGTCATCATTACCTTTCTGTCAGTGCAATCCTGTGTAAGGATCCGGCGGGCGGCCCAGGGCTGCCCGCCGGATCCTGAGCCCGGGCTGCCCGTCTGATGGTGAGCCGGAGATCTACCCAGGGAAGGGGACGAGCCCAATAGGCCGCCTAGGAGGAGGCCGTGTAACGGCCTAGCTGCCCAGGGGGGACGGGGATATGGCTGACGCCATCCCCCGCCCTCTTCCGGGCTGGCTCGGCTGATGGCCCCCTTCTCTTGTCCGCCGGACCTCCCAAGCGCCCGCCGGCAGGAGCTTTTACCTTCCGCTGACAGCCGCGTCCTGGTCCGGCGTCGGAGTGAGGAAGGCCAGCCTTGCACTGGCCTCCCTTACTCCAGAGTCGGCGCGAACGTGCTTTACGGCACGTTCGCGACGTCTTAGAATGGTGGAGTGCTTGCTCCGCCATTCCTTTCCTCTGGAGGATGGCACCCTGTATGTCGTAACTACGTATAAACCTGACTGTCTTAATTGTATCATTTAAAATGGTACGGGGAGTGTATTGAACTCAAAACATTCTTGAGAGGCTATAAATAAAAGTCTAAGTGAAGCAGCATAAACTGAAGCAGCATAAAGCTTGGGTTCAGAAGAGTTGCTTAGGCTCATGCAAAGGACTTGCTCCCTGTGGAATTTTGATTTCTTACTTTGAAGAGCTGATGCCTTTGCCAAATCACAAATTGCTTTTAGAGACCTCCGTCTCAGTTTCAAAAACAGTTTGTTGTGGGGGCGGGGTGTTGCTGCTCCATGTCTAGAATCCCCTTGAGTTTCTGAAACTAGTTTCACAGTTCCTTGGACCCTAGCCAAATAATACTACAATTAAAGTTGCATAGACTAGACTAGCTGTGCTGCATTGTTCTGTTTTTGCCTACTTTTCTTTCCCAAGTACTCTCCTGTACCTCCCTTATTTCAGGGAAAGCATCTTAATGTGCTTTCTGCACAGGAAGAGCTGGACTTGTATTAGGAGTTCTAATGAATTTCATCATAACACTGTAAAATCCAAAAAAAATCCCCAAAGCAGAGTTCTTGCTACAGGCTTAATTTGCCCCTTGCATATACTGTACTTTACAGTCCTTCAGATTAGTCTACTAGCAGTTTGGCAAATAGTTAACACTCTCTCCCATCCATTTCTTTTTATATAGATATATAACTACCACTACCACCACCACCCTGATCTCATCAACTTCTATGCATCATTTTATATAAGCACATGCAGACAAATTCTGTGTGTTTTTCTCTTCATCTATAGGAAGAAGATGAAGTTCCTGATGATGAGACTTTGAATCAGATGATTGCACGGCGTGAAGAGGAATTTGATCTTTTCATGGTAATGATACTATATGATCTTGACTCTGGTTACTGCCTTTGATTACCTTCATAGCTCATTTCCGAGCCTAGTCCTTTGATGATATTCTGTTTAAATGTTTCTTGAAATTCTGAAGATGATAATGGAAGATAGTTTCATTCATGTACACTTTTTTCATTCTGTGCCACTCTCTTCTGTAATCAAGCCTAACAACTGCCTTTACAGGAACCAGGTGCCAAGCCTGTGCAGGGTTTGGAGCAATTCTGAGAGACCCTAGAGTGTCACTGTGGGAAATATATCACTGAGCATGTAAAACATTATGCTCCTGTTCTTCATATTTAGCCTCAGCCTCCATCTTGCCTGAAATGAGGAGAGACGAATGGATTTCTACCTACCCAGGGTCTCCATGTGTGTCACACATTGTGAACCATCAATTCATTGTGCCTTCCTACAACCCAGCATGAAATAAAACACTTCTCTGTCCTTTAGACTGCCAGGAAGTCTGGAAATGCATTTTTTCCTATGTGCCACAAGAGGTTGCTGTGGCACCTGCTCAGTTGATAGCCCAAGTGGTTACTCTTCTTCATCTGTGCTGCCTGCCATTGCCCCCCTCTACTGGTTCTCAACTGCAAACTTGATCAGAGGGAATAAAAGCAAGAAGCTCTAAACTGACAAACAGAATGTTTACTCTTGACTTGTTGTTTCTTGATTTATTTTACACAATTATATGCTGCTGTTATACAGCAGTGGGAAAGACAGCGTACAGATTGAAACCACAGATTAATGTAGTCATTGAATCAAAAGAAACTGATCCGAATATTTTTTAAAACAACAACAACTATAAAAGAAGTAACAAAATCATAAACTAACTGTTCAATCCTAACTAACATTAGGCCGGCAGAGCTCCCGCTCCACTGGCCTACAATGTTGCAAAAGTGCCATAAGGCACTTTTGTGGCACTGGGAGAGTAAGTGGTGCTGGCACAGAGGCCAGCGCTGCTCACTCTGCTGTGTACCTGGACCTGTGCCGGCCTATTCAGGTAAGGGCTGCACCGGTTGGCGCAGGGGCGTGGGGAGGGCAGGCCGAGGTGATAGGGGAGGGGGCCATTGGTCAGCCGGGCCCGGGAGGCAATCGGTGATATTGAAGGTGCGCCTTCTCGGGCTGGGCTGGCCTTACACTGCCTGACCGGACGTGCACCAGCTTCCCAGGGTGAGCCTCAGCCATGCCGGCACAACCCACGTCCTGACTAGGATGCAGTGGCCAGTTCTTTAGGCCGGCCGCGTCATCTTAGGCAGGATCGGGCTGCCCAGCTCAGGAATTGTACAATTAGCTATGAATGTTAGGAAGGGCTAGGAATGGTGAAGTGATCAGGATGAAGAATTGATTACGTATACATGAACTAAGGAAGGAATAGGAACTTTTTGGAAGTGGATGAGTCAAAGAGCAGAAACTAATCAAGACTGGGGCTGACAACTTCTTTCAGTACGCAATACATCCCAGCAGTCTTGGGGCTATCTCAGCTAGGCTCCCACTGAGTGGTCTAGAGGCACCTTTTAGAGGGGCTATGTTATATTATATTTAGTAGGGGGGGGGGCACAGCTATTTCTTTTTTCTTTTCATTTTTTTTTCCGATGGTGAGGGCAGTGATGGGTGCAGAGAGGACGGCAGATCACACCCGGGAAGGGAGTAGGTTCAGTGGCAGCGATGCATGCCAAATCTTGACCCCCTTCCTGGGCCCGATCTGCCTTCACTGGTCCATGCGGGCTTCCACCAGTGATATCGCTGGTGCAGGTCCGAGTAAACCTGGCGGCTGGGCACGGACTTACCCCACGGCAAGGGAACAAATGTTCCTTTACCCCGAGGAGGCCTCCCGAGGCCGAAACTCCCCCATGGGATGCGCTGGATGCTGCGTTGGTGCTACTGCATCGCTGCACAGGGAGTTAGGTAGGATTGAGCTGCCCGTTAACTTCAAAGTCTGAAATCAGAAATGTAAGAGCACCAATGGGTAGAACTTCATGGTCAAGCATGAAATTCTGTAATTTTCATAATTATTTCAGACCTGTGCAGGTGAACTACAAGGGTGGACTGTCCAGACTACATTGCATGCCTTGTCTGTATATAGTATATACAGGCCTATCCCAGACCTTCTGGTGCCTGAAGAAGCTCAGCAAATGCTCCCCCCCCCTGCTTTTTGTCGCAACAAATGCTGCCCCCTTCCCCTTACCCAACAGCCCGTCAGCCTGAGAACAGGACTATTGCCTCTCTTCTTCTCACTCCAAAAAAGAAGAGAGTAACCAAGCAGAAGGGAGAGGAGAGGAAAGTGTAGTGGGCTAGAATGTCATAAGCCTCTATTCACCACCTGCCTCAATGGCCGGTTGGCCATAAGCACTCAGAAAAGATTGTACACAAGTTCAGTGTTGTGACATAGACTTAATTCTTGAAGCTATAGGAGCATTTAGTGTGGCAGCATCATAGCCATTATTTCATGAAAGATATTTTTCACAGCTCTCCAAGAACTTCGTATCGTACTCAAGCTCTATCAATCTTGGTATTGAAGTTTTTGTAACTGGAGTAGCATATTGGCAAATACAGATACATTCCAAATGTTTCTGTGAATTACAAATGTGGATTCATACATTTTAATTTCTCCTATACATGATTAATTTTGCTATTTTTAGTTGTCTGAATTATTTGCAAGTAATACAGAATGGCAGGCCCAAAACACGCCAGATCTTATTTTTATGAAATATTTCTGCTTGCTAGACAATGGTATCAAATATGAATAGTTCTGGTATTTTGTAACTCCCGTCTCGGGTAAATCACAGTACAGGTGAACTTTTATCAGGTTACTGTTTATCACAGCAATAAAACTGCAGTTGGCTGGTTTTAGGGGAAACTAGCTCAAGTTTAACAAGTGGTTATATGTATTAACATATGCTAACCACTATTTGTTCATGATTTTCAGAGACACCGAGTTTCCCTTTTACTTCACCAGGTACTTTTTCTGCTCAGCCAAGTTTTGTCATTTCATAACACTTCATTGCAAATAAAAATTTGCTGAGAAGGAAAATAGTTGATGGCAGAACACTATACATTACTTCATATTGTTGCAGGCATCTAACTTGCTAGTAAACGCTTAACTTTCTTGCTCTTACAGAGAATGGATATGGACCGTCGCAGGGAGGATGCCCGAAATCCAAAGCGCAAACCACGCTTGATGGAGGAAGATGAACTGCCATCTTGGATTATCAAAGATGATGCAGAAGTTGAAAGGCTCACATGTGAAGAGGAGGAGGAGAAAATATTTGGACGAGGGTCTCGTCAGCGCAGGGATGTGGACTACAGTGATGCCCTGACAGAGAAACAGTGGTTAAGGGTAAGTGTAACTCTCTAAACTGGATAGGCAGCTTATTTTTATTTCATTTTGGGTGTATTAATCATGAGTTCGGAATTAGTGGTGTATATGTTGACTGCCCATATCTATCCGTAGCGTTAAATCCTGTATAGTTCTTAAATGGTTCTTAATGTTTTTTATTCGTATGTTTTCTTCATATGTTTTCATTTACCGTATTGTCCCGAGTATAAGACGCACCTGATTATAAGACGCATCCTTAAAGTTTGGTGCTATTAAAAATTTTTAATTAAATCACTGGCATTAAATTGCAACAGCCTGATTATAAGACGCACCCCTAGTTTAAAAACTTAAATTAGGAGAAAAAAGTGAGTCTTATACTCAGACCAAGACGGTATTTATTTATTTTTTTTATTGTACACCGCGTTGAACATAGGAAAGGGCGTATATAAATCTTCTAAATAAATAAATAATAAGGAATTGTGGGGGGGGGGGTGAGGAATAAAACAGTTGGGAAATCCCTTCCCCCTTTGCACCATAACATGTGACTACTGATCTCTGATTGCTGATGCTTGAGATTAGTGAACTAGAACAGGAGTGGCCAACCTTCCACCATTAGGGCCTCTGCGTTCTTAAGAGTTGTGCAAAAGACAGAACCTTGGCAGCTGCCATTGCTGATGGTACTGCTAAAGCAGCTGCACCTGCAGAAATGCCCTCACCTATACAACCATTCAAGGGCCAGGAGCAGTCATGTTGAAAGGTTGGCCACCCCTGAACTAGAAACTACTCATCTAGCTCCACACCTTAGTGATACCATCTGTGTGGCAGTGGGGGAGTATTTTTACCTTTTTTTGCCTGTGATGTACAGAGAGTGGGCATTGTGGTTGGGTGATGCACACATCTTAGTATTCATCCTCAACCGTAATTTCACTGTTCCTTCAAAAATACTGTAAGCTTCTCAGAGAGTCTTCCCACCTGCACAGCTCAGAGACCTTGGACGGGCTATTCATTAGGATTGGAGGAAGCACTTTTCACTTCTTCTAATTAATCCCTCTACTCAAACTCTTTTAGCTTCAAAATGGTCAAATTCCTAAAGCATATAGTATCCTTGACTGGAGGGACACATACAGTAGTATGTCCCCTCCAAGGTAGGTAAAGGTGACCCCTGACAATTAAGTCCAGTCGTGTCCGACTCTAGGGTGTGGTGCTCATCCCCATTTCAAATCCGAAGAGCCAGCGTTGTCCGAAGACGCCTCCGTGGTCATGTGGCCGGCATGACTCTCCTTGCCGCAGCGCGTAGCATGCGGCTGGAACACGGAGCGCTGTTTACCTTCCCGCAAGCAGTACCTATTTATCTACTCGCATTAACATGCTTTGGAACTGCTAGGTTGGCAGGAGCTGGCCAAGCAACAAGAGCTCACCCCGTTGCGGATACGAACTGCCAACCTTTCGATCGACAGCTCATGGTTCAGCGGTTTAACCCCTCCAAGGTAGTCCCCTCCAATTCAACTACAAGCTGTTGATTAGACTAAGGGCCCAATCCTATCCAACTTTCCAGCGCTGATGCAGCCATGCCCACGGGGCATGTGCTGCATCCTGTGGGAGGGGGGAGGCAGTCATGGAGGCCTCCCTTACCTTGAGGCTGCATTGCGGCTGCATCGGTGCTGGAAGGTTAGATAGGATTGGGCCCTTAGTCCTCTTGGCTCCTTTAAATAAAATCTTTAACTGATCTTTAGCTGCCATCAACATTTCATTTTTGTTGGAGGGATTTGAGTATACTCAGTCCTCAGGCCATTTTTGCTTATTGTGCATGTTTTTCTTTTACCTTACAAATACTTTTCTACATACAGGAGAACCCCGTTTCAGTGCCCTGCTGATAGGCATGGGAACACCAAATGTCCTGTTAGCAGGGAGGGGCCTGCAACAAAATGTTTCAATGTATTGCTGAGTGCTACTTTTTCAGGGCTTGTACCTGAAAAACATTAGCACTGTTTAAGGCTGTTGGGGGAAGGAATTAGAGAGTGGGTAAGGAAAAGAGACACCTTTGTTTTCAACCTTCATGAAACCTTCTCCCATTGCCTTAAATAGTGCTGAAGGGATCAAATTTGGGGCTTGGTGTTATATAGGGGAGCTCCTGTATCCACGGATCCGGTATCTTCGGATTCACTGAACCAAGCCAGTGCGGGTCTTCCTTAAACAAAACGCTATAAACAGCAGCGTGCTGCTTATAAGGAACTTCCAGCAGCATGCTGCTTATAATAAGGAACATTCCTGTTCGGAGCCTCTCTAACACTGAGGCTGCTTGCTATAAGCATTCAGACGCTGTGCTATAAGCAGCATGCTGCTGCTTATAGCATTTTGTTTAAGGTAGACCCGCGCTGGCTTGGCGGCAGCACTACACACATGAAGGTAATGGGTGCGAGAACAGCGTTCACTCTTTTCTGTGATTTCAATTAACTGCAGAAAGAGCAGGAACCTATCCCCCACGGATATGGGGGCCCTACTGTATATAGCTATATAACTGGAAAGGGGGGGGAGGTTCTGGAGAGTGAGAAAGTAAAAGATGGCTTTTTTTCCTTTCTTTTTCTTTCTTTTCTTTTGTACACAACACATCTGCCCAACATTGACAAGTACATGCCTCCTCCAAGGTACTATAAGCTCTTAGGAACTCAAACAAGCCAGTTTGCTTTTCCTTTTTGTCAGTTGACACCCTCAACATTCTGTAAGTCCTGAATGTCACTGAGCACAGGTCCCTGTCAGTTTGTAGGGGACTTAACGTTCTTTTATTTTTAATTTACAAACTGATGTACCGATTTATACCTGAGGAGTTCTCAAGTATGCAGAAACCATTACCACATTTTAGGGTATCCCATTTTGCTGCCAAAATGACAGGCCCTAGACCACCCAAGTTCATTGTTAGAGATAATTAGAAAGAATCATGCTGATAAAAAATAACATTTGGTCTAGCACAAACTTTTCCTACTGCAATTAAGGTCAATATATTTTTTTCCAGGCTGATCACATAGTTGTTCAACAATTAACAAGACAGCCTTTTTGATAGAACCTAAAGTATTGTTATAGTAATGATGTCTGCATTGCAAATGTTTCTTTTCCTAGCTCTTTCTCCATGTCACTCATGTAATTCTAAACATTTCTTAATTGGATGCAGACAGTTTCTTGCAGTATAGTAAATCACTAATTACTGTGTGTCACGTAGCTGGTTGGGGAAATGATTAAAAATCTCCCTAGAAGAAGGCATTCTCTTTATTTTCATTGCCTCACAGCAGTGGTTCCCAAACTGGGAGGCGTGGCTCCCAGGGGAGCCGCGGAAACCAGCCAGGGGAGACGTGGAGTGCCACGGAATCCTCTCGGAAAACAGTGCAATGCCAATTGGCAGGCATCAACATAATGTGATAGGGAGCCGCAGCCAATGATTGCCAATGGTCAAGGAAGTCGCAGGTTGAAAAAGTTTGGGAAACACTGCCTTACAGTATGCCTTTTACAGCGCAATCCTGCGCAAACATAGGCTGGTAGAGCGAGTGCTCCGCCAGCCTAAGGAGTCGCAAAAATGCTGTAAGGCACTTTTGTGGCTCCTCTAGTGTTGGAGGCCAACACCGCTCACACCGCCGCCGGAGGGCCTCCACGCTGCTGGACGCAGGTCATTGCTGTGCCGGGCGGCAGGAGGGCGAACCAGGGCGGCAGGGAAGGAGGCAATTGGCCCGCCAGGCCAGGGAAGGCGAAGGGATTATCGGCGGCGTGCTCTGCCATATCCCAACCCCCTTCCTGAGCCTAGCCAGCCTTACACGGCCTCCCCAAACGTGTGTGAACATCCTCTTCCTCGGAGGTGAGCACCGGCCGCGCTGGCACGGGCTGAATCCTACATAGGATGCAGTGGTCAGCAATTTAAGCCAGCCGATGCACCTTAGGCAGGATTGGGCTGCCAGACAAAGCTGAATCCAAAAGCCTGCCTGAGAATGAGAGCCTGTAATTTACAGTATCCACCACATGGTCTAACCTGTCAATTGCTTATATGATGGAACATCTGGTTCTTCCTTGCTTGGGATAGAGGGGGGAGTTGAGCTTCTGAGAATTTCAAAACAGTTGCATTCCCATCCAGGAAAAATCACTTTTTACAAATACACTTATGCCTTAACTTCTGCATCAGAGTTCTTGTTGTTCACGCAGTAGAACTGAGTGTCAGCCAGATTACTCATTTAATAGCTGATGGCATTTATCAATTTAATAGCTAATAGCATTTATCAAAGTAAGCTACCCCTGGTATCCATGGGGGTTGGGTCCGCCCCCTGCGAAGGATACTGCAGATCCGCAGGTGCTGGAATTCGTGGGGGCCCTGGTCGTGGCACTGCAAATACTTACATTGCGGCTGCACCAGGCACTCTGGAGGTCGCATGGTGCCCACAACCCACTCCTTGGGCCTCCTCATGCCTCAGAACACCTCTCGGACATGACCAGAAACTACTTCCATTTTGTGGGTGCGACTTCCGATCGTGTCCAGGAGGTGTTCTGAGGTGTGGGGAGGCCAATGGAGTGGGTCGTGGGTCTAGATTCTGATTCCGAGGCACGGGGAGGGGAGGCCACCCGCAGTTATGTCAGGGGCACAGGGAGGCCAAATCCACCGGTGGCTAACCTGTGGATAATGTGGGACCGCTATATATGTGTAGAAATGACACTACTGTGTGTGTTCACTTGGTACAAAGGCAGAACTAACTTACATGGCCACTTTCCCAAAATAGTGGGTTGAATCCAAATAACTATGAGTGGAAGAAAAATAGTTATTCTGTTTTTGATATCCTGAACAATAGCCACTGTTGCAAATATTTTCTCAAGAACTTTGAATGGGCACCCTAGTGAGTACTCATGGTGCTAATGACAGCAGCTTGTTACTTCTATTACCATTTTTCCTCTCCAGCCTTCTGCTGATAAAGGTATTGGGTTCCTCTTGGTTTTCTACTCAGTGGTGGAAGTTTCTTCCTGTCTCTTACTTTCTACTATACCACCTGACCAGGCACCACTGATCACATTCATGTAAGATGACCAGCAGCCACCCTGATTCCCCCAGCTCCAAATCTGTGTGCAACTATATTTCTATGGCCACACAATGAATGATAATACTGTACAAGCCCCAGATTCAGAGTTTGCTGTAGTTCAGCTCTACTAGTGATAGAATTTTCTTAGTGTGTGTATATATATTACACACACACACACACACACACACACACAATTTATCGGCGTATAACACGCACCGGAATATAACATGCACCCTAATTTTAACTGAAGTTTGAGGAAAAAAACTTAAATTTGAAATAAATGACTCTGAAGCAAAATAAAAGCTCTGAATTTTTTTTACTTTCCATTTATACCACTTATAAGGTAAATACCAAGTACCAATATGAAAGAAAAAGCAAAGAAGGGGGTTCTTTAACCGCAGAAACGAAGAAGGGGGTTCTTTAACTGCAGAAGCAAAGAAGGGGGTTCTTTAACCGCAGAAGCGAAGAAGGGGCTGCCACACAAAGGGGTTTCCTACTGCACCTCTTTGAATGAAGAATGCGTGTAAGCATCCCTCCCTCGCCGGTCTGAGCCATTCCCTGCGGACAGCAGCTACCGCGTGGGCAGAACGGCTACCCGTACTCTTTAACCACAGAGGCAAAGAACTGGGCTGTTTAACCGCGACCTGCCCTGTAAGGAAGGAATAGCAGTGGCACAAGAAGAGTAGGAATTTTAAAAAAGATACGCTAAATCAACGCGAGCGCAGGAAATCTACTTCCCTTCCACACCAGTCATATGCACTCAGGGAGATATCGTAAACACATGCAAGCAGCACCCTGCTTGCCATTTGTTCCTCCTCCCCTCCCTACTTTTTTCTGCGCACACAAGCTGCCGCAGCTCCCATCTCCCTCCTGTTGCAGGATAAACGATGTTAGTCCTACAATCCTGAACTGTAATGATTAAACTTCTCCTTTCCCACCCACAATTCACCATTGCGAGGATGCCTTTTGCTCGGTGAATTGCAGGTGGGAAAGGAGGAGTTTGATCATTAAAGTTCAGGACTGCAGGGTTAACATCGTTTATCCTGCAACAGGAGGGAGACGGGAGCACCAGAAAGTTGAGAATGTGGCAGTCTCTGTCTTTCTCGAGTTCTTCGTCTGATAACGCTGGATTTGAGGTTGGGGTGTGGGGCTTCAAGGGACTATTCTGCGGCTCGCTCCCCTGGCTGGCTTCTGCAACGCACCAGGGAGCCGCGATTCACAGTTTCAGTAACACTAGCAGCCGCAGAACGCTGCTACACACATTTACCGGTAAGCGCCCCCCTCCCTTCTCAGCCCAGCAGCGCCACTCTGCTCTCTGGGCGCCCACGCCCAGCCACCTGCCTCTCCAAAGCCTCGTTCCTGCAAGCTGCCGCAACTCCCTCCTGTTACAAGCAGAAGCGCTTCGGGTGGTGCAGAAGGGAAATTATAGGAGGAGGACGCCACGTGCATCTAAGCGTCCCTCCCTCGCTGGTCTGAGCCATTCCCTGCGGACGGCAGCTACTGCGTGGCTCAGAGCTGCGAGGTAGGTGCGCTTGCACGTAGCGGTGTCCTCGTATACTTTCCCTTCCGCAGCACCCTCGGAACGCCAAGAGAGCACCCTCCCCCGCCCTTCTTCTCTTCGGGAGCAGTCCCGGGCAGGCCGCAATGCAGTCGGCCTGCGGGAAGAAAATAAGCGGCTGAAAATGTCGGCAGCAAGCAGGGAACAATGCGGTAAGCGGCCAAGCGCCTCAAAAAACGTTAAAAACACCGGATTTAATTGCAGCATCAGCATACAACACGCACCCTACTATTTTGGACCACAAATTTAGAAAAAAGGGCATGTTGTACACCGATAAATACGGTGTGTGTGTGTGTGTGTGTGTGTGTGTGTGTGTGTGTGTGTGTGTGTGTGTGTGTGTGTGTGTGTGTATTCTGAATATGGAATGGAGAATATTTTCATTCCTTTAGTATAGGGGTCTCCAATGTTATCTGGCTGCGGGCTGGACAGGCATGATTGACAGTCCTGTCCAGTTTGCGGCCCCGCCCCTTCCTGTGGCACCACCCCTTCAGCCCACAATCAGACATGAGCAGCCATTGGGGAGCTGTTCGCCGGCCGCGGTAGCCAGCGAGGAGCCACCTGCCGGCTGCTACCACAGCCTTTACAGGTAGGTGTGGGGAGCTGGAGGCCAGCACAAGCTGCACTGACTGGCTTGCCATGGGCCAGATAAAATTGGTCTAGTAAATGGTCTTCATTGGTAAATGAACAGAGATATTGCTCTGTGGCTTTCAGTATTACTGACCATGATAGCCTTCTGGACTTCCTGGCTTGGGCGGGGTTTAGGAGGCAGTGTTTTACAGTAGTTTCAGTCGTTCTTGGAGGGACAGTTCTGGAAAGTGGTGCTGGAAGACTCCTGTTCAATGCTTTGGCCTCCCAGAGCATTCCATCTTGACCCCTAGGCTGCTTAATATCTACCACCCCCTTCACTTCCCTTGCTATCTGCCACTAATGCAAACCAACCTCATGGTTGGGCCTCACTGGTGCTGCTCTCAGCTTCTAAAGCTGTATACGTGTTGGGACTGGTTGATCTAAAGGGCCATCTCCCGCATGAACCGTCTCATTTATTACCACAAAGACTCTTCATGCCCACCAAGCTTTTTAGGGAGGCATTTACAGCTGTTAATTTTTTTATCTCCATGTTGATTTTTGATGTGGATTTTTAAATTGTTAACTTTTTATCTGCTGCCTGCCACCAGTAATTTAATATTATTTATTTTTATTGTATTTTAATATCCTTCGGGCCCAATCCTAACCACCTTTCCAGCACTCATGCAGCCATGCCAATGGGGCATGGGCTGCATCCTACGGTGGTGGTGGTGGTGGTGGTGGGGAGACATGGAGGCCTCCTCAAGGTAAGGGAACATTTGTTCCCTTACCTTGGGGCTACATTGTGGATGCATACAGTAAGTGCTGGAAACTTGGATAGGATTTGGCCTTTCATGTTACTTGTTTTTAACATTTTTTGGAAGGATAGGCTGAACATTTTTTTAAATAAATCACTGTAATAATATTAATTTTGATTTATTTAAAAACAGTTAATTCTAATGAAGATCTGACTAATTCTAGCCTTGTTTATGTTGGAGTGTTAATAACAAATAGATTTCTAGGAACTGTTACATGCAGAACCTCTTCACTTAATGTCATCTACTGTATGTATTTATTTACAAATTGAAAGCCAGCTTCCTTTAAATAAACTTTTAGGGCACTTAGGCCCCAGTCTTATCCCTCACCAGTTTACGGATGCAGCAGCGCCAACAGAGCACACGCTACATCCTAGGGAGGGGGCAACCAGACAGCCCAGTAGAAGTAAGTGCCTGGCCACTAGTGGATCTACTTGAACTTAAGCCAGCTATTTACCGTGTTTCCCCGAAAATAAGACAGTGTCTTATATTAATTTTGGCTCCAAAAAATGCAGTAGGGATTGGTTGTCCCACAGCACATGATAGCAGCATGCCTTTTGCGGCACCACAGTGGCACTTACAGTGGTGGATCAGATCTGCTGCCTTAAGCACCCAGTAGGATTGGGCTGTTACCATGGTCAAAGAGAGACTAATGTGCTAGCAAACTAAACTAACAAACCATGCAGATAGGAAAAAAAATTGGTTTTGACATATTGTGCCCAACATCAAATTAATTTGATTAAAAAAAATGGAAACAGATTGTGTTCCTGAAACCTCCATGAAGAGTGGCTGTAAGAGGCCTGGCTTCAGTTGATTGAAATTAGTCCTCACTGGCCATTGGCCCAGTTGTTGAGGTGCTGTGGAATGTGGAATGTAGTGTTCAGAAGTTTTGAATACTGTCAGTACCAAAGACCTAGGAGATGGGGCTGTATGCTGTGGATGGAAAGGGGTGCAGCAAAGAGGGAGTAATGTTGCTGTCATAATGTTATTATTGAAACTAGGAAGCTTTTTCTGTTTTCATCTCAAAAACGTGTGAATGAGCAAGGAAGGAATACTGCTTCCTAATATCCCTTCTGTTTCAAAACATAATAATTTTACAACACCAGTATCATTCTACTTGGTTGCCAAATTGTCAGTCAGTTGAAAACTCAATAACAGTTTACTTTTACTGCTTGAAAGGCAGTAAGTTGGCTTTTTCTTGATGAAAGCTCTCTCTGTTTCGTTGAACCAAAAGGAGATAAAGCAAACTTTATTTCAAAGTCTATATGGATTCCAAGTTGTTGGTTAAGAATAACTTCATTTAAAACACTGTTCATTGTATTTGGGTAGCTCATTTTTAAAAGGAGACACATTTCTGATTTTAGCTATGCATTGCAATAATGTTAACAGGCTTCCACTCCCAGACTCCTCTCTTTGGTTCAGATTCTTCCTGCCGTTTCCATACCAGTCATAAACAGTGGTTAAGCTTTATATCAGTGCTTAATTGGTTTCATATCCTGGTTAACAGTGAACCCTAATGAATATGAGTCATGGTTTTGGGTTGTTTTGGGACAAGCCAGGCCGTTTTGGGACAAGCCAGGTCTGTACAAGAGAGACGGGCTTCACTTGAACCAAAACGGAACCAGACTGCTGGCGCGTAACATTAAGAGGGTGGCAGAGCAGCTTTTAAACTTACCCCTGGGGGAAAGCCGACAGCACTGGCGTCGACGGAGGGAAGTGCGCGGGGCGGGCCACCCGGGGGCGACGCGCGCACAGGGGTGACGCGCGTCCCCCCCAGTACTCACAGTTGGTCGTTGCAGGTGGGTCCGCCCGCCCGCCCTTGCGTCTGCTTGGCTCTGAAATGAGCCGAAAACGGCACGGGGGGGTTGCTCTGTGCCCGCGCGTGACGTCATGCGCGGGGGCGGAGCCTAGTCTTAAAGGTGACGCGCGCCCCTGCTCTGGGGTGATGCGCGTCATAGCGACGCGACTGGCTGACAGGAGCCGAGGGGCATCCGATTCAGGATTCCTCATCATTAGGGAATGAGGGTGCAGAGGATTGGGAACAGTCAAGTAATAACAGAGTAAGAATTAGGAGTGGTAGCATGATGGGACATGACAGCCAGTCTAGCAGGACAGAAGGCTGCAGGGATAAAGGTGCAAACATGCAGCCCATCTTGGGGGACCTGGTATAAAAGTGCTTTTATGCAAATGCCCGAAGTCTACGGGCAAAGATGGGAGAACTGGAATGTTTGGTGGCTAGGGTAAACATTGATATAGTAGGTATAACAGAAACCTGGTGGAATGCGGAGAACCAGTGGGATACTGCAATTCCAGGATATAAACTCTATAGGAGGGACAGAGAGGGGCGTGTTGGAGGTGGGGTGGCCATCTATGTCAAAGAAGGGGTAGAATCCACCAGAGTAGAGCTGGAGGGGGGCTCTGACTCCTCTGTAGAATCACTGTGGGTTAGATTAGGATCAAAGAGCGATGTAATAGTAGGGGCATGCTACCGTCCTCCAGATCAAAAACCTGAAGGGGATCTTGAAATGAGGAAGCAAATCAGGGAGGTGTCAACGAGAGACAGGGTTGTAGTCATGGGGGACTTCAATTATCCTCACATCGACTGGGTCAACTCATGCTCTGGTCATGAAAGAGAGACTGGATTTCTGGATATGCTAAATGACTGTGCCTTAGAGCAGCTAGTCACGGAGCCGACCAGAGGACAGGTGACTCTGGATTTGATATTATGTGGCACTCAGGACCTGGTCAGGGAGGTAAATGTTACAGAGCCATTGGGGAACAGTGACCATGCTGCGATCTGTTTCGCCATGCATGTCGGGGGGAGAGTGCCAAGCAAATCTAACACGAAAACCCTTGACTTCCGAAGGGCGGATTTCCCTAATATGAGGAGACTAGTTAGAAAGAAGCTGAAAGGGAAGGTTAAAAGAGTCCAATCGCTCCAGAGTGCATGGAGGCTGTTTAAAACAACAGTCATAGAGGCCCAGCGGGAGGAAGGAGAAAGGGCTCGACTAAGTCCAGGAGGGTGCCGGCATGGCTAACAAGCACAGTTAAAGAGGCTATAAAAGGCAAGGAAGCTTCCTTCCGTAAATGGAAGTCTTGCCCTAATGAGGAAAATAAACAGGAGCACAAACTGTGGGAAAAGAAATGTAAAAAGATGATACGGGAGGCCAAGCAAGACTTTGAGGAACGTATGGCAGACAACATAAAAGGGAATAACAAAAGCTTCTTCAAATATGTTAGAAGCAGGAAACCTGCCAGGGAAACAGTTGGTCCGCTGGATGGTGAGGGAGAGAAAGGGGTGATAAAAGGGGACTTGGAAACTGCAGAGAAATTAAATGAGTTCTTTGCATCTGTCTTCACGGCAGAAGACCTCGGGCAAATACCGCTGCCTGAACGGCCCCCCCTGACAAAAGAATTAAGTCAAATAGAGGTTAAAAGAGAAGACGTCTCAGACTTAATTGACAAAATAAAGATCAATAAATCACCAGGCCCGGATGGCATCCACCCAAGAGTTCTGAAGGAACTCAAGAATGAAGTTGCTGACCTATTGACCCAAATATGCAACTTGTCCTTTAAAACGGCCACTGTGCCAGAGGATTGGAGGATAGCTAATGTCACGCCAATCTTTAAAAAAGGAAGGAGGGGGGGACCTGGGAAACTACAGACCAGTCAGCCTAACATCTGTTCCAGGGAAGATGGTGGAAAGTCTCATTAAAGATAAAATCTTAAAACACATAGAAGAACAAGCTTTGCTGAGGGAGAGTCAGCATGGCTTCTGAAAGGGGAAGTCTTGCCTCACAAACCTGTTAGAATTTTTTGAAAAGGTCAACAGGCATGTGGATGCGAGCGAACCCGTGGATATTATATATCTGGATTTTCAGAAGGCGTTTGACACCGTCCCTCATGAAAGGCTCCTGAGAAAACTCCACAGTCAGGGAATAAGAGGGCAGGTCCCACGGGCGTCACTGGGGCGTGGCGGGGGGGCGGTCCGCCAGGGGGTGACGCGCGTCATGGGGTGACGCGCGCACCCCCTCGCGCGTCACTTCCGTGATGCGCGTCGCCCTCCGGACGCTCCGAGGCCGGCCCGGGAGCCGGCCTCGGAGCGTCCGACCCCGTCGGCGCTCCAGGGCCTTCTGAACGAAGGCCCAGGCAGCGCGTCAGTCCGGGTATTTCCTGGATTTTCGCGCATGCCCAGACCCGTTTTGAGGGCAAAAAGCCCTCAAAACGGGTCTGCGCATGCGCGAAAATCCGGAAAATACCCGGATTGACGCGCTGCCTGGGCCTTCGTTCAGAAGGCCCTGGAGCGCCGACGGGGACGGACGCTCCGAGGCCGGCTCCCGGGCCGGCCTCTGAGCGTCCGGAGGGGGGTGACGCGATGCGGGGGGGGGAGCCGGATGGCCCCCTCCCCCCACGCCCATAACGTCGCGCCCCTGGGGGGGGTGACGCGCGTCCCTGCACCAGGGTGACGCGCGTCTAGTGACGCCAGTGGCAGGTCCTCTTGTGGATTAGGAACTGGTTGAAGACCAGGAAACAGCAAGTGGGAGTCAATGGGCAATTTTCACAATGGCGATAGGTGAAAAGCGATATGCCCCAAGGATCGGTCTTGGGACCGGTGCTTTTCAACTTATTCATAAATGACCTGGAGTTGGGGATAAGCAGCGAGGTGGCCAAGTTTGCGGATGACACTAAACTTTTTCAGGTGGTGAAGACCAGCAGGGATTGTGAAGAGCTCCAGAAGGATCTCTCTAAACTGGGAGAATGGGCAGCAAAATGGCAGATGCGCTTCAATGTAAGTAAGTGCAAAGTGATGCACATTGGGGCAAGAAACCAAACTTTCACATATACGCTAATGGGTTCTGAGTTGTCTGTGATGGATCAAGAGAGAGATCTTGGGGTACTGGTGGACAGGTCGATGAAAGTGTCAACCCAGTGTGCGGCAGCAGTGAAGAAGGCCAATTCCATGCTCGGAATCATTAAAAAAGGGATTGAGAATAAAACGGCCAATATCATTATGCCTTTGTACAAATTGATGGTAAGGCCACATCTGGAGTATTGTGTCCAGTTCTGGTCACCACACCTCAGAAGGAATATAGTTGAATTGGAAAAGGTGTAGAAAAGAGCGACCAGAATGATTTGTGGGCTGGAGTACCTCCCTTATGAGGAAAGGCTACAACGTTTGGGGCTTTTCAGTCTAGAAAAAAGGCGCCTGAGGGGGGACATGATTGAGACATATAAAATTATGCATGGGATGGAGAGAGTGGATAGAGGGAAATTCTTCACCCTCTCGGACAACACCAGAACCAGGGGACATACACTAAAATTGAGTGGAGGGAGAGTTAGAACGGGCACTCTAGTACAAAAATACATAGACTTACCATAGTCCCAGAATCAAGGCGTGCTTTGGCCTAGAGAGGACCCGAGCCGCTCCCAAGAGTGCACCATGGCTGCCCAATGTGGGCTGCGGCTTCTGCAGCTTCCGTTCAACGAGGCAACTGCATTGGGCAACCGCGGTGCACTCTTGGGAGCGGCTCAGGTCCTCTCTAGGCTGAAGCACACCTCGATTCCGGGACTATGGTAAGCCTAAAAATACATCTCTTACCATAAGAAAAAAAAAATCTTAAACTGCGTATCCTTAGTCAATATATGCAAGTGAATGATTGCTATCCCTATCCTTTAAAAAATGCAAGAGTGAGGAGAACATGACGATAACTTGGATTAGTTTTATTCCGAGAGTAAAGTTTGGGAAGGAACCTGTTTGACTATTACTATTGCTTAGCCTGAGCCATTCATCACTTTGATATGTTATCTGTCAGTATATTTTAATCTGTTTACAAATTTGAACAAGGAAGAAAGAAACTTGCAAAGGTTTTTATCAGCATATGTTGAGATGGCTTTCCTCATAAAGCTTGTTGCAAAATCGTTATGAGTTATAGGAAGACCTGTAGGTGCAGGGCACCATACACACCAAATACCTGACAAAGGCTCCTTGCCTGTGTCTTGGGGTCTTGCGTCCTAGCCCCTCTACTGTAGTTGAAAATGATCAACACCTAGTTGTTGGAAGAGTTAACACCATAGACTGAGCTCTTAGTTAGGAGCTGCTGGTGACAGCTGTGGCCATTTACAGGAATTTTGGTATACTACCCTGTTTCCCCGAAAATAAGACACTGTCTTGTATTAATTTTGGCTCCAAAAATTCAGTAGGTCTTATTTTCAGGGAGGTCTTATTTTCCCAACCTGTGGCGTGACCCCCCCCCCCCCCGGCACTTACTTTGACTGATATTAAAGCTTCATTCTTTTCCGAGGGTGCAAGGCCTGCACAGCCTGTACTCGAGTTCTCCACCATGGAGATGACATGCTAGAGAGACTCTGCAAGGTTGCAGCCTACTTGCAGGCCTTGCTGGCCTCTCTAGCACGTCGTCTCTATGGTGGAGGGCTCAAGTGCAGGCCTTGCAGAGCCTTGCCCCCTTGGGAAAGAATGAAGCTTAAATCGGTCAGTGCCGGGGGGTCGCGTCTGGCTGATGATCCTAGCTAGGTCTTACTTTCAGGGAGGACTTATATTGACGAGTGCCAGCAAAAATCATGCAAAAATGAGAGTAGGTCTTATTTTCAGGGTAGGCCTTATTTTAGGGGAAACAGGGTATCTGGTTGGTGTGGTGGTCAGTGTACATATCTGAGGAAAGCTTTCTTAACACATCCTAGAAAGTTTGAAATTTTCTAGCTATCATAGTAACAAATGAGTCCTGACTGTATTTTTCAAATGTCTGGAGTGACACATAAATTACATCACTCTTTCATATGTTGACCTTTCATATCTTCATCCTCTGCTGTTGGTCTCACAAATTCATTGTTCAGCAATACACTACTACAGTATGAAGAATACCATCTGAATTCTCAATTTTACAATGAATAAGGTATATTGATTAGAATCGGACAAGCGGTGAAGTTCCTTTGTTTGGTGGAGGAAAAATTTCTTTCAATACGACGCTGATCTGTATTTGCAAGTTTTTTGTTTGTGTTTTTCTTTTTTCTTTTGTTTTTGTTTGCTTGTTTTTAAATGTTTTATCCTTTAAAATGTGTATTTACTTGGTTGGTTATGTATGTATATGCCATTAAAGGTCGATTGGATTGGATTAGAGTCTCTGCTTTTGAAATGTTCACGTGAGCTCAACTGCCTTTGAAAAATAGGCCTTCTTCATACAGCCCAACCATATTGTGCGCTACCACCGCTGGAATTAGTGTTCCAGCAGTGGAATGTACTTTACAGCATCACAAATGCCAATCCAGAAAATGTGTGGAGATGCACATTTCCAGACCGCCACCGCAGATGGTGAGGAAGACTCCATGTGTGGCGGTGGCAAAGAGGAACCCCGCCGATACCAGTAAGTCCGCGGAGTGAGCGAAATGGGGCAAGAGCGGGAGTTTGGGGCAGATCGGGGGGAGGGCCGGGGGACCAGAGGCAGGAGGGGGTAGCACTTGGCGTGAGCAACTTGTGCCAGATGCTATCTCCTCCAGTGCCAGCCAACGTGCCCCCCCTTGTCTCCTCAGACTTGCAGCAGCTACAGAACTGGCGCAGGTCTGAGGAGACCCATTGGTGGTTAAGGGGCTTAAAGAGGAGTAGTTGTTTCCTTTCCCCTCCCAAGCCTCCCGATTCCCCCCCCCCCCCAGCATGCAGTGCAGCCTGTTTTGGTGTGGCTGCATGCTATGGCGGGGAAAAGGATAAGATTTTGCTGTTAGTCATCTTCCAAATATATTCACCTTTTACATTCTGGGACTTGCATATGTAAGGTTAATCTTAGGTTTAATGTTTCACTAATTAAAGGAATGTTTTTAAATACGAATAGTAGTATCAAGTGTCCTTGATTGCTACATGTTATAATAAATACGTAGCTGTGCAATGGAGTACCCCAAGCTCCTTTATTTTCCTCTTCAGTTTCTAACAAAGACACGCTGGACCTACTGACATTGTGGACCAACAGGTGCTAAGTTGATTAGAAGTTGGACAGTTGATTTTGTGTGCTCCGACACTGTAGGCATGTCTTGTAGCACAGTTGATGGCTGGGATTGAGCAGTTGCTGTGTTTAATTTTGTTAAAAATAACTGGTTCTTTGGGGAAGGAATGAGTTAATATTAGACTTATATTCACTGCTTTTTGCAACCAGAGATGACCCAAGACATTTTGGTGCCTGAGGGAGTAAACTTAAATGATGCCCCCTTCCCATGGTGGTAAAAACAATAATTTTTTTTTAGATGACAGTTTACTGCCTCTTAATAATAACCAAACAGCCCAATCCTACCTAAAGATCAGGTGGCCGGCCAAGGCCGTCCGCCCGATCCAGTGCTCACCGCGGGCTGCCTGCAGCAGGCAGCCCGCGGCGGAATGTCTGCTCGTGGAAGGGGACTCTCATCCCCTTCCCCAAGTGTAACGGTGGCTGGGGCTGGTAGGTCTCCTTGGATTTCCACCAGCTATTTTGCTGGCGGAAGTCAGAGGAGGCTGTGTAACGACCCAGCCGCCCTATGGAGCCCGGCGGGGACCAGGATATGGCGGACGCTATGTCCCCACCCCCGCCCGGGACGGTTGGGCTCCCAGCTCCTCCGTCCCTGTCCCTCCCATCCGCCGACCCACCCGCCCACCGGATCCACGCTTACCTGCTTCCGGCGGTGAGCTGAGTCCTCAGCCGGCAGAGCAGGGTAGGCTGGCCTTGCACCTGCCTGCCCTGCTCTAAAGTAGTCGGCAAACGTGCTTTATGGCACGTTTGTGACTACTCCGGGCTATTTCGGGTGGCGGATCACTAGGTCCGCCGCCCGGAACTAACATTGGATTGAGCTCAAAATCTGCTCCCTGAGGTGTACCATATCAGCCTGCCTTAGTAGTAGGGCTGACCTCACCATGCCCACAGCTCCATTCTTGTTCACCTCACATGCGTAGAATCAGTTGAAGTTCGGAGATACAGCTGCACACTTGGGCTACATGCCACTAGTCAGAAGTTGGTTCTAGGATTTTTATTTTAAATTTTTGTGCTGGTAAAGGTTTGTAAGCATAACCTGTTTGGTCTCATGCCCCGAGGATGAAATTCTATAAACCATAATGAACCATGCAAACAAGTCACACAGTTTGGCACGAAACAGAATATGTGAAATCGCGTGATAAAGAAGCAACAGTGCTCAGTCATCTTAGCTACACACACGCACACACTTTTTGAAGTTGACTGCAATGTACAAAGAATATGCCATCTAACAAATTAAAGTTAGGTGTCATCTACAGTTCACGGGATTTGTGAATATTTCCCTGTACCTGACACACAAAAGCTTTACTGTGGTGAAAATAACATGTGAACTTGCACATCTTTTCAACAAAAGGCAGAGAACCAATGCTGAGAAGGTATTTAATTCAAATAATTGCAAAATCATTTTTTTTAATATTCAAGCAATTTGTCATCATTCATTTGCTTGCCACACATATCCATAGTGTAGCATGTATACTGTATATTTATGTGATGGGGAACTGGTAATACTGTATTATCAATTGTAAGATTATTTTTACTCAGATCCTTTTTTAAATCCTGCTAAAGAAGGTATCAGCAGGTGTGCAGACCTGCAGACCTGCAGGTGTGGCGAGTCCAGATATTAGGGAAGTGGCAGTGGAATTTTATTGTCCTGTATTTGATGGGGAAAATATTACAGAAACATTTCTTTTCTTAAAACACAGTTTCACAAGCATATTAAATCAGAATGTTTAATTTTTAAAAATATTTATTTTATAGCAATCCCAGTAAATCCACAGACATGATTTTCTAAGAGAACAATAGGGAAGCTTTGTGGGTAGTACAGCTTTAAAATGCACACATTATTTGTGTGTGTGTGTGTGTGTGTGTGTGTGTGTGTGTGTTTAGCAAAAAGTATATGTTTATACATTGGAGGTTTTTTTATATTGATACTATAATTAAAATGCTTCTAGAAATCAATAGCTGCCCAGTAAAAAAAATAATAATTAAAAAAATCCTGATTTGAGTTCCTGGAATAATAAGGGGAAAATATGATAAGTAGTTGTCAATATTAAAGCAGGCTGAAGGAAGAAGGCTTCGGGCCTTGTGGTAGGTAGAATGAAACAGCAGATTTGAGTATCTACAATCCTTTCAGTATTACATTTTCAGTAAAATAAAATTACTTGTATATGAAAACATAGCCTTTCCCCAGCTCTCTTTTTTTTCCTGATCAGCTGATGAAGAGACTAGCAGCTCGCTGCTTTGCTGGCTTGTTAATTTTATCCCCACTAACTGTGATTTCCGATAGCCGGCCTGCTGATAGTGGTAAGGTAAATATCCTTTTTCGTTGCCGTCTTGAAGATTCAGTAGAACTACATCACAGGCATGTGTAGGTGTGTAACACATCAAAAGCTGGTGTTCTCTGTTGTCTGTGTACAAATGAGTGCTTAAGGAGAGCAATAACATTAACTGTTGACAGCCTTGCATGCTGTATTTATTATTAGCATTTCTAGCTTCCAAGATTTGCAGAACAGTTTCTTTTGCTTAATCTTCGCTAGCTGCTTTGGTGTATCGTGGGTGTCCTGCTTTAGCCAATGAATATTAATGAATTTGTGTGCAGATTTTTTTTTTGTTGCTTTCCTTTCTTCCTCCTAACTCATCAGATCTCCAGCTCCTTCATAGTAGTTATCTGAATGCTGTGAAAGCATGATGGAAATTGTCTTTTGATTATTAAGGCCTGGGTTTCAGGCTCTCCCTCAGGATTGTATGTTCATGTTTGTTCTGTGGATTTGCACATCGGAGGATGAATAGGAAACAGATTCTGAAATCTCACTGGCGTTTTTAACATGCCAGCCTGTTTTGTGTGATTCACCAGGTTTTATGCACAAAACGTTTCGCGAGAGACGTTGTACCCAAGTGAAAGAAATTATGTCTAGGATGTAATCACTCTTTGTGTATTGATTGTTACACTCACATGATCATAAATATTAGCCATGTTTGGTGCTGAGGAAGAATGAAGGTAATTGCCTTATGATTAGAGCTTTTTCAGCTCTGAGTAAGGATTGATTAGCATTTGCATGTATTCTGGGCTGTACAGAGAAGCAAAAGGGACAATATCAACATTTATGTTTTGAGAAAGCATTTATCATAAAGGCTGATGTAATTTATTTTTAAAATTGGGAGCTTTTTTTCTCTAATGTATTATTTAATTTTAAAATGTATGTAAAATTGAGCTATCCTGCATCTCTGGCTTTTTGTTCTGTTTTAAATCCAAAGAAAGTTCAGCTTCTCTGACTGTCACATGGATTTCTTAGACAGAGTGTGAACAGATTTCTTTTAAACAAGGTTTGTTTTTGTAGCAGTTTTCATTCTCTCACTGCATAGTGCTGTTGGCTGTGGTTAAAAGCACACATTTACAGGTAAATTTTGAACTGGTATTTGTTGCTTGAATGTGTTTGAGTTGTTTCATTTTTTCATGTCCCAGAGGAGTGCCAGTATTCTTTACTGTATAACAATGTATTGTCCACCACTTCTGCTTTTTCAGTAGTTGTTATACTAGGTTCAAATTATGTGGTGTTTTAGAAAAAAATTTTTTTAAAAAATCTTAAATGATTGGGAAATTCTGCAAAAGAATCTGGCCTGTTACGCCTTTGGAGATTATGGGTGTGCGAAATGGGGGTTTGTATACTGTAGTATATTTATGTGGGTGAAAGTGTTCTGAAGGGGACTTTATGCCTCATAACAATTGTCTGTAAGCATGCATTTATGAATGTAGCTTTAGGCATATTGATCATGTTTTGTGTGTGTATGTACACTGTTGTAGCATCAAAGGCCTTCTGGGGTGTGGCCTTGCCAATCCACTACATGTAATTGAATTAGTTGGGACAATTGTTTTTCTATGCTTTTGTATTTAGCCCTGTTAATTGTGCCGGTAATTGTGCTTATAAATAGATTCAGCTTATATTGCAACGTTATTTACATCTTGCAAAGTTTTTAATATACCGTATATCTTTTGTTGGCATCTTTGATTTTTTTAGATATATTTTTCTGCTTCCCTAATTAATAGGCAATTGAAGACGGCAATTTGGAAGAAATGGAAGAGGAAGTTCGGCTTAAAAAACGAAAAAGGAGAAGAAACGTGGATAAGGATTCGGGCAAAGAGGATGGAGAGAAAGCAAAAAAGAGGAGAGGAAGACCTCCAGCAGAGAAATTGTCACCCAATCCCCCTAAGCTAACAAAGCAGATGAATGCCATCATTGATACTGTGATCAATTACAAAGACAGGTAAGCTCATGTTTACCTACCTCAGCTCTTTGTTTCCTCTACATAGATTTGCTTCAGACTTTTCCATTTTTAAATTTTCTACATTGACTTGAGAACTGGGGGCTTTTGTATATGGTTCTACAAATGTCTTGCATATATGACACTCATTAGTGTCAAAAGATAACATCTTCAAAGTTTTAAAGGGAAACTCACACATGTATATGTTAGTGTATTTGGAAAGAACTATTTTTGTGCTGTGTTAATGTCCCCATCCTGTTTTAATTATTACTTTTGAATGCAAAATGAGGATGTAATCTACATCCCAAAATTATAATTGCCTTCTGAGCCATTTTTGTGTTGGATTAAGAAGGCCAAGCCTGATGAAGCACCACTGAAATCAGTGAGACATGTTAGACAGTACTAATTTGTGTCCCATTAATTTCAATGGGATTTAGTCAATCCTGGCTTTCTTAGAGCCCAATCCTATGCCCCCTGGCTGGTGTAACCACGCCAAAAATAGGTGTGCTGTATCCAACGGGAGGGGGGCGGATCGGGAGACTTTATAGGCGAAAGGGGATTTAAATCCCCTTATGCCTCTGTAAGCCTCCTGACCTGCAAAGGGTCTCAGGTAAAAAAAAAAAATCTTTTGGTACCCCAATTTCTAGTTATGGTGGCTAGATATCAACTAGCTTAGAGACCCAGTGATACCTTGGAAGAAAGTACCATTTCTTAAGTATTCCTTTCTTCTGTGTCTAGCCTACATAGCAAAAAGACCTGATGTTAAACTGCCCTCAGTGTTCTGTGGCTCTTGAAGCCACTGAGCATATGACACTGATCATCAGACAATTTTGAGTTCTGTTCTTATTTTTTAAAGTTTACAAAGTAACATTTTTCTGCATACCTGGGAAGCTCCCCTTTAATGCAGAGATCACTACCTTATCTGTGGATGTCCCCAGTTCACTCTCCAGCTGATAGTTCACCACGTTTGCTATTAGAATATGAATTCTGCAGGTGAGTTTGCTTGATCTTCTGATGCTGGGATGTGCTAATTCTTTTAATACATCTGTTTTCTTTTTACAATTATATTCTTACATCCTGTCTAGAGAGGTGAGGTGTTTCCAAAGTTTTTGTGTGCAATAAGGTTGGAAATATACCCAACTTTGTATTCCAAATGTTTTTTTTGTACATATAAGCGATCAGCACTATTGTTCTAGATCTTGCATGCAACCTACATTTGTAAAAATGTATGATCCAAGTTTATGTTATGCTGACTTGCATACTACCTATATTTTCTGTTCCTTGCTGTGATTCAGTAGCTAATGAATTTGCTTATCCCCTTTGGAAAGAACGACTTCCCATTATGTAGAATTGTATTATTCTAGCAGTGGATCAATGGCACCTGTCTCCACTGTACAGTCTGTCAAAGTAAAATAAGAGTGGCTGGATTGTAAATATGATCATACTAATTACAGAGGTGAGTGATCTGAGAAATAGTACATGGTCAGTACCCTCCCATGGCTTTATACCTATTAACTTTCTGGTAGTGTTACCTACTTCCAAGGAATTGAAACAGATAACTTATTAACAGCACAATCCTATGCATGTTTACTCAGAAGTAAGACTTACTGTGTTCAATGAGACTTACAGCCCAATCCTATGGGCCTGCTGTATCACCGGAACTCATGTTCCTGTGGCACAGCACGTTTTATAGCCATCGCAAAACACAGTACACCATAGACTGCAGCCTGGCCACCACCACAAGCAGTGAGCAGAGGCAGCAGCTGCCTTTGTAGGAGCCTCAGCGCCGTAAGTTGGTGATAAGTCGAGGGTGGGAAGGGGGTGGGTATCTGCGGCAGTGGCTCTGCTGATATTCTATGCCCCTGTCTTTGATCCACCTACCCAGGTCCACTCAGACTTGCACCAGTGAAATATCTGGTGCAAATCCAAGTAAGCCCATTGGGGCAGTGGAGGCTTGCCCCGGGGCAAGGGAACAAGTGTTCCTTTACCTCTAGGAGACCTCTAGGGTTCGAAACTTCCCTGTGGGATGCAGCATGCACCCCATTGGCATGGCTGCATCAGCAGGGGGGAGTTACATTGGATTGGGCTGTTACTCTTAAGAAAGTATGCATAGAGTTGTATCCTAAGTGAAGCATGTTGGAAGATGTATAAGAATTTGGCAATACTTGGGGTTATTTTGAAGTTTCAAAACAAAAAGCTCTTTGTACTTTGTAAAGCTTTGAAAGTTTGCTTTTGCCAGGAAGAATATATTCTTGGAGGCTGTACATAATGCTTATTGGCAATATCTTTCCAATATTCATTTACCTAAGGCCAAAAGCAAGCAAGCCCTAAAACACTAGAGAACACTCTGCAGTCCATTGTTACAACAGAAAGAAGTGTGCTACAAGGGCTGCTTCTCATGTTATGAGGAAGAGATGAAAAGAGGAATTGTGTTCACACATTCTTCCCATTGGGACAGGTATATGAGTTTCTCTGTTCACAATACCTGTAAGCATGGAGAAAAATTGCACGAGACATTTTCAAACTCTACTGTGACTTCCTTGTAATGTGTGAATTACCTTAGATTGCCAATTGCTTGTTTGCCAGGGCTTGTGGGGAGGGGTACAAAAGGCATAAATCAAGTAAAATCATAAAATTAATTTGATCAGATTAAAAGCAAGCCAGTTGCATTTTATTTTTTATAACAGTAGCTTGATAAGTCAGTGTTGAAGGTTTGAAAGCAAGGTGGAAGCAGTGGATTTGCAAGTAATGAAAACACAATAAAAATATTAAGAATAGAGACAAAATGTGGGGGGAAAAATCCTTCCACTTCTGCTCTTTGGGGTCTGTTACTGGTTATTATGTACAATAGTAAGAGTATAAGAACTAATCCCCTTGCCAAAGGGAAAAAGTACGAAGTGAACCAGGCTATTCCACATTTATTTGAAAACATCATTTTGACCCATCCAATCTGTCTCCAGAAAAAATGAGAATGTTTTATCACGTAACTGGGAGATACTGTGTTGATTAAAAATTTGGTATGCACTGGTTCACTTGTTCCTTTCTTCCCATAGTGAGATAGAAGGGTCTGTGGAGCTGAGAGAAGAGTGATACCCATTTGAGATTTCTCCTCGGAAAGTAATTGGTAAACAGACCCAGAAGAAACGTTGATCTAGATTCTAGATCCCACTCAACTCTTAAGCTTTTTGCGACAATCAGAAGGCATCTCGCACTTTTATTTTCTAATGAAAACAAATATCTCCCATTAAGAAAACTATTTACTTACCCCGTCCTGGTGGATTTTTCATCCATTGGTTCCTCAAGCCAATTTTAGTCAGTTTCAGCTGATTCTCTTCACTGAAATACAAAACTTGATTCAGTGAAATAAATCAACTAGCGCTTCAGTGACAGATTTCAAAGTCATAGCAATTAGTTGGACTATCATTAGCCCAATGAAACAGGCTTTTCTTTCCATAGTGGTAGCAGCACAGTCGGTTGACTTGAATTGCACCTCTTCCTGACATCAGACATGTTCTTTACATCATTATTTATTTTATTTATTTACAGTATTTTTACCCCGCCTTTCTCCCCGAAGGGACATCACTGAAGTCATTCAGTGGGGTTCCCACTTACCTAGATAGGTCCCATCTCTGTGGCAGAAGACAGGATCCTTGGGAGCCCAGTAAAAGGATTCCCAATTAGTCCTCCATATTTTCTTTACTGCAAATTCCCTCCTTGTGAATAAGAATATTTTTAGGCTCTGATTGTGAATCTGTGTGTGTGTGTGTGTGTGTGTGTGTGTGTGTGTGTGTGTTTTCAGCCAAGGCAAGAGCCTTTGGAGCACCATATCTTAAATTGGGAGAAAAGTATGCCCTTCCCCTGCCTCCCACAGAATAGGCAGGTTGCATTTTTGGCACTTGGTGTGCCTGTCTAGCCACTACCTCCCCGCCACCCTACTCCCAGTGATAGGGAATTATATATTAAACAGCACTGAGCCTTCCCCCCCCCCTTCAAAGCTCCAGCTTTGCTCTCCCTCTCAGCAGGAAACAAACTTCTGTGACACGCTTAGCCAGCTGAGATGGTTTTCAGAGCAGCATGCTTGCCTCAATTCCAGCATAGCAATTGACACTTCCGAGACTTCCAAAGTGACTGGCTGCTCCAGTTGGAACTCCCACAGTCAATAGCCCCATTAGGTTGATTGGAGGGCTAAATAGTCCATCTGAATAACTGGTGTGCACTCCATCATCCATCCCCTGCCAGTTCTGTCTCAGTCTCCTCTTGATCCAGTCAGTCTGCACTAGATTGTAATCAAGAAGATTTGAGAGAGACTGGCTATGTCTTCCACAGCTGTTCCAAGAAAAAGTACTGTAGTAGAAACAGAAGATGGGACATAATAGCAGATCCTGCAGCCACTCTTGCTGCAAAAAAATAAGCATTCACTTCATAAGTCTTGGTCCCATAGCCACAATAGGGCAGGCTCTTATTTCTTCTTTAAAGGGAGAGTTGGGGTCAAGCTACTTTTCTAGGGACAGTGATCAAAGGGGGAAAAAGAAAAAAGAAGCTCCTTTTCTCCATCCTTGAGAATAGTTCTTAGAAACCCTTAGAAATCTTTGAGAATAGCTCTTAGAAACCCTCACCTAAACAGAAGATTTAGGGAGGAGGGCTAGTGGTAGTCCTCATTTGGTGTTTGAGTAGTCTTCTAGTCTCTGTTTCAGTCTCATTCTTCTCAGGAATGGAAGCTTTCAGAGAATGACATTGAGCAATCTGAGCCAAATATGAATATTTCTCTTCACTTCTGCCCAAATGTTTGCATACCATCAATCAATAAACCTTTACTGGCATAACATAACAAAAACAAAACATAAATAATAATAATAATAATACATAACACAATAAACAAGAAATTCTTTTGCATACTATTCAGTTAGAATCAATCACTCCCAATCCAAGCATTTCTCAGGCAGCCCTGCCTGGAGGAGCAAGTGTTCCCTCAATTTGAGACCTTAACCTCATTGTTTCCCTTTCTGGAGTTCTTTGATGAAGCAGTTAAGGAAGAAAACAACCACTCTGGTCAAGGCTAGAACCGCCCACCATTAGCTAATACATGTTGCATTTTCTCTTCCCCTAGAAATAATAAAGTGTTCAAGGTTCTCAGTGACCCCTTCTGAAAGGGTGTTAAGCATAGCTGATATTATGACAAGCTACGCAACATCTCTTGACTCTGTCATTGGTTTTCAAACCTTTCTCATCAACTCATCCAAAGAACCTCCTGATACAGTTACTGCCACGGCACAGTTTGTGCAGTCCCTGGTCAGGACTATTGGACCTCCTTACTGCCTTGTGTACACCTTAAACACAACCAACACTATTTTAAGTCTGTGCATTGTTGGAGAAGATTGGTAATTGTGGTGATTGTCTTTCACAGAAGCTTATCTAATTACTAAACTCCTTGCTGATATGATTTTGCTAATCACATAGGAGGAGCTGTAATCATGTTCAAAGCCCCTCCTCTGGTGCTACAGTATTCATTGATGTAGACCACTTGCACAAGCAGTTATTTGCAAGAGGCAGCCAAATGAATTATTATTTGAACCAGTTCTTTATTCTGGATTCTCACAGACCCACCTTTATGGAAGAGCTACAATGGTAAAAATGTACAGAAATGTTTGAGGAATTGATATTCCTGCTCTTTGCAATTTTTGTTTCCAGATAATCTTTTAAAGATGATACCATGCTGAGCAGTGTGTAGGTCCAGGGAAATTAGTTGTGAGTGAAATGACCCATTCTGTTGTGCTGACCGATCAATAGTAACAAAGTCCTTACCAGGGGATTTATTCTGGTTTCCATGAGAACAGAATTTTGCCCATTGCATTTCTTAACTCTTGCAAATCTGTTATAGATCAGGATAAGTGCTTTTCAGATGAGAACCCATGGCCAAAACCTTCCAGTGACACTGAATGAGCCTTGTAGAGCGACTTATAGAGCCTTGTAGAGTGACTTGGGTAAAGGCAAACAATCCCTGACATTATGATTTATATTAGCTGTATGATAATTACAATATCACAGTTAACAAAGTGATAAATTAAGCTGTGGTTTTCACAGGCTGAAAGATGAGCCCTAAGTGATCTGAGAGTAATTAAGGCTACAATCCTAAACACACTTACAAGGGTGTAAGTCCCATTGATTTCAGTTGGACTTTCTGACTATATACTGTATGGTTAAGATCATGCTGTACATCAGTTGCATCTCTTACTATCTTCATTATATACATGCCTGGAGAACCAATCCATCATTGGTAGTAGGTATTATCCGTCAAACACGTTGCCAAAAGACTACTGCAGCTTCAGAGAAAAGAAAATTCCTTTTCTTTTTCAGTACTGCTTTGCTAGTAGCAAAGGTTACAGACTTCCTTGTACTTTAAAAAATAGTAATAAAAGAAAAATCTGCTTCCAGTGGCTACTTTAAATTTTAATTAGGTTGTTGTTGACATTGATTGCCCTTGCAAAAAAGCACTGAAGCTGCAGGTCCCTGTTACAGACAAGTTCCCGCGTAAAGGAGTTTGCAAAGGATGCTGGGAATTTTGTTTATTTTTACTTATGGCTTGGGAGTTTAAATATTGTGCATGTTCTGTCCCCATTAATTTCTTTAGGATTTGCATTGGTAAAAAGCTCTGAAGATCAGACTTCATTGAAGCAGGGCTGGGGGTGGGTGTTGTATTGGTCTATTGGGTGAGCAACCAGCACTATCAGTTCCTTCAGGAAGAGGATGTTAACAGAGAAATTTAATATTTGTTTTCATTTTTGCACCTTACCAAAGTTGTTCATTACTAATTAGCACTATAGAGTTAAAAGTTCTCCAACTTGTGGCAAACTAACACATCTCCCAACATTAAAAAAAAAAAAAAAACACCCCAAAAACGCTATCTATGTAGCTGTTGTGATTGGGTTTTTTCACTAGTTTAAAAGTTACTCTAGAAACACAGCATGATACAGTAGTTTGGCACTCCAAGTCAGTGGCACCAAAATAGCAAGTTAGAAAAACTGTTATGGGTGAATTCCTAAGGCGAATAAGATTATATGAAGCATAATACAATATAGTATCTTATTGAGATTCAGGAGCTGCTTCTAGATTAGCAGAGATTGACATAAAAAGTGATGTAGGTGACCAGCACTGAGATGCCCCTTCATAAGGTAATATAATTGACTGTGTAGCTAGGTGTTGAAAATCACTGTTGTCCTTTCATGGGCTTTCTACTCTCCTAGATATTTATTCAGGCCACATATTACGCAGAGGCAGCCAGCAGCCATTTCCACAATCCCTGCTGCTCATTTCTCAGCCAACAGAGTCTCAAGAAGCACTGCAGTTGTCTCCATGTACCTTCCAGTTCATACCAACATTTTTTCATGCAATGGAGCTACCCAGTCTCATGGAGAAAATAAATAGGACTTGTGTGTGTGAGTAACTAATCTTTAGTTAGTTGGCATGTCTGACAGGTGTCATGCCTGACAAATGTGGAATGATTGGAAATAAACTTTTAAACAAAGAGTTCTCAAAGCAGTTTCCATAGCAAAGGAATTAGACAGTTCCCTGTCCCAAAGGGCTCACAATCTGAAATCAGAGATAAACTCTTCTTTGATAGCCTTCAGTTCCAGCCAGCAGTCAAACATAACTCATTAGTTCTGCTGGTCAGTGTGACTATTTCCTGGCACTGGATTATGCCAAGAAAGGAAGCCAGATATTTATAAGAGAATTAGTCCTGTTTGGGTTTGGTTACCTTGAAAGCAACATTTGTGGTTTTACTGGAATGAAGATTTGGGGACATCTCTGAAAAATATCAGATGCTTTGTTGGTTGTACTATACATTGCTGCAATGCAATATGCAATGTTGCATAACAAAATAACCATTTAGATGCTATAGAATAGATAATCTTAGTGGCAATTTTGCAGATTAATATGAGCATGAAAAAAAATCCCAATTAACCTGGAATGCCTTCCATCCTGCTTTGAAGATACCTTTTACTGCATTCAAGTGCAAAGTTTGTAATTTAACAGCAGCAAAACAAGCCTCAGGCTAAACCACTTCTTGAGTTTCAAGTTTCCTTACCTTGGGAATCATTTCTGTCTCTCTTCCTCTTTCTCATACCTGGCCCCTTAGCATGGTGGGCAGGAATGGAAGGTCAGGTTTTAGACACCCAGCATTACTTTTAATCATGGAATGTCTGCTGTAGAACAATGTTTCCTTGCTACAAGCCACACTCTGCTGCATTTGCTGCTTTATTAAGCATGCATGAAGAACAAGGATCCAATCCTGCAGGGTCCTGCTCCAGTACACACCTACTGAATAAAGTGGTGAGTTTCTGTCTGTTCTGGTTTTGCCCTTCAGACACAGCTCCAGACTTTTTCCTGACAAAGTAACAGATTGATTGGAAAGTTGAGAGGCTGGGATCTACAGCATTGTCTGGCGGTCCTACTGGTGCCGGAGGCTTTTAGCATCTTGACGTGAGCATAGTTTCATTATTTTTATTTTATTTATTTATTATGTTTATATCCCACCTTTCCATACAAAACTTTCAAGGCAGCCAACAGCAGCAAAACTACGATCAGGCAATGAAATATAGTAATTTAATTCCTGATTAGAGTTCCTGACAAAACAGCAGTAGCACTAAAATATAAGTAAAAGCAAAACAAGCAGCAGTAGCTTTACTGAGCATTGCAATCTTGGCCAAATAATAAGAAAGTCTTTGGCGGGCACCCTAATGGAGTATTACCACCATGAGTGCCCTTCCCTGGTTACCTTAGATGGCCAGGTGCCCCTCGACATTATTTGAAGATGATCTCCACAGTTGCAGTATTGTTCTTTGAATAATACCAGGATTGCTGTTTCTTGATCTACCGTAAATAAAACTTGTCTGTTCCATGGTGCTTTTAGTTTTTTGTTGGGATTGGTGCTACTGGTTCTTCTATAATTTGAATTTCCTCTCTCTCCTTCTCTCTGTTATGTATTTTATTTATTTTGTTGTTGCAATTGCATTTTAAGCTGCTGTAAGCTGCCTTGGGGTCCTTTAAATGGGACCAAAAGGTGAGGTATAAATCTTCTAAATAAATATATACTAAATACAAATCTACAAAGCATGTAGATTAAGCATACTTTTACAAAATCTATCAAATGTATATGTGATTCTAATTGCAGAATTTGAACGTTGTGGTTGTAGAATGCAGAGAGTTTAAGTGCAGAATTCTAAAGCCTTCTCATTTAAAAGATAAATTTGTAGTGGCATAATTACATAAATGGGGACAGTACTTGGTAGCCACTTTGACAGAAAATGATTCTGCCAAATTCCTCTGATCTATGAGGTGTTGTTCCTGAAAGCAAAGCCTTGACATAACACTTTGTGCATCACCAGAGGCTGCAGAATTGGGCAGGCGTCCCTCTGAACCTTCCAGATTTCTACTTTGTGCAGCTTCTTTCATTGTTACCCTCTATGTAGGCGGTGGCATTCCCTGCAGAAAATTACTTTCCACCACTCCCTGGCTGTGATAATTTTGTTTAAGAGCTCTTTTAGACCTAAATCCCAGACCACCATTACAAGGTGTAGGCAGATTGCTCCACAACATTATCATTGGTGCATACTGAAAACATTCAGGACACGCTATGCTGGTGGATGGGTATGCAGCTGGAGGATCCGAGGGTTCGGGTTTTTAGTTGTGGTGCCTGCATCTGGGCTCTTCGCCGCTCACTGTTAGGCAGGCTTTGAAGGCAGAACTTTTCTGATGGCCACTTTCATGACATGTTCTCTCCAAATGTGCTTGTATTTGCTTCTGTCTTGTAATATGTGATCATTTGACTTATTTACGTTATATTTGTAATTGATATGATATTTATGTTATTGCCTATGACAGTCTTGACTATGTTTTAATAGACTGTAGAAAGGTAGGCTATAAATATTTAAGGGAGTCCGTATGACTCGGATGGTGTTGCCACAGCTGCTCTGGACAAGCAGAGGTTTGTGCACCAACTCTTCAAGCAATATTTTCTGCTGGACTGTGTCCTACATGCCACGTTGCTAATGCCTCTGTACCTTAGGCACGTATGTTACTGGCATACTGCACCTAGTTCTGTTGAACAGAGCTGTTTAGTGTCAACTCAGTGCTGTACAGAGCACAGAGATGACCTGGTCTCTAGAGGTCTGTACTACACCTGTGTCTTTAAACGGTGACATGAAAATCTACCCTCAGCAAAGTGTCTGCAAAATCACACCTACAGTAAATCGCTGCACCTTCCTTGCAGGGACAAACCCATCTAGTGAGTCCCTCTGGGGAAATTTGAACGCTTCACTTTCTTACGTGTGTGATTTTTTTTCCCTTTTGGATTTTAAATTGATCTGGCATTGAATTGATTAATGAAAGAGTCTTGCTCAGTTTTTTCAAGGAAAGGAAGATTGGTAGTTCCTCTGGCTGCACGTTGCCCAGAGAACTCAGTTTGTCATTGCCTGTTGATGCCACTGAAACGGAGCACCATACAATGTTTCTGAAACATAAGGAAAGCATCTCCTGCCAGTTTAGCAATATATATTGTACACACCCAACAAAGCAAGGTTTTCATTTTTAAAAAATGATGTTATGATCTGTATTTATTTGCTTATGTGTGTGTGTGTGTGTGTGTGTGTGTGTGTGTGTGTGTGAAAATTCCCCCAACGTAAACTAGTACAGTAGTAATAAGATGCCACTCATCTTTCTGTAGGTTCTATTAATTTATGCAGGTCCTATTGCTCTTCAGCATATAGCCTGCTAGTTGCTAGGCAACCAGAAGAGAAATAGTGCGCATGCTTTTTATGTTTGGTAGATTTCTCTTAAAAAAAAATACTGTATATATGAAACTGGGAGTATTGATAAAAACCAGAATAGCATATTCATAAACAGCAATTTGCTTTTGGCATCCCCAGAGTTGCAACCACTAAAGAGGTTTTTTTATTAGAAAGGGAATGCTTTTTAGTTGTGGCTTTTTTCTTTCTTTTTTACCACATTCACTTACAGTATACACACACACATACTCACACACACACAAAGGGACAAAGAGATGGAACTGTTCTGTGAAAAGGAGGAGTCAGGTATAAAACTCTATTGCTGTTCTAGGAATGTAAGCAAGATAGTCTGCTGTGTAATTTGCACATCCTTGTCCTTCCAGTGCTTCTTAATGTCATTATAAATGAGTGCTCTTTAGTTAGTCCAGATTCTTCCAGCAAAGGGTTCTATTGATAATACTGCATTTCTTGAACATCCTTAGGTAAAATTCAGAAGCATCTTCTTTTCAGAAATGCTTCTTACTTCCTTTTATTTATTCACAATTACAAAATGCCTACAAAGTGTTCCCGCACAACTTGAATATCCACAGTTCAAAGCTTCTGACCAGTTTTTACCATTCTCACCCCCATTTTCTTTTCTGTTTTATAATACTTGTATGCCACATTTTATCCATAATGGTTTCAGTGGTTTTCAATAATCCGATTTTAAAATGAATCATCATGCCCTCTCCCTTTAAATTCTCTGTTATTGGAATGTCAGGTGCTGTCACTGGCATCGAATTAATCCACACTCATATCCAACTGCCATCTTATTTGCTCCTCTCAAAGTCGATAGCAGCCAAAGAGGTCGTTGGTCAGGTTTTCTCCTTTTCCCCAATCTAGTGGGAGCTCCTGCTGACCTTGCTGCTTCTGCAAGCGCTGCTGCTGCTGCTGCTGCTGCATTAACAACTCCCAGCCCTCAGAACTCTCATGGGCAGCAGCTGTTGGAAGCACTGGGGAAGGACAGCAATGCATAGAGTCTCCTCCACAGTCCTCCTGCTGATGTTGCCGCCTACCAGGTCTGGAACAGTGACCGAATCCTCCCCCTCCCCCCCCCCAAAAAAACCCCAACATAGGCTGTGACGTCTATGCTCAGTAGCCAGATGTTTTCAAGCTTGATAGGGGCCGTTTCCTCACCCAGGCTGGCGTCTAACCACCATGACTCTCAGCTATGTGCCTTTCAAAGGTGGTGGCAGCAAACGGGGTTGGTCAAAGTTCTTCGTACTCCCCAGTCCACCAGGTGTTCCTGCTGTTACTACTGCTGCCACTGCTGCTCTGAGCATATACCATCAACTGTCAGTAGTCAGTTGTCTTTATTTAGTTCACACATGCAGGGAGTGACTGGCTCAAGTCCCTTGTTCTCCTTCAAGCTCAAAACTCACCTGCAAGATGCCAGCTTAAAAAAGGACCATTGGAAAGTTTACCTGAGCAGTAGTTAGGCTGTGGAGTCCCTTATGCACAGGCCCATGTTACGTGCAATCTGTAGTTTGTATTACTTGTGTAAATGTGGACGTAAACTGGAGAATTGCCGATGAAATACATGACTTGTAAAAGCATGCTGCTGCTGCCAAAGTAGTAAAATGTTCCGCTTACAATTAGGCTCTCTGTCACATTGTGGCTCATAAACAATATGCAGCTTCTGGACAGTGTGAGTGTGACTCTTGAAATTCAGGAGGAGGTTTGTTTCAAATCCAAGATCCCACACTTTCTAGCTCATGAGTCCCCTTTAATAGTAACAGCAGTAGAGACGTTCTAGTATTTTTCAAAACCTGTGATTGGCATGGCATATTATGGACCAAGGTTGGCAAGCTCCCAAGGAGTACTAGGTTTGAATGGGCAGTGATCATTGTTGTTTTTTATCTGGTTAATCCCAGTGTCAACCTCTGCTTGTGAGGGTATAGCCTGAGAACACCTGGGGGAGGAGGAATGTACTTTCTGCACTCGGTCCCATCTTCTTTCACAACTAAGTAATAATAGTGCTTTGCCTTGTTTTTGTCTTTATTAATAGTTCAGGACGACAGTTAAGTGAAGTCTTCATTCAACTGCCTTCCAGAAAAGAATACCCAGAGTACTATGAGTTAATTAGGAAGCCAGTGGACTTCAAAAAAATAAAGGTGGGCATAATTACTATTTATGCATGAATGTGATTTTCCAGCATTGGCCCTAGTCATCATTATTTGGAGTTTACATCTTTGCACACATTTTAAATATAAAATACTGCTCATCATGACACTTCCACGTATTAAATATCTCACTGTCAACAGCTTAAACAAATTCTTGAATACAAACTAATCTAGTATCAGCAAGACAGCTGGCTGAACTCTGGAAGTTTGCTCTACAGTGGCAGCTTATCTGTACTAGACCCTAAGATTTCAAGTAACGCTTTATTACGGTGCCCAACCTGCAAGTTCAGTTAAATTGAGCACAAAACCAGGAACAACTTTGGAAAGAGACTCCAGGAGCTGCTTTTGAATATATAGTAATACAAGGTGGACACTGTTATCGTGGGACATTTCGTACAATCCATTTTCTCCCATTGCAACATGTCTGTATGGAGGAATAGTAACTTCTTTCTAGGGATAGGTAGCATTAGAGTTGCATTGACACAAATATTGTGGCATATGTATTGTAGCCTTCCGTATTGCCAGTATTTTTTGAGATGTAGGCAATAGCAGAGTCATAGGATTACTATATTGAGCCTATAGCTGCATTAAAATGTGTGTGTGTGTGTGTGTGTGTGTGTGTGTGTGTGTGTGTGTGTGTGTGTGTGTGAGAGAGAGAGAGAGAGAGAGAGAGAGAGAGAGAGAGAGAGAGAGAGAGAATTAGTCCTGAACTGGCCACAGAACTTCTTGTTGTAGTACCCCATTTTCATTCCTCTACTACTCTTGAAACACTTGAAATTGGTATTGCTGTAAGCCAGCAGTACCATCCCGCCCTTCCATTCAGTGTATAGATAGCTTTTATTCTTACTTTGTCTGAATGTGTCTGTTAGTTTGTGATATCTAATTAATCTACATTAATAGCACTTTTATTTCTGATGTAACTGCATTTGTTGTGTTCAAGATTACACCACATTTGCTAACCAGTTATCCTGTCTTTTATTTTCCCCCTTTCAATCTCTTCGTAAAAACTACCCATTAGGAAAGAATTCGTAATCATAAATATCGGAGTCTTAGTGACTTGGAGAAGGACGTCATGTTGTTGTGTCACAATGCCCAGACTTTCAACTTGGAAGGATCACAGGTCTCGTTCAAATTATTTACCTATTAGTGTTAAGGATACTGATGTATGTTTGCATTAAGTAAATTTAATATACAGTTGGTCCTTCATATCCTTGGGGATTCTGTTCCCAGAACCCCTGCGAATACAAAAATCAGCGGATGCTCAAGTCTGCGGGTGATTGGGGTGGGAGCAGGGGCAGCGCCACAGTACCTTATTTAACAGCTGCGTGGACCCGCTGCCAACCCGCGTGCGCAACCGGAAGTTGCTTCCAATTGTGTTTCTTTTTATAGGCATTTTACAAGCTTAGAAAGTGGCGCAAGAGGCAAGAAACAGGAAGCAGGCCCGTGCGGCTATTAAATAAGATACTGTGGCACTGCCCCCAGTGGGATCCGTCCTCTTGGCAGTGACACACGGATATCACACAGATGACACACCAACTTCACAGCGATGTCACACAGATGGCATGCCGATGGCATGGTGATGACATGCTGCCATCAGATTGCCTCTCCGTGGATAAAAGTCTGTGTTGAAGTTTCCATTGACCCTGGGAAGGGCTGTACCAGTGTTGCTTTGCCAGAATAGGCTTGGCACTTGGCCCTTGTTGCGCTGGTGTCAGTGGACCATTGGTGTGGCATTGCCAGGATGGGCTTAAGATATGACGGGCATCATCCCAGCGTTCATGCAACGTTGGCATGGTGTCTGAATAGGATTGGGCTATTACTCTCTTGTAGGATTCAGCCTTCATCACTATTAGTGGGACTTGAGGGTGCTTAATTTCCTCTGGACTGGATTTCTAATCTTCAAACATTATTACTATTAAGAACATTTATATACATAGCAAAAAGTTCCACTGCTTGGTAATTTTTGCCCAAGCAGGCATCACCAGAAACGTCTGTGGACACATTTGTGCCTTTGGGCACAGTGTTGAGGACCTCTGCAATAGGATATAAGGAGAAGGGGGGTTGTGTGAAAACCTTAATGGAAAAGGTGGAATTTGGAAGAAGAGAGGAGGAAACACACAGGGAGGCATAAGGGGCTGCAAGATAAAAGGACAGAGTCATCTGAGGGAGACAGATGTTGGTGGTAAAGCTGGCAGAGTGAAAGTCATGGGCAGGGGTGTATATGGGGTATGAGAGTAGAGAAATGAGGAGTAGGGCAAAGCCATGGAGAGACAGGAACTTGTGTTGGCTCCAGGAGCAGACAGACAGCCAATATAGGGATTTAGAAATGTTGAGAGAGATTAATGATTTGAGCAGGATGGAGGTGGGGGACTAAGGTGACACTGTGGAAGGCCAGAGAGGAGAAGGATGCAGAAGTCCAGGTGAGCCCACTGCAAATGCAATCCTTCGTTATGGTGAAGGCCATTGAGGAGATAGCAGGGTGAATTAGGATACAAGTGGAGAGGGGACAGAATATGCATCCGTAACCTCTTAATTGTGGGCACTGATTGGAAGCGTTATGTCTACATCAGGTCAGATTATCTTTGAATATATTATTAAACTATAATATAAATCTTAATTAGAATTTCCGATTGATGAATCTAAAAACATTACTAATAAAATATTAAAGAATTAAAACAAGAGTCCGTAGTTCTTAGAAATTTGAAAATACTGTATATAATATAGACCTTCATTTTGTGCTGAGTTGTTACCGAAGGGGTTTTTTTTTTACCTTCATTTAGTGCATGAAAAATTAACATTGACATTTCCTGTAAAATTCATGCAACAAGACTTATGACTTGTAATGGGGGAGAAAAGCCATGCTCTCTGTGGGTTTGCATAGAAAATAGCGTTCCATGCTGTGAATTCTTGATGAAGCACAGCTTGCAGTTCTGATGCAGGTTTGCTTTCATGCCACAGATCTACGAAGATTCTATTGTTCTCCAGTCGGTGTTCAAAAGTGCACGGCAGAAGCTTGCCAAAGAAGATGAAAGTGAGGAAGAAAGCAATGAAGAAGAGGAAGATGAGGAAGATGAGTCAGAGTCGGAATGTAAGTCCTTCAATCAATCAAAACTGAGTGAAAGGGCATTTGGTACTCGGTCTCTTCTTGCTAGGGTGGAAGGCTGCTTGCTTGCTTGCTTGCTTGCTCGCTTGCTTGCTTGCTTGAGGTAACCCGTCCAGCCCTGTTATCTCTCCTGATTTTGTCCTAGATCTTTGCCACCGACAAAAGGTACATTTTAGAGAGAGCTCCACTAACTGCACCATGTATCTACTGCTTTGTTCTCATTGTTCAAGACATAAAGGTCCCCCCTTCCCAAGCCTTTGTTGGAAGACCCATAAAAGAAAGGGAGAAGGAAAGAATTCTTAGAGGAAATTTATTTTCTGTTAATTTCAAATGGAGCTATACAATTTGAAATGATGTCTGTCTCACTTGTAATTGTGTGTTGCTATGTCCCCGAGTCATAGTGAGCAATGCAGATGGTATTCTTTTCAGGACAGAATGCATGTAACTGCTTAGTTGACATTAAATGGCTGAGAAAATATAAACATTAATTTTAACCATTCAAGTCCTCTGAATTTTTATTCTTTCCTAGCCAAATCTGTGAAAGTCAAAATCAAATTAAACAAAAAGGATGACAAAAGCCGGGACAAAGGGAAAGGCAAGAAGCGTCAAAGTCGAGTGAAAGCCAAACCGGTTGTGAGTGACGATGACAGTGATGAGGATCAAGATGAAAATGTAAGTTTTACTTCTAGACACAGCAGACATTTAGCTCTATTATACCTGTACTTGCAATCCTCATTGCAGTGACCACACCTTGAAGAATCCTAATCAGCAAGGGCTTCCCCTTGTGCTGAATGACGCACTGCTTTTGAAGCTCAGGGGAGTTTCAAAAGTCATTTGTGATATGGCACAGGAGCTGAGGCTTGGGCAGGCCTAAGATTGCTCTTCAGATCCCTGCCAAGTATTTTTAGCGTTACTTCTAAAGACATGCTGTGCACACTTGCATGTGAGTAAGCCCCCTTGAACCTAACAGAATTCAGTTCACACTGAAGAAGCAGAGACACAGGACTGCACAGTTGCATCCTAAGCACGCTCACTTGGAATGCAGATGATTTACATTGCACACGATACCTCATAAATCTGTGGTTCTTTATTTGTTTTGCACTAAAGTAGAACAACTGGTTGAAGAGAGAATTCATAATTTATTAAGACCAAATGCTAGGCAAATTTTACTTCTCAATTTTAGCAAGTTTTAACAAGGATTCAAAAAGGCGGGGTGATACGCCCTAATTAAACATGAATTGTTCTCGCGCTTCTCCCTCTGAGGGCTAGTACACACGTTACAGTGGCTGTAAAGCTGAAATCTCTATACGTGGCAGCTATTGCTGCATTCAGAGTTATTGACATGCAGTAGTTTACCACCATTGTCCAGAATTTTTACTCCCTGCCAGTGCAACTACTAAAAGAAAGTTCTGTGATTGCATAGGGAAAGTGTCTCATCCACATGGCGAGCAAACCACACCAGTAGCCCTTAATATGGAGATAGCTTCCATGTGGAATGGTTTTATTATCCACCAGATGGTAGCTGTGACCATTGGCCCGAGGTTCACAGAAGGAAAGGGAGCATAACGTATCTGTGTATAGAAGTTATAAAAAGTTACCCACATACAGCAAACATGCGCGAAAAAAAGAATAAATAGCGCGCCGACGCCATGGGCATTTTCAGAAGGCCCCCGGACGCCAGAAGAAGAGGGTCGCCTTCTCAGAAGGCCCCCTCCCCTGGAAAGAGCGTTGCTGGGCGCCGCCCGGGGGCGGGGGTGACACACGTCCCCCCCCTCCTGATCCCGGGTGACGCGCGTCCAGTGATGCTACTGCGTGGCTGCATGCTATAACATGACGGGGGATAGGATTGGGCTGTTAGTCTTTCCAAGCTTTTTCTGAGCATTCTTAGAAATCTCGGAAAGAGCTGCCCCATTCTAAATACTTCCCTGCTGTCTTCGTTCTTTTCTGAAGCTGCCACCCTTCCTTCCCCCAAAACGTACCTTCCAACAGTAGCAATGAGGTAGAAAACAGGAGAGAGATGCTCCTCACGGAAAAGTCCTTGGAGATGGTAGTTTGCTAGGGCTCAGGTCCCAGAAGTCCTGGCAAATTCTCATTCCCAAGGGGAATGTCCTGGGAACTTGCAGTTGGTGAGGCTTTGGGGCTTGATTAAGGCCTGAGAAGCAGTCCGTCCCCACCTTTGTGTCCCATCCCCTGTTGCTGCTGCTAGCAGATAAGTTTAAGGGGGAAAAGAAAGGAATGGGTCAACTAGATATTACGGTCAAGTTTATTTATGAGCCAAGCCAAAATTCAAAGGAAGGAAAGCACTGTAGCTCAATGGTAGAGCACCTTCTTTGTTTGTGGAGTGTCTCATGTTAAATCCCTAGCATCTCCAAGTAGGGCAGAGAAAATAAATGTGCACATTGTCAGTTCTTTGCTTCCCCGAATTCCAAAAATTGGCATGGTCACTCATAGGAACAGGTATCTTTTTTTAGGTCAGCTACACTAAGTACACAAAAGCCCTCTGTCTGGGGGAAGAAATTCAGCAGCTCTATAATTCATGTGGCATAACCTCAGCCTGTGCTTAGGCTTGTATATTGTTTATCCACACACATAGCTGCATGTACATAACCTTCGGTTGCTCCCTGCAGGTCTCTGGCTTGGGACAAATGCGTGCAGTCCAGAGATCCCCAGTGTGTCTAAGTCACATTGAAGTCATTAGGCTGCAATCGTATGCAACTTTCCTGGGAGTAAACCCCATTGAACTCAGTGGAACTTACTTCTGAGTAGTCATGCGTAGGCTTGTGCTCTAAAGGTGTTTAACAAGCTACACCTGCCCACATTCCTTCTCCTAAAGGTCTAGCACTCTGTCCCGGTATGGATCTGGCAAGCTTAGCTTTAACTGCATTTATTCCAGTGGGACTTGGATCTCCAGTTTTCTCTAGATAGCGCCACGTTTATTACAGTTTTAATATATCCACTGTAATAATTTTCCGTTTTTGTTTGTTATACTTTGACAAGCATAAAAAACAACCTCTAACCTTTTTCCCCCCATCTCTTACATCTAGGACCAGTCAGAAGCAAGCGGAAGCGATGATGAGTGATCCATATGGTCAAGTTTCTTAACTGAGAACCCTTCTTCCCTTATCTCATTTTACACCCAGTGAATTCATTTTGTCAGATAGGCATTGGGGTGTTTCTGTATTCACATCATCTATAAACTAGTTTTAGGATAGTGCCAGACAAACATATGATATCATGGTGTAAAAAAGGAAAAAAAATGTAACATACTGTGACCAAATGGGCCTCAAAGATAAAATAGCAAAAACAAACAAACAAAAAAAGCTTTTGATGGAAAAGAAAACATGGGTTGATAGTATATTTCTATGGGTTGGGTTTAGCTTACTAATGGTTTGACTGTTCCTGGTTTCAATATTTGATTAGGTGCTATCAACTGGCATCGGAAAGATATAAAAACAATGTCTTTTGTAGCATTGCTAACCAGGAGAAGCCATTAAAAGCAACTGGTGATTTTATTTTTCATCAGGCAGTTTTCAAGGCTTTTATTAGTTCTGTATTTGTTTTTACACTGTGGTACATATATGCAATTTTGTTTAATAGCTTCTAAATGTACAGTAGCTAGTCCCTACCCTGTCCTGTCCCATTCATTGCTTCACTCGATACTCAATTATCTCTTGAAAAAGAAATGCTTTTGGAACTGTATACATGAAGTTTGTGTCTACTCTAAACTTTACTTTTTTCTTTTTTCTTGATTTCAAAAAGTTGGGTTTAAAATGCTATTGAATATTGCAATCGATATAGTATAATGGATGGCTTCTTTCATCAGATTATCTTTTGTGTTACCAATGTGGTTTGCCACCTTTCCCCAAAGTGTACTTAATCTTTGCTTTCTTTGCACAATGTCTTTGGTTGCAAGTCATAAGCCTGAGGCAAATAAAATTCCAGTAATTTTGAAATATGTGTAGTGCTTTCCTAACCAAAACAAAACACCTGTTGCAGTTTTTTGGACTTTATCCTTGGCTCCTTTCAGCACCTCTTGATGGTACCTTGAGGGAGATGACTATGCCCAGGGGCCTCTATGCTTCCATAGTGGTGCCCACCTGATTACTTCCCTTCTAGATGATCTTTTGGAGTTTAATGTAACTTCTAATAGTCATTTACATATTCACCCAGCAGTTGTGACCAGGTGAGGACTAGAGGATACCGTGTATCTCAACAGTTTCATCTAGAATTCACCAATGCTTACCCAAGCCTGATTCACATGATTATCCCAGCCAATTCATGATTCATTGCATGTATGGTGCAGGTGTGACTATGTGCTTCCTCCACCCCATTCCATTCAATGTATGAAACACTATATTTTTTCAGAATATATACATATTGGCCCAGTTTGCTCAATCCTTCTCTCAAAAAGGGGGGCTGGGGTACAGTATATTGCAGGAAAGCTCTTTTTCAAATGTTCATCTCTTATAAAACAAATTTGGGATACATACAGCCCAACGCAGGCGGTCCTTATGGTGGAGGAGCTCCAACATCCAGAACTCTTGCAAACGTAAAGGTCTTCCTGTTAACTTTCATGTCAGGGTCAGCTCCATTGACATTAACTCATTCCTGCAGAGCTGCCCCAGGTATTGAAGAGAGAAGTTGCCTCATATAGGAACCGCCTCATATAGGAGCCCTGTGTGCACAACAGACTACCTACACAGTGAGGTACTTTTGAATGCTACAAGTTGTTGTTGTTTTTTAAATCCCACTTTGGTAGGTCATAGTGGAGTCAAACATCTCATCTGTGGTATGTGAACGATGTGAAAAATGACTTTTAGAACAGAACAACATGTTTTGGATGATTTGGGTGATAAGCTGACTATCAAAAGGATTTCTTAATGCATCTGTCCTATATGAAATACTGTACAGTATTGCATTAGATCAGATGAATAACAGTTTGGAATGTTCTTTAAAAATATCTGTGTGTCAATATTTCTGCCACCCACATAAAATGCTGCTCAGAACTATGCAAAGCCATTTCCTTTAATTAACATGTGACCAGCCACTAGAATATTGATCTTCAACTGGTGGTGTCATGAGCAGGCCTTTCATGGGTTGCACTGGTAACACAGCTATTTTCTTCTTTTTTTTAAAGAAGTAAATCTCTATTTGAAAGAAAATTCTCATTAATTTCTTCCCTCTGTACTCTTTTGGGTTGTGTCACCGATAGAAAGGGCAGGTGAAATGAGAAAAGAGATTGTCGTTGTTAGAGTCTGTGTTTCTAATTGCCGTTGTTCACAAAGGACCAGTGAACAGTGTACTTTATGCTCTGATCCTCCATTCATGAGATTTCAACCTGACAGTGATGTTGAGACTGGACATTCGTATCTCAGGTGGTCTCAACATTGCACATTAATCAATACTTAATATTGCCTGTTTTCTTTCAAAATCTGGCTTCAGAGGGGAAAGAACACTCCAGGAATACTGGGCATTAGGAAAACTACGATTTAAAATTGTCATGACCAGCAACAATCTTGGAACAACTTAAGTTACAGCGCAATCCTGTCTGTAGGGTGGGCGGCAGAACAAACGTTCCGCCGCCCGAAGCTGGCACTTGCACGATGACTCGAGAGCAGGGAGGGCCGGCACAAGTCCGGCCTCCCCTGCCCTGCCGACGGAGCGCCCAAGGGACTGCCACCAGACCCAGGTAAGGATCCAGCAGGCAGGGGGGCGGTCCGGCGGTAGAGGTAGGGGGGCCATTGGTCCAGCCGATCCAAGGGGGATGGCTTCAGCCATATCCCATCCCCTGCTGTTCGGCTGGGCCATTACACAGCCTCCTCTGACTTCTGCCAGCGATTTTGCTGGCGGAAATCCGAGGAGGCCGATTGGCCCGGGCGCCATTTACACGTGGGGAAGAGTAGACCTCTGCTCCGGCGGTAGCCTAGCCGCTGGAGAACAGGATCCGGCAGGCGGCCCTGGACCACCCGCCGGATCCTTACGCAGGATTGCTCTATAGCTGAGTAAAAAGCCATGGCAGATTTTTTTAAAAAAAATGATAAAAACAGGCAGCAAAAGTTCATTCACGTGAAAAATTGTATGTTTAAAATACAATAATATATACACGTTAAAATCTCCAGTATAACCTTTAAAAAATCATATATTTAAAAGCAACATTTCGGTCCAATTACAAAGAGCATTTTCAAGCAAGCCCACATGCAGCAGTAAAAATCTTTCTGCATTCATAGAACTGCATCATTCCAGGCAGACGACAGACTTTTTATCTGCTAGTAGGGGTCCAAAAAGGGCAAAAATGTCACCACCCAGTGAGTGTCTGGCCTACTAGGTGCGTAACAGTGCAATCTTGTACGTGTTTACTTGAAGGTAAAGTTCCACTGTGTTCAATGGCACTTACTCTCCTGATGTGGATATGCAGTAAGCTTCCTCATCTCCACTACATGTGATTTTACAAAGATCATGAAGGAGAACAGGTTGCTTACCTAGCACACACATGACCTCTCCTCTCTGATGGTCTGGCTCCAATGGTTGGACCTCCCTTCAAAGGTACAATTTGAAATGAGAGGCAATCCCCAAAGTACCTGAGGAATTGGAGATTCTTCACACTCTCCAGGCACATGTTTCTCCTACTCAAGAGCAGGGGTAGAATGCTTGACAGAGCTCTGGAAGCTTCTGAGATCAGCTCTGCAAATACACAGGAATCCACTAAGTGCGTCTGCACAGATGACCACTTGAAGAACTGTCATTACAGGTAAGCAACCTGTCCTTGTCCAAATCAGACATTTGGGCTGTACATCCAGACCCTTGAACAACATGGTCCTTTCCTAGCAAGCTGTTGATTCACTGATCTATATATTAAATACACTTTGAAAAGAAATTCTGGATTGTTTTACACTTTCAAAACACTTCACAGTTTTTAGAAGACATACAAACTTTAGCTCAAAGGTGACAGAGTTTAAACCTGCCCTTTCATATCCCCAGTCTAACCAAAAGTGCTCAAATGCAAGAGAGATTCAGCTGGGTTCAAAGCAAAACAGTAAAAAAAAACTCCACAAAAACAGCAGTCGATGCAGATTTAAGCTAGTTCAACATATACTTAACCTATAGTACAATGTACATCCACACATGTAAGTTTTGATTGACTGATGATGGGTACTGTATTCCTAAAGAAAATTCCCATTTTTTTCTTGATACTTTTGCCACCTTCTTTCCATTAGGTGGAGTCATAACACTTCCTGGTTTCTCCCGTGTTAGGATTGTGGGAATTTGAATAAAATTCAGTTTCAATTTAGTCATTTTCCTTCCCACCCCACCCTCATTTTAAGATTTAATATTTTTCTTTCTTCACATTTAAATGATTTTGAAAGAACAATTTGAGGGCAGGGGATTTTTTTTCTTTTTTGGGGGGGGGGGTTTGACATGTCCTGCATTCTCTTTTGTGGAACAAGATGTGAAGCAGATTACAATATTTGGATGCAAGTAAAAAAGAGGTCATTTTGAGTCAAGACAGGCAGTGCAATCCTCCCTAACTTTAGAGCAGCGGAGCATGCGCTCTGCCACTCTAATGCATCACAAAGCACGTTTGCAACGATTCGGGTGCAAGTGGCACCGACACGGAGGCCGGCACTGCTCATACCCCCAGTGGGCCAGACCTGCGCCGGATGACCCAGGTAAGGCCTAGGCCTCTTGGTGCAGGGGCTGGGACAGGCCAGCGAGGGAGGGGGAGTCATTGGCCGGCTCCGCCAATATGCTAAGCCCCTTTCCAGTCCGGGTCAGCCTTACATGACCTCCCCGGCTATACGCCAGGTCTGGACCTGACGTACATCCGAGGAGGCCCATAGGACCTGGGCTTGCCGACACCCAGAGAAGGGGACGAACAGGAAAGGGGATGAACTACAGAACGGCATAGGATACAGTGGCCGGCCCTTTAGGGTTTACACAGGATTGCACTGCTAATCTGCTGAAGTATTTTAGTTTATGAACTATAAGAATGGTTTGTTGCACAACCATGATTTTGCTGCAATTTGTAGGCCTTCATATTTCGAGAGAGAGAGAGACCATGACATGGAAGATCCCCCAAGTGCTATCTGCAGTTTATAGCTGGTGGGCGCGACCACCTGGGCATCTTTACCTCTAATCCTGTCAGGTGGGCTGGAGTTCCCAATGGGCTGACTCATGCCAATCTTAGCAGGTGGGCTAGCTAGGGTCTATTGTACTTTGGATGGCAGCCAGAAGAGACAAACAGTACACAGAACCAGCTGTCTGCCTGGCCATGCAATCTTCCTGCAGCGGCAATGATTTCAAACTGCCTCAGGAAAGCTTTCTTATTGAACCTTCCATGAGGGCTTCCCTTAAGGTGGGTAGATAGATGGGACAAAGAGGGCAGCTCAATTGCCATAACTTTTAAAAACTGATTGGCCTGATTTTATACAGAATTAGATACATCAAGCCCAAAGAAACAATGGATGACTAGCATATTTATGTGACTAGCCAGTTTTGCTTGGGCTCTATACTGAAGCAGATGTCAACATCTTAATAGACATAGTTTTATTTCAGATTTTTTAGAAGGTTTAATAAGGACCCTCCCTTGGCACCCTTTTTAGCCCCCAAACTGACTGAAGGATGTCTCTTGCCAATCTCTGATGGTTTCTTTTTCACTTACAAGGTATATTATCCCAGCAGGATGAAAAAAAGAAAAGAAAAATGCTTCCCAGAGCAATAAAATGTGGGGCTTGTGGGCCATAAAAGGGATAAAAGAAAAGACCAAACTAACTTTGAGCCCTGGGAACACTATGAGCTGGCTGACAGGTAAAATGGCATGAAATCCCTAGTGCTGCTTTTAATTTCTGAAAATACTTCTATTTTTAAATGCAATACCAATCTTATTTAAACTTTCTGTAGGCTAGAGCTCCAGTCCTAAACAAAGGCTGCACTTCTATGAGCATTTTCCTGGGAGTAAGCCCCTCTGAATGCAATGGAACTTGCTTCTGAGTGGACATGCCTAGGATTGTGCTGTTAATAATACTCAGCATTTCTATAGCACATTCTGAGTGCACAAAGACTATTATGTTGCATCTGTTATGCAAATATTATCTTGACATAGTCCTTACAACATCTCTCAAGGTATTATCCCCATATTGCAGCTCGTCTAAGGCCACCTAGTATGTTCATGGCAGAGGGAGAGTCAAACTGGGGAGTCCTGGTTTGCAGCACACTCTCTTAGCCACAATGCAACACCAACTTAGTAACTCCCCCAAAACTGCATTTAGGATCACAGCTTGAGCATCAAAACAGGAGATCCGTAATACATTCATGATACAGGTACATTCAAGTTTTTGCTGTGGGACCAGCAGCAGCTGGAGGGGGTGGATTAAGAGCAAAAGAATGGCAAGGATGAGGATCAAGACTCTGACTCCAAGTCCTGAGTCTTTGGTTGCAAGTTGCTAGTCCCTATCCATTTAATGCGGAAAATGGGTTTAAAGCTGAATAAAATTCAACTTTTTGTAAAAGGCTCCAAGTCTCGAGTTGAGTCCTTCAGGTCTTTTACAATCGCTGAGTCAAGTCCGAGACACGACTCGAGTCCAAGTCAATAGACTCAAGTCTACATCACTGAAGAATGGCGGGGGGGTGGGGGTATTTATATGTTTAAAAGTATTTTACCTACTTTTCCAAGTCCAAAGGGGAGCTCAAAGTAGCTTACAATAGTAGCAATAAAAACAATATACATCAACAATAAAAAAAAAGTTAGCCCCCCCCCCCAACAATACCGCTGCCTTGATCCAATTTGGGACACTCTACAGTTTCTTTTAGATGAACATGCCAGGAGCTCCAAAGGCGGATCACCCAGATCTCACCTATTTTAGCGCTGTCATTGACCAAGTACAGCATGACCTCCTTGACACGAACAAAATTCCCCATGGTTTTCTACTGGGATGGTACACATTTGGACAGATGTTGATAAATTACATCACTCTTTATATTTTACAGTCCTTGTAGGTGTGTCTTTATTTTTTTAAAAATTTGACCCCGGCTTTCCCTTGCCAAGGCAAATGGCCGATGCCAATGTTTACATTGGTATGGTTATGGTCATACTATACCCATATACTATATTTGTCCTCAACCAATTTATTGTACATAACGCACAATCCAGTTATTGACTTAAAATTGAAAATAATCTCATGGAGCTTTCCATCAAGAATTAATGAAGTGTCCATTACTATGACAGGCTATATTAATTTTCTCCACCAAAAGTGAAAGGCCCCAGGGTCTTTTATGGTGCAAAATAAAGCTGCTGTAATCAGAGGTACAGTTGGGTGGTGGCAAAAAACCTCCTTCACTTCCAACAATGGTGATCCCAGTGTTGGAGCAGGGAACAGATTTGCCTCTACCTCAGCTGAGCCTGTGAGTGCAGCCATTTCACTTTATCCCATAGTACTGAAAGATGCCCATCAACATTGATGGGAGAAAGTCAATAGCCTGCCTTAATGTCAAGTGCTTCATTCATATTGTAGATGTGACAGAATCATTCTGTCCTCATTCCAACGCTCTTCAAGGGTTTTCCTGTCCTCTCTGTTACTTGTAAGGTGCTTTGATTTCTTTCCTGGCCTCCCTCACCTTTTCAGCTTAACACAGTTTCTTGATGTGTCCTCCTGATGCAACAGAAAGTGCTGGTAACAGGGCACTAGTTCAATAGGTCAGGTTTTTCCATGCAGTCCTGGAAACTCTTTGCTGCTTTGGACCTCAGTCTGGTCTGACACAGAGGTCAGCAATAGAGTTGTTTTTCAACGAAATAAAAGACGAGCCCTATAGTCATCCTCCTTGAGGCGCTCTGTGGTGATGGGGGGGGGGGACAGAGAGCAGGCATCAAAAACAGGAAAAGGGAAATGCAAGGTAAGTCACGGTGAGCATTGCTATTATTTGTTTAATTTTTTTCACATATGCAGTGGCATCGCTACAGGTGGGTTGGTACTGTAAGTCATACACAGATATATTTATTTCTGTATATAGCCATTTAATCATTTGATTTTGTCTGTAAACCGCTTTGAGAACTTTTTGTTGAAAAGCAGTATATAAATACTGTTAATAATAATAATAATAATAATAATAATAATAATATATGGTAAGCCTACCTTCGCAGCTTGGATTGGCTCCGACAGTGAGTGGGCGGGGACACCATGTAATGCTCAGTAGATCTGTGCATGACTTAGAGTACCACCACCCCCTGTAGCGACGTCACTGCACGTATGGTTTTCTTCACCACCACATGTGGTTTTCTTTCTTTTCTTTTCTTTTTTGGGGGGTGGTTTTCTTCACCACCAAATTACCACTCTCATGTATCTTGGATAAGGGAATGGGTAAATTTTCATTAGATATGTAGCTCCCAGGCTACCTGGGCCCACTGGGAGAGTAACACTGCTCATATTAGTTTCATTGTCCATTTTATTTATAGCCCCTGGAGAACTATGAGGTTTGGGTTAGGTTTGTGTTTTTGGAGCCTTTGTCCACCAGGCAGATGCAGTCTTAAATATCACCTCATAAGAGGTTGTTGCAATACAGACGACTATATTTGTGTACAGAAGCTCACATGTCAGAGGTAAGATTATTTTCTCTCCACTACCACAAATGCCTGCCAGAGGGACCTGCTGCAGCTAGGTGGCAATTGCCCAGTGTTGAGCTGGTGCACACAAACGGCTCAAGAATGTCATGTAAACTGTCAAACAGAGTCATGTACGTAGAAGAGGTCTCTGCATGGCAGCAATATGACACATAATGGCCCTGGATATAAGGCTTTGAAACATATTATTTGGCTCACTTTGCCAAAGTATCCTAGCAGATGATGCCATGTTAGAGCTTTAACCCTTGGTACATAAAATGAACGGGTTCGGCGGGAAGTGCAGCTGGTTAGCAGCACAAAACAATATTACACCGTCGAAATCAAATTCTCTCTCTCTCTAGGGTTCACCAAGCAACGGCTGCTGCTTTTCTATTCAGTCTCGTCCAGCAGTTTGTGTGACTTAATTTCCTCCCATGGGAACATGAAGCTTCAAGCCCCCTTCGTGGCTTTGTAGTCTTAAAAGGGACACCAAAGAGCATTATATTCAGGCATTTTACATTACCATAAATGTAATTTTAATTTCAGCTGCTAATTCATTGTGGGGGTGGGTTTGAGAAAGGAGAAGTTGTAACAAAATGAGATTAAATGGATAAAGATAAAAACAAATATGTGTTTTCCAGTTGCCCCAGAATGATGTTATCATTTCATCCGAAAATACATCCACACTCCCATAAATTTGGTGGAATTTTGCCACTAGCTGCATGTCAGAGGTCACTGAATGCACACAAAAAGGCCACCGCTTGGAGGCTGTTCTAACAGCCCAATCCTATCCTAAACCCCTTTCCCTGCCAATACAGCTGTGCCACCAGAGCACACGCTGCATCTTGTGGGGAGGGACAGACATGGAAGTCTCCTCCAGGTAAGGCAACATTTGTTCCCTTGCCTCAGGGTAAGTCTCCACTGCCCCGTTAGGTCTATGTTGACCTGCACCAGCTATTTTTTCTGGTGAAAGTCCGAGCAGTGGAGTTGCTGGAGGGGTGCGGCACCGTAAGTGCTGCAAGGCGCTGCACTGCACCTTGCAAACCAGTGTAACACAGCCCCTCCCACTTACCCCCGGAGCCATTTCAGCAGCGAAGGCAACAAAGTTGCCTCATCCCCACTGCCACTGAGTCCGAGTGAACTTGGGGAGGTGGATCAAGGCCGGGAAGGGGGACAAGATATCGGCAGAGCTGCTGCCACTGATAACCACCCCTGTCCTGCCCTCGACACAATTCCATTCCCACCCAGGTCCCTGCCTGCTTCTGCCAATTTACCAGCACTGGGGCTCCTGTGGAGGCTGCTGCTCCCACCACCGCTTACCATTTGCAGCGGCAGCCAGGCTGCACTGTATGGCGCATGGTGCTTTGTGACCACTGTACAGTGCTCTGTGCTGCTGGAACATGAGTTCCAGCAACTTAGCAGGCCATAAATGGCTTCTCTGGTGACACTCTCTCCTCTGTGTGGGCTGTTACGGGCTGCAGCTCGCCGTATAGATTGCACTGTTTTCTCTACGCTACAAGTAGTGTGTGTGTGTGTGTGTGTGTGTGTGTGTGTGTGTGTGTGTGTGTGTGTGTGTGTGTGTGTGTGTGTGTTCCTCTTAAGTGGCTTGCACATGGCAGCATTTTGGATGCAACTTCCTTCAACAATGAAGCATGATGGTTTGATTGTGTTGCATTGACTTTATTGTACTGGTCTGGAAACAATTTGGAGTGTTGTGCATAGAGCCTAATACAGTCATTGCCATTCATTGAATGAATGCTGTATTGAGAAAAGGCATGAGAAGGCTCATCAGAATACAAAAGGAAGCGACATTGATCATGGGTTGCAGACAAAGAACAATGAGCACAAGGCAAATAGTCACTGAGATAGCAGAAGAGTTCATGCAGTGCTAAAATACGTAAGCTCCAGAGCGGTTCTCATGCTCGTGCAGAGATTTCACACAGTCTGTGCATGTGGAAGAATATCTTTGGATTAAGTTTCACTCTTCTCGTGCTACACTGTTCTTTCACATGAGCCTGCCTGCCTGCTGTGGTCACCATACCTTGCTCCGTATCCCATGGCCATCAGAGCAGAGGCGTCGCTAAGGTGGGGGCGGTACCGTATGTTTCGCACCGTGCTAATCCCTGCTAACTCTCCGGTACAAGGTAGCCTTGCCCCCTCACCATCACAGCCATTCTGTGCGGCGAAGGCAACGGGCAGGGAGTCTCATTGGCTAGGGCCATGGGTCTTCTGATGGCCATGGGTCTTCTCTGTCATGGTACCCTGACTGTGAGGTTCCCTCAGGAGGCAAATATGTTCCCCTCATTACGTCAGACTGTTACAAAAATTATGTTTTTCTAAGTGTTTGGATTGTTCTGAATGTTTAGACTTTTAGAGCCAAACTACAAGTTACATGGGCTGCCCAATCCTACATAAAACGCACCAGCAGGCCTAAACGGCTGGCTGCTACATCCTAAGCAGGATGCAGCCTGCACCGGCAGAGCCAGAGCACACCTCAGAGGAAAGGGATGTTCGTCCTTTCTCCCTGGGTGTAAGCCCCAGTGGCCCCAATGGACCTCTTTAGATGTGTGCCAGCTGTTTTCCTGGCACACATCCGGGGAGGCTGTGTAAGGCCAGCCACGTCCGGGAAGTGGGATATCGGAGGAGTGCACTGCCGATATCCCTGCCCCCTTCCTGGCCTGGCTGACCAATCGCCCCCTCCCCCACTACCCGGCCCTCCCGCTGCCCGGCGCAGGTCTTACCTGTGTCCAGCTTCACAGACCAGGCCCAGCGGCGGAGTGAGCGGTGCCATCCTCGGCGCCGGCGCTGCTTACTCTGCGGATGCCGTGAAAGTGCTTTTCAGCACTTTTGCAAAACCCTAGACTGGCGGAGTGCTTGCTCCACCAGTCTTAACTTGCACAGGATTGCGCTGTTAATGTGTATGTTGGTCCCTTAATTTTCTTTAAAAAGTAAATAGCACGGAGTGGGCTGAAATATGGTAAAACTTTGGCGGTGCTTTGATGCTTTGCTCCTGCTGTGGTTCTGATGGGGATCATGCTCCCTGCGCACTATTTTAATTAGAAAGAAAACTTCCATTGAACACTAATGAACGCTTTGTTTCTAACCTAAATAGCGCAAGTGGGTGCTTAATCCCCATAAGAACCATGGCAGAGACTTATTATAGCCCTCTACCTTTGCACAGTTGCATCATGTTTCAGTCCCTGGCATATGCTATTTCCTATGGAGCCAGATGGATGAAGAGGAGAAAGAGGAGGCAATGGCTACAACAGCAGTGATGGTTGGACATGCACACTAATACACACATGCAAAGTTTTGGGGGGCGGTGTGCAAACTAGCAGAAGCAACAGATCTGTCGCCAATTGAGGTGACAGATCTGCTCCAGCCACTCCTGAGTACAAAACAGTCCTTCTTTTGTGGTCAGAAAACCCTTTGCACATACAGAAAAGCACCTTTCAACCAAGCCATTAGAAATGTGTTAAAAAGGTGGGGGACAGCAGTTATTCATTCTACAAGACAAGATACGATGCTCTTCAAGGAGGACAGAATTTAGTTAAATACAGAGGAAAAGAATGTGCTTATAAAAAGTTGACATGACTGACCAATCGCCACAGCAAAAACACACAGCAAAAAAAAAAAATTCGTGGGCTGGAGCACCTCCCTTATGAGGAAAGGCTACAGTGTCTGGGGTTTTTCAGACTAGAAAAAAGGCGCCTGAGGGGGGACATGATTGAGACTTATAAAATTATGCATGGGATGGAGAGAGTGGATAGAGGGAAATTCTTCTCCCTCTCGCACAACACCAGAACCAGGGGACATGCACTAAAATTGAGCGGAGGGAGAGTTAGAACAGACAAAAGAAAATATTTCTTTACCCAGCGTGTAATTCATCTGTGGAACTCCTTGCCACAGGATGTGGTGATGGCACCTGGCCTGGATGCCTTTAAAAGGGGTTTGGACAGATTCATGGAGGAAAAGACCATCACAGGTTACAAGCCATAAGCAACCTCCTGGTTTTAGAAGTGGGTTTTCTCTGTGCCAGGTGCAAGGGAGTGTCAACGGGAAACAGGTTATCTTGTTGTCTTGTGTGCTCCCTGAGGCATCTGGTGGGGCCACTGTGTGATACAGGAAGCTGGACTAGATGGGCTTTTGGCCTGATCCAGCAGGGCTCTTCTTATGTTCTTATGTTCTTACACACCATGATAATGATGTTAGTTGGTAGTCTGTATGTGCCCCAATCCAACAATCTGCTTTGGAAGAGGCAGTTCTGATGGACAAGTTAAGCCCCCATGCAAACACAGTGACGTCTTCATTTTCATGTGGGAGGAAGTTGTGTACATACATTCCATTTGCACTCATGATCATTCATAAGACTCTGGATCAGTGCAAAGATATAAATAGAGCTATGCAATGTTTGCACTTTACATGTCAATCAATGGGAACCTGAGTTATTACTTAAATACCATATAGTGTGTGTGTGTGTGTGTGTGTGTGTGTGTGTGTCTGTGTCTGTGTCTGTGTCTGTGTCTGTGTCTGTGTGTGTATAGATAGATAGATAGATAGATAGATAGATAGATAGATAGATAGATAGATAGATAGATAGATAGATAGATAGATAAATATGGCCTTAAGCATCCTTTGGCTCATATGCCCAACATATAGAAAATATAACCATTAAGTTGAAAAATACCTGAGGCAGAACTTTTTAACAAAATTTGCAAGATTAGGGTAGCTGTGTGAAATATTATAGAACTAATTTGGAAGACGTGCATTTTCATTTAATTAGTTCCACATTCAACTGCATATGAATGGAGAACCTACAAATCTTTCTGAATGCCTTTCCCATATATGTCAAGCGTTGCTGTGGTTCCATTCATCCCGTTGCTTTTTGCAGTAGATAACAAGCAAATCTGCTAGGCTTTCATGTCAAATCAAACGGAATCTAGATGATGGGGCATCCAAACTATCTACTGGAGGAAAACCGAGTTCCTTAAATGAACTCTTCATAAAGAATGAGGATGAACCCTACACAGAGACTGTACACATTTCAAAACCCACAGGCGTATGCAGGTTGTGTTGGGGCAAATACTGTACTTTCCTGTGATTCTTAAGTGACCCTCAGTGAAAACTTTACAGTTTGAAAACAAAGAGTCAAACTAGATGTGACCCTAAACATGAAAGTTACATCTCTCTCTCCCCTACCTCCCCCTTTTTAAGGAAATAGCATGGGGGGCACACAAAACAGTCTGAAAACACAGTGAGGAGGTTGGGGGGGGGGCTTTAGCTCTTTCTCTTGTCATGTTATTTTTAATGGAAAAAAGCTTCCACTGGCTTTCAAGGGATGCTTTTTTCCATTAAAGATAGTGCCGTCGCAAGCAACATTTTGTCACCCCTCCATGCACTATTCCTTTATGAAAACAAAACATGGAGTCGTAACTTATGCATTTATGGTCAGGTTTGACCAGTGGCATCACTGGGGGGGGGGTTGGACCACACCGGGTGACAATTTATGAATAATACCATCATGTTATATATCATTCAATGTGTACTTTCATGCAGAATGCAATGAATCAAACTGTTTTGAACTATCTTTATTCTATCAAAATGTATGGCCAAATAACCGGAAAAATAAAACACAACTGCCTTATGTAACAAAAAGTTGATCTCTTTAACTCAAAACAGACAAATAAGACTGATTGTTCCGAAAGCTGAGTTGGTTACTGATTTGTTGGGTGACCTGTATTGTTATATATTAAACTAAAGTTAATGGGGGTGACACCATGTGTTACCGGACCGGGTGACACCACTGACCAGGAGTAATCTGTAGAAATACACATAGTCCTGCCTGATGGGCATCTTTTGTAGAACCCAGCTCAGCCCAACCTTTCTCCCTATTCACCTCTGAGGTCCATCATGGGGGTGACACACTGAGCTCTCGCACCGGGTGACCCGGAGACATTATTATGCCGACTTGCAAGTAAGTGGGAGAATCGGTGAGGTTTGGCTGGAAAATAGTGGCCTTTGGCTGGAGAACAGTCCTGGCCAGAGAACAGTGGACTTCTTCCATTCCCACAAAGTCCTATCAGTTCCAACACTTACATACCTTGATACATACACACCATACATACCTTGAAGTGCCTCCACAATATATACTCAGAATGTTTTATTTAGGGCTGCACACTTTATCCAATGACAGTACTTTAATCTTTAGATTAAGGAACTCTAAAGCTTTAGTTGATTAATCAATGAGGGCCTGGTTTAATGGTTTTTTTGTTGTTGTTTTTTGCAAGTTAAGAGCACACTATTTAGAATTCTATTCTGAGACTGAGTGAAAAAGTAAACAGTAAAGATGGTCTTTCCTTCTAACAAGGAGTTGCATTTTTCTTTATTAATCTGTAAATTATCATACAAAGGCACCCAGACTGAGATTTTGGAAGAATGCAAATTTACAGCGCAATTCTGTGTAAGATGCAGTGGCTGTCCTAAATGGCTGGCTGCTGCATCTTAAACAGGGTGGCCCGCGCCAGTGGAGCTGGGGCACACCTCGGGGGAAAGGGACTTTTGTCCCTTTCCCCTGCTGTAAGCCCCAATGGGCCTCCTCAGATGTGCACCAGCTATTTTGCGGGTGCACATCTGGGAGGCTATGTAAGGTCAGCCAGGCCCAGGAAGGGGGTTAGGATATTGGACAACCCGACAACATTTTAATATTACCAAATGTTTAAGGCATAGGTGGCCAACCCACGGCACGGGTGCCACTTAGTGGCACGCCGAACCTTTTGAAGTGGCACATGCCGCCGTTTCTGCCCAAGTCGAGTGCTAGAGTCCCTCTCTCTTTCTCAACCCCAGTGCATCTTTCCAAGCCTGTGGCACTAGAGGAGGTCTCTGTACCCCACTGCGCCTCATTCTTCTTGCACTGTCACGGTGCTTTAAATATTTTCATTAGCTTAGAAATATTTATTTATTTATTTAAGTGGCACGCTTAAGATTATCTACATAAAATGTAGATTGGCCACAGGTTGGCCACCACTGGTTTAAGGCCAGATTTATAAGTAGGCTTGCCATCTGTCCCGGAATTTCCAGGACAACCCCGAAATCCAGGCTCGGATCCCAGAATGGTCCTGGACGGTTCCGAAACGGATGGAAGCCTCCATCGTCGCCTTTTTTAAAGTGAATTAACTTAACTTTTTGGGGGGCGCCGCCATCTTGGATCTCGCGAAATCTCGCGAAATCCAAAATGCTGGAGCCCAAATCTCATGAGGGCATGAGGCCCTCACGAGATTTGGGCGCTGGCATCTTGGATCTCGCGAGATTTCGCGAGATCCAAGATGTCAGCGCTGGAAAAAAAGGTAAGTTAATTCACTTTCAAAAAGGTGGCGGCGGAAGCTTTGGGGGGCTCGGTGGTACAGAGGCATCAGAGCAGGAGCGGCACGGGGATATCAGAGTGGCACGAGCTATCAGAGCGACATGAGGCTATCAGAGTGGGAGCAGCACAGTGACGAGCCATGGACAGCACAGCAGCGATGACGGGCAAATGCCGGATGCGGCACAACAGGCAATGGCAGACGATGGGACAACGGGCACAGTGCCGACGATGGGCATGGCATTGATGGCGGCACTGCAGCGACGATGGGCAACGGCGGAGGGCAACAGCGACAACGGGTAAAAAGGACAGGCACAGGCAAGTCACTTTAATTAATTATTTTTAATTATTTTAATGTAATATAATTTAATTTAATATAATTAAAGGGTAAAAATAAATAAAATTTTCGGGTGTGCTTCATGCGGCCAAGGGGCGCTTAGCGCCCCAAAAAGAAAAAATGGCAAACTTTATTTTGATTGATTGATTGATTGATTGTGGGGGGTGTCCCAGTTTAGGACCTGGAAAATCTGGTAAGCCTATTTATAAGTGGCCTTTACTTGCTAATGGGGCCAGCCAAACAGCCCATGAGGCCACTAAAATGTTGCTCCAAGCTAGTAATCAGATCCTAATTACCATGATAAACAGTCATTTGCTAAAAGACTGTCTGACTGCCTCCATACTCGCATCTTCTCTCTGTCTCTCCCCCAGTTCTTTGAGAATGATTGTCTGAAAAGGCTGGCTTTGGGTCCGATTCCTATTTGTTAAGCTTCTGCTGTTGTATTATTATTCAGAAGACTTGCACAGTCTTTGCATCTTTCTTTAGCACGTGAACAACGCAAGTTATGTACTGTATACTATAACTTTTAAAAAAATGCAAGAGAGAAAATCTACGACAGAGCTTGAAGAAAATGTCTCAGATGTGTTTAGCCCTGAGACCAGAAATTATTTTATAGGCACCAGTGCTGTTGCCATGGTTTCCAAGAGCAGAGGCAATAACTCCACACTCCTTTCCTGAAAATCCTGGACTGCTGATGTCAGCACAGTGATATCCTCGCCCTTCTCACTATACTCTTCCTGTCCTCCACAGCGTAGGCAGCACCGAGGTTCATCTGCTCAGGTTGGTTCAGCCACTGCTACCTTAACAGAAGGCCCGGAACACTTTCTGCAAACAAATACACCAGACAGAAGCTTGCAGGCGTTGACATTTCCCCATATCGCCTCCCCAATTCCAAATGTTTCTATATATGTTTTGGGAAAGTCAAACAAAATAATTTTCCAGATGCCTTATTATCTCCGAGATGGTGTTACCACTTGATAACCATTGGCTACTGCCTACGGCAGCAGTTTGTATGGGGGCAGTACTTGCTGCAAATGGCTCTAGGGTTTCCTTCCCAGGGCTGCCTTATTTATTTATTTATTTATTCACATTTTTATACCGCCCTTCCTCCAAGGAGCTCAGAGTGGTGTACATATTTCCTCCCCTCCTTTTTGTCCTCACAACAACCCTGTGAGGTAGGTGGGGCTGAGAGATAGTGACTGGCCCAAGGTCACCCAGGAAGCTTCGTGGCTGAGCGGGGATTTGAACCTGGATCTTCCAGGTCTAAGTCCGACTCCCAAACCACTACACCATCCTGGCTTACACCTTATGGCTTCCTGCCCTTTGTTTTCAGTTGATGTGCTTCTCTGGCCCAGAACAGCAGAAGAGGAAGAAAGAACGAAGCAGTTGATACCAGAGAGACAAACAGTGCCCTACAACAGTGGTTCTCAAACTTTTTAGCACCGGGACCCACTTTTTAAAATGACACTCTATCGGGACCCACCTAGCTTTACAAGACTTAAAAAAAAAAGTGATCTAGAAATAAATAAGTAAATAACTAAATTTATTTACAAGTAAAGAGCTCAGCTACTTGCGGGGTAAATAGCAGCTATCTTGCAAACTGCAGGAGCTCAGCTCTTTGAAGGGCAATTAGTAGCTATCTAATTTTTGAATAGCCTCAGGGCTTGTGGCAATTACTTATCTGATCTTTCCATCACCTGAAATCAGGTCGCGACCCACCAAGTGGGTCCCGACCCACAGTTTGAGAAACACTGCCCTACAATAAACAGGGGATTTTGGGGACAGGTGAGGGCAGGGCCATGAGAGGAGCCCGGGTAAAGGGGGTAAACTGTACCTAGGTCCAGGGTCAAAAAGTGGGGCCGGGAGCCAAAGGAGGGGGCAGAGAAATTTCCTGGGATCTCAGCTGGCCTCATGGAGAGTGAAAGACAGAGGCCAAACCAGGAGGCCAGGTCTACCAGGCGGGTAGACCTGGGTGCCGCATTGGGAAGCCTGGTAGACCTGGACTCCAGAGACTTTTCTGGCCATTGTTGCCCTCCTTCTGCCCTGTTTTGCTCCTTCCCCCTTTGAGAAGGGGCCAAAAGAAACTTTGTACCCCCTGATAAAATTTCTCTCAGAGGCCCTGAGTGAGGGTCCCAGTAGCCTTCAGCCAGGTGAGAGGTGTGAGAGAAGGAGCATGCATTTGATCTTGGGTCCAACTAAAGAATAGAGCTAAAATATACCAGTAATATGGAATCGCACAATATTCATTGACTTTCATTTTGGGGGCCAGAAATCCACTTTTCTAGAGCAGGGGAGAAAGAGAAATTTAGGTCAATAAGTGGCTCATTCTGTTGACGCCTCTATTGCATAAATTGAACCAAACGATGTCTGTCTAGGGAATGAGGGTGCAAGAATTATGCAGTCTTCCTTCCTAAGATTATTTTTCTTGCAGTATGGTGATAGGCTGCCTTTCAGCCAATGTGGGTTCACTTCAGACATCTCTGTCCACAATGTGTTCAGATCAGTCAATGACGGCAAGAAATCAATGGCCTCAAAGGTCTTGTTAATTTCAGCTGCTGTCAATATGGGAGATTTATGAAAGATTGAATGTGACCCAGGAAACACGTGTGCTACTACAGCAACAGTGGTAACCACCTGCTACGGGTCACAGGTTGGAACTGAGTGCATGCTCAGAGACATGCTCCTAAAGGCTGACAGCATGTCAGGTATATAACCTAGCAGTTTAACTAGCACCTCACATGTTCAGCAAAATGCTTAACCATTGGACTAAAGAGTATTGTCTGCTAAATACCTTGAAGATCAGGCACAAAGGAACCTGCCAAAAGACTCTTGCACAGTATATTTCTTCAGCACCAGTTGCAAACTCTTGGCGTTTGTTTTTATCATCAAGTCCAGATCAAGCATTTTGTTCTTGCTGATGAGCAGGGCAAGTTATACATCATTTTGACTAGAAGCCAACAGATGCTGAAGGCATCATTACATCTTCACTTATTCTACTCCAGTGGTCTTGAGTTTGTCAAGAGCTGGAACCCACCACAAAACCCAGCTTTTGGGACCAACCCTCAAGAGCCTAGCAGGCAAGTCACCTGTTTCCTCTTCTTTTTCTGCCCAGTGGGGCCCCCAGTGGGGCCAAGTGCACTGCTTCTGTGTCGTTCTAGCCCCTTTTTTCCTTTCAGGCCAATTGGGAGGAGAGGAGGGACAGAAAATAACATGGCAACAGCATGCACCCATTGTTGAAAAGCAGAGAGACAGAGAGAGAGAGAGAGAGGAAGCAAGGGAAGGAGACAGCAGAGGGTGTACCATGGCAAGGGAAAGCAGGTGGATGGGTGGGAGATTAAAGGGGTCCACTGTAGATTGGCGGGGTTCCACAGATCAAGCCCTTCAAAGCCAATGTCTCAGGTGGGATTTTCCTTGTCCAGGACCCCAAGACCAGGCGACTATGAAACTGCAAACCTGAGCCTTAAAACAACATGTGAATGGCAGCATTGCCGCAAGCCACCTGAGGGGCTGGCTCATTTGTGGGTTCCACCTGTTGAAAACCTCTATTCTAGTCCCAATGACTCGGGGAGAGGGCTGCAAGACCCTACCCCCCCCCCCCCGGAACTCTGAAACTCTGCTTCTGTTTATGAGTGCTAAAGAGACATGATTTTGTGTGCAGATGGGATGATGCTCCAGAACTAGCAATATTCTTTTAAACCGTGGAATATCTAGCCACCCCAAATAACTGTGCCACATTGGTCTGGAAAGCATTACACATCCACATTCTCTTCTTTTGAATATTTTGTAAAATCTCCCTTTAAAAGATAGTTGTTTAACATTCAGGATTTTTTTTTCTGTGATTGCTTTTTTTGTAAACTTACCATGTCTTTCAAGAATTGGACAAATTATTTTCAGTGGCCTGCTGTGAATGAGAATGGGAGCATCCTGTAAGGTAGGACAGTAGTTTCCCCCCCCCCCCAATATTGGGAGTTAAGACTCAGAGGCACTGGCTTATCCCTAAGGGAACCCAGCGGGTTCATGGTTGGGCAGATTCCAACCAGGGACTCATACGTTTAACCACTACACTTCACCAGCACTTGCACTGATTGCCATGAACAAACCATGCAAAAATCCATCCTTGTAGACATGCCTGAGACGACAATATAGTGAGTCTGCAACGCTTCATCTGGACAGAGCCGAGCGCTTAATGAGGTGCATTGCAACTCGCTCTTAAAATGGCATATTCCAGGAATAGCTCTTAAAGAAATCATGGGCATGCAGGGTTGTAACTGAAAGAAAAATTTGGCCCACACCCTTTCCATTATATGGAACAACTTCTCTGTTACAACACATGATTGCTTTTTTAATGAACCAGGACTCACTCTCTCCATTTGACTTGAGTTGAGTGCTCCAAAGTATGGAAGAACATTTTTCTTCTAGTTTTATTATTTAACATTTTAAATCCTGGGCTCTTCTACACCCCATATTTTATTTAAAATTTTATATTCCACTCTAAGACCCTTAGCAGGCTCTTAAAGTGGCTTAAAATACATAAGAGATGCTGGTCCATCTCAAAAAGCACAATCCACGAGGAAGTTCTCCTGCCCAAACCCCAATGGACTGAGTGGAAGCCTCCTGGTCAATTATCCACATTTTTGGAGGAAGTTCCATCTGTCTGCAAAACTGGATATTGGTATTAACATGTCCAGTTATATTTAAATAATACAATCTAGGCCAGCTGTGGGGTTTTAGTGGATTGTGAAACTGACAAGCTAATAGCTGACAAGGAAAATGTATTGAGCCCTATCGAAACTGAAACAGAAGCACGTGCATGTTTACTTGTGAGTAGGTGACCATGCCTTCATCCACTTCAAAGGACAGGCCAAGGGGAACCACCAGAATGGTCCTGATCTGATGAACACAGGTGCCCAAAAACTCTCCAGAAAGAAGTTCCCCTTCCAAGCTTACAAGGAAAATGTATTGAGCCCTATGGAAAGTGAAACTGAGCCACACATGCTCATTTACTGATGAGTAGGTGAGTGCCTTAGCTCTTAGTGAAGGTCAGGTGAAGGGGAACACAAGGTCACCAGAGTGGTCCTGATCCGATGAACATGGAGCTCAACAAATGCTCTAGAAGGCAGGGCCCCCCCATAGTAAAAAAAAATGATAAAAACAGAGGCTTGTGTGGCAGGTAAAGAGTTTTTTTAGTGTCTTAAATAAATCAAGATGGATCCCGATAGAGCAGTGTTTCTCAAACTGTGGGTCGGGACCCACCAATTGGCAGACAGATGGAGCATGGACCCACTTGGTGGGTCGCAACTTGATTTCTGGTGGGTCCTAGCTGATGGAAAGATCAGATAAGTAATTGCCACAAGCCCTGAGGCTATTCAAAAATCAGATAGCTTGCAATTGTACTTCAAAGAGCAGAGCTCCTGCAGTTTGCAAGATAGCTAATTACTACCCTGCAAATAGCTGAGCTCCTGCAGTTTGCAAGCTTGTGTAAATATAGGGAGATAAATGATTGTGTGTCTCGTAAAGTTAGGTGGGTCCCAATAGAGTGTCATTTTAAATAGTGGGTCCCAGTGCTAAAAGTTTTGAGAACCACTGACCCACCAAGTGGATCGCAACCCTCAGTTTGGGAAGCGCTGCTAGTAATAAATTATGTTATTACGAAATATAATCCTATTAAGGCTGCTGGACACTGTGGATTGTATCCTATGAACTTCTTCCATTGCACAATGAGAGGCAATTTTTGCCAATCTCTCTTTCCCACTGCAGCCCTCTGCACCCCACCCCACCCCCATCAGCTCCTGAGGAATTTTTAGGTGTGCAAGGTGTAGCGGAATTTTTAAGCACATGAGAATTAATAGGACCAGGAAGACTGGTGAACAAGGAAAAAGTATGGGTTTATTGTTACGCAGCGCAGTGGACAGCACCCCAGGAAGGGGCACTGACCCTTTGCTACATGTGAGCACAGTGTTTATACATTTCCAAGCAGAACATCACATGGTTGCTGAGAATGTGCATAGTTACAGAGTAATACAGGAACACAATGGCAACAATAGTGGGCTGCTCTGGGTGGAGGTCTTCTAGATGGTCCTTGAATGGTTTGATCGTTGAGTCCTGGGAGACCTGATTAAATTTGTTAGACTTGATTGAGTTAGCCTCCCTTTCCCCCAGAATCAGCCTAATGTGTGTGTTTCTACTGAGAGGAGAAAACCAAAAGGAGGTTGCCACATGTGAGATTTCCCCCTTGTGACTTGGGGAGGCAGATATGGAAGTGTGTAACAACAAGAATATTACCAGAACAAAACCAAGAATAATATTTTCTGCATCAAAGGGGTGCAAAGAGAAGGGTTGATCAGGGAAAATTCCCCCTATCCCCTTGTGCAAACAGAACTTCTTCCATGAACAGAATAAGTTGTACTGAAATAATCCAGTTATCTTTACTGTTTAAAGTTTTCCAGGACCCAGGGGGACGGACGGACGGACGGACGGACACACACACACACACACACACACACACACACACACACACACAAGCAACTTGAATTGGAAATTTTCATTTATGTAGCACTATCCCTCCACTGGGAATATCTTGATATTTTCCATCTTTATTTATTGTCCACATTCAAACCTTGTCCAGCTGAAAATGATGTACTGTACAAGAATCCAGTTACACTTTTATAAGTGCAAGTCTGGCTGATTTACTCTGGGGTCTTGCAATGAGGAACTTATTAGCAGAGTTGCCAAGGTGGACTTTTCTTGCCACCAGGAATGCACACGACCACACAAGGCATGGTTAATTATGTTAATCCATCCTTGTTATTAAAAATCAATCCTTATCGTTTTTACTTCAGCTTTTAATTTTGCTGTTTTTCTCTGGCCCTGCTCAACTTTGCTCTGTACATTTATTAATTACAGTAAGCTGGCAGAATTCAGGGAAACTTCTGCTCAGAAAGCCACATGCAGTCTCTAGAAAATTTGGACTGTGGCTACACTGCTGAAAATCTCAGCTTTCTTTGCAAATAAATACATTACTAGGGAAAATCTACAATGGATCTGGAAGTGCAAGGCTTAGATTTAATGGTAGGCTTCCTTTTAATATATTTTGTATTTTAAATATGGTTCATCACAAACTGCTTTTAAGAGTGGTCTGCTTTGGACTCTTTTTAATGCCTACATAAAAGTCAAAAAAATACTGTATGGCATCCTTGGAGGTAAAGCTTGTTGACCGTATTGTGGATAAAACGTTTAAAGGCCCAGAAATCTTGCAGCTCTTTCCTTTCAAGTTATTGCAATAGAAAACTGCATGTGAAAACTAAACATTATAACTCATTGGGAAAAGTCAAAATCAGAGTAGAATTTTATCACAGATTCCTCACTAAAATTCATTGATGACAGAACAACAGCAACATGTACACATTGTGGCACAGGATTGCGCTGTTAGGATTGCGCTGTCAGTCCCATGGATTTCAGCAAGGCTTACGTCCCAGGAATGTGTTTTGAAAAGAGATACCCATCTTCCTAATACAAAACATGAGCACCCTTAAAGCTTATGATGCTGCCTTATCGCAAACCAAACCATTGGTCCATATAGCTCAGTATGATCTGGACTGATGAGTGGGGTTGCTCTTTGGGATTTCATATTGTGATTTTTCTAGTTCTACCTGGAGATGCCAGGGGTTGAGCTGGAGACCTTGTGCATGCAAGGCAAGAACTGTCACCCCTTCCCTAGTCCTTAAGATTTTTTTATTTTATTTATTAAAAAATATATATATTCCACCTCTTCCTATGCCGTAGGCAAATGACCTTGTTGCTGTCATTCGTTCAAAATATTGTACAGTACAAGCATAAGGAAATGTTGGATTTTCTAAGAATTTAAGGCTGCAATCCTATACACACTTACCTGGGAGTAAGCTTTATTGAACACAATTGGACTTCCTTCCGAGTAGACATGCATAGGACTCCACCGTAAGAAAACAAAGGACCTTTTACAATGGACTTTTATTTTTCATATACTGTATAGATGTGACCATGATTTTTGTACTGTTCCAGTCACGCTGGGCATGCAAATCTTCACCTAAATGACTATTTTAGATAAACCATTTAAAGTATATTGACAATCCGAGAGAGGATTTCTAGTGCTGTGTCATTTTGCATGGAACAATTGAAGTGAACTGAAAGCTAATGCCAGGCAGCAAACCTCAAGAGATCCCAGCAGTGGGCTGCACACTGAATTCCTTGTCATTCTGTATAAAGATTAGCAACTCAGTCACTTCTGCTAGAAAAACATGTACAGGGTCACTCACTAGTTCATAGGGTACTTTCTGCTACAAGGAGTTTGTACTAGCAATATGTATATCATCAGGTTGGAACGTGCTGGTGCAGAGATCATCACACACACTGTTTCTTCATTCTCACATCCATTTATTAAGGCATATATTTTAAAATAGAGCATGCATTTTGGGCAGGCTTACCAGATCGTCTCCGGGACGGGAGCAGTCTACCCTTAAGGGGGCGGGGCGTGGGGGGGCCAGAACGCGTCGCTAATCGTCGCCGGGACGGGAGCGGTCTACCCTTAAATATCGCGTTCTGGCATCGCGTTCTGGCCCCCCACGCCCCGCCCCCTTAAGGGTAGACCACTCCTGTCCCAGCGACGATCTGGTAAGCCTGATTTTGGGAGACAATGATTGATAAATGACACACTCAAATCATTCATGCAATTTAATTTACGTGCACATATTATTTGGAACACAAATTAATGCCATTATCAGAAGCTGGTTGAGTGAAAAGTACTATCATTCCTCTGTTTTCCCAGTACAGTACAATATCTTTAACGCACTGTCTGTCCTTGGGTTACTCAGATGGTCTACATCAGGGGTGGCCAACCTTCTACCATTAGGACCTCTACGTTCTTAAGAGTTGTGTAGAAGACAGAATCTTGGCAGCTGCCAGTGCTGATGGTGCTGCTAAAACTGCTGCACCTGCTGAAATGCCCTCACCTACACAACCATTCAAGGGCCAGGAGCAATGCATTCATGTGGAAAGGTTGGCCACCCCTGTTCTAGAGATATATCACTACCTACAAACTGCACTTTAAGTTGCAAATACTGTACTTAAGAATGAAAGGTCCAAAATAGTTGATCTGTCCCATGTTTGACTTGATCTTTAAGAACAAGTATGTAAATGACCAATTCATTCAATTTGATTATTGCATTTTATTCTCACCTCCCTTCAGCTTAGGGCAGCATACAAGGCCAAGAGTGGTTGTATTTTCACAACCACTCTGTGACTAGTGGTCAAAACATATGTGATGTCAATTACATTTTTATTTACAGGGTCCCACTTGAGCAAATAACCTTCTGGTTCTCTTGTTACATGTGCATCTATTTGTCTATATTCTCAGGTGTGATCTGTCTCTTTCGGCCATTTGGCCAAACAATCACACCTTCACTGCCTTGCCTCAGCCAAGACCACCTGAGGGTCTCTATAGCACTTCAGCAGTATCTGTGGTTAAATGTTCATTAACTGATAGCTCCCTCCCAATCTATGACTGAAGAGTCAACAGGGAACTCAATACTGAATACACCGTAAATGAAATATGTTGCATTTGCTAACAGAAAGAATAAAAAGCTTGCAGGATTAAAAAGGAGAAAGAGACAGATCAGCAAACATGCATTTAAGGTCACATCTGTTAACCCCAGATAGGTTATGCTGAGAGTTAGTGACTGGCTCAAAATCACCCAGTAAGCTTTGTGTCTGAGTAGAATTTGAATCTGGATCCTCTGAACTTGATCCAACCACCACGCTGGTTCTTAAGATCATTTGAAAGGATTTACGGTTTGGGATGCAGATCTTTAAAAGGCTACCTTCTCCCATATCGACTTACCCATATACTGCGATCATCAGAGGAGGGTTCATGCTCCTCCATGTACATTGTCACATGAAGTGGGATCACTGGTGATGCCCTGGCTCTAGAGCTGTTTGAACCATGAGGCACAGCCAACCTCTTCCTTTTGCATTTTAGGCATTATTGTTCAGATGTACATTCCACCAAGGTGCTCTTTATTCAGTTTTGGCTGCAGATTCCCAAATGATACTGCTTGCTAACGAAGTTTTGGTTTGGTTGGCATTCTTCTTAATTCTTTCTTTATTGGTGTTTCATTATTTTATGATGATTGTCAGTCCTTCTTGAGGGTTCCAGGTAAGGCAAAAGGGTGGAATACAAATATTAATAAATTATATAAACAAACATATACATGGTGATGGGGGGGGGGAATGTCTATCCTACAACGTTTGCTGGCTTTCATGCCCCAGGACGACTCCTGCTCCTTATTTATAGCACTTGAAGCCTAAAGGAAGACTCCTATGAAATCATCTCCTCATACACTTCAATGCTCATTAATTACTGTAATGATTTTGGATGAAGATGTTTCAAGTCTAAAACCGTCAGAAAAAAACTGGCAAGCAGCCACATTAGAATACACAAGTGAATCAGTGCATGGAGAAAACTGTTTAACTTTCTGAAAAGCCTTCCACATGCTGGATGAAGAGGGAAAAAATGATTGAAAACAAAAATCTGTTGTGCAATAAATCCATTCCACATGCACAGGCTAATGCCAGAGAGAGAAACATCTGTGTGTTTATCAGTTTCCTTCTAAGTATCGGATCCGTTTAATTTCATGCTTTCCTGTGGCCTTGTCGTTTTGAGACGCCAGCGTTTGGTTCTCCTTTATCGCTTGTCATGAAATATTAATGCTGCAGCAGGGGGAGCAAAGGGGGGGGGGTGCTGGAGACACGTCTCTTGAGGGGGCCACAGAGTGACAAGAATGAATGAGCAGCTCCTGGGAAAGAGGTTGCAAAAACAGGGACTTCTCATCCTGGGGGAATGGGATTATTATCCAAGGAGGGTTGCCTGGTGACTAATCTTTCGTGCAAAAAAGACTTGTAGGGTTTGAGAGAGAATTGTCAAAAATGGGGACTTAGTAGTATTTCAGGATTAAGGCGACATCACATGGTCACAGTGAAGACTGGCCACACAGTTTTTACATCAAAAGACCAACCCCACTCACACAGAGAGAATAAACTAAGGCTACAATCCTATCCACACTTCCCTGGATAATCAGGTAATCAAACCCCATTGATTATAATGGGATTTTCTTCTGAGCAGGCATGTGTAGGATTGGCTCTGATTCTACTTACAGATCATGTATGAATCTGAATCCACTTGTCTTTCTGTTGTAATCTGCTTTTCCTCCAAGAAGCAGAGGGCAGCAAATGTGAGGTTTTTCTTATTTTATCCTCAGAACAATCCTGTGAAGTATACAGTATTAGGCTAAAAGATTTTAACAGGACAAGCCTATGCACGTCACTCAGAAGGGAAATTCTTACCAGGGAGTAAGTGCCATTGAACTCAATGGAGTTTATTTCCGAGTAGACATGCATAGGATTGCATTGTGAGTGGCCTAGATTCCTGGAGTGACAAGCATTTTATCAGTAGGCTTACCAGATCGTCGACCGGGATGGAGCGATCTCCCCTTAAGGGGGCGGAGTGTGGTGGGGGGCCAGAACGTGACGCTTTCTGGGCCCCCCACGCTCCGCCCCCCTAAGGGGAGATCGCTCCGTCCCGGTTGACGATCTGGTAAGCCTATTTATCAGGCATTTGAGGCCATGTCTTCCCAGTTCACCTACAACACTCTACCACACTACAATGGTTAAAAAAACAACCCACTTTATCAGGCAAAGCTCCATTATTAGTTTTTAGATCGAAAACTATTGTAACCGGCAACTATGTATAGTTTTATACATGTATACAAAAAACGTCACAACTATGTATACAAAAACGTCGGGTTTTTGTAATTCCAGTTTTTAATTATTTTTTGCTATCCGGATTTCTGGGCTGTCAGTCCATACCGGGCAGCTTTCGTCATTTTTCTAAAATCAGCTGGATCGCTATTTTTAAGCCTTAATTATGACCGGGTTACCCGTGATACCTGTTTCACTATACATAGTTGCCGGTTACAATAGTTTTCGATCTAAAATCAAGCACCTTTACGGGGAGGTTCTTGCACAGAAACTGAAGGATTTGGACAGACAGCGACTACGGAGAACGAAGGAGAAGAACGCGCTGACTTTTTTGATACGATGCAGAGACGCAGGAGTAACACCAACCTTTTTAAAACACCATCGGAAGTTTAAAAGACAAAGAACAGAGAACATATACAAACGTATGGAACAAGCCCTGCTCAGAGAACAGATTCGGAAGACACGAAGAGACTTGGCAAGTACGGACTTGATTATTTATAAATTACATTTACAATTGAGTAATTCATTATCTAACACAGACTGGCAAACTTGGGATAATATCTCCTGGAATTTCATAGAAAAACAGGAGACTACCATTAAAAACAGGCATAGAAATAAATTTGAGGCTTTAGTAAACAAAACAAAAGTACCAACTAAACAATTGACAACAAACAAAACAGTAATTAATTTGTCTAAACACATACTAACATCAGCACAAGAATCTGTCCTATTAAAAGGAGGGAATTTTGCTGTTACACCTAAAAATATCCCAAAGGAACAGATCATTGCAAACGTGGAGTCATCTTTGGCAACTTTTGATAAAGACTCAGCTGAAGCCCTGAGAATACAGGTGGCAAATATCCTTCTTAAAGCCAAATTACCTGAAAGCAACATCAGTGGCTTAGAAAGAGTGGCTATTAAACAACTGAATGATAACGCAAATATTGTGATCCTGCCTGCTGATAAAGGGAATGCCACAGTTATAATGGATGCTGAGGATTATAGACAAAAAATTAGAGATCTGTTAGACCCTGAAACTTATATCACTCTAAAAAAAGACCCCACAAAATTTTTTTAAAAGAAACAAATATTTTAATAAAGAATGCAAATTTTAAAATAGAAATAATAAATAAACTAACTAAATCGGAAGCATTACCACCCCGACTATATGGGCTTCCCAAAATTCACAAGGATAAAGTACCATTGAGACCTATAGTAAGCAATATTGCCTCTCCCACACATGGCTTGTCCAAACACCTGGCAGGAATTCTAAATCCCCTTATAGGCAACACTCCCTCCTACATAAAGAACTCATATCATTTTATTGAAAAATTACAATGGATCACTCTGTCTCCTAATGCCATATTAGTTAGTTTTGATGTAGTTTCCTTGTTTACTAAGGTCCCCCTCAAGGAAGTATTAAGATTGATTGACAACCTTACAATCCCCAGAGAATTAATTCCCTTATTTAAACACTGTCTAACATCTACCTATTTCATATGGGAAGGGACATATTACGAACAAAAAGATGGGGTAGCAATGGGGAACCCCCTAAGCCCATTAGTTGCAAACCTATATATGGAGTATTTCGAACAACAAGCGTTACAAACAGCTCAATGTAAACCTGACATTTGGTGGCGCTATGTTGATGATATTTTTTGCATATGGTCCCATGGGGAAGTTGAACTACAAAATTTTCTAATACACCTGAATAGTTTTTGCAAAGAGGTGCAATTCACTATAGAAAAAGAAGAAAATAGATCTCTGGCCTTTTTGGATGTGCTAGTGACTAGAAGAGAAGATCTAACCTTCAGTCACTCAGTTTATAGAAAACCTACGAACACCGGTAGATATTTGAACTACAGTTCAAATCATCACCCCGCACAAAAAGGCTCAGTTATAAGTTCACTATCCTACAGGGCAATCAAAATCTGTGATGAAGACTCTATAAACAGGGAAAAAAAAGATATTGTTTGAAACATTGAGAGCCAATGGATATCCTGAGACATTAATCAATAAAGGATGGGTTGCACAAAAAGATAAAATTCAAAGTGAAAGAGAAGCACTGGCGTCACTGTAGCGTGGCGGGCGGGGCGGGCCGCCGGGGGGTGACGCGCGCCAAGGGGTGACGCGCGTCACCCTCCGGAGGCCGGACGCTCCGAGGCCAGGGAGCGTCCGGCCCGGCCGGCGCTCCAGGGCCTTCTGAAAAGACGAGGCCCTGGAGCGCTTGCGTTAAAACGCGAAAATTGACGATTTTCGCGCATGCGCAAACCCTTTTCTGAGGGCAAGGGCCTGCCCTCTTGCCCTCAGGAGGGACTGCGCATGCGCGAAAATCTTCAAAGTTCGTGTTTTAACGCAAGCGCATTGGGCCTCTTCTTTTCAGAAGGCCCAATGCGCTTGCGTTAAAATGCGAAAATTGACGATTTTCGCGCATGCGCAAACCCTCCTGAGGGCAGGAGGGCAGGCCCTTGCCCTCAGAAAAGGGTTTGCGCATGCGCGAAAATCGTCAATTTTCGCGTTTTAATGCAAGCGCTCCAGGGCCTCTTCTTTTCAGAAGGCCCTGGAGCGCTTCCCAGCCGGCTCCCGGAGCGTCGGAAAAGGTAAGTCTATGTAGGGGGGGGTGAGTCGGGGGGTGAGTCGGGGGGGTGACGCGCGTCCCCCGCTCTGGGGTGACGCGCGTCACAGTGACGCCACTGAAGAGAAGGGAGAAATAAAATTGAGACAATAAATGAGGAAAATAACAAGACAACAGAAGACAAAAAAGAAGAGAAAATTTGGACATGTTTGCCCTTTATTAGAGGGGTAACCGATAAGATCGCCAGAGTCCTTAGACAAGGAAACATAAAAACGGTGTTCAAACCAACCAAAAAAATTGAAGAAATGCTGAAAAATCCAAAAGACAAGAGACCTCCGCTCTCAAACCCAGGCATTTACTGCATCCCATGTGGCACTTGTGGCAAGGAATATATTGGCCTTACACAGTGGTCTATAGGCACCAGACTTAAGGAACATGAAAGAGCGGTGAGGCTAGAACATCCACATCTTTCCGCTCTTGCTGAACATGCGCTGACCACAGGCCATTCTATTCATTTCAAAGATACATGCCCCTTAAAAACAGAGAGCAAATTAAATATCTTAAAAAATCTGGAGGCGTTAGAAATAAGTAAAAGGATGCCAAATGATCTTTTGAACAGACAGCAAGAATTAAGTCTGGCTAACCGTATATGGTTCCCCATAATACGTGGAAATACAAACCATGGACTATTAAACCATAAAGCTAACACTCAAAATAATATCCAATAAATCCTGTCAGTAACATAGTAGCATTACATCACTGCAACCAATTAAATACAGTAACCAACAAATGTTGCCAGCATCACAGCACAGGAAATCAGTTGTCTGCAGAATTCCTAGATTGCACTTTTGGGCTGAGTCCTTGCAGGATCTCCTACCTTGAGCAAAGCTCGAACTGAAGCGGCTTCCTTCTGACAACCAAGAGCTTCCCGCGCTTTTTCAAAAAGAATAAAAAGACGAAGAGAACGCTGCTCCTCAACACCTACCAATTTCTTTGGAGATACCCCAGAAGAAGTGCCTGGATATAGGCACGAAACGTCGGGTTTTTGTAATTCCAGTTTTTAATGATTTTTTGCTATCCGGATTTCTGGGCTGTCAGTCCATACCGGGCAGCTTTCGTCATTTTTCTAAAATCAGCTGGATCGCTATTTTTAAGCCTTAATTATGACCGGGTTACCCGTGATACCTGTTTCACTCCATTATTAGGTTCAGCAACATTGTGTTTTGCAATTGTAATGTCAAATGCCTCCAAGAGCTGGTACCAAGAGATGCTCCACCTCTCTTTGGCTTTTATCCAAAAATCTTTTGACACCTTTGTCTTGAACCTCTTGGAACTCAACCACATTTTGTCCCCCAGACACATACATGGACCAGCAGCTGATTCCCAGCTCTTGTAAATCCTCTGGAATTCAAGGTCTATATTCAACATGCTATTTAGCACTAGAAATTGGAATTCTCCAGGAAGTCTTGTAAAGTAACACAAAAAGCTTTCTTTTTTATATATATATACAAACAAACAAACAAACAAACAAACAAACAAACAAACACACACACACACACACACACACACACACACACACACAAGGCTGATATCTTTATTAGGACCAACTAAGCCATCAGTGGGTGCTGTACAGGTTTTCTATCCTGATAAAGACTGGGGCCGGAACTGTGATCAGCAATGCAGTAGGTGCTTGAAAACACATGTGGAGGCTGCTTCATGTGACAATGTGCTATGGGGACAATTTCTGGACCTGTGCGGGGAGATGCTTCCATTGAAGAGCTTGCCACATGGAACAGTCTCCATGTGGTTGCTGTGATCAAGCAGCTACCATGCTGCTGCTGAAGTAAGCGCATCCATTCACCCATGGCAAGGAAACTGAATGAAAGGAACCCCCTCTTTCTTCTGTCACTTCTTGTTTGCAATGTCTGATGCTCACTTATTAAGTGAATGCATTCCATACAGCTTGCTTGAGTCTGGCTTGTCAACAGAGGAGCTTATAGCCTCGTTTGAGAGTGCCTGAAATTACCTTGATGCTAAATCACCACAATTCATTTTGCATTTTGCAAGCTACCAGTCATCACCTGAGCTTTCTTGCCCAAATCCCAAATTTAATTGCATTTGGAACCTTTGCCATTTCATTTGTCGATGACATGTCAGAAAAGAAGAATCATCTGTGGATGCAAGTGTGAAGCAGAGAAAGATTGCCCCTAAGCGTATCTTTGAGAAACTGGAATGTATTGCGAATATTGTTTAATTTCAACCCAAGTCTAAGAGAGGCTTACTAGTTAAACCCTGAGCTAGAATTATATCTGAAGAGCATTCCATACCTTTGAGCTATGACTCAGGGTAATGGCAATGATTTCTTCAAATCTTTCATCAAATACTTTTTTGAATACTGTAATTGCTTCTAAGCCAATAGAAATATAGTCTTGCCAATGTTCTCGTTCCAAGCAAACTCTTATTCATACAGCTGACTATTTTAATCCAAAATCTGCTTTGGACATCATACAAATCTAGGGCACCCTACAACCAGAAGACAGAGCTGGGGGCTTGATGTAGAAAAAGATGCAGGAAGTTCTTGACCAAACATGGGCAGCAGACCACATTCCGGCCACATTCTGTCAACCACAGAGCTGACATTGTACATTCCTAGTGCCTGATGAGAGCTCTTGTGTAGCATAGTGGCTAAAGGCCCAGTCCTATGGGCCATTTGCAACAGCAGGAGGACTGTCCCACTTTTGCAAAACACCCAGCAATGGCATCAGAGCCCTTGCCTTGGAATGTCCCTGGCTCCCCTCGGACTTACATCAGCAAAATAGCTGGAGTGAGTATGAGGAGACCCATGGGTGGCCTGTAGGTTTATGCAGGCGTAAAAATGTTTTTTACTTACCTCCAGTTTGTCTTCAAGTAGCCCCCCATAGTCCCCCCCCCCCGTGCATGCTTTTTTTGGCATGGCTGCATGCTATAGCATGGCAGGGGATAGGATTGGGCTGTAAGAGACTGAGCAGTGAATCAGTTTACTTGATAAGTCTCACCTTTGCCAACTCAGAAAGTGACCTTAGGCAAGTCACCTCCTCTTATCCTTAACCTTCCCATCTGCAAAATGGGGGTAGTACTACTGACTTACCTTATAAGGGTGTTGTAATTATTCCATCAAGATAATACATGTGAAGAACATGTGAAGCACACTCAGAAAGCCCAATATAAATGTGTTGTAGTAATATATTATATAGGCCTGAGTAGCTTACCAGGTCAGGGTTCCGCTTCAAATGATGAGATTTCTGGTTCAAGCCTTAGAGCCCTGATGCTCCTGCATCTGACAAAAATTATTTAACACAACACCACTGTTGGGTTTTCTCTAACTGGTTGCACAACAGATTTAAATATTTGGCCATAAGAAACATTGTTATTGACCATTGCAGCTTTTTCCCCTTCCTTCCTTCCTTCCTTCCTTCCTTCCTTCCTTCCTTCCTTCCTTTTCTCTTCTCTTCTCTTCTCTTCTCTTCTCTTCTCTTCTCTTCTGCTCGTTCTTGTTGATTCAATGACATCAAGATCAGGATGCCTTCATTTAACTCTTACCTGGTTTCTAATTCTCTTTGCCCTGCATTACTTCTCATCATTCTGTATGCTGCAGGGCATAGAGGTGCAAGTGGGCAGGAGAACATGGATGTTGATGGTATAAGAGGCAAACTATAAGTGGCATGCAAATGTGTGTAACAAAGCCCTAATTTGTTTCAAATGACAGGCTGTGATTTTGAGCAATGAGCAGTCTGACAGCGCAATCCTATCCTACTTCCCCCACCGGTGTAACCAGTGGACTAGTGCAGGGCGGGAGACTTTAGAGGGGAGGGGGGATTTAAATCCCCTTTGGAGGGGATTTAAATCCCCTTTCCGTTTTGGGGCCTCCTGTTCTCGCTGCACCGCTGGCTGCACCAGTGGCGTTTCTGGGGGGAGGGCGCCGACGCCATGCCCCCATGTGACCCGGGCATGACGTCAGCTTCACGCATGCACGCACACAGCGTGGCTCCAATCACGGCCCCCCTCGCCGTTTTGTTTACTATTTTGGAGCCGAACGGGATCCAGGACGGGCGGGAGGGCCCAACACTAAGACAAGCCAGCTGAAGACGGCGGTGGAGGAGACGCATCCCGGAGGCAAGTGAGCCCCTCTGCCGCCACGTCCGCCCGCCGCCTTGGGGGCTCACGCCCCCCCCCCCGTCCCTACCCCGATGACGCTTCTGGGCTGCACCAGTGGGGGAAGTTGGATAGGATTTGCTGTGGGTGTGGCTGCTTAACCCTTTCCCCACCAGTCATTTTTTTCTACTCTGGAAAAGCAGCTGAGGGGGCAGTTTTGAGCAGAAAAACAGCCAGCAGGGGAAGGGTTAGGCAGTCATCATCCCCTAGTCGCCCCAATTCTCTACCACTCAAAATTACACCCTCGGTCCCAAGTTCCTTGTTTCTTAAAAGAAAAGAAAAACATGGTATGTTATTAAACAATTTTAGCAGTTCCATACTAAAATACAGGGGGAAGGGATGGCCACTGCCACATCTTGTTGGCCACTGGAACTTGTCCAGTTCTCCCCTGCACCTGCATGAGGGATGAGAAAGTTGACTTTCAGGGAATCTTATCCACCACTATTTATCTTCTGATTGAGAAACCTTTAATAATTGTCCAAGGAACCCCAGGATTTCTTGGAACACAGTTTGAAACCCACTGTGCCTGTACTAACAGTGCAACCCTATGCATGTCTCCTCAGACGTAAGTTCCATTAAATTCAATGGACTTCCTCTGAGGAACATGTGTATAGGATTGCAGCCTAGCAGCCCAATCCTACCTAAATCCCTGCATGGCAAGGCAGCTTTAAAATGAGTGGTGTCAGCTTGGAAAATCAGAAGTTCCTACCGCTATTTTAAGCGATGGGGTTTTCCAAAGGAACAGAGTTCGAGATGCATCTGTTGCAAGCGATAAACAGGAGCTGGATATAAAGAAAAGGGAAATGATCCCTGAATACACCCTCATAGTGGGCTCGGTGGAATTTTAGGATAAACAAATGAATGTGAGCAAATCTAAAGAGCAGAAACCCTTGTATTAAAGTCACTTAAAAAAAACTAAAATAATTTAATCTAAATTCATTCCAGGACTGGCTCTACTTTCATCTTTCATGTTTGTCAGGAATTTTTAACTGCGTTTTCGGAAGACCCCTTTTGTTGTGGAGAAATCACAACGTCCTTGTCTATTAAGATATAATAGTTAACAGCTGCATGCTTTTCCTACTTAGACTTTTGAAGGAAGATAGAAGCAGACAAACCTCCTTGGCTTGAATATATACAAATAACCCCCCTGGTGACGGAGGCCAACAGTTCCTTAAAGCTTTAATCCTTGCAGAGAATAGTATGTCAGCAAGCCACATTGCAAAAGGCACTGTGCCTAAATATTATGCATTTTTTAAGACAAAGAAGCAAAATAACTTTTCCCTATTCCCACAGCCTGCCAGTCTCTAGAAAAGGTACTGCCTTTGTCTGACTAGGAAGTTTCACATTTTGTCTTCCTTGTTTATATAGCCTCAAGACACTCTGCTTTGTGTGAGTGATCACAAAGAGGAATAGAAAGAATTTTATTTGCCCCTGAAGAAGGAAATGCACCCAACCAAACGTGGCAATCACATTGACCAATCAACATGTCTACTTCCAGCATCTTTTTGAGGCTTCAGCGGGGCGCTTTGTTATTCCGTGTAACGGAGCCTCCGATCATGGAAGAACTTACAGCTCCGCCCCCCTGTAGTGACGCCAATGCCCGACTCATATGATTCGTGATGACACGCCCCGCTTGTCCATCATTGGCTGCAGGTGATAACGCCACATCGATTGGCCTATCTGTGCTGCAGGGAATTTGGTGCGCCCAGTAGTCGAATTGTAACTGTCGTGATGACATGAGAGTGGCACTTGCCAAGGTAAAGCCGCGCATTTCTGAACTGGTCTCTGAAAGGCAACAGCAGAAGTCACACTGATTTGCAGTAAATATTCATTATTATGTTTTTGTTTTTGTGTGAAAATCATGTTTTAATATGGTTTTGTTCTTTGTTCTTAATGGTTTTGTTCTTTAATGGTTTTGTTCATTTTGTGCACCTATGTATAAAAATATACCTATGTATAAATATATACCTAAATATATACCTATGTTTTGAATTTGAAAAAATCATATTTTATTTTTCCAATTAAGAAGGGTTCAGTGAATGCGCATATGAAACTGGTGGGGTTCAGTACCTCCAACAAGGTTAAGAACCACTGGTCTATGCAAATATTACCGGTAGCCCTAGATTCAAAGGTTGATTCCTAACCCTGAAAACCAGTTCTGGAACTGAGCCGGGATTCAAATGTTTAAATGGGATTCAATAAAAGGCATAATTAATTATTATAATGACGTTGCATTAAAGTGAGAGTCCCTGAGTGGCAATCAAAATTTGCAGAAATAATAAAAAAACAAACAGCCTTTAAAATATCTGGCCAATTGAGAGCAATACATTGTCTCCTTATCAATGACAAATTAGCCATACTAATCCCTAGAAAAAAGGAATCTAGATGACTCGGCAGTTGCTATTCCAGCGGATGAAACAAACAGCAGATGGGATGAGTGGAGCAGGCGCAGAGGTGGTGGATATTTCTGCATCATTTGCCTTATCGGCCTTCCTTAGGGAAACGGTAAGATAATTATTGCATCCCAGTCAAAGCAGAATCTTCCAAGCGCTCATGTATTTTCAAAGTATTGCAGGGGCTAGGAAGGCGTGGAAATTGTGCGCATTTTAGTAGTGTGCAATTAACATCGTTTATATATTATTGCAATAAAGAAATTGACATACTTAATACCTCAATCAGCCTTCGCACTGTTGCAGTTGTTAGCAGCTGCAGCTTACCTCTGGTTGGGCAAACGTAGGTGATGCTCCAGGAGGGAAGAAACTGTTGCTGTGGAAAAGGAAAAACAAGAACAACACAGGTGTTGTGGCTGCTGCCAAGGACAGGCGAAGAGGTAGGGAAAGTCAGTCCAAGATATCACGTTGCAGCAGCATCAGGCTACATTGCGCCATGCATGAGACGATCGCTCAAGCAGCCACTTCTGTTCAATACACATGGAAAACTGTGTTCTGTCAGCCGACAAGTCCCACTGGTTCCCCAGGTCTTAAAAACAGGACAGCAGGTGGGTGATGGCAGCAGGGCATCCTGCAGCTCACTCCTCTCAGGGAGCAAGAGATAGGGTGAACGTGAAGGAATCCAGTCCCATCACTACCAGTCTGTGCACAGGAGTGGACGGCTTGCTTGCCCTGCAGTTGTGGTTTCACTCTGCACCCTCCTCCCAAAACTGTGCCTCTTTTGAAGGACCAGGCAGCGACACAGCCACCATACATTGTCCCCTGATGCACTGCTGATCCAGCCATCACCACTTCCAGCAGGGTCAAACCAGATGGGACAGGGCCACATAGGCACCATAGCAGTGGGGTCAAGTACCACCAGCCATACTGTGAAGAGCCTGAGGCTGAAAATCTGAACCAGCTGCTGGTGAGAGAGGTGAGCCCCTGGTGAAAGAGGTGGGCCCTTTTTCACTGGTGCTGTGAAACAGATGGATGCTGGGGGGGGGGGGAAACGACCATGGCACCATCAGGGTGGGGCAAGCAAGCACAGTCCTGTTAATTGAACATGGGTGTGTGTGTGGGGGGGTGAGGCTGAACCCAGCCATTACACAGAGGGCTTTTCTCATTAATGCTGTATGCACAGATGTTGGGGGCGTGGCCAAGAAGCACACCTGTGTCAGGGAAGAGCATGGCTTGGCTTCATTTCCCCCTCACACATTCTAAGAGCACATGGGATTTTTCTTCTGTACAATGCTACTATCTCAAACCATGTTCACATGCACGTGCTGGCTGCAGGCCTCACCCTTTCGTCTTGGCATCTTCAGACATTTTCCTCCCCCCCCCCGCCTCCTGCACATAGGATTCCATCAACATCCTAACCCTCAAATATAGACAAACTCTTTTAGACAGCACTTAGAGCACTTCTGGTATTAATGCAGTGTATTAATTGCTTTCAGGAGTGTTGCGTTCAAGAACTGCAGCAGTAATAAAATTAGCTGTGGAGGATGGGAGTGTGACCAGGCAGCCGCTTCCCACACGCCCAGTTTGTGTGTTCAACCAGAAGTGAATAAAGCAGTTACCTTAAAGGAAAAAAGTGGGGGTGGCGAATCCTACCTTGTCTCCTGGCTTGTTCTGCAACTCCTATAATAGAGACTTCACAAGACTCCTGCACACAGCATTTCCTGGCAACCACTGAATTTTAGTCGGGCAGGAATTGCAGGGGCATCAATCAAACCTGTTGGTGGTACAAACATGATAGACCAGAGCAAGTCATGTGACAAAGCCTGACTTGTATAATAAGACCTTGCAGGTAAGGCCTGCCTTTTTATAGTTCATACATGTACAGCCAGTACTAAGGGGGCGAAAGTGGTTTCTGGTCCAGTAACTCTACAAGAGAATACATAGATTGAGTGAGTGGGACATGGCATATGACTGAAACGGGTGCTCAGCTATGCCCTTTCCGGTGTTTGTGTTTTGTAATGCATATGTGTATAATATGAAGGAAGCTTGTGAGAAAACAAGGTACACATAGTAATTGTCTGCCTGCATTAAGCCCGGATCTTGCTTAAAACCTGGAGCCACGGAACTTACCAGTGAGTCCCACACAGTGGAACAGTGCTGGCGCCAGGTTGCTGTGGGCCCCGGGGCAAAGCCATGCACTGGGCCCCCCGTATTGCCTCTCCATCTAGCTTTGATGGTGTGTTGGGTGCTACTTCTACCACCTGTTTTGAAGGTTCAGGGGTTGGCCAAGCTGGGTGGGGGCTATGATGGGTGTGGGACCTCAGCCAGGGCCCAACCCGACCAACCTCTCCTTCCAGCCCTGCCCTGCAATGGTTCCAAATAAATACTGTACCTATAGGATTGTGTGAGAGTTACCATTCATTGCCCTACTGTCCATTTATGTGGAAGGAACTGGCAGTTCCTGGTTTTAAAATTGTCATAAATTGGGAACCCACGGCAGAGCACAGAACCAGGAGCAGGGGGAGACTTCTGTCATTAGGCAACAAATGGGCAATGCTCTCTCTCTCTCTCTCTCTCTCTCTCTCTCTCTCTCTCTCTCTCTCTCACACACACACACACACACACACACACACACACACACACACACACACACACTTTTAAGTCAACTGTTACTGTTCCAGAACTTGAAGGGAACTTGTTCAGGATTTTCAATTAGCTTGTCAAGTTCTTTCAAATCATGGCTGAAAATGGGACAAAGACTAATTCAGTCCAATGCCCATGGAATAATGATGGGATGCGACTTTGCTCTGGGGGACACACAATGCATAGCTTGTCATAAAGCAAGACCTACCACCAATACAGGTTCCTGGAAAGATGACTGAAATGATGGTGGCTCCTTCTCCCCCTGCTCCTTTTTCTATGCTCTACCGAGGTTCCCCAATTTATAAGACAAGTTTAATCTTGGGAACTGCTAATTCATTCCACATTTATGGACAGAGTACAGAACCATTGATGGGGATGTCTTTGATTTCTTTCTTCTACTGAGTGTAATATTGAAAACATTTTGTACAATCTACCTTCATCATTGTAGAAATTAAAACCAAAAGAAACGGTTCACTGTTTTTAAAAGATAATGAGTGCCTGTCAATGAACATCAAGAGATGTGTTTTTATTTTGATCAGCCAAGGATTTTCTGTTATTTTCTAGATACTGTATATGGATATCTACAGAGAGATAGGTTGCCACCTTTTTTTAATGGACCTGCTCCTGTGCCTTTAGTAGTAGCCTGACACACAGAAATGAGAAGATGCACTGCGAGAACATATGGAGAAAGCTTCATCTGCGGGCTTTGGGCAGTTTTTGAATGCACAAGAGTTGGACCAGTATAACAGGTGGCAACTCTACCTCTACAGGTTGTTCTGATGAAAGTGACCAGAGCTACTAATCCGATTCCTTTTGAAATTAAAATATTTCCTGGTCTGCTGGGGATATTAATATCAGAGACAGCCAGAGCCAGGGATCAAATTATACCTAAGCAGGGTTGGTTTAACATGCCACAACCATGACAGAAGTCAAGACGTTTCTCTTTTCCTCCTCCTCATAATAAGCCAGGAGAGTAATATTAGAGTGGGCAGCAAGAGAAGGAAATTTGTCTTGGAAATTCAGGGTGGCTTGGAGACAGATAGTTTGCTATGTAAACCACCCTAGCCAATTTTTAAAAATCTTGTTTTTACCTTTGTGCGCCTTCATGCGCCAAACCGCTGCATTTTCTTGCTTTTACACAGCGAAATTACGCTCCAAGAAGCACTTCCTGGTTGTGCGATTCCCCCTCCATTCCCCTAAGGTCACCCCAGTGTGCAATGCATTCTAGTGCGAGTCTGGGGGGAGGGAGTGGAAATTCAGCAACACAGAAATGCTGTTTTCAACATACCTGGTTGCCCTGCTTCTCCTGGAAGGTCTCTAGGCACTGTAGTGCAAGAATAATTTCTACTTTATTTTTTGCATTTCTATCCCACTCTTCGTCCAAGGAGCATGGGGCAACACGTAACAATTCTCACAGCAGGTAGGTTGGGCTGAAACAGTAACTGGCCCAAAATCATTCACAACCCAATCCAGCGTAAAGATCAGGCAGGCGGCCGAGGCTGTCCGCCCGATTCTGTGCAGCAGGCAGCCCGCAGCGGAAAGTCTACTCGGGCGGCTATTTTGCTGGCGGAAGTCAGAGGAGGCCATATTCCGGGCCAACCCGCCTGGCGGGGACTGGAATATGGTGGATGCCATGCCCCCATCCCTGCTCGGGGCGGCTGGGCCTATGGCCGCCCTCCCACCTCCGCCGTCCCTCCTCTGGCTCCGCCGTCCCTCCCCCTCCTCCTCCAACCCATCCCCCGTGCCGACCCGCCCTCCCTGCCTGCTGGATCCAGACCTACCTGGGTCCAGCGGCGGGCCTAGTCCTCAGCCGGCGGAGCTGGGAAGGCTGGCCTTGTGCTGGCCTTCCTGGCTCTAAAGTAGTCCACACACGTGCTTTACGGCACGTTTGCGACTACTCCGGGCAGCGGAACACTAGGTCTGCCGCCCATCATCAGTGAGTTTCATGGCGGAGTGGGGAAAAGAACCCAGGTCCTAATCTGTCACTTTAACCACTACACCAAACTGGCTCTACATAATGCCCTAATCAGCATTTGTATCCTACATCTTTTTTCCCCCTTTAAATGGCCCTGTGGTATTGCTAGGAACGCTTCAATACTTACCTTTTAAATTTCCCAGCACTGCCCGGAACATGGTGCGGAGCAAATCAAGTCCTGTAGAATAAATCACACTTGCAATTTATTTTGCAAATTGGAATTGTACTGGATGAAAGGAGTTACGATTTGGAAATATAAAGTATAATTGCCTGGTCAATTTTTTCAAATAGTTCTTCTCAAGTGTCTGTTTTCTAAAGTGCTTGCCCAATCATTTGGATTCCTCCCTGTTCATGCATGTGGCAGTATTAAAGAGGGCGTGAAGTTAAAATTGAATGAGTCATAGTAGGAAATGAAAAGTAACAGTCAGGTAACTACATGCAGAGTCTGGTTTTCAAGGATGCCTCAAAGAACCTCAGAAATGTGATAAAGAGGAGTGTTTTTTCTGGTATTGTTGATAACCACATAAAGACAGTAGCGTAACCAGACCGGGGCCAGGTGTGTGTGTGCTGTGCCCCGGATGACAGCTTCGTTTTCTTTGCGAGGAGCCGTGGCAGCGGCAGCTTTTTGCTCTGCGGCTGGGTTTTTTGCAGCCAGAGTGGCTGCGTTTGCAGCCGCGGAGCATTTTTGCGCCATTTTCTGTGCTTTTGGTGGGCCCTTCCGCCTGCCCCAGGTCCTAGAAGGCTACCCCCCCCCCCGGGGCATGCTAGCAAGGCCACTGCAGAAAACCATAAAACTGTACCACTTTCTGCTAAAAAATCTGCTAAAAATGATGTACATTTGTGTCATTCTTCATCTACTGACACTGTACAACCCATACAACCTATACCACCTACCTAGTACACTTTTAAAGCGGTTAAAATAGGGGGGGGAATGGAATAAAAACACCACATTCTGCTATTTAATTTCGGTTAGACACTGAAAACTGCAAAAAAAAATAAAAACCATAAAAAACACCCCGTGATAAGTTTTGCAAAGTGCTCTTATTCTTTGCTTTTCAGATCACACAAAGCTGGCTTGGAGAACTTCAGAACTGGCTTGCATCCAAGGAGGCCCATTGTGGCCCACGCCGCTTACACTGGGGAAAGGGGACAAATGTTGAACAAAATGAGACTTACTTCTGAGTAGACCTGCATAGGCTTGTGTTGTTAGGATGGTGGATAATCTGTCTGAGCCACAAAAAGGAGAATTAGTGACACATTATTATTTTTTTCTGTTCCGGTTTTGCATTATTTAGGAGCTGACAGACCACACAGCCGTTTCACATGAGACATTTTCTGCCAGAAACGGATCCTGTGACTAAAATGACCTCTTTTGGCACAGGGGACCCTTTGATTGCTTCATAGCTTCTCACCGAGATGAGATTATCCTTTCGCTGAACTGTTATGCCATTCCATCATGAAAAAATTATTGTTGTGTTCAGGGTTGAATAAATTCCACATCTCCTAACGGCATATACGGGAGAGTTATTTTGAACCAGACTAGACATAGCCTGCCTATTTGAAAATTGCATGAAACCATTTTACCTTCTGCCATAGGCATCGAATAGTTAATTTAGCTTTTAGATATATTTTCACCCCAACTACTTCAGCCCCTTAGCAGAAAGAGCCCCAAAGGAAAAGGATTCCCAATTCCAGCACATCTCATTATACTTATCATCTGGAGATTGTTTGATGCGAATCGTAAATTAATAATGCACATTCATTCGTTGGCTTAGCATCACCTCTGTTGTCGTTAGTTGTGAGCTTCTTAAGCATTGCTGGGAAAACCTGATAATTCAAGGCACTCTATATAAAGTAGCTAACTAGGCAGTGTGTAATCATTACGCATCCATTTAAGATGGATCCATTCGAGCTTGGCAGATAAACAAATTAAAGAGGGATGTGCGTTTCATAATAGGATTGCCAACTGACCAGAAGAAACACACACAATGTGACTCATTTGTATTGTTTTGTTTTGGGGCCAGTTGATAGAAAAGTCAGGGGCAACACCATTCCCTCACCTCAGCCCCAGCATTTTTTTTAAAGGTATACCTCTTGACCGGCTGGTGGATGTACCAAATTTTAATCAAGAATGTAGTTACAATACTACATAAGGAAAATAAAAACAAAATGAAAGGCCTTTCCTTCCTTGTTCAGTTTCAAGTATTTGCTATAAGTAGGCTTACCATCCATCCCGGTTTCGCCGGGACAGTCCCGGAAATCGGACCCGATTCCCGGTCGTGTCCCGGGGGACGAATGGGCGCCGCCATCTTTTTTTTAAATTTTAAACTTACCGGGCAGCATCTTGGGTCACGAAATCTCGCGTGATCCAAGATGTCGGCGCCCAAATCTCGTGAGGGATGCCCTCACGAGATTTGGGCACCGACATCTTGGATCACGCGAGATTTCGTGACCCAAGATGCCGGGAAGTTTGAAATTAAAAAAAAAAGAAGAAGATGGCGGTGCGGCGAGCGGGTGCTTCTCCCGGTCATCAGCGGCACCGGGAGAAGCACAGTGCTTGCCCGTGTTGCGCGAGCCTGCTGGAGGCTCGCGCTGGCCGGGCAAGCAGGCTGTGCTTCTCTCTGTGCCGCTGGTGCTTCTCTCCGTGCCCTGGAGGCTCGCGCAACGCGGGCGAGCAGGCTGTGCTTCTCCCGGTGCCGCTGGTCTCGCAGCGGCACCGGGAGAAGCACAGCCTGCTTCTTGCCCGTGTTGCGCGAACCTCCTGGAGGCTCGCGCAACGCGGGCGAGCAGGCTGTGCTTCTCCCGGTGCCGCTGGTCTCGCAGCGGCACCGGGAGAAGCACAGCCTGCTTCTTGCCCGTGTTGCGCGAGCTCCAGGGCTCGCACAACGCAGGCGAGCAGGCTGTGCTTCTCCCGGTGCGGCTGCGAGACCAGCGGCACCGGGAGAAGCACAGCCTGCTTCTTGCCCGTGTTGCGCGAGCTCCAGGGCTCGCGCAACGCAGGCGAGCAGGCTGTGCTTCTCCCGGTGCGGCTGTGAGACCAGCGGCACCGGGAGAAGCACAGCCTGCTTCTTGCCCGTGTTGCATGGAGCCACTGGGAGGCACAGCCTGCTTCTCAACCTCGGGCCGACCAGCGACCAGCGACCAGCGACCACCGACCAGTGACCAGTGACCAGGTAAGCGTATTTTTTAAATATATATTTTTAATAGAAATATTAATTATTTATTTAAAAATTTCGGGCGCGCTTCGCGCGGCAAGAGGGGGCACAAAGCGCCTCCTTTACTTTATTAATTAATTATTTAAAAATAAATTATTTATTTAAAAATTTTGGCCAAGCTTCGCGCGGCAAGAGGGGGCGCTTTGCGCCCCCTTTACTTTATTAATTAATTATTTTAAAAAACGGACGCGCTTCGCGCCCCCATTCTTCGATAATTTATTCATTAAAAGGATTTCTTATGTGGATTTCTGCTTTATTGTGACATTTATGCTTGTTTTTTCTGCTTTTTCGTTGTGGTTTAGAATTGCTTTTTCGTTGTGGAGGGTAGTTTGCGATTGGTTTGGGCTGTTTCTGATTGCTTTTTCGTGGTGGTTTAGATTGCTTTTTCGTGGTGGATGGTAGTTGGGGGTTGGTTTGAGCTGTTTCTGATTGCTTTTTCGTTGTGGTTTAGAATTGCTTTTTCGTTGTGGAGGGTAGTTTGCGGTTGGTTTGGGCTGTTTCTGATTGCTTTTTCGTGGTGGTTTACGTTTGGTTGTGGTTCTTTGGCCTTGCTTTTTCGTTGCTTTGACATTAATTAATTATTTACCTCGGGGGGGGGGGTATGGGGGGGTGTCCCGGTTTGAAGTTTGAAAAATATGGTAAGCCTAGCTATAAGCAGCAAATATATACTTAGATTGATGAACTGACTGGGCAGACATCGGATTTAATATTTTTGAATCACCTCATATCTCGTATCACCCCTTCCATTCTCCTTGAATTGTTTTCAGTAGCTTGGTTTCTGACATTTGTGTACCTCCCAGAATGATCAGAATTTTGCTCTTCTTTTGACATCAGAAGTACAGTGGCTTTTTATCAACAAAAACTGATAACATCTGTTGTCATGACCATCAGAGTTTTCAGCCTAGAGTTTCTGCTGTGGCCACTAAAAACACTTGTTTATGACTCAAATATTCTGGCAACATCAGTGCATTTGTACAGCTCCTGAAATTGAGGCAGGACAGGGGGGCGGAATGATTAGCAAGTGTCAGAGACCAGAGCAGGGAGGGGGGCAGATCAAGGCTGGGAAGGGGGCGGTTTCCGTGGCAGCAGCACTGCCAATATCCTGTTCTTCTTCCTGACCTCAATCCGCCTTTCCGGGTCCACTGGGACGTGTGCCAGCTAAATCACTTGCACAGGTTCAAGTATACCTAGCAGCGCTGCAAGGGCTTACCCCCAGGCAAAGGAACAAATGTTCCCTTCCCCAGAGTAGATCTCTGGGACTGCATAAACACACACACACACACACACACACACACACACACACACACACACACACAGGATGCAGCATGTGCTCTGGTGGCGCGACTGTATCGATGGGGGTGCGTGGGTTAGATAGGATTGGGCTGTTATTCTGAGAAACAAACATGGCAACATCGCTTTTATTTATTTATTTATTTATAGAAATATTTTACTGTGTGATATTTTTAAATGTTTAATCTTTATATTAGAATTTTTAAAATATTTATAATAAGGTAGAGTGTTTATGTCACCAGTCGGGGGGGGGAGATACAAGTGAACAGAAGATCAGACCACCCCTCTTGTCCTGTCTCACAGGGCACAATAAACAAATCCTAGCCCCCTAGCGGCCCCAATCCTAGCCCCCACCACCAGCGGCGATGCAGCCATGCCAAAAAGGCACTCGCTGCATCCAGTGGTTGGGTGTGTGTGTGTGACCCAATAGCAAACGGGAGATACCATGAGTTAAAATTATGTTTATTTCCCTCTACTTAAGTCCTGGGGCCACCTATGGGTCTCCTTGGATATATGCCACCTCTTTTGGTGTCATATGTTTGAGTTGAGAAAAGAGGCAGGGAAGTTTAAAACGGAGGGGATCAAGTTCTGGCATGAGCCATTGCTGCCGGATCCACCCCTCCCACATCCTCACCACCCCCAGTTCCTTCCCCCTCCCTGCCCAGTTACACCCCCAGCCCTCCCTCTCCCTGCCCACAGCCCACTCCTGCCGCTGACTTACCGGTACCAGAGGTAGGCCACTGCCGCACGGCCGGCACCACTTGCAGTTTCCAGCAGCAGCCCGGTCACGTGCTATACAGTGTTGTGTTTTGTGACACTGTAGGTTGGCTGTGCTGCCAGAATGTTAGTTCCAGCAGTGCAGTCTGATCATATGATTGGCTTTTTGTGTGTTTCATTTTAGTTATGATGCCAGCACACACACACACACACACACACACACACACACACACACACACACACACACACACACACAGCGCAATCCTATCCAACTTACACCACGGTGTAACCAGTGGGGGAGGGCAGGGCGGGAGGCTTTTGAGGGGAGGGGGGATTTAAATCACTCTTTGGAGGGGATTTGAATCCCCTTTCCATTCTGGGGCCTCCTGTTCTTGTGTAGAACTACGACTTGGATATGTTTGAGGTCCTGTTTGGAATGTAACACCCTATTAGAATATGTTGCCCTATTTGCTGCTTGTTATAAATGTGCTGTTTCAGCAAGCATTCCTGCCAGTAGACCCACTCACCACAGCATTGGAGGGAGACATATACAAAGAGAATTGTGACACTGACACACATCTCACTTATTACAAAAAACGTGCCGAGTGGTACAAACGGTTTTGCAACGTTCATCTAGTATTGAATAGAGTCATCAGATGCATTATTAGCAAGCTAAATTATCTTTGTATCTGCCAAGCACAGTCTTTCCCATAACCTTGGGGAACAGAATGAGAAGTTTGAAACGTGCCTCTTGTCATGAGAGATGTGTGCATATGTTTTGCAATCTGTCTAGGAAGAGAAAACATGATGACGCCGCACAAACTCTAAAGTGCCAACCCCAAACTTGCTGAAATGCACTTGGGAGTGTTTCTGGTAAGTAGGTTTTCGAAGTGGGTCCAAAATAGTTTGGAATTTAATTTGAAATAAGGTGCAAACATCAAAGATGTCTAGCCTGATGGGATAAGAATACGACGTTGATAAACTGACAGATTTCCATGTGTCATCTACGGATTGCCATCCATGTAATATTTAGAACCTGGACTTTTCTCTCCAACAGTATTACCTTGGTTGCCTCTCTCCTTATTTCACGCCTGGACAATTGCAGTATTCCGTATACTGGATTCCTTATTTCCCATCTCTAGCCTCTCATTTCTTTCTTCATTCTGCTCTTTGGCTTCTTCTTGTCACCCTCTACTCTGGTCACATGTCTCCTTGCTTTCTCCATTTTTAAAAGTTTCTTCATCCTTTTCATATTCACTCTATTGTTTTTCTTCTTTCAGAACTCTCAGCCCTCTTGTCTGTCTGTCTGTCTATCTGTCCCTCTCTCTCTCTCTCTCTCTCTCTCTCTCTCTCTCTCTCACACACACACACACACACACACACACACACACACACACACACACTGCCAACATTTGCTTTTGTGGCACCTTATTTATAGACTCAGGGATGGTCCCAGCTGATCTGCCACCTGAAATGTGATGAAGGTGCTGCCACATTCTGCAAATTCTTCCACCCCAACTGCACCCCCTCCTGAAAAAACCATCTCTGGATTCCTCCAATTTAAATACAGTAACTATCGGCCAGTTTCCAATCTTCCCTTCTTGGGTAAGGTGATTGAGCAGGTGGTGGCGTCTCAGCTCCAGGGGATACTAGATGAAACGGAGTATCTGGACCCTTTTCAGTCTGGCTTCAGGCTGGGCTTTGGGACGGAGACAGCCTTGGTCGCCCTGTTGGATGATCTTGGCCGAGGACTAGACAGGGGGAGTGCATCCCTGCTGGTCCTTTTGGACCTCTCGGCGGCTTTCGATACCATCTTCCATGGTATCCTTCTGGGTCGGCTGGCCGAGTTGGGACTTGAGGGCACTGCTTTGCAGTGGTTCCATTCCTACTTGGTTGACAGGTCCCAGATGGTGATGCTGGGAGACGCCTGTTAGGCGCCCTGCCCTTTACAGTGTGGGGTGCCACAGGGTTCAATTCTGTCTCCCATGCTTTTTAACATCTATATGAAACCATTGGGGGAGATCATCTGGGGATTTGGAGTCAGGTGTCACCAATATGCCGATGACACCCAGCTCTATCTCTCCTTGCCATCACGTACCGGGGAGGCTGTGGAAGTCCTGGAGCGTTGTCTGGAGGCGGTTGGGGTCTAGATGAGGACTAACAGGCTGAGATTGAATCCAGAAAAGACAGAGGTCCTACTGGTCAGGAAAGCCTCGATGCAGGTACTGAGTCATCTGCCCATTCTGAATGGGGTTGCACTCCCCCTGTAGGAAAGGGTGCGCAGTTTAGGAGTACTTCTGGATTCACAGCTTTCCCTGGAAAGCCAGGTGGCAGCTGTGGCCAGGGGTGCGTTTGCCCAGCTTCGGCTGGTGCGCCAGCTGTGGCCGTACTTGAGTCAATCGGACCTGACCACGGTGGTCCATGCCTTAGTGACTTCAAGACTGGACTACTGTAACGCACTCTACGTGGGGCTGCCCTTGAAGATGGTTTGGAAGCTGCAATTAATGCAGAATGTGGCGGCCCGGGTGGTCGCTGGAGCTAGGCAGTTTGACTGTGTTGAACCGCTGCTTCAGCGGCTGCACTGGCTGCCCATTTGTTTCCGAGCCCAATTCAAGGTGCTGGTAATGACCTTTAAAGCGGTTGGGGTCCAGGTTATCTGAGGGACCGCCTTCTCCCATACATTCTGGCCCGCTCTCTTAGGTCATCTGAGGGGGCTCTCCTGCGAGTGCCACCCCTGTCTCAAGTTAGGGGAATGGCAGCTCATGGGCGAGCCTTCTCTGCTGTGGCGCAACAACTGTGGAACTCCTTGCCAGGGGATTTGAGAACAACCCCCTCCCTCATGACTTTTCGGCGAGGGCTCAAAACATTTCTGTTTCGTTTTGCGTTTGGGTGATGGGTTGTTGTCTGCCTGCTGTTTTTCTGTTCCATATTGTCACCCCCCAGTGGATTTTATTGGGTTTTTTTAAAAATTTACTTTATGTATTGTTTTTAAATTATGTATTTTAACTTGTTGTAAGCCGCCTTGGGCATTTGCCTTGGCATAGGAAAGGCGGGGTATATTTTTTTAAAAAATAAATAGATAAGTAAATAAATAAATAAATAAATAAATACACATACATATGCCAACCCCCTCCCACACACCCACACACACACACTTTATTTATTGTTGTATATAATTGATTTGTTAGATTTATAGGAATCCTTGTAAGTGTCCTAAACGTTGTTCCTGGCAGTTCTTCTTTGTATGGATCTGCAAGAGAAGGAATGAGTGAAAGAGATAAGCGGGGCCCTTTCAGGAATCTGCTCTTACAAGAATCTGCCCAGTATTAGTTTAGTTCAGGGATGATTTACTAGGATGGGGGTGGGGGTGGGCGTAGGAATGTAGCCAGGTCATCGAAACTTTAGGGATAGGAGAGAAATTGAGTTCCAGGTGAATATTTACTAGGAGGAAGGGTTTTCTGGAGCTCTGGACTGATGTACCTTTGAATATGTAAACTGTGTGTATGAATATGTAATAGATCAATGTAACGGACTATAAAATCATTTATTCCCACATCAGTGACAAGCTCCTCCCTTCCACTCCCTGATTCGCCTCCCATTTCTTATGCATGATGAACTTCTGCAACTTTCTAAAAAAAATGAGAGCAACCCAACGTTTGGCCATGCATATATATGGCTGTTCTATGGCTTTCTATGGTTGAACCTCACAAGTCATCTATTTGTTCATTAGGAGATGATCCTGCAAGCCTTTTTATTAGCAAGAAATCATCCTTGACTTTCTACAACTGTCTGAATGGATGATGCATTTCTGTGGCCATTCAGAAGAAATCGATGCATTCCAATCTGGTTTCATGTTTATTATGCCGCAGGATCAGCTCGAACATTCACCAGGCCAGCAAGAATATTTGTGTGATGGAAGAGAATGCATCATGTGTGAGGCAGAAGCTCTGCATAGGTACACAGTCACGCAGGTGGGGCAGTTTTGTGACATTTTTATTATTATTATTATTATTATTATTATTATTATTATTATTATTATTATTATTATTATTTATATCCTGCCCTTTCCTCAAGGAGTTCAGAATGACATTCAAGTGTTGCCACCCCCCATTTCATCTGCAAAATAACTCTGTGAGGTGGTTGGGTCAAGAGATAGCAATTGGCCCAAGCTTACCCCAGTGAGTTTCATGACCAAGTGGGAATATGACCCTTTTCCTCGTTCAACACTCTAACACCACATTGTCCAACTATCTATGCCATGCCGACTCTCAAAAGGGGTAAATATGATATGACTCTTGCACAACACCAGGACTAGGGGAGATCCACTAAAACTGAGTGGCGGTAGAATTAAAACAGACAAAAGAAAATATTTCTTTACCCAGCGTGTAATTAATCTACGGAACTCCTTGCCACAGGATATGCTGATGGCACCTGGCCTAGATGCCTTTAAAAGGGGATTGGACAGATTTATGGAGGAAACGTCCATCACAGGTTACAAGCCATGATGGGGATAAGCAACCTCCTGGTTGTAGGAGTAGGCTATCTCTGAATGCCAGATGCAAGGGAGTGGTGACAGGATACAGGTATCTTGTTGTCTTGTGTGCTCCTTGAGGCATCTGGTGGGGACTAGATGGGCCTTTGGCCTGATCCAACAGGGCTCTTCTTATGTTCTTACTTGCCTGTGTACTCTCCAATGAACACACAAGACAACAAGATATTGGCGAATGGACCACTTCATTTGAAAACTGAATACAGAAAGACAGAAAAACCTAAGACCTGCAGCAAGGGAGCAACTACACAGACATGCGGGAGGCTGCAACACTCAAGGGGCGCCAGGCAGCAACCTGACCCCCGGCAAGGCGATACCACCCAACTCAAAGCCTGTGTCCCAAGCTAGGGCCACACAGTCTTGTCACAGTCCCCCCTGCCACAAGGGAAGAGGGGTGGAGGCAGCTGGACCGCGCAGAGCCACCCCAAGCCAGAGAGCATTTGAGGCAGCCCCTGCAATCCAGGCCAGGGACAACCCGACCACCTCCCTGTGCCAGCGAGCAGCTGAGGAGTGGCAAGTGGGTTCTGCCCTGCCCCTGCTGCCCCAGGGTGCACGCCAATAGCCGTTCTTGTGCCTTTGAGTTTTTGCCACTCCCCGCAGCTCACCCCTCAATGCAACTCCTAACAGTTGGGCCCCGATGGGTCTCTATGCAGAGCACATCTATCATTTTGTGCATCATGAGGGGAAGGGGGTTATATGCCTGCTCTTCCACCACAGCAACAGAAAGACTGTTGCCCACATGACACATGATCCTTCCAAAGGTGAGTTGTCTGCTGAAAAGTCTTGTCTGAATATTGCAAAACAGAACCAACGATTTCATGACAGCAGATTTCCCCAGATGACTTCCTGGGCTCCGTTCCTCCAACTGAGTCCAGAAACGGCCTAGAATAGCTCTCTGCTCCACATGGTGCTTGGGAATATTAGGAATGCGTCCAAATTTCGTGCCTTTTCAAGATCAAAAATGATTTACAAAATGTTTGTTTAGCTACCATTTAATTTCAAATCTGCAGCTACTTGAAGGGAAAATCAAAATCTGATAAACTGGGAACGGAACGCTAAAATGAAAAAGAAAGAAAAACACCCTGACACGTAAACACTCTTTTTGACAGTAGTCTTTTAAGTCTCTGGTTTTCTTTTTGTCAATTATTCATACATCATATGAAGGGGCAAATTACAAACAATGAAATATATATGAATAATGATAAAGAAGCATCTCTTCAAAAGAGCATAACAAAGAGAACTATGCTGCCTCCTGTCTCCTTTAAGATACACGCCTACATCAAAGTTGATAATTAATCAAATCAACAGCCTGATCCACAAACCAGATCAACTGGTGTACTTGGATTTCAGGTATAGTCTCATTGACAGCAGCAGCAGGAGTTATCTGGCTTCAACTGAAGCACTTTGGACGATTGATTACAAGCTGTTATAGAGTTAAAATGATACATCCATGTACACTTCATTAGTTGAGACGTTTTTCAAGATGTTGACTCAGGGCTGGCCCATCCATAAGGCCAACTGAAGTGGTCGCATCAGGCAATAGATTGGTGGGGGGCTCCCATCCAGGGTGACCAGATACAATGGAGGAGAAAGTGCCTAGACCTTTAACCATTGTATAGAAGAGGGAATTTTGGCAGGTGCAGCTTTTTGCACCCTTCCATGATGAGCTGCACCTGCCAAAATCCCCTCTTCTATACAATGATTAAAGCTCTAGGCCAGAGGTTCTCAACCTGTGGTACGGGTACCCCTAGACTCTAGGCACTTTCTCCTCCACTGTATCTGGTCACACTGCTCCTATCTCTGTCCGCCTACTTGCCCCCCGCTACTCCTCCTTCTCCTTTCATTCCCTAGATTGGAAAATGAAGAGGAGGAGGAAGAGGAAATGTGGAGGGGAGAAGAGTGCTGAGCAAGAACATTGGCGAGTGGAAGGAGCAGAGGCTGGCACATCATCCGGTAAGGGTGGCAGCATTTGGCATGACTCCTCCGGCAGCAGAAGGTCTTGTGCTGAGCAGTCCTCTTTGGTTCAAAACAATTTCAGAGCTGGTTTCCACAAAATATAATCCGAGCTGTAATCCTTTATCTCGCAAAGTTGATTTCTTATCATTCTTGCTGAAAAGTCCCACTGCCAAAAGGACAAGCCTGTGGGCACAATCCTGGAAAAGGTGCCAGCGATGGAACGAGCGTGAAGCAGTCGTGAACGTGCTGTAAAGCACGTTCACTACTCGGAAGCAAGGGACGCCGGTGCAGAGGCCAGCCTCCCTCGCTCCATCACCAGAACACCTGGGTGTCCACCGAAGAACGTAGGTACAGATCCGGCCAGCACGGGGGCATTTCGGTGGGTGAGGGAGGGGGCTATTGGTGTAGCCGGCCCGGGAGGGGGAGGGGGATGGCGGGCAGCCTGGGCTCAGGATCCGGCGGGCAGCCCTGGGTCACCAGCCAAATCCTTAGTCAGGATTGCGCTGCCCATCTTGTTTTACTAGTGACATGTCTTGTTGGCAATGTGGCTTGCAGTCATGCAAACTGCAAGTAAAGCCTTGGCTCCCTTTCTTGGTTCTGGCACAGGGCTGTGCTGTCTGGCACACTTGTGCTCCCTCTAGTCCAAGTGTAAATGTCCAGCTTTGTCCTTAATCTTCCAGTTTAAAAGAATGAAATAATTAGAGTTTCATGTCTAAAATGAGATGTGTGGGACCTGATTATTTTTCTTATATGTTGGGTTTAGGGACTTATCCTCTACCTTATTTAAAAAGAAAATTCAAGGTGGCTTGCCATGAAATGAAAACACCATAGAATCAGATAAAGAACAATACAACAGAGCAACTAAAACATGTTAAAAAGACCACAGCCAATTGAAACAATTGCAAGGGCATAAACAGACATGTCACACTATGTCAAAAACACCATGTCACACCATGTCAGGCAGCGCAATCCTGACTAAGGATTCGGCCGGCGGCCCAGGGCCGCCCGCCTGATCCTGAGCCTGGGCTGCCCGTCAGCTGGCGGGCCAGAGGTCTACTCGTGGAAGGGGATGCTCGTCCCCTTCCCCGAGTGTAAACCGGGGCAGGCCCTATAGGCCTCCTTGGATTTTCGCCAGCTAAATAGCTGGTGGAAGTAGAGGAGTCTGTGTAACGGCCTAGCCGGCCCGGTGGGGACGGGGATATGGCCAACGCCATCCCCCTCCCCCTCCCGGGCCGGCTACACCAATGGCCCCCTCCCTCACCCACCGAAATGCTCCTGCGCCCACCAAATCCGTACCTACCTTTTCCAGTGGATGCCCAGTCATTCCAGCGACGGAGCAAGGGAGGCTGGCATCTGCACCGGCCTCCCTTGCTCCCGAATAGTCGCGAACGTGCTTTATGGCACGTTCGTGACTGCTTCTGGTGACGGAACGCTCATTCTGTCACCAGCACCTTTTCCAGGATTGCGCCCAAAAACACCTAAGACAACAGGACCTTGTGCATTTGTCTGTTATCGTGTTATGACGGAAGGGCCAGCCGGCCAATCAGTGCTGTGCACAGCTTCTTCAGGAGGAAACAGAAAGAAAGTGGCTGCTGAGCTTGATTGGGGGAAGAGATGGTACATGTGTGGTTTCCCTTCCCTATCTATTATCATCATTAATTATTATTATTATTATTATTATTATTGAATTTCTATCCCGCCTTTCTCCCCCATAGGAGGACCCAAAGTCTATAATAATTAGTAGAACTACATGCTGTGAGATCATGACTTTATACATTTCGAATCTCCCACTACATGATTGGCTGCTTTTATGTAGGAGAGGGGGACATCTGAGATACTCTGATGTCACACTGCCAAGTAAGCTCTTCTAGACATTACTAGGGAGGGGCAAAATAGGCAGTTGCTGTTTTCAGTGGCAAGTGTGCGTTTAGTGTAACGCCTAGTTTAACCCTCTCGACTGCAGGCAGTGTGGATCATACAAGGGTCCCCAGCAGGGAAATCTGTCCCTCCCCATCCTCCATGACAGAGTCAGTCTCCACACACCTATAAAAGCCATGACAGCTGCAATAGAAAGGCTGACAGCCTGGATAGATCAAGGCACAGGAATAGGATAATTGAATTAATTTATAAAGTGGGGCAGCTCCCCACCTATCTGAACAAAGAATCCTCAAGACGTCTGGTCTTTGAGATCTCTGAAAGAAGTGTTCACAGGACTGACAGGCTCTGTAGCTTTGATACTAAATATTCGGTTTGAAGAAAAGCTCTCTGGAGCTTGAAAACTTCAGCCTTCTCACTGAGACAAGTTGGACCAATAAAAGCTAAAAATCCGTTTATTTGATTTAACCTGCACTAACGGGTCTCAGTAGAGCTCTGCTCAGTAATAACAAGAATAATAATTTTATTATTATCAAGTGCCTACAAAAATGAGGAAATGATACAAAGAACAATTAGTAGATGCATGGTTATAAATTACAGTCTAACAGCATTATACGTGATGTGAAGGAAGCAGGGGACAGAACGTGAATAAAATGGAAAACAGGAAATAAAATGCCATGCTAAAAGGAGGAGAAGGAAAAACAGGAAGGAAATGAGTGTGTGAAAAGGTAAGTGCAAGGCAGTGTTTTAAAAGTCATAAAAAGCAGAGGAAGGATTTCCAGTCAGAAGAGGGGGGGGGGGAGATGCCATAATGGAAAACAAACAGGTACAAGAAAGAGCTTTGAGAAGATCTGTTATTGATCCCTGCTACTCTCTTTGTATGCTGTCCCTGGGTGATCTCATCAAATCCTGTGGCTTTTCATACCACCTAAATACTGATGACACTCAGCTCTACATTTCTACCCTGGAACTGTCTCCATTCAATTCAGCATCTCCAACTGTACGCCTAACATTCCTGCTTGAATGTTTCGTTGCCGTCTTAAGCCCATTATATCCAAGACAGAACTTCTCATCTTTCCTTCCAAGCCATCTCCTCAGACTCTCTGCTTAGCCATTGATAATGTCCCCCCGTCCATCCCATTTAAACAGGCTCAAAGACTTGCTGTTATCTTTGACTCCTTACTCTTTTCCTTTATTATTCCCCCTATCAAGTATGTAACCAAATCATGTCCGCCACTCCCACGCCCTGGGCCAGTCGTCCCAAACCTCCTGGCAGCTATGGCAGTGTGCCAATGTTGCCCCTCTTTGATGATGTGCCACCCTCTGCTCTTCTCTTTGAAAAGGAAGAGAGGGATGAAGTGAAAAGGAAGTGTGGAGGATAGGAGAGTGGTGTCTAGAGCATCAGACACCCCTTTCCACTCTCCTATCCTCCACACTTCCTTTCCACTCCCTCTTCATTTTCCAATCTAGGAAGTAGGGGGAGGGGCCATGGAGGCATGAAGGTGGATGGAAGTGGGTGCCCTCCCACCAATCATGCATCACAAGGAGGCTTACTGCTGAGTAGACATGCATAGGACTGTGTTGTTACTGGTCTGATCACTGATCCGTCTAGCCTAGTCCTGTCTACTTTGACTGGCAGGGTCTCAGGCAGGGTTTCCAAGGTCTCAAGCAGAGGACTGCCAACACCTGCCATCTGAGATCTGTTAATAACTGAAGATGTTGGGAGCTGAATCTGGAACCTTCTCCATGCAAAGCATGCACTCTGGCACCAAACTATGGCACATCCCAAAGCTTGATTCCTTCATGTGAACACCATTATGAATGTGCTGTGTGCACTGTAATAGCATCATATGTCATTGTCACCCCATTGCCATTGTCACCCCATTGCCAAATGCTGCACTTTCTCCTGAGAAACAGAGCTGGTGTCAACTTGCTGGGGCCCCCATGTTGCCCCAATACTAAGGGTTAAGGGATTGACCTAGCCTGGTGAGCCTCAAATACATGTGGTCCCTCAACCAATGCCCGAGCTGGCCAACCCCTGACACCGCCCCTGCTGGGAAGACTCTGGGTTCAACATGCAAGACTTCCATGGAAGGTTCCATTTAGGGGTTCGGCTTTTAATAGCACCACTTCCCAGAGAGAAAAAAACCCCAGCTTGCTGTCTAGGAGTGGCAGACACAGTGTTGTGTTCTTAGCGGCCCCAATGAGATGCTCATGTTGCTTCCTGTTTAATTATACTATACACACACAAAAAAAGCATGATCTCTTTTGGACAGCAGTAAGACATGCCATGGCACTCAGAATGGGAAGCTCCATCTCTATCCTGCCAGCTGGACAGAGGAAGACTGGCATTAGTTAGATAGTAAACAGAAGCCTATAACACTTTCCATCAAGCACACAGCAAACCACGGGAGACAGCAGGAAATGGCTTGGTGCCAGCTTGCCTGCTGAAAATATTTGTATACCAGCGAGTCCTTGCCATGTTGTTGTCAGCTGCACCAAAACCATTCTTCCCTACTGAACACTTAAAATGGTGGCAAAGATACTAGAGAAACAGAGAAATCGCTACCAGCCTTTTGCTAGCTCCTATAATGGATGATAGGGAAGCACAGAGAATTATGTTGTATGCTGCTAGCACTGCAGTTTAGGAAAGTGCCTCCTTTACACAGAGAGAGCTCAAATTCTCCATCTCATTCAAAATCCTAGAATATCTCAAACTACACGTTCTATGAATTGTGCCGTGCTGCTGGGGGAATTAATTAAGTAGCATCAAGGTTGCAATCGTATTCACACTTACCTGGGAGTAAATTCCATTGAACTCAATGAGGCTGACATCAGAGTAGACAGGCATAGGATTATGCTGTATAGTACAGTATTTTCTCTCTTTACCAAGCAGGATGGCTGTTAGATGCATCTTACGTTGTGCATTTCCTTACAAGGCCAGCAATTGTTGCATGTGCCTATTTGTGTATGACGGTGTGGGGTCTTATTCCTACTCCATGCAAGAACCTCTACTATCTGTGTGAATATTATGTACCATAAGCATTGATTGTACGATTGCCATATAGGCACAATCTGGACAGTGTCTGGTGACGTCACTTTGATCTTTTAAAAACATTTGTTATTGATTATAGGTTGATTGATTATAGGTTGATTATAGGAAATGGCTCTTGATGCCATTTCCTATAATGTTTCACTGTTGTAAATGTGCCTCTCTGTACCCTTGTCTGCTCTTTGCTGTCTTGGGAAACAGAAAAACCACCAGGAAGCTGAGGAAAATGTAAAGGTACTAGGCTGTGTTGGAAAGACCTGTTCGTTTGGACAAAAGCCAACTGTCCATTATCCATAAGAACGGCCGTGGTGGAAGGAAGCCATTGTAAGGCTATCAGATAATGCAGGTTTCAAAACTTTTGTGACATCAGCATCCAGTAGTCTAATCTCCTCCTCCTTCCCACTTCAATTTGCATCATGATGGGAACTCATAACTGGCCAGCAAATTCTGGGTCTTCAGTGTTGTTGATTGAAAAGAGTTGCCCAGCAACCTACACTACACCTCAATCTAGCAAGTGGTTCCCAAACTGGGAAGCCTGGCTCTCAGGGGAGCTGCGCTGCGGATACCAGCCAGGGGAGCTGCGGAGTGCCACAGAATCCTCTCGGAAAACAGTGCAATGCCAATTGGCAGGCATCAACATAATGTAATGGGGAGCCGCAGCCAACGGTTGCCAATGGTCAAGGGAGCCGCAGGTCGAAAAGGTTTGGGAAACACTGAACTAGTCTGTTGGGGGCCTAAGGCCTGTTCTGCAGCACTTGAAGAATTACAGTATGTGGCTTTGTATTCAGAGGAAGAAGTTCACTAAAAAAGATATAGGAAATTTACTGCACAAAGTACATGCCAAGTACAAGTTTGGCGTGCCACCTGTGCTAATGAGACCATGAATCAGAAAAGAAAAGAAAATGAGTCTTATGCTGCAGTTACTGGGAGATGCATGAAAAGGTAGCTGAAAGTAAGCTGAAAGTAAGCAGAGCAGAGCAGAACAAAGAGGCTTGCAGAAGGTGCCAGAAGATTTGGAGAGAGAATAAAAGTGAGAGAATATTGCAATAATGCAAATGCCCATCAAAAGACATTAGTATTTATTATTATTTTTATTATTATTATTATTATTATTATTGTTGTTGTTGTTGTTGTTGTTGTTGTTGTTAATAATAACAGTATTTATATACCACTTTTCAACAAAAAGTTCACAAAGCGGTTTACAGACAAAATCAAATGATTAAATGGTACATTGCTGTACCTGTTTTATTTCTCCGGTTCTGTTGGGTAGGACAAGCACCTTTACATGTCCTTATACCAAAAAATAAAAATAAAAATCAATTATGCATTTCAAATGGTTCCATTAAACGAAGAGGAGTTCTCTGGGCATATTGGGGTATATGTTGATTAAACTGCATACTGTTTCCACTTACATTTGAAGCTTTGTTCTTACTTGGAAAGTGCCAATGAAAATGTCCACTGCTTTAGAATAAGAATGATGGTGGCTTTGCATTCTGAATTAGGCTTTGAAACTTCAAAGTGTTCCAGAAAAAGATACTAAGTGGCAGTTAATCAAAAATGACTGATAATTTGCAAAGTAATTGGAACACATATAACTTAGGCGGCAATGGTATCCCCACTACCCCCCCCCCCATCCCAATTCTGCTGTATAATTATATATCCATTATTGGTTTGCGCTTGGAAGGTGTGGACAAGGTTTTGTCAAAACTAACCCAAAGATAAACAGCAGAAAAGGGGAAGACGAACAGCAGATGTGTCTGTAATGATGGCAATTGTTTCCTGTGTCAAAGGAATTCGAAGCTCCGACTCAGCTTTGATCCCATTATTTTGATTCACTCTCACTCTGACAAGGCTAAGCTTGAACCTTATGATGAGAATTAGAAGCCTCTAGAGTCGAACAGCAGCATCCTCCTCTATTGCTGACCAGCACTGAATTGGAAGTGTCTTTGCTGTGAATATAGCAATGACTCAGTGAAGTGCTGCTGCTGTTTCTGGCCAGTAGACCCTGGACTGCCGTTTGGGCTGGCAACAATCCCCACAGGGGACAGTGCAGGCACCTTGTGCTTGCAGGTGTCAGCTGCACTGCATGCAGGTGCCAGACACTAAGGCCCAGGCCCAAGGCCTCCTGGCACCTAACGCGATGTGCCAAATGCTGCCCCACAAATGCTGGCGATGTGCCAGCTTCTGCTCTTCCGACACTCTAGCCCAATACTCTCCTCCATATTTTTGCTCTTTCTCCCTACTTTGTTTTCCAATCCAGAGAGTGGGAGGAGAAGGAATAGGAGGAGCAGCATAAGTGGAGAAAAGCAGGCAGGCAGGCAGGTAGCGGTAGGCACCCTTGCCAACCTACTGCCTGAGGCAACCACTTCAGTTGGCCTCATGAATGGGCTGGCCTTGCTCAGGGCCAAATTACAAGAGCATGTCAAGCAGGGGTTCTCAATCCCTTTCCAGCCGAGTACCACCTCCAGCACCACTCTCCTGCTGCGTACTACCAGAGATGACTGGCGATGACATCATCGCCAGTTACTCTCAGGTTTTTAGAGACCAGAAAATGCAGGTAGCAGGCTCTGGGTGGGTGGGTGGGCCCTCCTCAGAGTTCCTGAGAGGCTCAACAAAGGCAGGAGCCTCTCAGGAGCAAAAATGCAGTGCCAAAAAGGCACCATGTTGGAGCAGGGTTCCAGCGGGCTAGCAGTCCGAGTACCACCAGCAGTCGGCCGAAGTATCACTAGTGGTATGAGTACCACTGGTTGAGAACCCCTGATGTAAAGTATTCTCTGGAAGTGCCTCTTTTTCCTTTAAGACAGCCATGCAGGGCTACAATCCCAGTTAGAACTGGAAAGGGGAGGTTCATTCTCTTCCCACCTGCCGCTTTCTCTCCAAAATTGCCCTACTGAACTATGGTGGCAATTTTGCTTCAGGAACAAACTGCTGCTTCAGCAGGACAATTTGGGGCAGGAAACAGGAAGACTGACCCTCTCCCTCCCTGTGCACTGTTGTTCTAACCAGGATTGCTGCCTGCCCCGGATGGCCGCTTGAAAGGAAAAAGGCTGCACTACTGATTGAAAGCATGTCTCCATAGCACACGTAGCTGCCTTGGGTCCCTTTGGGGAGAAAGGCGGGGTAAAAATAATGTAAATAAATTTACACACTCACTCATGTGGTTTGACCCTCAGAAAGCATTCTGTCTGGAAGCACCCTAAGAAGAGGAAGAGGTGCCAGGGTTGGACAGACCATGAGGGATTCAGTCCCCAGAAAGCTTCTGCTAAAAGAAAGAAGACTTTAAAGGCCCACAAGACTGTCTGGTGTTTTCAGTGCAATGTGGCAACCTCTCTGGAACCAGTTCATTTGTTTGTTACTAAGATTTTGTATGACTGAGAGAGAGAGAGAGAGAGAGAGACAGAGAGACAGAGAGACAGAGAGACAGAGAGGTGTCTGAGAAGATGGTTTTTGACCAAATTAATTGAAGCAGATCATTTTGTGCCTCAAATGAAGTGGATATAAAAATCAACATGAAAAGGAGAAAATATCCAGAAGGGAATGGCCAATTATTAGCCATTTGAGTACGATAGGAGATTGTGTTGCTTTTCTACTCTTGCCCTTGTGCCTTTAGGATATTTTCTTCAACTTCATTTTCACACTCATTGGCCACCCCGGCATCCCTATTCATGAGAGGAGGCCAGCAATAAAATGAGGTCACCCGGTTTCTGAAAAGCAGCTATCCCCCAAAGTACTTGAGGCTGTCAAGAGCGAGGCTGTCAAACTGCTTTCTAACTAGAAATGCTTCTATCGGGGTCATGCAGCTCAGCCTGGAGGCCTCCATTAAAAAGCCTTCTCTTCATTCTCCTCTGAAAATGTTGCCAGTGCATTTGCAAACATTTTTTAAGCTAAGTGATACTCCACACATCCCATGGTTTGCTAAGAAATATCTCAAAACCAAGAAACAGGGTTGAAGCAGAAGCATCAGGTCTGATGAAAACACGTGAGACGAGAATGGAGTTCCCTTTAGCCAGAAATCAAAGAGCTTTTTAAAGAGCTGTTGCATTTGTGTGGAGAATACTGCATTTCTCAATAAGGGTCACTGCAATGTTTGTTCCTTGTTTTTATGTCTATAATAGGCATAAATGACCTGGTCCTGGATACTGTACAGATGCAGATGTGTTGCACTCTCGTTCAGTTAGTGAACCATGAGCAGAGGCGTCGCTCTCGTGAAGCGAGGAGAGCGGGTTGCCTCTAGGTGACGCGCGCACAGAGGTGACGCATGCACACACGTGCACACACGTGCACACACGCACGCGCCTCCGATTCCGAAGACGTCCCCAGAGCTGGCTCCCGGCCTCGGAGGGGTCTTCCGAGGCTGGGAGCCGGCTCCGGAAACATCTTCCCCGGCCGACACGCCAGGGCCTTCTGAGGAAGGCTCTGCATGACAACGGAATTTATACCGTATACATTCCGTTGTCACGCAGAGCCTTCCTCAGAAGGCCCTGGCGTGTCGGCTGGTCTGGTCGCTCCAAGGCTTTCTCCCGGCCTCGGAGCCTCCGAGGCCGGGAGAAGGCCTTGGAGCGGAGCCCAGCCAGCTGCAACCAGGGGGGGGGGCAGCGTTGGGGGGTGCCCAGGGCAGCATCCCGTCAAGTCACCACCCCTCGGAAAATCACAACGCGGCCTAACGGCCGAGCCAAATTAAACCTTAGGGGGTGGGGTGAGGGATTAGGGTGATGCTGCTGACCATGAGCTGTCGATCGAAAGGTCGGCAGTTCGAATCCGTGATGGGGTGAGCTCTCGTTGCTTGGCTAGTTCCTGCCAACCTAGCAGTTCCAAAGCATGTTAATGTGAGTAGATAAATAGGTACCGCTTGCAGGAAGGTAAACAGCGCTCCGTGTTCCAGCTGCATGCTACGCGCTGCGGCAAGGAGAGTCATGCTGGCCACATGACCATGGTGGCGTCTTCGGACAACGCTGGCTCTTTGGCTTTGAAATGGGAATGAGCACCACACCCTAGAGTCGGACATGATTGGACTTAATTGTCAGGGGTCACCTTTACCTTTTACCTTATGTGACCTTTGGTGTGTTTCCATTCTTGACCACTTTCTGCTCAAACTTGCAACTTTCCTTCCACACTGCAATAGACATAGCATATTTGGGAGACACGGTAGACTGACCCTCCTCCACATTACCCCTACTGTTTTTGGTGTGCTTTGTTGTAGCTGGACATGTGCCTCACTTAACAAGATGGAGCAGTAGTGCAGACTGGTCTCCATAAGCACAGTTATTGCACTGCTGTACCATTGTTCATATAATGAATTGGTTTTTCCCATTAATAAAAGTGGCAAATTTAAGCATGAAAAAAAATGTGAAAAATAGACAATATGAGAAAAATATGAGAAAAGTGGCAAATAAAGTATGAGAAAAATAGACAATGGATGGATGATGATGTTGTGTGCGGGGCATGTAAAGCACGTTGTGACTGGAAGCACTGGCCAGAGCCGTCGCTCCGGTAGGGGCGGGGCTGTAAGTTTTGCTCGGTCGGAGTCCCGTTTACCGAACGAGCAGGAGGCGGCCCCGCCCCCTCACTGTCAGAGCCATTGCCCTGCGGAGAAAGCAGCAGGCAAGAGACCCTGCTTTCTGCTTTCTCCGCACGGGAATGGCTCCGACAGTGAGGGGGCGGGGCCGCCTCCTGCTCGCTCGGTAAACGGGACTCCGACCGAGCAAAACTTACAGCCCCGCCCCTACCGGAGCAACGCCTCTGGCACTGGCGGGAAGGACGTATCTTTCCTGCTGGCGCCAGCGCAAGGAGCGACACTTGCCGGAGTAGGTAAGCTGGTGCAGGGGGAGGAATGAGACGGGGGGGCCGGGAAGAGGACGAAACAGGGCAAGTGGAGGGCAGCGATGAGGATGAGCGACCCAGAAGGGGGCGGAAAAAGCGGTGCCATATCCTATCAGCGGTCTGATCCGCTAACATTTGTTGTTGTTCAGTCGTTAAGTCATGTCCGACCCTTCGTGATCCCATGAACCATATCCCGCCAGGCCTTCCTGTCCTCCACTATCTTCCTGAGTTTGCTCATTTTCATGTTCGTTGCATCGGTGATGCTGTCTAACCATCTCATCCTTTGCCTTCCCCTTCTCCTTTTGCCTTCAATCTTTCCCAGCATCAGAGTCTTCTCCAGAGAGTCCTCTCTTCGCATTAGATGGCCAAAATATCCTGTCCTTCCAGGGAACAGTCAGGCTTGATTTCATTTAGGATTGACTGATTTGATCTCCTAGCAGTCCAAGGGACTCTCAGGAGTGTTCTCCAGCACCACAGTTCGAAAGCATCTATTCTTCGGCGCTCAGCCTTCCTTATGGTCCAACTCTCGCAACCATACATTGCTACTGGGAACACCATCGCCCTGACTATACTATGACTTACTTGGGGTAAGGGGATATTTGTCCCCTTGCCCTGGAGAAAGCCCTAGCCACTGCTATGGGGCAACTCAGACCTGCGCGAGCTAAGTAGTTGGTGCAAGTTTGTGTTGCCGATCCGCTAACATAGGGCAACACAAACTTGCACCAACTACTTAGCTCACGCAGGTCTGAGTTGCCCCATAGCAGTGGCTAGGGCTTTCTCCAGGGCAAGGGGACAAATATCCCCTTACCCCAAGGAGACCTCCAGCCTGTTAAATTCCCCCATGGGGTGTAGCATAGCCTACTCCGCGGGGGAATTTAGTTAGGATTGGGCTGTTACTGACATCACTGTTCCTCTTTGATGGATAGGATAGTTTAATAGATAAGCAAGTGAGCTGTGTCGGGTGTTCACAGCTCCTGTAACCTCTCACACACTCACTAGGAAGCCTTAGGGAAATCACTGTCTGTCAGCTTCAGTCCTGCCTCTCACAGCCCACCAGCACCAATGCAGCCGTGCCAACGGGGCACGTGATGCATTCTGTGGTGCTGGGGACAGTCATAGAAGTTAAGTAGCATATATATAGTGGCTCTTCCACACTCCCTGCCACAATGTTGCCCTGGCAAAAATCACATCACCAAAGCTGCTATTAGCCCAAGGAAGGAAAGTTTTATTGGCATCTATAAAAGCGTTCCTCCTGGGGCTAATTCCACATTGGGGGCCATTGTTTGCATTGGCACTGTAGCACAGCAAGAAAGGGCAAAACATTCTCTTCCCAAGCACCATGGTGGGTCCAGATTTCCTCTGTGGCTGTTATTTACCTTACAAAAAGCAAACACCGAAAGTAGTTTGACCCTTCGACTCTTGGCCCACCTAGACCAGTGCTGCCTACTGTGACTGGCAGTGGCTCTCAAGCAAAGGTCTTTCCCACCTGATTCTTTAAACTGGAGATGCCAGGAATTGAATTCAGCACCTTTTGCTGCAAAAGATTGACTCTACCACTGAACGATGGTCCCTTGTCAGAGAAACCGGATGTACGGAGTGGATATTTTGCAGACACCTTTCTACCTCTTGAGCAGATGGCAATCATTGGATCAGATCTGAGATACTATCTCATTGCCTTTGAGCTACTCTACTGTAGCACAGGCTCAAGATTGTGATGACATCTCATTCATCTTGGGTGGGAGCAAACAACTAATTTCCAACCGTGTTGGAAAACAATCCTTTCCGATAGTATCCCACCATAATTTTCAGATTATTTAGACAAAATGACAGTGCTCACCTAAAAAGACATAGGCAAGGTGAAACTAGACAGAAATATGTTTTAAGGTTACTGTGTAAATAACAGAGTTCCCCCGCCAAACACCCCCCCCTTCAAGACTTCAAAAGCAGGAAAATAACAAATGGGCTGTCCAGCCTCATGCTAAGCCCTTGTCTGAATGAGAAAATAAGTCCTTTCTATATAGTGAAGATGCATCAATACTTTTTCAGAGTCTCTCTCAAAGCAACCATACTGTTTCAAATATTTGTACTGGGTGTACTTTGCAGCAAAGATAGCTGCTAGCCAAAGAGAACAATAAAAAGGTTATCATCGCTACAAATACTGAAGTAATTATATTTGGCAGGGTAAATGATAGGCTGCAAATATCTTCTGGCTTCCAGGGAAGCCCTGACCTTCTTTGGGGCATCAATGGAGTCCCACAACATAAAACTCACTTGTACTAACAAGAACATAAGCTGTCTTGTCTGCTACCATCTTGAGAGCAAGAAGCAAGAATAAGCTTTATTGTCAGGTATCCTACTGGCATGCACAAATTTGTCCTCTCCAAAGCTTCCATACCAGCTTCGGTAATTACAGGTTTCTTCTGGTGAAGGGAAGGGATTTTTCAGATTTAAACTCTAGGCTGTCAAGGACAGTCATTTAGGTAGCAAGAGATGAAAATTCCAAAGCACTTCATTCCACTGAATACCTTGCATTGAAGTGAAAAGGTTGTTTTGTGCAACTAGCTCCTAAAGTTCCATTCTGAAGCATTTGAAATTAACAGATCTCCTTGTATTTTGTCTACATTTGCTTCCATATAAGCCCTGCTCACTCATCCTGGGATGAGGAGAGAAACTTCAAGAAACACATGGTCCATATATTTTGACAATTTCCTCTCCCTGTGTGGTCAGCAGTTGGCTTAGGCTAAATGGTCCTTCTTAATAACCACAACATCATAGGTGAATGATGAACTAACAGCTCAATTATATACATGTTTCTCAGAAGTATTCAAGGAAACTTACTCTCAAGTAAAGGTGTATAGGATTTCAGCCAAAATAGGAATTCCAATGACTTTGGCCTATCAGTGGCTTATTGTTTTTAATTCTTGAGGTAGTGGGAGACAGAGCTCAGTGTGCAAAAACAATACAGGGGAAAGTCTCCTTCTGGTGACTGTTTTTGTTGTTCTGTACTGTGGACATCCCATCTAGTCTATAAAACAGACAATTACCTTACCAGGTAAATCATTCATGGTTAGTACTGGTTATTAATAAACTCTGTGAGAAGCCACAAGTGCTCCAAGTAGGTGGAGGCCCCAACGCTGAACAAAACAGACAGTCAAAAACCAGGTTGCTCTTTCAGTTTGTATTCTTGAGCATGTAACTTCCACACAGTTCAAGTTGTTGAGTTTGTATTAAAATGTTTCACTGTCATTGTTACCTGTTTCAATGGTAGAAGCGACAGTGTTTAGTAGCCTCTTTTCAAGTCAACTTTCACTTGACCTAGAAACGCTATCATCAGGGGTGTCTGCAGAAAAAGGAAGAATACTTGCTCTTATTAACTGTATTTAGACTTCAGGAAGCCGATGATATACAGTAGAACAAATAAACAACGAAAAAACAATGGCAAGCTTCCATGATTTTGCCCTCTTAGCATATGCCAATTAAAACAAACCTCAATGAATTGCATTTCAAGTTGCAAAGTCATTGACTTTCCCTTTCTCGTCACTCTTTGACCTTGGTCAACAAGAGTGCAAATAGCTTTTGGTGGCTTTTTATGAAGTGAGCTTTTGAAACTACCAGAGGTCAATGAACAGACGTCTGACCTTAAGAACTCTGATGGTTGTTGACATAGGTTGGGTTTAACCTCTGGAGGGCAAAGGTTCTATAAATCACCCACAATCACTTTAGTTGTTCACTGCTATTTAAGAAGAAATTGTTCACTGACCTGCTGGCCAAGGACTTAAGCCAGCAAGAGACTGGAGCATACCATGCTGAAAGCCCATGGATTTGTGTACACATCATGACATACAAGCACGCAGATCTGAAGGGACTCCAGTCATGAAAGGTTTGCGTACTACACACTGGAAGCTTGCATCAGCTTCCACATCAGATATGCTCTATTACTCCCTCCCTGCTGGCTTTTTTCACCACTGTGTTAAAATATTTTTGTTTCAGCAGGCTTTTAACTTGCTGACTAGTTATATTTTATACCTGCCACTGAGCTGCCTTTCAGTGAATTGTTTTAATGGTGTTATTAACTGCTGTCTTTTCCCTTTTACTTTATTGGATGTGTGTGTGTGTGTGTGTGTGTGTGTGTGTGTGTGTGTGTGTGCGCGCGCGTGCGCGCGCGCGCTTATTTACTTCTATCCCACTTTATTGATAAACCTCTTCAAAGTGACTTAACTACGCTCATAAAAATGTACAAAATCAAGACTGAATAAAAAAGATCAAGAACTCTAAGACAGTACAAGGATGACAGAGCCAACCATAAATGGATAATGTAGTCAGTTAAATTTTAAAAATGAGTAAAGCAACATTTATAAGATTACAACTTAAAAAACAACAACCCTTATATTAATTCTTAAAAACCAGGAAGCTGAGGTTTAGGTAAGAATTATGGATGGCAAGCATGTACTGTATCCCAACCTTCTGTAAGTCTGACCTTTAGGTCTGGTGGTAAGCTCTCAGCAGAAGACTTCTTTCCATTCAAGTGATTGGTAAACCCTTTGTTTTATTTTATTAATGGGGTAGAAATATTTATAATAAATAAAGAAGCAAAGCAAAAGAAGCTAAAATTCTGCACTCCAAACTCTGTGTCAAGGAAAGCTCATTCCCACAACCTGTAATAAATTATGCACATTGAACAAATCTACATAACTTCTTTTGCATACGTCATTCTGAATTTTTAAAAACTTTTTTGCATTATTTATTCTGATTTTGTTAGTCATAGAGAGAAGCCAGAAGCTAAATAGGGCACTCAAGCTCTGCCTTTAGCTTCCCTTCTGGAGTCTGAGATTTCCAGCCCAATCCTGCGTAAAGATCTGCGGATGGCCCATAGGGCCAGCTGCAGGATCCTACGCCCTTCCTGGTCCGCTTCGGCACGGCACGGGGTCTCCTCTTGATAGTGTAGAGCTGCCTGGGGCTTACAGGCCTCCTCGAATGTATGCCGGCTGTCAAGCAGACGTACATTCGTGGCGGTGTAGCAAGGGCCACCGAGCCCAGGAATGGGGATGGGGATATCACAGCCGACATCCCCGCCCCCTCGGCCAACGGCTGCCATCCCCTGCTGCCCAGCCCACCCTCCCCTGCTCCCACCAGAGTAACACTTACCATGCTCTGGTGGCTGCAGGATGGTTCCACGGTGGAGTGAGGCCTGCTGCCCTGCGCACTGGTGGTCTTACTCAGAGGGTACCAAAAACGCACTTTACGGCGCGTTTATGGCACTTTCCGCCTGCAGGGTGCGTGCTCCGCAGGCATTATTTTATGCAGGATTGCGCCATTCAGTAGGCATTGCACGCACACACGCATGCACACACATTCAAGGTATATCTTCACAGCCATGTGGGCTAGAAAAATGAAAATTGAAATTCACAGAATTCTGCTGACTTCTTCACCCAACATGTTTTCCCTGTACTTCGCCAGAATCATGACATATTCACAGCCCTGCCAGTAATATACTGATTAGACGGATGGTGACTTCTGACAAGTCCAGAGGTGTTCGTGGTGGTTGATTTGTCTGTACCAGATATGAGTGTTTTACCAATTCTTGATGGAGTTGCACTCTCCCCAAACGATCAGGTCCGTTTGGAGGTGCTGTTAGATATAGCCATTTCAACGGAAGCACAAATGGTGTCCCTGCGATGAAGTGTGTTTTATGGGCTTCAGCTGCTATGCCAACTACAGTCTTTGTTGGACAGGGATAGTCTGACTGCTGTCATCAATACTCTGGTAACATCCTAGTTGAATTATTGCAGAGTACTAGAAATACTATAATACTAGAAACTAAAGTATAGTTTAGAAACTGCAGCTCATAATGCAGCAGCTAGCTAGCTAACTGGGACCCCAGACCAGCAATACAACGCACATCTCTCCAGGGTTGAAATGACTAGACTGGCTCCCAGGCCATTTCTGGGCCCAATAATAAATACTGACAACAAATCAGAACTGGTTTTCACCTTTACAACCCTAAACTGTTTCAGGACTGAGGTTCGTCAAGGATTGCCTCCTTCATTCTGAAGCTTTCATGGCCAGCTATCAATTGACAATGTTTAAGGAATACGGGAATTAAAGCCATGTAGTAAAAGAATCTTGAACTTTAATTGGAATAAAAATCACATTAAAATCCAAGGAACTTAGCCCAACGTTTCGTTCCAGCCCCGTGGAACCTCTTCATAGGAATCTCGAAAGATCATAGATGGTGCTGTCCTCAATTCATCATAGTAAATTTAAACCAAAAAAATGCGGGGAAACCCCAGCGGTACAGACCGGAAATGACAGGTCCGGAGCGAAGCGATAGCTGTCAGGCAAGCCATGCGGGCTCGTTTAGCACAGCTGGTATTAATTGCTTCCTCCTCTTGTCTTCACTCTCCCTTTCTTTCCATGCTGGATAGTTCTGCTGTTACAGTGTCAGTGTCAGTTACAGTTCGTTCTACTGCTGCGGTGTCATTTGCAGTATCTCCACTGTCAGTCACCTCGGATTCCATCCCCCCTCCCAAGTCTGATTTCCCATGTAGGACAGGCATGGCTCGCCTGACAGCTATCGCTTCGCTCTGGACCTGTCATTTCCGCTCTGTACCGCTGGGGTTTCCCCGCATTTTTTTGGTTTAAATTTACTATGATGAATTGAGGACAGCACCATCTATGATCTTTCGAGATTCCTATGAAGAGGTTCCACGGGGCTGGAACGAAACGTTGGGCTCAGTTCCTTGGATTTTAATGTGATTTTTATTCCAATTAAAGTTCAAGATTCTTTTACTACATGGCTTTAATTCCCATATTCCTTAAACATTGTCAATTGATTGCCTCCTTCTTTATCAACCTGTCCAGATGTTAAGATCAGCCTCAGTGGTCCTACTCTGAGTTCATACCCCATCTGAAGTGCACCGGGTAGGAGTCTGTGGGCCTTTTCTGTGGTGGCACCCCATTTGTGAAATGCCCTTGCTAGAAAGCTCACCTGGTGCTGAGCCAGTGCCAGGCCATTCTAGTGTCAGGCAAAAATCTTTTGATTTGCTCAAGCTCTTTAATCTAGTTTTACTGATTATACTGTTTTTCTACTGCTGAGTTTGTTTGTTTGTTTGTTGTTGTTATGATTGGTTTGTTGTTAATTTTGTAAGCTGTCCTGGGAGATTTTTACCTGAAGTGAGAGGTATTCTCATGATGTTATAAATAATTAACTATCTCAAGAGTACAGTACATGCTTTCCCTGCAACTAGTTTTCTCCATTACCATTACTGGTAATATGACATTTAAAGGTCTCAAGTTACTTTTAAGAGTATTGCTGTAAATGGAAGGCGAGAACATGAACCCTTTGGGTGCGTATCTTCATGCACCCATCCACTTACCACTTTTCTAAGCAACGGCACATTGGCATTTGTTGTCAGTTTTTATTAGTTCTTCTTGCTAGTGGAGTTGTGATAAGAACTGGACCTCTAGTAGTCCTTTGAGTCTCTGGAAAACTTTCTCTGAATATTAGCAATACAGTACTTGGATGTAAACACAATGTGATACAATTTGACCATAGGTCTATCCAGGCAAGGACATATGTCAGAGTCGTCTTTTGCATTTGGAAGGTACAGACTGTTAAGCAATTGTGTTCCCACACTCTCCTAGTTGCTATGTGCTCCTTGTCTCCTTCCAATCTACTTGACAAACAATCTTCTTCAGAGAGCTTGGACTGCATTTACATGAGCAAACAGTCTTCACAAAAGTACTAATGAGCTATAAATGTATTGTGTCAGGGAATTCTCATGATTTGCTAATGCCCTTTCACTACGCTTTCCTCTGAAAGGAACCTCTCTGTGTGTGCCCACAAGCATGCACACCCTGAAAATTGTTTGGCTACAATTTCACTGTGTAAATAAAGACAATTAAGGCACTCCCTGCTGTGCAGTCCCCATTTACAGCATTGTGGAGATTCTGTGTAAGACCTTCCGGAATGAATGGTGGGTTCTTCAAAAGACAGTGCTTGTTGGATTTCACTCTAAAAGGGTGGATGTCAGCAAGGGGAATATTCAAAATGCAGGTGTGCATTTCCAATTGTTGCTTTAAAGGTCATCTGCTGAAATGGGCCTGTTATTTATGAAGGTCTTTTTTTACTTGTTTGCTTCCAAACACTAGCATATATGAATTCAGTCTTTATTCTTTCCGTCTGCCAATAGAGTGAGATCAAATCACAACAGCCAGGCTACAATATTTCTGTCCAGTGCGTATGCCAGTATTTGCTGTGTGTGACTCACTTTGCCTGGATATGTGTGGCAACAACTCTAGCATTCTGGTGAATTTTCAAAGGCTAAATTACAATAACTGACCAAAAAATGTCCATGGTTTCATGTTATGTTTGAACCAGGCCTACATCTTCAGGTCCAAGAGAAATGGGTTTAAATTACAACAAAGGAGATTTTGATTAAAAGTTAGGAAAAACCTTTTTAGAAGTAGGTTTTCTCTGTGCCAGGTGCGGGGGAGTGGAAGCAGGAAACAGGTTATCTTGTTGGCTGTGTGCTCCCTGAGGCATCTGGTGGGGCCACTGTGTGATACAGGAAGCTGGACTAGATGGGCCATTGGCCTGATCCAGCAGGGCTCTTCTTAGGTTCTTATGTTAACTTCCTGATGGTACGTAGTATTTGAGGAATGGTCTGCCTCGGAAGGTGGTAGACTCTCCATCATTGGGGGTCTTTAAGCAAAGACTAGATAGCCATCTAACAGGGATGTTGTAGCTGTGGCCATCCTGCATTGACAGGGGTTAGAATCACTGATCTTATAGGTCCCTTCCAACTCTATCATTCTGCAGATACCATAAAGAGGGCTGTGTGTAGCCAGCAATTCCATGATCTTGGTTTGCAAGTGCAGAATGTCATATGTGGGGCTACTTTTGACAACAATTTGGAAACTGCAATGGGTCCAAAATACAGCTTACAAAATATTGGTAGGAGTGTGATGGACTGCACATTTTACACTAATCCTACATCAGCTGAGTGGGTTACCAATCCTTTCAAAGGTCTAATCTTGACCTTTAAAACCCTAAATGGCCCGAGATGGGTATTTTTAATTTGCAGATTAGTTGTATGCATAATTTTCATGAAACATGTTAGTTGTCAAGCAGTAACATTAACTAGATGTTGAATGTCTTTACTGATGCCATATGACCTTGGCTGGTTTCTCTGAAATAATTTTTTGCATATTGAAAAATATGTCACAATGCCAACCCATTAAGGTAATCAAAACCCCTAAAACTAGCTACCACAGCTTTAAAAAAAGTCATTAGTAAACAAAAGATATACAGCTCTTTTATATGTTGTTGCTTTCCTAAGGTATCTTCGCTATTGGGGAGCATGGCCTTTATGTTTTTTTAGATGGTTTCTACTCTAGAAACGTTTGGAAAATTGTGGGTTTGTGGTTATGATGTTATGCTGAACCAGAAATTACAGAGTCAAATAGACTGATTATTGGACTTTCTCAGTAGGGGAAAAAATTCCCATTTACAAAAACTATAACTACAGCAATGCAAAAAACAAAACAAAAAACCAGACTTTCCACTTTGCTGACCAGAAAGCACTTGCTTGCCCCAGTTCTTTCCCATCTTTCTCTGTCTTCCCTCTCTTCGAAAGGTTTTCACACAAACTACCTATGGGGCACATGTAACCTTTGAATCATATATTGCCTGTCCCTGTTCTCATCTGTGGACAACCTTCTCAGGCTGACCTATGTAACTTGTCTGCCTCCCTTCATGGAATGGAATGGTAGCCTTACCTCCACTGACTGTAACAGGCACTGAGAGAGTCATGGCATTAAAAAATAAATCAGTATGAGGTCATTACAAGGTGACAACCTGCCATGGGTTCACTGAGTAGCCTTGGACAACTCGTTGGCCCTGATCTAGAGGCATGTGCACACTCAGTTGTGGGCTGGAGGCACCTGGCCACCAATTAGATCATCAACACTGTGAGCGCTGAGAAGAGTGAACTGCTCCCTGCCACACAAATGATTGGTGCTCTCAGAACTGACAGTGCCAACCCTCTGCTCAGGCATACATGCATTGTTCCCATCTAATTGTTCCCATCTAATAACAGGAAACATGCCTACTAGCTGTCTCTGGATCACAAGAACTATGTGCAGAAAAGAGATCTGCGTGTATAAATCTGTTACTGTCAATTGGATCCAGAAGGGCCAAAAAGCCAGGCAGCATTTTGGGGGGCTTTGATCCCACACCCAATTGCCTATCATCTTTCTGTCACCTACCTCTGCCTTTTATGGATTTGTATGTATTTTAAATTTTGTAAGCCACCTTGGGTCCCCCTATTGGGGAGAAAGGCAGGATAGAAAATTATTATTATTATTATTATTATTATTATTATTAATAATAATAATAATAATATCATCATCAATAATAATAATAATAATATGGGGAATTGGACCTTGTTTCCAGGCAGCTTGGTTTGGGCCAAGCCTGGCTGATACTGCAAATGGATCCTCCTTGCTGGTCAGGGCAACTGTTTCCTTGCCTCAGTTCTCCATCTGTAAAAATGAGGACAATGGTAATGGTAATTGTTGTAAAGAGGAATGCACTATGAATTACAAAACATTTTTCCACAGTTTTTGTTGCATAAATAATACATTTTTCTAATCTCTGCTATTATTGATCATGAATGACACATAATATCCTGTTCATACTGGGAATTGTTTCCTCTTTTTTTCCAGGAAGATCTGACTCGGCTCCTCACTGCAGTTGCTGAAGATGAATGAACAGATGGATCAGAGTGAAATACATGGGGGGGGGGAGAGAGGGAATCACTATTTATGTCTCTACTATCTGTTGCCTTTTTAGCATGCATGTAACCAAGGGGAACTGGCTTCATTTTAGTCTAGAGCAATGATGTAAAAATGATTATAAGAAGCTGGCATACTGGGATTTTCCAGTACAAGCGTACAGGTTCATTTTGATGGAATCATCCCTGCCATTTTCTTCCTATGCTTTTGAGGCATGTCAGTATAAGATACTGTTCATCTACTCCTCAATGTATATGTTCTGAGAGACAGATTGTTCTTATAACCATAGTCTTTCCTTTCAAATAACTTATTAATGGCATGCATCCATCTCTCTAAAACTGTGTGTGTGTGTGTGTGCGCGCGCGCGCGCGCGTTGCAGCCAAACTGCACATTATGTGAACCTGTTTAACTCTGCATATGAAGTTTGTCTTTGCAGACAGTAGCCATGAGGAGCCCTATTCGGATCAGGACTGCAGTGAGGAGCAGGGTTTTTAAAACTCTTCACTCCAGGCCACAGTCCTGACAAAGATACCTCCCCCTTTTCCCCCACTGCATCAGGATGGAAGTTACTATTGGCAAAATGATCAGTGTTCAGGGCCATTCAGAGTAATTTTATCAGGGGGTACAAAGTTTCTTTTGGGCCCCTTCCCTACATATGAATTTGGCTCATGGGCCCCCTTTTTTTGCTTCAGGGCCCCCCTTTTGACCCATTTTTTGCCCTGGGCCGGGGTACAAATTACCCTCTTAACCCCCCTCTCAGAGGCCCTGAGTTTTACTCCTGGAGCAAATAGCAGCTTGAGGAGGGGGGATTTTAACCATGAGCACAGCACAGGAGTGAGGGTTAAAACCACCCCCTTGTTAATACAACACAAGCATAGTCCAGGCAGCCAGGCTTCCAACAGTTTACAAAAGAGGCAGGGATTACACACTGGAGATCAGGACCACGGACAGCTCTAAGGCTAGGCCAGATACTGCAAGTAGGGCAGGCTTGAATGTTGTTCCAGCAGAGGGGTGAAGCAGAGGTGTCTGGCTTCTCCCTTTCCCTTGAGAAACCTGCTGAAGGCCCTTTCCTGCAGCCATCGACTTCCATGGTGCTGGGGGCGGGGGGGGGGGGAGGTAGTAGTTCCTTTACGTGCTCCTCAGGAGAGTCTTTGGAGTCTGAAGAGGAGGTGCTAAGTCCAACCATACTGTAGAAGAGATTCTGCAGTAGAATTTCTAGGGCATGAATTCAGGGAAATCCCTCTCCCGCTCTCCTCCTCAGACTCATCTGCCTCATTCCCCAAGTGCAGGGGGTTCAGTTGCATGGAACCAAGACAATCTAAAACATACAGGTACACATACACAGGACTACATGGGACAAATAGCAAATGGGGTTCACTGGGAAAATGGAAAAAGGGTTCATCCTCCAGCACTGTGGTCACAATCCAAATTGCCGATCCCCATCCCTACCTCTGAGGCTGCTTTTTACAAATTAAAAAGAGATGGGAGATCCAATCATGGGTATCCACTGCCTGATTTAGCTTGGCCTTGAGACAAGGCAAGGCAATAGCTATGTAGCTATGTACTGTGGTCTAACCAGTCTTTAGCAGTTGGCATCAGGGCATGGAGATATCAGTGGAAAGAGCCCACAGTGTATTCAGTAGCATAGCTAGAGGACGGCGGTGCGCAAAGTGCTGCACGGCGCTACACAGCGGTGCAAAATGGCCCCTCCCACTCGCCTACTCAAAAGTAAGTTCCATTGTTTTCAGTGAGACTTGCTCCCAGGTAAGTGTGAACAGGATTGCAGCCCTAGTGTCTTTCTGGCCATACATGATTTCTCTTTCAGATAGAAAAACAGACAATTCAGTTATCATGTTGCTCTTCAACGTCCATTTATCCTGAATTGCCAATACAAAACACTCCAAACTCTTTATCCTAATCAAACACAAACCCATCCCTTCACAATTACCTCCTGAACACTGAATTTTGTTGAACTTCAAAAGTCTTTCCTCACTGCTTCTGTTTTCCAACATCTGCTAAAACTCACCATCAGTCACTTTTTTTTTCCAGAATTCAGCCATGAAACCTCTTTTATTTTAGACACCAACCCAACAAATGGCCAATTTATCCTTTAATGTGCATCAAAATGTGTTTATCCTTCACCTCAGCATCTCATTTCAGCTTGCCGTGTCAGGTATGAAAGATTATTCTCCTGAGATATCAGCCACGATTAAAGCTAATTAACTAGCCTACCCAGTTCCCGCTGCTTCTGAGACGGACTTTCAACAACCATCACAAATCTAGCTTCCAATTTGATAATTTTACATTTAAAATGACAAAGTTTTCCCTTCATCCTCCCTCAGTAATTAATTCAAATCAGCTTGGAAATTAGCCTTCAGAACAGGTTTACAAGCTGGCTGAAGGACCGTAAAATATACTAGTGATAAACGAGAGTTTTCTGTAAGGTCCAGTCCAATTTAACAGGAATTACGTTAGAGACTGTTGTCTTGATTAACGTGTGCAATAATAGATGGAATGAAATAGTGGGGAGTATGGGAGGGAGGAAGGGAGGGAGAGGGAGAGAGATTCTTCATCTAATTAGCCAGATGCCATGAACACCAGAGAAATAAAGTAGTGGCACCGAGGTATGTTAAAACGAACAGACAAGGCCTAAATGAGAAGCAGACTGATTGCAACAGGGCAAAAGCATTCTGTAGCAATAGCACTATGTTGAATGAGGTGCACATAGGAAAAATGGAGCAGAAGCCAGACAGCCGTTGAAAAACTGCACAAAAGAATGGAAGATAGGTCTTTTGTTCATTGAACCCTTCCCCCAACATTCACATCAATCTTGAACCTCACACAAAGTCAGTAAAGCACTAATTGGGTGGTCTTTCTGTCGGCCAAGCCTACCTCACAGCATTGTTGGGAGAAGAAAATGGGATCACTCCAGGTGAGTCTTCCAGAGGTTCTTCATGCATGGGGTGGGTCACAAACATGATAAACAGGGACAACAACGCCATGCTCAACAGCGTCGCTGAAGTGTCTTCTCCACATTCAGAAAAGTATTGACATGCTACTCCAAGCCTGTCAACACAATCCTGCGCAACTTCAGGCCAGCAGAGTGAGCGCTGAGCCAGCCTAGGATGTCGCCAAAGTGCCGTAAAGCACTTTCAGGGCACCCTGGGAGTAAGCAGAGCCGGTGTGAAGGCCAGCGTCACTCACTCCGTCCACCTGCTCACACCCGTATCGCCGGACAAAGGTAAGACCTATGCCCAGCAGTGGGAGGGCGTGGGGAGGGTGGGCCAGGGTGGTGGGGGAGGGGTGATTGGCCAGCCAAGCCAGGGAGGGCTGTGTGGATATTGGCGGTGGGCTCCGCCAATATCCTAACCCCCTTACCGGGTCTGTCAGGCCTTACACAGCCTCCCTGGATGTGCGCCAGCAAATTAGCTGGCATGCATCTGAGGAGGCCCATTGGGGCCACTGGGGCTGACACCGGGGGAAAGAGACTAACGTTCCTTTCCATTGAGGTGTGCCCTGGTTCCGCCGGCGTGGACTGCATCCTACGCAGGATTGGGCTGTGTGTCATGTATCACCATAGGCCAATGTAACGTGAACTAATCAGTTCAAAGGACCCTCAAAAGTTGCTTTAGTTCAACATTGAAGAAAATATTAGATATATCTACATTAATTACATATTTGTATTTACATTTATCAACATTAATTATTATTCATAGCACTAATATTATGCTTGTATATTATTTACTATAAATACATTAATTATTATCAAGGTAACAAAGAAATCTTAATGAGCACAAACTGCATTCCCCCACCGTCCCAAAATCAGTACAATCTGTGATAGCACAAAGTGGGCGTGTGGGGGAGAAAAAGATCCAGCTGAATAAATCCGGACATGGAAACCAGTGGGTTAGCTCAATTAAAACCCAATAGTCTTAAGCTCCATTTGTGACAGCTATTTTTGTGAGAGGCCCCTGGAGATATGAACACAACAACAGCATGCAGACTTATAAGCACTAAAGGAAATGTATTCAGCTACCATTCTTGGCCAGCTATGGTAATGCAATCTACAGCAACAGTTCTGTAACAATGCACACTAATTAAAGATATTTAAATGAGTAAACAGACCTTTTATCAAATGTTAGAGGAGATCCTGGAAAGATTAGGGTGCCTGCGGGATTAATGAATGACTGTGCAATCAATTCTGGCACTGCAGCTGAACCTTCCTGCCAGAGAGGAGATATATAAATATATAAAATCAGTTACTTGTAATTGTTAGTTAACTACAGCTGTAGAGCACTACTAGTGGGAAAGGCCTGAAGGCAGTTGTGTTCTCTCAACCACTACTTTTTTTTTGCCAAAGAAATCCTGTCAGAATGGTTCAACCATGCTACATAAACTTACAAGCGATAAAATATCGAAGTCTGTTTTTAATTATGGACCTTACCACTGGGCTCCCATAACGATCGAAGCAATATTTCTCATAAGGAGGCATCCCTGTTGAGGTGAAGACGGTTGCCACGAGAAGAGCCAATTTCTCTCTGAGTCCCTTGCAGTATGATTCTTGATTGGGTCAGCAATTGCAATGCTGGAAGACCATTTGACTGTCACTTCTAGGGGCTAATGCGGGAACCATTTTCCCCAAATCTTTTTTTAGTTTGTCATTTTAATGCTCCTCTTTTTCTCATTTGTAATATGTGAAGCCAAGGACAAGCACAAATATTGTGTAAAGCTGCAATCCCAACACCTTGGGGCTTGCTTCCAAGGAAACATGCACTATAAGGCATTTGGTTTCATATCTGGACATTCAGTTGCGCTAACCCAGTAAAAAGGGAATGTGGGGAGCAGGAAGAGGTGTGTAAGTACCGTATTGGTCTGAGTATAAGACTCACTTTTTCCTCCTAATTTAAGTTTTTAAACTAGGGGTGCGTCTTATAATCAGGCTGTTGCAATTTAATGCCAGTGATTTAATTAAATTTTTTTAATAGCACCAAACTTTAAGGGTGCGTCTTATAATCAGGTGTGTCTTATACTCGGGACAATACGGTACTAACCACTAGATGCTACACCCCTTGGTCAGCCTGCTTTCTCCCAGTATGATCCTGACAAAACCCATAAGGGTTTCAACCAAGAAGATGGATAGGGCAGCTGTGCAGCTTAGAGAATGGGAGGAAGGACCACTGCAAAGGCTCTTAAGCCTTCCACTAGGATCCTCATGAATCAGCCAAGTGACTTGAAAGATCAGGAGATAGCAATGGAGAAAAAAATATAGGAAAAAGACCCAGTTCTTCATGAATTCTATCATCTATTAAAAAGATGTGAGAAGTGGGATCCAATTTGTAACCCTTTTGGAATACCAACAAGACGTATGATACGGCCACAAAGGTGCAGGCAAAATTATGTACTTAAATTTTTGGTGCACCTGCATTTTAATCTTGCTTCTGACCTCTTTAATAAAGAATGATGCAAATTTCATTCCCTTTAGACCTTGCTGAATTTAATTATGAGGAAAACATATTCCATAAAAAGACAATTAATTGCACAGGCGAATAGTCAGCATGCCCATGCTAACAGTTGCAAAATTGAGAGCTATGTGCATCAACTGTCAGAGCATTTCCTAATAAGAATAATGATCCCACTCTGCATTCACTTCATAATTACTACAGACTACTAATGACTTTCTTGTTTCAGTTCAAAATTTATTAGTGAAAAAAATGAGAAAACATATATGATGGATGATTTTGGAACACTTTTTGTTGAGTTTCTTTGCAGATAATGCAATCAATGAGATGTTGCCTCATTATAATCTTTATTGCCCAGGCAGCTTATGTTGCATATATGCAGCATAGATTATACATGCCCTCTCTGATATAGCAATTGCCTCTGGAAGAGAGGTTGAGTCCAGTACCTGCTGTCCCATCTCTGCAAATCTACACTTCATGTGGAATGATGGGCAGTGTAGAATCAGAGATCTGTCTTCCACATGATGAGGTCCTATTGCTCATAGGCAAGGCAATGGAAAGACATGGATATAGATTTGGATCAGTGAAACAAAATGCACATCACATCCAGATGTGTGTGCATGTGTCTGTCATAATACACATGCCACTCAAACAATGTGCTTCACACTTTGCCTGCATAATGTAGGGTATGCATTCTCAACCATTTTTATACCTGCTGCCATTGCACATGATTTCTCCTCCCTTACATTAGTGATTTTGTGCAACTCCTCATTGCACATTGTTACTGGGTATGTTTTTCAGACACCATAGCATGCACACATGGAGAAGTCTACTTGATGTGTTGGGAGCGTGTGCAGTGGCCAATGGCACAGCTCAACGGTTCGGTGGGGAAGGATGATGGAGGCAAGGATGAAGGTCCAACAAACTTCAATTATGGGAACAACTTCAGGCAATGGGATTCAAATTTAAAATCAATGCAGAGGCGTCGCTACGGTGGGGGTGGTACTGTAAGTTCCGCACCGTTCTACTCTGTGTTACGAAGTGGCCCCGCCCCCTCGCCGTTGGAGCCATTCAGAATGGTGAAGGCAATGCGCAGGAGACTCGCGCAGGAGACAATGAAGGATCACTGCCTTAACCACTCTGAATGGCTCCAACGGCGAGGGGGCGGGGCCACTTCCTAACGCAGAGTAGAACTGTGCGGAACTTACAGTACCGCCCCCACCGTAGTGACGCCTCTGAATCAATGCAATATTTCCTCTCTCTCTCTCTCTCTCTCTCTCTCTCTCTCTCTCTCTCTCTCTCTCTCTCTCTCTCTCTCACACACACACACACACACACACACACACACACACACACACACACACACTACTTGCACAAAAGAAAAAAGGATTGAGTCACTAAATGTGTCATCAGTTTGACTGCACAGGAGATGAGGAAAGATAGGGAGGGTTGTAAGTCGATGGTGCGGCTGTCTGGTCCAAAGCAGGGTATAAAAGGCAGAAAGGACTTTGAAGCAAGCTCAGAGGCTAGGCAGTAGTCATAGGTGATACAAGGAGGGAAGCAAGGCAAGAGAGTCTGAGCTGCTTTGCCAGGAGGAAAGGCATGTTGCAAGGCAGCCCACAAAGGATGACTGTCCAGCCCACACTGGCACAGTGGCTTTTGGTTGCACTCAAGGAGGGAAGGGAAGAAGGTTGGAAAGGAAAAGGGAAGCAGGTGGTTACAAGTTCTGTGCTGGCTTGGCACAGTGGTTCTTGGATAGTGGCTGGAATGGGGGTATGTCATGCAGTGCCAGTGGCAATAAGGTGGACAGACAAGTGAAGGAACAAAGACACAAGGGTCTGGTGACCTGGCTTTTTCTACTTTTTCTTCCCAGAGAGGATCTTCTGTGGGGTGAGCTCATCAAGGGGCCTTCTTTTGGGGGGGGCTTGATGGCCCTTGATTGCTTATCCCCTGCCCTAAATGGGTGCCACTATTGTTTTGCACCTTAGCAAAGGTGCAACAAAGAACTTGTGATATGCTGTGGAGGTCAGTTGCTTCATTAACATAGGCTCCTTGGTTGAATTTGACCATGGAGTTGGTGAGGACAGCTGAGATTGGAGGTCTCTTCTGTGTCTGTGTCACTTATTACTTTGTTTCTTCCAAGTCAGGAGACTCCTAGGACGTGGCTTTTGTTCACAGCATCAAATGTGCTGTGCCAGAAAGGTGTGGCCTCCCATGGAATTTTCCAAGATCTTTTTTTTGGGGGGGGGCGGGATTGCTCTGACAATTAAAAGTGTGACCTTCCTCTAAACCTGTGGGATCTGAAAATTTTGCCACCAGTCCCGCTTCAAGTCACGGTACTGCAGAGGCGTGGAAAGTCTGGAGCGAGCGGAGCAGCGGCTCCGGGCGGCACTACGGCGCCGGGCAGTGCTGCTCCGCTCGCTCCAGTCTTTCCACGGAGCGCGTGCCCGCCCGGTGATGCAGGCGGGTGCTCCGAGGCCTTCTCCCCCGGCCTCGGAGTCGGAGAAAGCCCTGGAGCGTTCACCACGACTGCCGGCCAGGGCTTTCTGAAGGCAGCCGACTGCGTCGCCGCTCTATATATCCTTTTTTGGCACATGCGCAGAACGTAAAACGTTCTGCACATGTGCCAAAAAAGGATAAATAGCGCGGCGACGCTGTCAGCCGCCTTCAGAAAGCCCTGGCCGCCGGTCGTGGTGAACGCTCCAGGGCTCTCTCCAGCTCCGAGGCCGGGGGAGAGGGCCTCGGAGTGCCCTGGTAAGCCGGGTTGCCCCCCCGGAGCGGTGCCACCCCCCCGGAGCGCCACAGCAAGTGCTCCAAGCAGCACTCGCTGCTCATACGCCTCTGCGGTACTGGCCTCAGTTGTGCTCTCCTGGCAGGCACCCAGCACCACATATATGTGTGTACATACATGTCACACTACACACATTCAACACAAAAGGAATAACAAGGCTTACCCAGCAACCAGCAATGGTTGTCCTAGAACTGTATATGATTTAGGGCGCAATCCAAACCAGATAACCTGGTCCAAACTCGCATAACACCAGAACCAGGGGACATGCACTAAAATTGAGTGGAGGGAGAGTTAGAACGGACAAAAGAAAATATTTCTTGACCCAGCGTGTAATTCATCTGTGGAACTCCTTGCCATAGGATGTGGTGATGGCACCTGGCCTAGATGCCTTTAAAAGGGGGTTGGACAGATTCATGGAGGAAAAGACCATCACAGGTTACAAGCCATAAGCAACCTCCTGGTTTTTAGAAGTGGGTTTTCTCTGTGCCAGGTGCAAGGGAGTGTCAACGGGAAAGAGGTTCTCTTGTTGTCTTGTGCTCCCTGAGGCATCTGGTGGGGCCACTGTGTGATACAGGAAGCTGGACTAGATGGGCTTTTGGCCTGATCCAGCAGGGCTCTTCTTATGTACTTAGGCTGCCGTTGTAACCAGCGGCCCAACAAAAACGGGAGGCCCCAGAATGGAAAGGGGATTCAAATCCCCTCCAAAAAGTGAATTCAAAGGGGATTTGAATCCCCTTTCCGTTCTGGGGCCTCCCATTTTCGCTGGGCCTCTGTTTACAATGGTGGCCTAAGTAGGTTTGGATTGCGCCCATAGTAAGATAAGCTACATCCAAACATTTAATTCCTGGAGATATATTATTTGACAACCTATTGTAAAACAACAATAAAAAACAAAAACAATCCTCCTATTATATAACAAATGAGAACAAGTCCTTGTTTTCTACATATGTGATGCATCGTTAAGACCCAGGCAGTGTTTACACTTGGGGAAAGAGGTTTTCTGCAGTGCAGTCAGATAACATACATAAGATGTTCATGCTGACTTCCAGTAAAGTGTTATAAGAAGCAGCTGAATTGTAGAAAATTAAACAATGCAATATGTTTGTTCCTACAGGAACTGCTGGGATCAATAAGCTTAAGCTGAAATCAGCAAATGTGTTTCATGTGTTCAGCTGACTGGTTACAGCTGAAGGCATGAGTAAATGCCACTTCCCCATTAAGTAAGAAAGATAGACAGTGCTTTGCTAAGGCATATTGATTGCATGTTTTAAGGCTTTGTTAAATGTTTCAGAAAGAACTTTATGCATTTCATTAACAGATATCTTTGTGCTACATGGCATACTTGGTGAATGAATCTTTTGTGACATGAAAGCTGTTCTTAAACAATCCAATTTGATTAGGGGAACAATTCATTCATTTTGCTGTCTTTATAGATTTTTGTGCAACATGTTTGTTTTCTGAAGGTGAAAATCAATTCCCTTTTGCCCAGGATCCAGGCAAGGCCTATGACAATGAGTTGGTTATCACCTGAAAACATTTCTTAGGGGAAATCTGCCACATAATCTTCTAAGCACTGGGTTTGCTCTAGGAATATAAATTGGATATCATGGAACAGCATGTGATGAAGGATAGCTCTCAACATCTAGGGTTTCCCTTCCAAATATGTACTTCCAACACAGAAAAGATTAAATACAAACTAACTATAATGCAATACAATAGCAGAAGAGATGCAACACATCACAAGTAAATTAACCACATCACATCAAAAATCTGAAATTGTGCACTAGACTCCATTAAAATCTCAACAACTTCCTAAGGATCCAGACTAGATACATGCTTTTGACCACTTTTCTTCTTTAAAAAGAGCATTGAAGGGGGCATGTGAAACAGCCCTAAATCATAGTAAGCAGGTAGTAGGGAGGCATGCTTTTTAGAAGCTTTTTCTTTACTATAAATAGTGTGCGGGGGAGGGGGCATGTGATCAGTCTATGAGCCATGGTAGGGACTAATGCTAAAGTCCCCCTGAAACGCTCACCACTGCAATTTCAGGCCATATTGCACACACACCCCAGTGGCATTGCTGGAGGGGGTGCGACACTGTAAGTGGTGCAAGGCACTGCACCGAGCCTTGCAAGGTGTAGCGCGTTGCCTTTGCAGCCAGAATGGCTCTGGGGGCGAGTGGGAGGTGCCGCGTTACACCGGTTTGCAAAGTGCAGTGCAGCATCTTTACACCACTTACGGTGCTACACCCCTCCAGCAACGCCACTGCCCCCCCTGTCTTGCTTTGGGAAGCACCCCACTCTGGAGACCCCAAATGATTCAACCCAACTTCTCCTTCTAGGAGCAAGTTTGTTCCCTTTTAAATGCCCGCTTCGACTGAAAAACACCTCTTCCCTCTCGAATAGCCACAAAGCTGTGTGTAAAAAACGAAAGCTGAACTCCTCTGGACAATTAACCAAAATTTATTGCTTTACAGCAGTGCTTCTCAATTATTTTTTGTCATGCCCCCCCTAGGAGGGGCATGACAGTTCACGCCCCCCCCGGTCACATGGTTTTGGGGGGTGCCGCCCCCGCCCCTTCGCGTCGCCCTCCGCACGCTCTGAGGCCGGCCCGGGAGCCGGCCTCGGAGCGTCCGGAACGGCCGGCGCTCCAGGGCCTTCTGAAGACCCAAGCGTCAATCCGGGTATTTTTCGTGTTTTCGCTCATGCACAGACCGTTTTCGTCTCTGCGCATGAGCGAAAACACGAAAAATACCCGGATTGACGCTTGGGTCTTCAGAAGGCCCTGGAGTGCCGGCCGTTCCGGACACTCCGAGGCCGGCTCCCGGGAGCTGGCCTCGGAGCGTGCGGAGGTGGTCGAGGTTAAACGGGCCCCCCTTGACAGAGCCTCACGCCCCCCCTGGGGGGCGCACCCCACTAATTGAGAACCGCTGCTTTACAGCAACCCTTATCTCCCTAACACCATAAATTATCCCACAGCAGAAACCCTTCTGCTAAACAGTCCACCCAACAGGCTATCTCCCCCAAACCGGGCTCTTTCAGCTGGCGTCCAGGCAGGCAGCAGACTGGTTTCTTCCTTTCTCCGTCGGCTTCCTCCAGTCTCTGGTCCAAGGTCACCAGCTCAGCAGTCCTTCGGCTTCGCAGAGTGTGTCCAGCTGTCCTCCTGGTCGTAGCTCCTTTCTCGGTTGGCTTGGCAGCAGCATCCCATCGTCGCTCAGAAATCAGGCAGCATATCCCCGTAGCAAGCTAGCAAGGCTTCTTCCTGCTCCTCCTGCTGCTGCTTTTATACTCAAAGCCCTCATTAGTCCATCATGGATCACAGCTGGAGGCTGCAATCCAAAGTCCTAAAGCCCTAATTATTGGCAACACCTGGGGGGCGCACCCTGCGTGGGCGGTAGGTGTGCCTCCACCCAAGCAGTCCTGGGTGTTGACCCCTTGCTGCCCAGTCCTGTCAAAGTCTTGTCAAAAGTCCAAGTCTTCATCTGTTAACTCCTTGCTGCCCGGATCTGTCAACAAGGGTCCACTGCTGATACCACACTTGGCTCCTGCCAGTTTTCTGGATCCTTCCACTACACCCCCCCACATGCTATTTGTTAGCGAAGACCAAAGAAAGGGTCAAAAGCCCACATTTGCATGTACTTCTACTTTGATCCTAAGTATATTTTCCTGCATTCAAAAATACTGGCACCTTTTTCATCTATCTAATATAAGGAATGCAAAGGAAATGATGGCATGGTTTGGTTTTGCTTTCACAGGTTGCCTGTCACTAAAATCCACAAAGGTTCTGGCTAGCAGGCATGCACCACCAGAATCAAACCAAGAAATAAGAGTCAGGTACCTTTATTCAAGATCACAATGTTACAGTGCATAGGTATCGTTGGATTAGTTCTGTTCACTGTGTGAGTGTGACAGAGGGCCAAACTAGATGTGATTCAAGAGGTCCATGAAAAATTTGTGGGTAGACTCTGAACATTATGCCGAACGTTTGAAAGTTTGATTGGCAGGGACAATATAGGAGAGGGCCTTTTTGGTTGCAGCACCCAGATTGAAAGAACTTCCTCCCCTGGGAGGCCTGCCTGGCCTCCTCATTGGTGATCTTTGAGTGCCTGACCAAGATGTTTTGTTTCATTAAGCATTTGACCTAGAATGATTATCACCCCCCCTGTTCAATGTTTTGGTCTTATGCTGCTTTCTTTTTTGTATGCTTGTTTGTTTTAGCTGTTTAGGTTATTATTATACTTAATTCTCCCCCCCCCCCCGTTTTTTTTACTTTACTTTCATTTTTTGTATTGTAAAGTTTATTTATTGTGAACCATCTGGTGGGAACTTTTTTAGGGCCAAAAGGCAGGATCTAAATGCCCAGAAAGAAAATTCCCAATACAATACATATTCATGTGTATTCATAAGTGCCCATATTTTCACATTTAATATATGTGTGTCTCATTTAGTGTCAGATTCAATGTACTGACACCCACCAGGCATGTTCAATATTTACCGAAGAATGAGGAATGATGTTTCATAACAGTAAGTCCCATTTTAATATATTTTCTTTGACGACTTCAGGTGTCACAGATGACTGAAGCAAAAGGAGCAGGACTTACACAAAGAAATGAGTGTGCAGGCAACAGAACAGATCCCCAAGTGTATAATATACCAAAGAGTCGAAAACTTCAAGCCTATAAGTAACTAAAAGGGTTATAAGCACGTTACTGACACTGCCATTATAGAACAGGACACCATGGTTAAACAATCAAAGCCACTGTACTCAATGGGGCTTACTCCAAGGAATTATGGTGGGGTGTGTCTCTCGCATCTCAGCTGCTCTTGCCTGGCCTCTGTCTCATGTGTTTATTTGGGGGGTACACGGGCAAAGTATATATAGGTTGGCAGCCTTACACCCTTTGACTCCTACTAGCATTTTCTCTCTCTTTTATATCTCTGTTTTTATATCTGCTCTCCTTGATGGTCGCCGGCCTACATTTTCTCTTTCATATGTAATTTCCTTTTGTAGCTCAGCTTTTGCTATCACCCCAGTTCAGCCCCTGAGTTTCTTCATTGGGAAAAAAAAGCATGTGTTCGTAAACTTATCCTTTAGGCTCTGTACATAACATTTCATCTACAGCCCTCCAAATCTCTCTTCATACCTAGCAACTGCTGGATTTTGTGTTGTGGTTGGCGTTATGTTGTCTCAGTGTGGGCCACTGAGAAAACATGCGGGAAATAAGCAAAATGCCATTTTAAAAAACAGGAACATTTTTACCCTTGACCCCAGGTGGCTGAAACAGAGTATGGTTTAAAGACTTTTAAACTGAACAAGTCAACTTTGATTTTTAATATTAGAAAATCAGAAATGGAGGAGTTGAAAGCTGGTGACCCAACTTACAAGACTGGTAAACGAAGGAAAGAATTTTCGTCAAAGCCAAAAATAGCACTGAATTGTCTTGTTCTCTGGGGAAATCAAAGGAAGTTAGACAGGTATATTATTATTGCCTTTGAAAGTCTCCCTTATGAAAAAGAAACTGACGCAAGAGCTTCTGTATAATATATAAAGACATACAGTAGAGCAGGGACTTGACCCTATTCACATGTGCAGCAGTTTTTAATTGACTTGTGTGCGGTTACATCAGATTTGCCATCGGGCACAAAGCCATAAAAGCCTAATTCTTGTAAAGCCTTATTATTAACATGAGGATTGACTGTTCCTCAGCTTTGTACTCTGCTCCTAAATGCTACCGACAGTCCTTGTGGTTTCAAATAGAAGGGAAGGCAGCGGTTTAGGGCCAGCCTTAAATCATTCTGTTCCAGAGGCTCGGTACTGAAGACTGTAATAAAGACTGGTTGCCTCCTACTTTCTTCCTACATCAAACTCTCTTCATGTGGAGAGAACAGAAGGTGGCCAGCAAGGATGGAGTCGGCTGTGCTCGTTCCCTTTATTGGCTATGGGAACAGTACAAATAGGTTAAGCCAGGGGTGGCCAACCTTCCTCCATTAGGGACTCTGCGTTCTTAAGAGTTAGACTTACCAGATCTCCAACCGGGACAGAGTGCTAGACCTTTAGGAGAAGGAATGTGGGCAGGTGTAGCTTGTTAAACCCTTAGAGCACAATCCTAGGCATGTCTACTCAGAAGCAAGCCACACTGAACACAATGTCCCGGTTGGAGATCTGGTTGCTGTTGTTCAGTCGTAAAGTCGTGTCCGACCCTTCGTGATCCCATGAACCATATCCCGCCAGGCCTTCCTGTCCTCCACTATCTTCCTGAGTTCACTCATTTTCATGTTCGTTGCATCGGTGATGCTGTCTAACCAGCCTTCCCCTTCTCCTTTTGCCTTCAATCTTTCCCAGCATCAGAGTCTTCTCCAGGGAGTCCTCTCTTCGCATTAGGTGGCCAAAATATTTGAGTTTCAGCCTCAGTACCTGTCCTTCCAGGGAACAGTCAGGGTTGATTTCATTTAGGAAGCCTACTTATATCCCTCTTTTCTTCCTTCATCATGGCATGTATGGGGTTCCCAGGCAATCTGCCAAACAGGCATTGACCACATGGGAGACTTGTCCAGCTTCAGCAAGGTAGCTGGTGGATCACGTGTGCTCAGAGAGGCCCTGGGACCAAAGGCCCTTTTGAAGAGCCTGCTGCTGGCCAGGTTGATACAGAGAGAATCCACAAACCTTGGATCCTGAGTGAACAGTGTGGGGAATTGGCACTCCAGAGGCAAGGTCAAGTGCCACAGAGAACATCAGCATCTCTGGTCATCCAAGACTGCTGTTGAAAGGAATCACAGTCAATTGGAGCACCCTAGACATTTGGGACAACCCATCCAAGATGGAGAAGAGCCATGATTCGTTGGCAATGATTCGTTCTGTTGTTCCTTTGACACTTTCCCCATTCTTCCCTTCCTTTATACTGCTTGGCTTATGACCACTACGTTCTGCCCTCTATTCATAACTTTTGTATAGGACCCCATGTTCCAGAAGGAATAAACTTTACTTACTTAATATTGCAATCGAACAAGAATATCTCTTTATTGTAGGGCAGAACTCAACTAACTTGGGAACTAAAAGGAACAACAAGACAAAGGCTGTAATCCTATGCACACTGACCTTGGAGTAAGCCCTATTAAACGTAATGAAAGTTACTTCCAAGTAAACATGCATAGGATTGTGCTGCTAGTCTAACAGCACAATCCTATGCATGCCTATGCAGGAGCAAGTTCCATTGTATTCAGTGGGGTTTATTCCCAGGAAAGTGTACATAGGATTGCAGCCTTAGTGTGGAGGCTAGGAGGCTCTAAGGATTAACTCATTAATGGCCATGTTAGCACAATATCTATTTATGATAGGCTTACCAGATCTCCAAACAGGACAGAGTGCTAGTCCTTTAGGAAAAGAAATGTGGGCAGGTGTAGCTTGTTAAACCCTTAGAGCATAATCCTAGGCATGTCTACTCAGAAGCAAGCCCTACTGAACACAATGGGGCTTGCTTCTGAGTAGACATGCCTAGGATTGTGCTCTAAGGCAGCGGTTCTCAACCTGTGGTACGTGTATCCCTAGGTGTATGCAGACCATTTGCTGGGGGTACGTGAAGCCCTGCCCCTTATCTTCCCCATCAGCAATTAATTAAGGTTTAATTGGATTAATTGGATTTTTACGGATTTTTACTTGCGTTAAAAGTTCAAAAAAAGTAGCTCCGCTGGCTAACTTCCACCTTACAACTCACAGCTGTTCATTGGGAGATAATTTATTCACACTACAGGGCACTTGTAATGCAACTCTACTCAGTTCAGCTGCAGAGGGCGTTGTGCTCTGGCCAGCGGGATGGCTGTGCTCCTTCTTCTCTGATTGTGAATGAATGCAGCTCCTGTTGCAGGATCAGCGTTTTTTTACTTTGCTAACACACAGAGACAGACATCACTTGGGTAAGCTTATGAACTGGGCCTAGTTGGGGAGACTTTGGAAACTGTGCATTGGTGGGGGAAAGAGTGGAGTTTGGTGGGATTTGTACATGGGATTTATGTTTTTTTACTTTGGAAACTGTGCATGAGTGGGGTAGGGGGAGAGCTGAGTTTGGGGGGATTTGGGATAAATTAAAAAATTAGCTAATTAATTATGTACATTAGCTAATTAGCAGTGGGTATGCCAGAGAATTGGAACATGATAGGGGGTACCTGGGACTCCAAAGGTTGATAACCCCTGCTCTAAAGTTTAACAAGCTACACCTGCCCACATTCCTTCTCCTAAAGATCTAGCACTCTGTCCCGATTGGAGATCTGGTAAGTCTAATTTATGAACATGAATACTTTCTATTTCTAGCCTGTGTCCATTATCTTACCCTGTGTATCAGCGTTTTTGAAATGTCTAAGAATGAGGTTTGGCACAGTACTTGGGCAATTGGAAGGAGATCGCTACATTTTTTGCACAATTACCAGCTACAGTTTGCTGTGTAATTCATCAACAGGTCCTTGCTTAGAAGGAGAAGTTGTTGAATGATGTGAGCATCTCTGTGGAGAAGGCTTGCTGCTGCTCTTCCATACAATTCATCACCCATCAGGGCACTGTCTTTGAAAACCATTTCGCTTCCAGGACCTCCCACAGTGATGAAATTCCCGTAGTAGCCTTCAGCCTTGGAAAGCTGGGAGCTTGTCTACATTTGTTTTTCACTTGAATAGATTTTAAAAAAATGACAGTACATGTGTCAGAAATACTAATGCCTTTAAAAGTAATCTTTTTCCTTGGACAATATGTCAAGAAGCCTTTTTTTTCTTTTTGCTGTCCAGTTCATCATGTGTTTGGGGCTAATGTTAACACCACACAGCATGCAAAACAAATAAGAGAAGTTTATTAAACGTTGAGACATAAGGTCAGCTTTTTGATCACCCAGAAAACGTTTTATCTCAAGCATGGTACAGCTGTTTATTCTGACAAACTGCAGAGACATTGGTCCTGTTTCAAAAGGAGGGAGGAGGAGAAGAATAGATGCTTTCTCTGTGAGCTTGGGCAAGATGTCAATCTAATCGGAGGGAGGATACTGTGCTGATAGTTGCCTAGCCTTTTCTTCAAAAACCATAACACTTCCAGGAAGAAAATTACTCAACTGCTATTATAGCGAGGTGCCTGAGCCTGTGGATGGATTTAAGCTTCAGCACCTGACTAACGATTAGTGTCACTGCAGCTGAAGTATGATCCCACACCCAACCAAGGGATTAAAACTCCCACCTGTTCCTTCGCTTAGTTTTTGCCAATGCGTGATTGCCTATGTCAATGCTCGTAAGGGGGTGGGAGGCTAACCTGTCTGCCCACCCTTAATTCTGCCTGAGCAACACACCGTGCATACATACACAACAGATATACATTGCCTATATACTAACTTAATTATCATGGCTTCCGCCAAGGAGTTTTGGGAATTGTCATTCGGTAAGTTACTGATCATGTTTCCTGACAAGTCCCTCACCCTGCCTCCCAGAAGTACAGTATCCAGAATTTATAGAGGGAGTGGTCGCTAAACCAGGTACGTCAGCAGTACAGCCATGCAGTGTAAGTAGAAATCCTCTTCCAGTGTGCTCCACTCAGCCTGTTTTGAAGAAGGAGCCAGGTGGGCAAGAAGGTGGAGGCGGCCAAGCATTCCTGGAGCTTCCTGCCCCTCCTCTGCCTTGCTCACCCAACTGCGTCTTCAAAACAAGCTTATGTCCAGGTTCTTATGGAAGGAAGGCAGCAGGGCTCTCAACCAACCTGAGGAGAAGCTGCCTTCTGCTGAGTCAGCCCTTTGGTCCATGTAGCTCTGTGTTGCCAACACTGACCGGCAGCAGCTCTCCAGGGTTTTAGGAAGGGGTCTTTCTCAGTCCTACCTGGAGAGGTGTTGGTTTTTAGTGCTTTTATTGCACTGGTAACTGATAGGCAAGCCTCCCCCCTGAGTGCTCATGTGGGCGGGAGGGTGGGGTATAAGTGTTTAAAGTAGATCTGGGACATTCTGCCTGCAAAGCATTCCTTGTATTTGATTATCTAGAGTCGAGGCATTTGTACGCCACCTTTCCACCTTCTCCGAGGCCCTCAAGGGGATTCCCATTTGGTTTATAACAGGGGTTCCCAACCCCTTCCTGGCCAAGTACCACCTCCAGCGCCACTCTCCTTCTAAGTACCACCGGAAATAACTAGCAATGACATCATCACCAGTTACTTCCAGGTTTTGAAGGTTTTCAGAGGCCAGAAAATGCAGGGAATTTGGGCATGTGGGAAATGCTCTGGGCATGTGGGAGGTCCTTTCTCAGCATTCCTGAGAGGCTTGGCCAAAGGCAAGAGCTTCTTGGCAGCAAAAACGTGCCACCAAAAGCACCATGTCAGAGCGGGATTCCAGTGGTTCAGGGGTCCGAGTACCACCAGCAGGGCCAAAGTACCACTGGTGGTACTAGTACCACAGGTTGGGAACCCTTGGTTTATAACACAGTGCCCAGTTCCTTCTTCCTCCCGCACAAAGGCAGCTGGTGGCTCTCTGTGAGGGGGGAGGGGCACAGTGCGTCTTCAAACAGCACAGCAGGTGATGGTGGCCATGGTGAACATGGTCCTGCTGGCCTGCCTTCCTCTCCTCCTCCCCACAAAGGCAGCTGTGCTCTTCCACTGAGCTACAGCCCCACCTGTCCCATATGTTTTAAACCACTGAGCCATGAGCTGTCGATCAAAAGGTCGGCAGTTTGAATCGGCGCGACGCGGTGAGCTCTCATTGCTTGACCCAACTCCTGCCAACCTAGCAGTTCAAAAGCATGCTAAAAGCGAGTAGATAAATAGGTACCGCTTGCTTGCGGGAAGGTAAGTAGCGTTCCTTGTTCCAGTCGCACGCTTCACGCTGATCACATGACCACGGAAGCGTCTTCGGACAGTGCTGTCTCTTTAGCCTCGAAACGGGGATGAGCACCACACCCTAGAGTCGGACATGACTAGACTTAAATGTCAAGGGATACCTTTACCTTATAAGAGGCGGACTCCGTATGACTAGCTGTTTTGGGTCTGCAACAATGTATCGGGTTGTGTGAAGTTTTTTCCAATGCTTAACCTAAATTGTATGCATTTGATGATGAAATCTATTGCTTGGTAACCTACCTGTAGTATATTGATGATATGAAGAACAAGGAATATCCGCAAATATTTAATCAGTAGAACACCCTGATAGAATGTCTATGAGGATTTCTTTTTAAGCCCTCACATTCAACGTTTCATTGCTGGGATTTTTGACTGTGCTTCTGGACTAGGTACTAGGGGAGAGCATGGATAAGAGGAAAATGTTTGTCCTCCATGTAAATCCAAATTTATATCCTATATAGTAACATAAAAGGTGTCTAGTTTGCAGGAAAACGGTATTAATTTCCCTGCCCTTAATGTCATCACTAAATCTAAAGCCATCCATTGCAACGGGAGCAAACCCCCACGTACTCCGTGGTTCACAGTGTAACAGTGAAAGCATTGCAGGAAACTAATTAGAAATACTACGAGTTTTAATTGCAGAGTATTTGACCCACAGAGCATTTTCAATTTCCAATAACATCCCAGGTGAGATTGTTATAGAAAGGCATAGCTGAAAAGAATGAGTCTAATTGGAACAATTAATTGAAACAACACACAATTAATTTCAGTGATGACAACCTTGATTGCGTCCCTGTCTCTCAATGTGAAGAGTGGAGAGGCTGCTGTTGCACACACATTTAGACATGGAGACTCCTATGCCACGCAGCATATACGACACATAACCAAATATGAACCTGTAAAATAGCATCCTTTTATAGCAACAGAGCCACACTCTGATTTATCAAGGGACCAGTTTTGACACAAGGTGGTGCAGATAATTCTGTTCTTATGGACAATTGTGTGCTGAGGAATCTACCTGTATACAAATTTCAGAACAGTAAACATACCTTAAAATGAACCAGGAATCACGTTCTCAGGCTATATGGAACATACATGTGACACATGATTTCTCAGGTTTCTGCTGTTTCTGCAGGTTTCTTGTGGTTTTGGGTTGGTTTATCAACTTTTCATTGTCTAATGGCTTTTGACATTGCATATTTGTTGTTAGTCATCTTGGATTGATTGCTTTTGAAAGAAAGGCAGGATATAAATCATTTGCACATTAGAATGGATCTCCATATTAACCCTGTTTCCAAGCTGAAGATATACCATGACTTGTGTAAACTGGACCAGCAGCACTCTGGTTAGAGGTCACAAGTGTGAAACTAAGACCCTACCTGCTGCTAGAGGAGCTAAAAGAGAGCCAGGTGAACATGTTTTTAGGTTAAGCATCCTTCGTAGGCCAGAAAGAGGTCAAAGCAGGTAAAGTGAAGAAATGTAGGCTAAATGTTCTCTATCAGATAGTGCTCTGCACCTTACTGCTTTAAATGACAGGTTAATAATTCCTTGTTCTCTCCAGGGCTGATTTCTTCCTTCCTGTTAAAGCAGCACCTATTTTGCAATTGTTACCTGGTAATCAGAGGCAGAAACACCATTTAGCTTTTCAACCCAGAATGCATTACGCATTTTCCTAAGGACTGTCTCATAACTTTTTTCAGCTGAACGTATTACTGTCTGTGATGAATGTCGTGTTCACCCCATTCAACCCCCATTCAACCCCCCTTATTTTTCCATGTTTTGGGACACATTTCACTCTTCAGAAGCTCCTGTGGTGGTTCAGCTGCCTAAAAAGCTGCTGGGGCATTCTTTGCAAGCAGCCTTTGTCCTTTGTTTGAATCTCATTGTCTAGTAGCCCCACCTGCGACTGTAGATTGAGGACATTCCTCAGTGCCTAGAGTATTGAGATTGGCATGTGCTTAGCAATTGGGCAGCCAAACCTATCTATGTACAGGTAGGTCAAGGGAGTGGGATGGAATGACAAGGTGGGTTCACAGCGCAACCTGTGCAACTATGCGCGGCTAGCCTAAAGGGCCGGCTGCTGCATCCTGCGCAGTTCCCAGGCCGTACCAGCGAGGCCCGGGAGCACCTCGGGGGAAGGGGACATTCGTCCCCTTCCCGTTGTAGGCAGTCAGGGGCCCAATGGGCCTCCTCGAAGGTACACCAGCTCGAGAGCTGGCGTGCAGCTGGGGAGACTGTGTAAGGCCTGGGAAGGGAAGGGACTGGGAAGGGACTCGGGATATCCGTGCAACTCAGCACCGATAAACCCGCCCCCTCCCAGCCCAGGCCAGCCAATGGCCCCCTCCCTCCCCACCCCTGCCCCTGCAACGGCCAGCATGGGACTTACCTGCAACGGTCGGCGCAGGGTCCAGAGGATGGCAGAGTGGCACCAGCCTCTGCGCCAGCACCACTTACTCCTAAGGTGGTGCAAAAGTGTCTTATGACATTTTTGCAACACCTTAGGCCAGCAGAGCACTCGCTCCGCTGGCCTAACATTACGGAGGATTGGGCTGTCAATCAGGTAACCTGAAGACATCATCAAAGCAAAGTTATATACTGTATTGTGAGGATTGTTCTCTGCCAGTCGCCTGATTGACCCATTCGTTGGCAGCTCAGAGAAGAGCATCCACTTGCTCACCTGTGAGTGCAGGGACTGGGGATTCCTTGAGCAATGTAAGTAGCTTAAGCTAGAGACTGTCTAGTTAGATTGCAATCAGGGACTTTTTGTTGCTTTGTCTGCTAAATGACTCCAACCAGCCTGCAAACATTCCTGGATTTCAGGCAGAGGCATGGGGTGTGTGGTTGTGGGCTAAGAATTTTGAGTAGCATCCCAGGTCCATGTGCTGGGCATTAATGATTACTGCCTCCATTTAGTGAAAACTTTTATTTGTGCTTTCCAGTCAAGCTCAGGCATTTTTCATCAGCCTGCTTGTACTTTTACATCCCAACTTTCCTGCCCCATTTTGTTTAATTCCCTTTCTTTTGAACTTTTAGTAAACTAGTTAGTTTTGACCTTTGGTCTGCCTGGTGTATATTCATGGGTAATTCAGTGGATTATTATGTATCTTCGCCCTGCAGACACTACATGGGTTTGGTTTTTTAATTAGAAGCCCTAGGTTCAGTGTTTTCTTGAGAAGATTTTTCCCCAGATGACCCCCCTCTGCCTGGTCTCTGTAGCCTGGGATGGTGACACCAGATACAAACTATCAAGTCCCCCCCCCCATTCATCTGCTGATCCAGTAAAGGGAAAGCAGTAAAAGGAAAGCAGGGAGCAATAAGGGGTGTGTGTACATCTCCTTTATATATTTTTCAGGGCTCACAGTAACAAAGTTTGAGAACCCCTAGGTTAATAAATATAAATATATGTCCTATCCAAGTTTCCTTTGTCGATACAGCCACAATGCAGCTCTGAGGTAAAAGAACAAACATTCCCTTACCTTGAGGAGGTCTCTGTGACTCCCCCCCCCCCCCCACCGTAGGATTCAGTGCACACCTCTTTGGCACAACTGCATCAGTGCTGGATAGTTGGATAGGACTGGGCCCTTAATCTGTTTTTCCTGAGCTAGTGGTTTTACTAAAACTATTTATTATTTACATTTTTATCTTCTTTCATTTCATATGCTTAATATGAGAGTTTGATGGAAGAATATGGATATAAAAAGTGTATTTGCACCTTAAATAAATACAGTCTCATACATGAATCAGATCCATGGATTTGAAGTTGTGTAGGGAACAAAGTGGTGTTTTCTTTTTAATTAAGCAATATAAATTAAGCTGGTTTATAGGATTTATGATGAGAAACCTGTAAATTTATGCAGGATTTATGAGAATCCTGCAGCACTCATGAAACTTCTTCTAATAACAGAATGATTTATTGCTTACAACTCCCTGGAAAGACCTGGGCAAAAAAAAATTAAATTGAGGAAATAACAAGTACAGTTTCAGCCCAATCGTATCCAGGACTGGGTGATGCTGATGCAGCACCTGCCAAAACAACCTTTGTTGCATCTCGCAGGCCAGCAGGGGCCCAGGCAAAGAAGCAGAGACGTAAGTAACGAAATTTACTACTTACCGGTACCTACTCTGCTGCTTCCTGGTCCCTAATGGCCTACTCGAATCCTGGTCCCTAATGGCCTACTCGAATCCTGGTCCCTAATGGCCTACTCGAATCCTGGTCCCTAATGGCCTACTCGAATCCTGGTCCCTAATGGCCTACTCGAATCCTGGTCCCTAATGGCCTACTCGAATCCTGGTCCCTAATGGCCTACTCGAATCCTGGTCCCTAATGGCCTACTCGAATCCTGGTCCCTAATGGCCCACTCGAATCCTGGTCCCTAATGGCCTACTCGAATCCTGGTCCCTAATGGCCTACTCGAATCCTGGTCCCTAATGGCCTACTCGAATCCACACGAGCTATTTTTCTTGCATAAATTCAGCAGATCCAAGGGGGGGGGGGATGTCAGGCCTGGGTCAGGAGCATAGGCTCCTGCAGATGCTGTCGAAAGATATGCCCCCAGCCCACCCCATCCACCCTGAACCGCACCCTCCACAAGCCTACCTACTCCAAGGATGGTCCGGCTGCCAATATAGGCCTTCCTGGCTCCTGCGCTGTTGATAGTGAGCTGCCCATTATGGGAGCAATTTGGGCAATGGCGGATCCAGCCTTACACTGACAGATCACAAGATCCATCATCAGCATAAGACCCTTTTAGGATTGGGCCATTTATCTGAGACTTTTCTCTGGTTACTGGTCCTAGAACTGACCAGGCTCCTGAGGAGATCATACAGGTTCAAGCCACATACACAGACTTCTGCTGCAAAAGTGCCTTCCATTTCTCTCACATGGCCTCTCTCATCCTGAGGTCTTGTGTTCTTACCTCTTGAAGAGGCAGTAGGCATCATTACTGTTTTTATTATGAAAAATAATTTTAATCCTTGCAGGCTCTTGCAGGACTTAATACAATGTTTAATTGTATAATCTAAACTAGAAAGTCGTAAACTAGGAGTTGGAGCAAGCATGGTGAAAATCTTTCTTCTGTGCTGCATAGCTGTTACTATCTTCTTTGTTTTGACAACACTTTGAGCCAGGGTAGTCCCCCCCCTCCCCTTATTGATTTCCTTCATCTCTGGGATGCTAATCATGATGTAGCAGTTCCATAGGCAGAAGAACTGCTTGAGGGTGCTGCCACCATTCACAGTCTATACTATAGGCTAAAATAGATGGGAAACTGTTATGACTAGCTATGATATGAGCCAGGATGGTGTAGTGGTTTGGGAATCGGACTTAGACCTGGAAGATCCAGGTTCAAATCCCCGCTCAGCCACGAAGCTTCCTGGGTGACCTTGGGCCAGTCACTATCTCTCAGCCCCACCTACCTCACAGGGTTGATGTGAGGACAGAAAGGAGGGGAGGAAATATGTACACCACTCTGAGCTCCTTGGAGGAAGGGCGGTATAAAAATGTGAAAAATAAATAAATAAAATATACAAAGAGTGAAGCATCTTCAGCAGGATAATGGTCATAAAATAGAAGAATTAAAGTTTTAAAATGTATTTATAAAATAGTTATAGACTTATTAAATAGTTTTTATAAATACATTTAATTCTTCTATTTTATTACCATTATGCCGCTGAAGGTGCTTCACTCTTTGTATAGTGTCTATAGGCTGTCACAGCTCCCATGCCAGCAAGCCGAAGATGCATCAACTGCCTAGCCCTATATGATCGACCTATAATGTGACACCTGGGCCAACACAGTTTTATATGGCTGAATGCACAAAGATTATATTCTTCGAAAAAGAGTTGATTGGGGATGTTCACGCTCATATGTATAGTGTACCAATATATTCTATATCTTGCTGTACCATGAACGGTGCTCCCCGCAGCTTTTCTCCTTCCATTAATAGTGCTGACAGATTCTGGTCTCCTTTTAAAAATAGGGTTTGTGGGATGAAGAGCTAGAGACACAGATAATTGGGAAATTCATGCAGCAAAAGACCATGAAAACCAGATGTTGTTTATGACCTTTTTTTAATTGGTGTGCATGCATTTTGCTCTGCATTTTTTTTCCCTGTGTCTTTCAAGCCTCAATGTGCTTTTTTTAAAAGAAGGAGAATATACACTACTGGGCCGCAGGTGCTCCATTCAAAAACCTCTTTTGATTAGCAACTCTTGTGCATCCACAATTAACTTCCACTGCAGAATCAGCTTTTCACTAACCCTGTAAAACAAAAATGAAAGTTTGTAAAACAATATCGGAGTCAAATATTTCTTGACTTTGATTGCGGATGGACAGGTTATAGTGGTAATAGGAACAGAATGTTAATTAAGCTCATTGTTAGAAAGGAATATACGTACCTGTTTCTTACATTTGAAAATATATCTTCCAGCATTGACAGTGATACTAGTTGTCTAGCAGTGCAAGCCTACAGTATGTATGTCTACTAAAAGGTTAGTCCAATTGAGTTCAATGGGATTCACCTCCAGGTAAGTGTGAAACATTTAACCTCCTGAAACATTGTCCATTGCTGCCTAGATCATTATCTTTCAGTGTTACTGTACAAAAACACTGTACAAAAATGAATGAAGCCTTGTGCATTCCTGAAACATTGTCCATTTATTCAATGCATTTGTAGAAAGGTGCTTTCTAGTTATTGAACAAGGTTCTATTTCACTAGCATTTATTTATTTATTTATTTATTTATTTATATGAGAGAGAGAGAGAGAGAGAGAGAGAGAGAGAGAGAGAGAGAGAGAGAGAGAGAGAGCGCAGAATATATTAGTCATTGCTGTTATTTAATTTATTTTTCTTTTCAGATCATTGAAATTGATAAAACAGGACATTTCCAGACGGGTAGCCATGTGAGTCTGTGGCATCGAAAAGATCTACTGCACCTTAAAGACTAACAAATTTATTGTAGCCCAGTCCACTTCATTAGACGCATGAAGTATTTTCCTCCGTTGGCATGCATCTACCTGAATGAGTATACTACAGAGAATAAGAGAGAAAAAATTATAAACATGAGGCCAGATGATCATGAAATGCAAGGGGTACAGTTTGTGATTATTCTGTGTACATAAGAAACCGCAGTTGTAATTGTACAACTGTTCACAGTTGTAAGTTGTGATTACTGTATAAAACTTGCTTAAATTAATTACAGCCCAATCCTAACATAAAGATCGGCCGGCTGCCGGATCCTGATCTCCGCCGCGGGCAGCCTGCATCAGCCCACAGCGGAAAGCCTACTTGGGGAAGGGGATGTTCATCTCCTTCCCCGAGTATAACAGCGGCTGGGGCCGATCGGCCTCCTCGGATTTCCGCCAGCTATTTTTCTGGCAGAAGTCGGAGGAGGCCGTGTAACAGCTCAGCCGATCGGCGGAGGTCTCATGTGCCCTCACAAGATTTGGGCACCGCCATCTCGGATCTCGTGAAATTTTTGCGAGATCCAAGATGGCGCCGCCGGGGAAAAAAGTGTTCCCCAGATACATTGTGGTTACATTGTGGTTAATTATAAGTTTTTTATTATGCAAATCTAGTTCTTAATATCTAGTTGCTGGGTTCAATGAAATGGCAATTGCTGTGAATATCCCTGCCTGTCCTGTGGCTGACATTTTAAATCTTGCTTATAAGCCTCATTTTCCATTTTAATACTGCTGTTTTACATTATTGTTCTGCCACTAGCAAGGTGTCTTAATATGTGAACAACTATAATTTAATTAGGTCTATACACAATGTATTTCTTTCCATTCTACACATTCTAAGACATAATGAGCATTTTATGTAAACTAGCAAATGGTCTGCCAATTCATTGTATGGAGATGGGGCGGGTGGATTGTGACGTTGGCTCCTTCCTCTCCTCCCCTGCAATCTAGCTGCTCCCTCCCACAGCTCCATACCCCACCCCCACCACACACCACCTGCAGTTCTGGTCATTCCTCCCCCCTCCCTGTCTCCCTCACCAGAACCTGTCCTTCCCCCACCTGGAAAGTCTGCTGCTCCCTCCCAGCCAGTTTTCTACTTCCATATGCTCCAGCTGATAGTGATGATAGAGCTGCATAGCGTTGGAAGTGGAGAACTGGCTTTTATTTACACATGCAAATAGCAATATACAGTAGGTGGTCCAAGTCTGTCAAAGATGTTGTGATAATACAAGATGCTTCTGAGCATGTGCAGAATGCCTTTTCCTTATAACAATCCACCACTCCACAGGACTAGGAGAACAGACTTTCAAGGAACGGAGTGAAGGCCAAACTAAATGTTTTGGGATGATAATCACCAAAAGCAGAATTAGCAGCTGTGAGTTCCTTGATCCAGATGGTTTGTCTGTGATCTGATGCAGATTTTTTTTTTTCCGGGGGGGGACGGGACTCCATGGCTGCTTTTGCTCCAGGAGGGGAACTCCCATTGGCGCCAATGGGAGCATCCCTCCCGGGGCAAAGAGTAGCTGCAGGGTGCTCTAGTCTGGATAATAACCATGAAAGGCTAAAGTCCCATTCCCCCCCCCCCACTGCTGTGGTCCCAATCTGAATTGGGGACCCTGCAGCTGCTATTTAATATGGAAAGAAATACATAAACAGATAGAAATATAAAGATGCAGATAGCATCATGTGCAGTTGGACTGTAAGGCAGTCAGCCTTGGGTGCCAGCACTATTCATTTTGAGAAATTTAGTACTGCTTTGCTGACAATATGAGGCACTTTGCACTAGAAATGCGAACTGCAATGAGTGGACAAAAAAAGGCAGGATCTGCCTCGCATTCCAAGCACGGTTGAACTGTTCAAGGCAGCTGAGACATGGCATCGAACCCTAGCAGGCTCAGTAATTGTATGCTTTGGAAGTTTATGCACAGACCCTGTGACCTATTTTGTCACCACTGAAGGCAATGGATCTCTCTCTCTCTCTCTCTCTCTCTCTCTCTCTCTCACACACACACACACACACACACACACACACACACACACACACACACACACACACACACACACACACACACACACACACACACACACACACACACACACACTTAATCACATGCTATTTATAGAAGAATCTATAGCCAATAAGATTTTAAAACCTATTCTTCTCTTCGCCTCCTACAGATCATAAAGTTTGTTTTAACCAAAACATAAAAATATATCCTGTGTGTTGTAACTGGCATATTTACTAACATCCAATTCCGACTTTCTTACCACAGCATGACTATAAATTTGATAACAGGCACTTAACAATCCAAAAACAAAACCACCGCTCTGGCTCTTCTGATGGGAAGTGTCTGCCTCCTAGGAAGTGGGTGACATGATTTCCTCTAATGGCCAGACTTCAAGGGGTTTCACGCATGACAGGGGAAGCGCGTTGGAGCCTCTCTGGGTGCTGCTTGCGCCTGCCGGAATGCCGTTAACACAGGAGAGAAAGTGAGAGACAGTCAATTTAAAATCAAAAGTATATTCGCCGATGTAGGCTTCCCTTTGCACAACAAATGCCAGAAATGCAGACGATAACCCACTTAAGCCTTGTATGTTGAATCCCTTTTTATCATGCATTCTTTTCAGAGGTGTCATCATGATTATTGTTTTTTTACAGTCTCAGAAAGTTCATTTCTGATTTTCTAACTAAAACAATTTTCTCAGAACTGTTTCGAGTATCACCAGAAATGCATTTGTGTGCCAGGAGAGGTACACAGTGGGGAATGTACACAGTTTCCCTTCTACCAGAGCAAGGGGTCCTTTATAAATTGTTTTTGTCTAAACTTTCCAAATGTTTGTTTTTCATCTAAAACCCAACACTAGTGGCACTATCCTATTCCCCACCAGTTCACGCTATTCAGCCATGCTGTCAGAGTGTGCGCTGCATGCAATGGTGGGGGGGGGGGGGAAACCACATGGCCCAGTTATGTAAAAATATTTTGTACTCACTTCTCTGTAGACTGCCTGGTTATCAATGGGTCTCCTTGGATCTACGCCACCTCTTTTGTTGATGAAAGTCTAAGGAGAGTCATGGGGTGGATTCGGGCTGGGAGGGCATATGATCATGGCAATCCCTGCCCCCTTCCTGCCGCCTGCCCCCTGCCCGCCCCTGCCACAACCATACAGCCACAACCTGCTTCTGGTGGGCGTCCAGGATCCACTGGTGGGCGAGCAGAGCCTCTGGCCATTTGCACCAGCAGCTCAATCCCAATTGTGTCTTTGGCCCTTCTGAGGGCAAGGCTTCAAGCGGCGTTGAGCGCATGTGCCACTTTCAGCCTCGCCCGGCCTACTTAGAAGCGTCCGAGCTGCCGAAGAAGACACGGCTCAGCCTGCTGGCGCATCACCCTCTCCTGGCGTGTGGGGTGAGTACCGGGGGGGGGGTTGATGCAGAAGTGGGGGGTGACGTGCCGAGCTGGCCAACCCCTCACCGGGGGTGATGCGCTGGCTCGTGACACCGCTGTATTGGCCTTATTTGGGTGTCATACATGATGATTAGAACATCCTCCACACTCCTGATGTCTCTTTTGCTTACAAAACTACAGGTGATAGTTGGTAGATGAAGATGGAGGTTCCCTTGCCACTGTCACTGGGGCTGATGCCTTCCTTTCCACCCTTGAGCAAAGCGCTCCAGGAATGGAGACGATTCTCCATTCCTGAGGCACTCTTGGAACGGAGAGTTGCTCAGGAAGTGTGAGTTCCACTTCCTGAAGAATCCTCCATTCCTAGAGCCACGCCGGTGCAGCCCACAATGGGCCTAGGATGCAGCAGCCAGCCCTTTAGGCCGGCCGCCGCATCTTAGGCAGGATTGGAATCTTAGGCTGTATTGGAATTGAAACTGTAATTCCATAAACCACCAGGTTCATTGATGGTCTATACCAGTGATGGTGAACCATTCGGGCTTGGTGCGTCAAAAGATTTGAAAATACCTAACTTGACTCTGCTGGTGTGTTGCGCCCCCCCCCTTTTAATAGTACTGTGACTATTGCTACTTTTAATAGTAATTTTGAATTGAACTGAACTGAAGACAACTATAGAACACATTGCATTTTATTTAACATCAATTAATGACTTTTTGTTGCTGAGTTTTACTCGATAATAAAAGAGGTCTGCCAAAAATCTCTGCCCTAAATGTTCAAAACAAGCCTGTAAAACTTTTGCAAAAATGTAAGGTGTGTCGGGGCCCTGGGGGAAACACTGGCGTGTCACCCAAATTGACCTCGCCTGTCACCTGTGACACGCGTGTCATAGGTTCGCCATCAGGGGTCTATACAGTAATATAATTCATAATTTGGAAGTTCAGATCATTTTGAAATGACTTAGGAATTGAGATTAATTAGCCCATATTGATATTGAATTGGTTTATTTTTACATGCTTGCACTAATAATGTTCTTTTAAATTGCTTGGTAAACTCAAATGTATTTAAGGATGTGAACAGAAACAATGAAATTAGAGGCCTTTCAATTGATTTAACTAAGCATCTTAAAGTAATGAGAGAGTGTTTTGCCTGCAGTATGCAAGGTAGTTCACTTACCTACGATTCGGCAGAGGAAGGGAAAAAGGAATAATCAATGCCACACCAATCAATGTTTATCAACAGTGGATGTTACATTAAAGTTAACAACATTATCAGTAGACATTCAGCTGAAAATCTATTGATTTAAGACAGTGGTTTACAAACTAGAGGTTCCTTCAAAGCTGATTGGAGATTTTTCAATGGGAAAGATTGGTAATGGCAAATAAGCTTCCCAGAATGAAAACTTGCTCACATCCAGTAATTGGCATTCTCAGTTCATACAGTGAGACCAAACAGTTTGGTGAACCCAAGCTGACTTGAGAAGTGCTCTTCATGAAATGGCCATGCCCCCTAGAACAAGTCCCAGAAGCCTCTGCAACATTCAGGGTTTTGTAGCAAACAAATCAAAGTGGAAACTGTTCCCTTAAGGCAGAAAGTGTGAAAACTACTAGCTTAGGAGGATGAAGTATGTTGGTACTGGAATATTTCCCAGTGTGAATATGACCAGATTTGGCAAAATACCACGACTGTCAACTTTGGAGAACTTGTTGGTGTTGGAAGATATGAACAACAGGCAACGTTTTGAAAACCTATTGATGGAAGGAAATTTTAAGGAACTTGGACAATAGGTTGGTCTTTCCAGAGGCTGCTTGGTTTGATTTCATGAGTGTAAAAGCAATAGACAATGGCAGCGGGAGGACCCCATGGAGTATGGCTGGCTACACACACTCCTGAACCAATGGGATCGTCCCACACAACATTCTAAGATGCTGTTGCCTCCATGTTTCATGAAATGAGCTTGCAAATGCTTTTTGCTAGGCTGGTTTCAAGCTAAAGTAATACTCATCATACTGTACAATACTGTTGCCACCTAATCAATTTTAAATTAGCTTGATCATACCTTTTTGTTGGCTGCCAGGCTGAGTTTGCTTTTTCTGCTCGGCCTCATGGTAGGCCGTATCATGTTTGCACATTTAAGATTCTGAACACTTGCAAATGAAGATCAGCTCTTTCTTCCTTGCTGGGAATTCTATGCATGGGAATATACTTCCTATCATCAGGTGGCTTCAGCGGCGTGAGGGTCATTCCTTTTTCAGCAGTATTTATGCCAAGTCTTCACTCTGAGGGTGTCTGTGACCAAGAGAGTCTTTGGATGAAACACCAATAGTCCTTGGTCCCAATCCAACTGCACAGGCATACAGCAGCAAGCAATATTTGCTCCAGTCAACTGGGGGATGGGGACTGACAGCACAATCTTATTCAACTTACACCACCAGTGTAACCAGTGGTGCAGCGAGAACGGGAGGCCCCAGAACATAAAGGGGATTCAAATCCCCTTTGAATCCCCCTTTGGAGGGGATTGGAGTCCCCTTTCCGTTCTGGGGCCTCCCATTCTCACTGCGCCGCTGGTTACACTGGTGGTGTAAGTTGGATAGGATTGCGCTGTAAATCAAATTGCCTCCTGCTCCCCTTACCAAACAATTTCTCTGCTGCCTAGACTTCTGGTTCAGACCTACATCACACAATCCAGCCCCCACTGGGAAATACAGCTTGTATCCCTTCCTCCCCACACGGCAATCCAGCCTTTTCCAACCTATCCCACTAAGATCTATTCCACATTTGAATGTTTTCCACTCCATTCTCATTGTGCCAAACAGTTTTCAAAGACTTCCACAGCCTGCAGTGAGCCAAGAATTGACTGAAGAGCAAAGTCTCAAAGCTCATTTTACCCACTCCGGGATGATAAGTGGATTAGTAACAAAATGTCCTTGAATGGCTAAATGTCATTGCGTATCTGAACATTCGATGTCTTTTTTTCCATGGTTTCCATCCACATTGCTGTGTAGCACTGTGCATTCCCTTCTTTAAAAAATATGTTTTGCTGCTGTAGAAAAAAACAAAACAAAGTATTCTGTTACTGATCCTGTTTGCACATCTGCACCTTTATCTTTAATGATGGTAGTAATGACCAAGCAAGCAGTGCCAACTGTCCCACTAAAACAGAAGCAGCCATTTGCTCCTTTATACTATGAATGCATTGAATGAAGCAGACTCATGCTACAATAAATTTCTGAGTCCTTAAGATGGCATGAGAGTCTTTGTTGATTTTGCTGCAAAAGAGTAACATGCCAGTGGTGTTGTCAAAGGCCCTTGATGCAGTCTACCCATCACTGCTGCTATCCTCATGTGGGGGTACATGCACGGAGGAGGAGGTGATGGGGTCTTCTTCCCTCAGTGGTGCCAAGGCAAGAGAGCATCTTTTGGCCCCTTTTCTTGGAGACTGAGAAAGCAGTCAAGGTGGATGCCTTCTTCCTTCACACAGCTGAGGAAGGAAAGTGTCCACCCATTCCCCCAGAGAGACAACAACAGTGTGACTTGCTCTATTGTCATCTCCTCTGGCTGCTCTTTATGAATGGACTTTCTAGAGGGCCCCCCCCCCCCCCCGGTCAACACAGAGGCTTCTGAGGAAGCCCATTTGCAAAGGCGAAGGGCAGGCCACACATCACTGTGCTTTCCTACATAAAGATGGAGCCTGGGGGCTTCAGGTGTGAGTCAGGTGAACCTTCAGGGGCTCGTGGGGCCCTCAACCAGTCCTCAACCTGGCTGACCTCTGACACCATCTTTGATTATGCAACTAGTCACTGGCGGTTGCATTTGCAAATGTGCATCCGCATTCATATGAAAAGATGCATCCCATCAGATTGATAGGACTCCAATAATAAAAACCACGATGCAGGTGAGGAGTTGTATGCATGTCAATGTTCTCCGTGTTCCAGCCGCATGCTATGCGCTGCGGCAAGGAGAGTCACGCCGGCCACATGACCACGGAGGCGTCTTCGGACAACGCTGGCTCTTCGGCTTTGAAATGGGGATGAGCACCACACCCTAGAGTCGGACACGACTGGACTTAATTGTCAGGGGTCACCTTTACCTTTTTTAAAAATGTTCTTTTACATACACATTGGCAAGATACATGGAACGCTGCTTATATGCATTATCTACCCTGATTGATGAGATCATAATATATTACACAGGCAAGGACCCAATGCAGTAGGAAAAAAATCCTATCTTTATATGATAAACAATTGTAATGGCCAGATGTGGAATCCCTGCCCCAGGACCTCTGTCTAGCCCTTCATTATCAGTGGATCATCATCTTCTGGAGACGTGTTTTGTTTTGTGTTTTTGAGTTTTGGCAGGCCTTTGGCCTACTTTTGTTTGATTTTCACCTCATGCTGGATGGTGGTGTATTGTTGTTGGTTTTTAATCTGCTCTTCCTTTTTATAGTTGCGGTGTTTGAATTGTTATATTGTTTGATTTTGTTTTGATCCTATTATGCTTGACATGGAAAATGCAGGAAAGAAATGTTAAAATAAATAAATAAATGCAACTTTTACGAGAGATTTGCCAACCAGTATTTTGTGACGTGCACTTATACTAAAATGTTTGTTTACCCATATACACAAATTGGTAGCACCCATAATGGACCAGTAAGTGCCAGTAAGCCTCGTAAATATTTATTGCAAGCTTCCAATTCCCAAACAAAGAAGCAGCTTAATTATTTCCTCAGTTACAAGTTCAGAACGGCACTTACTGCCTCTGACAAATAATTGAGCATCGCGGAAAGCCACAATGGCTTGCATAACATGGAAGAAACACAAGCCACAGAGTTTCATCTGCAGCCAAACCCTCACTGTTGTATGGAAAGGCTTTTATGGAAGCCTACAAGCCTTGTATGGAAAGGCCATTGCTTTTTAAAAATCTTGCCACTCTGCGACCATGAGGAATAATCCACCCGGCTTGCCTCATTGGAGACTATTGCCGCTTAGCGTGTCCTTCAGATGCAGGAAGACTCTTGGACCACCCTCCTGGTCAGAGGAAGTGGAGGAGAGAGCTTCCTCCCCATCAATAGAAGGTTCATCTGGAGGCCTGCAAGAGACATTTTCAGACTGATGCTGGCTGAGAACCTCTGATTAATGTTTCCAAATGAAGTAAGCACAGGATGCCAAGATCCTCTCTGTTATCTGATTATCCAAAGTGTTGCTTTCTTTCACCTTTAAAAATAACCATAGGACAGATTGCATCACAGTGTGGGAAGAGCACGCACTGTCATCCATCGTCTAAAGCAGACGGTAATCATTTACCTGGTTCTCAATATATCTATTGCTATGCAATTATCCTGCCCAACTTTTCACTCACAAAAGCACCTGCATTTGGAAAAATGTACTGATACCATACTTCAGTCTTTCTTCTCCAGCTCCTTACTCTCTACATGCTTTCTGTTCCTGACTTCTAAAGACTTTATTCTACACATCCCACTAATCTCTATCCTTTTTAACTATCTATCATTTTTTAACTCCCACATACTATCCTGCAACAGGAGGCATTTTTCAAGAGTATTCAAGCACGCGCTATAGGTCACTTCCCTGGCACACCACGTTGTCATATGGCAAAAGCAAATATGCTAGAACAGGGTTTCTCAACCTTTGGGGGTCTGCATACCTCCTATGCGGGCCCCCAAAGGTTGGCGTACCCCCGGACCCCCCAAAGTCCCACATACTCCTCCCCAAAAATGTTTTTTCCTGCCTGTGGCGTGGCTGAGCGGGTTCTCCCGCTCATGCCGCAAGCCGGAGGGAAAGGCTACAGCCCTGATGATTCGGCAGGGCTGTAGCCTTTCACTCCGGGTTGCAGCGTGAGCGGAACAACCTGTCTGGCCACGTCGCAGGCCAGAAAAATGGCAAAATTGTCCCCCGCACCTCTCCCTACCTCTTCTCACGGCCGCCGCCATGTTGGATCTCCCGAAATCTCGCGAGGTCCAAGATCGCGGTGTGAGATTTGGGAACAGCAATCTTGGATCTCGCGAGATTTCAGGAGATCCAACATGGTGGTGGCTGGGAGAAGAGGTAGGGAGAGCTTCGGGGGACAATTTAGTCATTTTTCCGGCCTGCGGCACGGCCGGGCAGGTTTTCCTGCTCACGCCGCAACCTGGAGGGAAAGGCTACAACCCTGCTGATTTGGCAAGGCTGTAGCCTTTCCCTCCAGCTTGTAGCACCTGCCGTGCCACAGGCCGGAAAAAATCACATTTGAGGGGGTTCCGCTGCCCGTTAACAAGGCAACATCTCGCGTACCCCCAACCTGCGGTACGCGTACCCCTAGGGGTACGCGTACCACAGATTGAGAACCCCTATGCTAGAATATGGTTGAAGTCACATGTGGTTTGGCCCTTAGATCATACAGGTTATGTTGTTACTGACACAAAATGGCTTGGGGTTAGTAGGGAGACAGCAGAATCACCCTGGAAAAGCACACAGTTTGAAATCTCCTAGCAGTGTTAGATACCTTTCCTCTGCCACAATCAAACACTGATTATCTGACAGTTTTAATGAAGTCAACCTTGTTCCCAAGAGCAAAATTCTCAGCAGCTACAATGACTGAAGAATCATTTTCCACTGAGCTGAAATGTTTCTATTTTCAGAAGGTTAATTAGCAGATTACTAATGAGGAGAGACTTAATAATAGCAGCTGCTCCAGCTTCTGAATCTTCCAGTCCTCCCAATGGGTTCTGGAGTCTCAGCATTTTTTCCTATTGGCAAGGATTTGGCAGAGAAACAGATTTCATAGCACCAAGAATGCTTGGCTACCATTGGCTACCATTGATTGTTAGCCAAGAACCAGGCTATAATTAGTTTTGAGTATCCCAACATCAAGAGATGGGGGTGCTAAGGGAGCCCAAAGTGACTGTTGAGAGGGGAAGGGGTCTGGTGAGAAGGGTTGTAGCATGGGAGAGGTAATGGTGCAAAAAACCTTGTAACACATTAAACTATTTCGTTCAGGGCTGTCTGAAAAGCTGTCCTCTATGGTTTATGTGAAATTCAGTGCTGAGGTAGACTTACAATAATCTTTCAGCCATCAAAATAATGAAGAAAGAAACCCATCAAAACATAGAAACCCATCAAAATATAAAAAGTCTCCGGACAGATTTAAGAGCCCATTGGAACACTAGAACATGCCAAATTTTGCACCGTATAATGAAGGGAGGGGGCAGGAGCCGTTGTGCTGCTTTGGAAGTGGTGCAAAGGGGGTCTCTTCCTCCTGCTCCTTCAAATGGCACCCTATAGATTGTTGTAGCCCATATGAACCACAGAAGATGATGCAAACCTTGTAGGAAGGAGGGGTTAGAGTCTATCTTCCCCCCCCCCCCAAGATACATGGTGGAAGAGCTATCTGCTGGGCATAAAACCATGCAGCACCAGCTAAAAACCACCGTTTGCACTGCTGCAGCTCAAGCTGATGCATGTACGGATTTTGGTTGGGTTTTTTTTAGAATAATGTAGCTTGAACCTTTGCAAATTGATACTGCTGGCTCCAGAATCGCAATAAAGGAAGGGCTATTGTGAGCATGTTTATTGCCTCTTTGTCATACGCGTCGCTGTAGCGTGGCGGGCGGGACGGGCAGCCGGGGGGTGCCGCGCGCAAAAGGTGATGTGCGCACCCCCGCCGCGGCCTCTTCGGCCTCTGGCTCGATGTGCACATGCGTTGATTTTCGCGCAGGTGCACACCGTCGCTGAGGGTAAGAGCCTGCCCGGTTGCCTTCAGCTGCGGGTCCGCCATGTTTGCGCATGCACAGACTGCAACTGAGGGCAACTGGGCAGCCTCGTACCCTCAGCGGCGGTCTGCGCATGCGCAAACATGGCGGATCCGCAGCTGAGGGCAACCGGGCAGGCTCTCGCCCTCAGCGACGGAGTGCGTGTGCGCGGAAAATCCACGCCTGCGCACAACGACGCCCGGCTCAAGGTAGTTGACGTGCGGGGGGTTGAGGTGGCGTAAGGTGACGCACGCGCACCCCGCTACCGGGTGACGCGTGTGCAGTGACGCCACAGTGCTAAGTGTTCTTTGTCTCTCTTCCTATTGTGAGCTTTCTAGGCTCCTTCAGCACACAACAACTCTTTTCCACTTGTAAATAAAGTGCATGGACCCATTTGACCTGGATCAGGGCCACAATGGAAGGTGCTGGGCACTTTAACCCTACCCCCCCTAGATAGGGGCTTCTGGTGCATGCTGCAAAGTCCTGGGGAAAGAGCTCCCCTGGCTTCCATTGAAGCTTTTCCCCCCAGGGCAGACAGCCATGCCCACATTAGTTGAGTGAAATCTAGTCTACCATCTTACTGTAACAAATTGAATGTCGAATGAGAGGACACAAGAGAGATGTTCTGCTTACACGCACACACATGCACACAAAAGAGTTTACATAGTCACACATTTCCTCTCCATTGGCTATCTTCCTGACCGCTGGCATGGAGGCTCATTTAAAAGACACATTACATATTTTTGTTAGAAAATCAGCAATTTCACATTTGATTTCCTTCAGAACTCTTGGGAGGACATCATCTGGCTCAATGATTTGTTAATGTTTCATGTGTCAATATGCTCTCTAGAATGTATTGAGCACTGGGCTTGTTGCCTGGGGAAAGGCAGTATAGAAATCTCCTAAAACAATCAAACTTCAGCCCTTGTCACTTCTATTTGACTCAGTTCTTTGGACTCCTTCCTTGAAAAGGATATGGGGTATTCCTCCAAGAAATGGGTCCCCTCTAAAAGATCATTTCCGTCTTCCTCAGAATAACGTCTTCCTACCCTGAGGCTTTCACTCTCCATGGCAGCCGTGGAGCTGGCAGTCCAGACTAGTGGGATTCATCTGTCATATCCCTGAAGTTCTCGTCGACGTATTTCTCAAACTCGCTCAGCTTCTCCAGGTCAGCTTCCTTGGTTTCGAGCAAATGACCCTGAGACAGGAGCTCATTGCATCAAGGACACACCCGTGACTTATGCCCAACAGACAGACAGTCATGTACATGGCTCCCTATACAATACCCTGGAAAGCACCTGTCCCTGCTAGCTTTCTACCTGCATAGATATTGTTTTCGGTTTTTTTTTTTTTTTACAGCTTGTTTACTTGAAGTGCTAAGTGTTCCTTGTATTTCATTTCTGTATTTTATTTTTGGAAGCTTAGTTCTGGAGGAGGGGAAATGTTAATGCCCTGTTCTGCTGTTGAACTCGTTTGCTCCCCATTTTCCGCAGTGCCGTGTTGCCAGGATGCAACCAGAATACACTGGGTGCTAATTTAATAGAGATTACAAGAATGTCAGACCCTGGAAAAGATTATTTTCTCCGGAGAGTGTACAGTGGGTGCTGGTCAAAGGAGGGATTTCATTTCTCCAGGGAATGAAAAGGTCCCATCTCTTCTCTACCTGCAATTATCTCTTTTTCTGAACCTATGCTCTGATTTTTAAGCTACATTTTTAAGCTAGACTGCGAGCTAAACATACTTTAGTTAGCTATGGACAATAGGTCTAACTAAACGTGGTACTTGATAAATAGGTACTGCTTGCGGGAAGGTAACAGCATTCTGTGTCCAGCTGCACGGTATGCGCTGCGGCAAAGAGAGTCATGCCGGCCACATGACCACGGAAGCGTCTTCGGACAGCGCTGGCTCTTTGACTTTGTAATGGGGATGGGCACTGCACCCTAGAGTCGGACACGACTGGACTTAAATGTCAAGGGATACCTTTACCTTTATCTTAAACTTGAACTGAAGGCTAAGCCTTACTCAAGTTTATACACTGGCTTTTCTGTAAGGCTGCAATTCAATGCACAATTACCTGGGGGGGGGAAGTCCCACGAAACAGGGTGGAACTTACTTCTGAGTAGACATGCATAGGATTGCAGATAGGAAGGGCACGGTGGCCCTTCTCAGTGTATTACTGTACACTAGCTTTAGACTTTGTTCTAGGACTGGACCTTTCTCCAGCTCAGCCTACCCGGTGGCCCGTCTCAGTTTATAGCTCTATACTCGTTTTCTCCTCTTCAGCATTGGAAATAGTCCTGGGTTTCTGGTTGGGTTTGACTGCAGGCTGCTAAAGCAGAGCTGAAAACATTCAGTTTTCAACAGAATTAACTGCGTCCAATTCAGCTCCTGACCATCAACGTTCTTCCTTGCTGTGCCTGCACTGAGACCCCAGTTAATTAATGAAATAATGCCATTCCTTCTTTCCCACGCTTGTGTAGTCCCAGCTCCCTGAAGGGTCTGTGCTGGCCAGCTCCTCCCACATATCTTGCAGCTTGTGGTGTTATCAGAGTGGGACTGTTGGTTCCCGTGCTGCTATGGTAACACTGTCCTTGCCGTTTTAAAGACCAGATGTTGAAACACTGACATATGAAAAAGGCAGCAGCAGCCATTGTACCGGACCCATACCACCTCAAGACCCAGTTCTACCTCAACAACTGAAGTTGTTCCCCAAAAATACATTCAAATACATGTTGGACGGGGTCAGCCATTCAGTTATTCTTAATAGATGCTCTCATAAATTACACATATCCAGGAGGAATCCAGTCTTAGCTTCTCTATCTGGCCACAATGTTTTCTTGTGGTCGCATCCATGGTCATCAGTTCTGTTAGGGTCAAAAAAGTAGAGTTGGACCAAAGTGGCCTTCCTCAAAGCGACCAGGAAAGCATTCAGGTCTCCCAGTCTCAGCTCCTGTAGCAGAATCTTATTCCTATCCAAAGAAGAAACAGCTCTAGTCAGTGAAGTCCAATTAAAGTAAACTTTACTGATTATTGCAATACATGAGGGTAGCAATCCCCAAGTTCCTTGATCTATCACATCCACACTGGCCAGGTGCGGTACTGAGATGATTACACAGCCTAGAACTTGATGGGAGAGTTTTGCTTTTGAGTTTCTTCAGATCTCTTCCTTTAACGCCTGGGGCGGTTCTTGAAACCAGTCATCTTCTGGAATGGGCCCCTCTGCATAGGTCAATTGCCAGTTGTCTCTTGGGCTGGAAGATTCCATCTCCGCTTGCTGGGGGGGGGGCAGGTACGCAGAGTTCCTGCTGAATTCTGTCCTGAGGCCTCTGCTCCTTCCCTTTTCACACAGCCTTGAGTTTTGATAAGCTTGTTGCCAACCAGAGTCATCTAACTTCTTCCTGTGATCAGAGGGCCTCTTTCTTCTCAAGGAGGTTGTTGTAAACAAATGACAGTCTGTTTGTGTTAGTTTTCCTTCATCAGCCTTTGATAGCTTTCTCTGTCCAGCCAGCTGGCCTATTTACATGCCTTTCACACCCTTTCAGCTATCTAATTCCTATAGTGTCAAGAGATAGCAGCTTTTGAGAGAAGGGGGTGAGGAGACACTCACTGAATCCAGCAACCGATAGCCAATGTGCATTACTGCATATAAAAATGTGTGTGTGTCACAGCCAAGCATCATCATGACAACCCCACGTTCCTTCCTGATGTGGTAACAGGTTAGCAAAAGTGTCTTAGAAAAACTGCCAGGCTGGAAAGCGGCAGTTTAAAATGGAGTCCAGAGGCAGAGGCGTAGCTAGGTCATTTGACACCCGGGGCCCATACATTTTTTTACAACCCCCCCATACGAAAAAAATTATTTTCAGTAATAGTCATGACATGAAATTAATAATAATAATAATAATAATAATAATAATAATAATAAATGGACAGAAAATAAACACAGCGAACATTTCCTGACAAGCAGGGGATGAAAGTCAGTACTCTCCCCTGCTGTTGCTCCCCTGCACATAGTACTCAGTGACATACTGCTCCTGCATCTGGAGGTTCAAATGTAGCCATGGTTAATAACCACTTATAGACCTATAGTCCACCATGAATGTTTAGAATCCACTTTTAAAGTCATCCAAGCCAGTGACCAACAACACCCAAACTCTCTCCCTTAACTTCCAACCCCCTCTTCCTGTTCAACAAGCTGCAAGAACTCTAATGACCTGAAAGACTTGGCATATAAGCAAAACCCATGAGAACATTTTTTCTGCTATGATTATAAACTTTACATAGATAGACTTTCACAGAGTTTTTCTAACCCCCTCTTCCTATTCCCAATCCCCATTCCCACCAGAATTCACAATTCACTTAATTACACACACACCCAAAGTAATCCTTCTACCCATTGCCCTCCCACTCATCTCCCTCCTTCCAACATAAGAAACTTACTAACACCTTATTGGCTCCATGCTGTGTCATAACAATACCTCATTGGCTCTTGGAACAATCAGTCTCATTGGTCAGTTTTGAGATAAGGAAATCCACTTTTTGTTACATAAGGCAATTGTGTTTTCCAGTTCCGGTGTTTTTGCTATAACATTTGATAGAACACAGTTGATTTGATAGTGTTCGTTTCATTATATTCTGAAGTACAATACGCATCGAATGATATATAACATGATGGTATTATTAAAAAATACCAAGGCTTCAACAATTTTGGCCACTAGTAGTGTCAACCCCCCCCCAAAAAACCTGGGTCCCTGGTGCCACCGGTCCCCCTCTAGCTACACCACTGACCAGAGGCTGCCTTTCAAAAATGGTGGTGGTCTGGCTTGACACTTTTGGAAACATCTTGAGGCCAGAGAAGAGAACACTATAATTGAGCTCCCCTTTAGGACTTTCAGCATAGATAAAACGTTTTCTTCTAATTACTCACCATAACCTAGCAGTGTTTGTGGACTGGGGAATAATCACAGGATACAGTAGTTGAAACAGATGCATGAAAAAGCAACTTCAAAGAGAGACTTTGGATTGGATTACTCCCTTTAAGGTGGAGTGCAAAAGTGACTTTGGACAGTGGAAGGGAGGCACAAGTAGATTGGGTTTGCTATGTCATTTGCAAAGCAAGGCCCTTCACTTCTCTCCTGAAACGAGATATGTGAATTTCAAATGTGTGTACAGATCATACAGTTCACAGTTGGGAGATAGATGCCCAATTCCTACTTTGTTTGTATGTTACATGGCAGCCACATACAAAAAAAGATGAAGCAAGAGTCACTGATGGATCCTCTGTCACCTTTCATGAATGCTGGAAGTAGCCTGAATATGTTGCTCCACCCGTTCCTTGCAGGACTTGCTTGAACATTATGCTCATCAAGCTGATCAAAATGAATCCTTATGGCTTCTGATGATGCTTTTTAACTCTATAGGCAGCTTGCAGTCCCCTAACCTGAGATAGGGGCAGAATGGCTAGAAATGTTGGTGTGATAGGCTGTGTTTCTTATTCTTCTACCAAGTTTGTATTTTCATGCAAAGCCCAAAGTCTGATCTAGAACTCTGAAGCTGCCTTGTCAGAGCTACTACTAATATTCTAGACCAGGGGTTCTCAACCTTTGGAGGCCAGGGTACCCCCTATCACGGTCCAATTTTTTGAAGTACCCTTGCTAATTAACTGCTAATTAATTGGAGTAATCAATTAATTAATTAGGTAATTAATCGTTAAATAAAAAAGTACTAAAACAATTTTAAATGTGAAAAAATGTCTTATTTAACTGTGTGTGAGTATGAGTATGAGTGTGTGTGAGAGTGAGACAGACAGACAGACAAGGATCTCTTTTTTTCTCCAAGTCACACTTCCCAAAATCAGCTCCTCCCTCCCCCATCCCACCAAAGTACATTTTCCAAAGTACATAAATAAGCCCAAAACCAAAATCAGAGAGACAGAAGGGCTCCGAAAATAATTAAAATTTAAAATTCATGTTAATTAACACTTAATTAGCTGCTGATGGGGCAGATAAGGGGCAGGGCTTGGCGTACCCCCAGCAAGAGGTTCGCGTACCCCTAGGGGTACCCGTACCACAGGTTGAGAACCTCTGTTCTAGACCAGGCGTTCCTAACCTGTGGACCATCCAGCAGGGGTACGCAAGTGTTTTGGCTTGGTTCTGCTGTTCATCTGACCTGACTGCAGTGTTTCTGGACAAGAGTGGAAACTAAATGTGCAAGAAGCAAAAATAGTGGCTTGGATCCAGACTTGCACATATAACAAATGGCAACAGTTCAACTGAATTCACTGAACAACGATTTCATCCAAATGTTATCATATCAACAGAGTAAATTAAGAAAGCAGAAATTATCTTTACATACTCTAGTTGCCAGTGCTTCAAAATGTATATTTATTGCACCGATGGTCTCTCTAACATTCCATATGACCGGCTTTATCCATTTGTGCAAATGCAGTTAATACCTCATCATTTTATGTAAAGCTCAATTAACATTGATAAAGTATTTTATATTTAATATATTATTATACAAAAATATTTTATATAAATTAGAAACCCTGCCTTAGAGTGTGGCAACTGCATTATAAGTGCTCTTGAAGAAAAACACTCATAATGAGCTTGACTCTAGGAGTACGCAGTGTAGTTCATTACAGAAACGTCAAAGCAGGAGGAGTTCTTTTTGAACACCTGCTATCTTCAGCAAAATCTTTAAAAGGAGTTGTGTATTACTATTATGTCATCTGATCCCCTCCACCACACACATATTGGTACCCAAAGTCAATCCTGCTTCTCTGTTTTCTGCAGAACAAATAATGAGAATTATCCACACAGCAGTCTGCCAACCAAGTGGGAAACCTCAGCGACTGGAAGATTTGTAGGCTGACTCAGTAATCCATCCAAGAGGCTGTCTGAGCAGTGATGATTGAAACTACCCAGAATCACCAACAACGGTAGCAATAGTTGTGTGCACTATTTGTACTCCAGAAGGTCATTCTAGATTTGACCTCTTGGTTTTCCTTACAAAAGTGAATTGTAAACAAAATTGTCTACTATAGAGATTGAAACGTCTATAACAAGTTGCAGGTTTTCTTGTCTCTTTAGGGCAAGCAAACCGGTGTTTGTGGTCAAGATTCTGTTGAGAATCATGTGTTACTTGAGGCACAGCATCTTTCTGCAGCTGGATGTTCGTAATACGTCCAGGCAGCAAAGTTAAGAATGTTGCACATCCCGGATGATGCAACTTCGTTTCTTCCTGGAGTTTCCAGAACATAACCTCTGCCCAATTGATGCGCCATGTTTCTCAGCAACTTCCACATCTTCTGCTGTCTGCAAGATCTTTTCTCTAAACAGTCAAAAGGAAACATTAATTATTTACAGTACTGAAACATGTTTGGAAAGAACAACTTCCATTTCCATAGATTGTAGACATTCTATTTTTATTTAACAAAAACACAGGCTAACTACACTGTGTGTGTGCTCACGCACGTGCGTATATTCACTGAAATGACCGCGATACCTACAAAGTGCCTACTAATGAATAATTTGCTTAATAGATATAAATTCCAGAGTTAAATGGGGTTTATTTCCCAGTTCTGTAAATGTGCTTAGGGTCGCAAGCCTAGCCACCGTCACTTAGCATTTTTCTGCAGAGCCTACCCTTAGTGTTCTTTTGTCTTTCTCCAGAAAAGGGAGTTGATGCTTCTCTACTGTTGCTCTTGCCCAACTGGAATAAGGAGGATTCCTTGAGGGCTAGACACCAACTACTGACAAAGAGCCCAAGGTGAGTTTCAAGAGCATGTTTTCCATTCACCCTGCACAACCATGTAGGAAGGCTGCTCCAGTGTCCCTACGAAAATGCAGGAAGCTCTGAAGACAGCAGAAAAACAAAGGTATTCCCTACCTCTAATCTCGGCCTCTTGGAACTTTTCTATGGGGGTGTGGATAGCTAACAAATTCCCATGCACAAGCAAAGCTTAATGTTGTGCCGGCAGAAAAATGTCCAATGTCCTTGCCTTCTGGAAGGCAACAGCTGACAAAACCTGTATGCTGGCAAAATGCCACCAGCGTAAAACAGAAAACTGGGCAGACTTGGGGGTGTGGTGATGGAGTGGACATTAGTCAGAATTCTCGGTTCGCTCAAGGGTCAGTCCCTTGACAATGATAACAGGTTACAGATAACAGGATAACAGGTTATCTATAATAATTAGTGGTAGAGCTCAGGGCTCATTGGGAGAGCACCTGCTTTGCATGCAGACAGCCTCCGGTTCTATCCCTGCCCTGGTAGGGCAGAGAAAAAATCCTCTTGGCTGCCAGTCAGTGTCAACAATACTGAGCTGGAAGGACCAATCGTCTGACTCAGTATACGGAAGCTTCCTAAGTTCCTAAGAGCAGTGATGGGAACAGCTCCACCAGTTGTTTCCCTGTCTGTCACACAGATTTCAAAAGCACAGGGCTCCTGCAGGACAAAGAGGTTGGCTATTCCACTCCTCTGTGATATAGTCAAAGCTACTCTAATTATACGGCTAGGTTCCCTGGGTGTAATGCATTGGCTAGACCCCAGGGAGACAAGAAAGGCCCCATCACATCTTGTGGCTGTACAGTCAGGGCCATTCAGAGGAATTTTATCAGGGGGTACAAAGTTTCTTTTGGGCCCCTTCCCTACATATGAATTTGGCTCCTGGGCCTCCTTTTTTCCCTAGGGCCCCCCTTTTGACCCATTTTTCACCCTGGGCCCGGGTACAAATTACCCCCTTAACCCCCCTCTCAGAGGCCCTGTGTACAGTCCAAGGTACTGTCATCAAGAGTGGGAGACCCAACTTCCAGCCCCACTGCCTCTTCCTTCTTCCATCTGTCCTTGTTGCCATCAGGATTCCCAAAAGTGTGCTTTGCCATGTGGAGGCCACATTTTCATTTCCCCAGGTTAGGACTCAAGCCGCCTACATCTTCTGCTACCTTCTGTAAGCCTGCTGTGGTTGTTTTTAGTCTTCCTTATCCATATGGCTCCCTTGGGAAAAACTTGCTCACCTGAACTGTGCGACACTCGCACAAACGTGTTGTGTGCAGTGTTGTTAGCATTGTCCATATGAAACCACTGGCACCCCAGCTTCTCTTGGGAAGTTTTCTGAGTTCTATCTGCTTCCTGACCACTGGGCCATAGGCGGCTCCGATGCGGGGAGGTGCTGCCATCTAATCTGGGTGCATGCTTGTGTGTACAGTACGTATAAATGGGTAGAATGACATCATCATGGTATTCCAACTGTTGCCATGTGTTGGTTCGTGCCTTCCATGCATTGCTGGTGTCAACAGCAAGTAACAGTTGCCAGAATGCTGTGGGAGTGGCTGTTGGTATCGGTATGTTGCGTTTGTTTCTATAGCATTTCTTGGCCTTTCTGTTTCATGGCTAGGAGTGCAAAAGATTACGACTACGTTACACTGGTGTTTGCTCTCGCACAGCCACCACCCAAGTTTTGGAGAGGGCAGAAGTATATTAGATTTTCTCTGCTGAGAGATCTCAAAATCTCATTGCCAGATATCTGAATCTCTATCACTTTTCATGCATTTCTCAAGTTTATCTTCTGCCCTCTGATCCAATGGGCTCTAAGAGGGCAACCGCATTTCTAAATCTAGTGGAAATAAAGGTCACATATGGGACAGTTCAAAGACCAAATCCCACACAGATGAAGTACTGGAGACCCACTGTACAAAGAAACGTAATTCTAGGCCTGTCCTGAACCATGGCCAATGACCTCTGCTTCACCTCCAACATCTTGATGCAATCTGATAATACATCCCAACTGAGACAAGTAAAAATAAATACCCTGCAAGTTCTTTTTTGATTCCATTTTGTGTACACCAGGTTGCATACGAGGAGACTAAAGGAATTCTCAGGCAGGCTAGGCCGTGGTGCAGTTTGGCTGCTTCCTTCGTTGCCTGGGTAACATGAGAAGCCTGAGCCACCTGAGAAAAGCAACACTGGCACAGGCTTCTTCCATGCGACCTGGTGTATCTCTTTCTACCCAAGTGGCAGGGAAAGGAGTCATACTGCTGTGGCTCTGACAGCATTAAGTCAAAACTTGAGAAGGGGCCCTCAGAGTGCTGAGGATGTGCCAATGTTGGGGGGGGGGTAGCAGGAAGCACAAGAATGTCATACTTCTCTGTGGTCCCTGCTTCGTCATATTGTCTTCCATGTTCAGGGCCAGAAGGTGCAAAAGTGGTCCCATGTCTCTCCAATGGTGGAGGAGTCAAAATTGTAGAGAACAGCAGAGGTAAGACTTGCCCCCCTCCACTTCTGAAGCCACGTAGAAGGTGTTGCAAGATGCAGAAAAAGGTGGCATACTAGAAGTGATGTGGGATGGGAAAACCTGACACAGACGTCACGTTCCTGCCAACATATAAACAGTGCTCGCTCGACGGCTCATCTCAGCTGGTCACCAGATGGCAAATTAGGACACAAATTAAGTTCTGATGCATATCTAAGCATCACCTAATCTCCCTTGATTGGATTTTTATTTTTGAACAGGTAAATGCCAGCCTGGTAGAACCTGAAGGCTATCTCATACTTGGGTTCCAAATACGGCGCATATGAGACACCCCAACTTCAAGCTGGTTTAGCACAACGGCTAAGAGGCTGACCTACAAATCAGGACTTCCCTGGTTTGAATTTCACCTCTGCCATGAGGTGAGAACAGGTACACTGGAAACAGGTCTCCGAGCCTCCCCGCTGTCCCCTCTTGCCTGCTGCCAACTGTGCTCTGCCACCCTTTTTTCAAACAGAGCAACAGAGCCAGCCAGAAGCGGGGTGAATACCGCCACTTGGAAGTGGGGCAAGGCTTCCTTCTTACACCCACCTTCCTTCTTCTTCAGGCCAGCTCAGCTGCTCTGTTTGTAAACAGGGTAGCAGAGCAAAGATGGAACAGGAGTAAGTGGAGGCAAGGTGAGGCTGCGGTGGAGGTGGTGGGTGGGCACAGGGTGCTGCCTATGCCCATCCACTACTTGAGGTAGCCCGTCTCACCTTGCAACATCACCGGGCTGGCCCTGCTTAAACGCATTGGCCTAAATCTTGAACTACTGTACTTTGGCATATCCAATAGTATTTTTTAAAAAACTTTCGACCACCCCTTCCTTTGGACAGCATGTCCTGTGCCATAAGCAAACTGCTTTTGAAAGCTCCTTCAGATTCAAAAGTGGTTTTTCACGTGGAATTGTGGGGAGGAAGAAGGCTGCGGTCTGAGCAAAAGAAGCCCAAAGCTCCCTTAGTACTAGCTGTGCAGTTCTGTGGATCCTGGCCATCATGCAGGAGCAAGAGGGGCTTCCCACTTAATGCATAAATCACACTGGCTGCAGCGGTGTTGCGCTGATGTTTCCAGTAGGAAACATGCAAAATGGAAAGACAGACATACCGTATTGGTCCGAGTATAAGACTCACTTTTTTCTCCTAATTTAAGTTTTTTAACTAGGGGTGCGTCTTATAATCAGGCTGTTGCAATTTAATGCCAGTGATTTAATTATTATGTTTTTAATAGCAGCAAACTTTAAGGGTGCGTCTTATAATCAAGTGCGTCTTATACTCGGGACAATACGGTATGTCCCTTAACGTGCAGCACAGAAGTTCATAATGTCCATAAATGTTTAGGGGTGTGTTTTTGCCCTTTGCATATTATGTGTTTATTGCAGAAAAATCCCAGTGGAGCTGCCACAGCGGTGTAAAGTGTCAACCAGCTCTTTGTTCCACTGAAGTAAGTGGTACGAACCTCCACAGACGTACAAACTTCCACAGACTTAACACAGCAGGATCCCACCGATGCAACAGACTACTGTATTGCTCATGGGCATGTTAGAATCTCCACTTCCATGCACTGGAAAGGTGGCAGTGAACATGCCTTTGCATGCAAAAGGTTGACATGTTATGCAAAAATTCAACAGGTACAACATTTCCACATACCAAGAGCTGCATCTGTCTGCCTCTCAGCTGTTATTAAGACAAGCAGGACAAAGCCTGCCTCCCCCTATAACAGTTCATAACCCCATGTCATAGGACAGCAAGTCTCAGCCACTTACTCAGAAGCAGTTGCTACAGATTTCCATAGCACGCTGTATCTACAAGCGATTGAATGTCTCAGCCAGAAGGTAATTTAATGCTTAAAAGAATGGCAGAACATTCACAATAATAAATCATGGATACTCCCCCAACAATGCACTCTGGGTTCACCTCAATGGGAGAGTTACACAGGGCATCGGACTGTTTAAAGATCTCATTCTAAGGCTGCAGTCCAAAGCATATTTACTTGAGAGAGTGACAATGCAATCCTAAACACGTTTGCTCAGAAGTAATTTCCCCTGAATTCAGGGGGCCTTCTCTAAACACACTCAGGTACACGTGTTTAGAATGGCAGCCTCAGGCTCACAGAACTAAATAACACTTCTAATTACCCAGCGTTGGATCAAACTATACTGTTGTAGTCTTTGGTGCACTTATTTGGGAGTAAGTCCAAAGGAACTCAGAGGGACTTACTTCCAAGTAAAAATACACGCTGGATCGGGTTACTATACGGTAAGCATTAACATTCCTTATTAGTCAGTGCAAGCCTAAGCATGTCTCCCCAAAAGTAAGCCCCACTAGCTTAAGCCCCAATGACGTAAGAGGATATTCCTTTAAAGTACACAGTGACATCATATCTAACTAAGATAAGACAGGGAGCGTAGCTTTGGTCGATCCACAGCCACATACTTGGCAGTGAGTGACGTCATGACAGCCAGTGAGGCTGCAATTTTACGCACGCTTCCTCAGCCACTGAAGCCCTTTACTTCTGAGTAAACATGCTTAGGGGCTGCGCGTGTCTTTCAACAGAAGGAGACTGGACGCGGGGCGTTCGCGTTATTGCCCCCCGCAGCCTTTCACCTCCCCGTTTCCCCCCTCGGAAAAGTCCCCACCGCTCACCGTGGAAAGCTGCTCATCGGCGGCGGGTCCAAGGATCACCTGTGCACCTCCGACTTCACACCAGCTGGGCCGTGACGCTGACGCGGGTGGCGGCCGCGGCCCGAGCGAACACCTCGGCTCGCCGCCGTCTGGAGCGCGCACAGCTGCGGCGGCAGGTTGTGTGGATCAGGAAATTAGGGCAGGCGGCGGGGATTGGAGGCGCGCGAGAGCCAACCAGAGGCCGCCCAGGCGCCCGTGAGTCACCGGCAGCAACGCGCAGAGAGAGACAGGAGCGGGGCGGTTCGTATAAGAGCGTCGCGGAGCTGCCCTCCCCCTTGTGCATGCTCCTCGGGTCTTCCTCGCCGGCCCAATCCGGGTGTGCTGCCTTTGCCTCGCCTCGCTCAGGGGGTTGCCCCTCCTGGCGCTGCCTTCCCCGCGGCTACCTGCATTGTCTCGCTTTCCCTCCACCCAGCTGGAGTCCGCGAGCTTCGGCTGGCATTCTTGCCTGTGCAGTTAAAGGGGGGAGAGGAAGGAAGGACCCCGCTTTCTCTTCCCTGAATGCTGCTAACTTCTTGTGCGAGGAGGAGCGGCGGTGGCGGTAGCAGCAGCAAGCGCTGCACGATGGACACGTTCTCCCGGTGGGGGTGCTGCCTCCTGCTTGCTTTGGCGTGCTTGCGAGCGGTGTGCGGTGAGTAAGCGAGGACCGGGGCTCCACCGGCTTGGCCACAGGCAGCCTCTCCTAGGTGTGCGTGGAAAAAAAACCCTGCAGGAGCGAGCAGCACGCAAGGGCCGGGGGGGGGGGAATTTTCTCGGTGGAAAAACCGGGCTAGCTCTTTCTCCAAAGCACCCTTGATAATAACATCATGGCATGAATCCTTCAACAGCTGTAAGGTTCATTTCTCTCTCTGCCTCCCCCCCCTTTGTGTGTGTATATATTTTAAGGAGCACCCAGGGTATTTATGGGGGGGCGCTCTCTTTAAATTGGGGTTGGCAGCAATAAGAAACTGTCTCTCTATCCCTGTCCATTACTGCCAGCTCAGGATAGCGAGAAAACCAGACCTGGCCTCCGAAGGGGGCTATCAGAGGATTTCTTTGTTTCCTGTGACTGTCTTAACCCTAAAGGTGGGACCTTGAGCTTTCCTTTAGAGCCTGGGGGTGAATTTTTTCCTATGTCAGGGGAAAGAAAGCTGCTCCATCTGCCTTGCCTCAAGGGTATTCCTGATGGCTCCTGAGACTGTCTCAATGGCAGAACTTTACCTCTCCTAATAGAGCCAATTAGATTTGACACCTAGTGAGTCTAGAGTTTGACACTGGCCTGCAGACATCCGCTGCTTGCTTGCAAAGGTGGAGTATTGTGACTGGTGCGAACTGCGAAGGCTAAAAGACACTGTAACGCGCTCTGAAGAAACATGTAACTTGACTGGAAGGTGGCGTGTGGCCTTAGCCAGGGACCAAACACAAGTGCATTGTTCCAAGTACTGTTTTGGTTGGCGTATGGCTCTGAACTTGGCACCAGAATGGCTCTTGTTGCTGAGTGGCTGTGTGTGAAGGGCTTCTAAACACTTCAAAATGCAAGTGTTTGCTTAAACTGTTCACCTGCCCCTTCTCCACAAGTAGGTAATATTCCCTTAAATTTGCTTGGTGTTGGTTGAAGATGAACTGGGAGAGACGGACATCTGCCCAGCAATAACAAATTCAAGACTAGAGTTGACAGTATTTGGCTGCAAGTAGGCCCCATATGGGTGACTCTTGTCAACAATGTAAAACTGGTGTTGGAGAGTCCCTGGTGACTGTCTCGGTCTGGGATCGGGTAGGTTGCTTTGGCCTTGGACCACTACTGGGCTGTGGAAGGATGGCCCTAACTTTCCTCTAGGGTTGAGTAGGCACCCAAAGGTGTGTCTGGTCTCTTCCATGATGAGGGCTATAGTATTGACTTGCATGGCTGACACTTGGGCTGTAATCCTATATTCACTTATCTGAGAGTAAACCCCATTGAACGCAGTGGGGCTTTTGAATAAAAATGTATAGGATTGTGCTGTTAATGCATTATGCATTATGTGCCGTCGGCATTATGGCAGCAGTGGTTCCAAACAGACTTGGTAGCTACGTCAGCTGTTGTCTCTGTCTACAGCAGGGGTTCTCAACCTATGGTACGGGTACCCCTAGGGGTACACGGACCTCCTGTTGGGGGTATGCCAAGCCCTGCCCCTTATCTGCCCCATCAGCAGCTAATTAAGTGTTAATTAACATGGATTTAAAATTTTAATTATTTTCAGAGCCCTTCTGTCTCTCTGATTTTGGTTTTGGGCTTATTTTTGTACTTTGGTGGGGGAGGGAGGAGATGATTTTGGGAAGTGCGACTTGGAGAAAAAAAAGAGATCCTTGCATGTCTCTCTCACACACAGAGTTAAAGACATTTTTTCACATTTAAAATTGCTTTAGTACTTTTTATTTAAAGATCAATTACCTAATTAATTGATCTAATTAGCAGGGGTACTTCAGAAAATTGGACCGTGATAGGGGGTACCCAGGCCTCCAAAGGTTGGGCCGTGATAGGGGGTACCCAGGCCTCCAAAGGTTGAGAATCCCTGGTCTACAGCAAATCTGAATTGCTTGGTCTCTAATCTTCTGTAACAAAGCTGTTCAAGAAGCATAACGCTTGTCAAGGTTGTAACTGTTTCACTGCTTGGTATAGCAAGATTGGCCAAACTTAATGTAAGAGCCACATACGATAAGCTTCAGATGTTTGAGAGCTGCAATATTTAAGAAGCGTTTAAATTCTTAAACATATTTACTCACCGTGAACATTAAACTTGTTTTTAATCCAGTGGACTCTAGGTTTATACCTGGTAGATAATTATTAAGCTTGAAAATTTCTTATTTACCTCTTATATTGTGATGCAAAAAGGAGCTCAGCCAACATCATTCCGAGAGCCGTACACTATATGTCAAAGAGCCACATGTGGCTCAGGAGCCACAGTTTGACCACCCTATAGCCTGTTTGGCCATATAACCCTTGTAGTGCTGAATATCTTCAACTGTACACTGATGGGAATATCCTAAAACTTGCTTGGGTATCTGACCTTGGATCAGCAGGAATGGCTGCCCCAGTTCTGAGCAAACGTGGTGTCATTGGGTATGAGATCTAGACAGTAGCCTTACTACTTGGTCAAAGCTTGAATTTGCATTCTAAAGACTAGTGCAACAGTATGAAGCCAGTGTTGTGTGGTGGTTAGAGTGCTGGGCTTGGCCCAGGGAACCTCAATTCAAAGGCCTATTCAGCTATGAATCTTGCTAGGTGGCCTTGGCCCAGCTATGAATCTTGCTAGGTGGCCTTGGCCCAGTCACTGTTTCTTAGCCTAACCTATTTCACGGGGGGGGGGGGAGTAGAGCCACGCCCACCACCCTGAGCTCTTTGGAGGAAGGATAGTACCTGTATAAAGGTAAAGGTTCCCCTTGCTCAAAAGCCAGTCGTTACCAACTCTAGGGACGGTGCTCATCTCTGTTTCAAAGCTGAAGAGCCAGCGCTGTCCAAAGACGCTTCCGTGGTCATGTGGCAGGCATGACAACACCAAGGCGCATGGAACACTATTAACTTCCCGCCGAGGCAGTACATACCTATTAATTTACTTGCAATTCCTTGCTTTCAATAGTCTAATACACTGTAAGCTCCATTTCCTTAAGAATGGAGTTCTGTCTAGCTTTGCTTGGCACAGGTATACTATTGTGGTGATGGTAAAGACAACTGTACTGTTCAAAACTTGAATTGCAAGTTTTGAATTGAATTGTTTTGTATAGTATTCTTCAGTCTTGTCCGTTGGCTATAAAATCATGAAGCCAACTTTAGGCTTACATATTTAGTCTTGATTGTAGGAGGGAGATTGTACTAATTCTTTAAACTGGTGGGTCAAGTGCTCCAGCTATTCAGTACGTATAAAATGCTTTGTGCAGTTTAGAAGAGTGCTATATTTAACATAGTACCATAGTCGGGACTGGTCCAAGACCTCTTGGGGTGACATGCCAAATGCTGCCACTTACCTGATGTGTTGGCATCTGTTCCTTTGACACTCTAGCCCAGTGGTTCCCAAAGTGGGAGCCGTGGATATCGGGGGAGCTGCAGATACCAGCCAGGGAAGCTGCAGAGTGTCACGAAATCCTGTCGGAATACAGTGCAATGCCAATTGGCAGGCATCAACATAATGTAATAGGGAGCCGCGGCCAAGGGTCACCAATGGTCAAGGGAGCCACAGGTCGAAAAGGTTTGGGAACCACTGGTCTAGCCCACTGCTCTTCAGCTTTGTTCTCCCTCTTTCAGTCCTGAGTAGGAGAAAATCAGTGAAAGTAAGCAGGTGGATAGAAATGGATGCCCCTTGTCAGTCTGCTGCCTGAGGCGATAGCTTCAGTTGGCATCATGGCTGGCCTGGCCTTGGTATTGGCATAAAAGGTTCTCTTCACAGCCTAGCTGCTCCTTGGAAGTACTCAAATATCATAAGAGTAGTAGCGATCCAGGAACTGTTGCACTGGCATTCAGGAAAATCCTGCCGAAGTTGAGGATGTTGGCCTGCTCAGGGTTTCCCCCTTAGAATCTCAAGAGTGTAGTTCACAGCTCTAGTGCACAGCTCTGACAATTTCTAACATCAACTTCTTGGTAGATGATGCATACAGTATACTGGAGCACAGAAAACCTCTCCAGTCTTAAAAGTACTGGTAAATTTAATCTTGACATGTGAACTAGCCACCTCCAATGCTTGTTGCAATGGAATGAGGTTGCAATGGAATGAGGTAGCTCTTTTAAAAACAGTGACTTGCTTTAAAGCAGCAGAATAATCCCAAACTCTAAATGCACCCCTGAGAAATCAGCCTCTGAAGTTCTCCTTGGATGTCCATTCTTCAGTCTAGATTCAATCTCTAGGCAGGAAATACTGTGGAGTACAGTATCTCTGCCCTGTAGCCAGGAATGTATTCTTCAGCACTGACTTGAGTATACTGGGAAAGTAGTACTGGATCTCTGTCAGGATGGACATGAACTCCACTTGCTCATTTTAGTGAGGGCTAAAAATAAACCAGCTCTCTACTAACCTTGAGGTGACAAAAGCAAACATCCAAATGATGCAACAAATTAGAGAAGTCTTGCATCAGGCTGTGCTAGTACTTCCTTGGCCTTTAAAGTGCCCATATCATGTTTCACTATTAACTAGATGAGCCTGACTTCATGTGCTGACAAAGAATTCATTGCTGTACTTCAGATCAGCTTGGTTAGAGGAACAGAGTAAGTGCCATGGGGAGGAACAGTTTACTCATTTCCAGGGAGCAACAAGTTCTAATCTAGAGGGGGGGGGGCAGCACGGGACAAATTTGCTTCAACTTCCCTTGCACAGTATAGGCAGCCTTCTGTCCTTGAGATAGCAAAAGGGAACTATTAAACTAGGAGCTTGGTTGCATGTAGTAGAACTTAAACTCTATTGCCAGTGGGTCATAAGTCATAAGATCTGTTTTAGCACCCAAGAGATTGTTTGGTGGTGCGGCAAGTGATAGTGTTTTGCCAGTTAGGCAGCTATGCCCTGGATGAGAGCCTATACTGCTTCAGCCTTGTAAATGGTGGCTGTTTACTCTTGCTCTGCTAACTTGCAGTGATGTATCTAAGTAACTAGGTCATGAGTGCGAGTATGAGTCATTTTTACACGAGTGCGAGTCCGAGTCGGTATCAAAATTGTTGGGCAACTACGAGTCAAGTGCAAGTCATTTTTGCACGAGTGCGAGTCGAGTACGAGTAAGGCCAAAAACCATAAGTCACGAGTCAAGTCACTTTGGGGAAAATGGCTTTTTCCCCTGAAAATGGGGTGGGTGTCCGTGTGGGGACCTCTGAGGCTTTTAAAGCACCCACTTGGCTTCCCCTATGACTTGGAAAATGACTTGGAAATGGCAAGTCGTTACCCCCACGAGTGCGAGTCCCGTGGGTTATGAGTGCAAGTCAGTGGGTCACAAGTATGAGTACGAGTCAGGGAAACAGTGACTCAGTCGCACTTGCGAGTTGAGTCATTTGACTCGAGTCCCCATCCCTGCTAACTTGTCTACTATCCCATGCTCTTCTGTGTCTTTTCAGATGGGGAGGGGGAGAGTAGAAACAGAGGCCCACTATTTGCATGCAGTCCTCACTTGAAGTTGTATAATCTTGTGGAGGCTGTAGAGGGCTCCCACTGAACTCAAGACCTTAGAACGCTACAGTCAGAGGGCCCCCTCCTGGGCCAAGAGGCTATTTGCAAGCCTGCTACTATAACAGTGATCATGATGAAATGAGTCTGCAAAAACATGCTTTTAAAGGGATTCTCTGTACTATGTATGTATAGTAAAAGCCTTTAAAAATGAGTTTGGAGTTGCAAAACACCATTCTTATTGGCTGACTGTAAAATTGAATTTAGGATTTGTTGGCATCTGTTCTGTGAGTAACTGAAGGGAAATGCTACCTGAACTGAATGAGTCCGTTGAAATGCATTTTTATTTTGGTTAAGATAAGGTAGTTATCCTTATCAGTGACTTGGAATTCAGTCTCCATAAAGAAGTAAGTCCTATATACATGGAGGGCAGGAGTGTCGAACAGAGAACCCATGTAGTGGCAGGCAGGTCTCTGGCTAGACAGACACTACAATGATTTCATTGGTTTTAACACATTGAAAGCATTGTCAGACCTCACCTGGAGTACTGTGTCCAATACTGGGCACCTCACTTTAGGAAAGATGCAGCCAAACTGGATCAGGTTCAGAGAAGAGCAATGACTAGGACCAGAGGATTGGAGAACAAGCCCTACGAGGAAAGGTTGAGGGAACTCGGCATGTTTAGCCTGGAGAAGAGAAGGCTGAGAGGGGATATAATAGCGCTCTTCAAATACCTGAAGGGCAGTCATATGGAAGAAGAAACAAATTTGTTCTCCACCGCCTCAGAGTAGAACTGGATCAAATGGGTGCAAATGGCAAGGGAAGAGATTCCAGTTGGATATAAGATAGAAATTCTTGACAGTAAGGGCAGTCTGGCAGTGGAACAGATTCCCAAGGGAGGTGGTGGACTCTCCCTCACTGGAGATCTTCAGGCAGAGGCTCAACAGGCACCTGGAGATGCTCTAGGAGGATTTCTTGCTACAGGCAGAGGATTTGACTAGATGACCTTGTGGGTACAATGTTCAATTCTATGAACATTTCTAGCTTATGTAAACCATTAAAATGTGCAATAAAATCAGACTAGGCTTTCAGGGTGACCAAGTTTTTATTTGCAAAAGCTGCTTCTGGTGCCGAGGGAGTCAGGAGTTCAATTTTCCTCATTTCCTCCAAGAAGTAGTATCCAAGAATTGGCTTCCTTATGCTGCTGAATTCTAAAACTTGCATCTAGGAGCCAATAAGTAACTGTGTTAAGATATCCTGATCCTGTAAACTTGGGTGGAATTCTGCAGGAACCTATCAAGGGCGTGTCTTGCAGTCCATCAGAACATGTCTTATAACCAAAACAAGTTGTTTGCTGACATCTTCAGGAAACCTGCTTCCCTGGATTTGAGATTCTACTGACTTGAGTAAGTTCTATAGTGTGTGTGCTGGTTGTCAAATGCCTGCTGCTAACATGTATAAACCCACAGGTTCTGGGTAGTAGAGCTGATCTCGCTGTTCCCATACTCACCTGCTTGTGCTTTCCTGTGTTGGAGAAGGTGGTTGATGCTACAGACCCTCTTTACAGAACTTGCTTCTACAAAGCCTTGCAGGATGACTATAGTCTTGGCACTCTTATTTGCCACTTCCCCAATCCATTTTTACAGCTTACCAAGTTTTTGTTCCTGAAATAATTCTGTTTGTTCTTTCAGGAACATTCTTGATATGAAAATATTCTTGACCTGTTCTGAAGTATAAGCCTACTAGACAAATTGTTGCATCTATATTTTGTACTTGGTGGTATAGCAAATGTTTAGTTTGGCTTCTCCTTTTCTACATTGGTGCAATAGCATCTCCTCGCTTGATGGCTAGGCCTTCTGATAACCTTACTACCTCAAGCTAGGAAAAAGTTACTTCAGAAATATGTAGGTGCCATTGTATTTATAAATGGTTCTGTATCTTATACACCATTACTGAAAATGACTGACTTCAGAAATATGTAGGTGCCATCGTATTTATAAATGGTTCTGTATCTTATAACTTATACACCATTACTGAAAATGACTGACTTGTCAAATGTAACTGGTGCTAATGGAATGAGAGCTGAGATGGTGGTGGTGAACTAGCTAGATTGTTGTTCAGTGAGGCCTGTTTGCCCCTAACACTGAACTTAATGGTTGCATGTGTGACTAACTTGGCCTTGATGAGAGCGAGGAGTCTATCTCTGGCTAGGAACTGACTAATCAACACTAACAATTTCCAGAAGAGGAATGCAACATGAAGCTTGAACTAGAATAAGTATGTAAGCAACATGAAGCTTGAACTAGAAGCAGTACTCTTGACAACTTAAAACTAGACGGTTAAGTCTCAAGACCACATATAGATGCATTGTTTGTGTGATAGAAGGTATTTATATTTAAAGTGCTGTCTTAACTGTAGTTTAATTCTCTTAATTCAAGGTACAAGAATAATATGTGAGGAATCGCAGTTCCAGTGTAAAAATGGCCGCTGTATAACTCTGGTGTGGAGATGTGATGGAGACGAAGATTGTTCTGATGGCAGTGATGAACTAAACTGTGGTAAAGATTTGTATAGTCGCTGAATTGGTGTCTATGTAACAAAGGACTTCAGTATACTTCTGACATGCTTTGTTCATGTAGCTTGACAGCAAGCCATGCAGAGCAAAGTGACTTCAGTAATAGCTTCCAGTTCTAACAGGCTTATCAAAGCAGCAATCCATATCAAGGGAGCATCAGAATATTTATAATCTGCATGTATCTTGGTTGGATGACTACTTTTTGGAGCTTCCCTATACTGCATAGTTCATGGCTTTTAGATGCCAACAAGCAGAACTATGCTTCTGTCTGATCACAACTAACTTGATATGACCTGAGGTAGGAAAGACTTAAATCGATACTTCCCAAAGAACAAGATAGAGATGTAAAGATCGCAGTAACTTCAATATCAAGTAGCTATGCTGGTGAGTTCATGCTTCAAGAACAAGCTGCTCCCACCAGCTGTAGTAAGAGCTTGTTGAAGGCACAACATGCATTCTTAAAGATGGATTAGGCCCAAGAGGACTTATTTAAAGAAGGTGGCTACATTCTGCCAATCTCCACTTGGGAACCTTCAGCAGACCCACAGTTGACTGAGCCAATCACTTCTGGGTTCTCACTGCCACTGCTGAAGACAGAAGGGCAAACCCCGGTAAGTGAACAACCCCTTCTTTCTTACTGGTCTCCTGCAGCAGCGAGAACCCAGAAGTGATGGGTTTAGTCAACCGCAGGTCCGCCGAAGATTCCCAACACCCATTAAAGGGTTTGATTTTTCAAACGCTATAGGAGGGGTCCTGACCCCCAGGTTGGGAACTGTTGTGCTAGAGGCTGGTAGCATGCCCTTTGGAGGTCTGACTTCCCTTCCACATTTATTATACGTGGCTGTCATCTGGCTTCTGCTTGCAGGAAATATAAAAAAATTACTCCTCGTTTATGGCTTCACAAGATTACTGTGACTTCTACAATTGGCAAATGCAAGAGTCTGTAGCTTAAATAAATAGGTAGCTCTCCATTCAAATAGTAATCTTTCTCATATACTCATGGCTGGGGCAGCAATGCCAAATGGATCTGCCATATCTAGATGCATCTGAGGTACAACTGACAGTCAGTGGAGATTTGCTGAGAAATAAGAGCTACTTTAGTAATGCAACATATGACATTCAAGACACCACGCTTTAACACAATGGCATCAAGTCTGAAGTACTTGTTGGTATTGGGACACTTGGTTCAGATCAAGTGCCCTGGTAGTGCGTGGGGAAATCCAATTGTTGAGCCAAGCAATTGAGAGCATGCTGCTGTATTCTTTCTGGACTTCAGAAAACTTGAAATTGTAATGTACTACTTCCTTGCAGTGAAGAAGACTTGTTCTGCATCAGATTTTGTGTGCCTAAGTGGACAATGTATACCAAACAGGTGGCTGTGTGATGGGGATCCTGATTGTGAGGATGGTTCTGATGAAAGCAGTGAACTGTGCCGTGAGTAGATTAACCTGTATGTTGCCAGACAACACCACAAGCTTAAGCAGACCTAACTGGCTATGCACATAGCATGGTATGTTCCTGTCTGGTGTACGCTTGATAAAAAGGCAGAACCTAGTGTGTCAATGGGAAATGCTCTTCTAAGCAATAGGACAGCCTGATGGGATTGAATTTTGATAGCAAAAGTACTTTTCAACAAGCTGGATAATGACTTGTACCTCTTTTGCAACCCAAGGCTTTGGATTTCAAGTGAAGAGCAATATTTGAGTGTGAAGACTCTATCAAACATCAAGTAAAATTGGTGCTCAACCTTTAAATAAGCTATTGGCAAATAAGCTGATTGCTACTTGATACTGATGGTCAGAATCTGACGGGCATTATTTGCCCAAATGAGATCTTGAGTTGGCTTAAATGTAAGTGCAACAATCCAACGTTGGAATACATAGCGAAGAGGTCCTACCTCTAGTGACCCAGATGTTGCGTTGAGCAAAGTCTTGGCTACCATACTGAAGGGGATGGGGGTCTTGCTAGTCAGGCTTCACTGGTTAGGTGGGTAGGCTTTAAGACACAACCAGATTGTAATAGACTAGCCCTATTTGCAGCTGTGCATGAAAGCACAAGCTGCACTGACTGCAGGACTTGAATAAAAACTTGACCCCCAGACTAGGACCTCCAAGCAGTTTCTAAAGTGAACTCTTGATCACTTCTCAATAGACACGAGAAAGTGTCGGTTTGGTGAAATCAGCTGTGGTCCTCGATCAAGTCAGTGTTTCCCAGTGACCTGGCAATGTGATGGTGAAAATGACTGTGATAATGGTGCAGATGAAGAAAATTGTGGTAAGCCAGAGTTGGTGGCTGGGGTGGGGCCTCCTAGGCTAAATTGCTTAATGCATTTGGTAGACATCAATTGAAGCATTTGACCAACACTCGCACACATGCTACATATTGGTGACAGTAGTAATCTTTATACTGTCCAATAGATTGTAGCACTCCAGAAGCATTCCACTACTCTAGCAAGCATCCTGTCCTAGACCTTGGAAGTGCAACATGGATCACTGCAAGTCCTAATAAAAGGCAATGATAACACTTAAGTATTAATAGTAACAAGGTCTTGCTATTGAATGCCACTCTGTGGAACATGTATATCCTAAAAGCAGAAATGGTCACTATGTAGGAAAAATGCAAGACTACACTGAAGTGGTGATCCAAGTGATATGCAGGCTTCAACCTGCTGCTTAATGCAAGAAAGCAGCATTTTGTAGTTCTTTGCTCCAATCAATAGCTTTTTGTTGTCTTTTTATCTAGTGCCTAGTTGCAAAATGCTGCCTCTATAAAGTAACCGGTTATACAGTATTCTTGGCTATTTAACCTAGGTCCTAGATTAAATGGCAGCTAGTGCACTATTTGGTTCAAATATTTAAATCTTATTATACAGTGCCCTTGGTGTAGAAATTAACCTGATCGTTGTGGTATCACAATATTCTGTATTCTGCACTAGGCAAATGACTGACTAGAAGTAATAAGTTGGTGAACCTACCTCTTTGTTCTCATAGCCAATGCAACTTGCAGTGCAGAAGAGTTTACATGTGCCAATGGTCAGTGCATCTCTCTAGACTTTGTATGCAATGGGCAAGAAGATTGCAGCGATGGTAGTGATGAGCTGGACTGTTCACCACCTGTTTGTAAAACGCATGAGTTCCAGTGCAAAAGTGGCACCTGTGTCCCAATTAGCTGGGTATGTGATGATGATGCTGACTGTACCGACCGGTCCGATGAATCTCCAGAGCAGTGTGGCAAGAAACATGTCCCCACTGTGAAATGTCTCGAGAGTGAAATGATGTGTGACTCGGGGGAAGAATGTTTTCACAAGAAGTGGCGTTGTGATGGGGACACGGACTGTAAGGATGGAAGTGATGAGATCAATTGCCGTAAGTAACTGACTGCGTATTGAGGATGGGACTTGGGTTCAACTACTTGCCAGCTTAGTTGAACCAAGGTTATAGCTGGAACCAAGGTTATAGATGGTCTTCAACATCTCTTCTCTTCCAGCTTCTCAGACATGCAGACCTGACCAATTCAAATGCGAGGATGGAAACTGTGTTCATGGGACCCGACAATGTAATGGTGTGAGGGACTGCATAGATGGATCTGATGAAATGAACTGTCAAGCAGGTCAGTGGTAGTACCATAGGACGATGAAGTCTTTGTGGTGGTTTTTCTGAAGCTGTAAGAAATACAGCACCTAGAGAACATGAGGATGATCTAGAAGTCTTAAGTTCATTAAGGTGATCTAGAGGCAGGCAACTAGGTAGGGCATGCCTCTTGGCTCATGTCCCTGTAAGAACTTATAGCCTCAATGTCTAAACCTTCTCTAAGGAAATATATTGTGCCTCTTCGTTCAAGGCACCTAACAAGTGGCTAATCAAAGCACAACTTGCAATTGGAGCAGACATGAGAACCAATCTACATAACTAGTCTGCTGAGATTACATATCTGTTTAAGCAGATAAAGAAGGGTAAGGCAGCAAAATGCATTGTAATGAGGGCTAGGAGAATCTCCTGGGAGTGCCGCAGCCTTGGTGCTACCACAGAGCAAGACTTTACATGGATTCTGCCAGATTACCTCTGATAGACAATCGCATGAAGGTCTCTTCTAGACCTCCTTGGTTATTGAAGGTTTGAGGCCACTCTTTCTAGCACAAGGGGTAGTATCGTAAAATGAAGGTACACAATATGATATTCTGAGCAGGGAACAGAAATTCCTAATCTTCCTCCCTCTTCTCTCCAACCTCCAGTCAATCAGTGTACTGGACCTAGCAAATTCAGGTGCAGGAGTGGGGAGTGCATAGAGTCCAGCAAAGTGTGCAACCAGAAACAGGATTGCAAAGACTGGAGCGACGAACCCCTCAACGAATGCAGTGAGTTGGAACCATAAGCAGGTTGGATTGTTAAAGTGTCCTGGTATGTACTTTTGGTTAGCTTGTATGTAAAACTTACTGACAGGTAGGTCAGAATGCCAACTAGACAATTAAGGTAAAACTTCAGCACTCTGACAAACAAGAGCAGTACTTGCTTTACAGTACTTGCTTTACAGATCTATCTTGGCACCAAACAAGATGGTGTGCTTTGGTCTATCACCAAAGCCATGCAGCATTCAACTAATGGTCAAATTAATTCAGGAATCTGGTCTTATTCCCTGCTTTTTTTTTTAAAGAAAGCAGCACTTCCCTCTTGCACATGGCCTCAAACATCTCAAGTTCATTCAAATGGTGAGAAAAATCCTAATTGGAAGGGCTGAGTAGCATGCCTTAAGTCTGATTTTTCTCTTCCAGATGTTAATGAATGCTTGGTGAATAACGGAGGTTGCTCACATATCTGCAAAGACTTGGTTATAGGCTATGAGTGTGGCTGCCCTGCTGGTTTTGAGCTGATAGACAGAAAAACATGTGGAGGTAAAACATGCTCTGGCAGCTATAGTTGAATTGTCTCCTTAGTGGTCCACAAGGCTTAGTCGTCTGTCTCTTCCAGATATTGATGAATGCCAGAATCCTGGTATCTGCAGTCAAATCTGCATCAACACAAAACTAGGATACAAGTGTGAATGTAGCCGTGGCTATCGAATGGACTCGCATACTGGAGTTTGTAAAGCAATTGGTAAGTCTCCAGTGTGTTGGAAGGGGTAAACAATAGCAGCTAGTACTCGACATGTTAACTATTTTGGTGTCTCTGGCTTCTGAAGGTTTCTGAAGGTTAAGTGGTTGGCAGTGGACTTTAAAGGGTTCTTGACAGCTGTAGCACAGATGCTATAGCATCTGACTCCTAATGTCCACTGTTTCGCTGGTAACATTTTCTACTCTTGCAGGAGGAGAACCAAGCCTACTTTTCACTAATCGTCGGAACATCAGGCAGTTTACCCTAGAGAAGCGGGACTATACACTGCTGATAGAAAACCAGAGAAATATTATTGCTCTGGATGCTGACATGGCTGAGCACACAGTCTTTTGGGCTGATGTTGGACCAAAAGCCATCTTCAGGTAAATAGACATGCAAGCCGTTTATTGAAGATGATGGTGCTCCCAAGTTGTTTAGGGTAACATCTTGACAGCTCTCACTTGAGAAACTGATTTCCAGTTATCAAGGGGATGTAGCTGACCTTGGAGACTTGTTGGCGGTATGGAGGTGGTGGCTGCTGCAAAGCATGATCTTGGTAGCTCTGTAAAATGATGGGCATGGCCAGGATTGCTAGCAACTACTTGGCATTCCTTGGCTAATTAAAAAGTGAATCTTGACACTATCTGATATGGACAGTGGCAAATGTGTCTTCCTTTGAGTAAGCCTGCAATATTAACAGCAACTGAAACCAAGTTGGTTTGCCTACTGCTCTCTAGTGCTGCCTTCAAGTAAATGAATAAATTCACCTGCTTCTCAGACTTTTAGTGGGCTTCATGCATGCACAGCCCTGAGGGGGCACTTTCAATCAACATTGTCTGAATGCTTGTTGACTCTAGATAGTAAAAACCACTGCCTATTGGAATGTGGTTTGAGCTAAACATTTGCTAAATAAGTCTGAACTGGCTTGGAAGCAGATATGCTGGATCCTTGGTGCCTATGTAGTGTTTAAGTACAGGAAGCTACATCTACTAGAGACTGAAATTAAAACCTCTTCCTTCCCCCCCCCCCCCTTTCCAGGGCCTCTCTTACTTCTAGTAACAAAGCAGGCCGGTACTACCAGATCATAGAAAATGTGCATGGTCCTGCAGCAATTGCTGTTGACTGGATTTACAAGAACATCTACTGGTCTGATTCATCTCTCAAGTTAATATCTGTGGCTAACCTTAATGGTACGAAAAGGAAGATCCTGGTTAACACTGATCTAAGAGAGCCAGCCTCGATTGCTGTAGATCCATTATCTGGGTAAGTGCATATTGACATCTTGTGCATGAAAGCACCTGAACGTTAAGGCTACATGTGAACTCTTAGTCGGGTTGCTGTAGTGGGGTTTTCTATACAAAAGTGCAATATTCCTAGCACGGGATTGGCACTTCCAGTGGCCAGATCCTGCATCCTATAATCTGAGTGTCAATTGCAGAGGGTTTCTACTTGAGGGGCAGGTGAAGACTACACAACCTGGAGAAAGTCTATGACAAGGAAATCTGTCAAACTCTAATTTCTCTCTGCTGCTGGCATAGAACAGCTGTGTTAACAAAAGGGCAAGTGATAGTAAGTCATAGATAGTTGCCGATGATGCTTCATAAGCTGCTTGCCACAGTTATCAATAGATTTATTTTTTATTTATTTCACATTTTTTATACCGCCCTTCCTCCAAGGAGCTCAGAGTGGTGTACATATTTCCTCCCCTCCTTTTGTCCTCACAACAACCCTGTGAGGTAGGTGGGGCTGAGAGATAGTGACTGGCCCAAGGTCACCCAGGAAGCTTCATGGCTGAGCGGGGATTTGAACCTGGATTTTCCAGGTCTAAGTCCGACTCCCAAACCACTACACCATCCTGGCATCCTGGATGTAGATTTGCTGGCAGTAAAGAAGGAATCGTGTTCCTAGCACTGCTGCATTCTAATCTGTGCCCCATAGGACAAGTACTCGTGCACATTTGATCAAACTGGTAAAATGACATTTAATGCACTAAGATCTAATTGTGTTGAAACAAAGGCCCTTAGTGCTACACTAGGATTGTTTCACGCCATTAAAATAAAGTCAATCAGGCCAAGGAGCTATAGGTTCATGCCTTTCCTACATGTGAAAGGTCTAATATAGCAGTTCTCAAACCCCTCCCCCACTGCAACCCACCTGCATCCCAGTGGAGGGCCCCATGACCCACCTCATTGTGGGCCTCCACAAGCCTCAAAGCAACCAGAAGTGACTTCTGTGAACTCTTAAGTGAACCAGACGTCACTTTCTGGTTTCTGCATACCTTCTGAGATCTTTAGAGGCCTCCGAAGGCAATGTGCAATGCAGGAGCAGCAGGACAAGATGAGTAATGGCTTCGGGTTGCTTCAGTTTGGAGTCAAAAAGGTGCAGGTGGGCCCAACTCGCAACCCACCTCGGCATCGGGCTGCGACCCACCAAGTGGGTCGTGACCCACAGTTTGCAAAGCTTTGGTCTTTCTTTGTGTATGGCCTTGGAAATGGGTGGATAGAGTTGATGGAACAGGCCTAGCTATCCAATGAGGAACCGTATTTCCATTTGCATGACCTGACTTGTTCTAACTAAACATGCAATGCAGAGTTGACATCTGAAGTGGTGATAACGGAAGCTTCTACTCTTGCCTGAGAGAGGCAGGCATGTACAAGCCCATAACTCCATAGGAACACTAGCATAGCACTGCATTTAACCTTGGCTTACTTCCTGAATGCTTCATATGCATATGTGATGGATGGCACAACACATCAAAGCTAACTATTGTACCTTTTGAAGAAATGGATACAAAATCTAAAATGAATTTTGTTCCTATATTCTAGTCCTTTCTGTCTTGTGATGGCTCTTGTCTGGCTTCTCTTACAGTTTCATGTATTGGTCGGATTGGGGTGAACCAGCCAAAATAGAAAAAGCAGGGATGAATGGACTCGACAGGCAGCAACTTGTGACAACAGATATTGAGAGGCCCAATGGGATTGCACTAGGTATGTTAGGCACGCCACATCAGAATTACTTAAGGAATCCTTGATGTTACTGGACTAACTAGAATGGTACCATAATGGCACAATGACAAGTGTGTGTTATGGGATGGAACCGCTAGAATACAATACTTCAGGGAGTTATATTCCTCCCCATCCAAATCACCTGCCTTGGGCAGAGGATGGTATTTGGCATGCCATCCTTGGCTTGTCAATGACTGTTGCCCATGGATACTGCTAAAACAATTCTTGTAAGCTGCCTAATTGACAGCCTTGATTGCCAATTACATAATCAAATGCCATACAAAGTTTCCCTAGATGTTCAGGCTTGTGGTGTTTAAGCATGTAGGTGGGTTCTTGCCAAGAAACTTGGCTCTAGGATAAGTGCCTGAAGTACCTTTTCTTCTAGATCTTGTGAAGAATCGGGTCTACTGGGTTGATTCTAAGCTGCATAAGCTGTCCAGTGTGGATATGAATGGCCAAGATCGTCGGGTTGTGTTGGAATCCCAGGAATTCCTTGCTCATCCCCTTGCTCTGACAATATTTGAGGTAAGAGTCCAAGCTCACAGCACTAGGGCTTGTGGTGGCAGCTAAGACTATAATTGTGAGTTTAGCAGGAAGATGATGAATAGTGAGTTCTTGTGACATGGTCCTAGGATTTGATTGAATACTTGAAAAAGTACTCAAAACGTTTTTAGCAATGCAAGGGACAATCCTGCAATCTGAAATTTTAACCAACTTGGTTTTTAGGATACTGTTTACTGGACCGATGGAGAAAATGAAGCTGTGTATGGTGCAAATAAGTTTTCAGGAACTGACTTGGAAACGGTAGTAAACAACCTGAATGATGCTCGGGACATCATTGTATGTCATGAACTTGTGCAACAATCAGGTAATGGCAATGGGGTGATTAACGCAACAGTAAAGTCCAAGGAAGGTAGTGGTTGCCCCAAAATACTTCATACCCTCCATTTAGTCCATGTCGCCTTGAAGGTCTTGCAAGTGCCAAGCTTGCTGAAGGCATCCTATACTAGAAAGATGGGTTGGCATTCTTCTGATCAATGCATGCATTGGGAGGAGTGCTTTAAGAATGAAGCAAATGTGGGCAATCCAAATGCACAGCCTAGCAAACATGGAGGCGACTCTGACAACATCAAATAAGATGTTGCAATAGCTGCTTGTACGTTGACCAGTCTTGGCTGAAATTCTAGTTCCTGCTACTAGCTATTAAAACTTCCCTGTTCACAGGAAAAAACTGGTGTGAAGAGAACATGACAAATGGAGGCTGTGAATTTCTGTGTCTGCCTGCTCCCCAGATAAATGACCGTTCCCCAAAGTTTACTTGCACATGCCCTGATGGAGACGCACTACAAGATGATGGCTTAAGATGTAGAGGTATAGTAGCATGCTTTCTGCTTGAAGCTGTCTAAGCTTGCCATTACAGAATGGGGTTTGGCCATTAACCAGCATTGTGATTCCATTCCTGGCTTTTGCATACTCATAGCTATTGCATGCTAGAATAGACCTTTTGACTGAACATGCCAAGTTGATTGAACTGTGCAGTAACAAACCTCTCCTGCCATGAACTTGCTTGGTGTTGCTGGACCAGTGGCACCTCTGCTTCATCCCACCTTCAATATAGGAAGAACACTAACCTGCAGGGAGGTGAGATTAAGATGCAAGGTGTTCCAAACATTCAGTTCTATATAAATGCCTAAAGCTTGGTCCATAATGAGTTCTGTCAGATTGTGTCAAGATTATTGGGACCATCTTGAGCAAGTAGTTTGTCTTGGTGACACATCATTAATCCAAGCCAAAGTTGGACTGCATAGTTCTAGATATACTAGCTTGAATGTAAAGGCTTAATAGGTCTATTCTTGCTAGATACTTGGTATTCTATTCTGCGGTAGTGGTGGTCTTGCAGCCCGATTCTAAAGCTTACTGGAGCCCCATTGTAGAGCATCTCAGTTCTAGCTCTTTCCTTGGAAACTATTAAACTCCATAACACACTTTAGCTTGTAGCTATGGGCAGGAGAACTAGAACTGATCAGCAGCATCTCGAACTGTCAGTTTCATAACACAAGCCTAACATCTTGCAATCAGAACTCTAAAACATGCATGATCATGCCATCGTTATGGTGCTTCACCTCCATGAAGCAGAAACCCAATTCACACTCTCAAAAGTACTGATCTATAATTTCAGGTACAGAAACTACTGTGACTCTCACTGAGGCAAAAGAGAGCAGCACAACAGAAAAACCACTTGGACCACTTTCTGGAGGTATTGGTCCTGATGTAAGGCAGTGCATGAACAGGCTTAAACCAAGACCGAGTTGAAGGGTAGACCTAGCGACTATAGGATTCTTGTACTACTGAACTAGCTGGACCTTGGTGTAACCAGCAAGACTCTAAATGCTCAGGATGCACTCCTAGGCAAATTAGCCATTCTTAGACTAGCAAGGGTATGCATTCTGATCTTGATGATGATTTTGTAAATGAAATGCTCCTTGGACAAGAGCACTCTAGTATCCCTTCTGACTAAAGCTACTTGAAATGCGATGGAGTGGACATCCTTTAAGGCTTGAGTGGCTGCTTGCAACTTCAAGCCAACGAGCTGTTTATTGGCAACAAATACTAGACAGAACTTGTGCCCTAGGGAAGGCAGAAAACTTTGTCTAGTAAACAGTTTGAAAGTCATAGGTCAAATTGCACTCTTGGACAACACTTAACATGGCAGGGAATTGCTTTTCTCTTTTCAGGACAGAATCTGAGCAGTCCAGTATCTGAAGAGCTGGCTTCTTCAAGGAGTTCTTCAGCTGCATGGGCCATTCTTCCTGTATGTAAGTAGAATGGGAAAGTTCTAGGGTTTTGTTTTCTGATATAAATGAATGGAGAACATGTCTAATGTTAAGGCCTTCCACAGGAACAGGTCTCTGTAGTAGTTGGCTGAGTTAGTCCAGCATGTTAATATATGACATTTTCTCTTTAAGTATTGCTGGCAATGGCAGCTGCAGGGGGATATTTCATGTGGCGCAACTGGCAACACAAGAACATGAAAAGCATGAACTTTGACAATCCAGTGTACCTGAAAACAACAGAAGAAGACCTCTCTATAGACATAGGAAGACACAGCAGTTCAGTGGGACATACCTATCCAGCAGTAAGTAACCTCAAAGTGACTCTTCCTGCTGGTTTCAAGCACTAAAGTTGCAGCAAATTCTAGATACTGCTTAAACTCAACAAGGTGACTGTGTATTGGAAAGTTGCACAACATTCTCTTGTTTAAAGCCTGGGTTTTAAATGGTTCCCCACAACATGTTGTAAATGAGACTTGACTCCAAGGAGGGAGATAGTAGAGGATAGCTGTCCTGGTAGCTTAGACATGTTTAAACCAGCACTGCATAAAATATCCAATGCAAGCCTTCGAGTGGAAGAAGTTGGTGGGGTTGGTGACTAATGGAAGCAAAAATACAACTATATTAGGATGTGTCGTGGCAAGAACATTTGTTATACTAGTGGGTTTACTCTTCTACGGAGAAAGCAATATTGGGGCAGAGAGAAAATGTGTTGGTTGTCTAAGTTGGTCACTGAAGACCAAATGTTGCTGTTCTAAGAAAACATTACCTTAGCACTGTAATCTCTCTCCCCAACAGATATCGGTCGTAAGCACAGAGGATGACCTATCTTGAATATTCTGGCAATGACCTTTTAGTCTACTTATCTTTGGGTGGTAGCCAGGCCAGTGGCTGAACAGGTTCCTTCCCATTCTGGAAGAATGAAGACAAATGGAGCAAGTTCACAAATTTTCATACCCAACACTAATGGAAAACTATAAACACTAGACAGCATCAATTCAGCTTTTATTATTGGTTACTGTAACCCTTTATTAAAATTGGTATTGCCACCACTGGCCATGTACAAAGCACTTTCCAAAAAGCCATATTAACATGTGCTACAGAAGTACTGATGTAAATACTTGTACAGGCCCACTTGTAAATCTTCCCAAGGACAGCCTAAGCACTTTTGAAAAATACTTCAATTGTAAATTACTGTAAAAAACATTTTCAATACTTGGGCAATGGCAATAGGAGAAAACGGGTTATTCAGATTAATTGCCAAAAATTTGTAAACTTTAACTTTTGTATGAATTGTGAATCTGTCCTCTCTGAACCACCTTTGGGGTGTGCAGAGGACAACTGCTCTGTATCAGAAACCACTGTAAATTCTCAACACTGAAATAACATTAAAAGAAGCAAATCTATGTACATGGCTCTTTTTTGAAGAGATCATATTAATGTTCAATTCTGTAGGTATGTATGCCTTGACTAGATGGGACTCTTAAATGGCTGGGAAATAGGAATGCTAGGCAATAACCTCACTGGTACTTCAAGTTCGGGTCGGACTTCTGTAGTTCTAGAAAGGAGAACCCTAAAACTGCATAAGGCTAACTCCATGGAAATCTCACACAAACTCTACCAGTGGGGCTAGACATGTATGTACTGAACTAAAAATTGACAATACCTTAATGTCAGAGGCAGCAATTTTGTGACAGCAGAAGTTTATGGTGGCATAGCTTGGCTTTAAGTTAGAAACTATAGGAGATGGGAAGTATGCTCTGCCTGTGAAATTGGCTTGTGACAAAGGGAAATTTGGGTCCCTTCGGGGAGAAAGGCGGGATATAAATATTGTTAAATAAATAAATTAGGCCTGCTGTGACATGGCCATCGAGCCAAGTCAAATAAAGAATAGAACTTGAGGCCATCAGCAAGCTACTTATGGCTTCTGAATAAAAGTGCCAAGGCTTTGTTTCTGTGCACTATATCCTACTTGTACCTCGGTTACTAACTTTAAGCAGTTAAATACAGGTTGAGTATCCCTTATCGCACTGCTTGGGACAGGAAGTTGTCTGGATTTTGGAATATTTGCATAAATGTGATCTTGGGGTTGGGACCCAAGTCTAAAATTTGTCTCATACTACCTTATACAAATAGCCTGGAGGTAATTTTATACAATGCTTTTAATAACTTTGTGCCCCAGCATGCTTTGTGCTATGCCAGCCAGGTGCTGGAACTTTTTTTTAAAAAAAGTCATGGCCCCAAACATGTCTGAATTTCAGAATAGTCTGGATTTTGGATGTCTGGATAAGGGATAATCAACCTGTACTGAAGCAGTTCACAATGGGACACTTAGCTTGTGCTAGATGACTGACCAGAGAATATGCCTTCCTTAATAGCAAACTGGATGTGTGAAACTTTTTGAGCTTAATCTTTGAATTTGAGGTGGCAATAGAATCTTGACCCTTAAGGGTTGGGTAACTTGCCTGTAGTGCACACCGCTGCTCTGAAATGATCAGGGCTTAAATGAGTGTTGCTTTCTAGGAGTGGAAAAGGAGAATAAATATTGGTTGTCCAGGCAGACTATCAACATCCTGAGCTATTCTGTAATGAGACTAATACAGGCTTTCATGAGCAATTGAGGGGAAGTTCAATAAAATTCAGAATTCAACAGGTTTTTGCTACTGCTGCTCTGCTCATGAGTGCATAGCCTGGCTCTGGAAAGACCATTGTAGTACAATATAATGATGCTGCTCCAGAGACTACAGAGGTGGCAGCCTGGGCGTCTCTTTAGAAGCAGGGTTTGCATTTAACAGTTCACCTGAATTGCTTCCATTGCGTTTCTGGTTTTTTGTGTCGTGTGTTTTTCCCCTCAAGTGTTCTACTATTTTAGCAGGTCTCTTCGATATTGATTAACATTTGTGGGTCACTAATCTGAGAAACAGCAAGAGATCTTCTCGGATAGCTGAACTTCCTTGGCTTTTGCAGTAGCTAAAATGCGTTGAACCTAGTGAATGGTTGTATAGTGCAATGAGTGACTTGGGGTGAACAAAGGAGCCAGATGACTCGACAGGCCCTGTTTGCTCCTGGGGAAGGGGCTCAGGTACTCCTATGTTTTGGTGGCTGAGCATGCTTCCAAGTAGGTGCCTAGTTGACTTGAGTTGGCCTCCAGTGATGGAGGAAGGGTTGTAAACACCCTGAACATAGATCGTGCTATATAAATTCAATGGCGGCAGCTGGGGATTAGACTTGCTAAGTAGGGTCATCTCTAGACAAACGTTTCTTAAATTCTCAACCCAAATCTCTGAACAGGTAGGATGCATTGGTTAGTCTTTCAGGTGCTGCAGGACACTTTTTGCTGCTACAACTCTGCTACCCTCTCTGGATGAAAATGAGGCTCCTGGAGTGAACTCTGCCATCAATTTTGATCACATTCTTTAGATTTTTTTCTAACCATCAGAGTTTGAAAAGAGCTTCCTGAGCCATTCGTTGTCTTCTAAAGATTTGGGATGGCCAGGGGTGGGGAACCTATTGTCAAGGGCCATTTTAATTATTTGAATTTTGTTTGCGGGCCGGTCTCCGGAGGCTCCGTGCTCACCTCCGAGGCCACCGCTGGCTCCGCGTCGCCTTCCTGCCTCCTCTTTGGCTGGCGGCTCAGCCCCTTCTGAAAGTGGTGTTTTCGCACATGCGCACAACGCCACTGAGGGCAAAAAGGCAGCCTCTTGCCCTCAGCGGCATTGTGCGCATGTGCGGAAATGCCGCTGAGGGCCTTGTTAGAAGGGGCCGAGCCGCCGGCCAAGGAGGAGGTGCTGACGTGACATGCAGAGCCGGCAGCGGCCTCGGAGGTGAGCACGGAGCCTCCATAGACCAACGGATCTCGGCGGGCCGGACCGGATGGCCTTGGGTCTTAAACGGCCCGCGGGCCGCAGGTTCCCCATGCCTGTGTTAGACAATTGATTTGGGTATCGTAGCTTCAGAAGAGGCTTAGAGGCTTAGATATCCTATCTCATATGAGCTGCTCATACTGTGAACAAATATTTGTCTGTGGGCTTGCCTGTGGGTTTCAGAACTGCAGAAGTTGGTCCTGGTGATAAATACTAAACTTTGAATGGCACTTACTTACTTTGGCATTCATCTTCCAGCACATTTTCTTCTTTCCCAGATGCTTTGCTGTTTCCATTTCTTGTGTTAGAGCTCAGACAATATCCTTCTGTGTGGTCATGACCTGCAAATGATATGGGTATAATGGTATAGCTATGATATAGGTAAAGATATAAAAGACCTATTAGACATGATGACCTTCCTACCTTGACCTATAAATTCTCCACACCCAACACCTTTGTTCTTTCTTTTATCTACTGGCTACCCTCTGACCTATTAATGATTTTTTCTTTAAGGTAAGTTGGGGCGAGGGGTGTGCGTTTCTGTAGCTATAGACGGAGTAAACGTAATTATAATGTGATAGATCTACAGTAGTTGGGTTTTATAAGCATGCAACACTTTAAAAAAACCACCATGAATAATTATGCCAAAAACCAATGAAGCAAAATGTTGAATAATTGTATGTAAATGCCATATTTCATTTTCAACAATTTGCATAGGGATATTGTAGAACCAATTTTGTAGCAAGTGGGTATTGCTGCTGTGTTATAGATTTGAGAGACTGAATAACTGGGATGGAATTCACTTCCTTGATTATATCTGTAGCATTGAACTGTCAGAATATAAAAAATTGTCCTGGTAAACTATTACAGGCATGGCTCAGCTATAAATTGGCAGATGGCAGGTGTCCTCGGGCTGTGTCCAAGACTCAGCCAGCTGGGGCAAGGGCCCACTCCTGAACCCTCGGAAGCAGTGGGGGAGAGTGTCAATGTGTCCCCGGGGAGCAAATAAGCAGGGATGTGGATCACGTCTCTGACTCAAAGGCTCAAGTCAAGTCCCAAGTCTTTGCCCCCAAGTCCTGAGTCTTTGGTTGTGATTCCCTATCTATTTAATAGGGGAAATGGGTTTAAACCTGAATAAAATTCAACTTGTAAAAGGCTCCAAGTCTCAAGTCAAGTTACAATCACAGAGTCAAGTCAGTCATTGACGCGACTTGAGTCCAAGTCAATAGATTCAAGTCTACATCACTGCAAATAGGGGTATCATATGTGTCCCACTGAAGGCCTTTGCCCCAGGGCCCCCAACAACCTGGCACTGGCACTAGAATCAAGAGGTAGGTAACTAACTTGTACTTACATGCTGATGATGATGGGATGGCGGCAAGGGTAAAAAGATAATATAATTGTTTGGAGACATAGAATACAGGAGACTCAACCAGTTCTTCCTGCATTACCCAGGGAAGTCTGTGCTGGTGAAGAAGTTGAGGGTCATTGTTGGCGTGCATTGCAAGCTTATCTTCAACAGCAGCTAAAGGGGCATACTTCTTGATGCCTCTGTCTTTCAGTTGTCAAACTTCACTACTGAAAAACAGCTTTCTGTGAATGGTGGGTGATAAGTGAGTGAAATATTTTAATGGCAAAATGATGCCATTAAAGAGGCATTAGTAAAAAGAGGAAAATATTAGGAGATCCCTTTTCTAATACTTTAGAACAGATTCAGCATGGTTCGGTGCCAATTCTGGCCCATCAAATATGCTGACAACTCGCATACAAACAGCCCTGCTGGATTGGGCGGAAGGCTTATCTGGTCCAGCCTGTTTCTTACTGTGGCCAGCCAAATGCCTCTGGGAAGCTCACAAGTAGTGAAGAAAGATACCGATCCCTCTCCTGCCACTGCTGTCCTGCAAAGGGTATTTAGAGACATAGTGCCTCTAAACTAAACAGGCTGAGGATCGGTTTACTCTTTCTGCTAACATGACAGGTGGTGTCATTTTTGGGCGGTTGAATTATTTTAAATATGTAGTACTTTAATTTTTTTTGCTACTTAATGTGCACATTAAGGCACATTTGCCTTAACATTGCAACAATGTTGCAAATGTGCACATGCGTGCATAGGCATGAATTTAATGTCATTTGGCATGATTCCCCATGGAATGGATTTTGTGGTGATTTTACCCAACTGAGTAGAACATTGGGTCACATCAAATACAACCTGACTGTTCTGGGTTGCAAACATTCTAGCTGTAAGATGGTTATGCACCATATTGGTTATGCACATAAAGATATAGTCTTTAAAGTTCTAAAATTTAACTTGTCACATTTGCAATCATTGATTTCAAATACATATTCATGGAAGGTTGCTGCAAAATCTAGCCCTCCAGGAGATGAAGCTATTCCATATGTTGCAAAACAGCAAAGGAGTTGCCTTTGTATGCAGGGAGCAGCAAGCCAACATACTTGTATGACACATGCTGATAATACTCTTGTCTTATTCACAGTTTGTATTGTTGGATGTATACTGTACTTAAACTTAGGTGTATGTGAAACAAATTATAAGATGGCTCTCAGTTTCATATCTGCTATGATTTTTGCGGCTTTCACGTGAGTGCACTATATTGACATTCAGATTCAACTTGCATAAAATTTTCTAGTTCTGTTCTGTTCTAGCAGAATGGTAATCCTAAATAACTTTGAACTTTCTGGTACAATTGTACCCAAATGGCCTGAAGCTTTTTACCATCCCTATACTACAAGTGTTCTGTAGCACTTTAGTTTATACAAGAAAGATATTATGTAAATCAGGTCCTCATGACCCATGGAACGGACCAACTTGTACCCTCCTATTATGAAGCAAGTTGTTAAAATGTCAGTTAAATTTTACAGCATGAGCTTCCTGTCTTGTTTAATTAGAAGGTATTTGGATTGAGCATCCTGCGTGGGGGACAATGCAACCTTTGTACAACAGGCAATTCTATATGATACTCGAAAGGTCTCAACTCAGGCAAATTGTGTAACAATTTAATCTGCTTGATTTGATAGGGTTTGCACCAATTAAATGAGCTTGGGAAACCATCCAAGCTTTAAGGTCATATTCTCCAAGGCCTCAAACAAAGAAGGAAATTTGAATCTGCTAGGCTAGGGGAAGAAACTATTTGAGTCATGATCTAATATTAGCATAGTTAGGAAGATAGATGAGATGGAGACTAGGGTAGAGGTTGCCACTCTTCCTACTCTTCAATGCCCCATGTCTCATTCTCAGACACATCTTGGATGCTGGAGCACGACAGGTTTAAGAAGCTTGTTTTCAAATTTTCTAGTGTACTTTGAGCATAAAGAGAAATTACTCCACATATAAGATGAATATATTCTTCTTATGGTGCAACCATAACTGCCTGGAGCATTGGCCCTGGGCCAAGTTCACAACACCCAGAGGGTAGGCCATGCCAGGGCCAGCACCACCACCACCACCACCACTTTGCCACTGGGTGCAGTGCCTTGCACCACGGAGCAAGTAAGTCCTGCACCAGGTGGTGTGGGAAGTGGAGAGGGGAAGGTGAATTGGGCCTCGGGCATGGGACTGGCATCCTCATTGGGTACCATATCCTATCCTTCCTCCCAGGCCTTGAGCCCCGACATGGAGCTTCTCAGGTCAGCGCCGCTGAATTAGGTGGTGCGGACCCGAGTAGCTGGGGCATTACTCAGGGTAAGGGGACAAACATCCCCTTGCTCAGAGGAGACTCTCCAGCACTGTATACAGTATGGGCCTGGCACCTATGCTGCACCGGTGCTGGATAAGATTGCACTGCCCATCTATTTACACTTACCCCATAATAAATGTGGCTGAATTAAAGTTTTTTAGTTTGAAAGTTATTTTTCTGTGCATGGAGAACATGAATGAACTATTGTTGGAAGTGAAAAGTTGCACCTAGAAAAACAATGACTGGGATTTGAACTTTCACTCTGTGAATGGAATACGGCTTTCCTGCCTCCCCTTTTGCTCAGCTGCCTCCAGCCCTTCTGAAAATCCACTCCTGGGGAGCGGGGAATGGGGGGGGGGGCGGAACAGGGTTGCAGCAGAAAGAAGGAATAGCTGAAAAAGACACCACCCCCATAGTAGATAGAAATGCTTTCTACTCCCATAACTCCCATGCCAAAATGTTACTATATCAAAGTTGTACATTGAGTTCACACAAGTTAATAAATAGTTGCCAAGATTTTTAAATGAATGAATTTTGGGATTTCAGCTGTATTTGAAATTCAAAATCTAGAAATTTGCTGAAATGACACTAGATATGTTCAGCATGACAAAAATGCAAACAAGCTTTTTACTGCTGGGAGTTTGTAGTCTATTTACTTGCTGTCAGAATTTGCTATAACAGATTTCAAATCAAATCATGATGATTTTTCTGTACTGCTCCATGCCAAAGTCCAACAAGAATATCCAATACAGTAGTTTAAAAGAATTGTTCCACAATTAAAATCTTCTGGAAGATAAGTCAGATGAACATTTCCATCATATACTGTAGTGAACTTTAGTGTGGAGATTTTCAACAGTTGTCACTTCAGTGCTTATATATTTTAATTGATAAGGTGTTGGTAATTAATATAGCATCTTACAGTAATTCTCCTGAATACAGAGTGACAAGGGTGGACCCTATAGTAAAAGCTCCTAGTGAATTATCTTTATGATATATCATAAAGATTTTAGGTCTTAATCTAAAATAGAAACTGAAATCTGAGGAATACTCTTTTCCAACCCTCTTTATACACTGAGGATTCAAACTGTCATGTCGAACTTTCATTTGCTGCTGTCTATCAAAATATACAGTAGCTGCTTAACAGAAAATGGAACCATTAAGCTAAACTGTTAGTTTTTAGACCAAGAATTTGAACTCCTTCTTGTTTTAAATTCTCTTAAGACGCAAACTTCTGTATAAATATGTACTTTTTGAAATTGGATTTTGTTCTCACCCAAGGAACATATCGTTCCAATGAGTTATGCCAACACGAAAATCACTGGCTCAGAAATTGTTCTGAATACTTCAGATATGGTGTTAGACAGGATTTCAATTTTCAAATCTTTTAAAAAGTGCTACTATGGCTGTAGAATTCCCCACACTATTTTGACACATTCCTGTTCTATAGCATATCATGTTTTGCCAATATCCACTAGGGCAAATAGATAAATAGAGTCTGTGTTTCAGGATTTAAATTAGCTGATAGCAGATTAGTGACTGGAAAATCCTCTGGACACGTGATACCAGATGCAATGTGACTGAAACATCTTGCATCTGATGAAAGAGAAAAAAACTTGTGTGTCTAGGAAAAACAAATCCTGTTTCTATTCTAGTCAGTCTTGTGTTTGATCTAAGTTAAAGGCTCTCAAAGCAATGCAGATAAGAATCATTCTGATCTACTTCCTTATTGTAAAGACAATAAAGTGCCTTAGGGGACTAACTAGTCATTAAAACAGCTCTTGATTTATTATAAAAAGGTAAAGGTATCTCCTGACAATTAAGTCCAGTCGTGTCCGACTCTAGGGTGTGGTGCTCATCTCCATTTCAAAGCCGAAGAGCCAGCGTTGTCCGAAGATGCCTCTGTGGTCATATGGCCGACATGACTCTCCTTGCCGCAGCGCATAGCATGCGGCTGGAACACGGAGCGCTGTTTACCTTCCCGCCATTGGTACCTATTTATCTACTCGCATTAACATGCTTTTGAACTGCTAGGTTGGCAGGAGCTGGCCAAGCAACGAGCGCTCACCCCGTCACGGGAATCGAACTGCCGACCTTTTGATCGACAGCTTATGGTTCAGCGGTTTAACCCGCTGCGCCACCCGCTGGCCTGATTTATTATATATTGCCATAATAGAATTTTAGAATCGTAACTTCCAAAACTGAAGAACGGCGCAATCCAGTGTAGATCAGTGCCGGCGGAGCGCTCTACACCCTTCTATTTTAAATAGGTTTTTTTCTTGTATCATCAGATAATCACTTGTTTGCTTAATATGCTTTATGCCACATTTGCGACACCCTAGACCAGCGGATCAATCGCTCCACCATTCTGCTTTCCAGGCTGTATAAACCTATATGCTTCCTGGGCATATTCGTTTAGGGTTGGCAGAGGAAAACAGTGTTGTGTAGCGCTGTAGCTCATCTAGTCCGACTTCCTTCTGGATCAGCATAAGGGGAAGAGTACTTGACTCTATCACTGTGCAAACCTTACACTTGGTGGGTGTCTTTCAAGTGCAGCCATATGTGGAGCAGTCATTTAGCCCTTCACGTGCACAGTGGTGTAGCAGATACAAAAGTTGGATACAGAGGACTGTCTAACACAAATCTGCACCTAATGTGTGGTAAAATTCTCTTTACCACTTGGGAGAATGATATTCGAGAACCCAGCCAAACAACCAGGTCAAGTTTTCTCATGTTTGGTCATTTACCAGCAAGCATTAAAGAGGAGTTTAATAAACAGTTGCAGATGCAGCTAAAATGGTCACCAGCATGATCTAAACATCAACCTTTACAATGTGCTACTTTGCAAAATATAGTAAAGGAATGTGTTTCTAATTCATCTTTGTTTTTAATGGCTGACGGTTGGTACCAAACAGCATTAAACAGATGATCAAAAGTAGCTGAACATAGCTTGCAGAATTTTTACACATACCTGATGTTCCAGCGTAGCCAATGTGACCTCTACTACCTCGCTAGGTTGTATTAGTTGTAACTTACCATGAAACAAATATTGACAAGTGTGACTATTGCTACTTATCCTTCAGGCATTACAGTTAACCATCAATCAGTTTAAAGGTCATAATCTGGTGCTGTTAGAGAAGTAAATAAATATTTGTACAACTTTGGCGTTTATTAAGGGTATTAAACAGTAAGGTGCTCTCACTACAACCTGTTTACACAGTTGCTTAAGCCAATCTCCAATTCCTGTAGCGGTTAAAATGTCTGCAGTTTTCCATGACAAATGGGAGGGGAAATGGGGCTTTGGAGGATACACATTCTCCAAAGCCAAATCGTTAAACCTTGATCCATCATCAACTTTTAAAGGGGGAAACCCCCTCCTTTTAAAGGATGTCTTAAGCAAGGGGATTTTGGTCTGGATGTGCACCTTGGGATGTATGTCTGATGTCTTGGCTGTTTAGGCTCCCAGCTCAAAGGAAGCAGGTAGCCATCCTCTTGTTTCTCTTTAGTCCACCTCCAAGAGCTGATGACTTGTGTGCTAGCTATTCTCTGCTGCCAATATTTCAAGAGTGTAATGTGCAAAGACATCCTTTGACCCTAGCCAGGTTTTCTTTTCTTCTCTTCTTTAAAAAAAAAAAACAGGATTCTCCAGGGGCATCACTAGGGGGTTGCGGTGGGTGCGGACCACAACGGGTGACACCCCATGGAGGGGTGACACCAAAATGACTTTCCATTCTATTTGTTAGCAATGGTGCAAAAACACAACTGGTAGAAAATGGGCTTTTCACGATCCCCATCGCAACTTGTGTGGGGATCACATTTCCCAGGAGACCTCCACGTCGTGAGGTCTGGTATGGAAGGAGGTCCATAGAATCTCATCCCAAATGTCATCAACCCTAGAGACACTGTGGCTGATTGCAACTGCATTAGCCACAGAACTCCTCTTACCCTGATCTCTCCTTGTTTAAAGATCCACTGTGCCTGCACATGAACTTTACTAATACAGGGAGTGACGTTATGGCATCTATAAACTTGAAGAGATTGAACAGAACCTGGACAGCAAGGGAATTTTCATCACTTTCCCGCACATTTAGCAGGGTTTGTCCTACACCGAGAGTGGAGTCCTTTATTGATTTGTTTTATAGGGCTTTCAAAAAGACTAATATCTTGTGCTGATATTTGTTCATAGAGCAATAATGAGAGTAAATTGAAAGCTAAAGACTGTGAAATGGAGAGGAGTGGATGAAGAAAATTAGAATAAATAGTTATCTGAGAGTTAAAGGACATGACCAACATTTATTTTAAACCGCTGAACCATAAGCTGTCAATCGAAAGGTCGGCAGTTCGATTCCCGCAACGGTCTGGTATGGAAGGAGCGCAATTCCCGCAACGGGGTGAGCGCTCGTTGCTTGGCCAGCTCCTGCCAACCTAGCAGTTCCAAAGCATGTCAATGCAAGTAGATAAATAGGTTCCGCTTGCGGGAAGGTAAACAGCGCTCTGTGTTCCAGCTGCATGCTATGCGCTGCGGCAAGGAGAGTCACGCCGGCCACATGACCACGGAGGCGTCTTCGGACAACGCTGGCTCTTCGGCTTTGAAATGGAGATGAGCACCACACCCTAGAGTCGGACACAACTGGACTTAATTGTCAGGGGATACCTTTACCTTTTTAGGTAGCTGACATTTCACAGGTAGGGCTTTTGAAAGGGAAAGGCAGCCCTTTCCTTGCTCATCCCTTCTCTTATATTCCTGCGCTCCTCCCACCCTCCCATTTTCAGATGTGCCTGTATGTATGTTCACTTTCTTCTGCAGGGCTCTTGTCTCAAAAAGGTAGCTACAAATATGAATCACATAAGCAAAATGAGGTGGCCTCTACCTTAGTTTATCAGGTCGCCTGTTTCTGTTCTGCACACGTCACTGGCATACTCTCCATGTGTTGGCCTGTTTCTCAATCCTTTCCTCAGGGCTGAAGGAAAAAAAATCCCTACAATTCTACCCATCCTGATTGGCTACACATTTGAACCCATAAGGAATTCAAATAGACTTTAAGAGAGTTAATTTTCCAATTGTGTGTTCAGGGTGAGGGGTAGGTCACTTACCGCTTCTTTGTTCTGAAAGAGCACATGCCTGACTCCACTTTGAAGCAGAGGGAACAAAGGACTTATGGGAAATCATGCAAATTGTGGACCCCTGCTGGCAATAAGATCTGGGCCAGTCTGGATAAAATAAATCTTTCGGTTTTCCATTGTATGCTCTCTTGTTTTTTTTTAATTCTCTTTTATTTTTAAATACCATGTCAGTTCTTATTTCTTTAAATAAATTCAATTTAACTATTTTAATATCATCCTCAGCTTTGGGTCTTTCACACTCTGCCTCCTCCTACCTGTTCTGGCTAACATGCTCCTAGAGTTGTTACTCAAATAATATTGGACTTCTTTTCTAAAGGCATCTCTGGGGAATTGGAAGAGTGGTGGCACTCCCCCCCCCCCCCCGGCCGGAAAGGCTTTTAGTTTGGTATTCTTTAAGTTTTGGGCCTGAGAGATGAGGGTACTGGAAATAGACCAAGGGTAGAACAGGAGCCAAAACAAAAATGCTGTACTACCTCAGTTTGCCACACTGTGTCAATATACCTGCAGGTTCCTAGCTGCAATGATGAGGGCTAGAAACTTGCTTTCTCTCAAATTAAAGCTTGAAGTAGTTTAGATTTTGCTTAAATCATTGGATCCCATGTTCCATTGTCCATTGCCCATGCTTTTGCTCTAAGGCATAACTGTGGCCATGTGGCATAGCAAAACTGTCCTGTATCCAGGCACACATGTGAGTTTACGGTGTGCAGTAGGTTCCTCCCATTCCTCCCTGTTCCCCAAAATCTTAACTGGTCACATCTTCAGCCCAGCATATCACTAGATGGCACCATCCTGTCTACTTTCTCTGACCACTACGGACCCCCTGCCACCTCTGCAGGAACTGAGTATAGTATAAGGAAAGGAGAAACTGAGCTCCATCCTGCCTTTTTATTTGGCCTGGCATCAGTGGCGTTTTAACGCCTTCCGGCGCCCGGGGGGGCGGGGGCTGAAGCGCCCCGTCGCGCCAGAGCGTGGCTGCCCCCGTCACCGGCTTCCGGAGACGCTTTGCTCTGAAGCCGGGAAGCCCTCCTCCTTGGGACCGCCTAGTTCGGCGGTCGAGGGCTTTGTGAGCCGGCCGAACGCGTCGCAGGCTTTTATTTGGGTTTTCTGCACATGCGCAGAACCTTTCTGAGGGCAAATGGGCTGCCCGTTTGCCCTCAGAAAGGTTCTGCGCATGTGCAGAAAACCCAAATAAAAGCCTGCGACGTGTTCGGCCGGCTCACAAAGCCCTCGACCGCCGAACTGGGCGGTCGCAAGGAGGAAGGCTTCCCGGCTTTGGAGCAAAGCGTCTCCGGAAGCCGGTGACGCGCCGATTGGTGCTCCAGTGCCGCGCCCCCCGGAAGCACCGTGCCCACTCGGCGCCTGGGGCGCAGCACACCTACTCCCCCAGCGTAAGAACGCCACTGCCTGGCATAAGTGTAGTGAAAAGAAGCTGATCTTGTGAAATCTTTGGTGATGTAGCCCCCCGCCCAGGGCAAATGTGGAACAATTGACTAAATCAGGGGTTCTCAACCTTTGGAGGCCCAGGTATCCCCTATCACAGTCCAGTTTTCTGAAGTACCCCCTGCTAATTAACTGCTAATTAATTGGATTAATCAATCAATTAATTAGATATTAATTGTTAAATAAAAAGTACTAAAACAATTTTAAATGTGAAAAAATGTCTTATTTAACTCTGTGTGTGTGTGTGAGAGAGAGGGGGGGGCAAGGATCTTTTTTCTCCCCAAGTCACACTTCCCAAAATCAGCTCCTCCCTCCCCCACCCCACCAAAGTATATTTTCCAAAGTACAAAAATAAGCCCAAAACCAAAATCAGAGAGACAGAAGGGCTCCGAAAATAAAAAATTAAAATCCATGTTAATTAACACTTAATTACCTGCTGATGGGGCAGATAAGGGGCAGGGCTTGGCGTACCCCCAGCAAGCGGTCTGCGTACCCCTAGGGATACCTGTACCACAGGTTGAGAACCTCTGGACTAAATGCTTGGGCTTAGGGCAGACTCTTACATGATGCAAAAGAGAGGTCCCAGCTTTTGGCAGGGTGGGCACGTCGGAAGGTAACATCACATTTAGACAATGACACTAACAATCTACATTAGGCCAGTAGACTTAAGCAATAGTTTCTTGATCCTGTTTTGGGGGGCTGGGGATTGATACTGGACTATACAGTACGTACATGTTGCTCTTCCCCCCCCCCCCCAACCAACCAAGCAGGGCTTCTGTTAATTCAGCAAGACCTGTGTACAGATTGGCAACACAATCAAGAGCCTCACTTGGCAGGAAAACCATTCCAAAACCCCACTGCACTGTTCTGTTCATCTTCAGCTGTCATCCGCTGTGATTTTCTGTTTGCTTATCCTGTATTTGGAAATGTCTTAGCTTGTATAATATTGAGTGGCTTTAAAGAAAATGATTGTTATTCCTCAGTTCATACGCTGCGGCCAGAACAGTTAGAACTGACAGCTTCAGCATAGAGAAATACATCTGGTGAGAATGATGATGTGATAGTTTATCCTAAAAAGAACCCCAAAGCCACAAGCTGGTACTACCTTTAAAATCAACCAAAGGACACGCTGGTTGTATTCTACAGAGCGTGAGAGCAATGTGCCAAGCAATCTTCCTCTCCCCTTTCTCCCTGAAAAACCACTCCTGAGGGATGGAGGGGTGTGATGCAAGGTGGAGGGGCTGCGGTGGGAGAGGGAAATGGTTGACAATCACACAGGTTTGCGTGGGCAAAATGTTTGGGCATTCTCCTCTTGTGCAGCACCCCCTGCACCGCACCCCACACCATTCCCAAGGGTTTCCCTAACACTCAGGAATGGTTTTTCAGGGAGCTCAGGGTCCTGCCAGAGGGAGGAGGGGGGGTAGGGAAGATAGCTTGTGCCAGCACCATTAGTTCGCACACTCCTTAAGGATACAACCACAACACTTGAGCAAGCGTCTGAGTTCTCCAGAACTCTTTATCAGGAGGAATGTTAAGCACAGCAAAAAAAAAAAGGGGGGGGGGACATGTCTGGTCAGGGTATAATCACCCCCCAAGTCTGCAGTTTGTGAGCATCCTAAAATGTACATTAGGAATTAGGTGCACTCAATGCAGACTAACTTCACTGGGTGCTAGACAGGGTGACACCCAGGGCTTCTGGGGAAAAGAGAAAATAATTACTATTCCCCACTTTTAGAATCATTGTTACTCTTTTTAGAATCAAACAGTTACTCTGTTCTATTCCCAGTACTAATGGAAACATTTGGGCCCCTTATTAGGCATTGAACAGGAACCCTAGTCCAGTACCATCTTCTGCAATCTGTCCTCTTCGGAAAGACCAGAGCTGCTGTAAAATGGTGCCCCTGAGCCCACTCCCATGAAAGCAGTCGGTGGTTCATTTGAAGGTGAATAACAGCTCAGTTCTATAGAGGGCCTACAACAGCAGAGATCTGCTGCTGTAAGTCCTCTTATGGCGCTGTTAAATGTTATGCCATCATTGTGTGCATTGGCGCTGGAGGGTCCGCGCATTGGCCAGAGACAGACCCAGCCCATGTCGGAGCAGGTAAGACGTGGTTGGTTTGGGGGAAGATTGGGGCAGGGAATGAGGAGGTGAGGGGCAGTTCCCTCTTAAAGGGACATACCCAACAGTAATTATCCTGCCTTCTGGCAGGATGTTCACTTAGAATGTGTTGAGCTGTTTTCCCGGTCTGTGGTTCTGTGATATCATCAATAGAGTAGATAATGTAGCATGGAGCCTAAGTCTGCAACCCAGGAAGTCCCTGCTCTTGTCTCTGCTCTGGGCTCACTATAAGATTTTAGGCAAGACATATGTTCTTCAGCCTTCCTGTCTGCAGTATGGGGATAATAATACTTACTGACCTATTGTACCAGGTTATGAAGGTTTGAGAGGAAATGGGTTGGATCCTAAGGAGTGTAAGAAGGAAGCTCACATGTGTAAATTTCCTTTCCCCCTTCTCCGTACAGAAGCTCCCTGCATCCCCCAAATTATCCATTCCTGAGGGTAAGAGAAACCTCCAGAATACGATGGAATGGGATGTGGAGGGCAGTGGGTGGGGAGAGAGAAGGGGGATTGATTAAAATTGCTTGCCTCTTACAGGAATAGGGGTAGCTTCTGTTGGTGCAAAAATCATTTAGGATCTAACCTAATGTATATGAAAAACTTTGAGCCATTTAAACCACTATATAGAATAGATTTTCCCCCCAACAATCTGCAGTATCATCACTGTTCTCAGTTACGATCTCATCTCACCACCTTTCCCCAGCCATCATCACTGCTGCCTGTCAAAGCCAGAGAAATCTCAAAACCTTTTGCCTCTTCCCATTGCTCAAAATTCACTCAGGCAAGCAGTGTATTAAGTGTCTCATTGCACTGTTCACAGTACAACTCCAGGGTGATTAATTAGCTGAAGTACTTCAGCTCTCAGAAACACAGTAAACCATTAATGTAATTGAACTTTACAGTCAGCACAACAAATTAAGAGAGAGGAGAAATCCACCCCCCCCTTTAGTTCATTAGATAGGGCATAATTTAAACTCTCCTGAAAACGAGCTGACTATTAAATCGAGCTTCCTTATAAAACTGAGGAGGGCAGCATTTTCACACAGCACTCTGGTAAAGATTCAGCCAGTTCTCATGAATGTTACAGTGCAAGCCTTACCCATCTACTCAGAAGTGGGCCCCATTGGCAGTGGTGTGGGGGACGGACGGGGCGGACTGCCCCCACGTGGCACAGGGAGTACACAAGCCGCCATTTCAGTGGCAATTCGGTGGCAGGGCAGCAAAAAGGTGCTTTTTTGTACTTTCTCAGCATGGGGGGGAGGAAAGGAGTCCCCCCCGCCCGCCTGGTCCCCTAGTAGCCATTTTCCAGCGGAAAAAATACTGGAGGGAGGTTTTTTGCCGGAAAACCCGCTGGAGGGGCGGGGATTGTGATGTCACAAGCCCCTCCCCCTTGCTCGTGATGTCATGTGGGTGCTGCCTCCCCCAGAGGTTAGCTATGCCACTGCCCATTGGACTTCATAGGACTTACTCCTAGGTAAGGGTGTATAGCAGTGGTTCCCAAACTGGAAGGCGCAGCTCCCAGGGGAGCCGCGGAAAACAGCCAGGGGATCCACGGAGTGCAACAGAATCCTCTCGGAAAACAGTGCAATGCCAATCGGCAGGCACCAACATAATGTAATGGGGAGCTCTGGCCAATGGTCGACAATGGTCAAGAGAGTTGCAGGTCAAAAAAGTTTGGGGAAACACTGGTGTATAGGATTTCAGCCTTAGCAAGCCAACTTGCTCAAGGGAAGTCCCTTCTCTGTAGACCTCCTTGGACGCTTTTGTCCCACAAAATCCTAGAAACAGAGGCCCTTTGCAGTACTGTACTCTCAAATGTTATTCAGTTGCCATTGATAGCATCCAAAGGATGTGCTGTTTAATATTCCAACTGAATGCCCTAGGAAGGGAGGGGATCTACTGTGTCAGCTCTAGAGCGAAGCTGTAAAAGAGGAGGATGATAAACAAACATTCAAATCCTATCCCCCCCTACTGACAATGATGCAGCCACATCAATGGGGCACATACTGCATCCAACACTGGGGGGGGGGATCAAGAGGCCTCCCAGAGGTAAGTAAAAATATTTTCTAGTTTCTACTACACTGCTCAAAAAAATAAAGGGAACACTGAAACAAGACATCCTAGATCTGAATGAATTAAATATTCGTATTAATTACTTTGTTCATTACATAGTTGAATGTGCTGACAACAAAATCACACAAAAATTAGCAATGGAAATCAAATGTAGCAACCCCTGGAGGTCTGGATTTGGAGTTACACTCAAAATTAAAGTGGAAAAAACACTACAGGTTGATTCCAACGTTGATGTAATGTCCTTAAAACAAGTCAAAATGAGGCTCAGTAGTGTGTGTGGCCTCCACGTGCCTGTATGACCTCTCTACAATGCCTGGGCATGCTCCTGATGAGGTGGCGGATGGTCTCCTGAGGGATCTCCTCCCACACCTGGACTAAACCATCCCCCAACTCCTGGACAGCCTGTGGTGCAACGTGGCATTGGTGGATGGAGCGAGACATGATGTCCCAGATGTGCTCAATTGGATTCAGGCTTGGGGAACGGGCAGGCCAGTCCATAGCATCAATGCCTTCGTCTTGCAGGAACTGCTGACACACTCCAGCCACATGAGGTCTAGCATTGTCTTGCATTAGGAGGAACCCAGGGCCAACCGCACCAGCATATGGTCTCACAAGGGGTCTGAGGATCTCATCTCGGTACCTAATGGCAGTCAGGCTACCTCTGGCGAGCACATGGAGGGCTGTGCGACCCCCTAAAGAAATGCCACCCCACACCATTACTGACCCACTGCCAAACCGGTCATGGTGGAGGATGTTGTAGGCAGCAGAACGTTCTCCACGGCATCTCCAGACCCTGTCACGTCTGTCACATGTGCTCAGTGTGAACCTGCTTTCATCTGTGAAGAGCACAGGGCACCAGTGGCGAAGTTGCCAATTTTGGTGTTCTCTGGCAAATGCCAAACGTCCTGCACGGTGTTGGGCTGTAAGCACAACCCCCACCTGTGGACGTCGGGCCCTCATACCATCCTCATGGAGTCTGTTTCTGACCGTTTGAGCAGACACACGCACATTTGTGACCCGCTGGAGGTCATTTTGCAGGGTTCTGGCAGTGCTCCTCCTGTCCCTCCTTGCACAAAGGCGGAGGTAGCGGTCCTGATGCTGGGTTGTTGCCCTCCTATGGCCTCCTCCACGTCTCCTGATGTACTGACCTGTCTCCTGGTAGTGCCTCCATGCTCTGGACACTATGCTGACAGACACAGCAAACATTCTTGCCACAGCTCGCATTGCTGTGCCATCCTGGATGAGCTGCACTACCTGAGCCACTTGTGTGGGTTGTAGACTCTGTCTCATGCTACCACTAGAGTAGAAGCACCGCAAGCATTCAAACGTGACCAAACCATCAGCCAGAAAGCATAGGAACTGAGAAGTGGTCTGTGGTCACCACCTGCAGATCCACTCCTTTATTGGGGATGTCTTGCTAACTGCCTATGCTTTCCGCCTGTTGTCTATTCCATGTGCACAACAGCTTGTGAAATTGATTGTCAATCAGTGTTGCTACCTAAGTGGACAGTTTGATTTCACAGAAGTGTGATTGACTTGGGCTTCCATTGTGTTGTTTCAGTGTTCCATTTATTTTTTGAGCAGTGTATAAGTTTCTGATTATCTTTGTCAGAATTTATTTCTGTCTTAGATACTCATTATTAAGCAGGAAAATCTGATTAAACCCAAATTTATTTTGAATGACCTCAGTACTTCTATTTGTTGGACCATGCATGTCTCCTGAATTATGGAAGGCCTCTCGTATAAGTATGTGGGGGGGGGGGAGGTGAGCCTCAATGATTGAGCAAATGCCAGGGTTGGCATGACTCTACATGCAATCTAGCCATTGCTTGAGCCAACCTTATTTCTTAGAAGTGCCAGTGAAACACTGGGCAATCCAAGAGGTGGGCTTTATCTTGGGTTATTGGCTGATAAAATGCACTAGATCAGCCCTGGTAAATAGAATTGTGCTTGATCCAGGGAAGACATGGGCTCAAATTCTTGTTTATTTATTTATTTATTTATTTATTTAAAAGCATTTACTGTACGTCCCACTTTTCCAAGCCCAGACAGGCAGCTCAAGGTGATTTACAAAAAATAATAATAAAACTATATAAGCAAAAGTAGAATAATAATAAAAACACAAAGGAATATAATCAATGTCAAACAATAGCAAACCTTAATTCAAAAACAACAACTGGATCAGCAGCACAACAGAGAGCCAACTGCAGCAAAGGAAAACAATTCATTAAAAAGCAGTGATGTAGACATGAGTCTATTGACTTGGACTCGAGTTGGACTCAAGTTGCATCAATGACTTGACTTGGACTTGACTCGGTGATTGTAAAAGACTCGAAAGACTCGACTCGAGACTTGGAGCCTTTTACAAGAAGTCGAATTTTATTCAGGTTTAAACCCGTTTTCCCCATTAAATAGATAGGAACTCGCAACCAAAGACTCGGGACTTGGGGGCAAAGACTTGGGACTTGACTCGAGGCTTGGAGTCAGAGACTTAATCCACACCCCTGTTAAAAAGTAAATAAGCAAAAAAGTTTTAACTCCCCTTCAAATTCCCTAGGAGGAAGGGAATGATTTTGATCTCAGTTGGGAATGATTTGTGGCTAGGTGCCACTATAGAACAGGCTTTGTTGTAAGTCACCAGCATCCACCATATATCTAAGGAAGGTGTCAGGGCCCACAACTTGCTCATTCATGAGGAACTCATGGGACAGACAGGCATACTCATATGGAGAGAGCTACTCCTTTAGACATCTAGGTCCTAACTAAGGGCCCAATCCTATCCAACTTTCCAGCACCGATGCAGCCACACCAATGCAGTGCACTGAATCCAGCCGGGGACCGATTGGAAGGCTTCAGAGGGGAAAGGGGAATTATTTCCCCTTACCTCTCCATAAGCATCCTGCTCTGCAATGGGTCTCCTCAGACTTGCACCAGCTCTGTAGCTGGCGCACGTCCAAGGAGAAGAAAGGGACGGGAGGCTACAAAAAGAGGCAATAGGATCTGGCGCACACCATTGCCACCGAATCCACCCCCTCCCACAGCCTCCATGCCCCCATTCCTCCCCCCTCCCTGCCCAGCCCCGTGCCCCCGCTACTGCATTACCTTCTCCAGCGGACGCAACAAGGTCCAGTGATGGCCAGGGAGCACTGCCGCCTCTTGTGGCAGCACTTCCAAAATAGCCACCCATGGAGCGCTGTGACCTCCATCACCAACCATTTTATGACAGCGGAAGGCTCTTCCGCTGTTGTAAAGCCCTGCCCCTGATAGCCCAATCCGGAATAGGATTGGCCTATGAGAAGCGCACGCACGTACGCGCACACACAAGTATGACCTTCAGTCAGCCTCAGTGCCCCATCTGTGAAATAGACTTGTACCTCTCTTACCCTGCAGAAATGCACTAAAGATGGACATTCTCTTCCCTGTGTATTAACATCAGAACCAGCCCACCACATATCAGTCTGCATGTGATATTGCAGCTCTTTTTCTCATTGACTGCCTTCCAATCCCTCTTCTGCCTCACTGGGTATGGAATGTTGACAGCTTGTCCCCAGATGATGAGTTAACACAGAAGTTTCCTTCTTCTTGCCTTCCACTTCAAATCTACCTAACAATGCTTGCCAGTTCAGAACCCAGGAGGTTTTTCACGCCCATCTGCTGAACTGCAGACTGTCTAATTTAAACAATCACCTCATCATAGATGGCATTCCGCTGCTCAGTGAATGCAAAAAAATATATCCCTCTCGCTGCACCATCTGTACAGCCAGCAGGTATTCTCCAGCCAGCGTCATCTTTCAGTTCTTTGAATCTGCTCCGGACATCAGAAAGCTCTCCTAAGACAGTCACCTGGGTTTGCCTCTTGATGCTTCTAACACTACACTCCCCACACGCCTGGAATTATGCTGTGTCATACTGTATTTCCTTTCCCAAGATAATTTTATTCCCATTTGAACTGGAGTTACTGGCAAGTTTCTAACAGGTCAGGTGGAAAGATCCTTGGCCATTTCGTGTCCAAGGAGCCAGGAAGCAACACATCCGTATGTGTTTCCTACAGCTCTCTTCACTGAGAGCTCACACAAAAACAGGACTTTGCAGTCAATGCTGTAGCCTGGCTTATTCAGCAATCATGATTTTAAAACAATCAAATACATGAAATATAGTAGAACAGGGGTTCCCAACCTGTGGTACTAGTACCACCAGTGGTACTTTGGCCAACTGCTGGTGGTACTCAGACCACTGGACCACTGGACCCCCCACTCCGACACAGCGCTTTCGGTGGTGCATTTTTGCTCCCAAGGGGTTCCTGTCTTTGGCCAAGCCTCTCAGGAATGCTGAGAAGGGCCCTCCCACCTGCCCTGAGACTCCTCCCTGCGTTTTCTGGCCTCTGAAAACCCGGAAGTTACTGGTGATGATGTCATTGCCAGTCACTTCCGGTGGTACTCAGAAAGAGAGTGGCGGTGGAGGTGGTACTTGGCCAGGAAGGGGTTGGGAACCCCTGTAGTAGAAGATAAAATACAGCTCAACTCTTACAATTCTATTCCCTACTTCAATGCATTTAAGGGACAAGCCAGATCAGATATTTACTAGCCATTGTGCATCTCACCTTTTCTTTTGTAAACAGCAGCCAATTAAAATTGGGAAAGTGGCTGGGGAAGAAAGTGGGGCTTTAATTCTTCCCCCCAACTCCACACCGAGAGTCCAGATGTGGCTTCTATTTGCCTTAGATGGGAAGCTCCCATAGGCATCAGTGTAGGCTGGTATACTTTTCCCCTGGTAAACAATGTGGAGAGTGTAACAGTAAATTAGCAGGCAATGCAAAAGCAGTCATTGTTGTCCAGTTTGCCTGCAGCATAAGAACTAATAGCATATATAAGACCTGCATGAAACCCACTCCCTTCCCTGCTGCTCAACTGACATTCCTCTTCCCACTTTGCAGCTGCATAACTGTCAACATTCTGTACCTGACCCTTCCCTCTTTAGCAATTAGAAAGTTTTTGAACATGGTGCAGCATCTGATGCGCTCAGCCCATTCTTGGGAGTGAGGCAGGGCTCCTAGAGGATAGGCGTCCAATTTTTATTTGCTTATATTTTATCACTAGATAAAAATTATCCAAAACATTAACAATCTGATGTAAGTAGAACCTGAAAATACTGTACTTCCAAAGGTCAGCACACCATAGGATCGCCACCCTGTCTTATGGACAGAGGCTCGATGCTTTTAACAGCTGCTGCCTGAAAGGAAGGAAGTCAACAGGAGAAGATTTTTCCAGCATAGGGATGTCATGAAGAAGGAAGCTGCGCCTGTCAATTCACTACTTACGATGCAGCTGTTAAAAGATGCAAGCGATCACCCTAATACGTCATGCCTACATTTGCAAGATACATCAAATCTTCTGTGTGTAGTCAAATATCCTATTTAATTGGGGGGGGGGAGGTTGGAGGGAGATTAGCCCTGGATGCAGCCGTATACCCAATGGATCAAGAAGCAGATCAATTCCTTACTGAAGAAAAATGCAAAAGGGGTGGTGGTAGCGTTAAAAAAAAATCCTCAAACCTGTGTATTCCCTGAGTCTCTGCCAGGTGCAGTTGCTGATCTAGCCCATAATTAAAGCAATAATAAGATGCTCCCACAGATTGTTCGGTAAATGCTATCTGTCAGGCAAGCTGGGACTAATTATTATGGAAGGTGAAGGGTTAGATCACTTGGCAGTGCTGAAATCGGAAGGCAGACAGTTGCACATTTAGCCTTGTATGTGTCACAGCATGGGAAGAAACTAGCATTTGAAAAGAACAGATTTAGTTTGTGTGTTTTCCAAAGAGGAAATACTTTTAAGTTGGTTTTCTTGTTCTTCACATAGAGTTGGGTCCAAAGATTCCCTTTCTCAGCAGGCTGGTGTGTTAAACGCCATCACTTTTTTGTGGCCTTGCGGAAGTTACTAAGCTACAGGGAGATCAAATCAGTCAATTCTAAATGAAATCAACCCTGACTGTTCCCTGGAAGGACAGGTACTAAGGCTGAAACTCAAATATTTTGGCCACCTAATGCGAAGAGAGGACTCTCTGGAGAAGACTCTGATGCTGGGAAAGATTGAAGGCAAAAGGAGAAGGGGAAGGCAAAGGATGAGATGGTTAGACAGAATCACCAATGCAATGAACATGAAAATGAGCGAACTCAGGAAGATAGTGGAGGACAGGAAGGCCTGGTGGGATGTGGTTCATGGGATCACGAAGGGTCGGACACAACTTAACGACTGAACAACAACAACAATTAGTCTTTCACACAAGCAAGAGTGAACACTGCTGAGTTCCCTCCTCCACCACCAACGTTTTCTATGCCAGCCACCATTGCTACATGTGTTACTTGCAGTCAAGAAGTTTGGGAGTCTGCATTTACTGCACTTGGGCTTTGAAACATCTCACGCCCCCTCCAGCCCCTGCAATGTTGATCTGACCTGCAGCTGCTTTTTCGGTGTAACCCTCTGGCATTTTTTTTTTTCATGCTTAAATGACAGTCTTGTTCGACAGCTTTTTTCTTTATTGCAATTCAAGCAGATTCAAAGGAGAAAAATGTGTTGCCATAATGACAAGGAGCCCTAGCAACTGGCACAATGGAAGACAAGTATAACATCCTGCAGAACATTTGTACTATGGAGAGGTTTGAACTTTGCCGGCCCTGACTTAAAAAAAATCCTCCAGTATTTATTTACCAGAAGTTTCATTTAGTGCATTGGCCATTTTACATTCTCCAGAGGTACAACCATCCTTTAGATCTATCTGACATTTCCAAGTACAGTATTCCTATTTTAAAACCCAGAGATTTGCTTTTCCAGAGCATGACTTGACATATGTAGTTTTGTGGCATTGATCAGAGCTTGCCCGGTTTCTCAGCTGACTAGTAGTAACTCTGGCATGTCCCATTTGCCCTGAGTCTTAATTCAGAACAAGCCGCAGAGATATCTTGCCGTGGCTCCTTCAGTGCCAAGTGCTCTGTCTCCTACCTGATTGGCTTTTTATTTTACGTCACCAGGTAGATAACAGACATTCCTGGGGAGATATCAAGCAGAGAATGACGACTGCATGGTTCCTTGGCAGGGCTCATATAGAAGAACTAGCAGGGCTTGCCTGTGATCAGATGTATTTGGCATTGTTGTATTGTGTCTACAAAAGAACATGCAACACTTTCCTGGCAGAACTTCTGCATCTTTAACCAATGAGTGACAGGCAGAAAGTCAACAGGCTTCCTTTTCCATTGTCGTCCTTGCATCTCCCACTCAGAGATTGTGTTTCTCTCTGTCATATACTATATGTGTTTAAAGTCACAAAAGCTTTGCTGGGAAGAGACATAACCATGTACGGTGCATCAGGACAAACTGTGAAAAATGGGATTGTGGTCTGCGGTGTAGAAGTTACTATGATGGACTTAGACTGGGGAGGCCAATCATGGTCAAATCTCACAATCATAATGCTCATGGGCAGCACCAGCTCAAGACCTCCTGACACCCAAGGCAGCATGCTGCTCCCCCCGTTCCCGATGACATGCCAGCCTCTGCTCCTCCCACTTTCCAATGTCTCCTCCCACTCCCCTCCCCTCCACATTTTCCCCTCTTTGTCCCCCTCTTCCTTTTCCAATCCAGGGAGTGGGAGGAGGAGCAGTAAGGGCACGTAGGCAGACAGAGATTGGTGCCCCCCCCATCTACTGCCTGAGGTGACCGCTTCAGTTGGCCTCATTGGTGGCTTTAGACAAATCACCTTCACTAAGCCTAACCTCATAGGATGCTGCAAGGATAAAATGGAAGCAACTCCCACGTGTGTTACCCTGAGCTCCTTGGAGGAAGGCAGGATCAGACTGTGAGAAAAACCACCCACATTTCGTCCAAAATGCAAGTCCTACAGTTCAGCCTGAAGCTTACAACCAAGTGGATTTCAATGTCCAGACGAGTAGCCGTGTTAGTCTGTTGCAGCAATCTTCAGCCTCAGGTCATGTATCTGATGAAGGGGACAGTAGTCCATAAAAGTGTATGCCAAAATAATGTGGTTAGTCTTTAATTTTAATTTGACTTTCATGCATGTGTAACCATTCTCTACTGTGGATGAAGAGGCATAACTTCACACAGCTAGTACTTGTCCCTACCAAAGCAAATGGAGGGAACCATCTTTATCCCACAAGTTGTTAGAACATAATATGGCCAGGACGGGGGGCGGGTAGGGGAAGGAGGTAACCCAGATGCCATATCTGTTCACAGTCACTCCAGAAGGAATCAAAGTTGTGTGGGAAGGTCAGTTGCACAACTGCATGCCTTGCTTCTTCCTCCATCCACAATTGGTCAACCCAGTGGATCATCAGAGTCCCCCTTATGTCCCTTGGCCGTTTCAGTCACCTTTGGACACTCCGGACATGCCATTGACAAAAAAAAGAGGAAATCATGTTGCATTCTGAAGAACATCTTGTTTGGCCTCCTTTACCAGCCCTCTATAGCTTCTGAAATTTGACAAGACCTTGCCCAAATGCTTTCAACTTCATATTTTCTCGGCCTTGAGGGCTAGAAGCTTGTTTTAACTTTTTCATTTTCTTTAAACAAGTTTCTGTGCTTGTTGCAGTAGTAGAGTACATGAAACATTGCTTGTTACACTCATGCAAAGCTAACACTCATCTAGGGATGCACAAACATTCTAGTGTTCAACCTGGAATTGGGCCACACTTTTGCACATATTCCAATATCTGCAAACGCCTAAACCATTAAAAAAAACCTTCAATGTGATGCCTTGCCATTAGCAGGGCCTCAAGTACACCCACAAAGGGTCAAACGTTTGCAAGTCTCAACCTCTTGCAGAGGCTCCAAAAGATTCAAATTAAAAAAAGAACCTTTGAGAGTGGTTCACTTGAAAGAGTTCTCTTGAAAAAGTTCAGAATTTGCACATAATCACTCTTGTCTTGATTCTGCACCCTGACAGCAAACATGCATATACACGAAATTTAATATTTTCAGCTCTCCTCGTACAATGCTTGCAGCTTCTCTTCACTCATCCTTTTTGAGGTCATAACATTTGAATTGCCTCTCCGTTTCCTCAGTGAGTGTCAATGTTAGTTTTGACAACTGTAAAATGGGCTGTAACATACAAAGCTGCTCTAAGAGATACTGATGCCTAGCATGAAAAACACTGAGATAATTAAAGATGAGATGAAACACTCTTACGTAACTCCAAAAAGAACCACTGTTATTCTTACGTCCCATTCCCCTGCTCCCCACCCACACACCTCAGTTCTGGATAGATACTGAGTCTACACAAATTTGGTTTAGAAAACTCTTTGAGTTTTATTAGCAGTAATAATTCTGCCTTTTTTTTTTTTTGACTGATTATCCACAGATTTCTGGATCCATAATCATTCACGTCAGAGACAGAGGGAGCCGAGGCTGAAACAGGATAATAGCCTTTAAATCCCTTTCTCTAAGCACTCAGATCTTCCCTGTCAGCAAGATTAAAGCGGTCAACAGCAGCCCCCATGCGTCTGCATCCTACACTGAGTTTTAGCAACAACTGGAGCTGATGGCTGGGAGAGAAAGAAATGTGAAGCTGTTCTGGTGCCGGATGCTTCAGACAACAAGTCACAAGGAGGAGAGCAGCAGCAAGGAAGCCCATCTCCCCACAGTGGTGGTGGTGGTGGTAGTGGTGGTGAAACAGAGAGTTGCAGCCCACTGGCTACGGAAACATGTGGAATTTTAAGCAAAGGCAACAGTTCCACGTTCCAACTGAAGGGCAGGATGCCACTTTGGAATCTACTAATGACCCGAAAGAAACTATACATACAAAAACACAAATTGGGGGAACTGGTGCTACTGACAGAGGATTCCAGGCACAGCTGCACCAGGAAACGGAGAACTATTACTGTCTGGAGGAGGAAGAGGAAGAGGAGGACGATGATGAGAGGACGAGACTCACTGACATGTTTCCATTCACTTCTGCTTTTTCTTCGGGAGCTACTGCTTCTTCTTCCTCGGTGCTCAACATCAATGTTGGTGGTCAAAGCTACCGCCTGAACTACCAGACAGTGGCTATCTATCCCACAACTCGGCTAGGCCGCTTGGCCACATCCACGGACCGCCGTCGTCAGCTGGGCCTGTGCGATGACTACGCAGCTCAGGGCGACGAGTATTTCTTTGATCGAGACCCTGCCGTCTTCCAACTGGTCTACAACTTCTATGCTTCTGGGGTCCTACGGGTCCGGGATGAGCTCTGTCCCTGTAGCTTCTTGGAGGAGCTGAGTTATTGGGGGGTCCGGCTCAAATATACGCCACGCTGCTGCCGCATCTCTTTCGAAGAGAGGTGCGATGAGCTGAACGAGCAGCTGAAAGTGCAGCGGGAGCTGCGGGCCCAGGCTGCAGTCCAGGAGAGCGAGCATCTGTTTCGTCACATGCGCTATGCAGCACAGCGTTGGCGCCTTTGGAATCTCATGGAGAAGCCCTTCTCCTCAACCACAGCAAAAGCCATGGGGGTGGCCTCCAGCTTCTTTGTGCTCATCTCCGTGGTGGCACTGGCTCTCAACACTGTGGAAGAAATGCAGCACAAGGACAAAGGCACTGGTGAGGTCCGGCCCATATTGGAGCATGTGGAGACATTCTGCATTGCCTTCTTTACTCTGGAGTATGTGCTGCGGTTCATCTCCACCCCGGACCTGCGTTGCTTTGTTAGTAGCACCCTCAATGCTGTCGACCTCATTGCCATCTTGCCCCTCTACCTCCAGCTACTGTTGGAACATTTTGTTGACGAGGACCAGCCTCGTGGTCGAGGCTCCCAGCACGAGCATGACATTGAGAAGGTGGGGCGAGTGGGGAAGGTAGGGCAGGTGCTACGCATCATGCGCCTTATGCGCATTTTCCGCATCCTCAAGCTGGCTCGCCATTCTACAGGGCTGCGAGCCTTTGGCTTCACCTTACGCCAGTGCTACCAGCAGGTGGGCTGCCTGTTGCTCTTCATTGCCCTGGGCATCTTTGCCTTTTCTGCTATGGTCTACACTGTGGAGCATGATGTTTCCAGCACAAACTTCACCAGCATCCCCCATGCCTGGTGGTGGGCTGCCGTAAGTACCTACCTTGCTGCTTGATGCTCATTTCTCCCCTTTACTGTCTGTTTTGAAAACAGCAGCGGGGGTCCAGATTTCTGAACATCTGGTTTGAACTTCACTTTGACAGAGTACACACATGCACGTGCATGCATGCATTGCACACATACCTCAGCTGGAAGCTTTAGCACATTAGTTTGAGCAGATCAGTGAAGCAGAGCTTGAACTGAATGCTATTTGTGACTCCTGCTGCTACTCACTGAGAAAGGCAATGAGAGAAATGAAAGGGAGAACATATGCCTTAATGCTGCAAAGTTCAGGCTTCTACACACATACCTACAGCTGCTGACAATGCTAGCATGTTATGAGCAATGCCCAGTAGAGGGACAGGGTATGGCTTCATTTTCCTTCTCATGGGACTCTATAAAAGCATCCCTCTGCTGCCAGATGCTTTATAAATGCAGTGGGGGATAAAATGCTCAGATTATCAATGGTTAAAACTTAAAAGTGAGGCCGGATAACTGCCCCAGAGAAGTCAAAAGCCAATTGTATGTGCAAATTGGGAGACAGGCACAGGCAGATAAAGACAGCTGCCCTTCATCAGGCTTTCCAGACAGCTGGTGGTAGTAGCTACAACACAACACAAAATGATATTTGCTTTATTTATACTGAGCCAGCAGTGGTAGACCAAAATAACAAATATGGGTGGACCAGCTGGCTCCATGGACTGTAATGTGATACAGAGCTTACAGTTTATAGGTCTCTGATTTAAATGCACCCTAAGTCACCAGTGACTGACAAACATTGCATTCTTTGGAGCACAGTTGGCTACAGAGGTGCCTGCTAAGTAGTGCACAGAAACAGGCTTACACGGCAACATTTTCAGCGACACTGTGGTGTCAGAAGTCTTTGCTGTGGTGTCAGCACTCGAACACAAAAACCACTGCTCATGTAGAGAATCTGCTACTTATCCACTTGTACACCTGCTTCCCACTGTGACTTCCCATCATGTCTGCATGTGGCAAAATGCAGGCACATGTGCCTGTGTCCACATATGATGGAACAGCACATGGGATATGTAATAGTTTCACACACAGAACTGGTTACCATGGAGGAAATTCATGTGGTGGTCAGTGGCCTGATTCATCCCTTGAATTGATAAGTAAATCCAAGTTTGAACAAAGTTCACGTCAGGAATGTTATCTTTCGAGAACAGCTTCAGATACATACAAGGTGGAATTGGGGAAGCTATAGAATAGTGTTGCACACTCCCCACAGCAGTGAGAAGTTCCAGGGGTGGCACTATTTAGATTTTAATTCCTTTGAAGGAAAGTGGAGCCCTAGGATGGTTTAGTAATATCTGCTTTATTTAGGTAGGGGCATAAGTTGAGGCAAGCAACATGCACACCGGGGGCCCTGGGCAAACCACACTGAGCCCTCCCAAGGCACCCCCCCCACCTGTCCTCTGATGGGCCACTGGACAACACTACTACTGCCACTGTGGGTTCCAGGCTCAGCCTAGCCAGGTGGGCCTTCAGATGCAAATGGCCAGTTCTTGGCCAGTGCCCCACTTGGCTGATCCCTGCATTCCTACCCACTATCTCACATCAGATCCCGAGAGAGAGAGAGAGAGAGACCCTGGCAGGCTGTGATTTGACCTCAATTGTTTGCTTCTGTTCCCCAAAGGTCTGGAACTGTCTTCACATTCACACATCTACCCTCTCCCTGGCAGGGAAGTTGGAGGAGGTGAGATATGTCACTTTCCCCAAACTCTGATGCCTTTCCCATTCCAAGCATTCCAGAGAGATCCCTGAACCAAGAAACCATCTTCTAACAATGGGTTCCCATAAAGGAAACAGTCAACCATCCTAGATCAAAGTGATCTGACTGACAAAGCAAAGCAATGGCTAGACAGCTGGAAATTAATAAGATAATAGAATACAGTGAGGAAAGTCTTATGCTACCACTTCCCCCTTTGGGCTACAGAGGATAAGAGTAAAACTATGCACCTTTTCAACATGTACTTTTGTCTTTTCCTAACCACCCAAGCTTTGGTAAATATTCTCAGTGTATGGGATTATTCATTGAGAAGGAAGTAAAGTATTTGCAAGAGCGAGTACTAAGGGCACTTCCAGATGAATGGGTTTTTTTAGTGAGGAGGGAGGACCCAACAGCACGACCCACAGTTTGGGAAGCGCTGAGCTAGTGGCCTTGTGGCTGTTCCCAAACACACAGTTCATGAGTGACCAGAACTCTGATTTGGATTGTGGATCAGTTCCTAACCTGGGCAATTTGGACGCACCTTAAGAAAATACTTCTGGATTCCCCACTGCCCCATTAATTCCATCGCTATGCAAAAGAAGAGAGCTTGAATTGTGATTCTGTAAAACAATTACCAAATCACACTGTACTCCATGGCCTCTTTTACATGCACCAGGGCCAGCTTATCCACGAGGCTGACTGGAAGTGGTCACCTCAGGCAGCAGAATGATTGGTGGGGGCCCACTTCCATCGACCCACTCACCTCCACTGCTCCTCCTCCTCCCCCCCACGCCCTGGACTGAAAAAGAAAGAGGGACAGAGCAGCAAAGAAAGTGTGAAGGGGAGGAGACGGTGTGGTTGGCTAGAGGGTCCCTTGCACTTTGCCCCCCTCTTCGTTTTTCAGTCCAGGGAGTGGGAGGAGCACTGGCTGGCACATCACCAGGTAAGAGGGGGGCAGCACCCGGAAAACTGCGTCAGGTGCCAGGAGATCTTGGGCTGGCCCCAACCTGTACCCACAGTGGCACTTCCCTGTGTTGTATCCCACACAGGTGTGAATAATGGGGCCACAAGGATGGAACCAATGGTGTGGGTCTTTCCTACCTGATCACCACCTGGCCAGGTTGGGTAAGGAAAACCCATGCGATGGACCAACGCATGCGATTCCAGTGGTCAGCCCTGCACCGTGGAGAAGCAGCTCCCACACCACTGCAGGCGCGTGTGGACAAGGACTAAAATACACACACACACACACACACACACACACACACACACACACACACACACACACACACACAGAATTTGTAACATTGTTTTAGTACAGTAAAATAATTCCTTCTCCAGTCAACTACCCTCAAATCTGCATATGTGACACAAGACCACACATCAGCAGAAGTCCTGTACCAGAACCACAGAGGCTACTGCCAGGTGGGCCTTCAGATGCAAATGGCCAGTAGCGCAGCGCTCTTTGATCTGGCTGTTTATTTTGGGAGAGATTCCTGCTGCATTAACATTCAATTCTAGTGACTTAGTTTCCATCAGACCACAAAACTAATCCCTTTTATACCACTGAATGCGCCAGGTGCATCCGACAAATAAGCCTGCCTTCTCCAGGTCAGGGAACCAGCTTTTGTTTCATTGATCTGAAGCATCAGGCTACTTAAAAAGGAGGAAAGCACAACATTATGCATGGCTGCCTTTCCCATGATGAATATTCCCTGGCTAAACTAAGTATAGATGCTGTCGGATGGAGATCACCCCTGTCCCGTTGTAGCCAGTTCTCTCATGCTTTGTCAACATCATTATATGTTGACAGTAAGTCAACAGTAGGTTATGATAACCGCTAGATGATAAACCTGGTGAAAATGTGACAGCAGAGGAGCATCTGAATTTTAGACACCCGATATTCTTCAGACAAAACACATGATACAGATGAAAGAATGAATGAGCCGCTCTAGGTCAGCAACGGTGCATGCAGCTAGCCAGTCCCTGTCACTCAAATCTTCTGTTCAGATTTGTCTCCATCTGTATCCAACTCCTCTGTCATTCCCAATCTCTTCTGCAGCATCACATGGTGCAAAACATTCACCATATTTTGAAACTAAACTCCCCGGAAACATTTTGTTGCAGTCTGCCTCCCAGGCAACAGCCCCCCCAAACACACACACACACACACACACACACACACACACACACACACACACACATCCTTTTTTCTAAATAGCAGCCATATCAGCAAGACAATTCCCCTTCCTTGATAAGAATGGTTGCAGTTAGACAGAGCAGAGAGCAGTAGAAGGAAGGCGACTAGGAAGAGACCGCAGTAGACCCTGCCCAGTAGAATGGGGGGTGTTGTTGCCATGTGGCTTTTCCACAGATGAAAGACATTCTATGCGCACAGGCAATGTTTCAGACCTGACTTGCAGGTAGACATGCAAATGCAAAAGCACATTTGCCAGCTTGAGGGAACTCTAAATTAAAATAAAATTTACTTGACATGTCAAAAGGTTACTTTATATTTTTTAAATTCCCCATCACTAACTTGGTCCTATGGGTTGCTGTACCAATATGGAGGAACAGCACCACGTGCAACTTATATTAGGGAAACATCATAATTTTGCTTCATTGCACAGACACCCAGCATGTCCTATTAAAGCTAGGAGCAGCCAACACTGCCAGCTATGGGGATACCATGTCAAACAAGGCTGAGACACAATATAGAAATGGGCACAGATAGGAAGGATCACTTACGAACCATCCTGAAGATCCTTCAGCCACAATGGACCAAGTCGCACTGACACAAACCTAAACAACCAGTATCTAGAAGTCAGGATAAGTCCTCATAGAGGGTGGATTAGACAAATTCATGACGACGGACAAGTCTATCAATGGCTACTAGTCACAATGGATAAATACGACCTCTAGGCTCAAAGGTAATGAGCCTCTCTGAATGCCCATTTCAGGGGAGCAATGGAAGCAGAGCCCTGTGACCTTAGTCTGCTGTTTGTGGGCTTACCAGAGGCATTGGTTGGTTGGCAGCTATAGGAATTGTGATGCTGGCCTAGAGAGGCCTTTTGTTTGATCCCGCGGAGCTTTTCCTTTGAGATGTAGGTCAGCTCTCACTGCCCCCCCCCCCCATGGGAACTCCTGCAGCCCTGAAGCTTACAGATCTCTCTGGACGCGAATTGCCTGCGTCTCTCAGGACTGCATCACACACAACATCTTTCCGACAAAGGTATCACTTCTGTGGCAAACTAAGCATGTCAATCATGTGGAAGTTTTCGTTGGTGGGGGGAAATGCACACACCCCTTCATTGCATGCATGTATTTCTGCATTGGGAAGCAACAAGCCATCAAAAATTCCCCAGCTGTGAGCGCACACACATTTGTGTTCTTTTCACATGATGCATCAGACAACGCTTTGTTTCCTAGACAGAAGTAAGTGCAGTGCCAAAGGAATGGCTAAGAAAACTACTAGAGCTTCTGTGCCCATCTGGACAACCCCACCCTTCAGAAAGGGACACCAGAGCAGATGTGGGTGCTAAACCCTTCGCTACAAGGGCCAAACTATATGTTTCAATGAAAGTATGTTTTGGTCCAGATTCTGTCCATTTATTTTGTTAAATAGCCTTATGGGGAGGGGGGAGAGAGGGCATGCAAAATGAGTCAAAACCAGGGGGGGTAGTACTTCCCCCGCTGCAGTTGTGGTTCTGATTCTTTGTGTCTCCCTGCATGTTATTTTAATAGTGGGGGGAGTTTCCATTAGCTTTCAATAGAAGCTTTTCCTCTCATTAAAATAGTGGTGGGGCACAAATGGGATTGGAACAACGTGGGTGTGTGTGCTAAACTCCTCCTACCCCCATATTGCAGTTTTGGACCATTCCATGCTCTCACGTGCTATTTAACAAAATAAATGGGGGGGGGAACCAGGCCCGAACATGGTATCACAGTAATGTGCCGTTTGGCGTTAAGATGGTGGAAAACTTTGGCCAGGTAGGGTCAGCAATGCTGCCTTGGGTTGAATAACCAGTGGTCCAACTTAGTGTAAGGCAGGCCATCATCAGAGACAGCTGTAGTAATCAATGCTCTAATGCACAGCATTTTGAACAGATCAAATCCTTGGTATACTTGGTATCCTATCTATCCTTGGTATACAATGCTACTCAAGTTCCTCCGAGTAACTGCCTCCATTTTGATTTGCTTGTAGGTAAGCATTTCTACCGTGGGATATGGAGACATGTGTCCCGAAACCCACCTTGGGCGCCTGTTTGCTTTTCTCTGCATTGCTTTTGGCATCATTCTGAATGGAATGCCCATCTCGGTCCTGTACAATAAATTCTCAGACTACTACATCAAACTGAAAGCATACGAGTACACCGCGATCCGGAAGGATAGAGGGAAAGTGGATTTTACGCGACGCGCCGTGAAGAAAATGTCTGAGTGCTGTGGAAACAGGCCAACTCGATTACCAAGGCACCGATACAATTAATACCCTGAAGGGGAAAAAAGAGGGGACACGGACATCAGTCAGGGTTTTAGTCAAAACTGGCAACTGGGCTAGAAAGAGTGACCACACCGAAATCATCTGGTCCAAAACAGTGTTTCAAAAACAGACCCAGATGTATATCTCATTATTTTTCTGCTGATAAAGGTTCCAGTTGCCATACAAGCAGCCACTGGAATCAACAAATGTGCTTTGGATTATAATCCAACTCTAGATTCCAATCAGGATCCATTGAGAAACGAGAAAGAATGAAATGCAAGATATTTGGTCTGCAAATACAACCCTACTACAGCCAAACAAAAACAAAAAATAAGTTATATTCTGTGTTGTTACATACTGACTTATAACAGATGTTGCCCCAAAATCAGAATTGTAGCAGACTTTCGAGTAGCAATATAGTGCTTTGTCCCTGCATTTCACAACGGTCTTGAGATTTCAGAGAAAGATGCGTACAAAGCCTGTATCTTTTGTAAGTGCAGATACCAAAAATAAATTCATTGTCCGGAATTTGGAGTATTAATACAATGAAGTATTTTTTAAACCCTGGGGCTAATGGTTTAGGCCAAAAGAGGAACAAAAAACTTCAAATAAAAGTATTTCATTTGCATTCATTTCCATGTCCAACAAAAATAATGCTGGAGGCAAAGGTATATCTGATTGATAGATACTGGGTCTGCCAGAGAAAATTTCAAAACTAGTTTTCCAAGTAGCCTAAGACAAATATTTTGCTAACTGAAGCAACAGCTGAACAGAAAGGTTCAAATGGTGGGATTTGATCATCTATTCTAAACACTTTATCAATAGTACTTCCATGGATATCAACACCTGTCCAGATGTGTTAGTTATCTGTAATTCTTAGCATTTCTGCATTTTGAGTATTCAGTGATATCCACATATGTTAGCAGTTCTTGTAACAATGACCCTGTAAGGTAGCTCAGTTTTACCCCCATACTGCAGATGAGGGCTGGCGACTGAGGACTACTGACTTCCCTTAGGACACCTACAGTACAGTTTGTGGCAGAGGTTTGGTTCGGACCAGGAACTTCCCAACTGACAACTCGCTTCCTTAGCCACTGCACTACCCTCTCAGTAGCGGTTCTTGGAAGTGGTGGCTTGTGGGAAGCTTCCAGTACTGCTGCATCTGTGTTACCGCTGCATGGGGGAAGGCACTCCAGCACCACCACTACCACAGGAAGGCATAGGAAGGCAGTTGCTGACATCATAACCCGCACTGAGTCATTCAGGCGTTCTGTGCCTGTATGGTGTTGAATTTAAGACCTCCATCTCGCTATGTGATCAGGTGTCCCTTCCCTGTACAGCAGCACTTGTCAGTAGCAGATGCAGAACCCTCCACTGACTTTCCTCACGAGCCCCCGTTTGGTTACACAAGCTCTGTAGACAGCTCTGGCCTGGAGCAGTGTGTCTGCGTTAGGGATCTGTGGCATGCACAGCGGATGATGGTTTGGGTATTTCTTTAGAGAGGCAAATGGCGTGGTAAGCAAAGCACAGCGGATCCTGCCTTAGTTACAGCAGCTGAATCAAATAACTCTGGATTCCTCCCAGCCCTGCGATTCTACAAATTGCCGTGAATCAGAGTACAAAAGGAACTGCAGATCGATGAGCTACTTCACCGTTTTTATATGGCGGTCCAATTCCATTGGCATTTCACCAGTATTTCCTGCAGTAAAGTGTAGATGCTCAGGGACTCATGCTTTGAAGAGTTCCTGTGGGCTACACCGGTTAACACACAAGAAAGCAACAGTAATGTGAACATCTAAGGTACAGATGACAAATCACACACACCAGCATGTAAACCTTTTAATGAAGTTTGCAAAGTAGCATTGCAACTAAGGATGCCTGGAGGGGGAGGGGATTTTCAAGATCTGAGGGTTATAAATGAAGAGTTTGGAGGGTATGTATACTGTATACGTATATCAGGGCCCATCACAGCAGTAGCGTAACATGAAGTTTGGGCCAATTTGCTGTATATTTATTTGAGTGGGGTTTTTGTGACCCCCTCCATCCCTCTCTCTCTGTGAGTGAGTGTGTGTGAGAGAGAGAGAGAGAGAGAGAGAGAGAGAGAGAGAGAGAGAGAGAGAGAGAGAGAGACTGACCCCCTGCTGGCATGCTTGTTTTTTCTTCTCTAATGGCAGCTGATCCAGAAGAGGACCCTAGCGAAAGGGATGCATTAACACTTTGCCCCAGCCACGGTTGCAATCTGGATCCCCTCCACAACAACTATTTGCCCCTCAAGGGAAGCTTCCATTGGTGCCTTCATTCCTTTGTGTAGTTGCAGTATCATACAACACTGGCCTATGGTTTCTTTGCCATGGGCTCCTGCACTCTCTAGTGCAACAGTGAATGACGCCATCAGAGACTATAGATAAGAACAGACTTCCAGTGAGGATGGCGTGAAGGAATGCAGGAAGCTGATGGAAACACACACTTCTGGAAGGCATTAGTGTGATTACAACAGCCAATGTTTTCAGGGGGTATTAATAAGCAAGGGAGCATTTGTTTTTCCAGCCAAACAGGTCAGGTAGACCATGTGCAGCTGAAATTAGCAAACCTGCCTGGAACGGCTGAATCTGTTACCATCTTCTAGAAATGAGAATGAACCACAGTCTGGGAGTCAGCCAAGGACAAGAAAGATGCACCATTCAGACTAGCGACAAATATCTGCAGAAGCTAATGCTGCTTGGCAGGCTTAGGGGACTACATTTGTCTATCAATGAAGAGCAATGAATTAAGCCACCATTTGCCTTCGCCAAAATAAAACCCATCTGTTGTTTTTCACTTCAGGAAAAAAAGCGTCCAAAGTAATGCATTCAGCAGAAAGAGCTGGAGAGTTGCTTTGTGACAGACTGGTACAAAAAATAGTTTGAAGGTGTAGAGTCAGATATTACAGTGATAAATCCTTATGCATGTATAAATGCGACTTTGTACACACAATGAGTTCTGCATTCATAGGCTTACCATAGTCCCGGTTCCAGCCGGGACAATCCTAGTTCCGGAGCCCAAATCCTGGGCTCCCGGCGAGTCTCCTCTTTGTCCTGGCCAGCTGGGACTTGCCCCCCACGCAACGCTAATGCGCTGCGTCTTCTTTCAGTCTCGCGCGCCTGAGCAAGGCTGGAAGCACTTTGAAAACGTCCAAGTTCACTCGGACGTTTTCAAGTCCTTCCAGCCCCGTTGCGTACTTGCGCGAGGCTGGAAGCTCTCCGAAATGTCCCGAGTTCACTCGGGCCGTTTCGGAGAGCTTCTATCCTCGCACGAGTACGCGACGAGGCTGGAAGGGCTTGAAAACGTCTGAGTGAACTCAAAGTTCACTCAGAAGCTTCCAGCCTCGCGCAGGCGCACAAGGCTGGAAGAAGACGCAGCGCATTAGCGCTGCGTCAGGGGCAAGTCCTAGCTGGCCGGGATAAAAAGGAGACCGGGACTACTATACAAAGTGGCTCTAAAAGCACTGAATGAGGAGGGTTTGTCAAAAAGAATGGCAGTGGCAACACCACAGCATAAACATATCAAAACAATACTTACTAGAAAAAAATGGATTTGGATTCCAACGTTTTAAAGCCTTTCAAATGGACCAGCTCATTAATGTTTGGTCATTAATATTACCTAATCAAAAATTAGGTGAAACCTGGAACAGGAAGCCTCGATCGCTTCAGGGAGCCAATCTGAGGCTCTGGGAGGCCTGTAGAGGGGTCCATGGGCCCCCCTACACCCTTCGGAGGACTGGTGCGACCCCTGGTGAGTCCAGAACCCTTTTTTCTCCCAGCAGTGGCATGTTCCCAGGATTGCTGTCACTACACCAGTGCCCCTTAAGGCGGTAACGACTGCTTCCGGTTTTCGTGGTGGGTCATGACCCACCAGTTTGAGAACCACTATTATAGACACTTACCTGAGATTAAACCCCTTGAAACACAAAAGGAGTTACTTTCAAGTAAATTTGTATAAGATTGTGCTGTAGGAATGCTATATAAAAGAGGACTAGTCCAAAAAAAAGGGGGGGGGGTTGTGTCTGTTGCACAGCCCAAATGAGATTTTCTTCCAAATAAAATTTATTTTTCAGAAGATGCAATTCCTAATGGAAATTCTATGCAAACAGTCTGATTTCTAAAAAAATATTTTGATGCAATTATATCTACATTTATAAATGGATCCACAGGTGCACTCATTACTAGCCAGACTTTCTTGATGAAACAGGTATTTTTCCTACAGAAACAATTTGCATCCAGCAAGTGCTGATTTTCCCTTCATGTAAATAAAGGAAATCTGTATCATGGGAAAAATAATGTACTTTGATTATTATTTGATGACTAAAGTATCAGTAAGCAAGGAGGGATAGCAGTCTGGAGGGGGCATTTTAGCTAAGGGCAGAGGTTTCTGCCATTATTATCTGGCTCTTGAAAAGGTGTCCAGCCCCCAAGAAGAGGGGCTTGTTGTGAAACCATATCAAAGTATAGACAATTGTTGCAGTGCTGGTCTGATTAAGGCTTTATTCTCAGGCCGGGCCTACAGATACGGTACAACAGAAAGAGGTGGAAATGAGGTGTCAGAAGGACCTGTACTACTTCAGGTAAGGTCACATATGGCACAGGGAGAGAACTGCACTGTTGAATGCTCCCAGAAATAATGAAAAATAAACAAAAACAATACTGGAAATAAAAGCAAAACTAGCACATCAGGGACAAATATTCTAGACCAGACCATTGTCTGCAATTCTGGTCTTCTCTATTGGCAGGAGCTTTTTGATGATGTAGAGCCACATTATTAATAAAAACAAAAAAGTGATTCCCCATCTGTAGACCAGTCTACCTCCCCAGCACTCTGTCACCTCATGCTGCTTACTGTATGTGTCGGCCAGCCAGGCCTTGTCAACAGCTGGTGACATGGTGAACCTGTGCCTGGACTGTATCACTTCAGACTGCAGGCAAGACCCATCACATCATGGACTGCTGTCCCATGAAAAACATTCCTACCGACAGAAAGTTAGCATGTCAGAATGAAGTCCGACTATAACCCTTCTATCTTCCCAGCATGTTGTTTTCTATGTGTAGCGATTTTCTACATGTATTATTATTATTATTATTATTATTATTATTATTAATAATAATAATAATAATAATAATAATAATAATAATAATAATATGGAAGAATCATGTGAACCTACGGTCTGAAGTGATACAGCCCAGACACAAATTTGAAGCCCCAGACACAAAATGTACAACCTCAATTTAACAGACCTTTCAAGACAGAGGGAGAGACCTTTGAAGTCTGCATATACTGTATAGCTATTTATGCGTTAACACAACAAACCAGTTGGATTACTGCAATGCATGGTACACACAGGGCCGCCCCTGAAGACAGTTTGGAAACTTGTTAGTACAAAATAGGGCAACTCAACTAGTGTGACCAGGCATGCAGGAAGCATCTCACTGGTCTGAATACAGCTGTACCATTCCATCACAGACCATTCCCAGGCACAATTCAAGGTGCTGGTTATAACTTTAAAACCGTAAACAGCTTGAGACTAACACGCCTGTTTCCACATAAACATGCCTAGGCACTAAGATCTGCTTCAGAGCCTTGCTACGGGTCCCCTAACTTTATCAGTGAGGCAGGAGAAGGGCTAGCCCATCCATGAAGCTGACAGAGGTGGTCACCTCAAGAAGTAGAAGCGAGGGTGCCCACCTTTGGTCACCCATTTCCCTCCACTGCTCCTCTGCATCATCCCACTTCCTAGATTGGAAAAAGAAGACATGGACAAAGAGGAAGAGGAAGTGTGGAGGAGAGGAGAGTTGTGGGCTCCACCCTTTCTGTCCCCCTCTTCCAATCCAGGGAATGGGAGGAGCAGAGGCGAGCACATCATCAGGCAAGGACAGGTAGCTTTGGTCATGCTGCCTCAGGTGCTAAGAGGTCATGGGCAGACCCTGGCCAGGAGATGACCCAAGATAGGACCTTCTCAGTTATAGCACACCAGCTTTGCAGTACGCTCCTCAAGGAAGCTCAGATATGAACCAACTCTGATGTCTTTTGGGTGCCGGACCTTTTCATTTGTCCAGGCTGTTTAGCTGTTCTGGGTTTTATGCATCATTTCACTTGGCAAAAATCTTTCCTGCTATTACTGTTTTACATTGTTTTTGTTTAAACTGACCCTTGCATTTTATTGTTTCAATTAAAATTTGTTAGCTGCCCTGGGAAGTAGCTCCCTTAAGAATGGGGTATATAAATCCGCTTGATGATGAGTATTTCTTGATGCCCCCAAATACTGTACATAATGCATCACTTACCACATCACTTCTTGGATACACCTTGGGAAAACATTATTGTTTTAATTCTGTTTTAGGAGATCAGGGGTACTTGACCACAAGGGGTACTTGACCACAATTCTGTTTTAAGAGATCAGGGGTACTTAACTTTGTCTCTACAAGACTGTGAAATTAACATTCTGCTGCATGTTAATACTCTATGTGCTGAACATTTTTTTTCTTTTGCCAGAAACTAATGAAATCCTAAGGGATGCTGAAAATAAAGTCTTACAATATGGTTCACTAATGCTGGATGATCATCCTCTATTGAGACAGCAGAAAGAAAAACTGCTCAAGATGGAAGCCTCAAAGAGAACGAAGCAGACGTGTTGCCCTTTATTGGGTCGCTGTGGAGACATCCCTTTGAAAAGGGCACCATTGCTGAAACAATCCCCATTGGAAGAAGCTTTGGCACAGACACCCATCTGTTAAAAAGAACACCTCTCTGGAGGCAGATAAGGAGCAAATTTTGCTTTCTAATTTTGTCACTGTTGGAGGATTGACTAAAAGGCTAAGCAGCCACCATTTACTGGACAGCTGGTTCTATTCCCATGGCTCTGAGGCAAATGGTAACATTTGATCTTAAATTCTGCATCATTTTTGGCTGAAGAACCATGAAAATGCATCTGCCCTAAACACGCTGTACCTCAGTAATCAGGGACAGAAGGCCAACAATCTCGTCTCATTTTAAATGTGGCTTTAAAGATATATTTAGTTTATTCAGAGACAGATTCTGGTCCCATTTTCTTTTAACGTATAAAATATTTGGCTTGCACTGATCCGCTGTTTACATAACCTTTATTAACTTCTTTTATACTGTAGTAGAGAAATTACACAACAGACCAATGTAATCTGCCTCTTTTATCCTGGATTACTACTCCCAAATGCTGCAGGACTCATAGTTTAAAATATGTCTGTTAAGGCAATTTTTTTAAAAAATGGACACACAAGTGAACAATGAAAAATACATTACTGGCATGTTCAGAGAATGAACAGCTGAACACACCGTTGCTTCAGAGTCTACAACTGATAGTGGAACACAACTCAAGCTATTGTGGTGTCCTGTGAGCAACACTGCATTAGTAAGTGTAGCATATGTTATACAAATACAGAAATGGAGACAAACTCATAACTCCTCATCCCTTAGCAATAGCCTTTCAAGGTTGGTTTGCAAACTCTATATGAAACTGGATGCCAAGGATTTCATGCTTATCATCCCTTCATGCTTATCATCAATATTCTCCATTCAGAATTGTTACCCCACTATGCAGCCTATTTACCATATATAGCAGGAGTGGCCAAACTGCAGCTCCTGAGCCACATGCGGCTCTCTGACGTATAATGTGAAGTTCTCAGAAATATATTAGCTGAGCTCCTTTTTGCATCACAATTAATACAAAAGGTAAATAAGAAACTTGCAAGCTTTATAATTATTTATCGGGTATAAACTGAGAGTCCACTGGATTAAAATATAAGTTTAATGTTCATGGTAAGTAAATATATTTAAGAATTTAAAAGCTTCTTAAATATTGCGGTTCTCAAACATCTGAAGTTTATCGTATGTGGCTTTTACATTAAGCAAGTTTGGCCACCCCTGATCTATAGTTTCAAGCCATCACCACCTGACCCAGAAAATTCCAGCTATCGGCAGTGGCAGTGCATAGTTGACGTAGCATCAGTGCAGCATTCAGTATCCTAACAATCCTCAACGTACTAGTGGCACCAAGTTAACTGATAAATGCTGGTAGAGGATATATAAACCTTTGCCAACACTGTCCCCAAGTACTTGTTGGTTTAACACTACGTTCCCTCTAAATTGGCTTTATTTACCCTTGACATCGTTGTCCCACAACCAAATCTGATTGCCTAGATAGCAGAACAGCATCACATTCACTACGTGATCCTTGTTGGTCTGAGAGTTAATCCGGTTTTATTTGTACCACTGAAAGTCTCAGCCTTTGACCCTCTTTTTAATCAGTGGCTAACTTCTAAAAATGCTCTTTATGTCACCCTGTCCCTTCAACACCTGAATTACCAAACTCCCTTCACTAATACCCATAGCACCCCAAATTGCCAGTTCCCCCTACATCCAGGCCTGAGTAAGTATATTCCTACAGCTACTAAGTCACCACAGCTACACTATGCAGCATTTCAGAAACACCCAGCAGAAAGATCATGACAAATATTTTAATACTTCAGTAGGCTAAATACTTTGCAGTCAGACAGACCACATTAACAATAATGGGCCTCTAATAATCAGTAAAATGAAACGATCAAGCGAGCCATTGCCATAAGAGAACACCTCCAAAAAGGATGCGTATATTGACTGAGCAAGTTTAACAAACTATCCTATCCTAATGTATGGATATTGGGTTTTATGCACCCATCACTTTCATAACAATAATCACATAATCCAGGAAATGGCAACCAGAGCTGAATTTCTAGCAATACTCAGTCTTTCTATTTTTGCTAAAATCTGTCAATCCTTTAGGATTACTATCAGGTTTTTATAGAGCGTAGTCAAGTAATAATATTTGTATGCTATAAAATGGGTGGAAGGTTACACAATCACACACAGTAAAAGGAGCCTGGTCCAGCAAGCTTATAAATCATCAGACAGAGGATGGAAAAGGGATATTCACACCAAAGCTCTTAAAAGAACAAAACAAACGTAAGGAGATAACCACTCATAATTTATCTCTGTATTTTTTTAGCCAAAGAAATTACTTCCGAAAAAGCAGTAGGCTTACATCTCAGTGTGACGTGCACCAGGAGAGGAAGGTTGAAGATCAAATGGAACGGCTAAGGTGGGCAATATATAATATACTCAATACAGCAATACCTTGACTTTCATCCACTGGACTTTTATCGCTTTGCTCTTTCAGCTTTTTTCAATTATAACCATATTTCAAATTTTGTCCACGTGCTTTCTTCCTTTCTTCTTTCGTCCGATTTCATCATCAATAGCTAGTTCCCAGTTAGTTTATGTACAGAGGTGGGAAAAAACTCTCTCTCTACTTTTTTCACTGCATCACAGTGGCCTCACATATTCGGAACACTTATCCACAAAAGCAGGTAGGATACACAGTTTTCACAAGACAGACATAAATCAAGTTTCCACTTCATCATCATCATCATCATCATCCACACTTGATTTCATTGTGAATCATTTAGCATATGAAACTTGTTATTGTCATTTAGCATATGAAAGTTCCTTATGAGAAGCTGTAAACTCGACCCTTTCCAGATCCAGACACAGCACAGAGTAAGATGTTGTGGTGCACCAGCAATCTCTCTTCTGCCTCTCGACTTGAAAATGTACTCAGGAATTAATTTCTACTGCCATTCAGCAAGGCTAAGCAGCAGAACCTGTTTTTAACACCAGAATATTTTTCCTGGGGTGGTGAGAAAGAATATTTCTAAGCATGTGTTGAGTGAATTTCCCTCATCATTACAAAGAAATCACAAAGGGAAATGTCTCCTTTACCCTCTTAGCAGTTTTCTTTCTAGAAAACAAGCACCATGGCTCCCGTGTTTGCCAGGGACAAATAGTTTCATGTTCCTTTTAATGCATGTTCATTAGACAAACTGTTCATTCCATGGTCTAAGAACGTCAAAGTCCCATTTTGTCCACTTCTCAGATCTGTTGAGCACAGAAAATACAGTACTTACACACAGTATTCCTGGATTTCCTGGTTCATTTTGAGATATCCATATCCAAAGACATTTAAAAGCAAAGCAAAGTTCATTGCTTTCCAGGCCAAAGGACAAGAAACACAGTTACAACAGATAACAGAGGGAGGATCTATTGGAAACACAATATTTAGCCATTTGCTAATCCAGCTAAGTATTTGTTGCCAAAAAATGTGTTATTACACAACCCAGCACACATTTTGGTGCCTTAAAAGTTAGACCTATTCTTGGGTATATTTGGGGCGCCGATTCCAAAAATGGCATCAGTTTTGCCCTATCAGCGCTAGTTTTGGAGATACAGCATAGCCACATATGTGGATTCAAGCAGCTCCCTTGTGAAGAAGCTGACACCATGGCTTCCTCATAAGGAAGCTGCTTGAACCAGCATATGTGGCTATGTCGTATCTCCAAAACTAGACCTGTTAGGGCAAAATTGATGCCATTTTTGGAATCAGCGCCCCAAATATACCTAAGAATAGGTCTAACTTCTGAAGTTTGGTTGTGTTATTAAGAATACATATACAGTATATCACTTTTCAACAAAGAAGTTCACAAAGCAGTTACAGAGAAAATCAAATAACTCAATGGCTCCCTGTCCCAAAAGGGCTCACAATCTAAAAAGATGCAGAAGAACACCAGCAAACAGCTGCTAGAAAAGACACTGTGCTGGGGTGAAGAGGGATAATTACTCTCTCCCTGCTAAATATAAGAGGAGCACAACTTGAAAAAATGTCTCTGCCTGGTTAGCAGGGATATGTCCAGTGTTATAACTAGACATATCCACACTATACATATTTATAATCTGCTATCTGTGACTTACACCTCCAATTTAGTTATCTGAGAAACTCATGAGTTGCCCTGTAGTGCAAGGCAACCACCACATGGTCAATAAAACAACAATTGAAACCATCTACACAACATGCTAGAATGCCTTGTAAATAAACTATTCCGGAGGCTGGAAAGATATCAACATTTATTCTATTTATATAGCAATTTACGCCTCACCTTTTGGCTCCCCCAAGGGGACTCCAAGGCAGCTCACATAATATAAAACTTATTAACATAATACATATAATCCAAAATAAAACAACAAAATCAATACTCAACACTGAAACACCTAGCGAAAAAGAAAAGTCTTCACCAGGTGATGAAATATCAGCAGTAAAAGGTCCGATGCACATACAAAGACACAAAGTACCACAATGTGGGGGCAACAGCCAAAAAGGCCCTGTCCCCGGTTTTCCCCAGCCAGGTCTCTGATAGTGAGAAAACATGGAGCAGAGCCTCAAAAGATGATTGAAGATGGCAAGCAGAATCACAAGGAAGGAGACTCTCAAGCAACCTGACACCAAGTCTTTTTGGGGTTTGAAAGTTAAAACCAACATCTAGAATTGTGCCTAGAAACAGTGCAAAAGAAGTGCACTTCTATTTAGCGCAGTAGAAGTGAGATGCTCCCAACAAGGGCCCCCAATTAGGACTTGTGCCACTGCATTCCGCACCAATTGAAGCTTCCCAGCACTTTTCAAGGGGTGCCCCTCAGAGTGCATTAATCCAATCTAGATGCAGCCAAGGCATGTGCTACACTGAACAGATATGCTTTCACTAGAAAAGGACACAGTTGGTGTGCAAAATGAAATTGTGCAAAAGCATTCCTAGCTATGGCTGCTGCCTCATCACTTAGGAGCAAGACTTACCAGACATCCCGGATTTTCCAGGACTGTCCCGGTTTCCGGGGTCTGTCCCAGCCAGCCGGGACTGAATTACTGCCTCGTTGCGCACCTGTGCGAGCTTTGCGCAGGCACTCAACGTATCTCGAAGCACTTCAGAATTGTCCGAGCGGACTCGGACAATTCTAAAATGCTTTGAGCCATGTTGAGTGCCTGTGTGAGGCTCATGCAGGTGCGCAACAAGGCAGTAATTCAGTCCCGGCCGGCCATGAGAAAGACACAGCCGGCTGGCCGGGACGAAGACACAAAGGGGGGCAGTCCTGGAAGGTCGCAACGAAGACACAGTGGGGGCAGTCCCGGTTTGCCGGGACCAGAGGTGTCGTTACGGGGGGGGCGGTGGTGGGCCCCAAGCAGTGGGTTGCAAAGCGGCAGGGGGTTACTTGCCGCTGGATCCGTCACCCCCTCCACTGCTTGTTCTTCTTCATGCAGCCGGTCTCGGCTGCAAGTTTGGACTGCCTGCCCACCCAGGCGCTGTTTGGCTCCAAAAAGTGGGCAAAAAGCGCCGGGGGTGTTTCCGCGCTGCGGCGGCGACGAAAATGTCGTGCCCCCCCAGGGGCGGGGCGTGTGGTGTCCTGTGGGGGTTGTCGTGGCAGCAAACCCCCCACGGGGGGGGGGTGTAGAACCGCTACTGGCCAGGATGAAGACAGCCAGGGCAGTCCTGACTTCTGGGCCAGGATGAAGACAGTCGTTCATCAGCAGTCGGGGTAGATGGTGGAGGACGAGGAAATAATGTTAAAAAATGTAAGTAAACGTATTTATATTTAGATTGTGAGCCCTTTTGGGACAGGGGGCCATTTAATCATTTGATTTTGTCTGTAAACTGTTTTATGAATTTTTCGTTGAAAAGCAGTATATAAATACAGTACAATACTATTATTATTAATAATAATAATAATAATTTATATGTTGGTTTTCCAGTTTATTGACACACCCCTGTGATGTCATTTCTGGTTGAGCCAGCTGGACACCACCACCACCTGTGATATCACCTCCAATGGAAATGACATCACAGTTCCTTGACATGCCCCCATGATGTCACTTCCGCCCCAGTTTGTGTCTCGGAAAACCTGGTAAGCCTTGAGTGCTATTCCCTCCAGAACAGGCTATACAGTCACCTCTAGACCAGGGGTTCTCAACCCCCTCCCAGCTGAGTATCACCTCAGGTAGGAGGCTCTGAGTGGGAGGGAGTGCCCTTCTCAGCATTCCCGAGAGGCTTGGCCAAAGGCAGAGGCCTCTTGGGAGCGAAAATGCACTGTTGAAAGCACCACGTTGGAGCAGGGTTCCAGTGGTCTGGCGGTCCGAGTACCACCATCAGTCGGCAAATGTTCCACTGGTGGTACTAGTACCACTGGTTGAGAACCCCTTCTCTAGCCAGTCTCTCCTATTGACCAGCAACACCTGTCTTGTGGTTAGAGCCAGGCTAGCTTTTCAAGATGGCTATCCATAGGGGTGTGTTAGAGGTCACCCAGGTCAAGCACTGACTAAAGGTTAAAAACCATCAGAGGGTGCACCTGGCCAGGCTGATCCCTCACTACCAGCAAATAGGGTTACCATTTGTCCCGGAAAAACCAGGACTGTCCCAGTTTCCAGAGCCCAGTCCCAGACAGCCGGGCTCGGAACCGGGTCAGTCCCAGTTTTTCCGGGTCTGCCACCACTCCTCCGCTGCCGCTTCTACAATGTAATGTTGTTTTCGGTGGCGCCATCTTGGATCTCGCGAAATCTCAGAAGGTAATCTGAGGCAGCGCTTACCTTCAGATATATTTGACATTGTTTTGCTCCTTCACAGGACATAACAATATTGAGCTATTTTTGTATCAGATTTCTCGCCTAATTTCTCGCCCATATGGAGGGAAAGTATTACGTTTGTGGAGTACAGCACTGAAATCTGCATTTCGGCTTGGCCACATAAATGGATAGGGTAGGACAGCAAAAACGCAACAACAACCCTCCCCCCCCCCCCGAATATCTTTATTCTGCAGTTATTGGAAACAAACATTAATTTCAGAAACAAATTAATTTGGAAACAAGTATTTAATTTCAGCCAGCTGCCAGTCTTGCAGCCCTGGGACAACAGAAGCAGGATGAAGAGTGCCCTTGGATATATGCAGACTGAAGGATGTAAAATAATATTCTTTCCAACAATAACTTGAGTTCTCATACTCTGGGGAAGAAAATGTCATGTTTTATAGAATGTCTAGTAAAAAGAAGCTAAACAAATCCAAAAACTGAGCACATGTGGAAACAGCAACAACTTCACATAGCACATAAGACTGGCCCAGGCACATTAGTTTTTGCTAGACTGAAACTGCAGACCAAGCTTGACTCCGTGGGAGATCCTGAGAAACAGGGTATAGATGTATTTAAAGCTATCTTATTTTGCTATGTCTGTGAGTGGAATCCACCCCACACTTAGAGGAAACATTTCAATTGGATTCTGTCCCCACTATGTTGCTCCCTCCTTGAAAAATGTTGTGTCCAATTTCCAAGCCAGTTGCTATACAGGATAGCATCTACAATGTTGGCGCCACTGTTGCTGGCCATTATCTTATACACCAGTCAAAGTTATCTGTTTCACTGGCACAAAACAAAATCCTGCTTGTGGAACTGATGAGCTGCAGCAGCCCTTCAGAGACTGTGCTCAGAGTGCAAACATGCTTACAAGTGCAAATGCTTTTTGTCACTGCCAATTAGATCTATTGGAGGATTAAGCTTTTAAATGTTATAAAGAGTTAATAGAGCTTAGGCAGATTGGAGAGAGGCACAGTCAGGACCCCACTGCCCAATCAGTAGACAGATCCTTCTTCTTGGCCCACATCCTTCTGGCTGTGTAACTACGTGTCAAGGTGAATTAGCATACTTGCCTAGTGACAACTCTGTGCTTGTCCCGGAATTGACACTGGCTTCAGCCTAGAGCAGACCCGAGCCGCTCCCAAGGGTACACTGCGTCTGCCCAACGGGGTTCCTGCTTCTGTTGCGTCGTTGACCGGAAGTCCATTGGACAGACGCAGTGTACCCTTGGGAGCGGCTTGGGTCCGCTTTAGGCCGAAGCCAGCGTCTTTTCCGGGACGATGGTAAGCCTAGTTATCTATACAAGCAATTCTAGCCAATCACAGTTTAAAGTAAAGGTCTCTCTCTCTCAGCAGTGAAAACCTTCACTGGAGGTCTACTTTATCCTCTTCAGCAAGTACAGTAAATACAAAAGACAAGAAGTTATTTACAACATTGCAAACAACTCTACTCAAGTGCAATAGATATCTATATTGTCAATTCTAAAACCAGCGTGTCCTATTATTTCTATCATACCATGGAGGTACGTGATGCTTTGCAGAGTGAGAGGTTACTGCCCCGAGGGGCTTACAGTCTAGAGATGCTGATACAAGGTGGGGGGCAACAGAGGGACGGAAGGGAATGGAGGCAGCAAACAGGAGAAGCACATGCAATCCTTTAAGTAGGTTAACTGAAGCAAAGTTACAGTAAGGTAAGGGGATTTTTCAGAATGTTTTCTATTTACCAATACTGAGTAAAGTTTCATGTAACTCAAGAGGAGCTCAACTGCTCTGATTAAAAAGCGTTAGAATTTAAATCAGGCATCACGAGGCTTTGGACAAAACTGTCTACTGGGTCAAGCAGAGCCTTTCCAAGCAACACTGTGAACTGAGTGGACCTTCTCAGAGGCTGCTCACCTCTGCAATATTCCGGGGGGGGGGGGGGGGTTGCATGTCTGAATGCATCAGTGGAGTCTCATGTTAAGGGTGACAATCTCTGAGCATGTTTCTAGCCTGAAGCACATACTTAAGGGGTTTATTCCCCCAAGCTAAAGTTTTTCAAAATCTAAAACTAGTGATGTGCCTTATTATGAAAAGTATTTTCATGAGGTCTGCATATATTCTCCTACACAGAGTGAAGAGGCATTGTGATTTTGCCAACATGGATAAGTGACAAGTGTGTGTGTGTGTGTGTGTGTGTGTGTGTGTGTGTGTGTGTGTGAGAGAGAGAGAGGTGGGTGGGAACAGAGTTGTTAAACATGGAACACTTCCAGGCTTTAAGAAGCCAGCTGTTTAATAGGCCATTGGTGTGGTTCAGAACACTCCCCCTTTAAAAAAAAAAACATGAAAAAGGCCTCACATGTACACACACACAAACACCATAAACGAAGTCTTATTTTATAGAAGACAACAGGGTAGGTGAATGCAAAGGGGATAAAATGTGGCTGATATAAACAGAAATTTAATTAAGGGTAGCCTTACTAGATCCATACCGGGACAGAGTGCTAGACCTTTAGGAGAAGGAATGTGGGCAGGTGTCGCTTGTTAAACCCTTAGAGCACAATCCTAAGCATGTCTACTCAGAAGCAAGCCCCAATGGATTGTGCTCTAAGGGTTTAACAAGCAACACCTGCCCACATTCCTTCTCCTAAAGGTCTAGCACTCTGTCCCGGTATGGATCTGGTAAGCCTAATTAAGGGTCTAGATTTTATTTCTCTTAGAATGAAAACCTTTGCTGAGGTCCTGCAGAGCCAGGTTCTCCAGTTTCAACACTAGAATATCAAATAGGGAAGATGGTCAACAGATATACAAAGATAGATAATCTGGTTAAGCAGCAAACACAGGAAATTTAACTTTCAACAACTTGTAAAGACGTAGCCACCACAATCCTCAACTTGCAAGTGTAAGAGGACTATGCACAGTATTTTGCCAACAGATAGACACACTGAATAAGTTGTCATCTGTGCAATTGCAAAAGCCATGCTGGGTAGCCCATATTAATCCACAACTTGGGGGCATTTATGCATGTTTAAATTCAGTCGTCATACATAGAAGGCTGCATCTGTCCATTAGCTTGTGTTTATTCTGTGAGCGAAGCTGCATTATTTTTCTTCAACTTGGATGGATTGTTTTTGTGTGTTGTATTCACTGGTTTCATACCCTTCAACTTTTCTTCCTCACCCAGACATAGAGCTCACATCCATGTTATGAACAGGATTACTTTTCACCTCTCCTCGCTCTCATGCCTTCCACGCGGGCAGTGGTTCCCAAACTCCTGGAAAGAGCCTCCGCTGCCCTAAGTGGCAGCGGGGTCTTCCCAGGAGTAGCAACGATGCGTCCAGGATCACGCTGCCGCTGCCACCAGCAAAAAGTGCCCGTTTTACCTTAGTTAGTGGCTTTGGAGGTTCTCCGGGGTGTGTGGGGAGCCTGCAGATCCCTCTGCAGGCCTCCCCAAGCGTCGGAGTGACCCGCCAATGCGATCACGACCCACTTCTGGTTTCACCGTAAAACTGGAAGTGGGATGCAATCATGTCGGAGGGCCGCTCCGATGCTTGGGGAGGCCTGTAGAGGGGTCTGCAGGCTCCCCACACCCCCAGAGGACCTCCAAAGCCACCAACAGGAGTACTTTTCATCTGTGGCGGTGGCACAATCCTGGATGCACCGTCGACGTTACCACGGGTCACCACACCCCTTAAGGGTGTAGCGACCCTTTGTTCCCAGCTGGGGCATCACAACGCCCCAGTTTGGGAACCTCTGCACTAGGGGTATGCATTGCTAATTCACTCACAGAATGAAAACGCATGCATGATGGTGCAGAGGTAGCAAAACTGAGGTAGCCAGAGATACAATATGAACTGCAGAAGTTTGGAGGCAGAAGATGGTATTGATAGCCATGTTGGTCTGTTCAGCAAAAACAGTCTTGTAGCACCTTAAAGACTAAACAATGTATTTCTGCATAAGCTTTTGTGGAGTCCCCACAAGTTTATGCTGAACTAAATTAGGTTAAGGATCTACAAGACTATTGTTTTTGAGAGCAGAAGAGTAATTTGATTAGAATTAAAGAGACACACTTTTTCCTGGACATGTTGGCCAACAAACATTATAGGACAGGCCCAGCAGTGGTTGGCACTGAGTGAAAATGAAGAGGGGGAGAACCACTCTACAATATGGGCAAAAGGGGAAGCTCAAGTAGGAGTAGGTTGGGTGTTGATAATGAGCTTTTACAAAAAGGATGAAATGGCAGAATGCAGAAGATAATGCAAGGGATATTTTAACAATCAGAAAAATTACATCCAATTACACAGCCTTGTGAAGCGATTGCATTCTCTAGAGAAAATTAATCTAATTAAAAAATGAGATAATCCAGTTTTCTGAAATAGTTTATTGGCACCAATTTATATACAATATACGCATATTTTTTAAAGCGACCCCAACAACTTTCCAAAAGACTTTCTTTTAATTCTATTTAAAAAATTGAAGTATTTTCTTACATAGATACAAAACATGCCAATTTACTAACTTTAAATTAAGGTGATAATTTATCTAGCAATGCCTTTATTGCTGCAGTGCCATCCTTAGTCCTTTTTAGTTTGGGAATAAGGCTTTTTAGTCCATCTTTCACTTGAGTTGCCACTTCTTGGTCAGAGCTCTGGAGGAGGCTATAATGGGGAAGAAGAAAAATGTCAAAAATCCATCAAGATAAAATTTGAATAAAATGCTACAGGAAGCAAACAAAAGTACATGTTTTTGAGACTAGATCTTCTTTGCCAAGGTAGAAATTGGGGTTATTGCCAACAAGCAAGAAAGTGTATAGAACAGATCAGCCCATGACAGTTCAGCATAAATGACAGTTTACCAAATGCTCTAGTTAGTATTTCCAATAACATCTTATTCAGAGTGTAGCTTAAATTAAATTACTTTAAACCCATGAATCAGAGTTTTATTTACTTTTTTGGTTTTCCGAGAGTAGAATAATGATCACCGTTGTCAAGATGGGGTCTTTTCATTGCAGGTTTTAGAAAGTCTGTTAAGAAGCTTTTATTCCACTTCTGAGAATCAGAGCTACTTCTGATTTTAAAATGAGATGGGACTTTAAAATGAGATGGAAAATTAATATCTTCATTATGAACAGTTCCTTGATGTTTCATTGTGATTTTATTGCAAGCCACTGTGAGAATTACTGCCACCAATAAAAACAGCCTATATATTTCCATATTATTTATCACAGTAGAGAACCTGATGGGGAAGAATTTCACTTTACAAGAAAGAGCAAGCCACAAGCTACGCCAAATGACAGCCCCTGAAAGTATGTAAATCTCTAAGCCTAAGGCAGAGGTTCCCAAACTGGGGCGTCGTGACGCCCCAGCCGGGAACAAAGGGTCGCTACGTGACTCGCGGTGACGTCAACGGCGTGTCCAGGATCACGCTGCCACCACCATGGACTAAAAGTGACCATTTTACCTTCCCTGGTAGCTTTGGAGGTCCTCCAGGGGTGTGTGGGGAGCCTGCGGACCCATCTGCAGGCCTCCCTAGGTGTCTGAGTGGCCCTCCGACGCAATCACGACCCACTTCTGGTTTTACGACGAAAGCTGACAGTTGGGCCTGAGATGCTGCCTAGAACACCAAGCAGGGGGTGCTAACTTCTTGCAACCCCTGAAGATGTTTTCCACAGCTGAAAGCGAAACGGTGGGATCAAATCCTACATCTAGTCCGTGGCTCAAGAACTCGAGCAATGCTTTAAATTATATTTTAGATTCTCCCAGCCACCAAAGCCTTAGTGTGCTTGTAATACTAGGATACTTGCGACGTACCTGGAACGCACTTTTGCTTACACATGGGAAGAAGGGACAGCCAGTTCCTACTGGCTGTAGTCTCCAGTCCAGGTAGTAGCTGGGCCTGCTTAGCTGCTGATCAGATGGGTTTTGAGGGACTGTGTGGCCGCAGGCATTGTAGTCTCCCACACCTCCCAAACAGACACTACTCCAAAACAGCTCTCCCTTTCCCCACTGTGCATGAGCAGAAGTGTCCTCCACGTATACCTGTTCCATGCCACATTCACAAAACTACACACATGCACACCATATTAAATAGTCCTTCAGTATTAATGAATTCCTCCAGTGTGTTCTCAAATAGTAGACAGATTAGAATGCCCACTTTAGTTTTAATCACACATTTATTAAAGGTTGAGTTGCAGCAGGGTGGTTTAAAATCAAACTTTAACCACCGACTGCAAGTACAGCAGGCTGCTCAATGGGCAGTACAGAGTCAGTAATCAGCATGAAACCAACTTAAATACTGTATATACTCTTATTCTGAATTCAATCAGGAAAATTCAGTTTTTTAGGAAAAAAATTTGCTGACAGCAGCATGACTGAAAATCAAGAGATGGAAACAAGGACTCAGCATTCCAAGGAGAACACAGACTAGTTTACAGATCCCCCCCCCCCCAATGAATGTGTTGGCAAGCGACAACTGCTGTGTTATTTTTATCATAACCTTCTGACTGAGCAACAACATCCCCCGCCTTTGTGTGTGTGTGTGTGTGTGTGTGTGTGTGTGTGTGTGTGTGTGTGTGTGTAGATACATAATAAGGATTATGCTGCCAAATCAAACAGAATGAGAGAAGAATTAATGTGGCTTGCGGAGCGATTAAAAATCTGTTTCTCAATGTGACCTAAAATAGGATGGCAAATGAGTCAAGCAGTTCTGCTTCATCCAAAGAACCCAGCACCACGACTAGCTGGGAATTATTACATAGTACCACTGAGATATATCAAGCTCTCTAGGAAATATATATCTGTTTTATTTGAATATACACTTGATATTCTTCCACCAGGGGGGGGGGGGGCGGCTCTGTTATTCTGCAGCAACAAACACAACAAAGCATCTTGTGATACTTAACGACGAACGAATTTACTATAGCAAGAACTTTTGTGGACTACAATTCACTTCACCAGACTGTAGTCCAGGGTCCCCAAAAGATGGCCTGCGGGCCATATTCCAGCCCACCAACACATTCTGACCAGCGACATTCTAATTATATGCTTTCCCCCACATTTCCCTCTTTTACTCCACTGGTCACTACACACCTTCCTCCTGGTGGATGAAGCAACTGCTGGGCTAGGCTGCTCTCTCTGAGAGTCCAGCTGACAGAGAGGGGCAGCAAACAGCTCCACATGAAAAGTATGTATAAAAGCTATCAATCATTTTCTGTAATTGACCTGGTCCAGGCCACTATAAGATCAAGACTGAAGGATGTGGCCCTGAGGGCTGAAGTCTGAGGACCCCGCTGCAGTCCATGAAAGCGTATGCTCTTTGTATTTTTTTAAAGTGGTGTCCTCTTATATTTAGCAGGGGGAGAGCAACTGTCCCTCTTCACCCCAGCGTAACGTCTTTTCCAGTGGCTGTTGCTAGTGACCCTTCTGTATTTTTTTAAGACTGAGTACTTTGGGGACAGGGAACTATTCATTGATTCGTTTTATTATGTAAACTGCTTTGTGAACTACTCTGGTTGAAAAGCGCTAAAGCTGAAAGTTAAACTCCACACCAATAAACATCTGAACGGATGCTCGATTTAAGCCTGATGCTTTCATTATTACATAATTTTGCTGCTAGACTGGGTAGTGGGGACATGTGGTTGAAATCTGTGTTTTTACTAAAGTCATTCCTTGCTTTGAAGGCATCTCTCTGCTACAGACAACATGAATCAGGCTAATTAGGTAGTTTGAGTAGTAAGGACCCTGCTTTAGTACAGAGACTTGGACTAGTGATATCAGATCCCTTCAGAGGCGTTGCCAGGTGGGGGCCGATGGGGGGCGGTACCTCCGACGCCCCCAAAACTAATTTGCATAAATTAAGTTTCATTTTTGATTTTATTTTTTTTCCGATTTTTTAAAAGGTTTTTAGGGGTTTTGTAGCGCTAACGGGGCTTCTGTGTATGCTTTGTCCCACTTACCTTTGGTCTAGGAGCCTCCAGCGATGATCTCCAGGGGCGACAATCTCTTCCGGGGGCGCAGATCATTCCTCTGCTCTGCCTGCCCCGGGCGCGAACTCTGTAAAGCGCCCAGCAGCGCTGTACAGAGTTCACGCATGCGCAGAGCGTCGATTGGAAACATCGTCGCTCTGCGCATGCGTGAACTCTGTAAAGCTGCGGCGCTTTACAGAGTTCGTGCCCGGGGCAGCAGAGGAACGATCTGCGCCCCCAGAAGAGATCATCACCCCTGGAGATCGTCGCTGGAGGCTCCTAGACCAAAGATAAGTGGGACAAAGCATACACAGAAGCCCCGTTAGCGCTACAAAACCCCTAAAAACCTTTTAAAAAACCCAGAAAAAAATTAAAATCAAAAACGAAAGTTAAGCAGGCCCGCACCCCCCCCCCTCAGAGCCTCTGCGCCCTGGGGCCCTCCGCCCCATATCAGCTGACGCCTCTGGATCCCTTCACTACAATTCTGATTCTCTATGAATGGATTAATTGGTATCTCAATTTTCATTTAGTAGTTCATGTTGCCATAGAGATCCCAGCTTTTTAGCCAGCCTGTTATAAATTTGCAAGGCAGAAGCTAAGACTTGAAAACATTTATAGTAGTTTCAATGGAAAAAGGATTTTAGTTGTCTACACAAGCATGCACCAACAAGTTCAAAGGCACTTTATTCATGCACAATGCCTTTCTTATTTTAGATACTTTTATATACAATGAGGTCGCAGCAAGTACTTCAGTTTAACTGAGTTGTCAGACTATTAAAAAATGAGTAGAACTGTTAGTCACAAACTGCTTGCTTCAGATGTGTGCCAATGACTGCAGGAGAACTCTTCTAAAAGAAGAACTACATCAGTACGTCAAGCACAGTCAATATCAGCCATACAAATTATTGTGGGGGCTATCATCATGGTGCATTCTCACTGAAATGGAATTGCTATATTACAAAATACTGTTTTTCAAAAATAGTTGACAAAGCAGTTTGAGACAGGTAATCTTTTTAAAATTTATTTTGCTGTGTAAAGGCTTCACAAGCTCAAAATACACAGAAGAGACACCAGCAAACAGCCACTGGGAGAGCAGCTATGCTGGAGTGAATAGGGACATTTCCCCCCACCCCCTGCTAAATACTGTACTGTATAAGAGAGCTGCCACTTAAAAACATAAGAACGTAACAAGAGCCTTGATGGATCAGGTCAAAGGCCCATCTAGTCCAGCTTCCTGTATCTCACAGTGGTCCCACCAGATGCCTCCAAGAGCACACAGCCAACAGGATAACCTGTTTCCCGTTGACACTCCCCTGCACCTGGCACAGAGAAAACCCACTTCTAAAGCCAGGAGGTTGCTTATGGCTTGTAACCTGTGATGGGTCTTTTCCTCCATGGATCTATCCAAACCCCTTTTAAAGGCATCTAGGCCAGGTGCCATCACCACATCCTGTGGCAGGGAGTCCCACAGATGAATTATACGCTTGGTGAAGAAATATTTTCTTTTCTACGTTCTAACTCTCCCTCCACTCAATTTTAGTGCATGTCCCCTGGTTCTGGTGTTGTGCGAGAGGGAGAAGAATTTCCCTCTATCCACCCCATGCATAATTTTATATGTCTCAATCATGTCCCCCTCAGCCTCAGGCACCTTTTTTCTAGACTGAAAAGCCCCAAACGCTGTAGCCTTTCCTCATAGAGGAGGTGCTCCAGCCCACGAATCATTTTGATTGCTCTTTTCTGCACCTTTTCCAAATCAACTATATCCTTTTTGAGGTGTGGTGACCAGAACTGGATGCAATACTCCAGATGTGGCCTTACCATCAATTTGTACAAGGGCAAAATGATCTGATCCGTCACAGACTGCTCAGAACCCATTGGTGTATATGTGAAGTTTTGATTTCTTGCCCCAATGTGCATCACTTTACACATACTTACATTGAAGCGCATCTGCCATTTTGCTGCCCATTCTTCCAGTTTGGAGAGATCCTTATGGAGCTGGTCTTCACCACCAGGAAAGGTTTAGTGTCATCCGCAAACTTGGCCACCTCGCTGTTTATCCCCAACTCCAGGTCATTTATGAACATGTTGAAAAGCACTGGTCCCAAGACCTATCCTTGGGGCACACCACTTTTCACCTCTCGCCATTGTGAAAATTGCCCATTGACTGTTTCCTGGTCTTCAACCAGTTCCTGATCCATAAGAGGACCTGCCCTCTTATTCCCTGACTGTGGAGTTTTCTCAGGAGCCTTTCATGAGGGATCGTGTCAAACGCCTTCTGAAAATCCAGATATATAATATCCACGGGTTCACTCGCATCCACATGCCTGTTGACCTTTTCAAAAAATTCTAAAAGGTTTGTGAGGCAAGACTTCCCCTTGCAGAAGCCATGCTGACTCTCCCTCACCAAAGCCTGTTTTTCTATATGTTTTAAGATTTTATCCTTAATGAAACTTTCCATCATCTTCCATGGAACAGGTGTTAGGCTGATTGGCCTGTAGTTTCTCGGGTCCCCCCTCCTTCCTTTTTTAAAGACTGGCGTGACATTAGCTATCCTCCAATCCTCTGGCAAAGTGGCCGTTTTAAGGGACTAGTTGCATATTTTGGTCAAGATGTCAGCAACTTCATTCTTGAGTTTCATCAGAACTCTTGGGTGGATGCCAATCGGATGCCATCCAGGCCTGGTGATTTATTGATCTTTAATTTGTTGATTAAGTCTGTTCCTCTAAGGTGCCTCTTAGCCCAAGTCACATTATAAGACAGAAATTTGGTGCTTCTTAAGGTCTGGATAACCAAAATTCCCAAACAAGCGATAAGTTTCCATACCATCAGGTAATGCTTTGAAACAGATATTGTGACATAGGAGGGGATAGCAGGGGCAAATCTGTGTTTCAACTTGGTTTTAGATTGTGCTACTGTGTTTGAGGATTTCCCGGCACATTTTTGGTAAGGCTACTTGAAAGGAAGTGATAGATTCTGCTTTGAAGACAACACAATGCCAACTCAGCAACACTGCTTGCAAGAAAAAGGATTTATAAGACACTTCCAGTCCACTTTGTGACTCAAAGCATCTATGAGAGTGAATTACAGAGAAGATATTTTGTTGTTAAAAAAGTGCAATTCATTAAAGAAACAGCAGGGTTCTACGTACCGACACAGAAGAATCGCACCACGATTCACATTTGCCCAACTCTTCAAGTGGTCAGTGCCCACATGCTCTACCAACGTTCTTGCAAAACACCCTGTTAAGGACAGAAAGCAGATACTGCACAGATCTATTAAAAGCCTTTACAAAAAACCTTTAGCTACTCATGATTTGTATAGCTATGGTCAACCTGAGCCCCCAAAAGTTGTCATTTTCCATCATAATGCCCTGACCATTTTTTCAGGCATCAATGCTTTTTAAAAATGTTTATCATATTAATTGTCAGATGCCTGATGTCTGGCAGAAGATTGGGACATACTTTTGGTGACCCAAGTTCTTCTCATTGCTTGAAAATTAGATATGCATATACAAATGAGCGAACAGTAGTGTAGTTAGGTATATAAATAAAACTATCTGGTATGTAAATTCACTGGCCAGGATTCAAAGAGCTATTTTAGATGCACGCAGAAGCTTGGGCACACAGAAGTTGGATTCAGATGACCAAATAAACTATAGCTTATCTGGTAATGAATGTAACTTGAGGCCATGTGCTCCTTCTTCCACCCTCCACTTACTTTCACTTCCAGCTTGTATCTGTTGAAACCATGGTTTATTTAAACACCACCAAATGACTAAAACAGGTCAAAGGCCCATCTAGTTCAGCATCCTATATCCCACAACGGTCAATCAGATGCCTCTTATCTAGGAAGCCCGCAAGAAGGGAGATGAAGGCAGAAGTTTTCTCCCACAGTTGGGTGAACCTGAAGCTATACTTTTAACTGTGGTTTACAAGTCAGTGTATGAAACCAAAACTGAATTCTGGTTTCAAATGCTATTTTAACCATGGTTGGTAAAACCAAGTTAAGCTACAGCTCCAGGTTTGGGCAAGCCATGGAGATGTGGTTTAAAACAAACCACAATATCAACAACTTGGCTCACATTGGAGTTGGGGGGGGGGGAGAGAAAAGACAGAGCATGTACAGTTGGGAGAGAAGACAGAGCATATTCATATGAACTTAATGGGATTTTTCTTCTTTTAAGAGCAAATACTCCACCCACTATGTCCACAAGTCTCATCATAAATTGCTTTTGAAAACTCCATTAAAAAAAACTGATTTGCTGTCCAGCACATGGGATTGCTATTCATGAAACCTAAGTCCTAAGCCCTCTTGGCACTCAAAATTTGCAATTTAGCCACTGAGAAACAGACCATACACCTTACATTACAACATCAATTTTAACAGAACTGATGATGACTTGAAAAACTACAAACAGCACCAGTTGGTGGTGGGGAAATCATGATCAACCCAAAGGGGGGGGGGGTTGTTGGGGAAAACACAGGAAGATCCAGTAATGGAGCTTTTCTTTGGAAAAATTTGCAACACCTACTGAAAGAGATGCCATCTTGTGATGATGGTTTGTGATGTTGAACGCACATTTGTTGCAATTCTGTTTCCTTCCCATGCTCCAACAATAGCCTTCCCTGTGTCTGAACTCATTCGGGAATGCAAACATGATAAGACTATCACTTCAGTAGCTGGGTTTTGTAACAATACAATTGCCCCTACCCTCCCGAACAAACGTTTTCATACTCACAACCTCCCTTCTCATCCCCTCTTTTTCACACTAAAAAAGTTGCACACTTGTGATATCAGAATATGGCAACCACATGCAAGCATGCTCCCCCCCCCCCCCAAAACCAGAACAGGGCTGACTCTGAAAAACATTCACTGCATGGGCCTCAAATGAAGAGTAAGGCATGATGAACAGCTAGTGTAGAGGAGTCCTTCAATTACGCTATGGGCTGCCCTTTTCTCCCCACCTTCCTTTTTCCATTTAGACACTCCTATTAGGCGCTGTGATGAATTTGTCATATTTTACAAATTTATCAATGTACCTTCTCTGTCATTCTCTCTCATTTTCTCATCTTGTTCAATCAACCACTTCAGAACCAGATGACCTGCTGGATGCTCTGCAATGTGAAGCTTTAAAATGAGAGTAATAATCATTAAGTCATCAATGTTTTACTTCTCATTGCATCATAACCTATAAGCTTTAAAAAACACAACACTCTTCCAAGAACTAAAGGTAGAGCATATAAAAATGTGTGTGCGTGTGCATGTGAAATTAATTTGCTCCATAAAATTACCGCAGTAATGAGGAAATGGCAATTTTCAGAAAAACAGCTACAGATTTAGAAGCCTGCTCAAATCACCAGAAATTTAACCCAATTTAAGCCATCTTTCTTCTTCAGTCTCAATACTTTCACTTCTTGTTAACTATTTTCTTATGGTTTTTTCTGTCCTTTACATTTCCTGAAGGATTTTAAGGCTGTAGTACTAAGGATTTTGTCACCAGGCAACAAGTGTAACTGTACATAATGTGAAAAATGCTATTCTGACAGTGCTACAAGGCAGATATGTCAACACAATTTTTTTAAGCACGGTGTGTATGTCATACATCCTCAGACCAAGGTATCAGCTTCTCTTCTCCTAATCAATAATGTACAACCAGAGTATTTCACAAACATGCTGGAATTTTAAAGAGTCCCTAGAGATTGCAAAAATATAGGATATATACTAGCATAGCATACGAATTTAGCTAAGAGACAACATTGCACAGATGAAATATGGAAAGAAACTGCTTTTGATGCCCTTTATGTACCAGCATGTCCCCAATCAGCTACTCACACACCTATCAACTCCAACATAGACCTCTACGTCCTGTGAGCTAGAATGTTTACGATCATTTTCCACTACTAAAAGTGTTTGCACCTATTTCTACAAGTTTCAGGGACTGGTTAAAAATTACTTCTTGATCCTTAGATCGCTATCAAATTAAAATACTTTAAAAAATCAGTTCAAAAATATATAATATGCATTCTCTGCCTATTATTCTTTCCCTTTCATAGAATTTGTGTACTTTATTTCAAACCCAAGTTAAACTGCATCTCACTACACAGGAAGCTTTCTGTGGAGTCAGACCCTTGCTCCATCTAGCTCAGGGCTGTCGACACTAACGGGCAGTAGCTTTCCCAGTCCTACCTGGAGGATGAAACTGGGACCTTCTACATCAGGGGTGGCACAACCTTTCAGCATGAATACTGGCCCTTTAAATGGTTTTATAGGTGAGGGCATTTCAGCAGGTGCAGCTGCTTTAGCAGCACCATCAGCAATTGCAGATGCCAAGATTCAGCCTTCTGCACAACTCTTAAGAACACAGAGGCCTTAATGGTGGAAGGTTGGCCACCCCTGTTCTACATACAAAGTAGATGTCCTATCACTGAGCGTAGCCCCCATCCCCTATTAAGATCTACTCAGAAAACATGGAAGTCCTTAATTATGTGGGCTCCTACGTTACCCTGAGTAGACAACTAAAATACAGCAAACCTTATTGAAAAGAATTCGTAACTCTACTTGTAGCCAACTGTCAGGCACAATTACCTCTCCATCTTTGCCCCCTGGAACCATCTCTTTTGCAGCCAGACTAGCGATGGTTTTCATAGCAGGCTGGACATCACCAATAGCAGCCCTGAGGATGCCAGGCACGACGACACATGTAGCTTTGTCCATCACCATTTCTTCGGCATGCAGATTCAGGTAGTTTAGTAAAGCTGGAGAAGCAGCTTCCAGGAGTTCACGACGGCGGATGTCTACATCTTTTTTACTAGTAGAATAAAAGATGCACAAAAAGCACCTCTTACTACAGGAAATTGGTTTGCTGTACAAAGTAATTCAGTCACATTTGCTGCCAGGTAAAAATCCAAACTCAACAGCAGACCTTTTTAAATTTTCATCCATAAAAACTCCAAATATAAGCATGATGAGAAAATTGGTAATGGCATGTTATGCCCCAATCCAGAGACCTGTGCGGGTATCAGTAACTGCTGTACACATGCTGCTCTGTGAAGGGAGCAGATCCACACGCATAAAAGAATATGCCTCAAGTTCTGCTCCTTCCACTGAAGTGAATGAGGAAGCCCTTGTAAGTGTGGGAGATCCATGTCTGCATGAGACGTTCCCTAACCATGAGTAATTGCTGGATCAGAGCATTTACCTCCAAGTTGAGAGCAACTATCAAAGCAGCATTCTGCAGGTTTGTTCACATCTGCAGCAGTCTCCAGGCAAGTGCCTGGATAGCATGTGGGAGCCACAGCCAGGCTCCAATTGCATGGAGGTGCCATTTTTAGGAACCAATGCCTCCATGGGGGGGGGGGTATATATGCAGGGCTTGATGGTGAAAGAGAAGAACGTCTGCCAACATACAATCTGTGGCAACTGTCCATATGATTCCCGCATGATGGCATCAGTTATCAGAGAGGTTGCCCCCTTCATGGATGCTACTCCCATGTTAGGGTGGGGGGCATATGCAAGTATGAACTGGCTGAAAGGCACAATTTATTCACAACGCTTCCTTCACTTCTTTCCTTCCCAGCCTACACTTTCTTCTTCCCATAAATAAAATTATTCTGCCATTGAAATCTCAATTTTTCTCCAGCAAACGTTACAAACAGACATGAACAAAACTTTGCCAAATACAAAGAAATTTTGATTTCAGAAACAGCATCACACCTGACTAACAGAATGGCACAATATGTATCCTTCGGATGGCTAGAAAGGAACGTTGGACGTACCGTGATAAATTCTTTCTTCACAGTGGGTCCTTGGACAGGTTGATCTTCCTACTTGCTCCAGATGGATGGGACTATGCAAATGAGGAGTTCTTAAGGCCCGTGGGAGGAATAGAGCAGGGGTTTTCAACCTCTTCCCAGCCGAGTACCACCTTCGGTGCCACTCTCCTGCTACCACCAGAAGTGACTGGCAATGACATCACCACCAGTTACTTCCACGTTTTTGGAGGCCAGAAAACACAGATAGGAGACTCTGGGCAGGTAGAAGGGCCCTTCTTGGTGTTCCCAATTGGCTCAGCCAAAGACAGGAGCCTCTCGGGAGCGAAAGCGCTGAAAACACTGCGTCAGGGCAGGGTTCTATCAGTCCAGTGGTCTCAGTACCACCAGCAGGTGGGCGAAGTATCGCTGGTGGTACAAGTATCACTGGTTGTGAACCCCTGGAGTAGAGCATATTGCACTGACAGTAACACATACTGGACAAGTTTTGGAAACAAAATTGAAGCTGAAATTTCTGGTAGCCTCCAGAAAAAGAATGTGCACTCTTTTTTCTAAGTGAGTAGGATGCTGTTCGTACACAGAAGAACTTATGGCTAGTCCAAAATTTCTCTCTCTCAAAGAGGAGGAAGGCATCCTTGAATGGAATTTCCAACAGCTGTTTCATCCAGCCTGGGAAGGTCAACAGAATGTTCTGAATTTAACCTTGCACCACACAAGTATTTACCCACTGAGACTGCTTCTGCAGAGGCACAAATGTTCAGCTTATAATCGTGAATGAAAGATACGGCTCACTGTGTACCGTTTCTGAGGTGAAAAGATGGGCCTGAGACCCCAGTAAAAAAAGAAAAGATCATATTTTTTTTAAGGCTTCATAACCAGGCACTCCTAACTCTACTAGGCTGAAAGGAAGGAGCAAAATGCATCCTGGATGCATCCTAAGACCACCGCAGTCAGACCTACGTTCTCTGAAAGAGGGAGGGTTGACTAGCTGCTCCCTGTTCGGACCTCATTAAGAAGTTTCAGAAAACAAAAGTATGACAACACATTGAGATTCTTAACTATGAGAAGCTAAAAAATAAAATAAATGAAAGCAATGGAAAAGCTCTGTTGCAGTTCTGTTCCTTGTAGTGAGACAAGAATGAACTGAGGGAGTAGCTCCTCCCATGGGCCTTAGGAACTCTTTATTTTCTTAGTCCGGTGTGTCTGAGGCAAGTGGGAGGGACAACCTGTCCTAGGATGTCCACCTCCACTGTGACAGAATGTGCCTGGTTTGTAACCATTTAAAACAAGAATCTTATTGAAAAAACCATTCTTGGGTACAAAGTCAAGTTACAGACAGCTACTAAACAAGCTCTCTTGAAACTACTAGAATATGAAAACAGCAGCTTCCTTCAGTAGACAGACTTAAATATGGCCCAAATCATGAGTGGTCCCAGCAAACATGTGATGATTAGGTTCCCCTCTCCCCTCCATCTGCTCCCCCTTAAAGGAAGCCCCCATTCAACAGAGAAGGGGCTTTGCTGAGACACTCAAGTGAAACTGCATTTCCAAATTACCTGTAAGCGTTTCCGTCACCCTGTTGAAGGATTTTTATTATTGCTGGTGAGAAATACGTAGGGTCCCTGGGACTTAACAGATACAATAGGACCTTCCTTCCGTATTTGCTGCTTATAATGCTGGTTAAGGAATCACTCATTTCCTGAAAAATGCACAGGGGGATGAAGGGAAAGAAAAAAAAATCTTGTTACTAGTGGGAAAACTGCTCAACAATTACAGTTTTAATTCCTTGGAGATAGGTCAAGGCTTAGGTTAACATTTTGCACTGCCACTGTAACATGTACTTGGAAGCAAAACTGCTTGAATAAAGTGGCTTGCAAAGATGCACTTAGAACAAACTTTAATGACAAAGAATGATTGCCTGAGCCAGCCACTAAGACAAAAGGCTAAAGAAGTACGTGATCAATCATGACAGAGAGAACTACCATGAACAAACAGGTTAGGAAGGTGATCATATCCAAATCTGGCTACACATTATGCCGTGAAAGCTCTCCTGCCTGTTGAGAATTCCCATCAACAGGCAGAGAAACCCAAAGGCTCATCATCGCCACCAGGCAGAGAGAGTTAGAGACGACAGAAATTCCACACAACCAAGGAGGAGTTGTTGGCTGCTTTTCTCTGGAGAAAGGCAGCTAAGCAGCCTCTGCCCTCACAGTGCAGAACGGTTCTCATATGGCGAGTAAAGTGCAGCAAGGCTCATATTCTGTCAGGATTACAAATATCTAGGAAGCATACAGCAACAATCCTTAATTCACAGTCATAAGATCATTTCTGCAGGACAGTAGTTTTTAGTGAATTCATTTGACTGGAGCACCAACGAGGGTAGGATAACTAATAAAACACCGACACCAAATCTATGGGCTTGCATAGGCATGAGAAGAACTCATTGATATGCTAGGGCTGCCACAAGAAAAGTACTAAATCAAACAGTATGAGTTCTGCATATGTCCTTGCATCCTGTTCTCCCTCATCTGTGTAATGACTTGTTTTACTTAGCAACAGGATTTGCCTTCTAAATGCAAAGCAGTGCTACAGAAACAACAACCAGCATGCTAGCTCAAAACCTCTCATCAGCTGGTACAATCAGTTTACAATGCAGCCCGTTTTATTTTTGAATGCTTCCTAAATTGGACAAATGTTTGACAACTGCTAAAAGTATTAAGCAAAACCTTTAAAAAGTACTCCCTCTCCCATCCCCACCCACAGTAGTATTTTAGGTGACAAATACAGGTTGAGTATCCCTTATCTGGCTTGGGACAGAAAGTTGTCTGGATTTCAGAATATTTGCATAAATATAATGAGATATCTGGGGGATGGGACCCAAGTCTAAACACAAAATTCATTTATGTCTCATATACGCCTTATACACATAGTTTGAAGGTAATTTTATACAATATTTTTAATAATTTTGTGCATCAGCTATGCCAGCCAGACGCTGGAAAAGGTTTTTTTTTAAAAAGTCAGAGCCCCCAAAATGTCTGGATTTCGGATGTCCAGATAAGGGGTCATTAACCTGTAATGCATTTTATGAAACAAGTGCATTTTCAATTATTAAATAAACACACAAAGAAAAGGCACCCTGTCATCCTGACAGTTGAACATACCCAATCTTCCCCAGGAGGGGGTGGAAGAAGGACCAGGAGACTGCACTGCTGCTGCCTAGACCCCCTAAGTGCATACTTTTGCATGCAACCCCACTGAAAGTGCACAAAGCAATCTGTAACCATGCTGCAGACAGACAACACAGAGTATCGTTACAAGGGCACTGCTGTTAAGTATCACTATTTAGCAAAGGCCTCTGAAGATTTGTAATGAAACAGGAATTATGGGTTTTACAGCCATGTATATTTTTGAATTTAGAGAAATAAAAACTTTAAATTGCAACTGTAGTCTCAAGAAATTTCTTTCAAAACACACACCATAAAGGTATGTGCGCAAAAAAAGCTTCTTTAGTCACAGGCAAAAAAAGTCCTTAAATCTCCTACCAACATTTCATCCCACATGAGGGACCTTGTCAAGGTAACGCAGTGTAACACTGCTAGATGACATTGTTGATGTAGAGCACTGCAGACATATAAGGGTAAAAAGCGCGGGAACCGCTAATTGATAGCGGAAACGCCGACTTCCGCATTGACCGGAGTTAACCTCTCGGTCGTTCTTTGCTTTGTTGGTTGCAGATGTGCTTTTTTCAGAATAGGCAGCCAGATTTTATTGACAAATGACAGTTCTTGCTGTCTGTTCAAAAGGCTCGCAGGTCTCCTCTGAGAACGACCGAGAGGTTACCTCCGGTCAATGCAGAAGTCAGCGTTTCCACTATCAATTAGCGGTTCCCGCGCTTTCTGAGAAAAGACACTGCGCTGGGGTGAGGACAGTCACTCTCCCCTTTTACACGTTTCCCCCACTGCACCATATAGCACGAAAGGACATAGGACTGGGGGCTGGCTGGCAGACCTGAACCCAAGCTATATAAGTAGGGGCGGGGGGGGGGAGTATACTGTGGCGAGGAGAGTTTAACAGCATAGCATGCATCCACCCAACCCAAATGCATATCTCCAGGATACTATACGTTGTTAGACTATATACAAGTTCCAATGCTTTCAAATTGATTAGTGTATCTGAAAGCAGAATGGTAACTGTATTAACAGTTGAAGTAGTAAAACAGTTACCTGACCTATTAAAAAAATTCACAAGCATAATCTTCACAGGGATCTGGTCTAACCTTATGAATACTTCTAAAAATTAGCAGTTGTCACCATTTGTTGTAGCAACAAATGCCACGAGCTATAATGCTGTGAGAGGTAGTTTTTAAACTTTGTCTGGCCTGAATCTTCTGTCAATCAGTTTCATTATCCACTTTCTCCACACCACACAGAATTATAGGTAAACCTTTTATCATCTTCCCACCCCTTCCGTCTCCTGCTAAACAAAAATGCAACTGCTTTAGTGTTTCCACATTGTGGTTGCCCTTTTCCATTTTACAATGCCCTGAAAATCAAGTAAAGCTGCCTTCTGTGAACAGAGCAGATCTTGCAGAAGATGTCTCCTACCCAATTTTTTGCAATTTCCCCTCGGACCCCAACCTGACCCATTCCTAGCAGTCTCCAGGTTCTCAGGAGTGACCTTTTGTGAAGTACAGGGGGCAAGGAAATTCCTTTGTGCAGGTTCCTTCTCCTTGTGGAAGATACGGAAACAACCCAAAGGCAATCAGAAAATAAATTTCTTTTAATTCTGAAAGACTAAAAACTAAAAAATGTGAAGCCTAGCCTGACAACACTGTGTGTTTTTAGTATAATTTCAATCTCTCTTAATTAAGTTGTGAAATATTAAGGCAGGGTTTTAGGAAACAATACTACTTACAGATATAATTAGCTGCTTCACAAGCTTAGTATCATCAACACAGTCAAATATCGCCAGCAAAACCAAATGTGAGAATTCGCCCTGAAACATGAACCAGAAACTAAGAATAGTATAAGACACATATAAACCTGATTATGCAAGCAGGCTTGTCCAACATTCATGAACAATGCCTGACCATTTCAACTACAACATCAAGGTCTGATTAGTGATTTGATTATCTTGCTGGATGTTTCAATTATCTTCTTGTTTCTCACACAGAGAGAGAGACAGAGACAGAGATCAATCTTTCTAGACCTAACAAAACAGACAATTCTCCTCTGAGTCTACAAACATTTCCCCGAAAGTTAGCCCAACTAAATTCAATGGGAGTTACTTCTGAATAAGGCAATTTAGGAGTGCTCTGCTATAAAGAATGCACATTAACTTAAAACGTAGCTATAACATAATCCCTAAAATGGCTTCTTCAACCCTAAATTGGCAAAATCAACTCCTTTCAAAGCAATACCTGCTATACAAAATATAGTCTTATGTCATTTCACAGGATATAATCTTAATTATTCTGTCACTGAGCTAGAAATCAAGTCTCATAAAAGACAAACCCGTTTGAAGCAAGCCAACCCCCATAAACAAGAGGTCACACATCTCTATCAGTGGCCCTCATCTTTGGATAGATCTTCTAATGATATTGGTTTTGCTACTTGCTTATGTTCAAATGATTTCTTAAAAACCATCTTCTCGGGCTTTCCCCCATTTCTTCTTTTATTGATATTTTTTAATTCCTCCTTCCCTCCAACTTGCACTGTGTCTTTTCAATTGTGACACTTCAGGCAAAGCCCTTTCTTCCAGGTGAAAGGCACATATGTAGCTGTAGCACATATGAACAAAATACAACAGCAGCATATATTGATGAACATTTCTTACATAAGCTTGTACCCCTTAGAAAGGCTACATTCTCACTCCTGTTCTAAAGTCTTAGCACCACACAAGTCCTACATTTTGCAAACTGGAACCAATACTATAGTCGTGGTGATACTTTAAAGATACTTACAGTAGCCACTTTTTCAACATATGTCTTCATGGTTTTCACAATAATTTTTCTGTCCTAACAAGGGAAATTAAAGAACACTGATGAGCCTCCAACGCCAACAAGCTCCAATAGCTGAATTAAAATAAAGGTAAGCTATCTTGTGCAACATTGGGTTTCTGGCTTCAGAATGTGGCAAAACAAGCAAATAAAAACAGGGGGCAAAGTTCCCTTTAAAGGTCCAAGTCCCTTGTGAGACCCACTTCTGTGCGAGGGATGAAAAATTACCCTGCAGATCACACTCGAACCTAGACCTCGGTAATGCAAAATATCCCTCAACCTGTCCTGCGTCCTCCAACTTATATGAATACCAGATCAATCAAACGTTCCCTAGGCTGGGCTTCAGGAATAATTATAGCCAGCAAATTATTGCCCAACAATACTGTTGCATATATCATACTTTATGCCCATTTTCCTTTACAACTCGAAAAGACTGGGTTAAAATAAGAAAAGCTCTGCTGAATCATGCCAAAGGCCATCTAGTCCATCATCTCATTTCCCACACTGGCCCACCAGCTGGAGGTCCAAGTAGGACAGAAAGGCATACTTCTCTGCCACCACTGCAACTAGTAATTCAGAGGCATCCTGCCTGATGGACTGAACCCAAGGAGATATGCAAGCTAGTTTTAAGAGCATAGTTTTAAGAGCAAACATTAAAATGACTAATGCTTTGGGCTATCCCATTTGGTTTACAAATACAGGCATTCCCCCGCATAACATGATTTCGCATAATACAATTTTGCATATACGACCGAGGTCCCCAAACGTTTTTGCTGGGGCTGCTCCATTTTCAGGGCTGGAATCGTCTTGATTGGCTTGCTGCAGGGAGAAATTGCGCCCCAGAAGCCTCCCCTGGGTTGTGCCGTGCGGCTCCCTCCTCTCTCTGCTCGGGGTGCTCGGTCTGCAGAGGGAGGATCTCATCGGCTGAACTGAACTAATCAAGCTGCTTTCTCCCCCTACCCCGCCACCTCGTGTTCCGGCTACCAGCTGCTCTCTGCAAAAGGCTCTGGCTGAGAAGGGGGGGGTCGTCCGCGTGCACGCACACACTCCACCTCCCCCCGCCGCTAGCCAACGCAAGCTGAACAAAGAAGCGTTTGCACTTCCTTGCAAAGAAGTGGCGGATGGCAGGGGGAGTGTGTGCGTGCGCACAATCCCCCCTTCTTCTCAGCCGAACCAGAGTCTTTTGCAGAGAGAAGCTGGCAGCTGGAACATGAGGCGGTGGGGGGAGGGGGAGAAAGCAGCTTGATGAGATCTTCCCTCTGCAGCCGAGGCCGGGTGCCCCAAGCAGAGAGCCACACGGCATGACCCAGGGGAGGTTTCTGGGGCACGATTTCTCCCTGCAGCAAGCCAATCAAGAGGATCCCAGCCCTGAAAACGAAGCAGCCCCAGCAAAAAGCAAGCAAGTTGATTTTTACAACTTTTAAAAATGTTTGTTGTCAAGCTGCCTCGCTTTTAACGACGCCCCTGTGTTACGACGAAGATTGAGGAACGTATCCCCGTCGTAAAGCGGGGGACACCTGTACTGTAATCTAAGCTCATAGGTGCCTTGGAAGATTCAGTTATTATTACAAGAACTTTCGAAGTATAAAACCAGTGTGTGCAACTCAAACCGCTCCAAGGGCCTAAGAGGGTTGCAATTAACTCACAAGCCTGGCACAAAGCAACAGTAAGTTGCATAAAGAAAACAGCATTTTCTCCCAGGACCTCCTGGAAAAGCCCTAACACAGAGATCCTGGCAGAATTCCAGTTGCAATACAAGTTTCAACTCTATTTACACAATGAAGGCAAATCACTCTATTATTTTATCTTTCCCCTCTAAAATCATTTGTAGCATGCCTGCAGGGTACCATGTTAAGAATTGCCATATCATATTTGTCACATATCTAGTCATCCTCTTTGTCATCCTTCAAAACAAGATTCCATTTATAATGAAGCAGGGTGGATGTTTCCATACTTTAGGGTAGCACAACTACATTTCCAAAGGCAGATACATTTGAGCAGCTGGTAAATGTATCAAGGAAATGGCTCTCTAGTGCAACATTTTAGGGAGACCGCACCAAGTCAAACACCCATTAAACTGGTCAAATACCCATTAAACTACAGCACAGTCCTCTGACACAGGAAAGCTACTTTAAATACAACACCTTGGGGGTCCCATGCCATAAGCAATGCATAGCTACTCTGGCTCCATCATGTGTATGCGCCAAGTAGATCACAGCTTCTCTGATGGCTTCAATCATTTCCTAGACACAAAGAAACACAATTGTAAGAAACTGGTTTTGTTGAAGAGAACACACATTTATTCTCCACAAGAATATGAACAGTATTATTCTGATCAGGTCTGTAAGCCTTTTCCTACACCCAGGACTGAAAAAAATATCTCCAATTCCTAGAACGACAATTTTGAAACATCCAGGCAACCAATGAGTTTATTGCTCTGCCTGCAGTCAAACAACAGAAAAAGACCAGTGTGATCTGTTCCCAGTCACAATGATTATACATCTAGCAGTGCACAGCAAGGAAGAATTTCTAAATTCAGGTATCTGAGTGAAACAGGCAAAAACTAAATGCAGGCAACATTAACTCAACTCTAGCTATGCTCTAAAGAGGTATTATTGGTTAGAATGTTGGACAAATACTGGGCAGGCCTGGGTTCAAAATCCCGCTCAGCCTTGAAGCTCATTGGGTGGTCTCTCTCTCTCTCTCTCTCTCTCTCTCTCTCTCTCTCTCTCTCTGCATAAGCTACCTCACAGGGCTGTTGTAAGGATAAAATGGGGGTGGGAAGAAGCATGCACGTTGTCCTGAGCTCCTTCCTTTGAAGAAAGGGCAGGATTGAAATGTAATAAATACCAACGTAAAGAAAAATAAAATGCAGGACAAATTGTGCCAAGAAATGGAAGGAGAAGGGCAGCCCACTGACAACAAAGCAATGCAGATAGACTGCATCTATACTCATGTGCACATCAGATTTAGGATGGCAATTTCTCACCCACTAAATGAAGCCTGCCCAGAAGCCCACTTATACACACAGATATCATTAGCTGAGAAGAGATGTTGGACATGTTATTGCCTTAAGCGTTGTTAACCATAAGATGGCACTGAATGCTCAGCTCACAACTGCACCGTTTAAATCACTAAGGTGAACACATTTCAACAAGACTCATGACAAATGAAATCAAAGTGCATTAATACTTACAGATCTTTGTTTTGGAGTGGCATGAGTGAAAAAATCCAAAAAAACCTTATGTACCAATGAATGCTTTATTACAGCTTCTCTGTAGGATGAGAAGAAAAGTAAACAGAAGCTTATAGTTACATACTAATATTGTTCTGTGTAGTATTTGGTAGTTTTGTGAGCTGCTTTGACCTTTTGGCCCAAAACTAGCTTGAAAATTGTAATAAGCAGAATAAAGAACTGACGTGAGACTCTTTCAGCAGCACATGAAAATGTACTTGCCACAGACCTGTTGATGTCACAGGCCTGTTGATGTCATTTACAACTGCATACAAGATGGTGCTTGTTCAGAGAATTTAAGTTGTCAGTAGGATGTTGCAGATTTATGACAACAGGAAAACACAAGAGTAACACACATGCACACAAAATACCTTTGCTTTAGGTTCAACTTGCATAAAAATGTTTTCCTAAAATAAAATTGAATGTACAAGATTCCACTGAACTGAAGGTACGTATATTGTAAGAAATTCAAAAATTCTGGAGATGGCAGAAGGAGAGCAACAAATAGGGGAAGCATTTTGAGCTCTTTATCTTTTAAGCCGCAAGAAGAGTCAGATGGCAAGAGACGGATAACATCTTGAGAACCCACCAAGGTGTGATTTGGCTGCCTGTGAAAGCTTGGAAGCACAGAGCACAGCCGGGATGATTGCTCCACACTGAAAGGGAAACATCTGGAGAAATTGGGGGTCTCTTTCACAGAACAGTACTTGTAAAAAACCCATTTGAAAATTGGAGATTATTATTAGCCTGCCTATGTAAACTACCAAGTCTGTGAGAAAGGCGGTATATAAATACTATAATAAATAAAGTCTTTTTGTTATCAAAATAAGCTTTTCAAATGAGAAAAATAATGCCTATATGCTTAACAAATCCCACTGGCATGGATGTTTCTGCTTTCATCAACTGGCGGCCCAATCCTGCAAAAATTATAGCGGTAGGTCTAAATGGCCAGCCACTGCATCCTGCACAGGATGCTGCTCACGCTGGCACAGTTGGGGCTCACCTCGGGGGTAGGGGACGTTCATCCCCTTCCCCCAGTGTAAGTCTCGGTGGTCCCAATGGGCTTCCTTGGATGCGCGGCAGCTCTGGAGCTGCCGCACAACCAGAGAGGCCATATATCCTTGCCCCCTCCCCAAAGTCACCCCACAATGGCCCCCTCCCCAAAGTCACCCCAGCCCACCCTCCCACCGCCCAGCGCAACACCTACCTGCATCCGGCAGCGCGGGAAGAGGAGGGCAGCGATCGCAGTGTCAGCCTCCGCCAATTACTCTAGAGGTGCTGCAAAAGTGCCTTATGCCACTTTTGGAACACCTTAGGCTGGCGGAGCGCACACTCCACCGGTCTCTAGTTAGGCAGGATTGCGCCGTTAAACATCACCATTTCAACTTTATTCCCATACTTATAGCTTTAAAAGGGAGGGAGAACATACTTTAAGCCAAACAACCTATACAATTTGCAAATATAACCATGGCACAAGCTGCTATGCTTACTTTTGAGCCATTGGAGTAAGGATCTGTTTCATTTCATCCATAATGACATCACACTTTTCAGGCTGAGCCTCCAACAGCTGATCCAGAGTCGGGTGATCTGATGACTGAAATAAAGAAAAGCCACTACCATGAGTTTTAATTACATGAACATTATAGGAGCCAAAGGACAAAGAAGAAATTTAACCACTTTATATTGATTGGTTTGATTTCTATCCCTCTTTCTCCCCCCATAGGGGGACTCAAAGCAGCTTACAACAATATATATAAACATAATATAAAACTTTTAACACAATATAATCTAAAAACACAGCACAGAATAAAATATAAAAAACAGGAGTAAAAGGGGCTGGACCACTAAAATAGTTAGGCTGGGTGGTTAACTCAGAGGGCTTGTTTAAAAAGAAATGTCTTTTTTGCTCACACATCCGGTACCATGAACAAACATGCACAGAACCTCAGATGTGCACGCATGAACAAGGGCTTCTCAGGTCATAGTACTGCTGGAAAACTCTCCATACAAACACACACACTCCCCACCCACCCACCCACCCACAATGGAGCTATCCTGGAAAATGCAGTGAATGGCTTGCACAAGAGCAATCAAAACCATGGTCTGGTAGTACAGAAATAAGTCTTACTGATTTCAAAACTGGCTTCTATGCAAGTTTTTTACAATCATGGCATAACTTACAAGAGGAATCGAGGGGGGGGAATCTAACAAAATAGCCTCTATTCTTACACAATTTTTAAAAGGTTAGAACAATTATGCATACACCATGCATTCATTTTGATAACTACCATTTGAGAGGAAGGCATGTTTCTAATTAGGGTGCAAAGAGAAACTCTTTAATTGGTCTCTCATTAAGGAAAGCCACAAAGCATGATATATGCTACAACACATAATGAAAGCAGAATTTAAGCACATTAATATTCATCATTTCAAACCTTTTGAAAAAACTTCATTAAGCTTTTTTTTAAGCACTAGTGTTTGGAAATATGAATAGAGCTCTGCTCCAAGATTTCTAATAAATAGTCTCCCTAAGAATGTCAACTGATCAGAATTTTTAAAAATATTGACAGTATTTTTGTTTTCCTGAGTCAAAAAGTGATAAATGAGACTCTTTCACACTGTGAGCAAATGTGAAATGTTAGACAACCGCCTCAAAACCACAAAGTATGTTGTACTGCAATTTGAATCTTTGAATTATGACTCCCTACTTCCATTTTTAAAATTCAACTAGACCTGAATAATACTATCTAATCGTTTATTTGCAGTAAATGATGAACCAGCTTTTTAAAAAGCTACTTTCCACAGACTCCGAAATGTTGCAGAAGCCAAGGACTTGTCTACCGATGTTCTCCACAGTACACAATTTTATTCAATTATCCCCCCCCCCTCCAAATAGTTCAAGATAGGGCACTTAATTTTCACTTGTGCTCCAAAAGAAAAAAAACACTGTAAGGGCACTTAATTTTCACTTGTGCTCCAAAAGAAAAAAAAAAAACACTGTAAGCTAAGGTACCTACCTTAACTTCTGAAACATGCAAACAGTAAAGACTTAGTACAATCTCACATATTACGCTGGTTTACAAATTAGGCTTGATGTACCCATGCTTTGCCGTTGGTCTTTTCAGTCTGATGTTGGCTCGGTGTGTGTGTGTGTGTGTGTGTGTGTGTGTGTGTGTGTGTGTGTGTGTGTGTGTGTGTGTGTGTGTGTGTGTGTGCATCCAGGCAGAAATGCAACAGGTGCAGCTAAACACTTGCTTGGTAAAACTTTCTGAACTTCTGTCTGATGGTTCCTTAAAACTGACAATGCTCTCCCTCCCCAGCAACTAGTGTAGCGAATATCCAAGCAGACATTCTACAGGTGCAGCTTTCTCCAAGTACTTCCTATGCACCCGATTCTTTTTTCTGCTTCCGATAAACCTTTCTTAACATACATTGTTGGAAAGTGTTTTTACGTGTCTTATTAATTTTCATTTGTAAGTGCTCCTTTTTGTTCTCCTCTTGTGGAGAAGGAAGCATTCTTACCTTTTAGAACTGCCTTGACTCCACAAGTTAATCGTTCAAGCATCCTCTGGGACTTGATGGTACCTTTTCTAATTTATAGTTCACATTCTAGCTAGGCTAAAAATAGGCTTCTATTATTGTTGTTTTATAACCTCCAAACATTTTGAATAATGCTCGCCATATCCACAAACATTTAAACACGACAAAAAAAGGCTTTGAAACTTGGCCTCTGCCATTAAGCAAACACATATTGCCTGTGTTCACGTGAGACAGGAATATGGGCGAAAAGGGTCACTTTTTTTTAGAACAAAGTACAGGAAGTAAAGCCAAAGACCAGCAGCAGTTGAACCTGCTGAAGGGGGGTCAGACAGTAGCTCACCAAAGCTCTGCAAGCACAAAATGGACTCTCAGATGGTGAGGCCGGCCAGGTAAGTCCTGCGGTTCCCACCCCTTCACCTGAGGCCACCAATAACACAAAGGGAGCTGGATGCCCCCCCCCTCACATTATGGAGAGGCCAGCCAAATCTCGAACCTCACATTAGAGGCACGGGATTCAGGATTAACTCTATGAAATCTAGACAGGAGCAAATTCCAGTAAGCACCTGACATGCTTAGCTTATAAATGCAGATGTCTATTGCACTGAAAAACAGTTTTAATGAAGCACTAAGATATTAATTAGAATCATGCTAACTCAAGACTTGCTAAAAAAGAGAATTCCTGTCCCTCAGAGCAATAAACTTAGTTGCCCTAGAGAGATGCCCTCTAGCCTCAAGGATACTCTGCTCCAGTTAATACCTGGAAGGGACCTAAAGTGCAGGAGTGAAGAACCTGCATTGTTCATCACACAACGAACACTTGCATTGTGAAGCACACCGGCTACTTAGTCAGAAACCTTAACTTGTTGCATTTTCCTTTCACACGTCTACTCTTCCTTTTCAGCCCTTCGTAATGAACTGTATTATTTTAAAATATTTATAGTGTGTTAAAAGTTACAAAAATATTTCTGAAGAGGGGAAGGTACCCCAATGCATTACCTTGTAGACTTGGAATGCATTCCCATAAAGTTCCTCTGTCAACATGTTTCTTTGCTCCAAAATGGCTTTGTAATTGTATGCAAACTCCACCACCGCAGATGCTTCAGCATGGCGCAGCATCTTTCTCACCTCACCTTTAAAGCTTTTGATGATTTCTGCAACTTGTGGCTTTGTCCTATTCCAGGAATAAGTGGGGACAGTAACAAACATAAGAAAACAGACCAGAGACTTTCAAGTGATCCAACTTTCATACCTCAATTCATGAAAGACTCCTGCACCCAAATTGGCATCTGAGTTGCAGGCTTATCACAGAACAAAAGGTGTCCACAAATGTTTGCTGTGCTAAACCCTAAGCAGATGTTGTCAGAACTATTTCTTGGGTCTAAGGGCAGCAGGATTCACAAGCAGGCTCTATTCCTGGGTTGACACATTCCTTAACTATGCTCCCTCCATTCACCATGAGTAGCGTTTCCCCAAGGCGCTGTACTCATGAATGCAGAGCAACAGTCTTTTGCACAGGGAGGCTCTTTCCCCAAGTGCAACATTTGCCACTACAGGCTAATGCTGTATTGTGGAGGTGAGCCGGGGGGGGGGGGGGGGGAGAGGAGAGATAGTTAAGAAGTGCATTGGTGTCACTGCTTCCCAACCAAAACATTCTTATTCCCAGTTCTGGTAACATCAGCATAGGACTATAGTAGTCAGTGGCCCATACCAAGACCTTCAAAGACAGGTGGCGTCAAACCTCCACATGCTGTTGGACTTTAGAGTATGTCAGAACCAGCATGTGCAAGAGAGAGAAAGTACAATACAATCTATACAAACAAGCTAGTCAAATATATTGGGTTTAATTTGCACAAGACTGGCATGTTCATGAAGCAACATGAAACCATCGCAAAAAGCAGCAAAGTTGGAAGGGCTGTGAATTGACAAGACCCTGCCACTCCAAATCTTTTCCAAGATTTGGAATAGATTGCAGAGGAAGGTGGTGGATTCTCCCTCACTGGAGATCTTCAAGCAGAGGCTTGACAGGCACCTGCTGGAGATGCTCTAGGAGGATTTCCTGCTACAGGCAGGGGGCTGGACTAGATGACCTTGTGGGTCCATTTCAACTCTATAGCAGCAGCAACAGCAGCAGGCTTCTTCCTCCAGTGCATTTGGAGGGGGGGAAAAAGCTGCTGCACCTCCAGATCACCTCTACCCACCTACTCCTGTACATTCAAAACAGGAGCAGCACGGAGAAGGGAGGTTGCATGCCAAGCTCCAAGTAAGCGAAGGGAAGTGGGGCAGAGCACCTTTTCTCCTTCCTTATTCTTAGGTGGGTGAGAAAGTGTACATACAGGGCAGCAAAACGGGGGGGGGGGGGGGGTTCGAGATAACAGGGAGGCACAAGCCATCCCTGAATTTGCAGTAAATTGATCCATAACAGATTGTCACTACTATGAGAAATTGCTTTAGAGTTATTATAAGTTATAAGCCATATCAAGCCAACCATCATTTTTCAGACTTGGGGCAGACCAACCACCAGTAGGAAGAAATCTTACTGGGCGACAGACCTTTGAAAAGACAAGGCTCAGGGTTTCTCAAAATGTGATCATAATTTCAGAGGGATCACTAAAAGAAGAAGCAGGGTTGCAGGTTTTACACTTCCCTTTCTCCAAGGAACTCAGGATTATATACATAAGGCAACCCATGTTATCTTCTCAGCAACCTTGTGACAGGAGGCTACCCAATGAGCCTTTTTTCGGCTAGGCAAGAATTTGATTCTAGGCATCTCATCACACTACACTGTCCAATATTCCACACCGACTGATTTGTGTAATTATGGTTGCTTTACACTGGAGATGAACCGAGGTAGAAGACCAAAAGACGACGTCGTAAGGAAACAGTTCAAGCAGAAGCCAAATTGGTATAGCCCAATGGGGATGGGGAGCAGAAAAGGTCTAGCAAATTGAGATAGAGCTGCAATTTTATGGAGTTTTAGAAATACTAAAACAGATCATTTAGGTGGAAATCTTATAGACCATGGGTCCCCAACCACCGGGCCGCGGGGCGAGCCTCCACGGGGAGCCGTGGGAGGAAGTAGCGTTGGGGTGTACATGCCTTCGCTTCGGCCGTCTTCGTTTTCGGCCCTCCCACCTTCCCTGGAGCCCAAACGGCTCCAAAATGGTGACGAAACCGGCTGGAGTGTGTGTGTGATCGGAGCCACACTGGGCGCGCGCAGCTAACATCACGCCCGGGTCATGTGGGGGTGTGGCGTCGGCGCCCCCCCCCCAGTCCGTGGGAAGCAGTTCCAGATGGATACCGGTCCCCAACGCCGGAAAGGTTGGGGGCCGCTGCTATAGACCAGTGTTTCCCAAATGTTTTTGACCTACAGCTCCTTTTGACCTACTGGCTGTTAGTCGCGCCTCCACATTACAAATGAGTAGTAAGAAAAAGGCACTCATGCTCAGAGACACATGACTATATTCCTGATTAAACCCTGCCATTGAAAACAAACTTTAGGGCAAAAACCTTGCTTCTTATTTAAGCAAGCACACTAGCATGCAGAAGGAATTGAATGGGGGTGATTTTTTAGAGAGAGCGAGAGCGAGAATAAGAAGATGAAAGTCTGGTGGAGAGAAGAGACTAAGAAGGTGGGTCATTGCCGCTCAAGTGCCAATTCTGAGGGTGGGGAGTGCAGCAATCTATGGGGCTGGGACAGTTCCCCCTCGACAGAGCAATGAATTCACGGCGGGAGATGAGTCCTGCCAGGCAAACAAAGGCCAACCCGCAGCCGACAACCTCTCCCTCCCCCCGCTTTCCTCCTCCTTGCCAGGCTGACGGACGATGTCCTTGCGCCTCAACCCTGGGCCGAGCTGCTGCTGCTTGCACTTTCCTCCTCCTACCACAGCTCCTCTCCCCCATTCAGTCACCCTGCATCCACTTGTTGAGCCAGAACGCCCAGGGAGAGTGAAGGGGGATCCCACCCAACTCCGGTTACAGGTTGCAGAGTTGCGCACACGCACACAAAGCAAGATGCTCCGCTGCAAAAAGTGGGGAGATAGAAAGTCATGCTTCTGTGTGTCTGTCTCTCACTCATACACAAAAGCAATGTTTGCGCCATTTCCGCCCTCCTAATTGCTACGCTACTGCCCAGAGGTGCTGCTGCTAGAGAGAAATGCACGCCTGAGTTTCGCTGCAAAGGGAGGAGAGGAGGCGTGTATGCAAAAAGCGTGCGCAAGCGCTAACCTGCTCCATGTCTGCTGCCGATCAGAGCTTCCCTTCCCCCACCAATCATTTGCACTCACAATACAGGGCAGGCTGAAAAAGCCGCTCCAGAGCTCAGTGTGTCTGGCTGAGCACCCAGTTCTCCCGGCACTCGTAGCCTCAGCTTGGCAGTACTGAGGGAGACAAACACATGCAAGCAGCGCCCTGCTTGGCAGTTTGATTCCCCCCCCCCCTGTTCCCTCCCTACTTTTGTCTCTTAGTTTCTCCAAAAAGGGAAATGTTTGCATCTCCCTCACAATGGCAACAGACTTGTGGCAGCCACTGATGCCAGCAGCGGCAGGAGAAGAAGCAAAGTTTTGCTCCAATGCTCCTGCCTTTGCAAACCAGGACAATCTGATGCCCTTGGCAAGGGGAAGAAGCGCTTTGCTCTCACCTCCTGGAGCAGGGATCTGGGGAAGCCATTCAGAGTGTCAGTCTCTCTGCTCCCTCCCCACCCGCAATTCACCATTGTGAGGATGCCTTTTGCTAACCACGGCACCAAAACGGTGAAAGTAAAACAGGAGCGGAAGCCCCAGACAGGCTCAGGCAGCACTAGCGAGCCAAGAGGGAGAGAGAATGCCGCGGTCTTCGCCTTTCTCCGGTTCTTCCTGAGAATGCTGGCATTGAGATTGGGGGTGGTGGGGCTTCAAGGGACTATTCCGCGGCTCCTCTGGCTGGCTTCCGCGACACACCAGGGAGCCGCACCGCACCGTTTGAGTACCACTGCTATAGACACTTACCTGGAGTAAACCCCATTGAATACAGTGTGACTTACTTCTGAATAAACATGTATAGGATTGTGCTGTCCCAAACACACTCGAACACAGCATATCAATATGCAATATCAATATACCTACCCATACGTGAGGAGCTTCTTCACAATATTTCTGGAGTACTTCGATTTGCTTAGTTCAGTGAAACTCTCTGTGGGATGAAAAAAAATCACACTGAGAAGCTATTACAATGAAACACTTGGACTGCAAAGGCTGCATAAGTGAAAATCATACCTTTTAGTTCTTCAAATACTTCTTGTCTTTGCTTTTCGTTGCCGAACCGAATATAACACTGGATGACACGAGTTGAATCATGAGCAAATGCCATCTGTGGAAATAAATGAATCCATTACTTCAAATCGTTTAGCTAGAATTTTATTCTATGTATTTTACTCTATCTTTATAGTTAGTGATAATGAAGCTGCACAACAGAGGCTATAGCTGAGACTGTAAAGACATAATTCACTGACAAGGAAACAAACACTACAGCTGCATTTGGAATGGTACAGCCTTAGGCAAGGACTGAAACTAACTGAAAGGGAATTGCTTCAATATCTTTCCACCACTCTCCAGTACTTGGTATTTCAGCTGTTACCTACAACTAGTATCGTAATAGAAACATTCTTTATAATCTCATTGCCTATGAAGCAACAAAGATTCAGTTCTCTCCCAAGCCATAAGTGATACTGTGGGATCTACTTCTGTCAAAAACCAGGACTTGCAACTTAGCACAAGTATACCGGATTGGACACAGAGAATGCGGCTTTCCCACCTGTATCTGTGGCCCTCTTGACCAGCCCCCAGTCAATCTTTTCACCTCTCTTTTCAAATGACTGTGACAGACACTCTACTACAAACTGGAAAAACAAATACCGTATTGTCCTGCCTTGCTAGAGGAGAAAAAGATCAGAAGGAAGTGGGGCAGAAAAGTCTGTTCAGGGGCGTCACTGGACGCGCGTCACCCTAGTGCGGGGACGCGCGTCACCCCCCCCAGGGGCGCGACGTTATAGGCGCGGGGGGAGGGGGCCACCCGGCTCCCCCCCCCGCATCGCGTCGCCCCCTCCGGACGCTCTGAGGCCGGCCCGGGAGCCGGCCTCGGAGCGTCCGAACCCGTCGGCGCTCCAGGGCCTTCTGAAAGAAGGCCCAGGCAGCGCGTCAATCCGGGTATTTTCCGGATTTTCGCGCATGCGCAGACCCGTTTTGAGGGCTTTTTGCCCTCAAAACGGGTCTGGGCATGCGCGAAAATCCGGGAAATACCCGGATTGACGCGCTGCCTGGGCCTTCAGAAGGCCCTGGAGCGTCGACGGGGTCGGACGCTCTGAGGCCGGCTCCCGGGCCGGCCTCAGAGCGTCCGGAGGGCGACGCGCGTCACGGAGGTGACGCGCGAGGGGGTGCGCGCGTCACCCCATGACGTGCGTCACCCCCTGGCGGCCCGCCCCCCCCCGCCACGCTCCAGTGACGCCAGTGAGTCTGTTGTGGGTACCAAGTCTCAGACAAACAATCTGAATACTAAGGAGAGAACTAAACTCTAACCAGTCCCAGGGCAGCACAGGGTACAACAGTTTGCAGCCCTCTTGTGGGTATATTTGCAATTACAGGTGGGCCCCCCATCCACTGATTCGCTATCCACGGTTTCAGTTATCCACAGAACGTGGGGACCCCCAGGCTTTTACTTTTTTCCCAGTAAGCTTCGTTTCTTTCTTAAAGAAACAGGAGAAGTTATTACAGGCAAGTAGAATGAGACTAAGTACTAGAGAGGCTCTGCAAGGTTAACAGAAACCTTGCAGAGCCTCTCTAGGACTTAGTCTCGTTCTACTTGCTTGCAATGGAGGCTGCTTCTCTGTTTTAAGGAAGAAACAAAGCTTGCTGAAAGAAAAATAAGAGCTGGGGGGGGCAAGCATGCCTGCCTGCAGGGGAGGCAGGGTGGGCCTGGAACATATCCCCAGCGGATATGGGGGCCCACCTGTATACATGTACAAAACTATGGCTTTAATACTTTGAAATGTCATATGTGTGCCAAATTGTAGTTTTATATGCTGAGTTATAAATGATGATTTTTCCAAAAGCAGCAAAATAAGCTTAGGCTTGATGTGAAAGTAACTATTGCACATATTTTCATTTTTTTCAAAGTTTCCATATTTTCCCATCAAACAAATGGCTTTTTCCCCCACGGCTTCAACATTTCCAGAAATTTTACATCTCTAGCCACAGCCCCTTGTGCCCCCTGAAAAAGTGTGCCCAGGGATTGCAAAACATTCCAGAATACCAAGGGACATAGCGTGGAGAACTGCAACAGGAAGGAGTTGACAGAAATCAGGAGGAAGGTCTTGCATAAGTTTAATGGTGCTTTCTGACTATGCATATGGAACTCTCTGGATCTCAGCAATAATTTTATGTACAAGGGCAGTACAACCCAAAACATAGTATTTCAGCAGGAATGAAAAAGGCCATGTCAACAACTTGTAAACAGTTTTGCTTTAAAAAAAAAGTTTGCTATAATTCTTACATTCTTTATTTTTCCACGAAGCAGCTCCTGAAGTTCACTCAACAGCTTCTTGCGTTTCTCTGGGTCACATTTTTTCCTACCAAAGTAAGTGGATTCTTATGTAAGCCAATATTTATTTATTTTTCCTTGTTAACTGAACTTAAAGAAGTTCATTGGCATCAAATCTTACAGACTAAAGTTGATGACTTTTTAAAATACTGTTGAAATTAATCATCTTTCCTTTTAAAAAAACCCAAATACACAATCTTACAAAATTTCATAATATATCATCTGTTCCAAAACAAACACTTTGCAATAAAAAAATCACTAGGCATCGCTACAGACACAACTATCAAGTGAGAAGCCTAGTGGCCAAAGGAATTCAAGATAAAAAGCTGTGTAACCCCCTAGTTTCAACTCTAATGTCAAGAGAAGGGCACTTGTGTGATTTCAGCTAAATCCACAAGGTGATTAGCTGCAAAACCAGGCTTAAGTCAACACCTGTCATATTTGTATCCCACTTATCTACTAATGAGCTCAGGGTGATGAATATGGGTTATTTTATTTTACACTGCAAGACAGGTTAGGCTAAGAAATAGTCACATGTCCAAGATTACCTACTGAGCTTCAAGGCCAGACAAGGATTTGAAGCTAGATCGTCAATTTCCTAGCCAAACATTCCAGAGCACGGATAGATGACTGACAGTGAAAGAGAAATACTCCCTTGTTTATCAATAATTTTTTTAAAAATCCAAACACCCATTGATCTACATCCTCAATTATGGAACACCACAAATAACGTGTGCACAAAATACTGAATAAAGTGTAATACCAAATGAACATTTCTACTTCATGGGAGAAAATCTAAGTACAGTGTTATACTGAAGAAAATAAAGTTCAAGTCACTTTTACCGTCTCAGCATTTCCCAAATCTGCTTTGCTTTAAGCACTGCATTGTAATTGGCGTTGTCATTCAGCTGTCTGGTCTGCTTCAGTTCCTTCTTTTTCTTCTTGATGTCCTCCCACTTAGGCTTCTTAGGCTGCGACCCTGATGATAAAAATCCAGTTTTGTAGCACACTTAACAGATGTTATACGGCAACTGAATTAACATGCAATGCCAGTTTCTTGGTGCAGATTGCTCTGTTGAAGGAATCTTATTCAATAATGACTTGTCTAATCATACGTGTGAATTTTGCATTGGCTTAAAGTTCCAACATTGTTAGAATCGTGAGCAAAAGACAAGCTTTGCCCTGTAATGGCTTAGTCTGAAGTAGTAATTGGAACATATGAAGCTAGATCATGCCAAACCACTGGTCCATCTAGCTCAGTACTGTCTACTCCAGTGACAGGCAACAAGTCAGGTATTTTCCCCAGCACTTCTCTGCAAAGGAAATGCTCTAGTCAGTGTGTCACAGACGTGAGGTTGTCTAAGATTACCTAGTGCAGTGATCTTCAACTTTACCCAAAGGTAAAACTCACTGTAAGTATTTGCAATTTGGCGGGACAGCGGGAACAGCACTTCTGGGACTGCGCCACAGCTGGGGAAAAAAGTGGATTTTTAGCCCTACCTAGGGGTCTTGATGGTCTTCCGGGGGGTGCGGGGAGCCTGCAGACCCCTCCGCAGGCCTCCTCGCACTTCAAAATGGCTGCAGGTTGCAATTGCAACCCACTTCCGGTTTTCAGATGAAACCAAAAGTGGGCCGCAATTGTGATCTGCATCCAATTTAAGGCACTGCACACCCCAGAGGACCAGCAAGACTCCCAGGTAGGGCTAAAAATACACTCCCCCCCGGCAGGTGTTATCCCGCAGTGGTGCCAGCAGTGCCGCCAACAGCACCACAGAGTCCACTGCCCTTAAGGGAAAAACACACTGTCACCCGCAGGACCTTGGGGTCGCAACCCCAAGGTTGAAGATCACTGACCTAGTGAATTCATAATCAGCGGCAGCGTGCCGACTGCCCCCGGCACCGGAAGTGAAGTCATTGCCACTGCTGTTTTTGCATCAACCAGAGGCACAGGGCAGGTGGGAGGGCCAAACCCATCGTCGCCGTCGCCCGCTCACCCCGCCGAAACGGCCCAATTCACCTTGCCGTCGTCCGCCGTGACATCCCCCCACCCAATCCCCCCGCCGCCAGGGCCCCCCCAACCCCCCCTAACAATGCCACCGCTCATAATTGCATGGAGATCATTGCTCATATTTCTAACCACTACTTTATATCAGCTCTGGACAGAGATCATCATAGCACGTGTTGACTTCATGAGAAAAGATCTGATAATAAAAGATGTATAAAAATGCACTAATATTCACTATTATATAAATATTTTCTTTGACTCATTTTAAGGAGGAAAAAAAATTCTCACCTTCTTTATCATCTTGAAGTTTGCGTTTCCTGGACAATTTTTCTGATAATTTGTTGCTCTTGAATTGTTTTACAACAGTTTTGCCAAGCTTTTTGTTTCCTTTTTCAAATTTCTTGGATTTAAACTTAGGCTTGCCTGCTTCACCATCTTTTCTACTGAATCTCTTTGAAGGACCAGCATCTATATCAACGTTTTTAAAAAATTTAAAAAGATATTATACTGAATCAATGTAACTAAGATAAGCAGTGCTCAAATTATGAGGAGGAACCTCCTGGCTTTGGAAGTAGGTTTTCTCTGTGCCAGGTGTGGGGGAGTGACAGCAAGAAACAGGTTATCTTGTTGGCTGTGTGCTCCCTGAGGCATCTGGTGGGGCCACTGTGTGATGTAGGAAGCTGGACTAGATGGGCCTTTGGCCTGATCCAGCAGGGCTCTTCTTATGTTCTTATGCCAGAGGGTCTTAATGAAATTCACAAGCTTTCCCCCTACACTCCTCCCCAATAGTCTTCCAAATACAATAGCTATGGTACAGTACTAAAATAAAACACAAAGGGGCCACACTCTGGCTCCCCTACAAGCCCAGCTCCTCCATTACAATTCAAGAAGCCCAATAGCAAAAACAAACATGACAGACAGCTGTAACATGAACCAAAAACCTTTCCTACATTGGAAAATCTGTTACGAGATGATGTATACAGATTGAAGAAGTTAAATTTGTATTTATACATTTAAGTACATCTTAAGAAGCTAGTAGACAGTCTCTTGCATTTTAGGAAATTGGATAAACATTTCCGACTATTTGGTGACTTAAAAACAATTTATATTTGCTAATGTTAGAGAATTTTCACCCACAGAGAAGATCCTGTGCTATCCTCTGCAGAGGCGTCGTCTGATATGGGGCGGTGGTGTGGTGGGCCCCAGGGCGTAGGGGCGGAGAGGCTCCGGGGGGGGGCGGGAGCCTCCCCAAGTTTCATGTTTTTTTCGTGTTTTTTTTTTTCTTTTTTGGGCGATTTTTCGCCGATTTTAAGTAAAAAAAAGCGGGTATTTTAAAAAGTATGTATGATTTGCCGGCACTTAACTTGTATAGGACGTTCCCTCGACGATGTTCTTCCTGCTCCTGGGCGCGCAGCTTCTCCATGCACCCGGGCGCGGGACTCTGTACCGCCCCCAGCAGCACTTTCCGTAGTTTGCGCATGCGCAGACCCACGGAGTCTCCCGCGGCCGGGCGCACGGAGGAGCTCCGCCCAGGAGCAGGAAGAATATCGTCGAGGGAACGTCCTATACAAGTTAAGTGCCGGCAAATCATACATACTTTTTAAAATACCCGCTTTTTTTGACTTAAAATTGGCGAAAAAGAAAAAAGGCAATAAAACTGTCAAAAATAGGTTTCGGTTTTTGACAGTTTTATTGGGGGGCTTTGCGTGTTCCGCCCCAGATGCAGGGGCGCCTGGCAATGCCACTGATCCTCTGCTCTATCCCTCATAAAAATGTGGTTAAAAAAACAGTCATCCTCCATAGTACAGAGGAATGCTACACAGACAGCTTGATATTCCATAGCCTTCAGTTTCCCTAATCAGAGTCTTCCACACTGTACTGTTAAGTGGACTAAACACGGACCTCAGTCTAACCATCTTTACTCAGAAGTTATTCTAAGTTCAGCGGGCCTTACAATGAAATCCTATGCACGTTTACTCAGAAATAGGTTCTACTGTGCTCAATGGGGCTTGCTCTTCAGAGAGAGCATACAGAATAGCAGCCTTAGGGCCCAATCCTATCCATCTTCCCAGCACCGATGCAGCCGTGCACTGTATCCTGGGGGGGGGGGGGTTGTCACAGTGGCCTCCTCAAGGTAAGGAAACATTTGTTCCCTTAACTTGGAGCTGCATCAGTGTTGGGAAGTTGGCTAGGATCGGCCCCTCATTCTCCTGTAAGTGTGTTAGCACTACAGCCAATATACTCAGGAATGCATTCAAAATTCCGTAGTTACCGCATCTATTTTCCACAAGCAAGCAAGCCACAGAAAAGGCAAAGGCTACAATCTTTACTGTAGTTATATCCATTTTAAGAAATACATATTACAGGACAATAGATGTACCTTTATTCTTTCCAAATTTCTTTTTACTTGGGCCTGCTCTCCCACCTTTGCCTGTGAATTTCCTTTTTCCTTTGGCATCCATAAGGTTAGTTCTGCAAATCACAGAAGGGACAGTTATTGCTTGAGATCCTCCCCCTGCAATGTAATACCTCATTTCGTAGCTCTCCATTTAGATTTTTTTTTAAAATACCTGCAGCCCCTTCCATTACTTGAAAGGATTTGTCCTCTTAACTACCAAAAAGAGGAATGATGCACCATGACTTGTTAACTTTTCTTTGAAGCAAGATCATGTAGGAATCAGGAACTATCAAATCAGTGTCACAAAGCAACTTGAAAAGCCACAAATATTCAGGATGGTCCAACACAAGGGCCACATGCGACCCCCAGAGTCTTTTTCTGCGGCCCTCTTGCCAGAGCCCCCCCTCTCCCAGTCCCGATCATAAAACATGTACTCAGCTCATAAGCGTGATTGTCAGCTAAAGCGTGGGTGAGGAATGCTGCAGCAATCTCTCCCGAAACTGCTGTCTCGTCCCACTCTCTTCTGGTGGCTCAGGAATAGAGCAGATCGGGCTGGCAGTCTCGAGAGAGCTAGCCCCAGCATGTCCTGCAGCTGCAGCTGACGATCACGCTCAGGTGCTGAGTGCCTATCTTCAAGCAAAGGTTCAACAGGCACCTGCTGGAGGTGCTCTAGGATATTTTCCTGCTACAGACCAGGGGCTGGACTAGATGACCTTGTGTATCCCTTCAAAATCTAATTCCATGATTGCAGCAGCAACCTCTGCAAGTCTAGATCTCTGCTCATAATAAGGCACTCATCTACTTCGCACAGCTATTATGAAGATGAACACCACACAGAATGGTTTTCAGTCACTCTAAAGGCTGGTTTACACCGCACAAATCCCGGTGTGTCCCGGGCGCGTGCGGAGTGGTGTGGCTTCCTTCTTAACTGATCACCACGGAACACTGGAGAGCTGTGCTTTCCCGAGTTCCATTGTGATCGGTCATGGACCATGCTCATGTTTGGCCGTTTTCGGCCAATCAAAAGAAAGTGAGGGCGGGACGTGGAGTGAACCTATCACAGGGGAGCAGCAAGCGACCAATCAGGAGGAACAAGGGGGTAGACAACGCGTGGAAGAAACTGGTGGAGCCCAGGGCAGTGTCTCGGGGCAGGGCATTCTGTCCCCTACACTCATGAGCCTCCAAATGCAAACGCAAGTTGGTGTAGATCAGCCTTCAGCCTTAGAGACTGACATCTGAAGAAAAATAGTTTTATAACCAAAAAAATTCAACAACACTGCTGAGAAAAGCTTAACTTCCCTGACTTGATTCCAGCACTTCCATTCAGAGATGAACATTTGAGGATAGATTTTAGCAAGTGTGGAGGAAGAAATGCAGGATGTCATCCATGACAGGGGAGAGAAGTGAGGGTGCTAGTGACAACCTTTAAGGTGCACTATATATTTTTTATTTATTTATAGTAGGCCCATAAATATTTCAAGGAAAGAGTCTTCCTCAGGGTAATGAGCCTGAGTTCTGCATGGCAAAATGTTGAGCCTAACAAATCATCTATTTTGAATACTTCTTAAAGGTTCTCTCACATATTGTTTCTTCATCCATAACCCAGCATTAATTATGCTGGGTTAGTCTGAAGCAAAAGGTGTTCAGGAGACTCTGTAGTTGGGGATGATAAAATACTTTTAAAACGATTAGGCGACATTAACATCAGCTGTAATACTGAGACTAGAAAACACCAGGAATCCTCACATACATCCGCCCCAGACACTAAAACAAGCTGCTTATATGTTAAAAGAAAGATACATATCTAGATACATACAGTAAGATGTATACATACAGTAATTTAAGAGGTCACAATGGGGTTGTGGTTACTAGAAAGAAGCTGTTTTGGTCAGGCCTGCCCCTTTTGCCTCGCTGAAACGTTGCTTTTGTTAACGTGCCACTTGCAGAAGCAAAGAAACGGGATATATTGCAGATCTGAGCAGCTGTTGTTTCTAACAGCTTTCATTAGGTGGCTAACAAAACAACAACTGTAGGTTTACTTCGGGACCCGCTCTTCTAAACACGCACCACCCACACACAAAACGGCGTCTCCTGGGAACATCCTCAGTATCTGGGAAATGAGGAGGAAGAGAATTAACAGGGGCAGGGCGGGAGACCGACATCCTCGGGAAGAAACTCCCCCAGGACATACGGAGGCCGCGCCACTCACAGACCCGACCATGAATTGGTGAGTAAAGAACAGGAGCGGGGGGGGGGGGGAGAGAGAGAGAAGCCTAGCAAAAGCGTTGGGACTCCTTCTTCGACGACCGTAAGCAGCATTCAGAAACTCCCGGCCATTAAGAGACAGGGTACACAGAACAAAGTACCCCAGTACCGTCCCCTCCTCAATTCTTGTTGTTGGGAAAAACTCACCGTGAAAAACACGTGCACAACCCCACTCAAAAAGCTTCGCAAGTATTTCCGGCCTCTCGTCGCCACTTTACGGTTACTTCCGGCGGACTCCCGTTGCCTGACGGGAAGCTCGAGGGCACCACACTGTTGCGAAGAGAGTTGCCGTAAAACAGGCCGCAAAGGCTTGAAGCACAAGAAGGGGCGGGACGAAGTGGAAATGTGATGGGCAACATCGAATGAAACTAGAGGTGCACTTCCGGTTTCCAACTGAACAATGGGGGGAGGACAAGGGCACCAAAGAGATTTGGGGGTAGAGCGGCTCCCTTTCCCCCTCAATACATTTGCGTCATTTCCCGCACGTGGAAGTGTTCGTATGGCAACTGGAAGTGTAGGCTGCTGTATGTGTCGTTTTAGTCTATCTCTAAGGGGCTCTGCCATCTCTTGCCCTGGGCGGAGCTTTGTCTGTTTGGTGAGACTACAGCACCTCTTATTGCTGGAGGAATCAAGTAAAGTAACACATGTGACCCGCCTCCAGACTTCTGGTGTGGTGTGGGTTCTCTATTTGTAAACGTACAAGCTAGGCTGCAGGAAGGTGGCAGTGTAATTGCATTAAGCATCCTGGCGGATTTATCTTTGCTGCACTGATTCCAACGTGGCTGTGTGATGATCATTTCAGGTGACTTGACACACGCTCCCCGTTTGCGAAATGGGTGGTTCCCCTTCCCATCTGCTTGTACTGTTTGGTAACTGTTCTGTTTATTTCTGTCTTCCTGTACCTTGAGAACACGTCCCAGCCAAAACTCACCCAGAAAAAGGACGGAACTGGAACGAACATTTTCTAATGCCCGCAAAATACAGCAGCACAATTACAGACACATGAGAACAATATTTTGGAAAAGACACCCTTGCAGAATTGAAATTGTATTAACCCCTTCTTCAGCCAAGACCTGATTTTAACAAAGAACAGCTTTGAATGACTGGGCACCGAACAAAGCAAAACTCACGTACAACAACACTTTAGGTGAGAGTGATAAAATGAGACCCCAAATTACCCCTGCATTGTATGTTTGGAACCTAATCTATCCAGGCATTAAACAGTTTTCAGGAAAAGGGACCGGATCACTTGCTTCCAAAATAGGCAGAGCAACCACAATTGCAGGGCCCATTGGAATAATTGAGACTGTGATATAGCACGTCAGAAGAACTGCCCCTAAATTCCAGGTTTTGATTTGAGGATTTGTGTGGGGCCCAAAACATGTCTGGTAGAGCAAGATGGCCTACTGGGCCCAAAGCCTGGTGTCACTGAAGGCATCAACTGAAAGGGGAGAGACAGAGGGTGGAATGTTGCCTTTGCTTTGGGCATACCTTCTTGTGGCATACTGGAAAGTTTATACATGTCCCCGAGGAGGCCTAGGCATCCACTTCCACGGATTTCTAGGAATAAGGACAGAGTCTCTCTTTAAAATCCAAGATTCCTGATTTTCTGGGGTGCTATGGGCAATGAAACAGTTGGGAAGTGACTGAGCTATAGTGGAAGAACACTTGTGACAAATTCGACCAAACGTGACTAGAGTCAAATTTTAGAGCCTATCCTGTGGCAGTGATGGTGGCAAAGAAATCTTCCCTTTTCTTTACCACCGTTGCATCAGCAGCACATTTGCAAGCGGAGCTTTTCTGTGTAGTAAGGGGTTTATTGCGTCTAGACCCTAGTAGCATGAAGCCAGCAGTGGCCCACTGTGATCAATTTGTGAAACATTTTGGTGATAAAGTCACATCTGTGCCAACTTGGATTCATCCTTGGAAATGGTCCTCAGCGTTCTGAGGCAACTGATTGTCCTGTTTTGATGGACACATTTCAAATTCATTCAGCCTGAGAATGTTGCTTGGAGAATAGTGCGCCCACAAATAGTGCTCCCACCACCCCACCCTTGGCTGCTTGAAGCCATGGGTGGATCTGGCCTCCACTTCAATATCCCCCGGAGGAGGTCTACTCAGGTCTACCCAGAATTCAAAGTGACAGGCATACTGGCACCCCCCATATGACGTGCACCTGGAGCAGACCACCCCTGCCCCACTCTTGGCATGCTACTGCTTGGAAGGTTGAGATTGGCCACATGTGCACTGGATACTTGCCTATCCTGGTTTTTTAAGGTAGCCAGCAATGATCCGACCATTTAGTGTGAATGCCTCACTGAGAGAGGGCAATGTTTGTACCATCTATACTTAAGGAGGCAATTGTACAACTTTTGTTGAAAAAGCTTTTATTATAATTACCAGTCAGCAGGGGTGTTCCTAGGATTTGGATCACCCTAGGGGGTTCAGAAGGTCAGTGCGTCACCCCAATGATGGACCTTCTCCCATGCAGTAGGCGGGGCAATGTATCATCGCCCTACCTCCCGTGTAATCAAAATTACACCTTTAAATTACAATATTATACGCACAGCCTAAATGTTTGTATGCAACCTAAAACCATGCACAGAAAAGTAAATGACAAACAAGCCGGCAGGAGCAATTATGCAGCGGGAAAAGGGAAAAGCACTCTGCACACAGCCCAAGGGCACGTTCCCTTCTTTTGTTCTTGCTTTGGGCTTTGAATGTCTGAGGCCTTGGGGTTAGAAGCATTTTCTGCAGCTGAATGCTAGCTAGGGGGAATCAATCCTCCTTCTACTGAACATTATTTCTTAACACAGGACATGACAGCATTGAAACCAGAGTACATCCCAAATTGCAGAGAAAGAGGGAAGCTCATCCTTTGATGCAGCGGCGTAACGTGCTGCGGCCACGCCTGGGGCAGTGATGTCAAATCATCATGAAGTCACTTCTGGGTGCGGCTACCCTCCTCACAATCTCGGGGTGCATCCTGAGGAGAAGGTTGCGAGAAGGCAGCGGGCAGCTGCGGCCGCTCGCCCTCTTGGGGGTGAGTGGCTTCAGCTGCCCTCCTCCTCGGGGTGCACCCTGAGGAGGAGGTTGCAATGAGGTGACTGGCAGCCGCTCTCCCTCTCCACTCCGCTGAGGAGCGGCCATGGTGGAGCCTGAGGGGTGGAGCCTCGATTGTGCCCCTCGTGGTGGACTCATGCTCCACCATACCCTGTTTCCTCGAAAATAAGACAGTGTCTTATATTAATTTTGGCTCCAAAAAATGCAGTAGGTTTTATTTTCAGGGAGGTCTTATTTTCCCAATCTGTGGTGTGAAACACCCCCCCCCCCAGCCAGCAAGAAGGCTGCAACCTTGCAGAGTCTCTCTAGCACGTCGTCTCCATGGTGGAGGACTCAAGTGCAGGCCTTCCAGGCCTTGCACCCTCGGGACAGAATGAAGCTTTAATCAGTCAAAGTAGGTGCCGGGGGGGGGGGGGTCATGTCCGTCTGGCTGATGATCCTAGCTAGGTCTTACTTTCGGGGAGGACTTATATTGACGAGTGCCAGCAAAAATCTTGCAAAAATGACGGTAGGTCTTACTTTCGGGGGAGGTCTTATTTTAGGGGAAACGGTAGTTACGGCTCTGCTTTGACCTATTTGCTATAGAATGAGTTTCAATGTCTCTATCTGCTTGGCCTTCAGACCCAGGGGCAGCTGCAGATGTGTTGAAGACAATGTGCAAAACTGATTCATAATCATATAGGAGACAGAATGTTATCTTATGTACTCCTGTCTCAAAACAATTATCTTCACACAGAAAAGCCCCATTCACCTTCCAGCTCTTCATTGTTCTGTATGAAAATGAGAGAGACCACTAAGCAGATGGAATAGGGGTTTCTCGGCAGTGGCGCCCCAATTATGGAATTCCCTTCCCCTGGAATTAAGAATGGCTCCCTCTTTAGAGACCTTTCGGCGGGGCCTTAAGACGTTTTTATTTAGGTTAGCATTCAATGCCTGACATGGTGGGCTGGCTTTTTAACAAATGTAAATATAGGTGACCCACTGGGGTTGTTGTTTTAATTGTTTTAATTATTTGTTTTTAATTATTTTAATGTATATACGTATTTTAATGTTTTATTGTAAGCCGCCTTGAGTGCCCTTGCTGGGAGAAAGGCGGGGTATAAATTATTTAAATAAATAAATAAAACTCCTCTCTCTCTCATACACAGACACACACAGACACACACACACAGAGTGACACACACACACACACACACACACACACACACACACACACACACACACACACACCCCTTGCAATCTGATGAACCAGTTGGAAGAGGAGGTGTGGAGGAGGAGGGGAGACTGGAAAGGAATTGCAGCCTGGGAGTGGAGGCTCAGAGGGAGCAGCTTTGCCACTCAGTCACATCACAGCCACTGTGTGGGGGCAGGTGGACGGGGAAGGCTGGAGGAGGGGGTGTGGAGGAAGAGGGGAGGCTGGAAAGGGACTGCAACCTGCAAAACGCTCCACTGCATGCACACTTCCTTTGCATTCCTTTGCCCTGCGTTTTTTGGGGGGTGGGTGGAGGTGAGGGCAATGGGACTGTTGCAAAGGGGCGCCAGCAGGCGCCGTGAGGATGATTTCTTTCGAACCCTTTCTCTTCCCTGCGTGCTGAGCTGCAGCAAGCAATTTCTTTCCCCTAGGCTTTGAGGACAGATCCCTTCCTCTTCCCTATACTGTATAGACCAGGGGTGACCAAACTTGCTTAATGTAAGAGCCACATATGATAAACTTCAGACATTTGAGAGCCACAATATTTAAGAAGCATTTAAATTCTTAAATATATTTACTCACCTGTCCATGAACATTAATGTTTTCATCCAGTGGACTCTCAGTTTATACCCAGTAAATAATTATAAAGTTTGAATTTTTTTAATTTACCTTTTATATTAATTGTGATGCAAAAAGGAGCTCTGCCAACATATTTCTGAGAGCCGCACATTATACGTCAAAGAGCTGCATGTGGCTCAGGAGCTGCAGTTTGGCCACCCCTGCTATAGTCTCTCTCTCTCTCTCTCTCTCTCTCTCTCTCTCTCTCTCTCTCAGTCACGGTGTCAGTCACAGGCATCAGCTTTTTGATTGGTTTTATTTTCACTAAGGGATATATACCTGCCACCGGATGGCAGTAGCATCTCAAATACTATAGCATGGTTACTAACATCAAAGCTGTAATTTCACTTCCTTGGACTTGGGCAAGGTATCATCACATCACTTCCCAAGGATAAAGCAATTGCCATCCTCACTTAGTTGTGCTAAGCTTCCCCGTTGAAGAAATGGTGGGCAACTGTTCTGTTGCAGAGAGGAGCCGCAGCAAACAAAGGTCAATAGATTCAGTTTTGTAAAGGTGTTACAGGAAAATCCTGTGTCAGATAATTAGAGATGAGACTGCATTTCTAATTGGAGACTGCATTGCCCTGCTAACTAAGCAAAGAGGCACCTTTCAAAATGGTGTCCTTTTACATTTAGCAAGGGGAGAACAACCCTCTTCACATGACATCTATTCCAGTGGCTGTTGCTGGTGTCTCTTCTTTTTTAGACTGTGAGCCCTTTGAGGACGGAACCATTTATTATTTGTTTTGCTATATAAACTACAGTGTGAACTACTTTTAGTAGAAATGCAGCCTATAGATGTTCTTAACAACAATAATAATAGAGTTGAAAATCATAAAATCCGAGTTTTCAGGCCATTTATTTAAAAGATTAAAATCAATCCAATCCTCTGCTAACGTTTCACATGAGTCTATGCCCAGCATCCTCAGAACAGCAGTCTCTCCAGTTGCTTCAAAGAAACACTGAATAGCAACAGTCATGGGCTTCAGTCCTGATTAATTAATTAATTAATTAATTAATTAACAGTATTTATATACCGCTTTTCAACAAAAAGTTCACAAAGCGGTTTACAGACAAAATCAAATGATTAAATGGTTCCCTGTCCCAAAATGGCTCACAATCTAAAAAAGATGCAGAAGAACACCAGCAACAGCCACCAGAAAAGAGACTGTGCTGGGTGAAAGGGGGCAGTTACTCTCCCCCTGCTAAGAGGAGCACCAATTGAAAAAGTGCCTCTTGTCCAGTTAGCAGGGGTTAAAAAGGTAAAGGTGACCCCTGACAATTAAGTCCAGTCGTGTCCGACTCTAGGGTGTGGTGCTCATCCCCATTTCAAAGCCGAAGAGCCAGCTGTCTGAAGATGCCTCCGTGGTCATGTGGCCGGCATGACTCTCCTTGCCGCAGCACGTAGCATGCAGCTGGAACACGGAGCGCTGTTTACCTTCCCGCAAGCGGTACCTATTTATCTACTCGCATTAACATGCTTTGGAACTGCTAGGTTGGCAGGAGCTGGCCAAGCAACGAGAGCTCACCACGTCGCGAATTCGAACTGCCGACCTTTCGATCGACAGCTCATGGTTCAGCGGTTTAACCCACTGCGCCACCCGCTGGCCTTAGCAGGGGTTAAATAAGCTTAAATAAGCTTAACCACCAACACATGCCTTCACTGATCAGGAAACTTGTTAACGAAGTGTGAATCGCAGTAATTGATATAGCTGCTTCAGTTAGCTGCAGTTAAGGTTAGCAGAGGATTGGATTGATTTTAATCTTTTAAATAAACGGCCTGAAAACCTGGATTTTATGGTTTTCAACTCAATGATATGTACAGGCCAGGAAAACCTAAAAAAATGAAACAATAATACCGTATTGTCCCGAGTATAAGACGCACCCTTAAAGTTTGGTGCTATTAAAAAAAAAATTAAATCACTGGCATTAAATTACAACAGCCTGATTATAAGACGCACTGCTAGTTTAAAAACTTAAATTAGGAGAAAAAAGTGAGTCTTATACTCAGACCAATACGGTATTATTTGAAGATGTGCAGTGCAGATGATAGGCCGCCAAATGATAAAACACAATAAAAGCATTGCAACTGGATTACAGACATGTATTGTTTGAGTTGGAATCTACTTTGGATTACAAATAACTGGGAGTGAGACAGTGAAAAATTACTGGGTTTGTCCATGAACTTCATTAGTTGGTGAAGTAATGAACATAGATAGAGAAGCAGAAAAAAGTATAAGGAGAAGTGACAATGGGATGAGCAGGGGGGGGTTGATATTCGTCTTTTATTTATTTATTTTAAAAATTTATATCCCGCCTTTCCTATGCCAAGGCAAATGCCCAAGGCGGCTTACAACAGAAGTTAAAATACATAACTTTAAAAATACATTAAAAAGTTTAAACAATACATAAAACAATAAAATCCACCGGGGGGGGGGGACAGCATGGAGCAGAGAAGCAGCATGGCAGAGCATCTTGAGTCACAGGAGGCAGACCACAGCCCATCACCCAAACGCTAGACGAAACAAAAACGTTTTCTAATTAGAGCAGCAGAGAAAATGGCTTTGGAATGGTGAAAAGTAAGGTGAGTGGCAAAAATTGCAGCTGGGGAGTTGGAAAGAAAGGACATACGTACAGTAGCGTCACTAGGACGCGTGTCACCCTAGTGACACTCTGACATCACGGCGCGGGGGGGTGACCCGGCTCCCCCCTGCGTCGCCCTCAAAACGGTCTCTGCGCATGCGCGAAAATTCAAAAAATACCCGGATGAACGCGCTGCATGGGCCTTCTTTCAGAAGGCCCTGGAGCGCCAACGGGGTCGGACGCTCCAAGGCCGGCTCCCGGGCCGGCCTCGGAGCGTCCGGAGGGTGTCGCGCGTCACCTCTGTGACGCGCGCGGGGGTGCGCACGTCACCCTGTGGCGCACGTCACCCCGTGGCGGTCCCCCCCCGCCACGCTCCAGTGACGCCAGTGCATACGTAGTTCGGAAGATAGTAGGGCTTGTCCAAAATGCTCCTCCACCATTTCAGGGCCCCATCCAGACCATAGAATCATAGAGTTGGAGAGAGACCCACAAGACCATCGAGTCAAATCCCCTGCCTGTAGCAGGAAATCCTCCTAGATCAGGGCACTGGGTAACCCCTTCGGCACTGCGTACCAAGTACCACTGGACATAAGTGGTGATGACATCATTGCCACTTTTGGGTTTTCAGACGTGCCGGAGGCCTGAAAGGAAAGGTAAGGGTGCGAGGGGAGGCGAGAGGCTTTTCCCAACCCTGGAAACCTGAGCACTTGAGCTCTCCTGGCTCTGCAAAGCTTATGCTGCCGTTTCCAGGGCTCTGGCTCAGTGTGGCCACCATCTTGGCGGCTAGGGACCCACGTTCCACCTACCGGCAGTCCATGTACGACTAGTGGTACACATACGACTAGTGGTACACGTACCGCCGGTTGAGAAACACTGTCTTAGAGCATCTCCAGCAGGTGTCTGTAGAGCCTCTGCTTGAAGATCTCCAGTGAGGGAGAACCCACCACCTCCCTTGGGAATTTATTCCACTGCCAAACTGCCCTTACTGTCAAGGATTTCTTCCTGATATCCAACTGGACTCGCTTGCAATTTGTACCCGTTTGAACTAGTTCTACTCTCAGAGGCAGTTAACAAATTTGTTCCTTCTTCCATATGACAGCCTTTCAGGTTTTTGAAGAGTGCTATCATATCCCCTCTCTCAGCCTTCTCTTCTCCAGGCTAAACATACCAAGTTCCCTCAACATTTCCTCGTAGGGCTTGTTCTCCAGTACTTTGATCACCCTCATCACTCTTCTCTGAACTTGCTCCAGTTTGGCTGCATCTTTCCTAAAGTGTGGTGCCCAGAATTGGACACAGTACTCCAGGTGAGGTGTGACCAACACAGAGTAAAGTGGAATCTTTAGACAGAGTAAAAAGTAAAGGTGCAAGGGAGTGACAACAGGAAACAGGTTATCTTGTTGGCTCTAAACTTCCTGAGGCATCTGGTGGGGCCACTGTGAGATACAGGAAGCTGGACTGATGGGCTTTTGGCCTGATCCAGCGGGGCTCTTCTTATGTTCTTATGGAATCACTACCTCTCACGACTTGAAAGCTACAGTTCTACTAATGCAAGCTAAAATTATATTAGACTTCTTTGCAGCTGAATGACACTGCTGACTGATATTCATCTTATGATCCACTGCAACTCCAAGACCCCAACATCAGTCCACTTCCAATCTATTGTCACCTCCCCTGTCTTCCAGAATTTCTCAAAGATAATTGACAGAGGCTCTTCGAACACATCCTCATGTTCTTTTAGTACTCTAGGATGCAGTTCATCCAGTCCAAATGACTTGAATTCATTTAGGCCAGTTTAGGTGGTTCTTGTTCCCTGTAAATCTTAATCTGCATATCTGTGCTGTTTTTTGTTTTCATTACCTTTGTGGGGGTGTACAGTACATAGCATTGGCCAATGATCCAGCATCCACATTGAAACGACTTTGGAAATGGAGAGTGGTGCCCCCCTCCCAAGTTGCTGGCCGAGGGGAGGTGTTGCCATTTTTTTTGAATCTGTCATCGTCATGTAGCTAATGTTCTAGAACAGGGGTTCTCAACCCCTCTCCGGCCAAGTACCACCTCCGGCACCACTCTCCTGCTGCGTACCACTGGAAGTGACTGTTGATGACATCATCGTCAGTTACTTCCAGGTTTTCAGAGGCCAGAAAATGCAGGTAGGAGACTTTGAGCTGGCGGGAGGGCCCTTCTTAGCATTTCCGACAGCTCGGCCAAAGGCAGGAGCCTCTCGGGAGCGAAAACACGCCACTGAAAGTGTCACATCGGAGCGGGGGTCTGGCTGTCTGAGTTCCACCAACAGTCAGCTGAGTACCACCAACAGTCGGCTGAAGTACCACTGGTGGTACTAGTACCACTGGTTGAGAACCCCTGTTCTAGAAGGTTTTGGGGGGGGTAGGGGAATGGTAGCTGCCAAGTAGAACACCATACTTGGCCAAGGAGTGTGAGCCCCCCTCACTGATGGGGGTTCCATCCCTGTTTTGCAGCAAACCCCACAGGCATTCCCGAGATCATTTCCAGTGGGCGATGGTTACTGCATGGGTGGAACGGAGCCTCCCGCATGTTAGCCATCATTCGCTGAGAATGGCTCTGACCGGCGAGGGAGAGGGGCCGCTTACACGCACATAGCGCCATCCTGCTCCACTTATGTTTCCACCCCACCCTCGGAATGCCAGTGGCCAACCCCACCCCACCCTCAGTTCGGTCAAAAGTTCACCTTTGAGAATTTTTGGTGCAGCTCTAGATATCAGCTGGCATATTTGTGTTTGTGAGATCACATTTCTGCCAATGGCAGATGACAGAACCCTCTCAGAAACTGAACAGGATCCAAAGAACAGCACAGCTAGTTCCAAATACTCAAGGGGACTATGGATTTTTTATTTCTTAAAGAGCACATCCCCACACCAGATGGCAAACTACTTCTGAGGACAATTCAAACATAGTTTACCAATATAGCATGGGAGTCCATAGAGGGTGTCAATAGTCCCACTGGGTATGCCCAAGCCCTTGGGAGTGCCCAAAGCAGCTCTTTGGATTCTTGCCATTGACTATTACAAACAACATTTTTCCAAAACAAAGTGTGTAGTGAAGGGGTGTTGAGAGAGAGAGAGAGAGAGAGAGAGAGAGAGAGAGAGAGAGAGAGAGAGAGAGAGAGAGAGAGAGAGAGAGCTGTGCTCATAGTTAGGAAATGAGCTGCAGGTTGTGCATGGAAAATATCCCTCCCCCCCCTTTTCTAAAAGTACCCTTTTAGTCCTGCAGTTGACATTATTACAGCCAAAGACAACCACCAAGATCCATTTCTTTGCAAATAATTTTTAAATAAGCTCTGGGAGTCCATTTTTAAGCTCCACAACGTCTCCTTCTGCTGCATTCTCAACAATAGAACAAGAAAAGAGGATTAATGGATTACTCATTTTGCTGTGATTACATGCAATTCCCCATTACATGTGGTGAAAACACCTCTGTGTTAACCATAGAGCCAGCCGCAGCTATGCTGTGTCTCACGTCTACATCAGACAGGGGAGACGCGACTACATCCAACCAGCCGTCAGGTTGTGTATGCAGGGGTGTTTTTTTTCTTGCTTTAAGTACTTCAGGAAATGTGAAACGTTCACGACATGCTGTAAAACATGGCAACCTAGCACTGAAGACTGGTTTCATAAACTCCTGTTTGATGGATATGCATCATGGATATTTGGAGTAAATCATTCATGTCTGTTGGTGAGGTAGTTAGACGAAGATTTTTCTTTTCATGCTTAATTTACACAATTCATTACAGACTCATGTACATTGTACAAAGATAATGAGAAAAGGGGCAGTGTTTTCAGATGTTTATGAGCACATTCTAGCACATTGTAGTGGTAATCTGAGTCAGCCGAGCCCGGGGAAGGGGGAGTGTCACCCATGTACACCTACCTGATATTTGGCATAGGAACCTGCTCTAACCAGGTAAAGGTAAAGGTATCCCCTGACAATTAAGTCCAGTCGTGTCCGACTCTAGGGTGTGGTGCTCATCTCCATTTCAAAGCCCAAGAGCCAGCGTTGTCCGAAGACGCCTCCGTGGTCATGTGGCCGGCATGACTCTCCTTGCTGCAGCGCGTAGCATGCAGCTGGAACACGGAGCGCTGTTTACCTTCCCGCAAGTGGTACCTATTTATCTACTCGCATTAACATGCTTTGGAACTGCTAGGTTGGCAGGAGCTGGCCAGGGCACCCTTTAAAAGCTATTTTAACTGCCTGGAAGCCACTTTTCTGGGAGACGTTTTCACAAGGCTGGGTTAACATTAGGTGGATTCCAATCATGCAGGTCTGAAAGAAAGGATCTCTCCACTGGAGAGAAATACCCCTGCAACCTCGACACCTGCCAAATGCTGCCCCTCTTTACCCAGCCTCTGTTTCTCCTAATATTCATCCCACTAGCCCAGCAGTCTCTCCATTTCCTCTTCCTCACTGCCCCCCCTCTTCCTGTTCCAATCCAAAGAGTGGAAGGAGCAGCAGCAGCAGCAGTGAAGTCAAGTATGCAGTCAGAGATGGGCTCCCTGCTACCTGAGGTGACTGCTTCAGTTGGCCTCATGGACAGGCCGGCTTTGGCCTGCAGGGCGGGCATTTCAGTGTTACACCAGCTGTGCAGGAGCTGCTCAAGAAAACAACTCCCACATAGCTATTTTATTATTAAATAGCTACATTTCTATCATGCCCATTCTCCAAGGAGCTCAGGGCAATGTATAAAGTTCACCTCCCTCTCTCTCTCTCTCCCCCCCCCCCATTTTATTCTCAGACCAACTCTGTGAGATAGATTAGTCTGATAGTGATGTCCTGTGCAGGCGTTCATCTACCCACTGAACGTGAGGAAAGACCCTCCCTGAGACTGCATCTCCGCTATGGACAAACACTGAGCAGGGGCAGGGCTAATACACATGCATAATAGAAGCAGGTAGGGCTCTAGCAGACATTCTGGGGAAGCTCCTCATACAGCCATCACCACAGGGAGACAAACGCCTGAACAGGGTGTGACTGGCCCAGGGCCACCTTGTGAGCTTCTTGGCTGTGAGAGGATTTGAACCTGGGTCTCTACCATACAGATTCTCAATTCAAAGTCATGTCTGAAAGCTCACACAGGTTCATTTTGACGTGAAGTGACAATGACATGTGCTCCTTGCATTTCTTGCTTTCTTGCAATAAACTCAATGATTTTCATATTTGTTTGAAAACAACATAGTGCACAATCTTTAGCACCCAGAGCACTTGGATAGATACTTGCCGTTTTGATGTGCATTATTTGCTGTTTATTTTCAGCTAATTCTTTTTTCTTTTTTTTCTTTTTCTTTTTCCGAGATTAACATCTTTATACTTGCTGGCCTGGGTGCAGGTCAAATGTAGTTCTTTCAAGGGCACCTTGAACACACATCCAACTGCCACCTACTTAGAGCAAAGCTTCCATGTGTAGACTAAGAAGTGGGATGAGCAGGGAGGGGTGAAACCCTTGCTCAGCCAAAGAAGACCATGGCACTGAGTCTGGGCTGCATGGAGGGGGGCAGCAGCCATGTGTGCACCCCCAAAATTGGTGTCACCAGTGCACCTGCACCAGCTACACTCCCCTTGCTCCGCTAGGGACAGCTGTATGACGCTGTATGACGCCTGTGCTACTTGCACTGCTCCTAGACAGGACACCCACTTGCTCATACTCAGTCCTGGCAAAGCCACTCAGCTTGCTCCTGCACCCTTATTCTGTGCACATGGAGTAAGGCTGCTGCATTTGAGTAGGCAGCACCAGCATCAGCATGTGTACACACACATACATGTGGAGAAAGGCTCTGAGGGCCAGATGGTTAGCTATGGAAAGGAAGCTGTCAGAGGGCTTGATAGGAGCAGTGGCATAGCTGGAGGGGGTGCAGAGCTGTAAGTGGCGCACGATGCTGCAATGCGCCATGTAAGCAGTCCCTCCCACCTGCCTACGGAGTCATTCGGGACAGTGACGGCAACGTGCAGGAGACTCTGTTGAGCTCCTGTGCATTGCCATCATCTGCCTGAAATGGCTCTGATGGCGGCTGGGAGGGCTGCTTACATGGCGCATTGCAGCGTCGTGCGCCACTTACAGCTCCGCACCCCCTCCAGCGATGCCACTGCCAGATCTGGCTCTCAGGCCTTACTTCACCTCTGTTTGGATACCTCCCATTGGCCAGAGCAACTTTAAATAATTTTTTTAGTGGTAAGGTAAAAGTGACGCTTTTGTGCCTATCCATTTATTCACATGAGACTGTTGTGTAGCTAGAGCTGAAACAGAAATTCACTTGCAAACTTTCAGCTTAAAAAGGAAGCTGGGAGTGGGTGGGCAGATTTATGAGGGGAAAAACCCTTCCCCAGGTTCATTTTTTTTTGCCAACTGCTCATGGTTTTCATGGCCAGTCCAAAGCCTCCCGGTGTCTGAGATGGCATGCTCAATGCTGCCCCTCCTCACCTGGCAATGTGCCATCCTCTGTTCCTCCCACTCCCTGAATTGGGAAAGAAAAGGGATGAAATGGAAGAGGAAGGGTAGAGGACCGTGTGGGTTAAAGCATCTCCTGCATGAGTGGAAGCACAGGATGAGTGGGCAGGTGGAGGTGGGTGTTCCCTCCAATCTGTCACCTTAGGCAACAGCCTCATGGATGGGCCAGCTCCGAAGGTGTTGACAGCCACACTTTGCACTCCTATTATGCACAGGTTTTTTTCCTCTTTCTAAAAACGTACCAGACACCAGAGTAAGAACAATATTTCCTGCCCTCACACTGGTGTCTTGTGGGTTTTAAAACACACACCAATAAACGTTGCCCAGAAGGAACAAAGAGCATGGTTGCTATCCCCAATAATTGGGGTGAACAATTCACCCCTTTCTGCAGGCTCTCTCTCTCTAAAATAGCCCAAAGGGAAGCTCCTGTGTGCAGCGGAGTGGTGGCAGTTCATCCCTACAAGTAACTATTTACAGAGAACAAGACATACAGTATACTATGAGACTACCCACTCTCCTACCGTAATGCCCACCAATTTCAATACATTGTGGGTATGATCTTCCAAAGTTAAAATTGCTTATGTTCCCTTGATTGTAATTGTAGGATTATGCATGTGCTTAAATTTCTTCTAGTGAAATCAATACAACTCAAAACTCTGCAATTCTTTATATGCTCATTTAGCAGTTAGCAGCAGATGGAGCAGGTAGCCAATCAGTAGGCAGCATAAGTCAGAGGGAGGACCCTTTCTGAATTTCAACTTTAATCTGCCAATTTTCAGATCCCACCTATGGCCATTAAATTTTCAGCAGAGATTGCGTAACTGGCATCTGATAAAAAGCAAGTAGAGAACTGGGTGTCCTCAGAGTACTTGGATTTGGCTCGGTGATAATCAGATTGTAAATGAGAAGGGAACAAGGAGTAAGTCTTGTGTAAGAAGCAATGGATTTTATAGCAAAAGAAGAAATGGTTCTTTCTTGACTCAATGTCATGGCAACCTCAGTGGAAGAAGGGCTATCAGTGGGTATTAGCCATGATAGCTAAATTGAACTTCCAGGTTTAGAGATGACATTTCTCTAAATATCAGTTGCATTTCCAAAGCATCAATCCTAAACATTTGCACTAGTTGTCCATACATGAAACACGGTTTGCAATATTAACCTGGTACGGTACATTGAGTACACTGTGCCTTTATGAGTTGGTACAGAAAATCCGGATTATAAGGGTCTCAATACTGGATAGAAAGATTTGCCCAGCAAGCAGGATCTACACAGTAAGATTGTTAACATTTATAATATTATAAATAAAGAAGGCTTCTGCATGAGAATCAGGAACCATGTCCCCACACCCAGGCCTGAAGGCTATGATGCAATTCTAGTCAGAGTTACACAGTACTGTACTGTCAGTTATGGTGGCACCAATCACTACAACAGAATCCAGCCTTCCCTCTCTCTGATACAGATAATCAGCAATGTTAAACCTAACACTGACCACTGATCAGCAGTCATGTCGCTACGACGCGCGACACCCCAGAGCGGGGGCGCGCGTCACCTTCAAGGGAGAGGCTCTGCCCCCGCGCGTGACGTCACGCGCAGGAGCAGAGCACCCTCCCCGCTCCATTTTCGGCTCATTTTGGAGCCAAACGGACACAGGGGAGGGAGGGCCCAGCTCCACCGCCAAACTGTAAGGGGGGGGTCGCACGTCACCCCTATGCGCGCGACACCCCCCGGCGGCCTGCCCCCGCGCTTCCCCCTGTCGACGCCCATGCTGATCAGAACATGGACACAAACAGTCCGTTGCTGCACCTGTTTCAGCAATTGCTCAGAGAAGGACCAGATCAATGGTCAAATATTCATCCTTCCTAATGTTAAGGCACATCAACAGAAGTGGGTTGATGATGATGGTATAGACTGAGCGTCTAATAGCGATTAAGAAGACATAAGCCTGGCTTTAGTTTGACAGATGATTAATTAACATTGGTTCCAGCAGCAATGAGCTCCCGTTACTCCCCATCTGCCACTAAAGAGCAGTTGGCAATTTTGATTTGTCCATAATCTGGCGGCTTGCTGGTAACTCAAGGAATGCAAATGTATCCTCTTCCCAGCAGGTTGCAAACCACGCTTTTTCACTACAGGCCAGCTGCTGGAAGCTGGCTGGATCAAATAGCAGCATCACTTAAGAGAGTAGAAGACTTGTTTAGCCTCATTCCTCCTAGTCGATTCATTGTTCAGCCTTTGTGCACTTCTCTTTTTCTGCTGCTGTAAATAATCACTGGCAGAATTCTAGAGAATTATTTCACGGCAGCAACCAGAGCTTCAAGGTTAAATACTGAAACCCATCTCTTTGTTTGCCAGCAGAAATATTTGGTCAGCCTTTTCACATAAGCAATTAAAATGACAAAGTAGAAACACAAATAAAAACCACTGGAAGTCACACTTGGGGTGGGGTGGAGATCATGACTGTCCTGTGCCTCTCACATCGTAATTTCCACAATAGTGCCTACTGAGAAACAGCAATCACAGCCTGATTATATTTTATATTTAAATTTTATTGGAAAGATTAAATGTACAATTGCAATTGTACTATATTCTACAGAATGTATGAAATATACAGAAATACGGATGTAGAGAAATTATTCTACCATTGTCCTTCATAAATGAGTCTGTGAAGGCAGACTTGCTGATGAACTAGGACAGTTCAGGACTGCTCTTTTCCCAACCATTAAACATCTGTCAGGGGTGAGCCAGTGTATCTTGCTTGGAGAAGATAACTATACTTGGAAATACTGGCCAACTGAGAATAAGCTCCATGTATTTAAATATATCTTGCAAATATGAAAACAGAGTTAAGTATGAGCTTTGAGTACTGTTCACATTACTCTAATACATCCTATATATGTATAGAAACATGAGGTAGGTTTTGTTAAGAATATTCCTTGAAGAAAAAATAAAATACAGTACAATCCAAGGACTGTCAGCTTTGGAAAAGCAAACCTAAAGCAATCCCCGCCAGGTATCAATAACATTTTGATCAGCTGGAACAAAGAACATAGTCATTCAAATTTGTAAAGATGAGATTGACACTCCAATCCTGTATACATTGATTTGATTCCACTGATTCTGACTGAAGTAAATGTACTTACCCAGCAAATACTGTACTGTTGAACACAGCGTACAGTACTTCCAAACACATGTTTAAGACTGGGGTGCCAGTTTGAAAAACATGGGAAGAACTGCACAAATATCTCTTTATTATACAATTTGCATAAAATATTTTCTTTTAGATATGTACACATAGATTTCACAGAAGACGCAGCATATTCAATATTCACACATTCAACCTCATCAGCTGCTTGTTCTGGTTGCAATCCTGGTTTTTCTTCCTGCAGGTGATGTGTCATCTGATGTGATGTGTTGTTATTATTATCCTAAGCATACCTATAAACAAAAATATTAAAACATTATAAATGTGCTATCTGTAATTGTGCAGGAACATTTCTATACAACTTCTCCTGGGAGGAGTTTTTTTTAAAAAGATAATACAGTGGACACTTTCTATCCGCAGATTCAGGATCCGTGGATTTGACTTACCACGCATCCTGGATCTGCGGGGTCCACATAAAAAACGCTGTTAAAAGAAAAGAAAGGTAAAGAACATGGTTTTTTTTACCTTTTAGAAGCAAACCGTTTGCTTTTTTAGAAGCAAAATGACACACTTCTGGGGTCGCGTGAAGGCACTTCCCTCCTCAGTCTTATCCCAGAATGCATCCTGGGGCAAGGTTGGGAGGGGGGAAGAGCCTTCGCGCAACCCCAGAAGTGGGGTGTGAAGCTTCAAGAAGCCCTGCAGAAGCTTGAAAACAGCGCAGTTTGCTTCTAAAAGGTACCCACACACACACATTTTTAACCTTTTTTCCCTATTTTTACATGGACCCCGGTATCCACGGATCCTTGCTATCTGCAGGGGTTCTAGAAAAGATCCCCCGTGGATAGCAAGGGCCAACTGTACTTTTTTATTGGATCAATTTCTGTTGATGGAAAAATTGTGTCTGCTTTTAAGTTGTAGAACTGCCAAATATAATGAAACCATGGCAAATTCCCATTTAAGCCATGTTATTTGCTAACAAATACTTCACATAAAGATATGTATATGTGACAATAAATGGATATGGATGTACATAAAATTCTCACCTCACTCTCGAGTTAAAAGACCTACAGTTCAATCAGTGTCATTAATTCCAATTGACAATCTACACCATTAGCAATCTATCTGCTGATGCACTAGCATCAAAATGTGGCCAGATACATTCCACTGTCCAGCAGAGACGTTGTGGCAATCTGGAGAAGGGTCCAAGCTTTGCACTTTCTGCCCCTCTCACATAAATCAGCAGACACTGACCTGGCATCTAAACAGAGTGAGTAAGCAAGTGCGTTCAACCCCTGTGTCTCAATTTCAGTTTTTGAGGTGATTTACAACGTAATTAAAATAGAATAGCATTATACTTTCCTAATGTCACTAGTTATAGCTGGAAGCAGAAGTAGCATCCACTTTTGAGCAAGTACTGTACAAATGGTTACAAGTACAAATGGCACTTGCAGTTTCAATAAGCTACTGGATTGTGGCAAATTACATTGTAAAATGATTTGGTTGATACATGTTCTTGCCATCATCTTAGTGTGCCTTGTCTCACATCCTGGCTAAAACATTAGTACAAAGAATGCTAGAGCAATATTTTGTGACCTCCATGTTTTGTGCTTTGGCCTTAGTATCTAATCCCTCTTCAATATGCCAGTCTCAGTTTACTCAGCAGCACCTCTGCAACAGTCTTTCATCTCCTTCATTCTTTTATCTCTAGGTTCATATCTGCACATAAGCACTAGGTTTATCTTGTGCATTGCAAATAGCAAAAGAAAGAGCAACAAGCTTTGAAAACAGGTTATAAATTTATCAGGAAAAGAAAACATGAATTTTCTGATTGCACCTGCACTCATGTCACTCCAGTGCATTCCTTCGTATTGTGACTCTAATGCATGATTTCTTTTTCCTGTGAAACATGTTTACTCCAATTTGTGTATTGTAACATATTTATAGTATATACCAGGAGTGGCCATACTTGCTTAATGTAAGAGCTACATACGATGCACTTCAGACGTTTGAGAGCAGCAATATTTAAGAAGCATTTAAATTCTTAAATATATTTACTCACTATGAACATTAAACTTGCCGTATTTCCCCCCCGCTCCATAAGATGCACCGGACCATTAGATGCACATGCATTTTGGAGCAAAAAAATTGGTAAAAAATGTCTTGCTTCCGTGTCCGGAAGTCAGACCACATGTAGGTTGAAACATTCAGTTCTTGCTGGCCCAGCACTATCGCACCTGCACAAAAGCACCACAACAGACAGCACCTGTGCAAAAGCACCAATGCAGCTGTCTATAACTTGGACTTTCATAACTCAGGGAGCCAGTGTACGTGTGTTTTCACTCTCTCTCTGCAGGAGAGTATCCTTCGTAATGTGTGTGAGGGAACAGGGAAATGCCAACTTCGACCATACCAAATAAGTATATGGGCTTGTCCTATGAGAAATGGTTGAATTTGCAGGTGATACGCAATCTTAAAAAATCAGAATTCGTTTGGGTTAACTGGAAAAATATCTATGGGAGATTGCAAAATAGTGGAGAAAATATATATATCTAGAGTTCAAAAAGCATTTCTAATAGACTCGTGAAAAAGCAAGCATGCACAAATCACATTAAAAGCAGATAAAAATTGTGTTAAAAGGTGGAGGAAAAAGAATATTTGATCATGGCTTAAGCATGATCATTTGTGATTAAGTATGGGCATTACTTTAAACAATGCTGTTCCATGGATAGAATCTATTTCATGTGGTACAAGTTTTAGCTACAGTAGAGTTGAATGGAGAGGGAGTTTCAAAAACATTTCTGGACCATTTGAAAAGTATCTCCCATTTTGGGGCACACTTGAAAGGGCACAAAATGTTTTTGTAAGAAAATTCTGTAACAGAAATAAGCAGTGTCTTTAAAAGTTCAATCTATTTTGGGAGGTCTCAAAGCCTTATTTGGGAAACAGACAGCTTGGTCAAACATGTGTGCATGCATATGGACACTCACATTCTGCCATCTGGCAGAAAGCCTCCACCTTTCTAGAGATGCCAGTGAAACTCACTGGGCTCAAGCCCAGAAACAAGCTTTGGGAGATCATGGGCGATTGTAATGTTCACTTAAAAAAAAAAAAAAAAAAGAGGTAAGCATTACAAGCCCCACATTCTTCTCTAACCTGAATTAAAATCTGAGCCAGAGAAGAATTCCATGGTTACCCCACGCGGTTTCCCTCCCCTCTTTAGCATGGTGGTATGTGTCACAGGTTGACAATTCCTTGCGGCATTAGGGAAATATACATGAATCAGGTCATCACAGTGAGGACTATGTGACTTTGTTTGCACTCACCAATTTCACTGTGTAGCAAAACCTGATTTGCTCCATAGTTCTGTAAAAAACTACAATGTTCTTTAAAAACGTGAGGATGTTTGGAGACTATTGTGGATCCCTTAAAAGCATACTTTTTCTTGACTAATAATGTCCAATGGCAAAACACAGTTTTAACACTGAAAATGCCCAAAAGCAAACTGGCAAATTAGTTGCCAAAGTGGCAACTATTTGGTGTGGAGTACACAAGTATTTACTAGAAAAGATGACACAAGTTCATGCTAAAAGCTAAATTATAACCAATAGTGAAGTTTCCATAATTTCTATGAAAAGACAGTATCAGATACACTACCAAGCAATAGTGAAAAAAAGATGTCATTAGCCAAACTTTACAGCTCAGTAATTATCCATCTTTCCTTACCTAAAAAATGGATTCTTTAAATCAAGGACATTGCCTGACTTAAAGCCTGTCTCATCCACTACAGCAACGATCTGGATGTCATAACTCTGTCTGTGTTATAAATAAGAAAGATGGTTACAAATCTGCAATTTTTCAATAGTAATTTAATAATGAACATTACAATAATTGATACTCTATTTTGTTTGTGTCTGTCACATATAATAAGGGCTGAAACTGATGACAGGTTAATCAGAACTGTCCTTCATGAAAAGGTATTCAGGAGTGATGACACAAGTTCAGAATTGGGAGCTTGTAAGTACAGTATTTTAGGACTCCTCATATGTGGAATCTGTGATAAATGATGCTCACGCTCCATTATGTTACAGTTTCCCTGCCAAACATGTGAAACAGCTGGGGATTCCAGGTGAGAACTGGGAATGATTCCAGCATGCTGTTGTCCTGTAATCAGACTGGGAAAGCTCTCAGTCCTTGTATGCTGATATATGTAGAATCTGCTGCTCTTTGGTCAAAATGTTAACACAACATGAGGTTTCCACGAGGCAGGACATTTTAATGGCTGGTATCCCCCTTAAATTATTTCCAGCATAGTAACAAACTAGGAGTCATGGTCTACCAAAGTTTTTAAAAAATGCACTACTAGATCATCTCTTTGGCAGGCAGTGTAACTTTCCACTCAAGGGCTCATTTTCTATGCCACTCCCGGCTGTCAACATTAAATCACAGATCACTGATGTGGCAGGGGAGAGAACAGCTAACAGCACAATCCTATGCATGTCTACCCAAAAGTAAGTCCCACTTAGTTCAATGGGACTCACTCCCATATACACACACTATCAGCGCAATCCTATCCAACTTACACCACTAGTGTAACCAGTGGTGCAGCGAGAACGGGCAGTCCCAGAACAGAAAGGGGATTCAAATCCCCTTTGAATCCCCCTTTAGAGGGGATCTGAATCCCCTTTCCGTTCTGGGGCCTCCCGTTCTCGCTGCACCGCTGGTTACACTAGTGGTGTAAATTGGATAGGATTGCGCTGATAGTGCGTGTATAGGATTGAAGCTTAAACGGCTCCTCATGTCTGCGTTATACTTTTTCATATGTTTGTCAAGTTCACAGAACTGGCACAGTAAGCCAATAAACCAATCAGCATATGATAAACATGGCCAGCATCCTGAATACATATACATGAAAAGAAACTCTCAAGGAACTACAAGGTTTTGTTTCCGATACAGTTTTTGTCAAATACAGTCCAAACATTTTCCAGTTCTGAAAGAGTTAAATCCGGCCAAGGTATCAGTAAAGTCTATATGCCTTATTCCTCAGGAACAGATCTGTAGAGAGAGAAGCCAAGATGTCTGCCTTTAATGAAAGTTTTGGCAACTGAACCATATTGCTATAGAGACAGTTTTGCAAACAAGTGGGATTACAATAGTGCTTGTGGCATGTGATGGAAAATGCTGCTTCTCTTAATCCAATAGGTTACTGATACTCTTCATCTTTCAAAGGCAGGTATTGTAATATGAGCAATATAAGTCCTTTATGAAAAAGCTTTTAAACCAGGAAGCCTGGCACACTGGAAAGGGCATTTGCTGTTGGTATGAAGAATAAGGCATTTTGGCTGTATTATTAGAATCTCTGATTTTATCAGGACCCAACAGATTTGGGCGACAGGCATTTTAACCCAATTTAAAGAGAAAACAGTTTCATTTTAGACACAGAGGATGCTTTGCTTCTACTTAGACACACAAGAAAATATCAAAATGTAAATGATAGGTATGCTCTATATTGTACTGGGTGTGCATCATGGGCAGAAAGGCAAGATATAAGTTCTAAACCAGGGGTTCTCAACCCCTTCCGGGACGAGTACCACCTCCGGCGCAACTCTCCTGCTGCGTACCACTGGAAGTGACTGGCAATGACATCATCGCCAGTTACTTCCTGGTTTTCAGAGGCCAGAAAACGCAGGTAGGAGGCTATGGGCGGGTGGGAGAGCCCTTCTCGGCATTCCTGAGGCGCTCAGCAAAAAGGTAAGAGCCTCTTGGGAGCAAAAATGCGCTGCCAAAAGTGCCACATTGGAGTGGGGGTTCCGGTGGTCCAACAGTTCGAGTACTACCAGCAGTTGGCTGAAGTACCACTGGTGGTGCTAGTACCACTGGTTGAAAATCCTAAACTAAACAAACTATGCACAACATTTCCAGTCAAGACCAGTACAGTGGACCCTTCTTATTTCCTGACTTGGGATCCGCGGATTTGACTCAACGCAGGTCCCAGAGGGTCCAACTGTTTCAATGCTTAAAAAACAAACAAACCCAGATATAAGCAATTTTATTTGCAAAGTGCTTCGCAATCTGGTCACAATGAGCCTTTGAGATATCCTCCATCGCCCCTCCAGGGGCCAAAAATAATAGGCCCGATACCACCCAAAACAACTCTGCCAGCTGCCTCTCTGCAGCCACAATACCTTTATATAAAGGTATATAAATATACCTTTTTTGCTGCCATCATCACCACAGAGTAGTCCCTAAAATGGGCTCTTATCCACGTTTAGTCAAACTGTAAGTTTTCTGCCACTGCTGCTCATGTCGTTTTCCCATCGGCTTCATAGCCAGCAGTTCCTAGGAAAACCAAGGGATTTCTCTGGCTTTGAACTTGGGAAGAGGGCACTCAGGAGCAATTGTGTCTAATGCCCTTCCCATTTGCCTATATATCTTCTATCACAAGCTGATTGATCAAGTTAACTCACGCTGACTCTGCCAATGCTGAGAGCAACAGGAAATAACCCAAACCATCCCAATATAAATAATTAAGGTATCCACATTGGACAGGTACTATATTTAGTCCCGGAGGGCAAGTAGTATGGATTTCTCTAAGGTTCTGCTAAGATAATGGGTTTGTTTTTTAATTCTAGGGCTCTCATTATTCATGCATACAGAATTTGCCCACGTCTGATATGCCATGTGGGAAATAATACAGTAATTAAAGATTTGAGCAAGTCCATGGTGAGCAAGTCTATCACCCGTATCTTGCAAAGGACGAGTTATACGAAAGCAGAGTAGTCTTATATCAAGGGAACAGAATTGCCTTGCATTATCTAATTCAGCTGCAAGCAGCAACTGCAAAAGTTAGAAAGCACCGAAGACTTAGTACTAGCTAGAGAAATCTCTCACACACATTGTTCTCTCCTGTACAACAGAGAGAGGGAGCAATTGAAATTAAATGATGTAAGTAATTTTGGAGTAAAAGACAGATATGTTAACCACTGTAATTAATGTTTATTACCACTCTGAAATCATTAAACTGAAGCAGCCTCAAAAGAAGGAAATGCTGCTCTTGCCCATTATATTTCCTGCAATGAAAATCAATATTGCTGTGCTAAATTTAGGTCTAAGTGCATAAAGAGACGCTAATAGCAGACAAACCTTAGATTTATGAAGCAAATTCACTTGGCACAAATGTTACATTGGCAATTTTTCTAATTTACGTTCTGATAAATGAACATACAATAGTGTGGATTTTCTACCCTGAGGATTTTGAAGCAGAGATGCAAAACATATTTTATATTGCCTTTTCTGCTGTTGTTTTCCACAATTTTGTTAGATACCTTATATAATTAACCTTAACATTTTCTTCTCCCACATACTGCTGTAGGAACTCTGAATAACCCAACATAAATGAGCAACTTTCAGCAGGAAAACTGCTGCCAACATTCTGCTACTTACCGCTTATTTGCTACAAATAGGACTTTCCCTGAAAGAGTTTCCCCTTCTTTGGCAAAGAGAGGAGTTTGAAGAAGGCAGCGTATTTGATACCAATGAGTCAGAGGCTCTGTTGGAGCAGTTGATAGCCAAACTGTTACCCTTAAAAGAAGAAATTCAATAAATATGCAAACATCAAGAAGAGAAAGTGAAGATAAAAAATAGGGAGCTGTGTTATACAGTAGCTGTACTAGAAAGGTCAAGAGAAAGACATTTTCCCTCATGACAGCATCAAATGCTGCCAATGCAGCCATGTCAATGGAGCGTGTGCTGCATCCAGGGGGAAGGCTATCTGGAGGTCTCCTCGTTCCCTTACCTTAGGGTAGTGGTTCCAAACTAGGAGGTGCAGCTTCAGTCAGGGGAGCCACGGAATCCTCTTGGAAAACATTGCACGGAAAACAGTGCAATGCCAATTGGGAGGCATCAACATAATATAATGGGGAGCTGCGGCCAATGGTTGCCAATGGTCAAGGGAGCCGCAGGTCGAAAAAGTTTGGGAAACACTGATCTAGGGAGAAAATGGTGAGCGGCAGGAGCTGGCCATCGGGAAGAGCCTCTGCCACCCTAATGGGTCTCCTTGGATCTGTGCCACCTATTTTGCTGGCATAGAACCGAAGAGTGTAAGGGAGAGGGAAGGGAGGGGGAAGAGGGAGCTCAGGATACCAAAACACATGAGTGCCACTGGTAACCAGCCCCTCCCTACCACCTCCACCACCTTACCTATGCAGGGCTGTTTTTTTGGTAGTGCCAATCTTATGGGATGTCCACCTCCAGCTTATCTGGCTTTCTACCTTCAGATCTGGCTTTTCAGTGAAGCTTTCAGGTCTGGTTGATTGAGTAAATATCTCCTGCATTGATCCTATTTTGTTGCTGTGTATGTTCTGAATGTTGTTGTGTGGCTGTTTTAATTTGCTCAGGGTGTGTGCGTGCGTTTGTTTGTAAGTTGCTTTGAGTTGCTTGCTAAGAGAAGTGAGTGATACAATTTTAAAATAAATAAAAATACTAAATAGTGTGGCCAGGGATGGAAAAATTTGCCATGAGGATGCTCTCGTGGCAGGTATAATGTCTAGATCAGAATTTAGATTTTGGTTTGTTTTTGAGGAGTACACAATGACTTACTGCTTAGCTTTCATATTATGAGACGTTTGTGTTAAAAATGAGACATTTGTGTCCACATGAAAAACTCAATTAGTGTTTAAAATTTTCACTGATAAAAACGTGAATGTTTCATATGGGGCCTATTTCACACAAATTCCTCCTCATGAGGGAAGTCGCTCTGTGTGGATTTTGCCACCTCAAAAACAAATGTGTAAACTGGGCTTAATCTACCATGTGCTAGACAGACAAAGACTTGACCAAGCACATACATTTGGCTTAAGGAAAAAGGTTCCTAGGTTGATATTTCAAGGTAAAAGAAAGAATACGTACAGTGAGCCAACAAATGCCACATCAAACCAAAATGCCAAGCCATGGATTAGCCCAGACTGCATCATTTGGAAAACAAAGGGGATTTCCACTCTGTAGAAGCAAAACAGAAAGTTGCCAAGGTAATATTTAACACTCACAATAAAAAAAAAATGTTTTGTTAAAAAGCAGTATATAAAAAACCATCACCATCATAACTGAGAAAAGCTTGAAAATTTATTGCTGTAGATCTTGGAATTATTATCAACTACTCATAGAATGATTTTAGGTTTTCATGGCCAGCAATGATTCTTGAGTAGTTAAGATTTATGGGATTAAAAGCCATGGCAGTGAAAAGCAAGTTAAAAACAGTAAAAAACACGTAAAAACAGCATTAAAAACTTTAAAATAATGCAACGTTTCGAACCAGATTCCACTAGTCTTTTTCAAGCTTACCCCTCAGTGGTATGAGGCAGAATGGTGCCATTCTGCCGCATACCACTGAGGGGTGAGCTTGAAAAAGACCAGTGGAATCTGGTTCGAAACGTTGCTCTTATTTTAAAGTTTTTAATGCTGTTTTTAATGTGTTTTTAACTGTGTTTTTAAACTTGCTTTTCACTGCCATGGCTTTTAATCCCGTAAATCTTAACTACTCAATCAACTACTCTGTTACTGGATTCAAGAGTGACTAGTCACTTGTGTTGCTCTATTTATTGATTGATACCTTTACGTCAAGACTATTTTCATTATCACCCCTGATGAAGTACTGTACATATATAGAACATAGTGCGTAGGGTTTCTAGAGATTATTTCTTGAATTAAATCTACCCCTGTACACAGATATTCGGTCTTCTTTATTTTGCGTTGTTTAAGTACAACCATGACAGAAGATTTGTTTTTTGGGCCAACTAATGCATCACTTTGAATTACGTTCTATTCTAAATACTGTGTTCATTCTCTTTTAGCCACTGAGGAGGCTATAACACAATACCAGTGTCTCACAATGACAGAATAAACGTTCTAGATCAGGGGCTCTCAACCCCTTTCTGGCCGAGTACCACCTCTGGTGCCACTCTCCTGCTGCATTCCACTGGACGTGACTGGCGATCAGTGGCGATCCTAGCCCCAGAACAGGGTGGGGCCCACCCCTCGACGCCCCCAAAGTAATTAGCATAATTACTAATTAACATAATTATGCTAATTACTTTCTTTTTTTGTTTTTTTTGTTTTTTTCCCCTTTTTTTCGGCTTTTTAAAAAGGTTTTTTAGGGTAACGGGGCTTCTAGGTCTATGTGTTTGCTTTGCTGCACTTATCTTTTGTATCTAGGGCCTCCCGACGATCTCTCCAGCGACGATCTCGCTCCTCTGCTGCCGCTCTGCGCAAAGCAAACAGCCATCACAGAGTTCACGCATGCGTGATGGCTGTTTGCTTTGCGCATGCGTGAACTCTGTAACGCTTAGGCTTACAGAGTTTGCGCTAGCAGAGCGGCAGCAGAGGAGCGAGATCGTCGCTGGAGAGATCGTCGGGAGGCCCTAGATACAAAAGATAAGTGCAGCAAAGCAAACACATAGACCTAGAATCCCCGTTACACCTAAAAAACCTTTTTAAAAAGCAAAAAAAAAAACGGAAAACATCAAAAACAAAACCAAAACCTAGGATGTCTCCCGCCCCCCCGCACCACCTCCCGCCCTTGCGCCCTGGGGCCCACCGCCCCCCGGCCCCACATCAGCCGACCCCCCTGCTGGCGATGACATCATTGCCCGTTACTTCTGGGTTTTCAGAGGTCAGAAAATGCAGGTAGGAGGCTTTGGGTGCATGGGAGGGCCCTTCTCAGCTTTCTCAAGAGGCTTGACCAAAGGCAGGAGCCTTTGGGGAGTGAAAATGCACCGCCGAAAACGCCACATCGGAGTAGGGTTCTGGTGGTCCGAGTACCACCAGCGGTCAACTAAAGTACTACTGGTGGTACTAGTACCACTGGTTGAGAACCCCTGTTCTAGATGAGTCCTGCTCCTATGGTGTGTTAACTGTGGTCAAAACTCCTAGCTTTCTTGTGAACAGAAATTAATAGCAATGAACAATTGTTTAAAATGGAACTGGGATTTAGAAACAGAAAATATAGACTTTTTCCAGATACCGACCTGTGCAAATCTTCTTCTTCTGCTTCTGTAAAGTTGACTGTGTACTTCACTGTCCGGGCCATCAAAATTCTAATGTCAAATGTGTCCTGAAGGTAAAAAATGAGAGACACATATGAATGTGTTAAAGGGAGAGAAGAATACTCTGGGTGAATGACTGATGGTGTTGTTGGGAGAGATTTGGCTTCTGGGACCACGGACTGCGCTTCCTGAATGAATGGCTGCTGGCATGAGCCGGGCTGTACCTCATGAGGATGGGGAAGAATGTTTTTGGTGGAAGCATGGCGAACCTGATCAGGAGGGCTTTAAACTAAAGGCTGAGGGGGTTGGGGACATAAGCCTGAAGCTTAATTCACAGGTAAGTGTTCCAGATGGGAACCTTTGGAACACCAATATAACTAGGAAGCATTTGGAGAGGCCCAGCCTAATTAAAAAAGGGAGGGGGGACATTGGGTCACAACCTCCAGGCCTTATGTTGCGCATATTATATATATATATAAAATTTGACTTGATAGGAAAAACTGAAATCTGGTGGGATGACTCCCATGACTGGAATACACAAATGGCAGGATATCAGTTGTTCAGGAAGAACAGATGTGGTAAAAGGGAGGGGGGTTGCATTATATGTTAAAAATGTATATACCTGCTCAGAAATCCAACAAAATGGTTAAGATATCCCTGTGGAGAGAATCTGGGTAAAAGTTAGGGGGGGGGGGGGAAGCAGCAAACAACTTTGTGGTGGGTGTCTACTATAAACCGCCAAGTCAAGGGGAGGATGTGAATGATGCTTTCTTGAAACAACTTACAGGTATTACAAGGAAACATGAAGTAGTTCTAATGGGGGACTTTAACTATCCTGATCTCTGTTGGGATATGAACTCAGCCAAGCATGGGAGCTCCAATAAATTTCTGTTGGGTCTGGAGGATAACTTCATCTTCTACAAAGTGGAAGAAGGAATGAGGGAAGGGGCCATGCTTGACCTAATCTTAAACAATAGGGAGAAATTGGTCAATGAGGTCAAAGTGGTAGGAACTTTAGGGGAAAAGTGATCATGAACTGCTGGAATTCTCAATTGTATGGGAAGTTCCAGCATACAATTAGTAGAACCATAGCTTCCAAGTCAAGAGTAGTGGTTCCGCTTTACTCCGTGTTGGTCAGACCTCACCTGGAAGTACTGTGTCTAATTCTGAGCACCTCACTTTAGGAAAGATGCAGCCAAATTAGAGCAGGTTCAGAGAAGAGCAACGAGGATGATCAGAGGATTGGAGAACAAGTCCTATGAGGAAATGTTGACGGAACTTGGTATGTTTAGCCTGGAGAAGAGAAGGCTGAGAGGGGATATGATAGCGCTCTTCAAATACCTGAAGGGCTGTCATATGGAAGAAGGAACAAATCTGTTCTCAACTACCTCTGAAAGTAGAACTAGTTCAAATGGGTACAAACTGCAAATGGGTACAAACAGTTCAGCAGTGGAACAGATTGCCGAGGAAGGTGGTGGATTCTCCTTCACGAGAGAGGCTGGTTAACGATCTTCAAGCAGAGGCTCATCAGGCACCTGCTGGAGATGCTCTACGAGGATTTCCTGCTACAGGCAGGGGGTTGGACTAGATGACCTTGTGGTTCCCTTCCAATTCTATTATTCTATTAATGATAATACAGTGTTTCAAGCTTGCAAGACAGATATTTTTTGTCAAGAACAAATAATGCACAAGCTGTCTGTGCAGGTGAAACTTCTGAATTCATTTCAGGAATAAATTTTGGATTTATAAACCAGACTCTCCTTAAGTTATAATTTTTTAATCCTGCTTGGTGAATGCACCCAGAAGGACAAATTAAATATATACAAAAGTGCCATTGTTGGTTTGTTTGAAAAACTCGAGCTCAAATTGCACGGTATGCAGAATTTTGACATTCCTTCCTTTTATCTTTTTTCTTTAATACAAAGCAGCCTGGGGAAGTTAGAGCAGAAGAAGGGTGGGTGTGGAGCAACTGCTTAATCTTGCACCTCCTGTCATTTTACCAACTCAAAATCACCTTCCCCTCCCACTTTTCCCACCAATGTAGAAAAAGCTCCACCACATCTGTTCCACCATATCTTCTCCATCATGGGTGAAAAAGCAGTATGGAGTGGGTCACTTTGAGGTGGAAAGTGACCAGAAGGACAAGGGTAAAGCAGCTCCTCTCCATATCCCATTATTATGCTCTAACACAGTCTGCCCCAGACTGCTTTGAGTCTAAATAATAATAATAATTATTATTATTATTAGTCCTGAAATTAACGGGTAAAAAACTATGGTAAAAGAAAACAGTATGATAGCCAATCATAAAACCAGGCTACCTGGCCAAAACGTAAAAGCACTTGTATTGATTTAAAATATTAAAAACAAAACAACCACATGAACACAAAGCAACACACGTTTTATCATTAAAATCATAATCTAAAATGCATTTTAGTGCATTTTAATGATAAAACGTGTTACTTTGTGTTTTAACGTGTAGTAGTTTGTTTTTAATATTTTAAATCAATACAAGTGCTTTTACGTTTTGGCCAAGTAGCCTGGTTTTATGATTGGCTATCATACTGTTTCTTTTACTATGGCTTTTTACCCCGCTAATTTCAGGACAAAGAATCATTGCAGGCCATGAAAATTTATATTAATATTAATAATAATAATGTCCGGGAGCCCTCGGGACCCCAGGACTTACCTGGGATCCCCAGGATACCGACGCCGCCTCCACTGGGTCGGCCAGGTCGCTGGCGAGGCCCTCGGGCTGGGTTCGCCCCGGCGAGCGGCGTCTCCCGTCCTCAACGGGGCCCGCATACCACCGGGAGCCTCCCTCAACTCCCGACGAGGCCGAGGTCACCCGACCGCCTCGGCCTCCCCCTGAGCAGCGCCCGATGTCCGGGGCCGAGGGCGACGAGGCCAACTGGGGCGCCGAGACCACAGCAGCCCCGCCGACAGCCCCGATGCCTGCTGGGGCGAGGGAGAGGCCAACTGGGCGTGCGCGGCCTCAGCGCAGCTGGCACGGACCCAGGGATGCGACGGACGATGAGCCCATAGGCTCAGACGCCCGTCAATCACCAGGAGGGGCGGGCCTTCCGGGAAGGGGCGGGGCTTCCCCCTGTTCAGGGTATATAAGGAAGCAGCCGGCCAGTGATGAACTAGTCGGCTGTGAGGCAAGGGAAGCCGTGTCTCCCCTCCTGCCTAAGACCAGCCGACTAGCTGAGAGAGGTGGCTTGCGAGGTGTCTTAACCCCCACCCTCCAGTGACCCTGAGGCCAACGCTGCCCCCTGGGGGATATCTATCGAGGCCCCAGGGCCCCGATCATCAACCAGAGGGTGCAGGTCTGGAGACCTACACCCCACCCCCCAGACCGGGCGAAAACGACTTACCTCTAAGCACCCCCCTGCCGGACTCCCCCAAGAGCCCCCGCCCACAAATAATACTAAAAAGAGGTGAGGGGAATCATGGAATTCTGCTTAAGAGCATAATTTGAGACACAAACAGAAGCAAAAAACTGTGTTAAGTTTAGTTTGATAGTTATAAAAATGGTATTGAAGGATTGTGGGGAACCAGCAGAAATGAGAGGCCTCAGATAGTGGAGATCTGGGAGACGCTTGAGCAGTGAAAATGTAAATCTTGAAAGTACAATAGAGTTCAGAAGTACCAGCATCCTAACGGTGCTGCCAGAAGCTTCCATCTCTACGGACTGTCTTTGACATGAGGTATGAAAAACAGACAAAGCAGAGAGAAAAAAAAATATATATATATATATACTTACTACAATAGGTTGCCTGAAATACTCATCCACAGCTGCACTGCGGAGACTGGACAGATTGACTCCATAAAAACACTGCTGGTACCTAAAAGGAATAATGCAGTTGGTTGTTTTTGTTTGTTTGTTTTTTTAAAATGCAAAGAAATCTCTATAGGCTGCACATAACATCCATTGATCCATGCAAATTCTTCAAACAGACCATGAAGCCTGATCAAAACACATTTTTGATTTGCAAAAATACCGCCCTCCCATTCAGGTTAATTGTGGATAACTGCCTACTGGATCAGCAAATTCTGCAAACAACTGTAAGATAGAGCTGTTTTAATTCTCCCAGGGAGAGTGCTGCAGTGCCTCTTTTTATGTCTAACATGCTGGAAAGGTTTAAAAACAAACAAACACGCTTCCTAGTACACAGGAGGGAAATACGCAACTGATGAAACCAAATAATGTCCTAGTACAGTACAAGGGTTCTCAACCTTTGGAGGCCCAGGTACCCCCATCTCAGTCCAATTTTCTGAAGTACCCCTGCTAATTAATTGCTAATTAACTGGATCAATCAATTAGCTAATTAATCATTAAACAAACAGTACTAAAACAATTTTAAATGTGAAAAAATGTCTTAATTGTGTGTGTGTGTGTGTGTGTGTGTGTGTGTGTGTGTGTGTGTGTGTGTGTGTGTGTGTGTGTGTGTGTGTGTGTGAGAGAGAGAGAGAGAGAGAGAGAGAGAGAGAGAGACAGACAGACAGACAGACAGACAGACAGACAGACGGGATTGCAGTTAGCAAGTAATTAACTACTGATTGATGCTGATTAGGGGTAGGCTCTGGCATACCCCCTGCCATTGGTCTGCATACCCCTAGGGGTACACGTACCACAGGTTGAGAACCCCTGTCCTAGTATAATGTTAGGACATGAGGAGGATCCCTTGAACAAGGAAGTGAGCAAGTTAGGGCACAATCCTACTAGGCCAACGTAGGACAACTGCGCCAGCCCAGCACTGTTGCAAAAGCTGCCGTAAGGCAGTTGTGCCAGCGGCCAGCCCCAGGCAAGTGCAGAGGCCTACGTTGGCCCCCTGCAGATAGTGTGTGACGCAGGTAAGCAGCGGCTTGGCCGAACAGCGCAGGGGCGGGGGGGACGTTCTGGAAGAGGGGGAAGGGGTGCACAGATCGGTCCCGGGAGGGGGTGGGATCAGTGGCAGCAGCGCATGTCATATCCTATCCCCCTCCCAGGCCCATTTCTCCCAACACGGGGCCTCCTGGATTTATGCCAGCTAAATAGCTGGCGTGGATCTGAGGAGACCCGTTCAGAAGGCTGGGGCTTTACCCGGGGCTAAAGGAACAAATGTTCCCTTCTCCCAAGGTGACCCCCAGCTCGCCTCTTTGCGCCCTTGGATGCAGCGTTGGCCTCGCTGCATTACAGGGCGTACAGTTAGGCAGGATTGGCCTGCCTGTGTGTGCCCTGAATAAAGTTTGGAAACTGCTGCCAGACAAGCACTCTCCAAGACAGCTGTAGTTGTACATCCAAGTTGCACTGAATAACTAAAGGGATATAAAAGAAACATAGTTAGCCCCTGCTAACTGGGCAAGAGGCACTTTTTCAATTGGTACTCCTCTTATATTTAGCAGGGGGAGAGTAACTGCCCCCTTTTACCCCAACACAGTCACTTTTCTGGTGGCTGTTGCTGGTGTTCTTCTGCATCTTTTTTAGATTGTGAGCCCTTTTGGGACAGGGAGATATTTAATCATTTGATTTTGTCTGTAAACCGCTTTGTGAACTTTTATTGAAAAGTGGTATATAAATACAGTTAATAATAATGAAAATGCTTCTGTATTTATGGATACTTTTTCATACAACAGAATTGTAAATAATGATGTGATATGTTTTAGGAGTCATTCCATAGCTAGAGGTGGGAGAAAATGTTTGGGGGTTTTTGGAAGATTTTGGTGTTTAAACCAAAATGAGATAGCAGAAAGTGGTGTTGTGTTTTTATTCCAATTTTTCCCATCTTTATCAATTGTAACTGCTTTAAAAGTGTACTAGGTAGGTGGTATAGGTTGTACAGTTTCAGCAGATGAAGAATGATGCAAAATTACATAATTTTATTTTTCGCAGATTTTTTTTAGCAGAAAGCAGTGGTATGTGTTTTTATTTCGTTATCACCATTTTCTCCTACCCCTATCCATAGCCCTATAAAGGCTGAAACATTCAGCCCAACTATGACTGCTTTAAATCTGATTATCTTCAAGAGATAGTAGCTTCTAACATGGGCTAGGATTCTAAGAACAACAGATTAAACGGAGATGTTGCTGCGCAAACCAAATGAGTAGTGTTCCAGGGGCACCACCTACCTGATGTATTTAGCAAATGTAGCTACAGTTTTTAAATACACAGTAAGACTGAAAACACAGTAAACCAGAAGTGACTTCAGGTCGCATTGGAAAAGTGTTCCAAGGCCCATGGAGGACTATGGAGGCGGCTGCAGGCCTGGCATGATGTGGAAGAGGCCTCCGGCTCATCATCCGCGGATGGTGGAATTCGCAAATGCCGACACCGCGGATGCCGAGGGGCCACTGTATTCCTTTGTGTCCATCCAGTTGAGTTCAGGCATTTACCTACTTATACTTCCTACTTATACTTTTTTCTACCCCTTTCCTCCCATTTGAGTTAATTCCCTTTTCTTTTGAGTTTTTAATAAATTGGTTATACTTTGACTTTTTGCCTGGCATGTTCATGGGGAATGCAGTGAGTTGTCTCACCTGATTGCTCACAGGCGCTATTGTGATTTGATTTTAAATAAGAACCTTTGGGGTTCTGTGTTCTCCTGGGAGGGGTGATATTTCCCATATGACCCTCCTCTGCCTGATCTCCTTGCCTGGGATGGTGATAGCAGACAGAACTACCAGTCCTCGTCCCCATTCAGTGACTGACCAAGTGACTATATCTATATCTATATGTGTGTGCGTGTGCGTGTGTGTGTGTGTGCATGTAACTGTGCAAACAAATTCATATGTTTATAAGCATGTGGATCTGTATGAGCACATGTATGTTTGACTATGTAGATCTGTGCTCACGTTGGGCCAAGGGGGTGGGAAAGAAGTTTTGAACATAAAGCGATGGGAGGGATGAAAAGCCTCCTCCATCCCTCTGCCCCATCCTTCCACCCACCATGAATTACTGCAGGTCCCCATTCATTTCTTTTTGATTAAAATATAATCAGCAGCTCCTATGATGAAATAAGTGGAATGCGCAAAGATCCACCTCACAATTCATTACAGACATTTGTCTATGTAGGCAAAAAAACTACTAGGAGAATTCAGAAAGATGTACAGTCTTGTTGTTGTTAAGTCGTTAAGTCGTGTCCGACCCTTCGTGATCCCATGAACCATATCCCGCCAGGCCTTCCTGTCCTCCACTATCTTCCTGAGTTCGCTCATTGTCATGTTCGTTGCATCGGTGATGCTGTCTAACCATCTCATCCTTTGCCTTCCCCTTCTCCTTTTCCCTTCAATTTTTCCCAGCATCAGAGTCTTCTCCAGAGAGTCCTCTCTTCGCATTAGGTGGCCAAAATATTTGAGTTTCAGCCTTAGTATCTGTCCTTCCAGGGAACAGTCAGGCTTGATTTCATTTAGGATTGACTGATTTGATCTCCTAGCAGTCCAAGGGACTCTCAGGAGTCTTCTCCAGCACCACAGTTCAAAAGCATCTATTCTTCGGCGCTCAGCCTTTCTTATGGTCCAACTCTCGCAACCATACATTGCTACTGGGAACACCATCGCCCTGACTATGCGAACTTTTGTTGGCATGGTGATATCTCTGCTTTTCATTATGCTGTCTAAGTTTGCCATAGCTTTCCTTCCAAGGAGTAAGCGTCTTTTAATTTCATGGCTGCTGTCTCCGTCTGCAGTGATCTTGGAGCCCAGAAAAGTAAAATCTGTTACTGCTTCCATTTCTGCCCCTTCTATTTGCCAGGAATTGATGGGCCCAGATGCCATGATCTTAGTTTTATTAATGTTGAGTTTCAAGCCAACTTTTGCACTCTCCTCTTTCACCCTCATCAAGAGGCTCTTTAGTTCTTCTTCACTTTCTGCCATTAGGGTGGTATCGTCTGCATATCTGAGGTTGTTGATATTTCTCCCGGCAATCTTGATTCCGGCTTGCGATTCATTCAGCCCTGCATTTCTCATAATGTACTCTGCATATAAGTTAAATAGGCAGGGTGACAATATACAGCCTTGCCGTACTCCCTTCCCAATTTTGAACCAGTCGGTTGTTCCATGGCCGGTCCGAACTGTTGCTTCTTGACCCGCATACAGGTTTCTCAGGAGACAGGTAAGGTGGTCTGGTACCCCCATCTCTTTAAGAATTTGCCACAGTTTGTTGTGATCCACACAATCAAAGGCTTTTGCGTAGTCAATGAAGCAGAAGTAGGTGGTTTTTTGGAACTCTCGGGCTTTCTCCATGATCCAGCGCATGTTGGCAATTTGATCTCTAGTTCCTCTGCCTCTTCGAAACCCAGCTTGTACGTCCGGTAGTTCTCGGTCCACGTACTGCTGAAGCCTAGCTTGTAGGATTTTGAGCATAACCTTGCTAGCATGTGAAATGAGTGCAATTGTGCGATAGTTTGAGCACTCTTTGGCACTGCCCTTCTTTGGAATTGGAACGTAAACTGACCTTTTCCAATCCTTTGGCCACTGCTGAGTTTTCCAAATTTGTTGGCATATTGAGTGCAGCACTTTCACAGCATCATCATTTAGGATTTTAAGTAGCTCAGTTGGGATATTATCATCTCCACTAGCTTTGTTGTTAGTGATGCTACCTAAGGCCCACTTGACTTCACTCTCTAGGATGTCCGGCTCTTACATAGATTCTTACATACAGTCTTACATAGATTCTAAGCCTGGAATAAATTACCTTGCAGGTGTTTTACTATTTCTGTTCCTATATGTGCAAAAATATAAAAATAAAAAATGGTGTTGGCTTTACATTACCAGTCTTTTTTTCCATAGCAAGATGCTGAAGCAAAGAGAGATTACTATAATGAACAGATCCTTCTTAAAGGAACTTTATTATTACAAAATTTATGCAGCACTTCTACTGGAATATTACAGTTACTGAAATACAAAAGAAAGCAACAGTAATACTTAACAGGTTGGAATTCCATGAAAATTCATGGTGATGTGGAAGAACACTCCTTGCAACATCCCCTTCACCTCCATAAGTATACAGTTCTCACACACGCAATCACATTAACACAGCCTATCCTTGCCCTTAAATTGATCAACATGAGACTGGTTTGGTATAACAGGAAGAATCACAATACAGGTGGGCCCCCATATCCACTGATTCGCTACCCACAGTTTCAGTTATCCACGGATCGTGGGGACCCCCCGAGGCTTTTATTTTTTTCCCAGTAAGCTTCGTTTCTTCCTTAAAGAAACAGGAGAAGCAGCCTGTGGCTGCTTATTACAGGCAAGTAGAACGAGACTAAGTACTAGAGAGCGAAGAGCTCGAGGCTTGCGTTCAGCAGCTAGTGAAGATGACTACACCATCGAGGAAACCAGCTGGAATTGTAGGGTTCTATACAGAACAATATTGTAAAAATCCTTATCGGATCTAGATAAGCCTGCCTATGTAAACCGCCTTGAATAACATCTGAAGAGCAATCTGAGGATAAGAAAGGCGGTATATAAATACAGAAATAATAAATAATAGAGAGGCTCTGCAAGGTTAACAGAAACCTCGTTCTACTTGCCTGCAATGGAGGCTGCTTCTCTGTTTGTTTTAAGGAAGAAACAAAGGTTGCTGAAAGAAAAATAAGAGCTGGGGGGGAAGCATGCCTGCAGGGGGGGACCCTCAGGAAACCATGGAGGGGGTGTTCGCTCTTATCCACGGTTTCAAGTATCCACGGAGGGGCCTGGAACATATCCCCAGCGGATATGGGGGCCCACCTGTACAACATTGCTCAGTGATCTGTTAGGCATACTGAGTTGACCTCTGCCCTCAAAGCATTAGGTAAGAGATGGGGTTGGAGGAAGTGCACAGATCCCGAGCTCAAGACAATTTTCACCAAGATTAGTGTGTGGGCCAAGATCTTTGGGCACCTGAGGAAGACACCGAATGCCACCCATCTCCTCTTCCCCAGGAGTATGCTTCCTTTCCCTCTCTATTCTCTTCTCTTTCTATTCTTTCCTCTTGCCTGTCCTCCTCCCCAGCCTTGCTTGCCTACTTAATGTTCTAGCCACTGCTGGGATGGCAGTGGCCAGGGAGTGCTCTAGGAAGGAAAAAGAGAGGAAGAGGCAGCACGTGCTGCTGAAGGGAGACAGAGGCATTGTCGATGGGCAGGGAAGCAAGCAGGCAAATTTGTTGGGTGGCATCTGTGATGGCTCTTGCTGCCCCTGTTGCCTGAGGCAACCACTCCACCCCAGCCTCAGGGGAGGTCCTCTGGCCATGATCACCACTAACAGCCCAATCCCGCGTAAGATGCACTGGCTGGCCTAAATGGCTGGCCGCTGCATCCGCCGATATTCCCACCCCCCCTCCCTGGCCTGGCCAGCCATTCGCCCTCTCCCCTGCTACCCTGGCCCACCCTCCCCATGCCTTCCTGCAGGACAGCGCAGCACCTACCTGTGTCCGGCAGCTGAGTGAGCGGCGTCGACACCGCTTACTCTCTGGGTGTCGCAAAAGTGCTTTACGGCACTTTAGCAACACCCTAGGCCAGTGGAGTGCTCGTTCCGCTGCCTGTTTTTGCGCAGGATTGCGCTGCATTCCCAGCAGGTCCATAGGAAGTGGGCATGAACTGCCTGCAGGCCTTTATATGTTGCTGGAAAGGTTTTTGGAGAACGTAGAGGGCAAGATTCCCAATATTGTCAGGGGGCTCTACCATTGGTAGGGACTCTTTCCTCCCCTGGCCAACCTTCCAGTTTTCATCCTTAGTCATCTGCATGCTGACAGAGGATCTAGACAAGTGGAGGCCCTTGTCAATTTGTAGATGTCTTTTTGTTCATGTGATAGTTTTTTCTGTATCCCTTCACTCTCTCATACACTTTCCACTCACATACAACACTCTCATCTCATCCACACTCTCATCTCATCTACACTCTCCATTTGTACACCACACTTTCTCACATACAATATTCACATACAGAGCTGACTCCCACTTCAATAGTATAGTAGCCCACTCTCTTCTTGCTGCACACCTTCCCACCAACATCCCCCAGTCCTTGTGTGCTGACATTTATTCAAACTTCTAAGCAGCCAGGATGTTTGCAAATCCCATATCACCTCAGCAGCTGAGCCCATGATTCGACGATGGAAGGCCCATTTCAATCAACTGAAATTAATGCTCCCCTCAGTCAATGATTACAGAAATAGGTACATATATTATTGCAGGGGTGGCCAAACTATGGCTCCTGAGCCACATGCGGCTCTTTGACATATAATAATGTGCACATTATTATATGTCAGGGGTGGCCAAACTGTGGCTTGTGAGCCACATGCGGCTGTTTGACCTATAATGAGCAGCTCTCAGAAATACGTTGGCTGAGCTCCTTTTTGCATCACATTTAATATAAAAGATAAATAAGAAATGTTCAAGCTTTGTAATTATTTATTGGGTATAAACTGAGAGTCCACTGGTTTAAAACATAAGGTTAATGTTCATGGCGAGTAAATATATTTAAGAATTTAAATGCTTCTTAAATATTGTGGCTCTCAAACATTTGAAGTTTATCGTATGTGGCTTTTACGTTAAGCAAGATATTGGCCACCCCTGTATTGTATATCATTATTGGGCTTTCTGAAAACTGCAAAGTAAGAGCTTTCAAGATTTTATTTTGTTCCTCCATTTACAAAATACACATCTTTGCAGTCCGATAGCTACAACTGTCAAGATGCAAATACTGCCATTTACTTTTCTGAAGAGTGGGAGTAAGTAAGCATATATTTTTTCCACCTATCAAAGTGTGATGAACCAACTCTCAAGAACCAATTAATACAAATTGGTATGGTCTCTCTTGTCTATATATAAATTCCTCAGTTAGAAATGGTCAAATAAGAGTCTCATGTTTTCTACAGATAAAGATCCAAAGGGCATAAGAAGTTACAAGCAGTAGCGTCACTAGGACGCACGTCACCCTGGGGCGGGGGACACGCGTCAGCCTAGTGACGCTCTGTCATCGCGGCGCGGGGGTGGGGGCAACCCGGCTCCCCCCCCCGCGTCACGTCGCCCTCCCGGTCGCCCTCCGGACACTCCCAGGCCGGCCCGGGAGCCGGCCTCGGAGCGTCCGACCCCGTCAGCGCTCCAGGGCCTTCTGAAAGAAGGCCCACGCAGCGCGTTCATCCGGGTATTTCCCGGATTTTCGCGCATGCGCAGACCATTTTGAGGGCAAAAAGCCCTCAAAACGGTCTCTGCGCATGCGCAAAAATCCGGGAAATACCCGGATGAACGCGCTGCGTGGGCCTTCTTTCAGAAGGCCCTGGAGCGCCGACGGGGTCGGACGCTCCGAGGCCGGCTACCGGGCCGGCCTCGGAGCGTCCGGAGGGTGTCGCGCGTCACGGAGGTCACCCCATGGCGCGCGTCACCCCCAGGTGGCCCGCCCCCCCGCCACGCTCCAGTGACGCCCCTGGTTACAAGGCTTTGGTGGTGCCAGAGACATCTAGGCTTTTGCTTCAGACTGCTAATTAGTCTCACGAAGCACAAACTATTCCTACACAACAAATCCCTCAGCTGCAGTACGGAACACAGGAACTGTAACACAAAAAATAGCCAAAAATTTGGCACCACTGTACTGCAGAATATGTTTATTATAAGGGCTAGAAACAGAAAGGATAAAGATAAATTTAAATAATTCATATGAAAGATAAGTTTTGCAAAGCTACCACAACAAGAAAAATCAGTTTCAAGTATAAACACCATCTTTTTGTCTCTGAAAGTCCAACCATATATTGGTTTTGAAGTAGACAGATGCTCGCTCAACCTAACCATTCACATATTCCTGTAATGTCATACTGGGTGATATGTGTCTGTTTCTGCCAGTTTACACATTGCAGGTGACATCCAAGTCCAGCACAGGCCATAGCTGCCCATGACAACTTCTTCCAGGCCAAGGATCACATCCGGTGCCACTCTCCTGCTGCGTACCACTGGAAGTGACTGGCGATGACATCATTGCCAGTTACTTCCAGGTTTTCAGAGGTCAGAAAACGCAGGTAGGAGGCTCTGGGTAGGTGGGAGGGCCCTTCTCAGCATTCCCGAAAGGCTTGGCCAAAGGCAGGAGCCTCTCGGGAGCAAAAACGAGCCGCTGAAATGTTGGAGCAGCGTTGGAGCAGGGTTCCGGTGGTCCGGCAGTCCGAGTACCACCAGCAGTCGCTGAAGTACCACTGGTGGTACTAGTACCACTGGTTGAGAACCCATGGTCAAGCGGAGCCTGGTCTACACCACATGCAATGACTGTGCAATCTGCACAACAGGAATCATACAATTTGCCTGCAAAACAAAATTGCTTTTTCCTAGACACTTTGCTTATGTACATTCCCTCACATTTCTGGTTAAGTGAATAATGCAGAGAGAGAATACAGGAGACTGTCATATGAATGCACCCAAAAGCAGATGTCATTTTGCATGAACATACAATATGATATACCAGATGCAATTCCATTTAAGTCATGGAAATATTCAAAGTAGTAATGATAAATGCTTGTCCTCTTGCGGACTTTAAAATACTGTAATGACAATTAGCATTTCATAAATAATAATCCTGATTAATCCAATAAAGCAAACCCATGAGAAGATTATCAACCAGAATCTAAAGTCTAGATCTGATAGAAAAAATCTGGAAACCTCTAAAACGAAATCTTGTTCCACTTTTAAAGTGAGATTTCATTCACTTTAAAGCTGCTTCCACATAACCTTTTAGGTTTTCCCCTGTATTAAAATTCTGTAGCATTTTTCCATTGCAAAGTAAAAGAAATGGGAAATTGCAAACTAGAAACTCCAGCAAATCAACAAGTACTGTATAGATGTCTGTTGAAGTCAGCTAGTCAGAGAGTAGAACTAGGGGTTACAAGTGGCTAGGGGTCTACTGCTTTGTCTCCCCTACCCCTTCCTTGTCTAACTGAAGGTAACACATAGTATGGCGTCATTACACTGTACACTGCCTCCCTGCCTCACATAATAGGCTGGCTGGGGGTATGGCAATATACAGTGTAATGATGACACTGCCAGCCGAATCCTATTAAAAGCCCTGCGTTCAGATACAGCGGCACTGGGGCAGGCTCCACTGCATCCAGAGCGGGGCTAGATGTCTCCTCGGGGGGAAAGGGACAATCATCCCCTTCCCCTTTGTCGAGCCCCAGCAGCCCCTATGGGGCTACTCGGAGGCACGCTAGCAAAATGGCTGGCGCAGCTCCGAGAAGCCCCGTGTCGGGCTTTCAAGACTGGGACGGAGGTTGGGATTCGGTGGAGGCCTCCTCCACTGAGCCCACCCCCTCCCGGGAGTGATCTGCTCCCCGTCCTCTCCCCGCCCCAAAACGCCTCCTCCCTGCCGGCCGGTGGAGAGCTTACCTGCCTCCAGTGGGCACAGCTCCAACCACGGCGGAGGCCTGCTGGCGCTGGCCTCCACACTGGCGAGACAGGCCTCTGCACTGTTGCAAGATGCTTTACAGCTCATTTGCGACAAAGTGAAGCCCCGACCCACCAGTGGAGGCCGGTAATGGATTGGGCTCTGCATCACACATTTTATTAACAAGATGTTAACAAAAAAAGGAAAGAAAAGGGGGGGGGGACAAGACCTGGAGCATGAAAGCTCCCCGTGTCTCATTATGTACAGTTCCATGTTTTGATAATGTTATGTTTATTATTCTTTAAGTTCACTGGTTTAACTCTTGGTTATTCCACAAATCAAATCGAAAGGATGGTGGTTTGACATCCTGTGAATAGGATTAAGGCACGCTGGATTCTAGGGCAAGATAGTGATGGGACTACATCCATTCAGCCCTAATACGTGAACGCGGACCCAGAATCTATTTTCAATAGGAGGACTCATCCCTGGAGCCGAGTTTCAGCAATTCAACTAAAATAATGTTAATTCGAATAGGATGCAATAGTCATCTACTGAATCACTGATACTCAGCCAGTCAGATGCCTGAGCACCAAGTATTACATCCACGTCTCCACTTCTACTGCCATTTGAACCCACTACAAAAATATTGCCTGGATTACACCCAGTTCTTTGCTTTGGACACATTTAACAACAGTATCATGACATAACTAGCTGACCTACTTGCAGGTGATAATCTCATCAAATGCAGCCATTGCTCTCCTAGAAGGTACCACCTGACTGTAATGAAGAAAGCCTCAAGTGGAGAGCCACCACATAATGTACACTTCAAAATACTTTGCTTTTGCATAATAACTGTAATCATATGAATCAGTCCAAGGCGATGATACAGTTGCAGATTAGCAACCTAGAAAATGAGAAAGTTTTTCCACTCTTTTTTGACAGGGACAATTTCGCCACTGCAGTATGATTCCAAGAAGCAGTTTCATTTGGAGACCTCTGTTAAGTTGCCAAGCAAAAGACATTTTCTTTTTTAAAAACAAAAAATTGAAATAATCATTACCAAAAATTGGCTCTGGAGTAGTGTTCCATGTAGAGCTGTTCATCGGAAAAAGGAGCCAAATGAATGTCACTAAATGTTGGAAACATCATTCCTAGTGAACAAAAGATAATATACAGTAGCAAAGTTCAAATCTTCTATGTAGGCCTACTTAAACATTTGTTGGAAACACCCAGTAAGCATTATCCACTGTCCATCTCAAACAGTTTACCCTTCACAATTCCACAGTGGACAATAATTTATGTTTTAATTCCTGCTCTTATTTCAATATGTCCATCAGCAACAATAAAACACTTAAAATGATAATTCAGAAATGCTGCCTTGAGCTGATAAAGCCTTAAAGTTTTTAACACATTTGGATTAGGCATTTAAATAATTTATTTCTTAAATAAAAAGGCAAGATTCTATTCCAGTTCATCCTCCACAGCTCTCATCTACAGACTCATCACATAATTGTTTTGACACATTATCACTAACAGTCCCTCAATTATTTCAAATATGTATTTAAGGCTGATAATATTAAAGAATCGGTAATGTTACTGTGCATGTAACAGGAAATATTAGAAGACTGCAAAGCAGTATACCAATCTTCTACCCCTTTCATACACAATCAAATGTAAAACAAAAGGATGAGCACATTATGAGCTACTGCTACCAACAGAATAAGACACAGGGTCCCGTCAGCCTTTAAATAAAGGCTGCTTAGCACAACAACTATGAAAGTAACTGGGGTGGTTTTGTTCGTCCAGCAGAGTCCAGACAAACACATTTTAATGAAAGCATTGGTTATAGCCAGAATAGTTGGGAATGTAGAGATGAACTAGCATATGAGGGATATGTATAATTCCTTAGTAATACTCTACACCTACTCAATGAATAATCCAATGTTAGCTAGGAGAACTGTTCCCTTTTTGCAAAGGACAGTTTGAGATGGGGAGAAGCATTGTCACAAGACAATGCTCTTGTAAAAAAAAAAAGTCAGTTACAGACTGAAATCCTGACACTCTTTACTCCTGAGTGGTCAGTGAATTCAACATTCAGAGTTGGTTCAGGATAGCAAATAGATTCAAAATGCTTTATAAACACAAATCAGTCCTTATTACCCAAGAAAAATATCTCCATTGTACAGATCAGGAAGAGAGACTCAAAACTGTATAACCTGCCTTGCCAGTAAAGTAGGATTGGAATCTGAAGCACAGAAATTAATAATTGGCACTACTTTAAGAAAGAAACACTAATTTTTAAAACAGAACACCCCAAACTGGATGGATTAAGAAATGACATATATTAGATTTAAGGCAGGGTGGCCAACCTTTCAGCATGAATGCTCCTGGCCCTTTAATGGATGTATAGGTGCGGGCATTTCAGAAGGTGCAGCTGCTTTAGCAGCAGCAGCAATTACAGCTGCCAAGCAGCTTCTACACAGCTTCTTAAGAACGCAGAAGCAATTGCAGCTTCTACACAACTCTTAAGAATGCAGAGGCCCTAATGGTGGAAGGTTGGCCACCCCTGATTTAAAACAATGTTTGCTGGGCACAGGGAAAGACATGGCAGAAAGTTCATCAGCTTTGCCAGGGTTTCTTTATTCGACTGCACCCAACTCCCTCTCAACGTATGTAGTAGGATTTCATATTTAAAAAAAAAAACAGGTCATAAAAATGTCCACGCGTTCTCTCCAAAACACTCTAATTAGGTGTTGTGCAGAGAACAAATAATGCTGTTAAGCACATTTTAAATGAGTTGTAAAATTCTTCCATCACGTCCTTCCCCTATATCAAACACAATGAGAGACTTGCGTTGTTTTAGAGGTGCACCATCTTGACAATGCCAGAGTAAAAGATCTGCTTCTAAGCCACCTCCTGATATTGGAAGACTCAGTCATAACATATTTGTCCCTTGACTAGACTTCTATCTGACAGAGAATCCAATATACATTGGCACAATGCAACATAATCTGCTGCTGTTATTGCAATGGAATTATTGGGGATAAAAGGCACTAAGTGAGAAGCAATCAGTAATATGTAACATGGCAGAAGAAAGACAGTGAAAACCCTGACAACAGAGGTGGCTGTAAACAGAAGACTGTATGAAGCACTGCTTTTCAGATCCAATTTGGTGGACCGTTTTTCTGCAGCCCCTCCGTTATCCAGTCAGCTGCTTAAAAACACATAGACTCACCATTTGACTTCAGCCACTTCTTGGAGTGGAGGTAACTTTCCAGCATCCTCTCATTGAACAACATATAGCCCATTGGTTCAGAAACAATTACATCCACATTCTCAGGCAGGGAGATTTCCTCTATTTTTCCTGACAGAACGTTGATCTTATCAGAAAGATTGTTACTTCGTACTAGAATCTATAAGGCGAAAAAGACCAAGACATGTTAAGTTTCTTTGATCCATAAACAACATGAAGGGATGATCAAGCAAATGGATTCAGCAAACTTGTTGGGAGTCTGTAACAAGGACATCTAAAGACCCTTTATGAGAAAGGTTCCTGACAAAGCTTAAAAAAAAAAAAAAAACCACAAATGCTCACACATCTTTATGAAGGAATGTAGATTCGTAGTCACAGGGCCTCTGAGAGGAATTTTATCAGGAGGTACAAAGTTTCTTTTGGGCCCCTTCCCAAAGGGGGAGGAGAGGGGATGAAACGGGGCAGGGGAAGACAGCAACGGGTGTGGGGAGGGGGCGGTGATGTTGGCGGGGTGGGCGAATTGGGCCTAAAAGGGGTGTGATTGAAAAGTTTCAAATAAACAAATAAATAAAATTAAAGAGGATCAAAGATAAGAAAGCACTTTTGATTTGAACATCTTTGTTTACGCTAAGGAGAAAGAATTCACAGTACTTTTTAAGGCTACCACGATTGTTAAGGATAACTGAATTCAAAATTCTCATCTCCGGGTATAAACGATCTGTGAACCCGGAGATGAGAATTTTGAATTCAGTTAATTCACAGTACTGATAAAATAACTGACAAATAAACCTACTCAGGCCAGTCTAGCCTTTGTTAGCCCAGCCTTGCGTTGCAACTTGCCACACAAATTGTTTTTTCAAATGTGTAGGGCCTGTATTGCCCCCAGAATGCCAGGAACTCCAGCAGGCCAGGGACAGAGCTCATGCCCCTCCCTCACAGTGTGCAGGCCCCTGCAGTAGTGCTGCACTACTTTGCCTTGTGGGACTTGGAGGCCAGGACCAGGTCGTCGTCGTAGCCAGCGAGGGCTGCCTTAGCAGGGATCCATTTTTTTTCACTACAGTGTGAGAGTGTGCGGTGGTGTGCACCATCCACAGATAGGAAACTTTCTGGAACCTCTCCTTTGCCTCCTGGCAGTGGCGTAGGAATGAGGGGGCAGGGGGGTTCGCCCCCTGGGCAGCATGCGGAGGGGCAAATTCGGGTTCATTTTGGAGGCAAAATTAAGGGCTACCAGTAGTCCAGTCTCCTACAAAATCCCCCTTTGCGAACCACTTGCCTATTAGTTGCTCTCCTCACAAGCAGTCCTACAGCGAGCTAGGAAGTGTGTCTTATCAGCCTCCGCCGCCGCATTTAATTCCAGGTGACAGGCGGGGGGGGACAAATTGGGGTGGAGGGTGTACAAGGAGAAGCGTTGTTCACCAACAAATCTTAAACACGAAATCGCTGTCTGTTCCTTTTCCTTCTGTTTTTATCTGCTGGAGTTTTTCCTTCCCTGCTTCCTGGTTCAGTTTGCCCACGTGACCACAGCTGCCCAATAAGAGCTATTTTAGCTCTCTCGTCTCTTTTCAGAAGTTACAGAGTTCAGAAAGAACTGAAATGTTATAGGATAGCAAGGTTTAGATCGATAGCTTTCATGGCTTGTAGTTACACAGCAATGTTTGATGAATACGGGAGTCAATGCCATGGAAAAATAAAGTTTTACTGACTTCAAACCGTAGCGGGTTTCCTCAAAGGCAGCCGCAGACGGAAAAAATACAATACAATCCAAGGTGGAAAACAGCCCAACGTTTCGCTCTAAAAAGCGAAAGGATCTGCGAATATGGGGGCCAACGAAAAAAGTTTTCAAAAGGTTAAAACACATTTTTGTTTACCTTTTTGAAGCAATATATGCAGAGAAGTTATGCTTTTCTACTTAATGCTCCTACAGCCCAATCCTATCCAGATAGGACCCAATGCTGACGCAGCGGGAGCTTTCCTCGGGGGAAGGGGACATTCGTACCCTTACCACAAGTAGAGCCCCAGTCCCCCTGATGGGTCTACTCGAATGTGTGCCAGCTATTTTGCTGGCGCATTTTCGAGCTAGCTGTGTAACAGCGGGCAGGGAAGGGGGATAGGATTCAGCAGAGGAGGCCATCAATTATCCCTTCCCCTTTCCGCGCCCAGCTGAAAAATCTCACACACACCCAGAACACCCCATTCCGCCCTCCCCACACCCCTCCGTCACCCGGCAGGGACTCACCTCTCTGCTGCAGTGCACAAGCCTCTCCGCCGGCGCTGCTTACTCATTGGGTGATGCAAATGTGCCTTATGGCACGTTTGCGACACCTTGGCACAATTGGCACACTTACGGCACAATTGCCCCGCTGGTCCAAGACTAAACAGGATTGCGCCGCTAGTTAGAGCTAGTTTAGACATTCACAATCATATCAACATTATGTACCTTGGAGAATGTAACATGTGACCCAAGTTATTCAGGCTTAGAGCCACAGCTATGAATTCTAATAAGTGATTCCTGTGATCACAGCAGTTGAAAAATGTGTTTCCTTGATTGGGGAAATCACCACTGGAAAGCTGTGGCTGTCCTTGGTGGCATGTTTTGTTTTCCATACAAATATATCCCTCAGGACAGTCGGGACACATCATGTGGCGATGTTTTAAATTGGCAGTAGTGACCACCACTGAAATAGTGCATCTATAATCACATGCTTCCCCCCCCCCCCACACACACACACTGGATGCAGCAAAGACCTCATTGTATCAGCACTGGAAAGTTGGATAGGATTGGGCCCTAAGTAAGTCCTCTGCTGTCTGAGATACTTTACATTTTACTGTACTGTACATCATATAGTGTCAGTATCCTGTTTAGGAATTGTAAACTGTTTCTAATGCAAAAAACAAATCTGTGGAAGAATAGTTCAAGATCATTTTTTTTACTAATGCTCAGAATCTACCTTGTCAGGTCAGCTTCTTGTTTCAAGATCAGTTAAGAATGATCTTTCTTCAAAATTGGTTCTAAATCAATTAAAATGAACAATGGGGAAAGCAAGCAAGATTCCATACTGATCCGTATCCAGAGAGGTGGAGAAAGGGAAGGGGGGAAAGTCAGTGTAATAATATAGATCCTGGGTGGGCCATCTGGCAATCATATCATTAACTGTTTAAAAGTACTTTGCGATACGGGTGCCAGATTAAATAACCAATTTCTAGCTGTTTTATGAAGCACCAGAAAAAGCAATATTGTCCTAACCTCTGTATTTCACCATCTGATGAGATTTTCCTGTTCATTCTCTCACCCCAAGCAAATAGTAGCACAGTCTGTAGCACTGATTCAGCAAGCTACTCAAGTAAGGAGGATAATCTTTTAAATCACATTTTGAACTGGTCTGTTGAACTGAATGTCTACCTAAAATTAGGTTGAAATGGATTCAGTGCTACAGGGTTTATCTATCTTGTTTCATTTGTCAGTAAAGCAAATGACAAAAGAACATAAGAGCCCATCTAGTCCAGCCTCTGTTTGCTACGGTGGCCCACCACTTGCCTCTGGGAAGCCCACAAGGTGGACAGAAAGGCATACCTCTTTCCTGCCACTGTTCTCCTCCTGCTGATATTCAGAGGTATACTGCTACTGAACCCGGAGGTAGCACATAGCCATCATGATTAGAAACCATTGATAAAGCTATCCTCCATGAATTTGTCTAATCATTTTTAAAGCCATCTAGGCTTGTGTCCATCGCTACATTCCAAGGCAGGAAATTCCATGTTATTTATGTACTGTGTGAAGAAGTACTTTAAATCGTGTTGGAGAGGCTTACAGAGGCCCGCAGAAGCCTCTGCAGGCCTTTCCAGCCGGGCCTCCGGAGGCCTCCGCATCGAGTAAATGGGCCACTGGGTGCTGGACTCCAACATCCATGGATCCTGCCTATCCATGGGGGGGGGGGAGTCCAGAATAGATCCCCCCTTCCACTGATAGTGAGGGCCCACTGCACTGTAGAGAGTCATGGGAAAGGGAATATGGGCAATGAAAATTATGCAACATGTATAATTTTAGTAACCACTTAAATCTCATCTTGTTTCTGTGGTTTCAGCAAACAATGGCCACATGCTTGCAAGCTTTATTTTGCAACCATGAGGACTAGAAGTGCCCTTCTTTCAACTCAAAAAGTTGAAACACAGGATTTCGCATAAATGAGAAGACACTATGGCACAAATATTTAGGGTCTGATAGAGTGGGGAAACACACAAAATTAGGAACTTAACTCATCTCTTTATAAGACTAGCCTTTTTTCCCATTAGAGAGAAACCCTCACAATGGTGGCATGAACATCACAGTGGCATCCATAAGAACAATGGATTTTAGAGAAAACTCTTATTTTGGCCTCTTACCAACAGACAAGCTGGAAGCAAAACCTTCCCCAGCCTCACATGCCAACTACTCTGGTATTCCTCATGGACCAATTTTTTATTTCTAATGATCCCATCGCTAGCTGACCTCTCCCATACAGACAGCTTTTCCTCATGCATAGTTGCTTCCATGTCCTGTTTGTTCAAGTGCTCTCCATAAATTCCCTTCAGCTTAACAACACTATTCTTCCTTAAAGTTTACACAAATGACTGAAACCTTGATCCTAAACACCTCTTTGGAAATATTCAATTGATTTCAGTAGACCTTGCTTTCAACTAAGTTTTCTCAGCACAACATTAAAGCTTATAAAGCTGTTAAGACGTATAGAAATATTAACATTAGCTAATCCTGAGAGGCTTAATCCTGTAACATTGCTCCACAAAGAGATTATTCTAAATTTCTCCCAGCTAAGGTAAAGACAGTTTCTTTCATCTGGAAATCAGAAATATGGAGTCATGCGAGAGAAAACTTGGTATGCGGAGCTGAACGTCAGCTTCAGCTAGACAAAAAAGTTGGCTATTTATAACTTTCTACATATTTGTGACATTCCTACTTTCCCATTTTGCAAGCTACACCATCACATTGACAATTTAGCACATAATTTTAAATTATAATCCAAATTATTTTGCATCCTTTTGAAGTATAGCTATATTGGTCCAAGAGGTACTGAGAACAGCCAAAATATTCAGATAACCAAATTTTGGATAATGACGGACTGGTGCTAATAGCGCTGGTCCAAAGCTTTGCCACAGCCTCACCTAAGCAAGCAGGGAAAGAAAAAGGGGAGGGCAGGGGGATGGCGAGCCACCTGGGGGACGGGGTTACAGGGAGGCGGGGCGAACCAGGCTTACCTGGCTGTACGGAGCCCCCTGGCCTCATTCCAACTTCCTGTGAGCAGCTGACACCCTCCCACCCACTCCCTTAAGCAGTCCGGGCTCTGCCGGTCGCCACCTTTGTGGGGACCAGGTAGGAATTTTTTCTGCTCACCTGATTGGCCTTGGCGGGGCAGTTTTTCGCCTACCTCGGACTATGCATGGGTTTTGGGGAACCTGTGGCCTGTTCCTTTTCTGTTTATGGTTCCTTTCAGTATTACCCGGTCACTTTGTGTTGCAGGTTAGAACGGGCACGAAGGCCCCCAGTAAGTATGTTTAGGTGCACCCCAGGGCAGCAAAGGCAGGGATGCCCCAAGTAACACCCCACAGCTGCCATCCAGTGCTGTGACCGGTGCGGGGCAGGCCTTGACCCAAACCTGGCAGCCAGCGCTAGACGCTAACCAGCTCTGTGCTGGCCTAAGGGATCTTGCTGTCCTGGCCCCTGCAAGGGGCTGATGGTAGAGGCCTGCTATCATGCCGGCCTTGAGTCTGGGTAACACCGGCCGGCCTTCAAGCCTACATGAGATTAGCTTTAACCTTGCCTTGATTCCTGCTGGTCTCTTAACCTTTCTCTTCCTGTTAATTACTTAATAAAAGTGGCCCTTTCACCCATATATCTGACTTGCGTGTTTAATGGTGAGTGTGTCGGCAATGAGTGGGGCTACTGCACTTTACGTGTAAAAAGGTGAATGTAAACAACCAGGAAATACAAATTTTAGTTCTTCAAATCCCTATGTAGTCCTAATCTGGGAGACTTTTCAGATGGCTGGTTCACACTGGACTGGTCGACACAGCTGACTAGACTGGCACAACACCACTGTGACCTGTATATTCCAAGTGGCTAGCTTCCTTAAGTTGGGGGGGGGGGTACCTTCCCTAGGACACATCCCCAACTATTGGTCAGAGCTGGGCCACCCATGAGGCAAGGCAAAGAGGCTGCTTCAAACCACGGACAGAAGGAAGTGGTAAACCAGCTAGGGATGTCCCACAGGTTGTGACTACCCACTGCCTCCCCCTTGCCCACCACCCACTTCAACCTGCAGTCCAATCCTCTTCTCGCTTGCTGAGTGGAAGATTTGGGGCAACAGTGACCCACCTCTTCCTCCAGCATTGCTGCTACAAGCAATTGCAGTGGCGGTGCTAGAGAAAGAAGCAGCCGGGGGCCTCAGCCTGTGCTGTGGTGATTACTCCTGTTTCAGGACAGCGATCAAAACAAGGTCATTCTACTTCTTCTGCCAGCTCCTTGCTACCTGGTCATTTCTGCAAACCAACAGGCTAAGCCAGTCTGTTTGTTTGGAGATGCGATCGAGCAAGCAAGGCAAGAGTGGCAGAGATCCTTCCTTACCTCTATCTCCACCTCTTTGTTCTTGCCCACCCATTTCTTCCAACCAACAGACTGGGAGAAGCATGATGAGAATACAAGATTCTGCTCCCAGCATGCTCTGCCTGACCTGCTTGTCTGAGAAGTGGTTGAGTGGGAACGAGGAGGTAAAGATAAGAGGAGGCAGAGTGTTTCGGGATCACTGCACTGCTGCTGACTGCTCCTCGCCTGTCGAGCCACTTCTTTAAACAGGCTGGGTGGACATGCTCAGAGTCCAGCCTGTCCTGAAGAAATGGCCAGATAAGCAAGGACGAGGTGGTGGAGGGCAGAGGGTTGGGGTGCATATGTGCTCGTGCATGTGCAAATCGCCACAAAAAAAGGGTGGTGGCAAATTAAGGTGCCGCTTTGGGCACCACTTCAGCTTGGGTAGAGCCTACTCATGGTTGATCCCTACAAAGTTCATCCAGGACTATGTGAAATAGCTATTTGGCCAAGTTCTCAGATAACTGAGAGCAAGGTTTGTACTGTGTTTCAAACGCAACAAAAAGACCACCACAATGAAAGAGTAGATTATAAACAGATTTGTTTTTTGAGCTTATCAGAAATAATATTTCATTGTAAAGTTCTTTAGCATCATTTTAGTCTTGCTCACTAGGGTTATTTCAGCATAATACTTCCAGTTTTGTGGATTTATACCAATTAGATTTTTCACATTTCTCAAAAAGTATGAAACAGCTGCCTCTAAAAATGTGTTAAGTCATGTACAGTACATTATCCCCTGTAGATCTGCCTCCACCAGATTTTTGTTTTTCAGCTAGATGGGTTGAGTATTTTCCTTTCATAGACATCTCTGTTGATAATTATCTCAGAAAACAGAATCAGAACTACTGCATTGCAGCCATTAAGCGGAAACGAGTCTCAGTGAAATAAGCATAACTTGCTGCCATTTCATGTTTAGGTTCAGGGTGTTAGAAGAATGATGAGCCCCAAGAGACAATCTGCTGAATGCTTAATGTCCACAAAAATCTGTGAAGTAACCAAGGACAGTATATAAGCAGCATTTGATAGACAACAACCTAAACTGAGAGCACTCTAAAGTTTATATTACAGCTATGGATATCTTGTTTCTCTGGCAAACAACAAAATGTGACAAATTAATGAAATAACTGGACCAAAGCCAACACACTTACCTCGGCATATTTTGCCACACAGCTAGCTTCAACGGCATAGACTTTTCTAGCTCCAGCTTGCACAGCAAAAAATGAAAGGATTCCTGATCCACAACCAACATCTAAGACCACCTTCAAACAAAAGAGAGGGGGGGAAGTATATCATTTATACAATTTTGCTTATTGTCTGTGGTGTCATCGCTGCATTCAGAAAGTACAATAAGCACCCAACTGATGTTACCAAATGCCTGGTTTCTTGTGTGAAGCATACTAATAAAAGAGCTCCTAACCAAAGTGTCTTTATTACATCTTCAAAGCAAAATGTCATCAAATCCACACAATGAGGAGGACAAGAGACTGGTTATAATATAAGATTTGCTCCGAGTGCTTCCTCATAACTTACAGAGACAGGAAAGCAAACAATACATTGTAATGAAATTATGACAACTGTGTGACTTGTCATACTTATTTTGGAAAATGTGCAAATAAATGGTAATTTACTCCTACGATGGACTTGAGCAGTTTCCTTGCCATAGTAGTACTGATCATAAACATTACCACAATTGTGCAGAAAGAGCAAGGACAACTATTTTGATGATGATTGAAATGCCCTATTCTTTTCATAGTGCCTTACACTCTCTGTCCTTGAGACGCAAGGCTACAGCTGTTACACTAACCTTCTCCTAATGTGATGTACGATATTAGAAAGATGAATATTAAGAACATGGAATTGTTTTGTGTGAAAATTTTAAAGAACAAAGAATCTCACAAATGTGCCAAACTAGAAAGAGAAAAAAGCTGTTTTCAGTTGTACACAGGCAGTGTTACTGCTCAATCCTATCTATGTTTACTCAGAAGTAAGTCCCACTGTAGTCAATGGGGCTTACTCTCAGGTAAGTGCACATAGGACTGCAACCCTAGAGTCCAATCCTAACTAACTCCAACTAACAGTGCCAATGCAGCCGCACCGACAGGACACACACTACATCCTGCAGTGCAGGGGGGGGGAGGCCTCCTCAAGGTAAGGGAACCTTCATTCCCTTACCTTGGGGTAAGCCTCTGCTTCCCCAATGGGTCTCCTCGGATCTATAAAAACTATTTTGCTGACTATTTTGTCTGAGGAGAGTTAGGGAGAAGGGACAGGGATAGGATCCCAGCACAAGACTCTGCCAGCAGGATCCACCCTCCTACCACCACCCTTCCCCGTCCAGTAACTCTCCCATTCCTCCCCCTCCCACCTCCCTCCCCCTGCGATGGCTTACCTGTGCTCCCATGGGTAGCCAGCTGCAGCAGCGAGCCACCAACACTGCTGCTATTAGCAGTGGCAGCTCCAAAATTGCTGCTGGTGGCGCACTGTGCACACTGCCATATGGCCATTTGCAAAAGTGGTACCTCCATTCTGCTGTCATAAACATTAGTTTATACTTCGGCTGCTAGTCTCGTAGCTGGGAATGATAGTAACTATGGTGTATGCCACATAAAATATATATTTTAGATTAGATTCTAGATTTATACACACCTGTTTTAGCTAATACTCAATCAAAACCTAAAGACATGCACTCTTTAACATCCATCTACACAGGAGATTCTTATGCTGCTACACTGACTGTTCAGCACTAGAAGCAGTTTCCTCCAAGTCTGGGAGTTGCACATATTAGAAAAGGATGAATATGGTACATGAGAACCCTGGATTATTTTCACATTCATTACGTCTGTTCTCTCTCTTTCTGATGCTACAGTAGAAGTTGCTGAGAACCAGTGTAGGCTGACAGCCAGCACAGTGGAGATTGCTAATGTTGAATGTGCTTCACAAACAGATTTGGTCTTTCCCCAACCCCCTCCAAAATGGCACACCTATGAAGACAACATACAGGCAGATATTCTTCTCTAAAGTGTTCTCAAAGATGGTATTATATGTGAATTTTTAAGGGTTGCTTGCTGAGATTTATGTTTTATTTTTCTATGGCTAATCTGTTCTTCATGGTGGTCTAGCCATACCCCAGATGGAAATATGGTATTTGCTGTTTCCACCAAGTTATAAAGCAATAGTTACCATATTCCAAACCAGGGATTAAATCCAACTTCTTCGTTCTCTGGGGCCACTAATCCAAGGCCAGAACAAAGACTCAACAATAAAAGTGGGCTTCGCAGGTACAAATGTATGGTTCTGAAGAGTCATAACATTTCTGTGTTGTTCTCCATAACCATTAACAGTGGTACTGGGTTACCAATCCTGCTCTTACAAGCACAGTCATTCAGTTTGTTCAGTACTGCATTTCAATCTTGAGAAATAATAGAAGGATTTCTCCATGTGCCTAAGAAAACCAATGTTACCCAGGAAACCATGCAGTCGCGGATGGACCAGTCTTGAAATGTACTTGCTATAGAAACCAGTCTAATGAAAGCAGTCATGTTACACGACTACTGTTCTCACTGTAATCAGTTTGATTTTGTTACAGAGACATTGTGAATACTGAAGGTTACAAACACTGCCCTGCTAATTTTACATAGCCTGAAATGAGTCCTTTCAGTCAAATTGTGTCCAAGCTTATTTTCAATTCCTAGGACAGAACTGAATTGAGTTCTTTTTTATTTCACCGGTGGCAAGTTGTCAAAGTGTCAGTTTCAATTACACAGTTTGAGGCAGGTACCAGCCCACACTTTATGCCTAAAAGAGTCATCTCTACAAAAGAGAGCTGTGTTGAATTAAAAATAATAATAAACGCGGGTGAGAGTTCATAAGCAGGGCAATTTTATGTTTAAACACAGGGTTGATAGGCTTCTGTGTATTGAAAATGGTCTATATGTTCTATAGCAAGGGTTCTCAACGTACATTGCGCAGTGTACCACCTACATGGCCGACATCACACCAAGTACCACTGGAAGTAAGCGGTTCTGACATCATCGCCACTTCCAGAATTTCAGCTCGGTTTTCGGCGCAGGAGGCTGGGTAAGAGGCTCTGGGTGGGCTGCTTTCTTCGGTCCCAAGAGGCTCAGCCAAAGGCAGGAACCTTTTAGGAATGAAAACACAATGCCGAAGGCGCCGTGTTTTTGTGGGGTTTCGAGTGTCCCAGTGGGGTTCGAGGGGGCCTGGTGGTCTGAGTAACACCAGAGGTACCCAAAAGTACCACTGGTGGTACGTGTACCACCGGTTGAGAACCCCTGTTCTATAGTCTATATATACTGTAGTCATAGACTATAAAGCATTGTAGCTTTAAATATGAGGCCACTTTACACTGAGTCAAGTTTTATATCTAGTCTAGCACTGTTTACTCTGACTGACAAGAAATCAACACAGTCTCCTTAAGAAGAGCTTCCCAGGCCTTATACTCAAGATCCTATAAAACAAAGTGTTAGAGACTGAACCTGGGAGTTTATATACGCAAAGGATATGATTTACTACTGGGCTGTGGGCTCTTGCCAACTTTCCAACTCCTTTTCATTAAAGCATTAGAGACAATGGATAAACATAAAATGTACAGTATATGGCCAATATAAGCACACTTTTTTTTTCTAGTTCAATAAAATGCAACAGTTGGCGAGGAAAGGTAAAAGAACAGGACTAAGCCAAAATGGCCCATCCAATGTTGTCACCCCAAGGATGGGGCAACCAGGCCTGATGCTTGATGCCACCCCTGACTTAAGAACATAAGAAGAGCCCTGCTGGATCAGGCCAAAAGCCCATCTAGTCCAGCTTCCTGTATCACACAGTGGCCCCACCAGATGCCTCAGGGAGCACAAGACAACGAGATAACCTGTTTCCCGTTGACACTCCCTTGCACCTGGCACAGAGAAAACCCACTTCTAAAACCAGGAGGTTGCTTATGGCTTGTAACCTGTGATGGTCTTTTCCTCCATGAATCTGTCCAAACCCCTTTTAAAGGCATCCAGGCCAGGTGCCATCACCACATCCTGTGGCAAGGAGTTCCACAGATGAATTACACGCTGGGTAAAGAAATATTTTCTTTTGTCTATTCTAACTCTCCCTCCACTCAATTTTAGTGCATGTCCCCTGGTTCTGGTGTTGTGAGAGAGGGAGAAGAATTTCCCTCTCTCCACTCTCTCCATCCCATGCATAATTTTATAAGTCTCAATCATGTCCCCCCTCAGGCGCCTTTTTTCTAGGCTGAAAAGCCCCAGACGCTGTAGCCTTTCCTCATAAGGGAGGTGCTCCAGCCCACGAATCATTCTGGTCACTCTTTTCTGCACCTTTTCCAATTCAACTATATCCTTTTTGAGGTGTGGTGACCAGAACTGGACACAATACTCCAGATGTGGCCTTACCATCGATTTGTACAAAGGCAGAATGATATTGGCCGTTTTATTCTCAATCCCTTTTTTAATGATCCCGAGCATGGAATTGGCCTTCTTCACAGCCGCCGCACACTGGGTCGACACTTTCATCGACCTGTCCACCAGCACCCCAAGATCTCTCTCTTGATCCGTCACAGACAACTCAGAACCCATTAGCGTATATGTGAAATTTTGGTTTCTTGCCCCAATGTGCATCACTTTGCACTTACTTACATTGAAGCGCATCTGCCATTTTGCTGCCCATTCTCCCAGTTTGGAGAGATCCTTCTGGAGCTCTTCACAATCCCTGCTGGTCTTCACCACCCGGAAAAGTTTAGTGTCAAAGTTTAGTGACTTGCCACTGCTACTTGTGTGTGCACACCCCCATCCCAAAAATAGTTTCTTTCATCACATGGTTATTTTCCAAAGATAGGAAGGATTTTTTTTCCAAAAATGTGCAAGGAAGGAGCACTTCGCTACCCCTCCCCTCACTCCATCCTCATGCAGGTTTAACGGCAATGCATCCCTTTAAAATTTAAACTCTGTGTGAGGAAGGAAGGGAAGTGGATGATCTGATTCCCACTCGTTTTTAGCGAATGGGAAGTGGATCAATGTGGCGGGCTAGAGGGAGGCAGCGCCGACAGACTCAGGGTGAAGGGCACCCCGAATCTGCCACTCCCCTGTCACCCATGCCTGATGCATCATTTGCTTCATGGAAGGTTCCTTCCGTAAATGGAAGTCTTGCCCTAATGAGGAAAATAAACAGGAGCACAAACTGTGGCAAAAGAAATGTAAAAAGATGATACGGGAGGCCAAGAAAGACTTTGAGGAACGTATGGCAGGCAACATAAAAGGGAATAATAAAAGCTTCTTCAAATATGTTAGAAGCAGGAAACCTGCCAGGGAAACGGTGGGTCCGCTGGATGGTGAGGGAGAGAAAGGGGTGATAAAAGGGGACTTGGAGACTGCAGAGAAATTAAATGAGTTCTTTGCATCTGTCTTCACGACAGAAGACCTCGGGCAAATACCGCTGCCTGAACGGTCTCCCCTGACTAAAGAATTAAGTCAAATAGAGGTTAAAAGAGAAGACGTCTCAGACTTAATTGACAAAATAAAGATCAATAAATCACCAGGCCCGGATGGCATCCACCCAAGAGTTCTGAAGGAACTCAAGAATGAAGTTGCTGACCTCTTGACCAAAATATGCAACTTGTCCCTTAAAACGGCCGCTGTGCCAGAGGATTGGAGGATAGCTAATGTCACGCCAATCTTTAAAAAAGGAAGGAGGGGGGACCCGGGGAACTACAGGCCGGTCAGCCTAACATCTGTTCCAGGGAAGATGGTGGAAAGTCTCATTAAGGATAAAATCTTAAAATACATAGAAGAACAAGCTCTGCTGAGGGAGAGTCAGCATGGCTTCTGCAAGGGGAAGTCTTGCCTCACAAACCTGTTAGAATTTTTTGAAAAGGTCAACAGGCATGTGGATGCGAGCGAACCCGTGGATATTATATATCTGGATTTTCAGAAGGCGTTTGACACGGTCCCTCATGAAAGGCTCCTGAGAAAACTCCACAGTCAGGGAATAAGAGGGCAGGTCCTCTTGTGGATTAGGAACTGGTTGAAGACCAGGAAACAGCGAGTGGGAGTCAATGGGCAATTTTCACAATGGCGAGAGGTGAAAAGCGGTGTGCCCCAAGGATCGGTCTTGGGACCGGTGCTTTTCAACTTATTCATAAATGACCTGGACTTGGGGATAGGCAGTGAGGTGGCCAAGTTTGCGGATGACACTAAACTTTTCCGGGTGGTAAAGACCAGCAGGGATTGTGAAGAGCTCCAGAAGGATCTCTCCAAACTGGGAGAATGGGCAGCAAAATGGCAGATGCGCTTCAATGTAAGTAAGTGCAAAGTGATGCACATTGGGGCAAGAAACCAAAATTTCACATATACGCTAATGGGTTCTGAGTTGTCTGTGACGGATCAAGAGAGAGATCTTGGGGTCCTGGTGGACAGGTCGATGAAAGTGTCGACCCAGTGTGCGGCGGCTGTGAAGAAGGCCAATTCCATGCTCGGGATCATTAAAAAGGGGATTGAGAATAAAACGGCCAATATCATTATGCCTTTGTACAAATCGATGGTAAGGCCACATCTGGAGTATTGTGTCCAGTTCTGGTCACCATACCTCAAAAAGGATATAGCTGAATTGGAAAAGGTGCAGAAAAGAGCGACCAGAATGATTAGTGGGCTGGAGCACCTCCCTTACGAGGAAAGGCTACAGCGTCTGGGGCTTTTCAGCCTAGAAAAAAGGCGCCTGAGGGGGGACATGATTGAGACTTATAAAATTATGCATGGGATGGAGAGAGTGGATAGAGGGAAATTCTTCTCCCTCTCGCACAACACCAGAACCAGGGGACACACACTAAAATTGAGTGGAGGGAGAGTTAGAACAGACAAAAGAAAATATTTCTTTACCCAGCGTGTGATTCATCTGTGGAACTCCTTGCCACAGGATGTGGTGATGGCACCTGGCCTAGATGCCTTTAAAAGGGGTTTGGACAAATTCATGGAGGAAAAGACCATCACAGGTTACAAGCCATAAGCAACCTCCTGGTTTTAGAAGTGGGTTTTCTCTGTGCCAGGTGCAAGGGAGTGGCGACTGGACACAGGTATCTTGTTGTCTCGTGTGCTCCCTGAGGCATCTGGTGGGGCCACTGTGTGACACAGGAAGCTGGACTAGATGGGCTTTTGGCCTGATCCAGCAGGGCTCTTCTTATGTTCTTATGTTCATGGCTGGGCCAGCCTTGAGTTTGCAGCCTACAGGGGAGCCAATTCAGAATTATAGCTTTGATGACATCTTTTGGGTAGGAAGAACTGCAGAAAAATTGGGCCCCGCAGCAATAGGAAGCAAGTTTGCTGCCACTGCCAGGATCACAGAACAGGTGGCAGCAGGGAAAGAAAAGAAAAGAAAAGAAAAGAAAAGGAGACGCAGCTTTGCAAAAGATTGCAAAACATTTATCATCCAAAGTTCCTAATTTTGAGCCCAAAATGTACTACAACGCTGTAAACTATATACAACCTGTACATTTTTATCTCATTGAAAATGCAGTGATATACAGTAATTCACAATTGAATTTTACAAGTTACAAATTGGCCAGTATAGCCCCAAAGAATATAAAATCAATCCAAAGCATGCGTTTTTGAATTTTGAGGGTTTAAAAAAAAAAAAATCACCTCTTTTCTCTTAAGAGTCCACCTTCTAGATTTGTAAGGCAAAGGCAGCTTTTCAAGCTATCTGTTTAACACTGTATAGGAAGAACATAGGAGAAGTACCCTTAACAGGCAGATACTTCCTCCGCTCTGATAGTATCTGCCTGTGAGATATCGATATCTAACAGGCAGATACGTCCCACTCTGATAGAAGAAAGCCAATGGTGTGGGGACTGCACCCAGCTCCATTCCAGCAACAGTGGATGGATTCCCATCTCCAGTATGCACTTTTGGGGAACAAGCTTAGTACATACTGTACATATGTCCCAGGTTCCATCCTGAGCATTTCTAGTTAACAGCAAGTAAGGTAGCAAAGGCTAAAAAAGAATCCATACCCAAGAACCTGAGGAAGCCACCACCCATCACAGAAGATAGCAGGGCCAGCCCAAGACCTCCTGATGCCCGAGGCAGTAAGTCAAACGATGCCCCCCTTACCTAATGATGTTCCAACCCTTGCTCCTCTCACTCTCTAATCTTCTATTCAGTACTATCTTCCCGTCCACATTTTCATTTCTTCTCTGTCCCTCCCCCCTTCTTTTCCAATCCAGGAAGTGGAAGGAGTAAGAGCAAAAGTGGCAACAAGTAGAAAGACAGCGACAGGCACTCTCCATCTGCTGCCTGTAGCAACTGCTTCAGTTGCCTTCAGCAACTACTTCGTGAATGGGCTGGCCCTGGTAGATAGTAGTAGGATAGATGAATGAATGGTCCAACTTAAAATTATGCTTGCATTGCAATAACGTGATGAGCAACACTGCAGGCAGATGGGCTGGCAGAAATAGTATTTAGAATGAGGTTGCCAGACCACTGACAGAGCTTACCTTATCTTTAAAATCTATATGGTTCTGTAGTATTGCCCTGTGATAAGTGGCTGTCCTGACAAAATCCTGCATCATATTCTGTTGTTGAGATAAGCAGCCATAAAACTACATGGAAATAAGGACAGGAAAAATAGAAAAAAAATGTATTAAAATGTGTCTGCTACCATTGGTCTGCTACATTTCATGCAATAAGACTAAAGTCTTTGCGGCAAAAACCCAAGTCAGCATTTTCAAGAGGTCTGACAGGGTAATACAGTAAACCTGAGAAATATCGAATTTACCTCTCACAGGATTCTGATTCAATAAAACTGTACCTGAAAATACTGAGCCGCAGAGGATTCTTCTGTTCTCTGGTTGAACACGGAATGCTCCTTCTTCCAGTTCCTGCAGTTCTTCAGTGTATTTGAAAACATACTATATTCTGAAACAGAAATAATGAAGCTACAGCTAATGCAATTCAATACTGAAGCATGAAAGGCAGGGAACAGAAATGCCCAGCAGGTTTTTCTAGGACACCTGGAGAAAATGGTTTATTATATGAAGCTACCAATATAATATAAGCAACAATAGCTTATATTATGGTAAACCACATTGATGCTAAATTGTGAAGAATCAGGCAACTGAATTACTGTTGAGTTGCTCTGTATCCTCTGCAAAATGCAATATGAAATTCTTGAAGTAAATATGGGTAGCATCCGCAGCTTCCTCAAAAGTGAACCCACAGCACAATTCCCAAAGGACATTACTGTATAGTAATGTGCAGGCACATGACAAAATCAGAGCATATGTACCAACATTGAGCTAGGAAAGAACTCTCCCTAAATGCTAACTGAGAAAAATCATAAATATGCCTGCTCACACACACTTCTACCCATACACTGAGGTAGTCTTTGGAGGTCATGCCCCTAGTGCCCTGAGCCCAGCATGCAAGACCCACCCCTTCCCTGATTTTTCAGCCTATCACAAATGGTAATGTTTGTGTGCTTATCATTTTATGCAGAGAAGACTCTGCATGAATTAGTCCAGGGGTTCTCAACTCCTCAGCGGCGGTGTACCACCGCCAGGATCCCTCAGCATTCCATCAGAAGTGACGGCGATGACATCATTGCCCATCACTTCCGGGTATTGGACACAACGGGGCTCAGAAACAGGTTTCCGACACTGCAGAGCTTGGGAAAGCACCAGTAACAGGCTTGAGGCAGGCAGGAGGGCCTTTTAAGCATGCAAAACCCGCATGCTTCACCTCCGCTCGCTGGCCAAACCTTTGCCGGCGCTTTCCCGAGCTCTTTGGCATCCAAAACCTCTGCTCCTGAGCTACATCAGGGGGTGGTCGAGGTTCAGACCGGCCACAAACCACCAGATGTACCCAAAAGTATCACTGGTGGTACACGTGCCACCGGTTGGGAACCCCTGAGCTAGTCTCACTTTATGATAATGTGCTCTGGGTATACTTGGAAGCAGTGAGCATCTTTCTTGATACTTCAGGGTGTCACCAGAGTTGGTGCAAGGTACAGATAGACCCTGCTCCTCTCCTGGGTTCCAGTGGAACAGTAGTGTCTGGGTTTTGCCACTGAGTGCCAAGATTTGCTGCCTCTAATGTTCCCCAGTGCCTGGTATGAGTCATATATAGAACTCAGGGTTGGAGAGGTGTCAGTAGCAATCCTCAGAAATGGCTGGGTATGAAAACCAGTCAAAATTCACAGCCCCCCTATTTGCACATTTATATCTGTTTGCAGAGCCAATGTTCACAAATAGCACAAACTCAAAATTTGCATCTGTAATGCAAAATAAGAATAAAATTAACTTTTCTAAATTCAATGAGAGAAAATTATCTCATTTTTGAATAAACAGTGCTTCCAGTAGGCAACACGTACACTGGAAGCTGGAAGGCTACACATTCATAGGTTGAGCTGTTTCAAATAAATAGCCATTGTTTGCAAAAGACCAGCCATTCCCTACCAGATACATGGACATTCAATTTTATGGCCTGCTTCATACTATTCAGGTGTTGCGCACATGTTCCACAGGAAAAAGAGAGCATCACCGATGATTTACTGCTGTCTAAATGCTGGAAACTGGAAGACAGAGAACAGCAGCCCTCTGCATGAATGCAGACTGGACATTTACTTGTCACTATAAAGAAGGATGAAACAGGAGTCTGACAATCAAAATCAACGTAATTTTCAAGCCACATATAATGATGCAATTCCCACTGAAAGCAACAGAAATACTCCATTGTAAACAATTTGAGAACTGCAGGCTCTTCTCTTTCTAGATGCCATTTCCCAACAAAGTCTAAATTAACTCAACAATGCAAGTAGTTAACTCCGTGCTGCACTATTTCATCCCTCTACAATCAGGTATGCACAGCTTGTAATGTGCAAAGCTGAGCACTGCCCACCAATCATGCACTGTGACTTGCCAAGTGCTTGACAACATTCCTAACCCTTTTCTTTTCAGCCCAGGCAGAAAGAAAAAAAAAACCACCCAGAAGATCTACAAAAGCTCTGATCCGTCACTGTACATGGGTAGTGGCAGTGTTCAATTTGGTAGGTCACGAATTGTGCAAGCCTGATCTAAACGAGGCAAATTTTCTTATCTTTTCAATGTTAAGATACCAGCACTTCATACACATCAACCCTGAAGGCTGATTCACATTACACGAATCCTGGCGTGTCACGGAGATACGCAGAGCTCTTTGACAGCATTTCGGAAGCAAGCGGAGCAGCTGCGTTCTCCCTTGTACAAGATGGTGAAAGCCATCTTTTGAGGGGGCGGGCTTTGCGGAGCTGGGGCGGGTTCGCGGAGCTACTGCAGCCTACCAATCGGATGAGGGGGGGGGAGAGTGGCTGCATGCCAATCAGAACTACCTCCAATCACCTTCATAAGAAGGCGGGACAGCAGGAGGGACAACAGGCGGGAAGACACTCCTTCCGGCTAGCTCTGTGCGCGGGGGCAGGGGCATCCGCGCCTGGATTCGTGTAGTGTGAATCAGCCCTGAGGTAAAAGTCAACAGGGTCCACATTTTGGCTTCAAACAATCAATTCCCTGGTGTTTCCAAGGGAGATCTCTGAATAAGGTGCATCTAAAACATAGGCCAGCAACGTAAGGCCTCTGGGATGGATCCGGCCCGCCATCCAAAGTCATCTGGCCTGCAGTCTCCAGCCCGTTGCAGAGTGACCAGCAGCACTTTTCCCTGAGAAGCAGCGGCGGCAGCATGAAGCCGTCTAGCGTGTGGCAAACTGGGTGGGAGGTTTTGCTGCCTGTGCTAGTGCACGACGTGAGCACCGTGCTGGGCAACGAGTTGGTGGTGATGGGAGGTGTGGGCTGGGGGAAGGCGGCAGCAGCAGCTTCATGGGCCTTTTGGCACAGTGCTGAGTTCAACCTGTACACTCAGCTTCAACCTGCTTGCTCACTGTTCCCTCTGAGCAGCCATGCACCTCCAAACCTCCAAGCTCGTAATGATGTCATCGTCGAAAATCCGGACGTTGCGGCGCAAACTCCAGCCCCTATGCCACAGAAGACTGCCAACCCTCTGATCTAAAATCTCTGGCAGACATTATAATTAAAAAGGAGTCTTTATAAGTTGCTGTGAGGCAGCTACTGATGAAGGCTGTCCAGTGCATATACTAAAAAGATGCCAGGTTTCTAAACAAATATGAGTTTATTCAAAGAGATCGGGTATATGGGTTCAGAAGCCATGTAAATTTATTGAAGAAATAAAAGCTTTAAAATGCACCGAATGGTTCAAAAATTCTTTAAAAGTATACAATTTAAAGGTATCAAACCAACAGGCACAAAAACTTTTAAACCCTTGCTGACGTTTCCTCCCTCCCACGGGACTGGAAACCTCCCAGTCGTGCTGCTTTCGCTTTGATAATGTCCCGAGGGAGGAAACATCAGCAAGGGTTTAAAAGTTTTTGTGCCTATTGGTTTGATACCTTTAAATTGTATACTTTTAAAGAATTTTTGAACCATTTGGTGCATTTTAAAGCTTTTATTTCAATAAATTTTACATGGCTTCTGAACCCATATACCCTATCTCTTTGAATATTGTTTCTTGCCATGAAAACTTCCATGCTACATTAAATATGAGTTTGTCCAGTAACAAATCATAGCCAATTGTATCTTTTACCTGGCCCTCTGACATAAATATTTGAATGTGATATGATCAAAAGAGAATAAAAGTGAAGAAAAATGTATCAATGCTGCTGCTTTAGACACACACGCACACACACTATGGCTTAAGGGCCACTTACATACCTGAATGTGACCTGAACTGGAGTAAGGCACTGCTATATCCAAGCGTTATCAAAACAGATTCTTTTCCCACACGGCAGTATTCAGTATCTTTGTTAACCAAGCATTTAAACACACAAACCCCATCAGCTGCAGGGAGAGAAAAGAAAATACTTTAGAGAGTTTATTACAAAATACAAGAAAAGAAGAACAAGTTCTTCTGTCAACCCTTTTCAGCTTGCATTAGCAGACACCATTTTAAACAGAGAAATATGTGCTCCTCAAATATCATTTACATTTTGCATCATGGCTTCATCTTCGCTTAATTTTTTTTAGAACCCAGAATCCTGGTTATAAAGAACGAAAGTAGCATAGTACATAGGAAAAGCCCTGCTAGATCAGGTCCATCTAGCCCAACATTCCACTTCCCACCAGCTGCCTCCAGGAAGCCCACAAGCAGGAGAGAAAGGCAAAGTTCTCTCCCATCATTGCTACCCTGCAACGGACATTCACAGGCATACTGTGGCTGAACCTGGAGGTAACACAGACATCATGACTAGTAGCCTCCTACTAATTCTGTCCTCTATGAGCTGTAAGGAGGCCCCTGGTGCAAATCTCATGTCTGGAATGAACACACTAGGGGCCCAATCCTATCCAACTTTCCAGGGCTGATGCAGTCGTGCCAATGGGGCATGTGCTGCATCCTGCGGTGGTGGGGCAGTCACGGAGGCCTCCTCAAGGTAAGGGAATGTTTGTTTCCTTACCTTGGGGCTGCATCAGTGCTGGAAAGTTGGACAGGATTGGGACCTAGGTGACTACAGGCAAGCTACTCTGTTTCAACCTCCCTATCTGCAATATGAAGACTGTGGAAAGAACATATGTGAAGCACACTGAACACTCTGAAACTCTACATAAATGTTGAGTGTGTATTATTATGTCATGCCTTATGTTGACACAGTATAGAAGAGACATCAGGAAAAAGACTGAGGCCATGTGGAGCAATTCCTTCTCTTATCCTTACTTGAGGTTCATGCTAGTGTGAAATTTTATAACAGCCAACTTCATACATACACTACTGAGAGATACATTTTCTCTTTGAGGTAGAAACTTTCTTCTCAACATGTAAGCTTCATAATCTGCAGGGATATATTGATGTGGGGACATTTTCAAAAAACCACATCCCATATATAATCCAAGGTTGTACAATTGCATTGAGAAGGGAAGTGTGTGAGTGTAGTATTTCCTGGAGAAATAATCACAGGCCTGGAAACTGGGAGGCTCTCTGTTCATCTGAGCTGGGCCACTACAAGTGGATAGAGCAATGAGGAAATTATATCACATTCCTGACTTCTTTGCCACAAAACTAGAGAAACAGATATCAAGGTACTATGCCAGAGGTTCTCAACCTGTGCGGACCACGTGCTGGGGGTACGCCAAGGACTGGCTGTTATCTGCCCCATTAACACTTAAGTGTTAATTAAGTTTTTGGGGTTTTTTTTCCTCGGAGCCCGAGAGCTCCCTGGTGCTTTCTTCCCTGACTAATCTATCCTATCTACAGCTGATTGTCAGGGTTAATTTATGCACATGCATGAGTTGAGCTTCTCAGCAGCCAGCAGAGGGCGTTGTGCTCCTCAGTTCAGTTCAGCTGAGCTGCAGAGGGTGTTGTCCTCCCAGCTCTCCTCTGATGGTGAATGAATGCAGCTTAGGTAAGCTTCTGAACTGGGCCTAGTTGGGGAGACTTTGGAAACTGTGCATAGGTGGGGTAAGAGTTAAGTTTGGGGGAATTTGTATGTGAGATTTATGTTTTTTACTTTGGAAACTGTGCAGGGGTGGGGGGAAGAGTTGAGTTTGGGGGGGGTTTGTACTTGGGATTTATGTTTTTTGCGAATTTTGTTCATGTGTCTTATTGCTGTGTGTTTTTTAAAAAATCCTGGCATTTGTGTATTTGTGCAATTTATGTAAATTAGCTACTGTAATTATGCTAATTAGCTGGAGGTACTCCAACATTTTTGACCTTCATTGGGGGTACCCGGGCCTCCAAAGGTGGAGAACCCCTGTACTATGCAATATCTCAATCTGCTGTATGACACAACACAAAACTCTAAGCCTCTCTCTCTCTCTCTCTCTCTCTCTCTCACACTCTCACACACACACACACCTCAACATATAAATGAAGTTAACGTTCCTGTTATGCTACATTTTTTTAATGTCTGATAGGGGGACATTCTTTCTTTGTTTCATTACAGCCCAACTCAACCCTGGTTAAAGGTTTTTCCTTTAAGTAGATACTACGAAATTCCTTAATTGGTTCCCCCTAATGAAGTCAATGCAATCCATTCCCTCTGTAATTCTGTGACACATCATTACAGTGATTTTAATTCTTCATAGCACCTTATGGGAAACACCTGATCTGAAACATGATCACAGAACTGCTTTCTATGTACAATATCTTGCTTTTCTTCCACCTGGCACTTTCCCTGATAATAAAGCTGCCATTTGTTGTCTTGCAGTTCAGTCACCTTTAATCCTTGCTTAGCACAACATGTAGCTGCTGCTCTCTAGAATTTAAAAAACAACAAAAAACGGTGTACCGTTTTTCAAAATCATCCAAGTAAGGAGAGCTCAGCCAAAAGGTGCCCCAATGGTGAATTACCTTTCGTGGGGCAACCTACCACAGCAACAGTAGGAGGGAGCAATATTCTCCACTCTCTCTTTTTTTTTAATTTTGAGGTAAAGTGCATAAGCTTCCTAGAAATAAAACAGGTTTTTTTGAAAGAAAAACAAATGGTTCATGAAACAAACAGGCATAGTTGTGAGAGAAAGGGATGGCTTTCTTTAAATGTAGGCTTACCAGATCTCCAACCGGGACAGAGTGCTAGACCTTTAGGAGAAGGAATGTGGGCAGGTGTAGCTTGTTAAACTTTAGAGCACAATCCTAGGCATGTCTACTCAGAAGCAAGCCCCACTGAACACAATTGAACACAATGGGGCTTGCTTCTGAGTAGACATGCCTAGGATTGTGCTCTAAGGTTTAACAAGCTACACCTGCCCACATTCCTTCTCCTAAAGATCTAGCACTCTGTCCCGGTTGGAGATCTGGTAAGCCTATTTAAATGTGACACTCATTGGGAAGGTTACACTTTGAAAAGTACAGGAAGGGAGTGCTCACATAAACATATTTCAATTACATTAAAAACAAGGTCATCAAAACTGTGTGTGTGTGCGCGCGTTTATCACTGATAATGTCAAAAGTTACTACTCCATGTAATAGTCAACCACATTCCAATAATTCACTATCATAATGGGTATGCTAGCTGAAGGGAAATCTACATTATCTCAGCAACGAAAGAATTGCATACAATTGCCACCTTCAGGAAAAACATCTGGATTTGCTGCAACATATGAGTAACAATTGCATATTTGTTGCATTACAAATGGATAGTCTGGAATAGCCTTCTTTCCACACTATGGCTTGTTAGCGCTGTTGAGGCATTACATGATGAGCTAGAAGAGGAATTAAAACTAGCTTCACATGATGACATTTAATATAGCGCTATATTCTCCATAAAAATCCACAATGCCTATCCCCACAGGCAAGATCAAAAGCACAGAATCCAGAAATCGTCCTCAGTTCTTAAAGCACATTTAGGATTGCAGGTTTCAACAAGCAAAGCCTGGCTTTAATTGAGTTAAAACCTGGCTTTAATGTTCAAATCCTATAATTTAAAGTAGCATCTGCTTCTCTTGGTCACTAGCATCACTGAAACTGACTCTTTAATGAGTCATTATCTAAAATAAAGTCATTCCCTGGCCACTTGCATAGCTGAAATCAGTCTTTTAAATTAGTTGCTTCCTTACGTGTATGGTTGCAAGAGTTGGACCATAAGGAAGGCTGAGTGCCGAAGAATAGATGCTTTCGAACTGTGGTGCTGGAGAAGACTCCTGAGAGTCCCTTGGACTGCTAGGAGATCAAATCAGTCAATCCTAAATGAAATCAACCCTGACTGTTCCCTGGAACGACAGGTACTGAGGCTGAAGCTCAAATATTTTGGCCACCTAATGCAAAGAGAGGACTCTCTGGAGAAGACTCTGATGCTGGGAAAGACTGAAGGCAAAAGGAGAAGGGGAAGGCAAAGGATGAGATGGTTAGACAGCATCATCAATGCAACAAACATGAAAATGAGCGAACTCAGAAAGATAGTGGAGGACAGGAAGGCCTGGCGGGATGTGGTTCATGGGATCACGAAGGGTCGGACACGACTTAACAACAACAATAGGTTAGTCTGTCCCCAGACAATGGCATTATTGAACTTGGCTCTTTAATCAGTCCCTTTCTGCAGCTGTAGCAATCCCACCATTTGCTTATTTATTGTGTTTCATTTATTAGCGCAATTGTGCTTTACAATATCATAAAAGATATTGTACTTTATATTCTTGTTAGCTGCCTTGGCCTTTTATCTGAAAAAGGGAAAGGCAAGATATCAACTTTAAATACATCTATATACATGGATTTTTTTTTTAGAATTAAGTGAATACCATGTATGAAACGTGCAGCACATAAAGTAGCTCTGTATCTCCTGACCATGAACATTCACTTTGTATTTCAGAGGTAGATAGACACCATGCAAACAAGAAACCTGCTATTTTGATTATACATACATTCTTAATAGAGAATGAGATGATAAATCTGTCAGTTATTTTCATCAACTTTGCTCAACGATTACATGCATAAGGCTTGTACATTCCATTAAGATGGTGAAAACATCACTATAAAAAGAAAACAAGATGACTATCTGCAAACTATTTGATATAGTGTATTAGCCAGCGAATCAAATGAGTCCCATAGATTTAACTCATGGTGTTACCTACATCCTTTTGGCAGAAATGAGATGCTTGGTTCACTGTGTGAACACACTGCTCTGTACGAAAAGGACTACCATAATGCCAAAACAGGTAACTTACTTGTCCGCATATCAACTAATTTACCAGAAGCACAAAAGCAGGAACAAAGGAAGTTATTCCACAAACTGACATCATATTAAGACACTAACATTTTGTATAGCTGCCGTCAAACTGTCTGGCAGGCTTTGAAACAGTTCTTCCTTTGCCAAACTGAGGCTTCACAAGCTGTTACAGTTTTGATTTCCTGTTCAGATCCTACAGAAACACAGGAGACACTCTGCAGAAATTTGTGTGGGGTTTCTGAGCTGGAGAAAAGAAGGTCAAGACTTTGCTTTCACTCTTATTCCTCAACTGGGAGAGGAGCCAGATGGAATTAAGTTACAACAACTAGGATGAGAGTGCTGAGATCTATTACTGCTTGACAAGTCGGGAAGTCATCTGTTGTAGCTTTCCCCTGCACAGTAGGGTCTTGTATGCCACTTTGAAGAACACTGAATCTGGCCAATAATGTGGGTGTCTTTATGGAGCAAATCTGGATTTACTATTCCTGCTATCCAGTATTGCTACCAGCTGATGCCAAACCTTCACCTGCTGCCACTGATTCAACTGAATGTACTGTACATGTATAATTGCATATGCAAAAATTGACACCCTGAGTAATACCTCCTATAGCACTTCTCCCCAGTGTTATTCTTACTTACAGTATTAAAAAAAAGAAAGAAAGGTAAAATCCATAAAACTGTTCAAAAGTTAATCACAGAAGATCATGGCTATCTGCACTGTGCTTTCAGCCAACCAGAAGCTGCATCTGGCTCAGTTGGGAGAGCTGTTGCCTTCAAAGCCCGAAGACCGGTGAACTTGATAAGTTTGAGACACGCCGCCGGCAAAAAGCTGTCGGCCTCCAGGAGGAGAGATAAGAGCCTCCAGCTGCGTCAGTCGAGTGTGGGAGGTGCCAGCCAGCAGAATTGTCAGACTGTAAAAAGGATACCACCTAGAAAGTAGCCGTTCATGAAAGATTGGACATTTATATATATTGTAAAAAAAAAACCAAGGGGGGTTAGGACAGCCTGCCCATGTACACCGCCTTGGATTAAAGTCGGAGGAGAAATCCAATGACCAAGAAAGGCGGTATATAAATACTGTGTATTATTCTGACTACACACTGCACCAATGAGAGTGGTGTATTCTGGGAAGCACAGAGCTCATTGCTTGCTACCATGAAATGCTTTGGGAGAGGAAACAGCAGGCAAGACAGTCTACCCTAGATGTAATTCCCAAGGATGAGTTGCAACCTGGCTCATCCTCCTGGGATTAATTCTTCCCATCATCTTCTACCATTGCCCTGTAGGAGGAGTGATGGCAGCAGCAGCCAAAGTGGTCTGATCTAGTGCACTGGTGAGTACAGGACTGTGCATATATCTACATTAGAACAGTGTTACAATAGTGCTAATTACCTCTTATAGCGCTATTTCACACAGTAGTGTACTCCATTTTCCAGGAACATATCCACAGTGTTCTAGGACACCGCTTCTCAAAGTTCTCCCCACGAGTAGGGGAAGCTGTAAATCATTGCGGGGGCTGGGTCGACAGCGGCTGCAGCACTCCCGTGATCGTGCCGCCGGTGAGAAAAAGGCTGGGTTTTTTTTACTTATGGGGGGGGGGCTGGCCTTTGACGAAACCGGAAGTGGGACTTGACTGCTTCAGGGAGCCAATCCGAGGGTTGGGGAGGCCCACAAAGGGGGCTGCAGGGCCCCCACACCCACCATAGTGCCAGTGTGCCCCCAAGTAAGTGAAATTCCCTTTTTTCCACAGCGGTGGGACCCCGAAAGTGCCGTTGCCGACATCGTCATGCCTCTCAAGGGGGTAGTGACTGCTTCCATTTTTCATGGTGGGTCGCAACCTACACTTTGAGAAATACTGGGGAAAATCTATAGACAGATTTATTTATTGAAGCATGAACTTTCAGAGGCAATGCCCTAGTAAAACTTACCTACCAAAATTCAGACCACAATAAATCAGTCAGGATGCATCCACATGACAAGTTTGAAGGGAGTCATGGGTCTATGCAATGCATATTCGACCACAGCTGCTCACACCTGCTAACCACACATCTTAGCTCATATCCTTATTTCATTTCACTCATTTCCATCTGCCCACATCAAAGAGAGAGGCAACTGAGGGACACCATGCAGGCTGTGAGATCTGCAAATTGCAAGATTAGGGTTTCAGCCTTTGTGAAAAAAGTAACACTTATTTAAAGGACTTACTTTTGCCCCACTTTCAGGGTGAGCCCAAGACCTCCTGATACCTGAGGTGCCAAATGCTGCCCCCCCCTTACCCAGTGGTGTGCCAACCCCTGCTTTTCCCACTCTCCAATGTTCTAGCTCAGCATTCTTCCCCCCCTGCACATTTCCTGTCCCTCTCTGTCCCTCTCTTCTTTTTCCAATCCAGGCAGTAGAGAGAGAAGTGGTTGAGGCAAGTAGGTAGACAGAAATGGGCGCGCACGCACGCACACACAGCAGTCTGCTGTCTGAGGCGACCGCTTCAATCGGCTTATTGAATGGGCCAGTCCTTTCTTTACTCAAAAAACACCAAATTAAGAACAGGGGGTGAATGATACAAGACTGCATGCTTACAGCCATTTCACATCTTACTAAATTAATAAGGTATTTTTACCCAAGGGTGTACATACGTAACAGGAGTTAAATGTTTATACCTGCGGACAGGGAGGAAATGCTGAGGAAACATCTGTGAGGAAAATGAAATTCTACTTCCAAAGATTTTCTGTTTACAACTCAATGTACACTTAGTAGTATACTTGTGCTAGGAAGCTGCAGCCAACTATGGCTTTCCCTATGAAAACATATATGCAAGTTGCACATTATTCCCAACACAGAGGTGGTTAATTATGTAGAAAGAGTTTAACATGTGGAGTGGTTCAGAGTCTCTGTCGTCCACAGCACTGGTTATGTTTTAGCAGCTGCAGAAATAAGAAGGCTATTCTTCTGGAAAAAAAATTAAAGAAAAAAGTTACTATTGGCACTGCTCAGGCACTAAGAGCGCAATTTTCTGCTGAAGACATCTTCCTGCCTGCTTGCTTCACTGTCTCCCGAGCCTTGCCACCTTCATGCTTCCAGCTGTACAATGATGAGCTGTTGTAATTCAAAGTAAAGGATTTATCAGACAAGAACCATTTGAAGAAAAAAAAGATGACTTTTGGAGTAGGAATGCATATCTCTGTCCCAAATGGCTCAGTGAATAACCCACCAGGTATGCGGCCCTTGGCTGTGCAGATGGAAAAACACCTCAACGCAACAGTCAGTGCCTCAAAGCAAGGTCACAGCACAAGTACTGTCCATTCTTAATTGGGTAATTAACTGCACAATCATCCGTAACTTTAGGCCAGCAGAGCGAGCACTCCACTGGCCTAAGGAGTTGCAAAAAAAGTCATAAAGCACATTTGCGGCTCCTTGTGCGTAAGCGGAACCGGTGCAGAGGCCGGCAGTGCTCACACCGCCAGAGTGTCAGACCTGCGCTGGCCGCCGCAGGTGAGTCCCTCACCAGTTGGTGCAGGGGTGGCGAGCAGGGGCAGCCAGGAGGCTATTGTCCCCAAACATTTTCCCCAAACTATCGTCCTCAGAGTCCCTTTGTTGTGGCCAGAAGTATGGAACAACTTGCCACTGGTTTAATATTGTTACTTTCTACTATTTATATTTAAAAAATGCAATGAAGGAAAAATACTCAAGAGATCATCCTTCTTCTCAATCAGTGAGTAAACCTTCATGCGCACCAGGGGGAGCTCACACAATTGAATGCTCCTCCATAACAACAACAACAGCAGCAGCAGCAGCAGCATCCTTGCACTTAAACTGGAACTTCAGGAAGACCAGCAGGTTAGAATTTCTCTTTCTTACATCTCATTTTCAGGAATTTTTTTTCCGCAAGGAAGGTCACTGAGTCATGCGAGACCTCATCTGAAGTCTGAATGGTACAGCCTGGACCAGTAGCATAGGAACGATGTTGCGGAGTGGGTGGGGGGAGACCGCCCTGGGTTCAATGCTGGAAGGGTGTAAGCTGCACACATTTTTCTGCCTCCAACTTTCATCACGGTGTTGGAGAAATTAAAAAGTGAAATATAGTTCAAAGTGGGGGGTGAGAGGGAATGTCATTTTGTGCAGATATTTAACATCAGCACAATTTGTCGTCTTTTCTTTTTTCCCCTCATAATATGTAAAATGGCCAAAGCAACTTAATAAGAAAATTTACAGCACAATTCTAGGCATGTCTACTCAGAAGTAAGTACACTGAGTTCAGTGGGAATTACTCCCAGGTGTGTATAGGACTGCAGCCTTAGTTCATTATAGAATCACTTTGCTGTCTTCATGACTCCAAACAACTGATGTGAATAAACTGGAAAGGAAGTACCATACTATTTTCCTGAAGGATTTCATTAAAAAAAAAAAAAAAAACAGAAAATACATTAATCTGGAAAAAAAGTGTTCAATTTTATTGCACTTGACAAAGAAATAAAATTTCAAGTTTCAGAAGAATATTGCATTGCTAATGAATAAAAGAGCAAGAGTCCCAGTAAAGAAGCATTTGGCAAATATACCGTACTGAAAAGAACACTTTACAGCAATGAGCAATTTGATAATTACAAAATCAGTGTGTGGTTTGCAGCCATAGAAAACAAATAGTGAGAAGACATTTGTAATCAACTTGATCACAGAACAGTACAACAAAAACCTTCAAAAACATTCAAAATGACACATTTTTATTGGCATTAAATACTAACTTCAGATGCAATAAAAACCTTAAAGGAAGAATTGTGAGGAACGGTATGCATAACTTTGTTTTCACAGCTCAATGAAATTTGAAATGAGAACTCTTTATCCCTTCGCTGGAAGTATGTCTAGACAGTGGTTGTTTACTTGAGAAACAGAATTATCTACAAGATCTTCACTTCTGTACATACCGGTAAGTCTCCAATCATTAAGAATAGGAACTAGACATTTCTATAATAACTATCCTTTGGATTCTGAGCATTAAGATGGTGGGCATGTTGTATTAGTCTTAAGTTTACTTGAATAAATACCAGTCCAGATGTATATTTGTCAACAGCAGGGAACAAATATTTCAGGCAGACTAGCAGGTGTGGGGGAGAGTTTTCATCAGACTGAGGCATGAGATGTTAAATCTCACCTCCCTGCACATCCCGATTGTGCATCCGGATTGCCTTGTGCATCCCTGCCCCACAACTAATCTAATCAAGAAAATAAGATGGATTCACCAATAATATGCTTAGGTGTCGTGTCATGTCAGTAAGGTACAGATTACAATCTAATAAGGCTTAGGTGGATCGTGACATTTTCCTTTTAACTGGAGTTTCTTTCACTGACCTTGGATAAGACGAGAGTTTCAGGACATGCTCTAGTCTGTTTTGAGACTTTCTTTTAAGTTTCTCACCAAGAGCCCTAGTATATACTGTATTTACTTCCTACCCTTCCATTGCCTAGACAAGAGGTGGGGAACCTGCAGTCTTAAGGTCGCATGCAGACTTTTGGGGTACTAGTTGTGGCCTTTTGCATATTTGTCTAAATCCGCCCTTTTTTTCATGACATAACATCAAACTCAGGGTATTTTTTGTTAACTTATTTATTCTTTCAGCGGCACCTCAGTAATTGGCAAAAACTGGCAACCGCCAAGTGATTCGCATCATAGGCCTGAGATCTTAGGGAAAGAACTATAACACAATAGAAATGTATGCCTTTTCTAGTTAAGGCAATTAATAATGAATTATATAGAACAAGTAAAACAAATACATAAAATGTAGCCTTCTCATATAAAACGTTACCTCACCCCTGTTCTAGATCCTTAGTTTTTGAAGCCTAGGAATGTCCAAAGCCATCTTCTAGCAGCACAGAGTACCCTCCTTTGGGCATGCTCCCAAATCCATCTGGCTTCACAGCTGCTGTCTCACACAGGCATTTTTCCTCCTCCTCGCCCTCTGGCCAGTTTGCTGACTCACTGGAACCTCTCTTTCCTTGACTGCTGTGTTTGCATTGCCCTGCCCCATCACAGGGGCACAAAGAGAACACAACTATATAGTTGCCTCCTTATTATCATGTCCACTCAGCTAGCCATCATCAGATACTAAAAATATTCTCCATGTCACACTATGCACACCATAAACAGTTGGCAACTGGAACAAGACAGAAATGAGTAGGTGTGTCGGGAAACACTAAAGAACAAACAACAGGCAGCCTCAACCTATGGCCTACTGTAACTGTTATGCCAAGCAGACTTGAACCGCAACAGTCACAGCACCATGGTGCAGGGCTTTTTCTGCTCCCTTTGACTCATGAGAGCCTTACCATCCTCTTTTCTCTACCTTTTTACTAGCAGAATTAAGGGAACTGCTCCCGGTCATGACTCTTTTATATTCTGCATCAGGGATCATATCCAGCCATGGCTCCATTCCCAAGCTCTTGCAGTGCACTAGAATGCTACTTTGGGGTCTTTCTGCAGCAGCAGTATAGCTACAGTAATAGCCGATATTACTCAGCATCAAAACTAAGGAATAACTGCATCCAACCAACCCCATATGAACTGCTGCCTATGTAGATAAGACAGCCTGCGGGATGGAAAGATGGCAGCCTGCTACCTGAAATCATCCGGCCCATAGTTACAAAAAGATATACCCATTCGGGCCATGGTGGTCCTAAAAAAGAATTCAAGTTTGAAATTCAATCTCTGTAAGGCTTACAGTATAAGCAGACCAAGGGCAGACACTTCCTTTCTCTGTCTGGGCATGTGTCTCTCCACACCGTCCCATCTCTTTTTTTCTTAGCTCTGTGGCCTAACTGGAAGGTTTGTGCATGTGTATTGAATGTGCATATGTTCCTACTATTGACAGACCCAGTGTCTGGTCCCCATGAGGAAGAAGGTTGCTGACCCCTGTTGTAGAGGTTTCATTATGTTGCTACTAACTTCACAAAAGGCTACTTTACAATTATAGTGGGACCGCCGAATCCTCGGGGGGGGGGGTTGGTATCTCTGCGCAAATACAAAAATCTGCGCATTCTCATGGCCGCTTGTAAAATTGCGTAAAATGCATAAATTGCGGGCACAAGGTGAACGAGATGCGAGTGCTGCTGAGGGATCTGTGATATGGCTTGAGGCTACAGGGGATGTGATTTTTTTTCTGAATACATTTTCAATCCACGGTTGGTTAAATCTGCGGATTCAAGTCCTGCAGATTCAGCGGGCCCACTGTGCTTTTTCTAATAGGAAAACCAATTACAGGTACTCATTCGCCGACTAAGGCTGAGCAGAGACAAGACTTTTAGTGTCTGTTTTTTGTATTTCACAAGTGAGGGAAACAGCTTGATCCCACAGATCAGGTCATGATCCAAGTGGCACCAGACAATCTGGCCAGGACACCGGCCTATTTGTGAGAGTCTGGCCCACTTCCATTTTCTCTCTGTATGTAAAGAGCAAAATGCTAGTTCTGGCCTTGCAAGCATCTTGCCATGGGAAATATAACACCTGTATGAAACATGGGCTGTCCCAATTAGCCCTGTTCAGAAGTTACAAACACATAGAGGGCCATCCAGGATTGTTGGTTTAGTCCTGTCCCTGCTGTTGATACACCACCACCATCCCATATTCAGCATTTGTCTGCAGCATCAAATGCTGTGTAAAGGGAGAAACCCTCCCATGATTGCAACCCTGAAACATTCCAGGGTGGAAACGATGGATAGGATCTCTTCCCACATTCAGTATTTGTTGCTGAAGACAACTTCTGGATTGGGGGGGGGGGCCTTTGGGAGCACATTATCTGCAGGGGCAGGAGTAAATCAACAGGATCCTGGGGGCCCTCCATGTGTTCTCCTACAGACCTGTGTAACTTCTGAACAGGGCTACTGTAACAGCCATATTGTCATTTACCAAAGAGGCAGATAGAATACCATGGCATGACTTGACTTCAATTTACCATGAAAATGAAAGGAATTCATGACAGAAGGATAAACTGTGCGTTAATAGAATTGTATAATAAAGAACTAGTGTCAATGCAGCTTATTCAAACTTGGTATCAAATATGCCAACATACTGCATTATATAGTATTGTGAGGTCTCAAAACATTTATTTACCGGGTATTTAAAGTATTCATAGGATGTCTTTTCCACCCCAATTAAGGGCTATACGTCTAAGTTCACACTTCATATTTTTTTTTAAATTGCTACAAGTACAAGGCAGTAAACATGTTACTAGATGTCGTCTTAGTTGTTTCCACTGTAACATTCTGGATGATGGAGACCAATGCTTGCTTGTTTGTTTTTAAAAATTAGATTTGGAATCTAGGTTCAGCATACCTGAATGCATTTTAATGACAGAAAGATTCTATCTGGGATAGGCATCTAAGCTGCCTGAAGTGTCTGGCACATAAATGGTCTTGATATGATTAGACTAGACTCCTGTTTTGCAATTGCATTTCAAATCCCTGCTCCTCTTTGAGCAAGATGCATAGGCAAGCATTTTAAATAAACTCTCTGAAAGCAGAGGAAAGACATTGAGAAGAGCATTTATTTCAACAAAAATGTAAAGCCATACCATGTCCACATTAGAAAGGAATATTACAAGGCCAAATCACATAAGAAAATAAGAGCCAAAACATAGCACAACAGTAGGCCATGTCTGGCAAGGCTATGAAGCAAAACAGCTGGGATGCACATAAAAAGTACAGAGCTGCAGAATGCTGCAAATAAATCTTAGAATAGTGTAGACAAAGCTTTATTGTCCAGGTTTTCATATTACATGTTCTTGTTTCACATTATTATTCTTTAATGTCTTATTTTAGTCTTATTCAAGCTTCATATAACACTCCAAACAGAGTTTGGGGAAAAATGTTTTATAAAATAGCACCGTTAGGCTTTATTTTCCTCTGTTGAAAACATGACTCAGCAAAACTCTCTCTCTGTGTGTGTGTGTGTGTGTGTGTGTGTGTGTGTGTGTGTGTGTGTGTCACAATCCTAGTCAAAACTAGGTGGAATTCATTCATTTTAATATTTATAACTTTTAAAATTAACCTATTCCACACTCTCCAGCTTTCAGAAATGAACTTTAAGGAAAAAAAGACACCCTCATTTTCCCATACATCACTTGGACATCAAAATAATTTATATCCACTTTTGACCAAATAGTAGCTTGCAACATTTGTAAAATAATTTTTAAAAATCATAATACATCAGGGGACAATCCAAGAGCAGAATAATCTCTCTTTCTTGAGTCTGGCTTCTTTACCTAAAAGTGGCCCTAACTCCCTTCAAAAGTAATACTTTATACAGCTCAGTCATACTGGCCTTGCTTCACTGACTTTAATGGAACCATGCTTAGTTAAGTGTAAGTACTGTACAATTGGCCCTCAATATCCGCGAATACTGAAATCCACAGATAGTGAAGTTTGCTATCGCAGATACCGGGGTCAACCTTAAAACATTTTAAAAAGAAAAAAAAAGTTAAAGCGCTTTCCTGACCTTTTTTCTCCAAATCACTGTGTGTTCTTCCTTCTACAAGCTGGAATCACACTTCGGAAGCCTCTTCCGGGTTGTGCAACTCCCCTCTCCCAAGTTTGCCCGAGAATGCATTCCCCCCTGTATCCGCAAAGCATCAGCAATGAGATAAATCCGCGAATATGGGGGGGGGGGAGAACTGTACAATGGTTTAAGTATTGCACTACAAGTGCCTACACTACAGCATTGCTCCTACAGGCCAATCCACATATATTCAGGATTCATTCAAAGCCACATGCACAAACCTAATCCCTGCGAGATATTGTTCTCACTTTATGTAGTTCATCACTTATCAGGTGCATTCCCATGAACAAAATATGGAAAACAGCCTTCAAACAGTCTTACTAAACAAGGAGACGCGAGGCAACACATTATTACGTAAATACATCTCTCATCATGTTAGAAGCCTTTCCAGATTGACTGTTTATTTGATTTTAGTAAGCCTGTCAGAAATTCTGAGTGAGCCTGTGGAAAACTCTACATGGCAGTTTGTACCCTCCAGTGCAATTTCACTTGGCAAGCAGCATTTTTTTAAAAAAAAAGTTTAGTTGCTCAGAAGGCTAGAAAATAGAAATGAAAGTCAGGTTGAATCATTCTTAGAGCCTTTCCAAATGACAAACATGGAACTTCTTCACGACACGACAGTACTACTAGCTTAGCTAGGATCTACTACCAGTAGTACCTTATTCCATCTTCATGTACTGAATTGTAGAATTTGGGGGTAAGGCAACCCTGCCACTGTGTAAGATGACCGATTCACAGTTTAAACAACACACACACACACATCACTGGAGAAGCGGACTCCAATGAGAGACAAGGACGGCACAGGACGGAACTCTGCAACAGGAGACTACCCCTGAAAATGCCCCTCCCCACATGTTGAATTTTCCTCCTTTCTCATACAACGTGAGGATCAGCAATTCTGTGTTACTCATGTGGGAATACCATGGAAATAGCGTACCAAGATTTCAGCAAAGCATTTGACAAAGTCTCCCATGATATCCTTGTGGATAAAATGGTAAAATGTGGGCTATATGATACCACTGTGTCGGCACTGCCAGCCCAACCATGAAGGCACCTGAGGTGGCTTGTGTCAGTGGCACATGATACGGGGAGCAAGGGCTGGCGGATTTGGGGCTCCTTCATTCGTGCAGTCCCTTTCAATAAAACAAGAATTCCCACGCTTCCAGGTTTGAGAAAAACATACAAAGAGCATGGTACGAGGCTTAACAAGTGCTAATAAATGGCTCTATGTCAATCTGGAAGGAGCATTGAGTGGAGTGCCATAGTACATTCCAATGCCCCAGAAGGATCTCTGCAAACTGGGAGAATGGGCAGCAAAATGGAAGATGCGCTTCGATGTAAGTAAGTGTAAAGTGATGTACATTGGGGCAAGAAATCATAATTCCACATGAGTTCTGCTGATGGGTTCTGAGCTATCTGTGTTGATGGATCAGGAGAGAGCTCTTGGGGTGGTGGTGGATAGCTCGATGAAGTGTTTTTCATCGTTTACTTTAGGATGGCATTTAAGGAGCTTTAAGTGAAAATGCCACCTACTATAGTAAATATCTAGACATATCACAGCAGTCTCAACTAAGGCTCTGTTGCCAGTGCAGCTGAACTCACAAGTAAAATCATCTGGACCTAAACAGGCATTTCCTATATTACCAACTCACAGTCCAGTCCTTATTAGGTAAGCATCAGCATGCATTTTCTCACATGAATCTTTGCAAAGTGTATAGTCACTACATCCTCAGAGATGCAGTCTAAACCCTGACTTTTCCAGAGAAAGGGCAGCAAGCTCTAAAAGGACGTTTTGGAAAAACAGAAAAAGGACGTTTTGGAAAAACAAAAGCTGTCATCAACATGCTCTCACCACTCACACTGTTTCCAAGGTTATGATCGGAACAGGAGGTGAAAAGATGCTTTGCTTTGGACACCTCCTTTTTCCCATCCCAACACCCTTTTAAAGCTTGCACAGTCACACACACTGGTTACTGAACATGTCTCCCCTCAACCTGTGTTTTCCATTCATAAAACACTGTAATGAGTCCAACAGGACTTCTCTGCAAGGCAAATCCATACACGGGAAAGAACACAGGAGCTGTGAAGATCCAGTCCTTTCAAACAACATTCAGCTTATTAGCCTCTGTGACTAACAGCCCAATTCTGACTATCCAGGGCCGCCCGCCGGATCCTATTCTCATTCCGGGCCAATTGAGATCGGCCCAGAGGTCTACTCAGGGGAAGGGGACGTTTATCCCCTTCTCCCGGTGTAGCGTGGCCCGGCCCCAATGGGCCTCCTCGGATTTCCGCCAGCTATTTAGCTGGCGGAAGTAAGAGGAGGCCGTGTAAGGGCCGTGCCGGCTCGGGAGGGAGACGGAGATATGGCGGCTGCCATCCCCGCCCCCTCCTGGGCCGGCTTGGCCAATGGTCCCCTGCCTTGCTGCCCGGACTGCCCCACGCCCGCCGAGGGATCTCTTACCTGACTCCGGTGGCCGCAGGGGCAATCCGATGGCAGCCTAAGGGCTGCCGGCCTTGCGCCGGCGGCCCTTACTCTAGAGTTGTCGTGAATATGCTTTACGGCATGTTCGCGAGTGCTCTGCCGCCGTTGAGTTCATCAGGATTGTGCTGTAAATGCGTATCCCATTGGGGGGAAGCATTGTGCCTTATAGAGATGCATCAGGCAGACCTTTATTCCATGATTCTCTAGCAAGTGATTGATTGTGGAAGCTTCATTTCTGAATTTCTAGATGCATTTCTGCCCAGCCCAATGTCAAGCTGAAAGATCAAGGCAAAGTATGGATGCATGATGAAGCTCAATTTGTAAAGCCAACATAATATAAGCAACTGTACAGTCTTTACTTCTTATATGGTGAAGAATCTTATTCAATTTTCATGCTTTTCGGGCACAAGTGGAAACTGAAAGCACCTTAAATGTCATCTTAAACCAAAGATTGTTTGAATAAATGTAGAAAAATGCAGATGTTTCTATTTATTTTAATGGTCCCTGCTTGTGGTTTTCAGTTTTCCCCAAATCAACAGGAAACTGATTTCTCATAACAAGAATACCAATAATAATTACTTCATCGAGTGACTTCTGAAAGTAAGGCATTTTCACAGTCTGTAAATTTTAATGCAGAAACCTGCAGCCAACAGTGGGGACAAGCTAGCAATCTCTTCATGGAACATTAAAGATGCTCAGAGCATCAGAGGCACACTCAATAAAATCTGCCTGTGTGTATACCAAGATTATGCACATTATTTCTGCATGCATGTTTGTGCTGGCTGATAATAGGTCAGCAGTCATTAGGGCAAGAGTCTGTAAGGTACATATTCTCCAACCATTGCAACAAATGGGGTTTTGTACATTTAATTAATGCATTGCAAGCAGGCAAAGAAATGAAGAGACAGATACCATAAGGATAATCAAAAGAGGCCTTGAACTTAAGAACATGACAAAACAATGCCGATCGAGGATCAGTATGGGTGAGAGATAATACCTGATCTAAACCCAGTGACTCCTTTGCACCACACACACAAACTTAACATCTAATGTGCAGTAACCTGTCTCCCTTAGGGAAGCTGGAGGTGTGAAGTCAGTTTCCTATTTGAGCCACCTCAAGTTCTGCAGCTAATCTTCACCACTGTAGATAGTGCCCTATTTTGGAACAGCCTATCCTTGCGAGTGTTTGATTATCCCTCATTTTGGTGAAGATGAGCTTCTTGGGCACTTTCCTGTTCTTCTGTCTCATCAATCTTCTCTACTGTACAGCCATGCTATCCAAACTGCCACTAGAGCGCCCAAAATTCCACAGTATGGTCTAACTATACCATCTCTTCCTGCAACCCGAATTATACCCCCACTTTGTGCAGGCTCTGCCATTTCAGAGAGGAGCCCCCTCCCTACAAAAAAACAACCTATACTGTATTCTGAAGATCTGTAAGCTTCTCAGTGATTAGCTAAGTGATAATGGATATACAGGTGGACCCGCGTTAGTCGCGGGTCCAGCATCCGCGGATATGAAGGACCCTTTTAAAACGTTTTTAAAAGTAAAAATAAGTAAGAAAATGGCCTTCCCTGCCTTCGCACGGCAAAATTTCTCCGTTTGCAGGGCTGCGGGGCAGGCTTTTGTGCTCCTGGAAGCCACTTCTGGGTCACACAATCCCCTTTCCTTCACTCTGGCTCGCTCCAGAATGCACTGCATTAGACAAGCCAGGGCGAAGGGAGGCTGTCGTGCAACCTGGAAGTGGCTTCCTGGAGCACAGAAGACTGCCCTGCAAACAGAGCGATTTTGCTGCGCGAAGGCACGGAAGGCCGTTTTCTTACTTATTTTTGCTTTTTAAAAGGTGTCCCTAGCACCCGTGGTTTTGCAGTATCCGCAGGGCCCGAAATGGAACCCCATGGATAATGTGGGCCAACTGTACTTTTCTGAAAGTCAGCTAGCAAGTCACTTATCTTCTCCTGAATTGCACAATTGTGTTAGATGTTTTCAAGGTTGAACTCTCATTCACACAAAGCAACAGGGAGTTTAAGCAGGCATCATAACCAGCAACATGCATGAAATGCAAGTGCAGAGTGCACCCTAAACCATGTCCCAAAATCCTCTTGCCCTGACAGCTTCAGAGAAGCCTGAATGAAAAACCAGCTGAAGCTAGAGGGCCGACGACAGTACTTTTCTGTACAGTGTGCCATGCATGAGTGAGAAGCAATGGGATTAGACAACTAGAAGAAAACCATGATGTTAAGTTCAGTGACTTAACCTATGTTACACAGAAATATTTAACTTGCAGCCTAATCCTAACCAATTTTCCAGAACCGATGCAGCTGCAATGCAGCCCCGAGCTAAGGGAACAAATGTTACCTTGAGGAGGACACTGTGACTGCCCCCCCACCGCATAATGCAGTGTGCGCCCCATTGGTATGATTGCATTGGCACTGGAAAGTTAGTTAGGATTGGGCCCTTTTTAATTTAATGCAATAAAATCTTCAAATGCATTTTTCTTTTCTTTTTTCTTGGAGGGGCCAAGTCCCATTTGCCCCTATGGAGGAGCAGTAGGTTTTGAGGGTTTTTATCACTCAAATCCCCTCCCCCCCAGCTCTGATATTGTTTTAATGGGTTTCTGCAATACAAGTGAGGACCACGGCAATTCTTTTGAAACATGAACAACACCCAGGTGCTTGCTTTAATTTAGAAAGATCACACTGTATGATTGGCAAAGTACATTTACATGAACTGAAGGGTGCTTGTCCAAACATAATTTTAATCCAGTATATCCGTTTACAACATTGACTTTTTCAGCAGCATTGGAATGTACTGTTTTCAAGTTGCTAACTGAAGGTAGCAATTCCTCAGAGAGAAATCAGGAAAGACCTCTAACTATCTACAGTTGGTTATCTTACTATTGTCTCTCCAATTTTCATTATTCATCTTTCTTTGTGCTCTGGAGTTTCTTATTGCCAAAAGACTATTGAGTTAATGACAACCTTGGTCCACATGTGGAATAGGCCCTTAACAGGTTATCTAGAGTTAATACTGTTATATACATTTTTGCCAGTATTATTATTTTTAGGGTGTCCTCACCGCTCCTTTATACCCTGAACCAATAGAAATGCAAGGCTGGATGGGATGAAATCCATTCCCTTGCACTGTGGCATTACTTGTTCTGAGCATGGATCTTAAGACTCATGCCAGCGCCATTTGGAATGAGCTTTGTTATATGCTATCCTCAGCTGCAGCTCTGCAAACACGGCAGCATGTTTGTATTTGTTCCTAAGTATTTTATTTATAAAAAAAACTCTGCATAGGAGGGGGAAATGAGACTTGTCAGAAGCAGTTTTTGATGCAGCACCAGAAAGCTGCCACTAAAAATGTAAAATGCCCCATTGATTGCACACATACAAATGAACACATAAAAGGGAATCCCTGGATCAAGGCCAAAGTGTGCTTTGGCATAAAGATATACACTGCAATCAAATGAAGGTTTCTAAATGGTACTTTAATCTCATCCTTTCTACCCTTGTGGCTTTTATTGTCCTCACAATGTTCTCTCAAGAGGAATCAATGTCTCATCTGTCTGGTGAGCTTTTAAAACAAAGACCTTATTTGTGTGATCTTAAAAATCCCACAGTACCTATGAATTAAGGGCAAAAGAGATGGCTTTGACATAATGATCAATATTTACTTCCATGAAATAAGTTATCAGGGGCCCCTGCATTCAGTATTCATAAGCACATACAATAGCAGCAGTATTTTCTCCTAAAGCCATGGAAAGGTTGGCATTAAACAGTTTTATAAAACACTCTGAGATATAGCATCATTGCTCTCAACATCTGCAAACTGCACACTTGGTGCTGAGTAAATAGGAGACCGTCTGTGTTCCAGCTGCATTCGGTTTCATAATTTTCCAGCCAGCCAGCGTGGTTCAATGGCTAGTGTGCTGGGCATGGGTCCAGCAGAACCTAATTCAGTTCCCAGGGCTCAGCCAAGGGTCCAATGAGTAGCTTTGGGCAAATCTCTATAATGGAAGTAACAATGCCACAGGAGTGTTGAGTTGCCAGGGCAACATAAAAGCTTGCAAAGCATGTTGCATGCATACTCACACCCTAAGTACAGTATTTGCACCAGAATAACTAGCTGTAATGGTAATGCAACAAACACAATGCAGTGTTTTCTGGGATGCTGCAGTGATATAGTTGATTATGCAGAACTTATGGAAAACAGCAATAGTAACAGCTGAGTGGAGTTTTTCAGACCTTCTTCCACAAATGTTCCCTCCTGAAGCAAACAGCAGCTGTGAGGAGAAGGAAATCCAAAGCAGGCTATAAACCTGTTTTGCCCCTGTTGCAGTCCCAATCCAGGTTCCACGCAGCTGCTATTTACATTTAAAACAAAACACACACTGAGCCCCCCAATCCCAGAACAGATGTATCACCTAGCTGTTGGCCCTTATAGTCTCTGCAAATGTAGGGCAGGAGTTTAGCTTGCCATATGTACTCCTTTCCTCAGCAGAGACTGCATCTGAATTGACACTCTTTGTACATTTCAACTCAATATACTTTTGTGCCGTAAAGTAATGTTTGCATTTCCCATACACATACATTTCCTCCTTCTGGATCTAAAGGCTTGAGGTTTTAACTTTTGTCTTAATTAGCACATAATTTGCACAACTGTACTATGTATGCATTCATGCCTACCAACTGCAACTCTGCTGAATGCAGGCAAGCTCACCAACACCCTCCCCAAATCCCTAGACATGTTCAGGGTCTGTTTTGAAGATACAGTACATTGTGTTGCTTGGAAGAGGCTATTTTACACTGGTGCGTTTGTTGCTACAAGTCTGTGCAATGTTGAGGGCACAGTTGAGGAACAGACTGGCTCTGTGTATTGCTGATCAACACCAACAGTTCTGTGTGGTCTGTGGCTTGGCTTGGCAAAAGCAAACACTGTGGTTTGGGTGCCCCACAGGCTTTGATGGAGAAGCAGAGATGCTTCCGTTTAGGGGTATGGCAAGAAAGATGCAAAAGAGTCTGTGCCCTGGCCAAGATTTGCTACCTGCTATTCAGGATGATTTCAAGCATGATACCATAAAGATTGGGAAAAGCCACACTGATTGATGATACATTTTTGCCTTTGCTTCCAGAGGTGGGGACAGGTGGGAAAAAGCAAGTGTGGCCCACCGTAATTGGCATGTTAGGGACTGGACTATTTACATGTAAAAATCACACAAACATATGGCCCAGAAACAGCTCTCCCCTGCATCTTTAGATTTTCTGTTCTGTACTAAGGCCTAAACTTTTACTAGAAACTGCAAACACTTCATACATAAAATAAATAAGTTCAACTGGTAAAGCTAAGGAAGTCTATGCCTGAGCAATTCCTGACTGGAAAGTCACCAGCTAACAATGCTGTAAGCTGCTTTGCAATCCTTGGGAGGAAGAGCTGGGTATAAATTTTAAGCAATGAAATGGATATACATAGATCATTCACAACCAAATCCTAACTAAAGATTCGGCCGGTGGCCCAGGGCTACCCCCCGAATCCCATCCCCATGCGGCGGGCTGGAGGTCTACTCGGGGAAGGTAAATTGGGGCAGGCTCTATCGGCCTCCTCAGATTTCCGTCTGCTAAATACCTGGCGGAAGTAGGAGGAGGCCGTGTAACAGTTGAGCCAGCCCGGCAGGGACAGGGATATGTCCGATGCTATCCCCACCCCCCTTCTGGGCCGGTTTGCCCAATGGCCCCCCTCCCTTGCCGACTGGACTGCCCATGCGGCCAACCAGTGGGGGTCTTACCTGCCTCCGGTGGTCGCATGCTCGTCCCGGCGGCGGAGTGAGGGAGGCCGGCACAAGGCCTCCCTTAACCCCGTGTTGGCGCAAACATGCCTTACGGCACATTTGCAATGGCTGCCAGAGCACTCGCTCCGGCGCCGGAAAATTAAACAGGATTTTGGCCTCAGTGTGTGCAGGTCATGGTATGCAGCAAATAACTGACTGCCAGCACAATCCTATGCGGGTTTACTCAGAAGAAAGTACCACTGTGGTCAATGATGCTTACTCCTAGGTACGTTACGTGTGCATAGGATTGCAGGCTGCATCTAGTAGAATCTTTCTGTAGCTCATTTATGAGTATCCCATCCAAGGACTCAGAGTGGGGTTATTCTCACAAAGGTACATAAAAACAATACTATTCAAACTGTATTTTCTTCCTGCTGTGTGAAGTCAGACTTTGTAGTCATGGCTATGTAGCTATGAACTGAGATTATGCATATATTAATATATTATACACTATCAAAATACAATAGTCTACCTGAAGAAATCCACGCAAAAGGTTACCTGGCAAGCTGGAAGATGCCATTCAACTAAGTTTAAAACCAGATGGCATAATTCTGCAACCCCACCAGCAAAACCCCACCCAAGTTATGGTAGATTTAATTCCTGAACCAAAGTGCAGGAGGGAGACATAATTTTACAAATGTTGTTGTGAAACGAAGGAAGTAGAACAGATGCAACCGTGGTTTAGCATCACTTTCCCTTGGTCACTCTGCACCAAAATGACATGGCTTGCAAGTATTCAGAGTTGAGTGCCATCATATCCCAGCAGCAGCTTTAGATCGCTTTATTACAATGTTTACCCCACACTCCCACTAACAGCATTAAGCATAACAAAAACAGCATGAATACCATATGGATGCAAAAGGAGGGGGAAAACCCATCTTGGAAGGTCCCCAGTTTTCCTTTGTACAGTTGTTGGGTCCTGCTTCATGTACATTCATAACATCAGGGAGAAGCAAGCAATTTCTTCCCTATCCCCACATATGGTTCGCAATAAGCAGCTCACCATCAAATATCTGGAGATTAATTCCCATGTAACGTTTTAAAGATACAGATGCAAGTCTTGCATATCCACACACCAGTACCTGAAAGAACACACCATCTGCAAAGGTGATTCACAATACATACAACTAGCTCCAATCCAACACTCATGGACAGCAGAATCTCCAGCAGCTTAGTGATCTCTTTTCCTAAAGTTATTCATGTTCATAAGCTTTTGCTACTTTAAGTTTTATTCTGTCTCTAGGCTTTATAGAGCCAGAATAGAAAGCAAAACAAGGACCAACACGTAACAGTACTATAAGCAGGCATCATATAAAAATACATTCCTCAAACTTTCCAGATGAGCATGCCTCCTATTCTAAAAGTTAGGAAGGCATGCCTGCTTTCCCTGAAGACCCAATACTTCTGTGTTCTGTGATATTATTCTGTGTTCTGTTGACATTAGCCTCAACTTTGACTAAATGTTTACGAACCCTCAAAATTCCTTTTGCTTCACATTTTCACACTATTGCAACCTTTGCAACTGTTACAGCAACTACAAATTCTTTCATATTTCAACTGAATTTAGTTTCCACCCCATTCAGTAGTAAATCTGTGGGTTTAAACATCTTTATGATTAAAATGTTTGTGCAAATCAAAAGGGGGAAGTTTTGCTGTGCTTTTTTTTTTTTTTTAGGGAAGTCAATCATCATTAGATGATCTGTCGTTTCTACTTATTCATTCAGGATACAATGTCTTGTTCTGATGTTAACTGAGAAACTTATTCTTCTTGTTCAAACTTATATGTCTAACACCACAGTAACACATATAGCTTTTAGATGCTGTCTTCAGTTTCATTTATTTGAAACTATTATATCCTGGCCTGTATAGCTCAAGAGAGCTATTTTAAGAATCTAACGGGTTTCATTCTCCTGAAAAGCTTTTTAACATCTGCTGCCATTTCTGTAACATTTTTAGTAATGGAACAGAGCTTGTTGGGTTTTTTTTTTTTAACTTTTTGGAAGTTTAAAACATTTTCACAGAAACAACCCCTTCTCTATAGAGGGTCATACCCAGAGTGGGGAACGAGCAGCGCAAGTATGAGGCCATCTGAAACATTCGTGTGGAATGGCACCCTTAGAGAGGCGGCAAACAGACAAGCTCCCAGCCAGTCTGTCCACCATCCTCTTCAGCCTGCAGCTCCACTGGGTGATCCAATCCTGACTTGCTGAGAGCAAGTCAGAAGAGGACTGCAGCAGTCTCCTTCACCCTCCAGCACTGCTGGAGGAAGAACTAGGGCAGGGTTTCTCAACCCCAGCTACCACCTCCTGCTGTATCACTCTCCTGCTGCGTACCACCGGAAGTGGCTGGCGGATGACATCATTGCCAGTTACTTCTGGGTTTTCAGAGGCCAGAAAATGCAAGTAGGAGGCTATGGGCGGGTGAGAGGGACCCTCTCAGCATTCCCGAGAGGCTCAGCCAAAGACAGGAAGCCTCTTGGGAGCGAAAAAGCACCGCAGAAAGCACCGCATTAGAGCAGGGGTCCGGCAGTCAGAGTACCGCCAGCAGTCAGCCAAAGTACCACTGGTGGTACTAGTACCACTGGTTGAGAACTGGGCGGGGCGAAGCTGCCACAGCTCCAAATCGTACAAAGCACCAAGTAGGCAGGGGAAGGTGATTTGGAACCTGCCCGCCCCTTCCCTGCACTTATGAAGATCATTGCATGCACCCTCCCTGCTTCGTCCCTCTTCTGTTTGTAATGACCACAAGCTGAGGATACTCCCCTGCACATGCTCATTTCAAATAGAAGAGGTGCAGACCAAGGAGGCTGCATGCAGCAATCTTTGTAAGTAAAAGGAAGGGGGTACGGAAACGTGCCCACTTGTTCACCCACCTGCCCTCCATAGGAGGAGAGCACATGGGTGCATTTGTGCAGAGGTGGCAGTGAGCAGAGGATTCAGGTGGTGCAGAGGAATGCAATGCCCCTGGACAGGAGTCACAAATGAAGCTGCACTTCAAACAGTCCATAATTTTATATAAAGCTGCCAAGACTTTGGCAAAAAGTGGGCAGAGACATTGCAATGTTGTGGACAGGGGAAACTGACCTAGCCCATCTACTGGGTGAAATGGAAATAAAGAATGGCCTAAGACAACATGTAGCCACAAGAAAGGGGTTACCTGCTGACCAATTCCCCATGGCCTGTGAGGTCAAACTCCCGATGCCTCTTAGGAGCCGTATAATACTTACCAGGAGACAATTACTTTGGCCTGAATCGGTGTCTCTTGATTCAGTGGAGAAGCTCTAGCTCAGTACTCTCCTCTCCTGCTCCACCTTCCCCCTCTTCTCCAATACAGGGAGTGGGAGAAGGACAAGTGAAAGTGAATGGCAAGGATGGAGATGGGCACTCTGGGCAACCTCCTGCCTCCATCAGCTTCATGAATGTGCCAGTCCCTGGCTATGGCCACTGCCCAACTGTGATACTGTGAAATTACTTGAACCAACCAACAAATTCATGTACAAGACATCACACTTTTTTTTAAATAGAAAAATACAAAAATCTAGGTCCTGTGTTTGCTAATCTGGGGTGTGTGGTCAAACTGCCAACAGCTGAAATCTACAGCAAAGAACAAACACATATAAAATTCACACTGGCTGTTGCTTGGGTTGTGCCCTTCAGAAGTCCCAGGAGCAGACCACAGCAGAGTAGTCTCCACTCATCTGCCCAGGTAGCCTCCCCCAACACACACACACACACACACACACACACACACACAGTGTCAACAAGTGCAAAGCAGGCTAGGAGGCTAGATGAAGGGACAGACTTGCCCTTAGCGCAGCCACAGCTGCCATGAGTTGTTCTGCCTGTCATTTCCCCCATCTTTCTAAACCCTTTCCAATAAGATAGAAATTGATGCCTCCACTGGATAATTGTACCCACGCTTTATTCCCATCTTTTGTTGTTGGTGTTCCGTTTTTTCAATTACTAAAATACAATCCCTACATGCATTTTAACACTGGATATAAGGAAGCAGCTGGATTTCACCTTAATCATGGGAAATGGGATATATTTCCTCTCAGCCCACAGGTATACACACATTTAACTCCAGATGTGTATATACACCCTTGGGTAAAAATGCCTTAATGGAAGAATGAATCAGATACAAGTCTACCATATTGGCATGAGTTTTTATAGTTCAAGCAGGAAACATTCTCCCATTAGACTAGCTACCCAGGATGTAACCTGGTCTAGGATTCATTGGCATTTCAACCCAGAATCCACATTGCACAGTTCAACCCTGGAATACGTGCAGTAATAATACAGAGGGCTGATTGACATAGTACTGTAAGACTGATTTTTAACCAAGTGGTCAACCAGTCAGGAAGTTACAGAACACTATGACAGCAACCTCTGCAGTTAGGGAAAACTCCAAAATGTACTCTACTAACTGTCTAATTAACACTATGGTGTTTTATGAGGGGATTTGCTTCTATCAGCTGAAGACAGGAGAAATATGCAGCTATCTTTGAGCGCATACAGAATGCATCCCAATGCAAAGCGGTAAAACTCAGCCAACTCTCTCAAATCTGGAGTCACAGAGAAGAGCTTCCTAGTGAGCCTGCGCAGGTCAGACGCTGGAGCTCTGGCACCTCTCATTTAGAAATCTCATCACTCATATAGGAGTGCAGGTACTGCTGCCTCCTTATCAACACCACCACCAGTTTGCATTTGTATAGTGCTTCAAGTGTGCAAAGTGGTTCATGTAGGTTATCTTGCTGTAATCCTCACAGCATTTTCAATCTAAAGTACTGTATTATTATTCGTTCCATAACTGGGACTGAGAGAAACTGGCTGGCACACGCACAAGGCCACCTGCTAACTTCAGGGCAAAGGTGACATTTGTAGGTCAACCAGGGCCGCTTGCCCATGCAGGTTCTTCTTGTTCGATGTTCATGCGGCACATTCACCAGTTTCCCCCAGCATACGGACCCAGAGCAAAAACTAAACACTGGACAAAGATGTGCCCCAAGCTCACGAGTTTATCTTCAGACAACGCATTAGTCCCGAACTAAAGATGCCCCCACCCACCCATGTAGGAAGTTCTCAACGTGTGGAGCAGCACCGCGGCTGCAACAAGTTCGCGCAGGCACGTGTGCGCCCGAGGACACAGCAGGCGTTTCGAAGAGGCGACCACCTGCGAGGGCGAGGCAGTTCTGTTCTCCGAAACCCCTTTGCCGTCCTTGAAACACTCCGCTGCTGCTTCCCCAACTTTCATGCTATTAAATGTCCTATCCTCAACAGAGAAGGCCAACGTAGTTCACAAAATATCACCAGAGAAATTATAAGACGACTCGACAACAACATTGAAGTGCCAACTCAAAACGCAGCTCCTGAAAGGGGGAAGGGGAGCGAGCGAGCCACTACAGGCTGCTGCACCAATGACGGGAAGCGACCCGCCTCAACACACATCCTCTCCCCACAAACGCGGCTCCCTGAGCCGGCCGACCGCCCGCCTTCCCAGGCCGACCACACGCACGCAGCTCGCTTTTTACTTAACCGTCTGTCACCGTCATATCCGCGTCTTCCTCCCGAGGCTGCACCTCCAGCTGGAGCGCCTTCTGACTGGGGGTGGCGAGGTGCAGCCCCTCCACGAGCTGCTCCTCGCTGAGGAAAAACAGCTTCACGCTGTACTGCAGGAGCCGCGGCGGCGAGGCGGCGGCAGAAGCAGCAGCCATGAATGCCTCCCTCAGCCCAGCCAGCCACGCACAACTGCGGCTAGTGGCGGCTGCTGGAGAAGCTCGTTTCCCCCAGGCGGCGGCGGCTTCTCCGCCGGGCGGGCGCCTTTAGCCTTCACACGAGCAACTAGACACAGGAGAAGCCCGGGAGAGCGAATGGGAGCCACTCAGGGCGGCAGTGGCTCGGCTGCGGCTGTGCTCCTGTGATAAACAAGCTCCCCATCTGAGACGCCTCCTAACTCTCTCTGGTATTTGCAGCAAAGCAGGCTCTTGCTCTTTTTCCTTTCTTCCGCCTCCCTGGTTAAAAAAAAATCTCTTCAACCAAGAACAATTTGCAGACACACACTGAGGGTATGTAAAGTGGCTCTCTAGATGCGCTCTGCAAACTCTGCTCTTAGCATTGTAAGGACTGACACCTCTTGGTCACCATTGGAACTGCACCAGTTGGCTGTCGGAGATGTGATACGAACTGACACCAGGCAAAACGCCACCAGGGGTATTTTTATCCTGTGTTGGTCGTGCAAAACACTCGCCACACACCACAGCCATTTTGGGATGCTATCATCATCATGGCATATCGCCGATCTTGGCGATTCCTGGCAAGAGGGCAGACATGATTAGAGTTGTCTTTTCCTTCTTGTTCTTCCTTGATCGGGTTCCGAAGTCTTTAACAGCTGCTGGACAGGCAGATATGAAGCACGTCAGGTTTTTCCTGGTATGGAGATGATTGAAGAGGCTGGCAAAGCTTCACCCTCTCGGTTTCTGTGCGCCAAGTACTTGTTCAAAGGCCCAAGAACCACTGAACATCGCCCCTCCTCCCCGCAGCTCTGGTTAAAATGCGCATTTTACTTAATTGAACTTTTCCTACCTTATATTGAAAGAACGGGCTGCAATGTAGGAAGAAGCCGAGACGTAAAAATAGACATTAAAAGTGCTCTAAAAATGCTGCTGTTTATCAATGGATAAGCATTGCAGTTTAGGCCCCTGGGAACTTCTGTTGGCAGTTTATAGTTCTTATGGAGAGTCTTTGCAATTTAGGTTTTTTTCAGGGGGGGGGTCTTTTTGAGTGCCTACATTATATATGGTCACACAATACTCCAGGGGTAGCCAAACTGCAGTTCCTGAGCCACATGTGGCTCTCTGCCGTATAATGTGCGGCTCTCGGAAATATGTTGGCTGAGCTCCCTGTCGATCGAAAGGTCGGCAGTTCAAATCCGCGACCGGGTGAGCTCTCGTTGCTTGGCCAGCTCCTGCCAACCTAGCAGTTCCAAAGCATGTTAATGCGAGTAGATAAATAGGTACCGCTTGCGGGAAGGTAAACAGCGCTCCGTGTTCCAGCTGCATGCTACACGCTGCGGCGAGAGTCATGCCGGCCACATGACCACGGAGGCGTCTTCAGACAACGCTGGCTCTTCGGCTTTGAAATGGGGATGAGCACCACATCCTGGAGTCGGACACGACTGGACTTAATTGTCAGGGGTCACCTTTACCTTTTATAAAAGGTACATAAGAAATGTTCAAGCTTTATATTTACCAGGAGTAAACAGAGTTCACTGGATTAAAACATACATTTAATGTTCATGGTGAGTAATATATTTAAGAATTTAAATGCTTCTTAAATAAGTATATTTATGTACTGCTTCTCAACAAAAAGGTTTTCCAAGCAGTTTACAAAGCAAGAGAAAATAGGAGATATCTCCTTGTCCCTAAGGGGTTCACAATCGAAAAGAAACAAAAAGAATATACCAACAAACAGCCACTTGAAGGAACATCATACTGGGTTGAATAGGGTCCATCTCTATTTGCCTGCTTAAAAAAAAAAATCCATCATTTTTAAAGGTATTTTTTTTGCCCAGTTAGCAGGGGTTCTTTTATAAATATTGTGGGTGCTTGTGGGGAAGATGGAATATGACTAAATGGGCATGCCTCTTATGAAATAACCCACACTGAAATGTTTCTTTTAGAGTGGGGGTGGCCAACCTTCCACCATTAGGGCCTCTGTGTTCTTAAGGCTGAAACAACCTGCAGACAGAGTTTAATGTCATGTCACCCTTTTTAGATGTTATGGTGAGACGAAAAGAAGATGGCACTTTGGGGCACCGCGTATATAGAAAACCTACACATACAGACCGCCACTATCTACACAAGAACTCGAACCATCACCCTAGTCAAAAAGGGGGCTAATTAACACATAAGAACATAAGAAGAGCCCTGCTGGATCAGGCCAAAAGCCCATCTAGTCCAGCTTCCTGTGTCACACAGTGGCCCCACCAGATGCCTCAGGGAGCACACAAGACAACAAGATACCTGTGTCCAGTCGCCACTCCCTTGCACCTGGCACAGAGAAAACCCACTTCTAAAACCAGGAGGTTGCTTATGGCTTGTAACCTGTGATGGTCTTTTCCTCCATGAATCTGTCCAAACCCCTTTTAAAGGCATCTAGGCCAGATGCCATCACCACATCCTGTGGCAAGGAGTTCCACAGATGAATTACACGCTGGGTAAAGAAATATTTTCTTTTGTCTGTTCTAACTCTCCCTCCACTCAATTTTAGTGCATGTCCCCTGGTTCTGGTGTTGTGCGAGAGGGAGAAGAATTTCCCTGTATCCACTCTCTCCATCCCATGCATAATTTTATAAGTCTCAATCATGTCCCCCCTCAGGCGCCTTTGTTCTAGGCTGAAAAGCCCCAGACACTGTAGCCTTTCCTCATAAGGGAGGTGCTCCAGCCCACAAATCATTCTGGTCGCTCTTTTCTGCACCTTTTCCAATTCAACTATATCCTTTTTGAGGTGTGGTGACCAGAACTGGACACAATACTCCAGATGTGGCCTTACCATCGATTTGTACAAAGGCATAATGATATTGGCCATTTTATTCTCAATCCCTTTTTTTAATGATCCCGAGCATGGAATTGGCCTTCTTCACAGCCGCCGCACACTTGGTCGACACTTTCATCAACCTGTCCACCAGCACCCCAAGATCTCTCTCTTGATCTGTCACAGACAACTCAGAACCCATTAGCGTATATGTGAAATTTTGGTTTCTTGCCCCAATGTGCATCACTTTGCACTTACTTACATTGAAGCGCATCTGCCATTTTGCTGCCCATTGTCCCAGTTTGGAGAGGTCCTTCTGGAGCTCTTCACAATCCCTGCTGGTCTTCACCACCCGAAAAAGTTTAGTGTCATCTGCAAACTTGGCCACCTCACTGCCTATCCCCGACTCCAGGTCATTTATGAATAAGTTGAAAAGCACCGGTCCCAAGACCGATCCTTGGGGCACACCGCTTTTCACCTCTCGCCATTGTGAAAATTGCCCATTGACTCCCACTCGCTGTTTCCTGGTCTTCAACCAGTTCCTAATCCACAAGAGGACCTGCCCTCTTATTCCCTGACTGTGGAGTTTTCTCAGGAGCCTTTCACTAACACATTAGTGACCCAGGTCATACAGGTGTCTGAACCTCAGTTCCTGCAGGAGGAATATAATCATCTAATGGAGGCTCTTCAGATGAACGGTTACTCTAAATATGAGATAAATAGGGCAATGCATCCAAGACGAACTTGCAACAATCCAGGAGAGGCAAAGGGATGAAAGAATTAAGGTCTTTCTGCCATACGTCAGAAATGTTACGGACAAAATTGGCAGGGTATTGGAAAAGGTAAATCTCAGAACCATTTTCAAACCAACTAAAAAAATCCAACAGGTCTTAAGGTCTGAGAAGGATAAGAGACTCCCCCTCTCCGAAGCTGGGGTATACCATATCCCTTGTAGCTGTGGTAAGGTGTACATTGGAACTACAAAGAGGAGCGTGGCCACACGTGTTAAAGAACATACAAAATTGTCATTTGGGGCGGAAGGAAAAATCTGCAGTGGCAGAACACACATTGAAATCGGGACATCAAATAGATTTTGAACAAATACAGGCGCTGTCCTCAGTTAGGAGCTACCACATCAGGATTCACAGAGAAGCCATAGAAATTAACAAACATAAAAATAACATGAACAGGAAAGAGGAAACACTTTCTGTCAGTAATACGTGGCTTCCGGTCCTTAAACAAACCAAGATCCGAGGTTTTGAAACTTGCAGAACTGATCATCAGGGGACAGTCCTTAGCCATGAAAAGACTCAGAGCCTTGATAACTGTGGACTGATTAGAACAGGGGTGGCCAACCTTCCACCATTAGGACCTCTGCATTCTTAAGAGTTTTGTCAAAGACGGAATCTTGGCAGCTGCAATTGCTGATGGTGATGCTAAAGAGGCTGCACCTGCTTGAAAGGCCCTCAACCAGGGGAGGAGCCAGGAGGAGCATTCATGTTGAAAGGTTGACCACCCCTGGATTAGAAGATGAAAATATTGACAACATATAGGGAGGTAAAATGGTGGTATGACTTTAAAGAACCTGGCAAAGGTAAGCAGTTAATCTCTCAACTGTTATGTGTGTGCTAAGAACTAGAGCAGACAGCAGAACATCATACCTTTGATAATGCCCCTCACAGTTAGGGGCAAAATGTTAGGAGAAAAAAGTTTTTGTTTTAATAAACCGTGGTTTATAAACCCGAACAGTGATTCTATTCATCTTATGCTTATGATTCTATTCATCTTATGTCATGCTCAATTCCTGTAACGACCCCCCAGTCCATCCCACCCGACCCCCGACCCCCCCAATCCTCAGGCCCCCATAATAAGTAGAGCTAAAAGCCCGCACAGCTAACGCCCCCAAAAGACCCCCTAAGTTTCTCTGCCCAAATGCCCCCCACAGTCACCTTTTAACCTAAGGAAGAGTCTCCCGAGGATCCGATACCTGACACCATGTTAACCATTGCTGCGCTCTGAAGAAACAGGAAGGAGCGTGGCACGGAGCCAACCTAAAATGCCTTGGCTCCGCCCACACTCCTCCCCCAGAGAGATCGACAGGGGGGCATCATCGCCCCCACCCCTCATGTGCATTAGAGCGACCTCGTAAACCACGAGCATCGCCCGAGGGGATGCTCGGCATAATGTCATGCTCAATTCCTGTAATGTATTTATTTTTAAAAATATCCAACATGATGTGAAAGCCCACAGATTATATCATGAATTTTGTTCTAAATAAAGGCCTTTCTTTCAGGATGCAGCAACTAATAAAAATTTATATTCCCAGGAGCAGGCCAAGACCTCCTGATGACCTTTGGCAGCATGCCCAATGGTATGCCAGCCGCTGCTCCTCCCACTCTCCAATGTTCTAGCACAGTACTACCCTCTACATTTCATCTTCCTTGCAGTCACCCCCCCCTTCCTTTTTCAGTTCAGGGAGTGGAAGGAGAAGGGGGAGCTGTGGAAGTAGGACAGAGATGGGTGCCGCCGCCCCCCCAACCTGCTGCCTGAGGCAATTGCGTCAGTTGGCCTTATGGATGGACTAACTCTGCCCAGGAGACAGGGAAAATCACATAGAAAACAGGGCACAGGCCAAATAAAAACAGCTTCAGGATGCATTGGCAACAAGGGGGGAGATTAATCTCCAGGGCCAGGGAGTTCCACATCCTGGGCATTACCACAGAGAAGCCCTTTTCTTTGGTCCTGCCAACTGTGTTTCTGATAATGGCTGGTAGGTCATGCAAAAGGGCTTCTCTCACTGACCTCAGCAAGTGTATAGAACCAGATGGGATAAGATGGTGCGCTAGAGATCCTGCACCCAAGACATTAATCAGCTGAGTCAGAGCACTAGAACATGCAATTCATTTCATGCATGTTCATGCAGAAGTGCGGCCTGCTGAGTTCAACTGAACTTACATCCAAGTAAATATGTACAGTTAACGTGAGTCAGCTTAGATCCTTTGCTTCAGTCGCACACAACTGCATGAAACCCAAGCACTCTGGCTGTAAGTACTTGAATGGATAGACTGTCTCTAGGTATAGCTGGATTAAACAACTTTTCATCCCCCACATCTTCTGTTGATGCAATAGTCCTAATACACAAATCTTTCAGGGTCTTAGTAATTTGGGGATTCCAAAATCTGAAATGCAAAAGACAGGACTCTGGACTGCATGATAGACTTACCCTTAGTTCTGGCTCTAGTCCATATAGATCGGATAGGTCTTGCCTGCACGCCCCCAAAGAGACTGAATTCAGCCTTTGTTCTAGATGGCATGCATGCCAGAAATCACTTTTTTAAAAAGAAAAAACATTGGAACAGGAAACACAATGCCACAGTGTTGCTAAGTTTTTAAAATGTTGATCTGGCAATCATAACAATGAGTAAGGCATCAAGTCCAACAGATGATTGCTCAGTTCTTTTGCTATGAGCCACAAAACATTTTAGATTGCTTGTAGGAACAAAAAACAAGGTATTCTGGCACACCCTCAAATTTCTCCAGCATGACTGAAATAAACAGCTGAAAGCGGCAAAGTAAAATGTTACACAGAAGAGCACGTACACAAGAATAGTGAGCTATTATAAATATAAAGCCTCAAACTGAAGTATAAATAGCACAAGTGTTTGCACACCACTCTGTTTAGAGGTAGATTGTGCCCCAAATTCAGAGCTTGATCCTAAGCAAGTCCTTTCAGATGTAAGTCATACTGATCCCAAGTAAATGAGCATCAAACTGTGGCCTAGGTTTCATTGCTGAAACTTCATAGCCAGTGTGAAAATTTTCATGACCGGGTACAATCTTCAAAGAAACCGGGAATATGGGTTTGACAGTCATGTCTCTTTAGAAATCCAAAATTAAAGATTCTTTAAAATTGTATCTGTTATCTGAAGGATTCTTTAAAAGCACATACTGTAGAATACATACAATAAAGTTTCCAGTAACGGGCAATTAAAAGTTCTTTAGGTCTGGTTGCCAACGTTTCACTCCTCCCTCGGAGCTTTGTCAAGGCGAGCACAGCTTCATAGGCTGTTAGATGACATGTCTTTGGAAGGTTCGTTGCTGTTATGAATAGAATTGACGCTAGAAAACTGCGGGAAAGGGTTAATTGAAAATGGAAGCACTAGCTTCCGCATTGACCGCAAGTAACCTTTCAGTCGTCTGCTACTTTAACGAGTGCGGAAATATGGTTTCCGATTCTAAACAGATTGCGATCGCATTCGGATTTTACACGGAGTGTACAAAAGATTTCAGGAAAACCGATGCTCTGTTTATAGCCTTTCAAGGGAAAAGCTAAGGGTAGGAAAGTCTCAACATCATCGCTTGCGAGATGGCTCAGACAGACTATTGAAATGGGTTACAGGGCAGCTGGTTTACAACCCCCAGAGGGTATAAAAGCACACTCCTTAAGAGGGGCAGCTACATCTGCAGCCTTTAATGGGGTAGCATCACTGCCAGAAATATGCAAAGCTGCAACATGGACATCAGTCCATACATTTACCAGACATTACAAGATAGATCAATTTGCCTCAGCAGACGCTTCCTTTAGGAGAAGGGTTTTGCAGAAGGTTCTGAACACTTAATTTAAACCGCCTTCACCTACCCTCCCTAAGGAATACACACTGCTCTGGTACATCCCACTGAAATGGAATGGCCCCTTCCTCCACCAGAGAAAGCGAAGGTTCCTTAGCTGGGAACTGGAGTTCTTGGTGGAGGAAGGGGACATTCTGCCCTCCACTCTTAGTATAAGTGTTTATCCCACATAGTAAAAGGTTAGAGAGACAACTCACAACCATACCATACGGTTGCTACACGGAAATTTGAGTTTTCTTCTAGACTGGTGCTAAATTGTCAAGCCAATTCATTGCAGATGGTACTTTGTGCAAACAAGGTTTGAAATGTATACGTGGAGGTAGATTCCAGCTCGTGGATTCGGTCTGGGGTCTGGAGCCCTCCGCGCGAGGAGATCACATGACCTAACTGATTGACCCTTCCTGCGAGCGTCGTGGGGGCTCTTCCCACTAAAATGGAATGTCACCCTTCCTCCACCAAGAACTCCAGTTCCCAGGTAAGGAACCTTCGCTTTCCTTTTACAGAGGATACAACCCAATGACCTTAAAATGATTTGTTGTTCAGTTGTTAAGTCGTGTCCGACCCTTCGTGATCCCATGAACCATATCCCGCCAGGCCTTCCTGTCCTCCACTATCTTCCTGAGTTCGCTCATTTTCATGTTCGTTGCATCGGTGATGCTGTCTAACCATCTCATCCTTGGCCTTCCCCTTCTCCTTTTGCCTTCAATTTTTCCCAGCATCAGAGTCTTCTCCAGAGAGTTCTCTCTTCGCATTAGGTGGCCAAAATATTTGAGTTTCAGCCTTAGTACCTGTCCTTCCAGGGAACAGTAAGGGTTGATTTCATTTAGGATTGACTGATTTGATCTCCTAGCAGTCCAAGGGACTCTCAGGAGTCTTCTCCAGCACCACAGTTCAAAAGCATCTATTCTTCGGCGCTCAGCCTTCCTTATGGTCCAACTCTCGCAACTATACATTGCTACTGGGAACACCATCGCCCTGACTATACGAACTTTTGTTGGTATGGTGATATCTCTGCTTTTTACTATGCTATCTAAATTTGCCATAGCTTTCCTTCCAAGGAGTAAGCGTCTTTTAATTTCATGGCTGCTGTCTCCGTCTGCAGTGATCTTGGAGCCCAAAAAAGTAAAATCTGTTACTGCTTCCATTTCTGCCCCTTCTATTTGCCAGGAATTGATGGGACCAGATGCCATGATCTTAGTTTTATCAATGTTGAGTTTTATTAATGTTGAGTTGAGCTTAAAATGATAGCATTCTATTTATTTAGACGATTTATACCCTCACTAGGGAAACTAACAATTAAAATCCAAGAAGAAAGTCAGCCCAAATGGGACAAGATGTCATGCAGTTGAGACCTCTTGCTCTGCTGCCAGTTACACCCTTTCTCTGGGGCAAGAGATTCTTTTACTTTGAGAAGGTGGGGTGGAACCAGATGGTGGACAAGAAATGTAAGTCCTGATCTGAGTTGGGGCATATTCAAGGAGGGCTTTGTCCTAATTCTAATTGGTTCCATTTTATTCAAGAGGAGAGAAGTTTGTATTTTAAGTTTCCTCTTTTGAACAGTCTCCCTAATTTTGAAGGGGGGAAAGCATGAAAACCTTATCTGTACATGTAGACACTTGTGCATGTAAGAGAGAACACACAAGTGCATATGCACATAGGGCCTCACAACTGCTGACCACAACTATTCATTTGAAAGTTCCATACAAACACCAGCCAAGAACTATGTTGAATTTCCTAGTTGGAAAAAAATCCAGAGCAATAGCAGAATAATCACTTTGTTATGTAGCACAACATTTTATGACCAGTCACAAAGCAAGAAAGAAGTGAGCATGCTTTTTAATTAATCAGAACTCTTCTTCAGGCTCGATGTTAAGCAAAATAGAAGAAAAATGTAGCTGGGTACAATTAAAAGCTCCAGTCTGCAGTCTGTTCTAATATTAAAATGGAATTAGATGCCATGCAGAAAATGAGGTTAGACCAATTAGGTCAGACCTAGCCCATGTCTGTCTGTCTCTCTCTCTGTCTCTCTCTCTCACACACACGCACGCACACGCACACACACACAGGTAAGCAGCAAGGTATTGTGGTTTGAACAAACAATGGCTGCTCTCTTTTTGAAAATATAAGCTTGCTATTACTACTCTGACTATTCAACTGGCCCTAATAAAAGGTATGGTGCAACTGTTAAGGATTTTTTCCCCCTTCTTCTAATGGATCAAAATGGCTGCTTGCATTTTTTTTTCTTGGTTGAAATCCACTATGAACCACTTTACCTCCCTCCGGGAACTTGTCAAGCCCTGCTGAAATTAATGAAATTTGCACAGTTGCAATGCTTGGTGGATTATTTCCTTTATTTGCGGAGAAATTGTCCCGATTTCATGCAAAAAAAAAAAAAGAAGAAGAAGAAGAAGAAAAAGACCGTCAATTATGGAGAATACGAAGTACAAACATTCCTTATGTAAAGTATAAAAGTATAGCAAACAAATTTGATTGATATTTACATAAAAATGAGAAAAAGGTAAAACTAGGAAAAACATATTGAGCAGATCATAAGATATGATCTTCAGTTGTCATGCCAGCATTTTATGTGGACAAAATTTAAAAGAAAATTGCCTCAGAAATGTTACACTATGCAGCAACATAGCCTAAGACAGTTTTCAAAGTTCTCCCCATGAGTATGGGAGAACTTTGAGTGCTTGTGGGGGTGGGGTGATGGTGGAGGCAGCGATCCGGGGATCTCACTGCTGCCAGGGACAAAAGGGGTATTTTTAGACTTACCGGAGTTCGGGTTGTCCTTCGAAGGGTGCGGTGGGACTCTCCAAGCCTCCCAATGGCTCCTGGAGGCAATTAAAGCCACTTCCAGATTTCGGGAAAACCAGGAAGTAAACCGGGCTTTAATCGCCTCCAGGAGCCGTTCAGAGGCTTGGGGAGGCCTGCTCGGGGAAGATGGCCCGACCCCCGGTAAGTCTAAAAATACCTTTTGTCCCTGGCAGCGGCACGATTCCCGGATCGCTGTCACCGCCATCGCAGATTGCTGCTTCCCTTAAAGGAGGTAGCAACCTGCCCCTTCTCCAAGTGGTGGGTTGACCCACCACTTTGAGAACCCCTGGCCTAAGATGTTACTATGGCCTTAACACAGAGAACCTAGAGTCAAGCTCGTTATGTACAGTATTTCAATGTGTGCTAAGGAGACATACTGGTATTTCCACTTAAAAGTGCCTTTCCTTTCACACAAGATAGTCATGGTAATAAGACCAGATCCTGATAAAATGTGTGAGGAGGGGGAGGCTAACTTATTCTTCTCATGCCATTTTCCTGCCAGAAATCTCCTTTGAAGCACTATTTGTTCCAAAGTTGCCTATTTTGTTCAAATAACCACATTTAAGGGCAAATGGTTGCTGGGGGGGATTTTTAGTGACTGAACAATTCCTGATCAGAATTTGGGGTCTCTTAGCTGTTTGGGGTGAAAGAGGTGGCACTTTCAGAGGGAAACATGCCTCTTTAGCACACATTTGCATGCAAATGTAGTTTGATTCAGAGAGTGCAGAAGTATTCATGGATCTGCTGACAATGCTGATTCACCAGTTAGGCAGTTGGGAAGGGGAAAGGAGGCAGAGTTTGAGCCCCTCTTTCTGTCTGCCTAAAAGGGCCATCAATTGTGTCATAGCTGACAGTCCTGAGCATGTTATGTGGCACATGCATTCTATAGGTTCAGTGAGTAGAGCTCAGGACTCTCCCTCCCCATGTAAACTACTTGTGGCCCTGGTTGGTTGAGGTAACTGCTTTATACTGAATGAGGATATACATGCCAAATATTGTTGTGGATGAAACATGAAACATACCTATGTGTCAATATAAGCCTCCTAAATGTACTCATATCCTGGCAATATGACGATGTATTCAGTTAAGACAAAGATGAACCATCAAGCACTTGTTCTGTGTATGTTGATGAAGATCATGTACTGGTTTTAAATTTCATTTTGTCGTCCTGCTCTATAAATATCTACCACATTTTGGGAACACAGCATACAGCAGAGAAATCAATGTAACCTTCACCTTCCAAAGGGGGGGGGGGAAACTTAGTACATACACGATGTTACCATTAAAATAAAATACTCCCCTCCATAATCTCTCCATAAAAATTGAAACGTTTCAAATACATTTGTAACAAGAAAACAAATTTATTGATTTTAAAAGACAAGACACAATTTTGTTTTGAAAAACACAAGAAAGCTAGCCTGAGTTCAAGTCTGAAATATTCAGAAAAATCCTACTATCTTTAGTATGTTCCAGTCATTTGTTTAAACAACACACTAAAAGTTAATATATATTTTTATAATTATAAAAGTTCCCCAGTTATTGTACAGTACACAATACAAATTGCCCACAAACTATTATTTAGCTCCTGCCAATTTTGAGAGGACATGATATACTAAAAGATTTAGCATTTTCACAAAAATCACATCAGGAAATACGTATTTACAAAATCAAATACATTATACAAAACCCATCACGTTATTCTGTAAAGATGTTCTCTTTAAATAATTAAAAAGTATATTCAACTGTAATCCAAAAACTGGAAAAGAACATTACATTACACATACAATCTACAAAAAGTTGCTTACCTCATTTACATTATATATTCAGTCAATTGGAAAATAAAAAGATCCAAGAATCTTCTACTAGTGTTTCCTGCATTTCTGTGCTTGTGGGACTGAATAGCATGATCTGCCACTTACCAAGTGAAATTTAAATGATGGCACTTAACAAAAATGACAAATTGTAAAAGAAATACAACAAAATAAGTTACATCAAGTGTAAGAAAGCCCTGAGTGATAGTAAGGTGATTGGTAAGAACTAAGGCTTCAATCCTAAACACACTTACAAAGGAGGAAGCCCACTGAAGACAGTAGGGCTTACTTCTGAGTAAACATGCATAGGTGCACACTGCAAAATTAAACCAATTAAAGTTTACCAGCACAGGCACAAATTTCCAAGTTTTTAAAAAGGCACACAAAAGTTTACTTTTACAGCCTCATTAGCAAATACTGAAAAAGTCAAATTTCAGATGGAAAAAGTAAGGTATACAAGAGACACCTGCTTTGGTTAAACCTTTATTTTTTAAGCACATATGTTGAAGATTATTTGCTTAAGCGGAGACTGTAATAAGAATTTCAAATCTGAACATCTGTGTTAACACTATCTAGGATGGTGTATTACTTCTTGCATAAGAAAAAGGTCTGTGAATTTTAGTAGACAGCTTTTATAAGTACAATATGGGGTCCTTGCTGAACAAAATTACATTTGGGATTTGCCAAGCAATCCTAGGCAAGTTTAATCCTACAGATGTGCAGTGCTACCTGGCATAGCAGAAGATTGCTTTTCTCCAATCATTCACCTGCTTTGCATCCAAGTTGCTTGTTTAAGCAACACTATTCTTTTGCAGTAAACAGCAATTCACACCCTGTTGCCCCATCCACTTCTGACTGAAGTTAAATCAGAGCTATTTGTTTCCCTGACTCCAAACTGAGAACATTGATAGAAGATGCAGTCCGCACACCATTTCTGCTGTGCAATCTGTATTCATTTTCCATGTGGTTTGTGTGAGAAACTGCCCAACAGCAATGCTTTGGTGGATTGCACTTGGTGTAAGGCTAATACAGGTATGCTATGTTGTGTGTTCGAACATATCCTCTGGATAAATTTAATTGCACCTAATCTATGTAACTGAGAAATTCTTACCAAATATTACTCAGGGCTTCCAATTTTAACATAATATTTTTTTTTGGGGGGGAAGGAGAAAACAAAAATAAAATAAAATTGAAGACAAATATGAAAACAAGGCATATTACTTCAACCAAAACCCCCGAGGCAGTCACTTTGTAAGTGGCTTTACTTAGTAAGTAAAATTGGTAACGTAAACTCAGTTCTACTGGCACATAAAATCACTAGCAGCAATGATCAAGGCATGCAAACTGAGAAGCATTTACAGTAAAATCATTATGAATAATAAATTCAAAAACCCTTTGAGTATTGCATTTATTTTTAATTATACACTAATTTCAGTAGCTTATCTGAGTAAAGCAAGGTTGAATTTTATAATTCCACATTTTTTTCCAGAATAAGCACTGCTGTAGCACAATTCACTTATTGATAGATATGCTCAGAACCAATGGACTACTAGAAAGTTTGCAGAGTAATATTCAGAGCAGGCCTGTACAAATTGTGACTCACCAAACAGAACTAGCCAGGTACTGCAAGCTGCTAGGTGCCTGACAACCTCACTACTGCGGCAGTCTGAGACAGGCAGCAGAAACAGGAGGTTTATGGAGCATCCAGGGGGCCACTATACATGGTTGGTGGGCTGTGTTTGACTTGAGAAGATCAGAGGCCTGATCGAAAATGATGTGGTTTGGTATTTACCATTTGTCTCAAAAAAAAAAAAAATCACTGCTACATTACATGTGCCCTATTTTCATTTGAACAATTTGTTGTACATTTTGAATGTCTTAGAAAGACTCAGTCCACATTCAGTAACTTGCAGGGGAGATAATGTAATGGATCAAGACTGTGATACAACAAAGCTACATGCATGGAGGTAAAGCTATGTGCACAATCAGAGATTTTAACATCCCTACCACAGCTGCTCAACCTGTTGAAGAGGCAATCCATTTTTAGTTTCAAAGTGTGGTTTGCCTCTTGCACATTCAAAAACACCTCCAGGTCACACAGTTATAACTTCACTGGATAGTGGTCATATTGGTTTTGTGACTGTTCATAGAAGTGGTAACAAGTAAAATATAACTCCAAACATCTTGTAAAATTCAACACCCCCCCCCCCCGGAAAACGTTACCTATTTACAGGTTTTTAATACTAGCCTAGCAAGATTTCCCTACTATGCTGCAATAAAGTTATTTTCTTATTAAACATCTAAACTTTAAAAAATTTTAAGATACTTTACAATTAATGTTTCTTGGATCAAATAATTGCCTCCCATTCTATGTAAAATGCTCTATGTTCTCCTATTCTACGTAAAATGTTCTATGTAAAATAGTTGAAATACTAGGTTCCTGAAGGTAGGCAGTATGTATAGATGGCAGTGAATATTTACCCTAAATGTATTATAATGTGAAAGCAGATGTCTGTCTCATTCAAGTATTTAATCTAGAGGAAAGCATTTACAACAAAGCTAGATCTTGGTTGGGTGGTTAGAATGTCTTTAATGGACAGGTCTGGAATATTGTACATTTATGTGCAGAATGTGTACAAACAATTTAAAATCTGACACTTGGACCCAAAGGTGCCATTGTGTGAGCACAGAAGGTACTTTTGCTCACACAAGGCGAGGTCTCTGATTTTTGCTGATTCCTTCAAGCTGTTGCATCCCCTATGCCCCATTCAATGCTGTTCCAGAGCATCTGCCACCACCCTGGGAGCAACTTCTCATGGAGCATAGTGGGCTGCAATAGGTAGGTGAAATTGGCAAAGATTAGAGATCTTTGCATGAGCAAAAGTGCTGTCTGCTCATGCAATGACACCTTTGGATCCAACCCAGAATCTCTCTTTAAAAAGTGAATTGCTTCAATGGGGGTCATGTTGGGGCATTTTGCCTTTTTTAGCAGGGCACAATTCCGTGTTTTTTTTTCCTCATAGGTTCCTAGGCCTTGTTCCTTTACAAAACTGTATTTGTAACATCCGATTGTTGTTGGAGGGAGAGTCACCGTATACTCATCATCCTGTCAGTGCTCTCACAATACTACAAGATTTGACCAATCACCAGATTAATTTACAATGCTCAAAGGGTTAATGCAAGGCATTACCATCAAAAGAATTTTCTAATACTAGTACTAAGCACTGCATTTATGCTTCTATTCCAGTTTTCTTTAGTCACCAAACAATCTATCAACCAGACTAGAATTCTCCTTCCTTTTGACTCATTTGAACCATATACATAGAGTGACCTGTAATGCAGGAATAGGGCCCAATTTTCAGGAACTGGTACTGCTCTCACAAATCAGTCTTAAATTGTCTGAAATTAGTGCCATATGTAAATTATTTTTCCCCCCTTAAGGTAATCCTTTTATAAAAAAATTTGAGAAAAGTGTTTCAGATGCTTATAAATACCTCGCTTTTAAATTAAAGAAATTGTATGTAGATCTGTACATTCCTGAATGACGGTACCATCAGTACTATTTCAACTATTATCACCCAATGGTGAACTAAATGTGGTAACATTGCACACTGGTAACTTTTTAAAAAGGTGACCAGTTTCTAAAGTAGTGTTGTAATTCCAAGTTACAATACAAAAATAAGCACAAAGCAAAGAATTTTGACAAGACAGTACAAACATTTGTTAGTTTAAAGTGACAGCACCAACTATTTTGCATTCTTGAAAGTTTATGAAAACTGGGCCCTGCATCTGAGTAAGAAGTTTAACAGTATCACCTACATTGATCACTGCATTACTTGTTCAAGAGCCGAAAAGTCTTCATTAAAAAAATTATTATTCATTACATCTATTTTTTGAGATAGATTGCCCACAAATGTTATAAGTCCATTCTCCTGCAACGCCCCTGAAAGTGCATCAATTAAGGTAGCAATCTTATGCACACTTACATGGGGGAAAATCCCATTGAACACTTTGGGTTGTATCCTCACTCAAAGGTGTGGAAGGAAGTTCCTGCATGGGAATTTCCCTGCCCCCTCCTCCTCATAGCAGCCTCTTATAGCCACTGAAAATCCACTCCTGAGGGTCAGGGGACCCTCTGGAACAATGTGGAAGAGGGGCTGCCAAAGGAAAGGAGAATTGGCGAAAATTTCCTCCCTGCCCACGGGTTGATTTGCCTTCCATTGGTGACAATTGAGGTTAGGACAAAACCCAGTAGGGCTTACTTCTGAGTAAACATGCATAGGACTGTGCTGTAAGTCATAACCTGTTTGTTATGGAGAGAAAAATCCAAACTCTAAGCTGCATATGAAAGTTAATTCTTCATTATTTTGTGTAAGAGCATAGATGTGGGGAGCACCTACTTCTGAGTCCATCCATTCCCAGAAACCAGAGAACGTCTGGAGCAGCATACAATGCAACACACAGGAGCTGCATTTGAAAGAGGAAATCGGAGAACCTTGATTATGTGCACAGGAGCACTTCCCTGTGGAAACCCTTGGATTCTGGCCTTTATACATAATCTCAAATTTTGCAAAATGTTTATAAGGAATGGTATGAGTAGATAGGCACATGTAGCATAGTATCAGAATGCTACCCAACATTTACTGAGTATATTTTAAAGAGCCTCTGGGGATAGTGCAGGTCAGTGGGCTCATATGATTTGTGAGACCAACCAGCTGTTCATAATAAATACATTTTTCTAAATTAAAAAAGCAGAAATCAATCGCCATGAAATCAAGTAATAAAAATATAAAATACAAATTCAGATTAATCTAAACTGATTTGTTTTTATTAACTTATTGGAGCATCTTTGGATGCATTTCGGGCATATTTGGCTACCAAGATCCATCTTATTTGCATGGTTCCACTGCAGACCAGAACACTACTTTTGTGTCAGAGTATAACATAAGGGTGCAATTTTTGTATCGACCTTTTTGGCACATTGAACACAGTGATCAACTGGGGGTGGGGTGGGAGTGAGGGCTGAATAATGGAGAGTTTAAAAGTCCTGTCTCTCTCAGAAAACTTAATTTACATTTTACAAGCATTTGTGTGAACAAAATCCAACATTAAAAACAAAAAAGACACAAATAAGAAAACATACATTTGCCATCTCAAAGGATTACACCAGCAAATAAATCTCATCTAATACAGATCATCCTTACTAGATCCTTAAAAAACTATGCTGAAAAGTGTTTCTTTTCTTTGTTTTTACATTTAATTTCACTGTATTTAAGTGTAAACATTTCATAATGCACAATGAGAGGGAGTAATGATCACAGCTTAGTTTTTCTTTAATTTGGTGAGGGGTGCAGACGTGATGGATTTTGAGAAAAAAGTAAGAACACATTTAAATAACAGAGTGAACAAAATGAAAACACAATATCAGCATAAGTTTAATGACGTGGCAGGAATTACTAGGCACAATACCTAGCTCCGCCCACACTTCCAACGGGCCTCAAATTCTGCAACCTAAGCAAATTCTTAAAGCTTAGTTTAGAAATAGAAATGTTCAATTAAAAAAATTAATAAAACTTTAGAAATTCTTGAGACATGAAAATCTAGGGTCAAATCTGTGTGCTATAAATATACCAATAATTCCACATGCTGTTCAAGCATTTGGTGACTGTACGTTTTTAGTTTTTCAGATAAATGACAACAAGGCCCCCAATATTTTATACAAGCCTTGATATAAAGTCTGTAAATTTTCTTTGTGCTTTCTTTCATTTTTGGTTTGTTTTTGTCAAACTAAAGAAATTCAGGTATCTTTTAAACCAGAGCTTTTCAACCAGCTTTATGCAAGTACCACTTTTCTGAGTACCACCTTTGCAAGTACCACTCTTCTGAGAACCACTGCCACCTAAAATGGCTGCTGTGCACAGAAGTGGGCAGGATGCCCAACAGTTGTTCCTGCAGCAAGGAAGAGGCGTCTCCAACTGCTGCTGCTGCCGCCTGAACTCTCCTCTGCTCTTCACCTTCTGTGCCCAACCATGCCTCTTTAAAGGCTTGAGCTGCCATGCAGCCACACCCTGCCACTGGTGCACTGCCACCCCAGCGACCGCCACTTCTGGTGGAGTCAGGCCAGGCACAGCAGCATCATCTAATCCCCCTGGCATTGAGGCCATGTACCACCTGTCATATATTGAAGTACCACCATTGGTACTTGTACCACTGGTTGAAAAACACTGTTTTAAATCAATGAAATGTTTAATTTGTTATTCCAATGATAGGCCAATTAAAAGAAAAAGGAAACATATGATTTAACTATTAAATAAAATAGCAGACTGATCCCCCACCATGCGCACAAACTGAAACTATATGCTGCTTTAAAAAGATCTGTTTACTTTACTTTCTAAAATTAGAAGTAGATAAGGGTTTAGAAATATATATATAAATTCTTGTTTGGGAGTTGGCTAACCTATTCTGTTGACCTTTTTGTTAAAGCTAGTTTTGTTTTTCACCCACTCCCCCCACCCCAACCATGAAAATTGATTAGTAATAAAGTGAAATTCAGTTATAATAAGAAAGAAATAGGTTGTCACTCTAAAAGGGATAGGAAAACTATCTAATAAAAAATCTTGATTTTTGAAGACTATGTAACCTGCCCTTACTGTTTAGGGAATTTGAAGGGGGGGGGGGGAAAGAAAGAAGACAGGCACACTTTGTATACACTTTGTTGAATCAATGTAAGAGTTATTAACAAGAAAATCTTAGCTTCAGTTCTGTTTAAGGCACCATGTAATAGCCGAGGTACAATGATCCCTGATGTACATTCTTAAATGGCAATGGTCCGTCTAGCCACCTATTCAAATTCTACGCAATTGGGAAATAAGTACAAGTGACATGTGCCAGTTTCACTGCCTTTTAAACATTTTTGTATAAAATGAAATCCACTTAAGAACCAGGAATTATTTTGAGCAAAATTACAATGCAGGTTGCTACATTCCTTGCATCCTATAAACTATCTTTAACAAGAGCAGCAGATTGAACTATCACGAGGAAAAGGACATGGAATAAAAAAAGTCATCTGAAAGGAATAGTTTCCTGCATGTCCAGTTCAGCATAAGTAGCACATACACTTAAAAACAATAAAAAATAAAATTAAAGATGCTTTTTAGCTTCAGTATTTAACATCTGCAGTCCCACTGAAGAGCAGAAAGCATCTGGGTAGTGGTCCCATATGTATGTGAGCTGCACAATCCATCAAGTGCTACTGTAAAACAGCCTCCACTCATTTAAACATGCTTTGTAGTCTTGGTTTGAATCCAAATATTGTTTTAAATTGTGCACAAGCTCTATTGAAATGAATGGAGGTTGCACCTAGTCAGTATTTGGACAGACTGTACCTAAAATCAGTAGTCTTAAAAGAGCGGAGTTGGTATGCAAATAACTAAAATTGATTTTTTTAAAAGGAAGCTTGCATTGTCTGTGATGGTGTCATATGTACATTTATTAAGTACACATTACCACATGCTCTCAGAGCTCTCATTCTGCAACCGTGAGAATAACTCTTTTTCTGAGAAAGTTCTCGAGCATTATAATAAATCTTCCAATACATCCCCTGAATACTCTGAAATGTATCAAAATAGCATCTTCCAGTTCTCTCCAACAAAAGTCATCTTTTTAGAACAATTTTAATGCAGCTGCCGTCAAATGAGCATGCCTCCAGTGTAAATCAAAGAGGAAAATTCTTGACATTTTAGAGTGCATTTAATTAAAAACCCTATTTATACGAAATCACCATGACTAACAGTTAACATTAAAATATTTTGTAAAAACTATGAAAAAAATTAAATTACTTTAATTATAAAGAGGACAAAAACATTAACATTAAGCTTCGCAAAAACCTTTCTTGACTCTTGAAACTAAGAAACTGTTAATATTAAGTGGCCAGTGTAAAATGATTGTATTTACCAATATTTTTTTTTCCAAAAGAGACCTGGCAAAATACATACACCCATTCCATTTCACAACTCCAGTAAAAGTAATGTTCAAGCACAGATAAAATTTGACAACAGTCGACCTTCAGACTTCTTTTTTTGCTTCCCTTCCCTCCCCCATGATAAGCCCAACATCAACAGGGCTAATATAATCTGAAAAAAGGATCTTTAATATTTGTTAGACTGCAGTATATGTATTTCCAGTAGCACTGCATTGTCTGATAGTTTGAGTAGCTGTAACAATGTGCTCATTGTGAAGAGGGTTCAGGAGGTTCTGCTGTACTCCACTCTCAAGTACTGGCTGCAGGCAGCCCACCTGAAAGGCCTGGCTTATTTCAGTCTTCTCTCTCTTTGCTTGTGGCTCTCCAGATTCATCCAGCTCTTCATCTATTTCACTTTCAACTTCACTGCCTTCATCTGCACAAATAAAACCATCATGAATTTTGCGCTCTGAAAGAGCTAACTTTGTGTGAGTAGTCACTGTCGCTACCCTATAATTATTCTGAGGTAGTGGTGTCAGTTGTTCCCAGTCTGAGACCAAATACACTAACTTGCACAGGTGCTATTCACTAGGCTCCATTTTTCGCTCTGGTTTCCTGTTGAGTTGGTTAATCAAATAAATTGGTTTGCATGCTTTCAGTTATCCTGAATATTGCAGTGCACCTTTCTGCTACCTTTACTTAGACTTACCAGACAGAGTGCTAGACCTTTAGAAGCAGGAATGTGGGCAGGTGTAGCCCTTAAGAGCACAATCATAGGCATGTCTAACTCAGAAGCAAGCCCCAATGGGGCTTCTCTCAATGGGGCCCTTCTCCTAAAGGTCTAGCACTCTGTCTGTATGGAACTGGTAAGCCTACCTTTAATTATATCCTATAATTCTATTAAATGCATTGCAATCATTATTCCAGTTTCTGTGCTGTGTTTACTTGTGAACCTAGACTCCTTTTAAGTTTACAGTGCTATGCAACCTTGATCATGCTCCCTCTGTGTACGCTGGCATCTAACTCTAATAATATATGACCCTTCTTCAAACTGGAGTAAAAGTTCAGCATTATCATGCTGGTCTCAATTAAGTTTGGTTTACACGACGAAAAAACTTAAAGAGCCCTTCTGGCATTGTTGTTTTTAATCATTTTAAATGTTACATGTTACAAATATGTTTCACAACTAATACACACAAGATCTATAATGACCTTAACACTAACCTTTATCCATATTTCCAGGAGACACGGCATTTAAGTCACCAAACTGCAGGAGAAAAAAATCATGAATATTTTCAGTATATTATTTCCTAACACTTCCTAATGTTTTATCAAAGTGCTGATAGTCACAGTTCCACAGAAACAACACAAACAGCTGTTTTTATAGAACAGAGGGGATAATCCAACAGGTAGGCCTTTGTGTTTCATCACTCAGCTACATGAGAATATCCCATGCTATAAAATGGCAATCATGGTAAAAAAATATTTACTCTAGGACACACCACAAAGTCTTCTAATCTGAAGCTGACTATTAAGTAGTACTTGAAAGTTCATCAAGGAGAAAAAAGAGAAAGGAGAAAACAGACACAGGCATACAAAACTATTTGACAACAGAAATCAACATACCAAAACAACAGCAACAAGTATTTTGTAACGCTGGGTGAATGAATTTAAGGAACACTCATTGCCTGTGTTGCACCTTTCCTGATATGACTTTGTTAACTGAAGCAGAAATACAGGGTGTCTCAAAAATGTACACACATTTTAATGAGCTCTAATTAATATGTACTTCATTGTAGAAAATCTGCAGCACTTGAACATCTAAGGAAACCAACTGAAGAGATGTGTGAAACTATCCCAGCATACACGTTGGTGGGTCTCTGCAGATCTCTTAGTCAATGATGTCAGTGGTGCATAGATGCCAGTGGGGAACATTTTGAGCACTTGGTCTAATTCATTAATCAACCAACCAAACTGGGTTAAACAACTGCTTCTGTGTATACCATATGCAGTATATGTGTGTGAATTATAGTATAATAAATTTGACACTATAATGTGTGTGTATGTTTTCTTGAGAAACCCTGTAGATATTGTGCAGTATGCAAGCAGGGCAAAGAATTCCTAGGTTACACTATGAAAACTAAATATGATGTGGGCACTCAATTTACAAGAGCTATTAGTCCTTTCAGCATCTGAGAGAAGGCATTAGATCTTCTCAAACTCTCTTCATGAAGAATTCTGATACAATCAAAACAAGAATTCAGAGAACGATTAGGATTCAACTAAAAAGAACAGAACTATCAGGTGATGGGTAAGTTCCTACTTTGGGAGGTGAACTTGAGCTTTACCTTGTTTGTGAAGAAGCAAAAGAAATAATTTTAATTGTTTCACTTCAATCACATTCATGTGAATTGCCAGAGTAGCAGCAAAAAAACAGGTTAACTTGAATAACAGAGAACACAGGAAGATTGCAGCTCCAATGAAGCAACAGATACTTCATAATAACCAAACTGAAGCAACAAACGGTAGGAGCTAAATACAGGGTTCAACACCAAGGAAAGAGTCCAACGTGAACAAAGATATTCAAGCAAAATAAAAGTAACAGTTCCTATAAATGCCTCAGTATGGATTCATGAACAAAAGCTTTGACCACCAAATTATAGAGTTAAAAACAGCACTTTCCAGGTTCACTGGTCGTTTATTAAAAGGAGAGCAGGCTAAATTCTGTCCTAACATTTCGTTGAGTCCTATTCCCAACATCCTCAGAGGGAACACAAACAAGCAGCACGACGCAACAGCCGCCCACTAATTTAGACACCACACACTAATTTAGACACCACAGTTTGGACATCTGCCCTGTCCAAATCCTGCCTAAAGAGGTTTCATTGTAACGTGTAACCCACCTCCCCCTTACAGGACACATCAACTTATTTCTAGATCATCTTCAAATCATCTAATAAAGTACTCTAATTGTGGACTTACTTCTCCCATGACTGCAATAGGTGTCTCTCCTGTGGCTTGAGCAACACGATGTTCAACTAAGTAAAACATGTATTCATCATACAACAGACGGATCAGATGAAAAGAACCAAAGCTAGCAGCACTGCGCAAGGTTAAATCTCGAATAACCATTGAGCTGTTTAAAAATGAAAATATGTATGGGAAATATAATCATTCAATAGTTCAGGAATCTCTGAAGCATATCCAAAATGATTCCCCAAAATTAAACCATACAGGTAAACAAGCTTATTTACATTACAATAGAGAAGTTCTACTAACATGTAAATGTCTGTCCCTTCTGTCAGTGCCACTTATATTAAATATATGGTATAATGATGCTGGTATGTGGCAGTGGCTGTGGTTATACAATGATGAAGGAAATGCAGGTTGCATATACCGTACTCAGAAGCACAATGTTTTAAAACTTTGCATGTATCTGGTTCAAGAGTCCAATGCATAATATATACGAACAATAATTGAGTCAAACAATCACAAATGGGATAGTCAATATACAATTAATGGTCTGTAGCTGGTCCAACAAGATTTTAACTTGAAACCACCATCTAATACAAGAGTGACCATGCAGGTGCACCAATGGACTGTGAAAATATTTTGGTAGAATGGATACAACCTTGAGAACTGTGGAAAGCTGACAAGCAGCAGCAGGACAGGGTTTCTGCATGTTTAGCCTGGGGGTGACACCATAATTGGGCAGTGAGATCTTGGTAGGATCTGGCCAGCGATGCAGCTGGCTGTAATCTCACTAATTAGGAAGAACTCTTCCTCAACCTATGATGTCAAACTTGCCCCATAGGATGGGGTGCAAGTCCCACAAACCTGCAGGACTTATGATACCCAGTCATGATCCATAAGGATCACATTATCTAGACCTAAACTGAGTTCTGATCTTAACTGTGAGATCAATACCACCACTCTCCTGGGCAATGACCACCTTATTAGAGCCTACAAGGACATGGGGTTTACAGGAAACAATGTATAAAAATTAACCCCACCTCAAATCATCATTTCCAACCACAGCAAAGCCTAAGTACATGTAACTGCACTGGCTCAAATTCCATTATTTTCTTACAGTTCTGTCAATCTTGGGGTGGGTATGTTCTTCCAGATACAAATGTTAGAGTATTGCTTTCTTTTCTGGCTTATACTATAAAATACCGTGTAGACTGATGTAATAAATCTGTTTAGAACACTTTAAGGCACTGACCTGTAGAAAGACCACTTTAACAGAAATTGTCGCGCTGCTTTAGGAAAACTAGGTCTTCCTTCATATGGTTTCAGTGCTTGCATCATTACATTGTCAAGCCAGGCAGCCCACTGCTCCAGAGTGCTCTGCTGCTGAAGAGTCATCTTGAAATCTGTTTCCAACCTCTGTACCATGTTGTCATCACACTGGCACACCCAGGAAGCCTGCTCCTGTCCCAGCACAAAACAAGTTAAATGAAGAGTAGTTCCATATGCCTTATTTAGACAAGTGAGCTATTGGGGGGCGGGGGGGGGGGAAGGCTGAGGCCAGAGGAGTGGCAGTGAGGGGTAAGTAGCTATTATGGCAATGCACATAATGAAGGAGCTGAATTTAAGAAATATATTCTGGATAAGTGAAGGAGTAGCTAGGTCTGGGAGTGCTGCAGCAAGGAAGAGGATAAATTGAATTGTGGGGCATTTGATTGTTGTTCTTCATTTCTATATGCATGGGTTATTTCAAATAACTTGGTTGATATTTAAAATGGTCTTTTCCAAAGCTGGTTTAGAAGATATTTGCATACAGGCAACAGATGCATTGATACGGATACTGGAGAACTTCCCAGTGTTTTGCCCGCAACCCAATTTTTTTTCAGAAAATGTGAACTTGGAACATCTGGCAAGAACCCAAACTGCAGAAATATTTCAATATTCTATTCCTATGAGAAGGGAGAGGTATAAGTTATCATGTTCATATTACTGTAGACAGAAACAAAACTCTAATGTAGCTGTCTTTCTAAACTGACAGCTCAGAATGAAGGAGGAAACAAAGCAAAGCACGCAGACACATTTTATAAATTTCCAGCATACCTGGACATTGGCAAAATCAACACGGTTGAGGTCATTGAGCATCTGGTTGATTTGAGAAGTGTTCTGCAGCACAGCACGAGCTGCTTGAGCCAGATGATTAAGAGATGTGTATCTTCGCAGAGTCTGAGCAAAGGCACTTACAGCGGCAACCTAAGAAGAAACATTTTTGATAGACATACTCACGGAGATGAAACTTGCCAACAAATTGACAAAGGTCTCATCCTTACACATTTTTTACTCTTCTCTACTGACATCTTCGCAGAAACAAAGTTGATGAGAATGGACAAGACCCTGAATTAAGGTTGACAAGCTTATTTGACTGCAGTCAAATATTTCATGAAGCCATGATTCTGATGGTGCTTGAAGAACTGCTTGCTGCCTACTTTGCACAACTGTCTAAAACTGTCTACATAACTGTCTACACAAATGTAGTAAAAGTTACTACTTTGTTTTATTTAAAAGATTTATATACCGCTTTTCTAAAAATTCAAAGCGGTGTACAACATACAAAACAAAACACTAATGCAATTAAAACCCATTTTAAAAAATCCATAATTAAAATTAAATATTAAAAATACAATTACAATTAAAAAAGGGAGAGATTCTTTGCTGTATTAGTTTTTTGTGGTTTTTTAAAGTACAGGTTCCCCTGATTAACGACGGTTTAACGACGATCCGCATATATGAGGGAAAAAAGACCTTGCAAAAAGTCACTGCCGCTTTTAAAGCAAAATTAAGTCAATGTAATACAGCGTAATTGTAATAGAGAATGAATTATTCTCTATTATCAGTTTTCAATATAATACAGCGAAATTGTAATAGAGAATGAATGGCAAGTACTCCAGACACATCTTTTTTTAAATCCCCAGTCCGCCAGCTGTTCAGCACTAGAATCAAAGCACTTGTCTAGCGCGGAACAGCTGATGGGCTGGGGATTTAAAAAGACTTGTCTAGAGTACTTGCCATTCATTCTCTATTACAAATGCACTGTATTGCACTGCATTATGAAGGCCAGGGTTTCTCAAAGTGGTGGGTCACGACCCACCACTTTTTCTGGAAGTGATATTCCCTTAAGGGGGGTGGGGGTAGCCAGCCTAAATGTTGGTGGTGGCGCTCCAGGATCGCACCCACCCCAACCCCAAGGTTCTAAACGGTGGCGATTGCATTCTGAAGCCCACTTCCAGTTTTCACTGACAATCAGAAGTGGGCTTTGGAACACAATCGGCGCTGTTAAGAGCCTTGGGGAGGCCTGCAGAGGCGGCAGCAGCCCCCCTGGACCCTTCAGGGAGCTGGCAGGACAACTAAGTACACTGAAAAAAGTATTTTGGGGTTGAGCGCGATCCAGGAGCGCTGCCTCTGAAACTGCCCCCCACAAAGACTTACAAGGGAGTAAACTCTCCTGTAGGACTTTGAGAAACGCTGACGTAGGTTATACACGGTATACCAACATCGACCACTAGATTGTGCTGAAGACTCACTTAGTGACAAATTCACTTTACAGCAGAGTTTCAAGAACATATCTCCGTTGTTAACTGGGGGACGCCTGTATAACTTAAGGCTGACCTTGGTATTTCAGATAATACCCAAAGATATATACTCCTGATAATATATATACTCCAGATAATACTCTTGGTTTTAGTAATAGGCTATCTCTTAATGCCAGATGCAAGGGATTGGCGACAGGATACAGGTATCTTGTTGTCTTGTGTGCTCCCTGAGGCATCTGGTGGGCCACTGTGAGATAGAGGAAGCTGGACTAGATGGGCCTTTGGCCTGATCCAGCAGGGCTCTTCTTATGTTCTTAAGAATTGTTCAGTAAATTGTAAATTGTGTGTAAATACACACAGAGGAAGCACCACATTACTTCCTCAGATTTTTCCCCAGTAAACAGATAAGCATACAACTAAGACAGTATTTAGTAAATATGTCAAGTTAAATAACGCTTGATTTTCCTTTTCTTCCTGGCCCTCTCTTCTTTGTTAGTTGCGTTTGAGTGTTGTGGTTGTGTTTTAATATTTTTGTTTTAATATTTTTATTGCAACACTGTTTTTTTTATATTATTATCCTTATATTTCATTTCATTTCATTTTCATTTTACTGTCATTGTCCCCCCCCCCCCAATATCGTATGCTGCTTTGAGCACTCCATTTATTTGGAGGGAAAGGCAGGATATAAGCAATTTAAATAAATAAATTTCATATGTCTATAGAGGAATCATACATTTGCAGTAATATCAAAGATCATCACAGATTGCCAAAAACCATTTAATATACAGACAGTATTACAGATAGAAGGCTAAATGCAGCATAATATTTTTAAAAGGGAATATTATTTGTAATTGTGACACAGAGGGCTTAACAACAATATTTCACTAGTATTTAATAATAACCATTATTGTTCCAAATAATATGGAAGGCAAGAGTAATTCTTCAGTTTACCTTGGTTTGAATCATTCTCTGTGGAATATTGTTCATGGCATTGGAAAGCCAACCTTCAAGGCTTTTTGCAAAATTGCGAATGGCTTGGGTCAAGGCACCTATACATGAAAGAATATAAAACAAATGAAAAAAAGTCAAAGCATGTGTGTGCTGAAAGACTGATGTCCTTGAAAATTACAACTACACAGTAAAAGGAAGGTGCAAATGCTCATGCATAGTCCTGATCACTAAAGGAATAATCAATATACCACACAGAATTAAAGGAAGTACTCCATCCATACAACCGTGAATATCTAAAGCTCACAGTTCTAACTCTGAGGTGTAAACATGTGTTTGGATTGTATCACTTCAAGGCTATTTTGTATGGAGTATTCAATCCTATAAGCCCCTCACCTGCATTCTGTTCTGCCCAGACTAAGGTTCACTCTCACAGTAAAAATAGGTTCTAGATAAGAGTCAATTACATATTACATTGGCAGATCAAGCAGGTAAAGAAGCAGAAACATGACAGCATAACCCCAGACTGTAAATATACAGTCAGGTGAAGGTGTAGAACTTGCTCCTCCTGTGAAGTTACAGTGTAATATGTCATTTACTCTCATCTGAGACTGCAGGTTCAGATATTCACTGTTGTATGGCTACAACAGTCACTTTTGGATTCCTATATTTGTACTGACAAAATATGAGATTTAATTTTATGTGATATTTCTACTGAAGATTTTGATATCGATCAGTGTTGTGCATCATGATTTGAACTTCTATGGTCATTGTAGTTTTACACCTAGTGCACCTTCCTTTCTCTGTACAGTTGCTAGATTTTGTTTGTCATTTGAATATTAGCCTACCAGCGCAATCCTGTGTAACCTTGCACTGGTGTAACAGTAGATGCACCAGTGTAAGTACACTTATGCCAGTGTAAATGCACTTACACCAGTGCATCTGCTGTTACACCAGTGCATCTGCTGTTACACCGGTGAAAGGTTACATAGGATTGCACTGTACATGGCTGATAATTACTATATTTGATTTTCCTTAGATGCATATAGCTCAATGTTAAACATTATCATTTTGCAATGGACAGAGTGCATTCAGTTTTAACAGCTAGCATACAAAAACAACCCAACTCATTCCCAGACTTGTTAAATATCTATACGTCACACGTACACCAAAACACTATGACCATAACCCAGAGAGTTACTCTAAGTCAGTAGTTTCCAACGTTTTTAGCACTGTGATCCCCTTTTGTGGAATGACAATCTGTCGGTACCCCCCTAAGACCTACAGCCGGAAGTGATGTCAGTAAGCAGGAAGTGATGTCATTGTTTTTAATAAATTACACTGTTTAATAAATCACACTAACTTTTTTTAAAAGTTGTACTCATAAGCAGTGCCATTTGGGGTGGTGGTGAGCTAATATTAACAGAGATGCTAAAGGGCAAGCAGAAAGTAACACAAGGTTTGCAAACAAGTCCCAAGAGAGCACCAGACACTTCTTTCTCTGCAGTGTGTGTGTGGGGGGGGGGAACAGGAGTGAACCGCCATCTTGGGTGTAGCCATCCAGCCAACATCCCGCGACCACCCAGAAACTGCTCTGCGACCCCCTTGGGGGTCCTGACCCCCAGGTTGGGAACCACTTCTCTAAGTGCATTCAAGGGTCTCTGCATAGCCAAACACATTTTTTTTTTTAACAGACGTCCCCACTCTGTTAACACAGAGCAGGGGTTCTCAACCGGTGGTACGAGGACCGCCAGTTGGGGATACATCGGTTCCTGGCTGGCAAGATGGCGGCCACCATGGTGGCTGCACTGTGCTGGAACCCTGAAAATGGCGGTATGAGCTCTGCAGAGCTGGCAAAGCTCGAGCGTGTGGGGAAAGGCCCTCCCACCTGCCCTTGCCCCCTTACCATTGTTTTCTGAGCTCTGGCACAGCCCAAACCCCGGAAGTGGCAATGACGTCATTGTCATGCACTTCTGGTGGTACTCAGCATGTCGGCAGCCCTGGAGGTTGTACATTGCACCCAAGAGATTGAGAACCCCTGACACAGAGCATCAATACTGCATTAGAAACTCCCCTGAAGATCAAAAATGGCTTGCAGTGGGTATAGAGAGGCCTCTTGTTCAAGGAAGACATCCAAATCCCTACTGAGGTCATGAAGCTAGTGATGAAATTATCTGGGCATTAGTCTAGTGCCTGGCACTGCTACTGAAGGACAGAAACCACTAAAGTAGGCTTTATGTACTAATAGTTGCCTAAAATACTGTATAAGTGTCATGATATTTCAAGCTTGCAGACACCTTTCTCTCCTACTATTAGACGCTGCTTAGGTTTGTGACACATTTATTAGACGGGCAGTCCAAACTTAAGCACGTTGCAGCAGCCGGCCTAAATGGCAGGCCGTTGCATCCTGCGCAGGATGCAGCCCATGCCATTGCGGCCGGGGATCACCTTGGGGGAAGGGGAACTCTATATGTGGTGGAGATCCTAACGGGTCTCCTCGGATGCCCACCAGATCTGGAGTTGGCACACAACCGGGGAGGCTGTGTAAGGCCGGCCCAGCCTGGAAAGGGGATGGAGATATCGGCACAGCCCAGCGCTGATATCTCCGCCCACTCCCAGGCCGGGCTGGACAATGGACCCCTCCCCCGCCACCCCAGCCCTCCCTCCCACCTGGCGCTGGGCTTACCTGGGTTGGCGGTGCAGCGGCTGGAGGGCAGCGGTGTAACTGTTGCCGGCCTCTGCACCGGCACTGCTTACACTAGAGGTGCTGCAGAAGTGCTTTCTGGCACTTTTGCGACACCTTAAGCTGGCAGAGCGCTTGATCCGCCAGCCTAATTCTGCGCAGGATTGCATCCCTAGTCATCAGCATGAGGTCTTCCATACTCAAACACAAAATAGAACTACACACTTAACAGACTGGAATGGGGGTAAATTCCTATCATGGAATGGTATTTGCTTTTGTGTCTGGCAGTGTTTTGAGTGCAAATTATGCATTAAACACAAGTGTTTAAGCTCTACTGCATTATCTTAATTGAAGAGATGGACGCTAGCCTACTTGAGTGCCCAACTCAAGGTGTGTGGCAGAAGAATTCATTTATTTAAAAGCATTTATATCTTGCCTTTCCAAAGCTGGTAGAAAAGCTCAAGGTGACTTACATCAACAAAACAAAACAAAACAAATACAGAACAACAAATCTCTAATATAAAACAACTCAAGAATGAAGAACCAACTGGAGCCAATGGAGCAAATACATTTTTTTTATGAATGGAGGCAGCTTACATTGAGATAAGGAAAAAGGAATCCTGCAATTAAAATTTCACTTTCCCTTATTTCTCACTTGCTCTCATTGAAATGAGAGGAATAGTTATCAAAACCACCATAAAAAGTGAATGGAAATAAAGAGCATCAAAGGGTAATAAAAAGGAACAGGATTCTATGATTGAGATCCAAAGGGCTGTGCTTAGTGCCTCTCATTCCTTTCTCTCCTCCTCAGGTCTAGGGGCCCAATCCTATCCAACTTTCCAAAGGAGATGCAGCTGTGCCAACAGGGTGGTGGTGAAGTCATGGAAGTCTCCTCAAGATAAGGGATCCTGTGGTGGTGGTGAAGTCATGGAGGTCTCCTCAAGATAAGGGAATGTATGTTCCCTTACCTTGGGTTTGTATTGCGGCTGTATCAGTGCTGGAAAGTTGGATAGGATTGGGCCCTAAAAGAGTGTGAATAATATTTAAGATGAACTATAAAATGAAGAATTAATCACTACATAGCAACTTATCCATGAAATAAAATTACTCTTTGAATCTTTCTGTTTAACACACTGCACATGAATTTTAACTATGTATTAATTTTATACATATTCTCTCTCTCTCTCTCTCTCTCTCTCTCTCTCTCACACACACACACACACACACTTTGGAGTGTGCCCAAAATCTTTAATGAAATGGAAACAACAGCATAAATATTGATCAATTAAAAAGCCACAAAGTAGCGAGCAAGCTTCCAAGTTGAAAAGTCATGTTAACAAAAGTATTATGCTACTGTTGCTAATTGGATTTTTTTTTCTGAAGGATTAACAGGGCTGGCTGCATTGTCTGCAATGGAATAAATAGTTTGGAGTTCACAGCCTAAGTGAAAGGAAGATAAGCAGCATTCAAGTAATGGTATTTACTTGATTCAACTAAAATGATTGTTAAGGCACCAAAAGTAAAATGATTAAGGGTAGCAAAAATGGCAAAATGTTTTTATTTTATAAACTTTTTATGAGATATTGGACAAAATAGCTCTATCTTGCTTTCAACTAAGCACCACAGAAGTAGTGGTTGGAAGAGATAATAAAGGTGACTGAGAACATCTATAATAGGAATTTAGCCCTTGTCAGGAAAGTTATTTTCAATTAGCAGAAATAAATTATTTAAGCCAACAAAGTGTTATTGTAGGTTTCTAAGGATTTCAGAGACATTCTATTTTGTCAATCACAAACAAATTCTATTACTGCCTTTGTTTCAACCAATTAACGTATCAAGATTTGTGCTAGGTCTTTAATATTTTGATTCTAATTCTACAGCAAGTATATGAAAAATTTTAATTTTCGTGGCACTCTTGATTATTAAGGTGTTCAGTGATCTGAAAAAGTTTTAAATTTGCATTCTTTGATCCATTTGTGAAGCTAGAGTAACTACTATATAATAGCTACTTTGGAGAACAGCATAGTGAAGCTGAAATGACAAAGCAAGAAAACGTCTTGAGCTGCCTTTGACTAATTACCGTATTGTCCCGAGTATAGATTGCTCCCGATTATAAGCCACACCCTTAAAGTTTGGTGCTATTTTAAAAAAAATAAAATTTTAACTTTTTTAACTTAAAGAATATATACACATTAGTAGAACAGTAAAACAGTACAGGAAGTCCTCACTTAAAATTGTAGATAGGTCCTGGAAACTGCAACTTTAAGTGCAACAACTTATAACGAAACCAATTTTACCATAGGCTAACAAATGTAAACAAGAGTTAGGTTCCTATGCCATATTTCTGATCACAAAAACATCACCAAACTTCTAAATAAAGACTCAAAATACTTCTAATATTAAACACTGAAATAATGGTTACTATAACAAAACAGCAACAACATTATAATAATGTATAAGTAGCCTTCCCAGATCCAAAGGGGGACAGAGTGCCTACCTTTAACCTTTGGAATTTGGGCATGTGCAGCATGTTGCACCCTTTCATGATGATGAGCTGCACCTGCCCAAATTCCAATGGTTAAAGGTAGGCACTCTGTCCCCCTTTGGATATGGTAATATCCAGGAGCAATGCTATGCAGGAGCAAGATAAAGCAGTCTCTTAAGTGACAAGCTCAATAACCTTCAAGCTGCAGGATCAATAAATATCTTAGTTTCCACAGCGTCCTGGGGCTGGAACTTAAGGGTTAATTTTTTTCAACTGCTTGCTGAGGCTAGCTAAAGGGCTTAATTACTGTATCAGCAGGCTGCTGCTAAGAGGCTAGAGAGATCATTGTTTTCGGCCAGGCTGAATAGCAAGGCACTGTAAGGCAGGAAGGTAAGCAAGGACTTACTGTATTTTATTTAATGGATAGGAAGACATTCTGCAATCTTGTAAAGGCTTGAAAACACACTTTGCAGGGTTTTTTTTAAACCCCATTTTACCTTTGAAACGGCAAACTGAAACATTCCAAGCATTATCTGGCTGCAGCAGACGCCAGTTTCAAGGTTATTTTTATTGGGGTGTTTTGTCTTGTTTTTTGCAACATCCTGATTGTAGGCCGCACCCCTAGTTTAAAGACTTACATTAGGGGAAAAAGTGTGTCCTATACTCGGGACAATATGGTAATATACCACATGGTGGCTGTTAGTAGCGAATACTTTTGCAGTAGTAGTTTCACTAGCAACTTGAGTTTACTTGAGTCTATGAGAAAGGCGGTATATCAATACTGAAATGAATAATAAATAATGGAACTTACTCTAAGGAACGTATGGATAGGATTGCAGCCTGAATCAGCATCAACAGATATGCACATTCATGGATAAGAGGAGGATCTTATCTGACTCAGGATTCTCATTTTCATTTATCGTTTTAAAGAGCCATTTCATGATAAGCAATAGCACATACAGAAAATGAACAGATTTTGGGGATGGACTAGTGATAACATTTTTACATGGAGATAAAAGCAATTTAACTGATGATGCTGTTACAGTCCTTTGAACATGTATACATTTTGTATCAAACTCTGCAGCTTTCCTGACCCTATCCTTTGCTTCTCAATATATACTGAGCAATTTTCAGTTTCTTTGTTCCCAATCTACTGTATTTTTCGCTCCATAAGATGCACTGGACCATTAGACGCATGCATATTATGGAGTGAAAAATAGGGGAAATTAAAAAATGTCTTCATTAAACAAGTTTTCCGGCCGCTTGGCCGCTTACCTGCTTGCTTACAAAACATTAAAATACATATACAATAAAAAATAAAAAATTATAACAATTCAGAAGCCCTGCACTTCAATATATGTATCTAGATCAGGAAAAATGGGTCTACTCACAATTTTCTCAGAACTTTAGCAATAATAAAGTTAAGCATTTCATTAATTTTAGATTTCAAAATGATCTGCATTTGCACCTATTGACAGCATCAAAATAGTGTCTTATTAGGGTTTTTTTTTTCTCAGTAGTGTTTAATCTACACTAATCTCACTGTAATAGAATATGTTGAGCCTATGCTGAAACAAATGCAGAACCATATGGTAAGGAAACCTGTGCAAAAAATAGGGGGAAAAAGGTTTTTTTTTAATAAAAATAAAAATAATAAAAAATGTAAGCAAAATACACTTACCGGGGCTTCAGGGAGGCCTGCAGAGGCTCGTGAAATCTTCATTTCGTCAAAAAACGGCCATTTTCGGCCACTTCCTGTTTTGTCGAAAACCGGAAGTGGCCGAAAATGGCCGTTTTTTGACGAAATGAAGATCGGGGGGGGGCCTGCACGAGCCTCTGCAGGCCTCCCTGAAGCCCCGGTAAGTATTTTTTCTTTACTTTTTTTATTATTCGCTCCATAAGACGCAGGCTTTTCCCCCCCTATTGTTTGGGAGGAAAAAGTGCGTCTTATGGAGCGAAAAATACGGTAGATTTTCCTGAAATAAACTTATTTAAAATCTTTATCTCTTGAACTCTTCTTTGGAGATAGCTTAGAAGGTTAGTAGAAGAACACTAAAAACAATAACAAAACATCTGAAAAGCCTGACTGTACTCACTGCAAACTTTGATTTAGTTAAGATTCTAATATGTAATTTCTTAAGAGGACCAAAAGTGGGGTGTCAAACTCAAATGGATTGGAGGACCAAATATCTGACCCAGAAGATGCCCATGAAAAAAACTATTTTTTCAACAGAACTCAGCTACTTTCCCCTGAATCCATCAGCACAATAGTGTCAATTATACTTCTATTAGTCAGGAACATTTGAGAAATGATTCCAAACGCCAAGTGAGCTTCTAAGCTCTTTTACCCACATGCCACTGCTTTCCAGCCACAATCCTCCTGCCCATTAAAAAAGCTTCCACCCCTCCCCTACTCCCATAATTCTGCTAAACCAGATGTCTTTGTTATCTCAGGTACCTTCTCTATTGACATCAGATCATCACAATCCATTCCATTCCCTCTCACAGGTTGGCAAGCTGCAAGTTACACACTCCACTCTATTCTGATGCACTGAACCACACTTAATTCCTGTCTACTTACCACACTTGCTGACACCGTTGTTGCTAATTGTGAGGCAGGGAGAGATGCTGATGTTTTGGTCATTTGCAAGTCACTGCCTTTGCTCCATTTACAGCACAACCCTTTGCATATCTACTCAGAAGCAAGTCCTACTGTGTTTAATGGAGCTTACTCCCAGGAAAGTGTGTACAGGATTGTAGCCCTACTTTCAGATACTGTACAGGTGTATAATAGGATTGCAACCTAAAGATATTATATATCCCTGAAGAAAGTTCAATAATTTGTATGCAATCTGGTAGGAGTTCCCAATGCGGCTTATGGCACCCCTAAAGAGTTCTGATAAGGCCCTTGGGCCTTATATTTGACACCTGCAACCTAAGGGGTTGACATGTCATTCCAAAGGAAATCTTGCCTTGATTAGGCAAATGTCTTGTCTGACTGGGAGGTTGCCATCTTGACTAACCAGCTTCACGCACACATCTTGCTTATAATACATTGGCAAGTTGGGGTACTGGTCTGCTTCTTTACAATACTGACTAAGGGGACTATTGATTTCTATTTTTACAATTCTAGAGAAAATAGAATGCAACTTTAAGGTGTTCCTGAAATTATGCTTTCTTGAATCAAATATCTTTTCTCCTTTGCGTGTTCAAGGTGTTGCATGTTCAAGACTATTGCCATGCATAAGGCGTTGCCTAATGTTCAGAATATGCTATGGCTTGCTAAAATACAAAGGAAACAGATGGTGGGAGAAAACACCCAACTCCCAATTATTTGTGGATAGCCCCCAAATACCTTTTTGAACCTGTGTGTTGGAGGTGGTACATATAGGAATGAAACCCCAGAGTGAAATCTGGTTCACTTAGGGCGCAATCCTGTGTAACTCTTGCACCGGTGTAACAGTAGATCCCCAGTGCAAGAGCACTTATGCCAGTGTAGCATTGCCAACAGAATGCCCCCTGCGCTGGCAGAGTTGCACCGGCATCTGTTCTGCATCCGAACTGCGCATGTGATGCGTCTGAGGGGGGTTATGCCGGTGTCCGTCCTGCGTCCGTTGGCGTACAGCAAGTTACACTGGCATAAGTGATCTTGCACCGAGGGATCTACTGTTACACCAGTGTAAGAGTTACACAGGATTGGGCTTTTGATCTACTTCACGAGTAGTTCTGCGTGTGATATACACTGGGGATGAGGGTGGGTATCAAACATAATAGTCTCTGGATCACAAAAAAAATGCTTGAAAACACATTTTAAAAAAGAACAGTTTTATGCCTGTTGCTTTCACTGTACTGGTAAAATATATATGCATAATATTAACATGCCTGAATAAAAACCTCTCTGAATCTTAGAGAAATGCATCAGGGATAAGGTTAACATTTGGACTTTACTCTATAAGGACACTCATGTTGTACCGCAAGTAAGATAAATACTAAGGTTTTATTCTGCTTCTTTCACAAGTGAGGTCAGTAGCATATTCTCACAGAGTTGGAGCTGTATATTTTCTGAACATTCTGTAACAACTATAATAGTAGCATTTATAGAGACTTCAAGAGAAAATAGCTTTGTTTGCTATATGTTTCTTTGAGGCATGAGCGCTTCTAATTCAACTACAAAATAATTGTTCACAGAAAGAACACAATGTGCGTGCAGTTATATATGGATTTTCCCCCCTGTAGAAACCATTAACCATTATTATTATTAGGAAATAAATTCATAAGTATTTATCACAGTGCACAGGACAAACAGAAGGCTTTATAATGGAAATCAGCTTTGCTAGAAACTGCAGTAAATTAGCTTTCTATAAGAAACAACAACAAACTACATTGCATGGGTCTGAATAATTTTATCTCTGGAAAGAAAACTCTCTTCTCAAGTAGAACAATTTGATAATGGCTGGCTAAGGTACAGTACTTGCAATTAAATACTGAAGTCTGTCCAGGGAAACACTCTGGCTTTTTTTTTTTAAAGAAAAGATTGAGGGACTAGAAAAATAAATGAGATAAAGAAAATATTTGCAGTATGTTTCTGACAGTACAGATGACTACTAATCCCAGTAAATCTTGTAATTAATCCCAGTAAATCTTGTAATTAACACATTAGGGTAGATTCAAACATTCCTTAACACTCTTGGGACATGGTTTTCAGTATTCTATCTTACCACGCACAGAGGCAAACATGCTATTGTGCATTATGTCAGCAACAACATGCCACAGAAAAACGTTTTGAGGTGACACATTACCATGAACATGTTATGCAACTGGACATGCACCACTATGTGTGAAGGTCTCGGCTTTCTGGTTGGTACAAAAACAAAGTTGACATCAACAGGACACAAGTCTTATCATAGACCAGAGGAAACATTGAGGGTTTTGGTTTTTTTAATGAAAAATAAAAGTGAACTGTTGCAGTGGCAAAAGCACAATTCAGATATGTGTACCTCACAAACATGTTGAAATACAGAATTGTCAAGTTTTCTTTTTAGTTTAAGTGCAGCATTAATTATTGTAGGGGGGACCTTTCTACACTGTGAATAAATGTTAGCACATTTACACTACTTCTGCAGTCTTCAAAGTCATGCCTAAAGGGTTCCTTGAGGGGTACTGTAGTAACAAGATCACCAAAACAAAACAAAAATCCTTACAAGACGTCATCTATATTCAACTTACTAGGAATAGGTCTAAGGACGTCAGGAATGAGAATCTCCACCAAAGCCTGGTACATCACATGGTCACAGTTACACATCCATTTCAGAATTGACTCATTTTTGCACAGAGTTATCAGCTTTGCTTTCGGAAGTCGACTTTCTATTTCACTCAGATTGCTGGTGTGAACAAATGTATTAAACGAATAAATGAAAATGCATTTACATGACGATAAAAAAGAAGAACAATGGACTTCAAAGTTTTTTTTAAATAAAACATTAGAGATGTTCTGAAACGCATCCAATTGCCCTGAGGCACTTTGTGTTGTAATGGCTGATACATGGTCTCCAGAGTTTTAGCCAAAGAACACCATTGTATGCAGCAGTGATAAGAATGGTCTCTGGATTGGATATTATTTCATGAGAAAATAATTGTGCCCTATTGACATAAAATAAAATGGTATGTATACAAATACATACTGAAGCTATCATAATAAAATGGCAATTTAATCTAGTAATTATAGAGATAACATTCCTAGTTAGTTTACAAAATTTAGATTTCTATTCTAGTTGAAAATTGCTACTAATCTATAGTCACAAGTTGTTTAAAAAAAGACTACTAACCTTGGTTCAGTAATAGTAGTGCCATCGGTTGTCGTTGAGGGAGAATAACGCCAGAAAGTCTGCCACAATTTTTCTATTAGGCTAAACTGAAGGTTCACTACAACATCCAATATTGCCTAAAAATACAGAGGAGATATAAATATTCTTCTATCCAATCTAAGACAAAAATTGAATGCTGACATAATTACATGGTGACCATGCATTTGAGTTTTGCTCATTTTCATACTTGATTTTCAAGAGATCTAGCTACACATAAATAATTGGATGCATTCTGTTGTTGATGTTCAGTCGTTAAGTCATGTCCGACCCTTCGTGATCCCATGAACCACATCCCGCCAGGCCTTCCTATCCTCCACTATCTTCCTGAGTTCGCTCATTTTCATGTTCGTTGCATCGGTGATGCTGTCTAACCATCTCATCCTTTGCCTTCCCCTTCTCCTTTTGCCTTCAGTCTTTCCCAGCATCAGAGTCTTCTCCAGAGAGTCCTCTCTTCGCATTAGGTGGCCAAAATATTTGAGCTTATAAAATTATGCATGGGATGGAGAGAGTGGATAGAGGGAAATTCTTCTCCCTCTCGCACAACACCAGAACCAGGGGACATGTACTAAAATTGAGTGGAGGGAGAGTTAGAACAGACAAAAGAAAATATTTCTTTACCCAGCGTGTAATTCATCTGTGGAACTCCTTGCCACAGGATGTGGTGATGGCATCTGGCCTAGATGCCTTTAAAAGGGGTTTGGACAGATTCATGGAGGAAAAGACCATCACAGGTTACAAGCCATAAGCAACCTCCTGGTTTTTAGAAGTGGGTTTTCTCTGTGCCAGGTGCAAGGGAGTGTCAACGGGAAACAGGTTATCTTGTTGTCTTGTGCTCCCTGAGGCATCTGGTGGGGCCACTGTGTGACACAGGAAGCTGGACTAGATGGGCTTTTGGCCTGATCCAGCAGGGCTCTTCTTATGTTCTTATGAGCTTCAGCCTCAGTACCTGTCCTTCCAGGGAACAGTCAGGGTTGATTTCATTTAGGATTGACTGATTTGATCTCGTAGCAGTCCAAGGGACTCTCAGGAGTCTTCTCCAGCACCACAGTTCAAAAGCATCTATTCTTTGGCACTCAGCCTTCTTTACGGTCCAACTCTCGCAACCATACATTGCTACTGGGAACACCATCGCCCTGACTATACGAGCTTTTGTTGGCATGGTGATATCTCTGCTTTTTATTATGCTGTTTAAGTTTGCCATAGCTTTCCTTCCAAGGAGTAAGCGTCTTTTAATTTCATGGCTGCTGTCTCCGTCTGCAGTGATCTTGGAGCCCAAAAAAGTAAAATCTGTTACTGCTTCCATTTCTGCCCCTTCTATTTGCCAGGAATTGATGGGACCAGATGCCATGATCTTAGTTTTATTAATGTTGAGTTTCAAGCCAACTTTTGCACTCTCCTCTTTCACTCTCATCAAGAGGCTCTTTAGTTCTTCTTCACTTTCTGCCATTAGGGTGGTATCGTCTGCATATCTGAGGTTGTTGATATTTCTCCCAGCAATCTTGATTCTGGCTTGCGATTCATTCAGCCCTGCATTTCTCATAATGTACTCTGCATATAAGTTAAATAAGCAGGGTGACAATATACAGCCTTGCTGTACTCCCTTCCCAATTTTGAACCAATCGGTTGTTCCATGGCCGGTTCGAACTGTTGCTTCTTGACCCACATACAGGTTTCTCAGGAGACAGGTAAGGTGGTCTGGTACCCCCATCTTAGCAAACCAAGGGTGATGATATATGATGACATTACCAATGAGAGCTAAAATTGAGGAGCATTATGACAAGACAACATTTTAGTGGCAAAATGCAGGATTTAAAACTAATCTCATGTCTTGTTAAATGTCCAGATAAAAAAGTGCAAAATATTACAGACAGAATGCCAATAGAACTGTAAAAGGAGGTCTGTTCTACGTGAACTCAATAAAAGTATTAATAAGCAACACGGAAATAGGTCTTTAACTGACAATTGAGTACAGGGGGGCCGCCGTATCCACGGGGGATACGTTCCAGCCCCCACCGTGGATAGCTGAAACCGCAGAAATGGGCGAACGCCCATTTCCGTAGGTTTCAGGGGGCCCCGACCCCCCCGCGGGCCTGCGTGACCCCCTGCAGGCCTGCGCGACCCCCCGCACCCTCCACAACCCCCCCAAGCACTTACGTTTTAACGGAGAAACCTCCGTGTTTTTCTTCAAAAGTTACGAGGCTGTAGCTGCTTTTGCAGGCCTGATCAACAAGACTTAGGTGATAGCTAGAGTCTCGAGACTCTAGCTATCACCTAAGTCTTGTTGGTCAGGCCTGCAAAAGCAGCTACAGCCTCGTAACTGTTGAAGAAAAACACGGAGGTTTCTCCAGCTAAAGGTAAGTGTGGGGGGGCGGACGCGGCCCACCCGCTCCTTCCACAGCCCCCCCAGGTACATACCTTTAACCGGAGAAACCTACGTGTTTTTCTTCAAAAGTTATGAGGCTGTAGCTGCTTTTGCAGGCCTGATCAACAAGACTTATGGGTCATTCCGTGTCAAATCAACCAATAAAAAATACATTTTGGAACTTGATGTCACGGATTTTGTTCATTTTCGGTACATTTGTAGCTTACCATGAGATGTTTAAAAATTATTTTTTCAGATTTGTTTGTCCATCCGTTTTTGAGATATTGAATGTTCAAAATTGCCAAAAAAGGCCAAAATCCACTTGTCACCATACATTCAAACGCCAGTTACAGGGTAACGATGAACGCTACAGACATGGGACAGGAGTCGTTTTAAAGCTTATGAATAGGGATTTCATTTGATATACAACATGACAAAATTGTAAATTTTCAAGAAATTCAAAAATATTCAAATATTAATTTTGAAATTTTGAAAAATTGAACTTTTTTAAAATTTTCAAAAAAATCACACTTAAAGGTATATGTCTTGTAGTCAATCAGTCAAAATTTCAAGATGGTATCAAACTTTATAACAGGACTTATAGAGATAGATTTATAGAGCATGAATTCACTTTCTATTCTTTTACAGGATCAACGTTTTGGTAAAACTATCAAAATCAAGAGCTTTTTACTTCTGTTCGTAGTTTTAAAATTTTCCTTTAGTTGCTGAATAATTTCTGAATCAGCACAGTGATATTTTTCCTCATCTAAATCATCTTCAGAAGTAAAAAAATAATTCTTTGTAGGTCCTTTTAATCTTCCCCATCTTTTCTTTGCACTTTAGATACTTTCTTCTTGCACACCGGAGACTCACCAAGGGAGGTCAAAGAGGCATTTAAGTGGGTTTGGACAGTGTTTTTTTAGTGAAGGTTTCTAGGACATTTTTGTTGTGAAGCTGCTTTATTAGTCTTTATTAAGTTTAATTCATTAACTGTTTGATAATTACATGATTTGAAATATGGAGGAGAATAAGTGGTCAAAAAACTGTTGCAGCCCTTTTAAAAAAAGGGGGGCACTGGGTTAGTAAAGACTTGAGGAATGTAACTGATTGGATAGTTTCACTAAATAGTGAAATCAAAACACACATGAAAATCCTGAAATTCCTGAAAATTTACAATTTTGTCATGTTGTATATCAAAGGAAAGCCCTATTCATAAGCTTTAAATCGACACCTGTCCCATGTCTGTAGCTTTCATCGTTATCCTGTAACTGGCGTTTGAATGTATGGTGACAAGTGGATTTTGGCCTTTTTTGGCAATTTTGAACACTCAATATCTCAAAAACGGATGGACAAACAAATCTGAAAAAATTAATTTTTAAACATCTCATGGTAAGCTACAAATGTACCGAAAATGAACAAAATCCATGACGTCAAGGATTTTTCATTGGTTGATTTGTCACGGAATGACCCTTATGTGATAGCTAGAGTCTCGAGACTCTAACCAAGGTTTCTCCTAAAAGTAAGTGCGGGGGGGGGGGGCTGTGGAGGGTGGGGGGATTCCTCATCCGTGGATAACTGAAACCGTGGATGAGGGATCAGTGGATACGGGGACCCCCTCTGTACTATATATAGGCTTACCAGATCTCCAACCGGGACAGAGTGCTAGACCTTTAGGAGAAGGAATGTGGGCAGGTGTAGCTTGTTAAACCTTAGAGCACAACCCTAGGCATGCCTACTCAGAAGCAAGTCCCATTGTGTTCAGTGGGGCTTGCTTTTGAGTAGACATGCCTAGGATTGTGCTCTAAGGTTTAACAAGCTACACCTGCCCACATTCCTTCTCCTAAAGGTCTAGCACTCTGTCCTGGTTGGAGATCTGGTAAGCCTAAGTATAGAGACATCTGCACGTTCAGATTTGACTTTGACTACCTTATGGTAGTGGATCAGATTTTTTTATACAGTGGAAGCAATTGCAAGTGCCCATCTCACAAGGTACCAAATGATCCTTTAAAACCATAATCTTCAAGAATGCAAGTCAGGATCTTAATCCCATGTAAAGTGTTTGCTATTTTTTGTCAACTGCTGGATGGGATGTTCACTGAATTTTTTTTTCTCAAGGCCAGAACACATGTATTGTGCAAGATCCCTTAGCTGGCTGTCGAATTGCACTCTCCTCCTGCTCTTCTTAATCCAGAGCAAATTCCTCCCATTCTTCTGTTGTCAACCTTAACCATAGCTAATGGTGATCAGGTATCACAGTTAACTAGGATTTGAAATCAGGATTTGCAGCTGATTTAAAGACTGTGCTTAACAGCTTTTGTGGAATACCTTTTTCCTTACCTCACAGTGCTCTCGATAGAGACTTTGCAATGACTTGATATCCTCAAAAGTAGTACCATCTGGCAGAGAAGAGATTTCAACTTCTCCAAACTCTGGAAGTGCTCGAGATGCATCTGTTTCCATGACAACACAATGGAAGAAAGATATTGTAAATTGTGTCAATCACAGTTTAATTAGGGAAGCGTTTAACGGTACAAAGAAATAAATACTGAAAAGATCATATAGTGTTGGACTCAAAACAGAAAGGATTAAGGTTTTTATTATATGTTTAGAAAACTACAATTAAAAAAGAATCAACATTTTATACATCTGAATTAAATATTTTAAACACACGTAGTAAAATTTGCGCAATCTGTTCTATTCATAGGAATGGGAAAAAAGGAATATTTATAGAAATTCTAGTATTTCAGAGTAAATGCTAGGTCTGATCATCTGAATATTTAACCCTGCTGTAAGCTCACCAACAGCAAGTGGAACATCAGCTTGACAGCGCAATCCTATGTAACCTTGCACCGGTGTAACAGCAGATGCACCGGTGTAAGTGCAATTACACTGGCATAAGTGCACTTACACCGGTGCATCTACTGTTACATACACAAGGTTACACAGGATTGCACTGTGAGTCACCTAAATGAAACATTATTATGAACTGTAAAATATAGATAAAATATACACATTTCTGGTATCAGCTTTTTGTACAGATATTCCCTCACCTTAAAAGGAGCATTCTATATATCCAGGGCAATAGAGGCAATGGTTTTGATAGAACGGTTTGACATGGTGCTTACATGGACCCAACAAGAAATCTTTACTGACCTCACAGTGAATGTTCCAAGAAAATTTTGTTTATAGTAGGCAGAAAGTAATTGAGTTAAATGAGTCCAAGTCACCTGTGGGACACTCACGAAGCCAAACTCTTATTACTCTATTGTACTTATTTTGTTCACAGAGGATTCCATTAGGCAAATCATTGTACACACTTGAAAAGGAATTTTTGATTGCCAGAGATCCTCAATTTCGATTGCTCATCTCATAGCCCAATCCTTTCCAGCTGCTAGGCCGGCATAGGATGACTGCGCCGGCCCAGGACCAGCGCAAAAGTTGCTGTAAGGCAGTTGTGCTGGCCCCAAGCTGGCACAGAGGCCTACGCCAGCCCCTGCAGACTGGATCAAGATGGCGTGTGGCGCAGGTAAGCCACAGCTGGGCTGTGCAGGGGCAGGGAGGGAATTTCAGGGGCGTTTCGGGGAGGGGGTGGGCAGATTGGGCTTGGGAGGGGGCGAGATCGGGAACAGCAGTGTCCGTCGTATCCTATCCCCCTCCCAGGCCCTTTTCTTCCAAAACAGGCCTCCTTGAAAATGGCAGGTGCAGATCCGGGGAGACCCATTGCGGGGACTGGGGCTTTACACGGGGTAAGGGAACACAAGTTCCCTTATCTCAAGGAGATCTCCAATCCCTCCAACTGTGCTCAGGATACAGCATTGCTGGTACCAGCATAGCTGGATCGCTGAGCACAACATTGGATAAGGATTGTGCCATCAGTTAATGTTTCCTTTGGTTTTAAGACACACTGTTTAGACAGTCTGACACTTGCCAGCAGGACTACAGTATCTCTCATCTTAATTAGACCAATATAATAATCATCTGTTCATCCCATCTACCCCTGTATCAGAATTCTTTCTTCATTATTGAATTTCAATTGAAATTGTGTGAAAGCTTTCATGGCCAGAGACAGCATTCGGAATGAAGGATTCAAGGGTAAAAAAGCCATGTAAAAAGTTTTTATCCAAGCTACACAACGTATTTTTAAATTGTTTTTAACACGTTGTGTGGCTTGGATAAAAACTTTTTACATGGCTTTTTTACCCTTGAATCCTTCATTCTGGAATGAATTTCAATTTGTTTCTCAGTGATGAGCTAGCCAAACTGGACAGAACTTTTGACTCAAGATGGTTATTTGACTGTGGCACTTCCATTGGTCAGTAACTGCCAGGTTCTTGGAGACCCTGTCCTGAGATCCCCATGGTGTTCTGGTGTGAGCGCGCGTAAGAGCACAAACACACACACACATGATCCCCCCCCCCGAGTGGTTTGATCACCACTTTCTTAGTGCTGCTGGGATGCTGAAAGAGGAGCAATCAGTTGCTGCTCTTTTTTATCTTCCCTGGTTGCCTGGCAAGGTAAAAAGGGGGTGGTTACTGGCTAGGCTTACCATAATATCGGATCTGGCCAGGACAATTCCGGCTGGATATGGCTTGACCCGGCTGGTCTCCTCTAGTCCCGGCCGTCCAAGACTGCCCTGGCTGCGGCGCTAATACGCTGCATCATTGTCCGAGCTTCGCACGCCGGCACAAGGCTGGAAGGGCTCCGACAACGTCCGAGTACACTCGGACATTTTCCAAGTGCTTCCAGCTTCGCACAGGCACACGAGGATGGGATGAAGATGCAGCGTATTAGTGCTGCAGTGGGGACAGTCCCAGATGGCCGGGAGTCCAGCCGGCCTGTCCAGCCAGCTCAACATTAAATACATTATTTTTACCATTTTCCCTGTGCCTCTGAGCACGTGCAGAGTGCCACTGCTGTTTTTCTCCCAGCCAGGACTCCCCTGTGACGTCACCTGCCCCGCATCCTTGGACACTGATCCTTCAGCACCCCAAACAATGCAGAGGGAGGAACATATAGGGGAAGCAATCGCCTCGGCCACCTTCCAGAAAATGGGCCTCCTCAGATAACTTTGCATCACTGCAGAGTCTTCTGAGGAAGCCCAATTGTGGATGGAGAGAGTGAGAGAAAGCAGTGATTGTGTGAGCTACACATAGGAGAGATCTGCACCACCACTGTTTGCCAGCTGTCAGAGGCTTCAGGGCTCAGCTGATGAGTCCTTTGTGTCCATAGGTCCTCAGCCAGTGCCTGGCCGTACCCTAATTCCACCAATGCTACTGCTATTGAGAATACATAGATGCAAATGATACTCTACTCAACAGTAAATGAAGGAATGCTGACCAAGGCTGTGAAGGATACCATGAATTTTGTACTGCGCTCAGGCTGTAGGTAAGAAGGATGCAGCTAATGAATGCTGGAGTAGTTTATCCCAAATATTTCCAAAGCAGAGCAACCATAGAGATACAGTAACAGTTTAACACTAGAACTTAATAAATCCTATCAATTCCTTGCTCAAGACTGGGTTGGAAAGTCACAGGGAAGATAAATAGATTAAGATTAGATCTTCAACCAAACCAAGCTCTCTTTCCACCTCAGGCAGCATAATCAAAATGTTTTTAAAAAAGTGTCAAGTCTAACTCTCCAATAATTCTGAGAGTAAAGGGCAAGAGGGAATCAATTTAGTTTTATGGTTAGAAAAGCACTGGGACAATACACCTGCTCTTTACAAAGCTTTTGTTCAGCACCCACTATCTCTTTGTTTATGGCAGGATGGACCAATTTATTTTGGCTACATGTACTCAAAAGCTGCTAGTTTCCTGAATACTTTTCTGCAATGATCATGGACAGCTGGGGTCGACTTGAATTTCTTTGTTCCAAGACAAGTGGCAGCTTCAATGGAGCCCCAACTCCTTTTCTAGAAACAATTATTCGTACACAGTCAGATTCATACAGATGGCTACAATTCACAATTCATTTACTCTGGAACACCCCATTCAATAAAATGGACTATTTCAAGACTAACTTTGTTGTGAATCACAATCAACGACTATATAGTACTTTCTTTGGACATTTGTAATACTTTTCACATACCCAAAAACTGTTGGTGATGTTGACTTTGGGCAATTACAGTTTGCTCAACAGATGTGCCTGTCTGCTGACCACTTGCTGTGAAACCATCTGTGACTCCATCCACTTTCTGCATAGGCTTGTACCTAAAATACACAGAATTACCTAAAATTACATAGAACATTGGACAACATTATCTCTTTTTCTCCATCTCTTCCATGCGAATCATTATAGAACAACCTTCCCACATTAACAGCTAGGCTTTTTAAATGAATGACTTTACTCCAAAAATAATTTTAGCCTATAAAGTTGTTTTAAGCACTGTTCTGTGGCTCAAATCTGATGTAGGGGAGGGGGAGCAATGTTCTGATGTTCTGTACAACCGACTGTTACCTTGTATTAGGCTCACCATATACAAAGGGGAACAAAGTGCCTATACCTTTAACCATTGTATAGAAGAGGGAATTTCGTAGGTGCAGTTTTTTGCACCGTTCCATGATCAGTTGCACCTGCCCATATTTCTTTTTCTATACGATGGTTAAAGGTATAGGCTCTTTGTCCCCCTTTGTATATGGTAAGCTTACCTTGTATATGAAAGAGGATTCAGTAAGAGTCTAGACGCTTGGACATTTGATGTTGGGTTATATATTAGGTAAAAATAAAATCCAGACACATGGATTTGTTTGTATTCTGCATGATGATGTCTGAATATATAAGGTTAGCAGAAAATAGAAGACAACTATTTCAGTTTTCTCTATCACCACCTATTTTCTGTACTATTTTTCCTCAACGGTCCACTGTAAAGACAATACAAATAAAGACAAGACAATACACTGTAAAGACAACACAAACATCAGCAGGCTATCTATGAATGAATGAATGAATGAAACCTTTATTGGCATAAAGCTATCTGTATGTATAGTGCAATAACACTTTGTGTTGAGAAATTACATTATGTGGTCTTTCAACTCTGAACCAATATAATAATTGTTTAAAGGCCAGAATTGTTGCGACATTGAGTTTTCAAAATTTAAGAAAAACTAGCTGAGTTACCATAGTCAATTTATTCTTGTAGTGTTGTGCATCAGAATTATTTTAGCCTACTTTCCTCTGCATTTTATATTAGGAAATATTCTGAACTTCGAAAGAGAAAAGTTCAATTATAAAATGCAGCAGTTTTATCTGTAGGAAGCAGGGAATTAATTTTAGTAACAGATATGTTTGGCAAAAAAGTTAGAGAAAAGAATAGTGATCAATAAAGAAATGTTGACTCAATACAAGTCTTACGTGGGTAGACAGAAGCCAAGTTAGAAGTGAATCATTGCTTTATAGTTATATCTCAATGGTAGACCACAAGAGAATGCTTGCCATCATTTGGCAGATGTCTTGGAAATTAAGATTTTAAACAACATGGAATGGAATACCTCAGTACATACGAATTTATTATTTCTGCATAATAGTACTGAAGCAGCTACAAAGTATAATATAATACTATAATAGTAGTATTACAAAGTAATATACAATACAATATTCATATAAAGTATAGGTTAATATATAATATGAGCCCAGTCGTTGGGAGGGCAGTGGCGGGGGGGCACTTTTGCTGCGGCGGCCTTTTTTTAGGCAACGCAGAGCCTGGGAGGGCGGGAGGATCGGCCCTCCCACCCTCCCTGGTGTTGGAATTATGGCAAGATCAAATATTCAGTCATTTATAGGGTTAATGTAACAGTTGGTTATTTCATACATATTGGGTTAAGCCCAGGAAAAATGTAAAAATGTGATTGGTTGATATGATCAAGTGATCTTCAAGCAAGAGTCCACAGAGAAGAAGAATCTTCATTTTGTTTGAGAGAGAGAGATGTATGTGCTTTGTTAAGTATGAGCTTGAACCTGTCTGAATCTCCTTATCTCTATGTTATTAGTTAAGTAAAGTTAAATAAGTCTAAGAATCCTGACTCAGCTTGTTTATTCCAATGATTAAGATCCATTGCAACCTCCAAAGAAACATGAAACTATGAATCCCTTCAATAATTCCAACACCTGGCTCTGTATGTCCCAGAAAAGACTGCGAAAAAGTGGTGGTGGGGGTGTGTGCTTTTGCGCTGCCACCGAAATTTGGCAGTGCGGCGAAACTGACGTCACCCCCCCAGGGACGGGACTTGTGGCGTCACATGGGGGTGTCGCATCGGCGCCTCCCCATGGGGGTGTAGAAACACCACCGTATGAGCCCTTTAATCTCCTTTAAAAACAGATTTGATTATCTGTTTTTGCTTTGCTTTAACAACTGAAGCATTTAGGCTAGTGGTTCTCATAGTGGTGGGTTGCAATCCACCATTGAGAACAAAAGGTGTTCCCTGCCCCCTTAAGTGGCGAGGACAGCATGGCGGCGGCAGCGATCCCAGGGATCACCGCTGCAGCGACCGAAAAAGTGCCTGAAACCGCCGTTCTGGGCCTTAACAGGGCGAAAACTGAAGTGCCCGAAAATTGCCATTTTTTGGCGATTCGAAGATTGGAGAGGCCTGCAGAGGATCATGCAGGCCTCTCCGAGGCCCCCTCAAGCCCCTGTAAGGCCCAAAACAGCGGTTTCTGGAGCGTTTTCCCCATTGGCGGTGGCGATCTCTGGGGATTGCCGCCGCTCCCCCCCTCCCGCAGACACTCTTGCGGGGAGAACTTTGAGAACCACTCATTTAGACAACGTAGTAAGTTACACAATGGTATGGAAAGCATATGTATGGTGATTTGGAAACATTACTGCACAACTTTGATTTAAGCTTTGTGATTTGCAGCAGTGCAGTTGCTAATCAAAAAGTTTAGCTCCCAATATATTTTTTTTAAAAACTAGCAAATAATACACGGGCAGGCCAATCCTGCCTAACTTTATGCCCTGTGATGCAGCGAGGCTGTTGCAGCCAACACACCATCCAAGCCAGGGTGCAAAGAGGTGGGCTGGAGGTCACCTCGGGGGAAGGGAACTTTTGTTCTCTTACCCCTGGTAAAGTCCCAGCCTCCCGAACACGTCACCTCACATCTATGCCAGCTATTTAGCTGGTGTAAGTTTGGGAGGCCCGTGTTGGGAGAAACAGGCCTGGGAGGGGGATAGATATGGCGTGTGCTGCTGCCGCCGATCCCACCACCCTCCTGGGCCCGATCCGCCCACCCTGCCCCGAAATGCCCCAGAATGCCCCCCTGTGCCACACAGCCCAGCGCGTCTTACCTGAGTAAATCTAGATTTGACCCACAGGGGCCAGCGCAACTGCCTTACGGCAGCTTTTGCAATGGGCCTGGGTCGCCACAGTAGTCCTATGCTGGCCTAGGGGCTGGGTAGGATTGTACCCTTAAGTACTAACTACAAGCAGGCAGATGTTAAAGTTGTTAATAATTATGAAGTCAGTCAAATTTTAGTAACTTGACTTTGGACACAATTTGAAATGAACTGGTAAATTTGAATCTTCTTCTGTTTCTTGTCTCTCCCCTTTGGCAAACTATTCACATCAAACAGAACTTTATTTTTTAGCATTATTGTCACATATTCATTCACTGCATTCAGTCTAGAAACAGAGTGTCCAGATAATCTGGAAGGGAATTTAAGATGAATAATTAGATATCTTCATTGTGCTTTAGTAAAGTCTGTGATAGCTGTTAAACATGGAAAATGGCAACCCTCCTAGAATTACCATGCTGCAAATGTGACAAGCTGTCCCCAGCTGCTTTGTAAGAGAAGCTTTTGAAAGATAACACGTGAATTTGACAAGCAAATGGATGGGTTCCATTTCAAATCAGTTGATTTCAAAAAGCAATGATCTGAAATCAGTATGGTGGTGAATCACATAGGGTTCACCCACCACTATACCAGATAAGTTGGAAATTGAGATTTTGACCTCCAACCTAACAATTGAAGAACTCATTTTGAATAATGCTAAGTAACATTTGCAAATTCTAATATATATTTGCAATATTCTATTTGTCAGGAAGACAAATCAAAATAACCAAGCAATCGTACCCAGCTCCTCCACTGAACGGGAGGTTTTGGGAAGGAAAGGGGATTTAAATCCCATTTAAAGAGGGATTTCCCTTCCAAAGCCTCCTGTTCTGCCCTCCACCGCTGGCTGCACCAGTGGAGGATCTGGATAGGATTGTGCTGGAAGAAACAGAACAAGGCTTGCATTTCACAATTCACTCCAGATTGTACCACAACCAAGCAGTTCTAATACTATTAATATTAGATCACAAAATCATGATAATTTATAATAATGGCATAAAGGCACAGTAACTCGCATGTCATTTACTTCCCTCCCAAAGTCCCAATTTTACAAGATTTTGCTGCAACAAAGTTAATGTTGCTTTGCCTCAATAGTTTACTGCAAAGCGGTGTTGCAGTGACAACTAAAATAAATTACTCAGTGTAGAACACATCCCACTGTCACTTGTAAACTACCAAATTCTGTATTTTCCTGTGAAACTAAGGACTAGTTCATGGTGGTCCAACGTGTGGCCCGTGGGCCGCATGCGGGCCCGAAGGCCTCTGCTGCGCCCCCCCGGCTGCTCTCGGAGCTCCCCTCCCTCCTCCGCAGTCACCCACGCTCCCTTGATGATAAGAAAGACGGTTGGGAGCCGACCGCCTTTTCGATCATCAGGGGAGCATGGGCGGGGCATGCTAGACAGCGTCCGTCGGCCTCAGCGTCTCCGTCCCCCCCTCCCCGGGCAGCAGCTGGCCACACACGTCCTGCCTGGCCGGATGTCTGTATGAACTGCGAGGTTGGAGAGGCTGCGCCTGCGCAAAGTTGCTGCAGCCTCTCTAGAACCTTCAGCGAGACTGAGGGTGCTAGAGAGGCTGCAGCAACTTTGCGCAGGCGCAGCCTCTCCAGCATCGCAGTTCATACAGACATCCAGCCAGGCAGGACGTGTGTGGCCGGCCGCTGCTCAGGGAGGGGGATGCTGAAGCCGATGGATGCTGTCTAGCATGCCCCGTCCACACTCCCCTGATTATCAAAAAGGCGATCGGCTCCCAACCGCCTTTCCGATCAGCAGGGGAGCGTGGGCGGGGCATGCTAGCATCTGTCAGCGTCTGTCTCCCTCTCCCCCCCCCCCCCGGGCAGCAGCCTTGCAGCTCATACTGACGGCCGGCCAACATGCCCCACCCACACTCCCCTGACGCTCGGGAAGACGCTCCAAGTGGCTTTCCGAGTGTGAATCAGGCTGGTGCGAACTCCCCCGAGGCAGGCAGTCTCGGGAGAGGTCGCCGGAAAGTACATTTGCGGCGGGGGAGGGGGCTCCGAGAACGGCCGAGGGCCACTCAGGAGCTAAGTGCCTTTGAGCTCATCGGCAAGGGCGGGCGGGGCATGCTGGCCCCTGGGGAGAGGCTCAAGGCTCAAGATGACCATCGCGTCAGGCAATGGAAGGTTCCCTTCCCTTTCCCAGGGACACGAAGCGGGTTGTTCCTAGCGCGATGCCTGCTTTTTACTGTTTTCAAAGTAAGACTCAGCTCCCCAGACAGGTAGGGATCCTTGTTACCTCCTCGTAATTTTTTTTGGACCAGCGAACAGTCACACAAAGAAGTGCACAAATAAGCCACACAAAGGAACACCACAGCTGCGTTCATACGTGGGCTCCTGATTGCTTTTCACTCTGTGAAGCCTGTGGTCTTCTTGTTAGTTCTCATGAACCTGAAATGACTTAATAAACCCGTCCCTGGATTGTACCACTTCCGAATGCAGATGAGGCTCATTTGATTGAATGTTACTTATTCATTTAGAGTCTACACCAGAGGTGGCCAACCTTCCACCATTAAGGCTACTGTGTTCTTAAGAGGTGTGTAGAAGACAGAATCTTGGCAGCTGTAAGTGCTGATGGTGCTGCTAAAGCAGCTGCACCTGCTGAAATGCCCTCACCTATACTACCATTTAAAGTAGTGGGCAATTCATGTTGAAAGGTTGGCCACCACTGGTCTACACCATAAAAAAATTAAAGAAGAAGCTGTTACTCTGAAGATGCCAGGAATGTCCCTAGGTGAAATGTTAGAAAAGGAGTTGTGTTATTTTAATCTAGTTAATAAACAGCCCGAAAACTTTTTTGTTTTTAATTCTATAAAATAAAATCCGTTCCCATAGAAAACTAGATGTAGAGGAGAAAGATTTTAGGCTAACAGGATTGACAGGATTGTATGGAATAAATTATTCATTCTGCAGTCTGAAATGATACAATCCAAAAACAGGTTTACCACCTCAATCTTCTGTTTATGAGAACTTTCATAGTACTGTAAGGTACATGACCTCAAATAAAAATGGAAACAAACATTTGCCTAATCAAATTGGCACACAAATAAATTTAAATATATGTATCTCTAAATATGTCTAAATTTAAATCAGAGGTGGCCAACCCGCGGCACGCGTGCCACAGAGTGGCACGGGAAGGTCCGTCGGGTGGCACGCGGTCGCACACACCTCTCTTCTTCCCGGCTAGATTTTCCGGCTCTTCAACGGAGGCTGAAAGTAGCTAGCTGCAGCATGTAACTTGCCCTGTGCTCCTCCCAGCGTGCAGCTCAGCTTCAAAGTATTTCAGCATTGGCTGGGGCCACGCAGGCGCTGTGAGGAGAGAGGGACTGCGTGGAGCTCCAGAGATATCGCTCCCAGAGGCCCAGCGGCGTGTAAACCGCCGCTACGGGAAAACTGCGAGCAGCACGGGCCTCCTCCTTCTCCTCCCACCCTCCACCCTATCCCGCCCTCATTCGCCTGGCTGCCGCGGCGCGGACCGCCGCATGGACAAAGGAGCGGCAAGGTCCCCCTCCCGCTCCCCTAACCCTCAGCTTCCCCCTGCCCAAACCCTCCTGACGGCCCAGCAGGGCTCCAAAGTACGTCCGGGAGCCGCCGCGGTAGCGACGAGCCGGCTCCGCGATCCCCTTCCCACCCCACCCCCCGCAGCCAGCCGCGACGAACCTCCCTCCCGGTAACCCCCCCATCTCCCTCCCTCCCAAGGCAAGCTGAGCATCGCATGTCCCGACGCGCCCCTTTCCCCCCCCCAGCGCCCGAGCCGCCCGACCACCCCCCAGGAAAGTAAAGAGGGGAGAAGGCAGAAGAACGGAAGAAGGGAACAAAGAAAGAAAGGAGACAGCGACAAAGGGGTAGGAAGAAAAAAGGGGGGTGGAAAGGAAGCCCACGATCCCCCCCAACCCTCAGCCCAACGTGCCCCGAGCGGTCCCGGACAAAGAAAAAAAAACCCTCCCCAAAGACCCAGACCCCCAGAAGGAAACTCACCAGGCCCCAGAAGAGAGAGAGGGAGAGAGGGCAAACTACAGAAGCACATGAGGGGAGAGAGAGAGAGTGTGTGTGTGTGTGGGCAAACTACAGAAGCACATGAGGAGTGTGTGTGTGTGTGTGTGTGTGTGTGTGTGTGTGTGTGTGTGTGTGTGTGTGTGTGGGCAAACTACAGAAGCACATGAGGAGAGAGTGAGTGAGTGTGAGTGTGTGTGTGGGCAAACTACAGAAGCACATGAGGAGAGAGAGAGTGTGTGTGTGTGGGCAAACTACAGAAGCACATGAGGAGAGAGAGCGAGGGTGTGTGTGTGGGCAAACTACAGAAGCACATGAGGAGAGTGTGTGTGTGTGTGTGTGTGTGTGTGTGTGTGTGTGTGTGTGTGTGTGTGTGTGTGGGCAAACTACAGAAGCACATGAGGAGAGAGAGAGAGAGAAAGAGAGAGAGGGCAAACTACAGAAGCACATGAGGAGAGAGTGAGTGTGTGTGTGTGTGTGGGGCAAACTACAGAAGCACATGAGGAGAGAGTGAGAGTGTGTGTGTGTGTGTGGGCAAACTACAGAAGCACATGAGGAGAGAGAGAGGGCAAACTACAGAAGCACATGAGGAGAGAGAGAGAGAGAGAGAGTGGGCAAACTACAGAAGCACATGAGGAGAGAGAGAGAGAGAGAGAGTGGGCAAACTACAGAAGCACATGAGGAGAGAGAGAGAGAGAGGGCAAACTACAGAAGCACATGAGGAGTGTGTGTGTGTGTGTGTGTGTGTGTGTGTGTGTGGGCAAACTACAGAAGCACATGAGGAGAGAGAGCGAGAGAGAGTGTGTGTGTGTACTTGCATTAGACTACTACACCATCCTGGCTCATTTATGGTTCATTGTTACGTGCTCTAAGAATGATATAACAATAAACCTTAAGGAACTGAAGGTGATTCTGTTTTTATTTAAACATGGTTATTTAATAAAATAAAAACACGGTTATTTATTATTTATTTATTTACTTTATTTATTTATTTTTGTGGCACGCCCACGCTACAAAAAAACTAAAAGTGGCACATGTCATAAAAAGGTTGGCCACCACTGATTTAAATCAAGCCTTCTATCATAATAAGTTAACTGCAAGCAATGCTATCTATATGTGTGAAGAACCGTAAAATAAATAAAAATGGTATTCCATATAGCACGGATTCTTAAACTGTACCACAAACTTCTTCAGGTCATCTGAGAGACTGCTACAAAAAACTATAGAGATAAATACTGATGGCCTTTACTACAATGAGATAAAACGTCTTCAGCATTCGAGTACAGCTGAACTGAATATGTAGAAAGAAAGGAAAGGAGAAGTGTTGCTAGGTAGCAAGTAGATATTGCTAACTTTGCACATGTTCTGTATTATTGAAATGTTTGTCAGCTAAGGTACGGTACAATAAGATACTATTCAGGGCCAACTCAGAAGAGAGAACAGAATGAACCTTAATTCAGAAGGCGTCTAGATGGTCCCTGCATAAACATAACCATCAACAAAAAGCACAGGTCCAAAAAGAACAAGCAAACAAGAATAATGGTGCTCAATAAAACAACATTTAAAAATCATCACAGATTTTTTTTAAGATTGTGAGCCCTTTAGCTTTGTAAACTGCTTTGCAAACTACTTTTTGTTGAAAAGTGGTACATAAACATTTTTATAATAATATATTCTACTATATACACAAAAGAGATTTGTGTGTGTGTGCATGTGTGTGTGTGTGTGTGTTTGTGTGTTTGTGTGTGTTAGATCTGCACCCAAAATTTCATCCATGGATTTCAGTGTGATATACTGTACTTGATTCCCAACTCCTCACCTCTTTTATTCATTTAATAAAGACGAGCCTGTTAAAGGCCAAAACCTGTTCTCACAATTATAGGAATAGTCCTGTGGATATCAAGCTGAGAGGATTCTGAAATCAAAGAACTTGCAAATACATTTTTTAAACCCAGATTTTTGTAATAAAACTATGACACAGTTTTGCTAAATGACATTTCTACCCAGATGAAAGCATTCAAATTATCTGACAGACCCTAGAGAAACATCTAACTGGTCACTCTCCAAGACTACTTCTTGTGAACTGAGAAGATGCTCCCATCCACCCCTTCCCCCTTTTACTAAATTACTAAGCAGGAAGCCGAAAAATAAACTGAACATGATTGCTATGGTTCATTTGACAATACTCTACCTTTGTTTCTGCTGCATGGGTTGCTGTCTCATTGCCATATATTGCATGTCCTCTTGTAGCCGATTAAGAGGAGAGTCCGGCTTGACACGAATCCCATAATAATGATATTTGGAGTTTCCTCTGTGGGAAAGAACAAAGAGGATACATTTAAGAGGAATGTATATAGTCTGAAAATTATTATGACTTCTTTGGTTGCTCTTGGGCAGCGTAATCCTACCCCCCCCCCTCTGGTCTGGACCATGCAGCATGGGCTGCACATCCCATGCTGCACCCTATCCACGAAAGGGCCTGGATGGAAGTCTCCTCGGGGTAAGCGGACATTTCTCTGCTTAGCCCAGGTAAACCCCCAGCCTCCGCAATGGGGCTACTCGGTTCTATGTCAGCTAAAGAGCCCCGTGTCAGCAGAAAGGGACTGAGAGGGGGGGGGTAGGACATGGTGCACCACAGCATCGCCGATCCCTCCCCTTCCTGGCCTGGGAGGGGGTGGGGATATCAGCGCTGAGTTGCGCCAATATCCTGAACCCCGTCACAGCCCAGGCTGGCCTTACATGGCCTCCCCAGATGTATGCCAGCTAAAGAACTGGCGCACATCTGAGAAGGCCCATTGTGGCTCGTGCCGCTTACATTGGGGGTAGGGGATGAACATTGGGGGAAGGGGCTGCGCCGTCGCGGGCCACAATCTGCGCAGGATGCAGCGGCTGGCCATTTAGGCCAGCCATGTATACATGCGCAGGATTGAGCTGTAAGGTGTCTGTAGGGTTTCAGCCAATGCCTCTAATTTTATTAATGGGCCTTTGCTTACAAAAAAAGTAGAATTGCAATCCTTATACCTTTAAAAACACGTTCTATAGAGCTCCTTTTCTGACAATAACATAAGCTCAAAGGAAGTCATGCTGAGCAAAATATTTGTCAGAGGATTGAGCAGCCTTTCCCCTTGATCATTAGCCTATGAAAGTTTGTTCATGTTTCAAATGTTATTTTGTTTTACCATATACAGTAGTAGTGCTTAGGAGTTTAACTGCATTGTATTAGCAAGGCAACATGCTATACTGACCAATATGCAGAGTTTCTTTGTATGCGAAATATTTGTCATCTGGATTGTGCTGCTCATTGTGCAGGAAATCTGAAAAATTTACACTGTAGTTTCAAGCAGAACTTGTGTTCTTAATGTGAAGAAAAGAAGGATGTTTGATTTTTGTTTTTTTTTAAGCCGAAAAAATTGTTGGAGAATCTTGTTCCTATTTAGCATAACATTTAGTTCTTACATGATGTATCTTAGGTTTTGTTGGGAGATGCAACCAATATCAATAGCACTCATTCACCAACAACCAATGCACACACCTTAATTCATGTTTGAATTAATAACTGACAGAAAACTACTTGACACATTACCAATGGGTCATTCCATGTGAAATCAACCAATGCATGAAACCTTGATGTCACGGATTTTGCTCATTTTTGGTACATTTGTACCTTACCATGAGATGTTTAAAAATTGTTTTTTTTTCCAGATTTTTTTGTCCATCCGTTTGAGATATTGAATGTTCAAAATTGCCTAAAAATGCCAAAATTCACCTGTCACCATACCTTAGAAAGGTATGAAGTATCTAAAGTGTAAAGAAAAGATGGGGAAGATTAAAAGGACCTACATTTTTTTTTACTTCCGAAAATGATTTAGATGAGGAAAAATGTCACTGTGCTGATTCAGAAATTATTCAGCAACTAAAGGAAAAATTTTAAAACTACGAACAGAAGTAAAAAGCTCATGATTTTGAAAGTTTTAACAAAAAGCTGATCCTGTAAAAGAATAGAAAGTGAATTCATTCTCTATAAATCTATCTCTATAAGTCCTGTTATAAAGTTTTGGATTCATTTCAGTTTACCACATAATTTTATCAATGTAAACTGTAGAAAAATGGACTTGAGGGGTTTAATTTCTGGTCATTGCCAAGAAGAAAATTTAATTTTTGTATGATACCATTGAGATACCATCTTGAAATTTTGACTGATTGACTACAAGACATATACCTTTAAGTGTGATTTTTTGAAAATTTTAAAAAAGTTCAATTTTTCAAAATTTCAAAATTAATATTTTAATTTTTGAATTTCTTGAAAATTTACAATTGTGTCATGTTGTATATCAAATGAAAGCCCTATTCATACGCTCTAAGATGACACCTGTCCCATGTCTGTAGCTTTCATCGTTATCCTGTACATGGCGTTTGAAGGTATGGTGACAAGTGAATTTTGGCATTTTTAGGCAATTTTGAACATTCAATATCTCAAAAACGGATGGACAAAAAAATCTGAAAAAATATAAATTTTTAAACATCTCATGGTAAGGTAACAAATGTACCAAAAATGTGCAAAATCTGTGACCAAGTTCCAAAATGGATTTTTCATTGGTTGATTTGACATGGAATGACCCCAATATTTTATATACCAATATTAGAGAAGCTGCTTAGCATATTTTAATGTACATACCCCCCCCCCTGTATCCACCAGCACTAGACTCCTAACGAAGGTATTGGACGTGGGGGGGGGTGCGGGGCCCCCTGTGAACCATGGAACCTCGTCACAGCCATTACCTTCTCTGACACAGAGAAAACCCACTTCTAAAAACCAGGAGGTTGCTTATGGCTTGTAACCTGTGATGGTCTTTTCCTCCATGAATCTGTCCAAACCCCTTTTAAAGGCATCTAGGCATTTTAAAGATGCAATAAGCCAGCGTGCTGGCTTATGGCAGAGTGCAGGCAAGCAGCCTGCATACTAGAGAGGCTCCCGAATGTTAAACAGGAATCAGGAAGCACACTGGCTTATAGTGTTTTGTTTAAGGAAGAGATGGTGCTTGCTTGGCGCCAGCACTAGACTCCTAACGAAGGTAATGGGTGCAGAGGGCGCAGGTGATAGCGTTCCCCTATCTGTGGATTCCCGGTATCCGCAGGGGGACAGGAACCTATCCCCCGCAGATATAGGGGTCATACTGTACTGTCTTTACCACTTAGACCAGTGTTTTTCAAACTGTGGGTCGGGACCCACTTGGTGGGTTGTGACCAGATTTCTGGTGGGTCCCACAGAGCCTCCAAATGAAAACACAGGTGATGGAAAGATCAGATAATTGCTTCAAGCCCTGAGGCTATTCAAAATCCAGATAGCTGCTAATTGCCCTGCAAAGAGCTGAGTTTCTGCAGTTTACAAGTTTGTGTAAATACAGGGAGATTAATGTTTTTTTCTGGTGTGTGTTTTTCCAAGTCTGTCAATGACAGGTAGTGGGAGCAGGTGAAGGCTGGGTCACATAACTAAGCCTATGAAGCCTTGAGGCTATTCATTAGAGCTGCCTCATTACAAGAAATGGATTGAGTTTTTATGCAAATAAATAAAATATTACTTGTAAATAAATATATTTCTTTCTAGATCACCTTTTTTAAAGTCTCGTAAAGCTAGGTGGGTCCCGACAGAATGTTATTTTTAAAAGTGGGTCCTGGTGCTAAAACTTTTGAGGACCACTGACTTAGACTGTAATGTAAAAACTTTGTCTTTACAGCAATCCACTTGAGAAATCCACAGGAAAAAAAATGACCTCTTCTGTTACTCAGAACTTAGTGTCTTTACACTAACCTGGTTCCCAATCTCCTGGTCCGTAGACCCATGAAAATGGACCGTATCAGTTTTCCAAAAGAGGCAGCATTTACGGGGTCCAATTTATGCTCCTGACAGTGTCTCAAGTAATGGTTGTAGAGGGTACTTCTAGGGAGACTCACTCCTTCTGCTGTTTCATAGTTGTCTAATAGCCACTGGAGCTATTTCAAACAGGAAACAAAGAAGAAAAATGAACTCAGTACAACTTTAAGAACAGTTATAACTTTATTAGTGATATAATAAAGTGATAAAACAATAATTACAAACTAGGTCTTAAAGTTTCACTAGCCATAGCTTTCTCCACCTCCAGATTTTTGCCCACAGAAAAGCCATACGCAACGCGTCTTCTTAAAACAATAAATATCGAGAAATAGCAGAACTCATACCACTTGTGACCTCAGACATCAATTACTTCTAGTGTATAACAGCACAGTTATTTTATGATCATTTCTGTCGATCGAAAGGTCAGCAGTTAGAATCCGCGACGGGGTGAGTTCTCGTTGCTTGCCCAGCTCCTGCCAACCTAGCAGTTCCAAAGCATGTTAATGAGAGTAGATAAATAGGTACCGCTTGTGGGAAGGTAAACAACGCTCTGTGTTCCAGCTGCATGCTACGTGCTGCGGCAAGGAGAGTCATGCCGGCCACATGACCACGGAGGCGTCTTCGGACGACGCTGGCTCTTCGGCTTTGAAATGGGGATGAGCACCACACCCTAGAGTCGGACATGACTGGACTTAATTGTCAGGGGTCACCTTTACCTTTAATATACTTTTACATACTTGCAGTATGTCTAATGCAGATTGCAATGATCAGGAGATGAACAACATCAATTGTTCCATAAAATTAAATCCTTTAGCTTCTGTGCTAGCTTTAATGGAATCTAAAATTTAGGGAGTGAACCAAACACCTCTGAATGCCCATATATACAGACTGACAAGATATTAAATGAAGTACTTTGATATGGGGAAATCAAAGAAAAATGTTTGTCCCAATATAAAGGTCAACATATTGCTTTATTAATGACCACTACATCAGCTTTTTTAATAGATCTTACTGAAAATCCTTATTACGTTAGAATATCCAATACAATTCAAATCCGAGATACCTAAATATAATAAAATTTTAGATGTCACCAAACTTTAATCCAAAATTTACAAATGCAAAACACTTCAGAAGAACATACACAGCTATATTAAACATAATGCCGATTACAATAGTATTAAAGATTACAAAATACATCTACTGAAAAAAGAATAGTCACAGGCAATGAAACAACGAAACAGAGGAGGTGTGAAGTACAATTAATTATGTAATACATAACTATCATATTAAAAACTAAAATGTAAAAGTTGCAATTAGGCACCAACAAGATCTGTAGGTTCTAAGGAGGTCAATTTCACGACACATTTTTAATTTCAGGGGTCATGATTCTAAAAGTTGCTATTTCAGTTTATACATTTACTAATGGTAATAAAGAGAAAATGAGAGTTTTAGCATAGTGGCTCAGCTATGTAGCAGAAAACTCTATTTCAAATCCTGCCTTCGCCTTGAACTCATTGCATGGACTTTCAGTTAAGTCCTTCCTAGCATCTGCAATACGGATAAAACTAAGAAATAATAATCTTGAATAAAAGCATAAGTCCTACATTGGTAGCTAGTAAGTTCTTCTGGATGAAGGCAGTCTTAAGAAATTCTTGATGGCACTCTGATTCTGGGTCTCTGTCATGTCTGCCCAGGAATAAACCTTTGAAGTTTGGTATACCTGGCAATTTCTCATCTTTTGAGAGCTCCCAGCAACTTCCATACACTGGAAAATAGTGTCTTGACTAGAGGAGTAACTCTTGTTTTGTGATTCCCAAACAACGTCTCCTAATTGAAGCCACACCTTCCTTTTACACTTTTAGAGCAAGGTAAGAATTACACACTTTCATATGGACTTCTCCCCCCCCCCCTTTAGAGAGTCACAGTTCTGGTCATTTCTTCCGATTGAAAGGAAGCACCCCCAAAGCAGTGATTCATGCAGGATGCAACAGCATCCACTGAAGGCAGTATCAGTAACTTCTACTGTATCTTTGTATTGGGAGTGCCTGAATGATCTGACCACTCCTACTGCAGAGACAGAGCCGAATTACCCATCTCCAGTAGACGTGTATTTGAAGGAGGCAACACTGGAGCAGTTAATCATGCAAAGTCACAGTGGGCAGCTTTTTCTGTGGCAGGTTTCAGTTTGTTTTACACTGCACACTAGCAGCTTCGTTGGAAGCACAGCTCGAGCACAGTTTTCTACCTGCTGTGTCAGTGGAGGAAGAAAAATATGGCCTCGCCTCTTTAGGCTCTTGACATTGGCAGTATTATATTTTCCTTGAGAGGATCAAGCATGTGTTCATAACCACAGTGGGAATGAGGAGGGTTACACTGAACTAAGTGAAAATATGTCACAAAGTTATTATCAAATTTCTGAACATTCTAATGTACTGTTCTTCAACCTTGGGGTAGGGATCCCAATGGGGTCGTGAAGCCTCATTTGTGGGGGTGCGGAAACTTACGGGAAACAAAATAATCTCGGGGGGGGGGGATTCCATCCCCCTCCTTCCCCTCCCTCTGTGGTGGGGAACTGCGGCTCAGCTCTCCTGTTTTGGAATGACCCTGCCACTTGTGGTACAGGCTGGGCGAGCTAGGCACAAGGCTGCTGGTGCTGGGGTGGTGACAGGGGCGGTGGGTGGGTGGACTGGGTCCCAGGAGGGGGGAGGGGTCAGTGGTAGGTCCCCAGCCTCATTATTTATTCATTTATTGGGGTTGTGGCATGAAAAAGGTTGAAGACCACTGGTCTAATGCATTCCAGCAGGAATTTGAGGCTGCAACAACCCACACACCTGTTGGACATCCCTTGGGACAATGAATGGCATAAGGCAGAGGACAACATAGTAAGATGTCACTCCGCATAGCACATCCCCGAGGGTGTGGCTGCTAATTCTTTCCAGTCATTGGATCAGTTTGAGAGCTCCAACCTCCAAGATCTCTTAAGGTGATCCCCAAGTAGTGCCAAAATCTCTCAATGCCCAGGTTCCTGCCGGATACAAAAGCATATGTTGCAACAACTATTCAAAGGTTAAAATATCCCAATCCTCCATATTGCTGTGAAGACAGTAAAAAACCCAGGCCACCAAAGCTAATCAGGAAGCATAAAAAAAATTCTCTGCCATCCCTGTCAACCAGCAGCCAATTAACTCCACAGTGAGACTTTCATGCAGAAATCAATAAATTACAGGGTGTGTGAATGAAAAGGCACCCAGGAAATCTGGCTGAGCAAGTAATCTTCTTAAAGCAGTCTTCCCTTTGGTCTGACATGAGTTAAACTCCCAACTAGCACAGCATCGCATCACAAACCAGGTGGGAGAGACGGTATGAAGAGTGACAATGAGGGGGATGTAGTCAATCCCTGCTTATCATGAATGAGGTTCTGCTGGACTGGTCACACCTCTGGCTTTCTTAACACCCCCCCCCCCCCCCACACACACACACACACCATATCAGGCATAATTAGGACCCTGTTCAAAGGTGGAAGAAATCTTTTTGAAAGGTTAGTAACGAATTGCATTTTGGTTCAAATCTCACCTCAGCAAAGAGCTCACTAAGTGGCCTTCAGTCAAACCACCCGCTCTCGGCCTCAGCCCCTCATCAGTAATTCGGGATAATACTGATCTAGCTTACAGGGTTTTGTAAAGATTAATGACAATGTACAAGTATATGAACACTCTAAAGTGCCATAACAATTGTACTACTACTACTACCACCACCACCACCACTGATAAAGCTACGCTAGAGAACTTCAAATAGAGCTGATTTTTGCTTTCATTAAAGCACAAATTAAACAATGTATTATCTTATTTTAGTTTACGGACACAAAATCATTGTCAGACAGCTCATATTCACAAATGTGCTTCCAATTAGTTATTTACCATGATGAGCATACAAACTACGACTAAAACACCATGGGAAATGGTAACCTTTACCTTGGTGCATTAAAAACACTTACGTGCTTTGCTAATTAATTGTCAAATGCATATCTGAGGACAGCAACTAAGAATATTATAGCTTCCAAACTTTGCACTTAACTCTTCATAATTAATCAGGCTAGATTAAAGTAGATATGCTATTGCCATTTATCCCAAAGGGTAATACTAACTACCAATTACAACAACCATACACATTTCCCAATTAAATTCTACATGCAACATTTGGGACTTCCCCCCAAATGGTTTATAACCGACAGTTATAATTTTAAATACATTTTGCTAATAATGTCTACTTTTGACAAAAATTAACTTTCACTTCTAGTAAGCTATTGTTGGCAGAGCACAGTCCAGTATTAAGAATAAAGTAAGGATCTTTTGGCACAACTCATGTGCTGGAGCCTTCCCATGTGCACTGGAGAACGTAGGAATGCCTGCCGGAGCAGGTAAGCCCGCACAGGGGGTGCAACATGGTGGGGAGAGAGCGAGGAGCAGTGCGGGGAGAGGGTGGATTGGGCCTGGGAGGGGGTGGGATTGGTGGCACCGGTGAGTGCCATATCCTAACCCCCTTCCCGGGATTGATTCACTGACACAGATCAACGCAGACACACGCCAGCTATAGAGCAGGCCTGAGTTGACCTGTTGTGTTTGCTGGGGCTTATCTTGGGGCAAGGGGACAAATGTCCCCTTACCCCAAGGAGACCTCCAGCATGCAAAACTCCCCCGCGGATGCATTGCAGTCGGCACCAGCGCCACTGCATAATTTTAAGAAAAAGTAATCAACATATGTTCTACATGTTTTGAGGCATGAAACATTATACAGGGATGAACCAATAGTTCTCTTGTACAGTTTTTTGTATACTAGTAGTATGTGAGCAACACAGAAACTTCCCCTGCCTTTAAGGTATTAGAGGTAAAAATTTTCTGAAAAGTTTAAACTGACTCTGGCACAAAGGAAATGTCTATCAATGTCCCCTAGTACTATAGCTAATGGAACTTCAATGTTCAGATGCATACCACCTCTTGAATATCAGGTGCTGGGGACAAATAGGATGGGCATCAAAGTAATGAAAAAAATCATAAAAATGAGGAAGCATTAATAATCTGTTCAATAAATTAGTAACATTAAGACATTGGGTTATATCTTAAGTATATTTTGCACAGATCAGAAGGCACTTAGGCTGAAATCCTATAAAGCTTACCTGAGAGTAAGCCCCACTGAACATAGTTATATTTACTTCTAAGTAAACCTGTACAGGATTACAATGTTCTTAATTGTTAAGTGTTTTCTAGTAAAATGCCAAGCAATGGAGAACAACAGTACTTTTAAAGCACCAATATGGTCACCTGTTCCAAAGTGCCTTCAATTTACATTTTAGGAAACCATTTTTATTATATGAAAAATATATAAACGAATAGGTGTTTACACCTACTATCCAATTTCATCCCTCATCCTCCCCCCCCCCAGCCATCAGCGAACCTAACAATTACCACACACTTCTCGACACGTAAATGAAATATGCGACTATGGGGCTAGGGAAAACAAGAAACTATTCTTCTTAAATGTTCTAATCAAAAACTAACCACTTAAAATTGTTAACAGTTTTTAGCTCGTGATTTTAACAATTTTTCACGTCATGGCTTTTAATCCCGTTGTTGCTTCTGTGAGAATTAGGCATATTATCTGCCATCCTGTAGCTTTCTTTTGATGAGAAGTGCAGTGGGTTCCTATATGGCTTTCATAAAAAGAACTGAATCATTAATTTAATTTGTACCCCACTGATAAATAAAGCAACTTGTTCTCTTGCTTCAGGTGGTTGACTAAATCCTTTGATTTAAATGTTGTATTTTGAAACAAAATGTTCACATTAAGCTATTGATTTTTTAGCCTTGGAGCACTAGATTCTATCAGATAGCTAATTTTGTTGGGCCATGTTACAATAATATTGAAAATTATATAGTACACCATTAAAAACGGCTAGTTTTTTTTTGTTTTTTGCTTTTTTTGACTCACAAAATAGCACAACTCTTGTTTTATTTTTATGCAGGCTTATTCTTTGATAAAAGGCAAATAATATAATTTTCAAAAGATTTACCAATACTTTCCAGGAACTAAACACACATAGACTAACAGGTAAATTTTTTAAAGGATTTTTTTAACATAAATTTAATTTTGAGATTTCAGTGTTTAGGGTTATTTCCATATGTATGCAGAAGTTACATTTACACAGTTCATATCTTTAAAGTTTTTTTTTTCATGCAAACTCAATTCAAATTCTCCCAAGATTAGAGTTTTGTAATTTAGAATAATAGGGTGGCATAAAGACCACACACTATTTGCTGATTTTTGGGTTGAGGGACAATTTGAGAGGGGAACCGTTTGGAGGGCAGCAGCAGTGTGGTAACACATCACTAACAGCCCAATCCAACTTAAAGATCGGGTGGCCGGCTGAGGCTGTTCGCCCGATCCAGTGTTCCCGCCAAGGGCTGCCTGCAGCAGGCAGCCCGCGGCGGAAAGTCTACTTGAGGAAGTGGACGATCGTCCCCTTCCCCGAGTGTAATGGCGGCTGGGGCCGGTAGGTCCCCTTGGATTTCCACCAGCTATTTTGCTGGTGGAAGTCGGAGGAGACCGTGTAACGGCCCAGCCGCCCTACGGAGCCCGGCGGGGACCGGGATATGGCGGATGCCATGTCCCCGCCCCCGCCCGGCTGGGCCTATGACCGCCCTCCCGGCTCCACCCAAAACACACACCCCCGCCTGCCGGATCCACACTTACCTGGGTCCAGCGGCGATCAGAGTCTTCAGCCGGTGGAGCAGGGCAGGCCGGCCTTGTGCCGGCCTGCCCTGCTCTAAAGTAGTCCGCAAACATGCTTTACGGCACATTTGCAACTACTTTGGCTTATTCCGAGCGGCAGACCGCTAGGTCCACCGCCCGCACCTTAAGTTGGATTGCGCCCTAAGGGTAGAAAACATTGAATCTACTCAAAATGCAGCAGGCATTGATCTTGTAGAAACTTCAAGCATATGCACAATATGAACCATATCCTGGCTATCCATACCAATTGCAACCTGTATTGCTCAACCCAAGTCAGTTCAGATGTCACACAGAGCCATATTTTATTTTAACCATGTTTAGCAAGCCAGGATTAATGCTATTCCTGGTTTAATCCATTTCATCCTGGTTCATTTTGGTTCCACTCACGTCACCTACCCTCCTATGAGGTGCTTTGATAAAATTTCAAGCACCTTGTTTCTTCTCAGCTGCTGGCAGAGCGTTGCCTCATCAGTTATACTCTTGCCATTGGCTGGGAGAAGAAAGAGGGCATTTATAAGCTGATCCTTAGCTTCTTTAGACATCTCCACCTACTCTCATAGCTGAGTGAAAAGTACAAAGCATGGTTCTACTCCCTTCCTGCTTCCGACAACAGTAAACATATCTTGCCTACTCCCCTCAATGAACATACCCGTATTGTCCCGAGTATAGGACGCTCCTGATTATAAGCTGCACCCTTAAAGTTTGGTGTTATTTTTTAAAAAATACATTTTTAACTTAACTTAAAGAAAATATACACATTAGTAGAACCGTACAGCATTAGTACAGTTAAAGGTATAGGCACCCTGTCCCTTATTGAATCTGGGCACCCTAGTATAAGTAGCCTTCCCAGATCCAAAGGGGGACAGAGTACCTACCTTTAGCCTTTGGAATTTGGGCAGGTGCAGCTTGTTGCACCCTTCCATGATGATGAGCTGCACCTGTTCAAATGTCAAAGGTTAACAGCACAATCCTATGCATGTCTACTCAGAAGTAAGTCCCATTGCATTCAATGAGGCTTACTCCCAGGAAAGTGTGCATAGGATTACAGCCTAAAGGTTGGCACTCTGTTCTCCTTTGGATATGGTAAGCCTATGAAGGAGCTCTTGCTCTCAACTTTCAAACTGCAGGATCAATAAATATCTTAGTTTCCACAGAGTCCTGAGGCTAGAGCTTAAGGGTTATTTTTCTTAAATGCTTCCATCCTGAGGCTAGAGGTTGGTAGAGAGATAATTGTTCGGCCATTTAGCAAGTAATTAAGCGCTTTGCAGGTTAAGAAAAAAAAAGCCCCATTTTACCTTTGAAAGAGACTTGGAGAAACTTGAAAACAGAACGCTTTGCAGAAAACTCTAGCAGAAAACGCTAGGCTTTGATTGTAGACCGCACCCCTACTTTAAAGACTTGCTTTAGGGGAAAAAAGTGAGTCTTGTACTCAGGTCAATACGGTATTAAAAGCACTCCAATGTTAATGGAATACTTGCTACAAATCAGCTTATCACTTTTGAACTTTTTGGGTTTGAAATGAGATGCCTTTTCTCTCTTCACACTTGTTTTCATTTATTTGTTTGGCGAGGGAGATAGCTAAGCAGCAAAACTGCCTCCCTATGAATTTCAATACAAGGGGCAGATGTATAAACAAAGTTGTTGCTAGGCAAAGAGAGCAGGCACTGTTCAGCAAAAGAACCAGTGAGAGCAGCTTTCAGCCTAGAGTGTCTCTCTTTCCAAGCTGATTAACAGCGCAATCCTATCGTAAATGAAGGCAGTGGAACAAGCGTTCCGCCGCCCTAAGCCGTCGCGAAAGTGCCGTAAAGCACTTCCGCAACAACTCAAGAGCAGGGAAGGCCAGCACAAGGCCGGCCTCCCCTGCTCCGCCACCGGAGCCCTTGTCGGACTGCCGCCTGACCCAGGTCAGGATACAGCGGCCAGGGGACCGGTTCGGCGGTAAACAGCGGGGGCCGATAGGCCCAGTCAATCGGAGAGGGGGCGGGGATCGGCCTCGGCCGTATCCTGACCCCCGCCAATCAGCTGAAATGTTACACGGCCTCCTTCGACTTCCGCCAGCAATTTCGATTGGCCCCAGCCTGTTACACCCGGGGAAGGGGACAAGCGTTCCCTTCCCCGAGTAGACTTTCCACCACGGGGTACCTGCCTGCGGCAGAGCACAGGATCCGGTGGGTGGCCTTGGCCGCCTGACAGATCTTTAGAACAGGATTGGGCTGTAAGGCATCTCTGTGGACACCAGTGCTGCAAGATGGCAGAGTCATTGAAACAAGTCAGCATAACGCCAGAATTCTTAGTTTAGATATAATGCTAAACCATGATTAAGGTAAACTCTGGTTAATAGGCTAACTTTAAACCAAGGGTTCAAATTATGGATTAGTCTTGGTTTGTTTGTCTAAAATAAACCACAGTTAACTGAAGGTCTTGGTTCGGAGAATCAAATAAACCACAGCATCATGTAACATGAACTGGCCCAATGTCATGAATTTCCATATTTAAATGATAGTGCATGAATGCATGAATAGAACATTGGACACATAGTTTTCTGTCGCCTTCTTTCATATGTACAGTCATTTTGCTTGCTTTTTGACTGCACTGCTTAATGCGGCAAGTAATTAAAATATGAACTCTTAAATCTTTATGAATGTGCTGTTTTCTTCAGTCTTTTTACAAAATGGTTCTTACTGAAAACTAGTAAAATGCTTGAAGTTTTGATACATAGGGTGCACGTGAATCAGTTGTCTATATATTGCATGGGCCCAAGGGGTGCTCTATGTAGAGACAAATTTGTATTCTACAGTTGTTCCATAGGATGGAAGGAAACGTTTTGTTCACATTAGAACAGAATCCCTGCTTTACAGCCTAATCCTGTGTAAGTAGGCCGCCCACTGGATCCTATCCGCATTCCGGGAACAGCCTGGAGGTCTACTTGGGGGAAGGGGATGTTTGTTCCCTTCCCCTGGTGTAATGCGGGGAGGTCCCAATGGGCCTCCTTGAATTTCCGCCAGCTACTTAGCTGGTACAAGTCCAAGAAGGCTGTGTAATGGCGGAGCCGGCCTGGGAACGGGATGGGGATATGGCGACCGCCATCCCCACCCCCCCAGGCCAGCTCGGCTAATGGCCCCCCTCTCTCTCGCCACCCGGACCACCCCCGTGCCCGCCAGGGATCACTTACCTTCTCCGGCGGCGGCAGGGACGATGCGGCAGAGCAAGGGCTGCTGGCCTCCACGCCAGCCGCCCTTACTCTAAAGTCGTCGCAAACGTGCTTTACGGCACATTTGTGATGGCTTGGAGTTTCGCGCTCCGCTGTTCCTGCGTTACATAAGATTGCACCCGTGTTCCTGCGTTACATAAGATTGCACCCGTAGTGAGCAACCACTCACACGCATTAGAATAAAGAAGTGCATTCTTTATTCTTTATACTAGGATGGGCTAAATCTGCTCCACCCTTTAAACATCCAGCCTTTACTACACAGTTCCACCACTTCACCTCAACAGTCTAATCCTCAGTTCTGTTTTTGGGAGACAATAGAGCATGGTGGTCCAACGCGTGGCCCGCGGGCCGCATGCAGCCCCCAAAGGCCTCTGCTGCGGCCCCCAGCTGCTCTTGGAGCTCCCCTCCCCCGCAGTCACCCACGCTCCCCCTTTTCGATCTTCAGGGGAGCGTGGGCGGGGCATGCTAGACAGCGGGGTGAGGCATGCATCGATCATTATTATTAATTAATTAATAATTAAATTTATTGTGTGGCCCCCGGGTTTCATGTCGAAGTTCGCATGCGGCCCTTGAGGTACGAAACGTTGGACCACCCTGCAATAGAGTATGACAGAACGTTTGAAATTGAGTTTTGTGTAAATGTAGATACATACATGAAGGAATGAAATTATACATTTGTTTTTAAAAATCCAATATTTTAAAGTCATAGTTGTGATGTCTCACTATCAAATGACAAATACACATTTTATTTAACATTACAAAGCCCATAGTATAATAAATTTTAATTGTTAAAATGTTAATTGCTATTTTAACAACCATAACAAAGCTTATGGTACTTTGAAAAACGTACGTATTTTAAAACTAATAGCAACACTGAAAGAACGAATAAATCAACCTACTCAATGAGTTGCTGCACTGACATTTTGCCTGAAAAAAGATACAACAGTGAGGTGCCAAATGAGTGTAAAAGTGGAGATTGAAGAGCAAAAAAAGCAGCAAAACAAAATAAGCATTTAGAAGGCAAGCTAAGCATGCAGAACAAGCAAGGGACTATTTAACATGAAGAAGAGGCAACTTACATGGCTGTTGAGAAGAGAGCTTCTGTGAGTGGACAGACCATCAGACTTTTGCAGTGTCTCAATCGCCATTTCAATCTGATAATAGATGTCATTAAAAAAAAGGACTCAAGACAAGATAGTAATAAAAGATTGACCCACAGAAATTGATAGATTGCCCAAGGTTCAAAGGAAACTTTCGTTCAAAAGACAGATATTAATTACAGTTTGTGGACATGATCTTAAATCTTTACATCAGCAAAACTTTGCATCATCTTCCAGGAGTTATTATGCTTCTACAAAAATTGAAAGATGGAGCTCCCAGAAAGGCCATTTCCTCCCTCCTCCCCATTCAGGAAAAAGAAATAAAGATAAGATTTATTGCTAAGCCACAATGCAAAATTTAAGAATCTTGAGCACTGAATATCCATACAAAACAGATAAGCATCCTAGGAAAAAGGAAAATAGAGTGTGAAGGCTAACAACTTTACATTGTGCATCTCTTGTCTGGCGATTCTTAAAAAATTACTAAGGGAACAACTTTCATTAACCTCATTTAAAAAACACATATTTGTTAATTGGGACAACCCCCTGGTCAAAATCCAAAGAAGAATGTATGCGAGCAGGAAAGGACCACGCACAAAGTCAAAGTTTTGCTTGGTGGTTTTGCTGCAGCAGTTCCCACTACCAAAGAGTCATGTCACTATACAGCTGAAAACTCTGCGTAGCTTTGTTCACTAACAATGGTTTATACAACAACAGTTCTCTGTATTAGGATAAAACAGGAAAATGGGACTTGTTACAAACCACAAATGGAAGCTTTAAACTTGTGCACAATGAAGGAAGGGCAGAGGGACGAGCATCAGCCTGAGGCTCATGCATGCAATAACAAGTCATGGTACTCTCAGAATAGTGCCAAAGTATCTGCAACAATGGACTCTGAAGTGGAAAAAATAGAAGGCAAAACTCCAGGAATGTATGCTTTCTTTACGACAAGATGCATGTACATCTCTAGACCTATAGAACTATTTAAAAAGTTCATTTATATAAAAAAAGGAGTAATTATTGGGATAATTGTTAACAATTAGGAATTCCATCTTGGGCTATCTTAGAGACTTCTGCAGTGGCCCCTTTACTGAAATGGATGGTACTAGGGTTTACACATGCCAAAACTAAGGATATCTCATTAACATTATCCATGGTTAGATATGTGTGGAGTATGATGGAACAGAAATATAAACTTGATCCTTATTTACATGCCAAATTAACATTGTAGGCTAATCCAGAATTGAAGATTGGGAAGGAATGCCTTTTCGGAAAAGACTTGGACTGAGAGGGCAATCTTCACTCTAACAGCGGAGAATGCTTAACAGCGTCACAAATGCCATTACAGAAGTGCACTTCCAGGCCACTACTGAAGACGGCAAGAAGGACCCCACACATGGCGGCAGCCAGAAAAGGCCCTGCCAACATTGGTAAATCAGGGGCACGGGTGGGATGGGGGTGGGAGTGTCACCTGGCGCGAGCGACTTGTACCAACCCCTCCAGAACCTCTGTCTCCTCCAACATATGTCAGCTAAAGAGCTGGTGCAGGTCCGAGAAGATCCATTGGCAATCAAGAGGTTTACGGAAGGGTAAAGGAAAATATTTTCCCTTCTCCCCCAAGCCTTCCAATTCCCCCCCCCCACCATAGCATGCAGAACAGCCTGTTTTGGCGCAGCTGCATGCTATGACAAGGAAAAATATAGGATTGGGCTGTAAATCAATTAATTGGGCAAGACTAGAAGCTCTTTCTGTTTCTGAGGTTGAGAGCTAAATATGAATTTCCATCATCAGTGGAATGGCAATATTTACTGTTACAGCACCTATTAATAGTCCAAATTTTCTCCAGCAGCATTATCTGTGTCTGAAACTCCTTTACTCCTAGAAGTACTTCTAGAGAAAAGGAGAAAAATAATCCTAAAATATTTGTTTCTAAACATTTAATCTCACTTAATGAATATAATACGCAAATACTCTGAAGAATATGGAATACAGAGCTGGACTGTCCTATTTGTATAACTGGGGTGTGGGTTTTTTTTTGGTGACTAACACAACATGAGAAATAAAGCAAATTATTACTTAAAATGTTAAGTAAAGCTATGTTTAGCTGTGAACGCGAAAAAGCCTCCATATCACGAAATAACACCACTTTTCTTAATCTTGAGTAATCCACGGAAATTTTTCAGTGAGGGATCTTACAGAGAACATGATCATGCGCAGACTCATGCTGTGCGGTGCTTGCTGGGATAGAAATGTTTGAGTGCCTTAATGGAATGTGGACATCTCGTCGGAATCTGCTGCTTTGCATTGTTTTGATTGCATTCAGAAGTCCTGTTGCAGCAAGCAACTGCTTCGTGTTGCCTTACGGCGCAATCCTGTGCTAAACTAGGGCGGCAGAACGAGTGTTCCGCCACCCTAAGCCGTCGCGAAATTGCAGTAAAGCACTTTTGCAATGACTCGCAAACAGGGAAGGCCAGCTGTCCCTGCTCTGCCACCCGGACCGTCTCCCTCCTGCCACCAGACCCAGGTAAGGATCCAGCGGACGGGAGGCGGTTCGGGAGCAAACTGTGGGGGTCGATAGGCCCAGCCGCTCAGGGAGGGGGTGGGGATTGGCCTCGGCCAAATCCTGTCCCTCGCTGGGCAGCTGATCCGTTACACGGCCTTCCCCGAGGAGACTTTCTGCCGCAGGGGAAGCTGCCCGCGGCGGAGCTCGGGCCTTAAGAAGGATTGGCCTGCCTACTGCATTCGGAGTTCTCATAGCAGCAAGCAGCTGCTTTGTGTTGCTGTTCCTTTTGTTCTTTGAGGTTGTTGCTGCCACATTCTTCCCTGTTTGTTCTAGCTGCTAGCTGCCTGCCGCTCGTGCTGCTATTCGTGGTAGATCTACCGGTAGTTGTTTTTTGCTCTGGTTTTCTTAAATAGTTTATAATTAGTATTTAGCAAAATAATTTTGCTCTTAAATACTTTAGAATATATTGCTAGAGGTGTTTGGAAATGGTGTTATTTACTTTACTCAGAAGTAACACAAGTTACCCATTGTGTTCAGTAAGATTTAGGCTGTAATCCTATCCTACTTACTGGAAACGAACACCTCTATATAGTGCACCTCAATATACTGCGGCAATATTTTTTTAAAAAAATACAATACAAAATATTTGCGATGTTAAAACTTGTGCACAGTCACTTGTCTTATTTTCCTGCCATCATCAGACAGTTAAAGTTACTGCTTGCTGCTTTGGAAGAATATTGAATGGCAGTAAATGTGCCAAAGCACCATGTTCTCCAGGTTTGTCACCAAATTCTCACCTTTAAGGTCTCTGGAATAACTGTTCCTGTTAGAAAACCTGCTTTTTTTTTTTTACATATGCTATGTTGTTTTTAAAGCTTTGAGTAAAAATTTGAACAAAAACACATAACACCACTATTTACGTTTTTTCCATTTGCTCTCAGCCCACAGGTGTACGCATTTAACTCCTGTTGCGTATATACACCCTTAGGCAAAAATGCCTCAAGAAATTTTGAAAAAACAACAACACCCCTACATAAATCAATGGAAAGTAGTTTTAAATAACATACCTGCTTGGATTGCGACTAATTAAAAAAATGTTCAGGGTCTATGGGACACTGCAGCATCTTTATAGTAAAGGGTTAAAAAAAGAATTGAAATACTGGCATTGCGACATTTGAATACAGCTGAATGCGACATCTACACATATGATGTGGTCTTGTTCAGAAATACAATTTGGGGGGAAGAAGTTACTAATCATATTAATGTTATAATGTAACAATAATTGATATTTGTTGATGCTTATGTTCTTTTGAATTAACTATCTGTATTGTGGAAGTTAACAGAACGACAGCAAAAAATGGACTCTCAGTGCCCTTACTGTAGGTAAAAGATTTATATTAAACACTGGAAGGATAAGTGCCCTCCTGTCATAATGCAACGGGCTAAAATTTAAAAAAGCCTTTTAATGTTATCAACATTTGAACGAAGACTTATAGTCAACAATTACAAATGAACATATTTGTGAACATTTGAAAGCCATTTTTAGATATATATGCACAGCGTGTCTACTGTTAAGGTTTATAGTACAGACTGCTACAATTTCTTTGTATTTTTGTATGTACTATTAATGTTGTACGTGTGTGCTTCCTTGTTTCCCAACTATTTCTTTTTTAATGCAGTGAATAAAAAAAAAAACCACCTAAAAACCACACACACACACACACACACACACACACACACACACACACACACACACACACAGCTCAGTTTGGGTGATGTATTTTTTTCTTCTCCTTCATACAACAAAGCTACAGTAAAGCAACAATATTACTTACAGAATTAAACATAATATTAAGTTTCATAACTTCTCCACATTGTATTGGCAGACTGAGGAAGACCTGGAGGAGTTTAGTGGTCTGCACACGTTCTTCCTGATGGTCAGTCTGTTCTATCATGATTGGATTAATCTTTCTAACAGCGCAATCCTGTGTAAGGATCTGGCCAGCGGCCCAGGGCCGCCCACTGGATCCTGCGCCCGGGCTGCCCGTCCGATGGCGGGCCGGAGATCTACTCGGGGAAGAGGACACTTGTCCCCTTCCCTGGGTGTAAACCGGGGCTAGCCCAATAGACCTCCTCAGATTTCGTAGCTGGCCCGGCGGGGATGGGGATATGGCCAATGCCCTCCCCCTCCCGGGCCGGCTAGGTCAATGGCCCCCCTCCCTTGCCCACGCGGCCGCTGGTGGGAGCTCTTACTGCGTCCTGCTCCGGCGTCGGAGTGAGGGTAGCCGGCCTTGCGCCGGCCTTCCTTACTCCACAGTCATTGTAAACATACTTTACGGCACGTTTGTGACACGTTAGAACGGCAGAGCGTGCGCTCCGCCATTTTAACATTCCCCAGGATTGCGCCCTACAACTGCTAAGTCATGCTTATGCAGCATTTGTTTTTCTCTTACCAAATAGGAGGAAGGGATGTTTCTAGCATGCCTCTAGCATGCTCAAGCACTGCTCATTTAAAAAATAACAAAATGGCGTCTTATTTTAGTTCAGGGTGCTTTATGGCATTAAATCTTTATTTCTAAAAGCTGGATGGGAATCTGAAGATAAGGAAGTGTTGCTGCAAGACACCTTAGCTGTTTTGAATGAATCCTGGTAGACATGAGCCTCTGTTGAAAAGATCGCTCTTACTTCCTTATCCCTTGTACTACATCTCCCAAGCTCCTTTGCAGCCAAGCAGTCTTTCTATTGGTGCATAATGCCGCCATCTTTTCTAGTTTCAAGCTCGCAGTTCAAACTGCTAGCGTGGCAAGCGTGCTAGAAGCTAAAAAAAGCGACCTGAGTGTGCTACAGGGAGAAAATACAGCAACTCTCCAGCGCTCCTAACGCTGGAAGGTGAAAAACAAACGCAGCCTTAGTTAACTTTCACACCTGTTAGTAATGCTGCCTCCCTTGCCTTATATCTTGAGATGTTCTGGGCACCAAGCCAAGGTCACATGTCAGAATGATGCCACATCTCAGGAGATTGCATCATACACATTTTTCCTCATGAGGTTGTATAAAAAGGGGCTTTGAAATGCCATTAGTTATGCATTTGGCATCGGTGTAGGTAACTGCAGACACGCAATACACTCATTTGCCCACGAGAGGAACGTGTTGATAGGAGGTGCCACTTCTATATTGAGGGACATAAACGAGCTGTATTTTATTCTGTCTTCTGGGAGGATTGTTGTGTGTGCAAAGCTAAATAAATCCTGGTTTCTGTCTCTCAATGGTCTGTTCCTTGTCTCTGTATCCAAAAAGAACCTTGTTCTTCTGGCAATACACACATATTGTTCAAATATTCAGAAATTCTAAACACATAGCCAAAATCTTGAAAGCACTAAAAGACAAATTCTGAAACCAATGAAGATAATTCATTGCTATTATAGGGAAGCATCCATGAAGACCTTGGTATTTACTGCTAAGCAACAATACAAATATGTCTATTTTTGATGTTCCCAAAGCTCTTTAAAAATACATTTTAACGAAGTACAGCCCTACTAATAGGAGCATGGGAAAAACTCTCTCATAGTTTCTCATAGTTTCTCTCTTTTAGTTTCTTATTTTCAGAGGCAATTTTCTTTTATTATCTGCAGAAATCCAGTCCCCAAACTAATACTGATACTAGAAGAGAAGTATCTTACTTTTAGAAGTAAGTAATATATTAGAAAAATCCTCAAAGCAGAGTTCTTGCAACAGCAACCAGCAAGACACATATTCAAGACTGTTGCTACCACCATCAGCAAAGCTATGCTATCTGGATCTCAATGGCTGAACGCAAGAGAAAACAAGATCTTCAATCTTTGCTTCAACTCAAGCAACCTTTTGTCAGAGAAAGGAACCCTCACTTGGAGGCCAGAATGACAAACTGCAGAGCAAATGGGCAGAAACAGCAGCAGGCAAGATCTTGTCATCTCTGCTGCGCTGGACACTACCACACGTGAATAATGCCAGACCCATAATAACCATGAATGGGTAAGAAGTGGAAGTGTGTGGCAGGGTACGACTGCCTCTCTCATATACATTCAATGGATAGATCAAACACACTGTTAAATTACAGTAAGGTAATTTAACCTTGCTCTCTGCCCTGCTCTCAACTTTTGTCATTACTAAATGTTTACACTCGAAAAACACAATACTAAACAAGCTGGGCTCATGTTCAAGGTTTTGCTTTTAAAAGTACTGCTATAAGATGTACTATACATATTTTCAGAGTTTAATGTACAGTACATCAAATATAGTACATCAATTTTAAATCATGAGGCTACATGACTTACGGTGCAAACCTCCATAGAAAAGTGCCTAAAGAGCGCACACTCTGCAGGTGCCGGGTGTCGTAAACGTGCCATAAACCGCGTTTGACACCTGGGGAGTAAGGGCTGCCGGCCCTTACTCCGCCTCCCACCCGACCCTGCAGCCGCAGGTGCAGGTACGAAATGTGCTGGTCGGTGCAGTGGCGGGGGGAGGGGGGAGGGGTGGGGATATCGGTGGCAAGCTCCGCCGATATCCCACGGACCTTCCCAGCTTCAGCAGCCCTTACCCCACCGCCCCAGATGTACATCGACTCAGATCCGGCATACATTCGAGGAGGCCCACTGGGGCCGAGCAGCCCTACAACCGGGGAAAGGTGTTCCTGGGCCGCGTCAACGTGGCCCGGGAAGGGCATAGGATACCGTGGCCAGCCCAATGGGCTGGCTGCGTATCTTTATGCAGGATCAGGCTGCCTGAGATCTTCACAAAAAACTGCAGACCAAAGGGCTGGAACTTTGTTTTAGCTAGCCACTTACTTCATTTTTACTTGTTTAATAATATTTATCAAGCAGAAGTAGCTAAACTGTTTAAAGAAATTGGTTTCTGACTATACAGATCTCTAGTAATGAACCAGAAAAAAAAATTAATGAAATTACTAATTAGATAATGGCATAATTAGAGAGGTTACAGCACACATGCATGCATGCGTCAAGGAACTGAAGTCCCCTCACACCAATTTCTATCTTCATGTGAAAACTTTGAGAATCCTAAACCAACATGAGGGTGAACTATGTATTTATTATAAACAGGCTTGGAAAGAATAATCAAGCTCTCATAACAGAAAAATATTATGATAATGCAGTTAGAATGAAGGTCACAAGTGAAATGAGCACTAGCTACTGTATCTCTGCTACAGCCATCTCTCTCCAGAGAAAGTGTGCTAGTTTACTACTACTTGATGACTTGAAAGCAAAAGGTTTAAAAAGGCATTTTGGCATTAATTACTAATCTGATTTGGTATGTTTTATCTTAGCAGCTAGAAGTTTAACTTATTTGCCATAGGCAGTGAAAAAAAAACCTGTTTTGATACAATTATTTAGAACAAAGCACCTTTCAGAAACACAACAGAGAAATCGTCCTAGTAAAATGTCAACTTCACAAATGCATGTAATTGTCTGTCAAGAGCCACACATCTTGGAATAGCAACAGGTCATTCCAAAACAGTCACTATTTCTGATGTAGCAATGACTGACTTGCTTGAAGTTTTTGTGATCAAGGGCTTAATCACAAGGGAAGTAAACTGAAATTATGATCTCAGTTTCAGATTAGTGATCTTGTCATTATCTAAAGTATGCAAATGAAGTTGAGACTTTACTGCAAGCTAATAGCAATTCTGAAAGTGACCCAAGTGAACCTAGGAATCATAGGAATAGAAATTCCCTATTTGTACACCAAAGTGAACACTAGGCCTTCTGAAGTGAACACCTGGCCTTTTTAATCAGTTCAGTATCCTTAAATCAGTAACTGATGATAATCCTTATATACCCCCACTGAACACTGTTTGGAATATTCTCCTCTAATATTCCTTAATGGTGAAAAAAACAAAAAAACAAAAAAAACAATGCTGCAAATAATTCTCCTTGGAATATCAGTGATATAATACAAGAACAGACTGTCATAAAAGCAACAAATTCAACATAAACCTTGTCTTTCATATTGATTGCCACTCGTATTTTCCAGTACAAATCAACAGTTTTTCCCATCCTGTAACAATCTGATGCTGGGATTTTCAAATGCTGAACTTGTGAGGTGTTGCTTATCTAATGCTGATGTAATCAAGTCATCAGTGAAACAGAGATACAGGGAGTTTGGTAGACTTCTTTTCCTTGTAAAGGTCTTACAGCATACACAGCAGGGTAATAGAAATTAAGATATAGTATTGCTATATAGGAAAATACTCAAATAACTTCTGCTGAAGTCTTGAAACATTTATTATTATTTATTTATTATTATTTATTCAGTACATCATGACTTATGTAGTGGGGGGAATCTGCTTTTGTTGATGCAAAAATATGCAAAATACAGCAACTTATGGAATTCAAAATAATGACAATTATTCACGCTACGGAAACAAATCTAAAATTTTCATTTACCAACCACTACTTTGTATTTTTCACAACAATTAGTCATATTAAAAAGCACACAAGCTGCTGAAAAGTTTCTACCTCTTGCAAGTCCTGAACTGCTTTAAACTTTTTAATTTGTCAGAACAGATGGTACATGAAACAATTATGAATAATGCCATGTAGAGCAACTGATGAGTATTTGCTAAGCCCTGCAGTTTTAAAACCTGCTTAAAAGTCCAAAGTAAGAAACGTTGTTGGTCTTTCAAAAAAAGCAAAACTCCATCATTCAATTTCGTCTAGTTGTAAAGAGGAACTGAAATGCACACTTTCCATTTGGGAGGAAACTAATCCAATCTGCGACAAAGATCCCAGACATGCACCCAGCTTGTATGCAACACTATGCCTTCTGTAATTCCCTCTAACTATAGATTCTCCTTTTATCCTAGTCGATGCTACTTTGAGAGGATCCTCTGACTAAGGAACAGATTTAGAGGCAATGCGCAGAGGGTCTGTGGAAGACATGGAAGTTCTGAAACTCTGGGCAACTTAAATAAGGGTAATTTGGAATCCCCCCCTTTTTAAGCACACATTGTTTTTCTACTGTACCTCTTTACTGGACAAGCTTAATACAGCGGATCCCCACTTTACAATGGGTTGACTTTACAATCAACTAGTTTCACAATAGACTCTCCATAGTAAAGCACAGTTAACTATACAATAAGTTATTCACTTTAGGGTGGCCTCACAATTGCCACCAGCAGGACCTCATGGATGACCGATAAGTCAATCAGTGATGCGAATGAAAGCATTTGGTAGCATCTTAGCCAACAGCAGTGTTTTTAACATCGTGGCTGTATGCTGGAGGGAAGGATACAGCTGATGAGAACGCTGATGCAAACGAAAGCTTTCTCGGTAGCGTCTCAGCTGGCAGCAGCATTTTTAATATCATTGCTATGTGTACTGAGAGGATACAGCCTTGTGATTTGTGCTTTATAATTAGAACATTGCATAAACTGATAACCATGACCCCTAAATAATGTAGCAGGCACCTTTTAGAGAGGGCAATCACTTAGTTCACATTACAGTATTTTTACAATACAATGGTGTCTCCAGAAGAGATTACCATTGTAAGAGCAGGGGCCCGCTGTATACATCTTTCCTATTGCAAGCAGTAAGGCTAATGTGATTCTAGAGCTTGGAAAACAAAATTCAATAGAACATACAAAAAGCTGAACAGGAAAAAAAACCTACCGTATTTTTCGCTCCATAAGACGCACTCCCGCCCCCCCAAATAGGGGGAAATGTCTGTGCGTCTTATGGACCGAATGCTGTAAATAAAATTGGGTAAAATTAAAACGTCTTGCTTTAACAATAAATTAAAGCTGCGATGTTTGCGTAGGGCTCTCTGGTTGCGTCCAACGCCTGGGAGCTCTGTGCAAACATCGCAGCTCTCATGCAAGCCACACTGAAATGAATACAGGTTGTGCAGCAAGAGCGCTAGGTTGACTGTGCCTTCATTAAGCAAATCTATAAGTTCTGTTACCGGAAATCAACATGACGGAAAGACATAATGAGGACCAAGCATCTAGCTATAAAAAATGCATAACCATCTAAACTACTTACTGTAGCTGGAGAGGCTCGTGTTGTGTGAGTCACTGAATGGCCAGAGTTTTCCATTGAATTGCCAATCAAGTAGGTACCTCCAGTGCTGCTGATGAGCTGTCCTCCAGTGACACCCATCTGAATGCCTCCAGTGCCCACCATACTATGAGAAGAGACCACTGTTGTCACCTGTGCAGAACTTCCTTGAGTATCAAAGTAATTTCCCCCAGTGTTTTGGCTGTACATCTGAGTTTCTGTGTAAGGATACGTTGTTGTTCGTCTTAAGGAAAGGAAAGGAAAGGAAAGGGAAAAAATTGTTTATACGTATACCTTTAATAGACAGATTTAGCATTTTCAGTGTGGAGTTGAGTATACAACAGCTGCAACCAAATTAAATGATATTAATTTCTTAAAGCATATGCAGTGCACCAAAGTACTTTAAAATTCTTATCTCATCATGTATGATGAGCTTACCTTTTCCTGAAAATGCTTTTGGATATTTATTAGAAAGGAGCAACCAAAATGGAGTAAAAGCAGGTAGTTATTCTCAGTGGGTTGAATCTGAGGAAGTGCCAGCAGAAGAATGCTTGTACAAGGGAACTTGCACATCCCTTCTTCTCCACTATGCCCTCCCCAGTTGTTCCCAAGGGTTGGGGAACTCTCTGGAACAACATGGTGTGGGGCATTGCATGAGCCACTGGCCAAAATTGGGCAAAGACATATCATATGAGTGGAGCTCTGCTTTCCTCCCCCATGCAGTCCCCCCATGCCACATTCCTATGTCATTCCTGAGAGTTCCCTAACCTTCAGGCATGTTTTATCAGTGGGGTGCAGGGGTCTGCAGTGGGGAGCAGAAACATTCATTCTGAAAAGCCATATGGTAGATAGTTGATATATGTGTAGTGGTAGAAAAAGGTAGTTCAAGAATCAGTAACTTGTTCAAGAACTGGAAACGTTTGCCAATATAAATCGTGTGAAAGCATAAGAAATAAAATACCTCTTAAAAATAAACCAAACAAAAAAACCAAACTGGGATTCTCCAGATTGTAATAACCCATAGAAAGGAAAAGATGGTTGCAAGAACTGCGCAGTGTGCGTGTGTGTTTGTGTGTGCACCCCCCCCCCCCAATGGTACTGGAATACATAAGGCACTGTTACCATTTTTATTTGTTCAAGATCTTTCACAACAATCTAACATTTCTCCCCTGGAAAAAAAATGCAGTTAACAGTACAACCAACTAAACAGTATGGCACTGAAAGGGTAAATATTTCATATTTTCTGAAGTTTTAAGGGTGGCATGCACATGGTACACACCCACACATTGGTTTATTCCTACCTGACTTTATTAGGTTCTATGTAAATGTCAAGACAATGATCTCTCACCTTTCATAAATTAGTACTCCTGCCATCTCATTTTGCCTCAGCATGTACCTGAATGAGACTGAATTTTCTTGAATTCACTCATTCAATAGGATGCATTGGACTGCAGCACACTGATCTCCTTGTACAAAAGTTGCTGTTTAGATTTAAAACAGTTTTACAGATTTCATTCCACCAAGGAAACGTTTTTCCTTACAGTTAATTTTCTTCTAGTCATTCAGAACATTTTTAGTTCCTTACAGGCAGCTTAATTGCTATAAAAATCTAAAGGAAGAGAAGAACCTCAGTTGAAATAGGTATTTCATGTTATTTTTGTTTCTAACTTCATGATTTCTTTGCCCGAGACACAATTTGAAATAAATTAGTTCAATTTCTCATATGTAAACAAACGCCTGAAATTTTGGATAACATTTAATGATATCTCATAACTAAGATTACTGTGGAAAAGGATAATTTTCTTATTTTAAAATTAAGAAAACTGTTGATTGGGATTTTTGTGAAATTAAGTAAGACTGCCTTTTTTTAATTAGTAGTTCCTCTACTTTAAAATTGATTTTGTCCAGCATACTGGCTTTGATTCTAACCGGCTCTTGAGTAAAGGGAAGGGTAATTTTTACTGATTTCCCACTTCCCCTGCTTGCTGCTGCAGATCCCCTGCCACATCCAAGAATGTGCCTTAAGCCGTGGGGGAGGTAATCCCCTGCAGGTGGCCTGCTGTAGGGAGAAGGTTAGAAGGTTCCTCGCACACTTGCATGAATAGAAGTATGTTACATTTGTGCAAGAGCAACTTAGGATCCAAGTCAATATGTTTCAGATTTAATTCCTCTAATAGGGGGAAGCTATTCTAAAAAGGAACAAGTATGGGGACATGGACAAACTGTAAAAATAAGCAACACATGGCACTGAACTTATGTAGTGTTTTCCCCTGTCCCCACAGTGTCAACTGATGACAAAGAACAGGGCAGGGAAATACTCAATGAAGGGCCCAATTCTATCCAACTTTCCAGCACTGATGCAGCTGTGCCAACGGGGTGTGTGCTGCATTCTGTAGTAGTAAGGCAGTCACGGAGGCCTCCTCAAGGTAAGGGAACATTTGTTCCCTTATCTCAGGGCAGCATTGCAGCTGCAACAAAGGTGTTCTGGAGGAGGAAGGGCAGAATTTGGTATGAGGCTTCCATTCTTGACAGCATCCCCATGGATCTCATAACATCTAGTTCACCTCTAGAAAATAGCTTCTGTATTAGGTTAGAGCAATGGTTCTCAAACTTTTTAGCACCAGGACCCACTTTTCAAAATGACACTTTATCGGGACCCACCTAGCTTTATGAGACGCTCAAACATTTATCTCCCAATATTTAAACAAGCTTGAAAACTGCAGGAGCTCAGCTGTTTGCAGGGTAATTAGCAGCTATCTTGCAAACTACAGGAGCCCAGCTTTTTATAGGGCAGTTAACAGCTATATGATTTTTGAATAGTTTCAGGGCTTGTGGCAATTACGTATCTTATCTTTCCATCACCTGGGACCCACCAGAAATCAGGTCGCGACCCACCAAGTGGGTCCCGACCCACAGTTTGAGAAACACTGGGTTAGAAGATGAGAAAACACAGTTGACAAGATCAGCTGCGCAGATGACACAAATCAGAGCTACAACAGACAACATAGTCAAAAGATTCATCCACAACATTTGTGTCGATGGGATCTCCTACTTTCATACAGTCCAGCTCGTTCCCTTAGGTCATCAGAGAAGGCCCTCTTGCGGGTGCCGTCGCCTAGGGAGGTGCGAGGGGCGGCGGCTAGAAATCGGGCTCTCTCGACTCTCTCTCTTAGTGTCACCAACCTTGTGGAATTCCCTCCCTTTTGATTTACAAACTGCCCCCTCCTTGGAGACCTTCCGGTGAGGCCTGAAGACTTTTTTGTTTAGAGAAGCCTTCTGAGTCTTTGGCCTTTTTAACATCTTGGTGGTACAGGTGGGGTGTGCTGCTCTTATGTTCTTGCTTTTAATTGTAATTGTGGTCTGTTTTATCGTTTTTTAGATGTTGTTTTAATTAGTTTGTTAACTGTTTTATTGTGTGTGTGTTTTATGTTTTTTGTATTTGTATTTTCTGTTGTAAGCTGCCTTGGGTCCCTTTGGGGAGAAAGGTAGGGTAAAAATATTGTAAATAAAATAAATAAATAAATAAAATCTCACAGATCATCAAAGATCAAAAGTTATAGATCTGTGATGTACAGAAACAGCTGAAACGTCTTGCTACCTCTTAATTTAAAAACTTTGGCATATTTAGTAATCTCTGTCTTTAGATAGTTGATTACTATGTCATATGCTACTTTAACATAACTGAACGATGCTGCTAGTTTTTCAGTCATTTCTTCTCCACTTGAAAAGGAAACATGCTGAAGAATCCACAACATTATGGTCAGCATCCTGTCTAGCTCTTCTGCTGTTGAAAGCTCCCTCTGAACAGAAGGAATGTTCCACTCATGCAAGAATTTTTTGCTCAAGTGCAACATGCCTTCTGTTCAAGGAGAGAGCTTCTGATAGTGGTAGTTAGAATGCTATCCTGCATCAACCTTTTACCATGATCTTCACCTACCACATAAGAAATGAACATTTGTTACCTCCTGAAGATACAAGTCAACCTCAGAATGAAAACGCATGTCAGGGACAAGATGACAACCAGAGCAACATATATACCAGGACAATGTATGGAGATGAAAAACAAACAACTAGACTTGGCAATAAAGCGATAAAGAATGAAAGAAGGATCACGGGTGGGTGGCAGTACAGAAATGTCATATCACACCTATATTCTAATCTAGAACAAGTTTCATCTTTCATTACATTACAGTACTTATACAGGGTGAGTCATAATGGTCTCTGGGATTTTGGCAAGCCATAACACCGTAATGGTAAGGGATACGGAAACACAGCTCATGGTGATAGGAAAAGAAAGTCTCCAAGTTTTGTATGTGCGCAGCGGCGCACCCTTGGCTGGTAGGGGGAATTCTTGTCAGTCAGGATGGTGTCAAGTGCAGAGAAGGCCTACTGTGTTCTGGAGTACGTGAAAACCAAGTCCATTATTGAGGTTCAATGGCACTTCCATGCTCGATTTGGAAAGGATGCACCAACAGATAAAGCAATATGGCAGTGGTACAATAAATTCCAGAATAACGGATGCTTGTGCTCAGGAAAAAGCCCAGGCTAAGTGTGGGAGGCTTTTCAACGCATTCCCCACAAGTCGACTAGGCATGCCAATCAGAATGGCCCACAGAGGCCTCTATAATACACTTCCGGTTTTCGGAGCAAACTGGAAATGCCTTACGGAGGCCTCTGTGGGTCATTCAGAGGCCGTCAGATGCCTCCAGAGGCCAGGAAAGACCTCCAGAGAGGCCCAAGAACAGGCCTCCGGTGAGCCCTCAAACTTCAAAAGGTAGGGAAAGGCCCACTTAACGATGGGCCTGCTTAACAAGGTTCGGGGAACATATCCCTGTCGTTAAGTGGGGGACACCTGTATATGAAGCTGGCTTATACCAACAGACTAATTTTGATAGCCCAGATTTACAGTTTGTAAAACATTTGGTGTTATACATCCAATAAATTAGTTTTACTCCTATTTATCTTAAGAATGATTTTAATTGATGCTAGAAGAACTAAAATTTTCAGTTTAGTGCTTCACTAAAACTGAACTTACACAATTTCAGTATAAGTGCTGTAATGAAAAGCTTTAATTCTACATACAACTTGGTTCATATACTTTTAAGGATAAATTTATTTTAATGATGTTTTGTTTGACCATATATGATGTCAACAACTATTAACTTACATAGCTCCATTTGTATAGACTGTGTCACTTCCCTCCACATACTGCACCTGGGCTGGGTAAACGTGCTGCACCTGTTGCACAGTTTGCACCTGCTGAACCTGTAAATAAAAAAAAAATTCAAACACTTTATAAAACAAATCTTCTCCTCAAGCATTATGTAGCTACTGCTAATGGCATCCTATAATGGGGGGATCTGGTGTGCTCCACCCCAGGTGCCGAGTGGGTGCGGTGCTTCCGGGGGGCGCGGCAGCCGGGCTCAGGGCTGCGTGGCACTTCATCGGAGCCCGGCTGCCGTGCCCCCCCCCCAGAAGCACCGTGCCCACTCGGCGCGTCACCGGCTTCTGACAAGCCCTCCTCAGAGCGACCGCCCAGTTCGGCAGTCCAGGGCCTTCTGAGAAGGTCCAACGCGTCGACGCGGCTTTATTCGTTTGTTCGCGCATGCGCAGAACCTTTCTGAGGGCAAACGGGCAAACGCTAGGACGGGGGCGCTCCAACCCCCGCCCCCCCAGGCGCCAGGAGGGCTCGGAACGCCACTGGCTACTGCTTCTAAAGCTTAGCAAGCAACAAACAAAATTGTGAAGCAATGTTTATACAGGATAATAACATGACTCCAATATAAGAGTTGGTTTGCAAAAGCCCGTTCATCACTTTGTGGCTGCAACATGATTTGCATGTATGAATGGACTACAGTAGATACCATATCACAAAGAGAACTCATATCTCAGACACGATGAGTTGTATCCTAATAACGTCTTCCATCAGAAGTCTTCCAGGTGGGCCACTGGTCAAGGGCTGATACTCATAAAAGGGCCCACTTGGCCAGGCTGACCTGCATCCTCAGTACCACTGGCAGTAATGTGCCTTCAGGGGTACCATGGAGGGCCTCCCAATGCAGAGCTTTGTCCCAAGGCCCTCAGTCAGCTGGCACCAGGACTGCTTCTGTTGGGAGTAAGTTCACACATTTGGCAGGTAGTTTTCAAGTGTAGAGAAATACAACCATGCAGTTAATCAGCATTAAGGAGGCAATCTTTAATACTGTCTCAATGGGACACACTTCTGAATTAAAAGAGCTATGACAAATACCAAGCATCTAGACTTGTAGCAACAACAAAAACTGAATTCAATAATGTGACCCTCTATGATTTTCAATGATACAAATTTTAATTAAAACTATATATTGAACTGCAAAAATATTTGTACAAAGCCAATGATACATACATCATCATTAGTTCAGCCTTTCCATATTTAAAATGAAAGTAATACAGATTCAATCTTGTCAGACAAATACTTGGTGAACTATCATGAAAACAGCACATTTTGGTTTCACTGTGGCATTTTTCAATAAAGGGATTGTACAGATGAAGAGGGAGAAAAAAAAGACTATTGTGGTAACCAAGACTCAATTACATATATCTTGCCAAACCGTGGTTTGTGCCAATATATTAGTTAAAATCCAAACCACAGCATGAGCTTCCAGACTATCAGGCAAACGATGGTATTTACCCTGCTTGTCTCTGGAAACCATCTGGTCTCTAGATGCAGTGTTCTCTAGAGGCATGCAATGGCTGTAATTATGGTTGGTCAATTCAGACTATTATTGTCATGCAATAGACAGTTATCTTCTGAAAAGATTCTTGAAAATAAATGTTCTTTTGTGCTAACTTCATTTATCCTAGCCATTCTGCTGCATGGTACTTGCTTCCAAAGTCACAGCAAACAAAATTTCTCTGGAATTCATAGCTACATTTACTACATACAGGAGATTTATAAAACGAATATTATCTTCAGAGATTATTACTATTCAGATGTTAGTGTTAAAGATAACAGAACTAGTAAATATGCAGCAGGCCTGCCAACAGTCTATTACTCATACCACTTTGGAGACTGGCAGGGAGGATATTCTAGTGCTCCTTAAGTGCTTTTCAATTATATGTTTTTGCCATTCTAATTGGACTGTGTAAAACATGAGCATATTTCAATTCCTCTTTTTACAACTGACTTCTATCTTTTAAAAGTCTACAACAGCAGATTAATACAAGCTCATGTTTCCACACAAATACCTTGATTTTTTTAAAGCAAATCTCATACTATGAGAAAAAAATAAGAGGTCTGGTCATCCAGTTAGCCCAAATATTATATGAATCAGCAGTGGGGAACCTCCGGCCCCAGGGCCGCATCAGACCCCTGAGGCCATCCGGTCCGACCCCCGGAGAGATTGCCGGGAGGCCGCCCAACCGGCCCCTGGAGGCTCCGCCGGGTCCGCGCGTCACCTCCGGAGGCCGGGAGAGGGCCTTTGCATGTCCTCCCCGGCCGCCGCCTCGACCCCTTCTCACCAGGCCGTTGGCCATTTCGCACATGCGTACCACGCCAATGAGGGCAAGATCTTGCCCTCTTCGGCATGGTACGCCAGAAGTGACGCGCAGACCCGGCGGCGGCTTCGGACGGTGAGCGTGGAGCCTCCGGAGGCCGATGGGGGGCGGGGGCAAAAATTAATTAAATAAATAAAAATGGCGAACGGCCTTACGGCCGGCCCTCAAGCAAATTTCTAATATTTAAAACTGCCCTCGCCAGGGAAAAGGTTCCCCGTCCCTGATATGACTTCTGCAGAATCTGAATATTTTTGCCAACAGTTTTGCAAATATTTCTATTGTAAATCTGCTTATCATTTCTGAAGGTTTGTATTGAAATTGCCAATACAACAGCCCTGCTGTTTTTTACCTTGAGAATGACCTCGGCTTAGAGGTTGAAACGTCGGTCTGTATATAAATACCGGACTTCCTGGACTTTCATTTTAAATTTTTTCATTGTCTGCTTTTATTAGTGGCTTCTTTGAAAAAAAAAAAAATTACATGGTTTTTGGAGTTCTTTGTATTTTGTACTTCTTATACATGGCTAATTTACCCATACAACCTTCTTTCCTGTATCAATTTTTGAACTGTTTTAGGGGAGGCCCGAGATCAGCCTCAGGTCTCCATTTAACAAATCCCCTTAACTCAGAGGTTCTCTAAGTGTGAGGCGCAACTCCCAAGTGCGTCATCAAAAGCAATTAACACATATTCTTGCTTGCAAGAGAGAGAGAGCAAAAACAAAGACCCGGATCTTCACATCGGGTCACTCAAAGTTAATTTCAAAACACTTCAGGTTTGTAGGCAGTTTCCACGTCTTGTTTTTAACCACAGCTGAAGGGAAGCCCTTGCTTATCTTATGTTAAAGAACAATTAACAAGCCGCTAAGTACTCAAGCTGAGCTGGAGATAGCGAGAGCTCCTGGAGACAAGACAACATCCCGTTTCTCTCATTGTAAGTTTGCAGATAAGGTATTTTCATTCAGACATTGCAGGTTTGCAAATAAAGTATTTTCTTTCTGTTGAATGTTTTTAATAAAGCAAACACAAAACAAATGCAAGAACTGCAATTGAAAATGGTGCAGAGCAGGTTCTGCTTTACATACAATCTTTGATTTCTATGTTTAGTTTGGTTGTTTAATTATTAGGATTTCTCTCCTTCTTCCTTTCTGACCCACCTCTAAGTTAGTTCCCCACTCTATTTGCTGGGACAAACCCCCCCCCCTGGAAACTGCCAGGCAGTATAATAATCTGTTTTTCATCTTGCAAAGATGCTACCAAAAGGAGCTAGCTTTCTCTCTCTTTCTCTCTCATGCAACTGGGGTGAGGCATGACCAATGCTTCCCTCCCATGCTTTGATGTTTCTCTTGCCATGTATAGGACTAACACAGACGACATCAGTGCCCTCTACCCAGGCCTGCCAATGGAGGGAGGGCAGCATCCCAACCCCACCCTGCGCACTCCTGGCTTAGCTGCTGCTCAGCATAAGCATGGAAAATCCACTTTAGGGCTCGTTTTAGGGAATATACACATACATATACACATAATATAAGAAAGGGTGCCTCTGAGCATGTAAAGAGTGCCTGTTTCTTGAGCATGTAAAGAGTGCCTGTTTCTTCCATGCACTGTAATGGGGAGTCACAGCTAACGGCGAGGGAGGTCAAGGGAGCCGCGAGTCAAAAAAGTTTGGGAACCACTGCCTTAACTGATCCAGCAAGAACTCAGAGATCAAAGACGATCCTTTCGAGGTTCCTGATTCCTTTCGAGGTTTGGGACGTTGATTAAGAGGAGGTATCTGGTGGGAGAAACTACCTCTCTCACCGCAAGTGGGTAAAGTGATTTCACAGCCTGCCTAGGAGCTCACCCCTTGCCAGTAGCCCTTTGTTCAGGTTATGGAGAACTGTTTTCCAGCCATGTTTTTTCTCATGGTCTGAACTGCAGAAACCTTTCCCTCTTCTTCTAACCTCCCAACTTTCCTCCCTGCACCCTAAAACCCCAATATCCTGTCTCTCTAATTTCCTCACGTCCCTTTCCCCCCTTCTTTTCCTCCTCCATGCTTGAATATGCACTTTTTCCTTCTAAGAAGTTCCTTTTGTCTGTAACAACTGTTTATGAGTAAAGGTCAGGTGCAGATGAATGATTAGGAATAGTTTTTTCGCTGCGTTCGCGCTACGTTCGGCCAATCAGAGCCCGTTGTTTGACCTGGGGGTGGGACACCAGACACACACGGAACTCGAATGCAACGCAAAAGCGTACAGTGTAGCTCCGGCTTTAGGCACGGTTTTACTTTGATTCCACTTCCCTATTATTGTTAATTATCCAACAATAAAGTTGTTTTGGTTCCACCTTTCACCCTTGCTTCCCTCATCCTTCCCTATCAAATCACAGAGCTGTGCCAATGGCCACTACACAGGACCCCAGCACTTGAATTAGTTTTCCCCCATGTGCACAAGTTATATGTGTTTAAAAACACACCCAGTAACAGGACACAAGATTCCAAGATGTGCTAAAGCAGCAGAATTTGGGGTATGGTTCCCAGTGCTGGCACAAGGGGACATTGCATTAGCAATTTTCCATCAAAGCCCATGTATTATGCAGCTCTGATTCAGAAGGAGTGTTTCAGGCTTGAAAATGCACCAGGGCTGTATAAGTAGGACTGCTAGTACAAGGCTGCCTTCTCAGCAACTATCATTTATAGCAGCTAGGATCTAGGGAGACTTGGGGGCAAGCTATAATTTCTGTTTCGTCTGGCATTTGGGTGACGGGATGGGTGTCTCTGTAATAGTGTTTTGGTTCTGCTGCCTCTTTCTGGGTCAAATAGCTGCCCCCCCCCCTCCGGTTTTATTCTTATTAGGACTGATTTTGCTCATTGTTTGTATACATTGTACATTTTATTATGGAACTTTGTAAGCCACCTTAGGCATTTGCTTCGGCTTGGGAAAGGCAGGATATAAATAAAATGTAAATAGTATATGCAAATAGACAGAACTACGTGAATCTATCATTTGTCTAGCAGGCTGCCATTTACAATATAGTGGTACAAGCCTGACCACAGCAGCTCAAGGGACATCACATGAGGCCCAGGCTCCTAAAGGTAACACCTTTCTCCATGCAACTGTATTTCCTATCTCTTTTACTCACGTATCATAACTAATGCATTGATCACTGTTGGTTCCAATTAAGAAGACACTGAACAACTATTCTTTTCAGAGATTTAACTGGCCCAGATTATAAGATACACACATTTTTTAATTTTCAGCTTGCCAGTACATTGCTAAAGATATGTGAGAGAAGTAGATGAACAGGTGTGTTTTCTGTTTATGTCACCATAAATGGCAGACTGTACAGGCACATTCAATATAAAAATCTGTTAAAGCATTTACCACATTGTGTGAATGAAGTAAACAGGTTTTCAATCTGTAATGAGTAAATGGGAAAAGAACGAGCCTTTAACAGATTGTGCAAAAGATGTAAATTGGAATGACAGTGATAATATTAAGAGCTTAAAAAAAACCAAAATCTCCCCCCCCCCACACACACGGCCAACATATATTGCTAAGAAACATGATTAAGAGAAGTGGCCATGTCAGGATTTTTTTTCAAACACAGAAATTATATTCAGCTGTTCTGCTATTTTATTATTTTTTGAGCATTCACATGAACATGGGATGTTTCTTAATGTGGTAGAAAACACTGTAAATAAAATTATTCATAACTCCTAATTACATTTTGTGGGAAAACAAATATGAAATTTGAAAGAGCCAATTCTACATACTTGAGGAGGGAAAGTCAAAAACTGTCATGACAACTGAATATATTGTTCAAAACCTACCCTTCATCAATTCTAACATACTGAAGTATAACCACACAGCAGATAACATTTCATCCAATCTACAATGTGGACAATGCATATTTCACCACGGTTGACAGGTGCCACTGACTTAAAATTCACTACTGGTCCCCTAGCTATTGGAAATAGAGCCAGTCATAAATACAACAACATGGACAGTATCCAGTCTCAGGAGTATGGTCTAAGGGTCAAACCACATGTTACATTCAACAGTGTGGGTTAGAGGCTTAATTTTATTTTTGTGTAGCAGCCACAGTTTGGATTGGGACTATGGAGTAGAGGTAGGAGATATTTATCCCTTTATCTCTGTGCTGTTTTCCTACTGAAAATTGTGCCCCCCCAAAGTGTCTATTTAACTCTGAAAAGTGTCCTTTGCTACAATCTTGGGATAATGGTGGATAGCTCTCTCATAACAACAGCAGCAGTGAATAAGGCAAGTTTAGTGATAGGAACTACAGTATTAAGAAAGGATAGGCTTATCCAGGGGAGTAACACACCATTACGGCATCCGGAGCAGTGATGTCACGACGTACTGTGACGTCACTTTTGGATTTGGGCCAAGACCGTCTTCTTGCAACCTCCTCGTCGGGGCACACCCTGAAGTGGAGGAGGCTGTGGCCCTATCGCAAAGCCTTGGCCACTCTCCCTCTCCGCTCAGCTGCCACTGCCTGCTCCTTGCGACATCCTCCTTGTGGTGTGCCCCAAGGAGGAGGTCGAGAGGAGGCGGCGGCCGCAGCCCGGAGCAGAGAGGGAGAGAGGCCCCGGCTTCACGATCAGGCTGCAGCCTCCTCTTCCTCGCGAGGTTGCGAGGAGGAGGTGGTCACAGAGTGTAACTAATGGTGGAGGCGAACTGTGCCCCCCTTGGCAGAGTACCCAGGGCAGGTGTCCCCCATGCTCCGCCATAGGTACGCCACTGAGCTTATCTATATATGTTCTTTGCTTTTTATTTCTGATTCATAAATTTTGTTGGAACTGGCTCATTCATGTTACATTTCACACATAATTCAATGTAAATAATATGAAGATGACGCATTGCTCTATAATTCACTAGAGGTGGCACCCACTACAAAACATGCACACTTTGTGTGTCTCCAATTTGAGAAGGTAATGGCAGTACAAAGTAGATTCAAGATGACAGAAATGAGTCAGAGATCAGTTTGCCTGTGAACAAACTGAGGAACCTGCAATGTTATCCATCTGAAATGGCGATGTTAATGGATAGGCTAACTATCCCTCCAATTTCCTTATGTGTGCAAAATCACCAATAATGTCCCCAACAAGCATCCGTTACTATGGATAACCATAACATTGTATTCTATCTAAGGAAATGGTCCCAATAAAACAGGCTTAAATTTCCATAGTAAATCTGGTTCACAAAACTATGGCTCTTAGGAAATTCCTCATTTTATTCATCTCCTTTGGCTACACATAAAAATTACCGTATTGCCCCGAGTCTAGGACGCTCCTGATTATAAGCCGCACCCTTAAAGTTTGGTGCTATTTTTTAAAAAAATACATTTTAACTGTTTTTAACTTAAAGAAAATATACACATTAGTAGAATAGTAAAACAGTACAGCTTTAGTACAGTTAAAGACATAGGCACCATGTCCCAATCTGGGCACTCTAGTATAAGTAGCCTTCCCAGATCCAAAGGGGGACAGAGTGCCTACCTTTAACCTTTGGAATTTGGGCAGGTGCAGCGTGTTGCACCCTTCCATGATGATGAGCTGCACCTGCCCAAATTTCAATGGTTAACAGCACATGTCTACTCTGAAGTAAGTCCCATTGCATTCAATGGGGCTTACTCCCAGGAAGGTGTGCATAGGATTGCAGCCTAAAGTTTGGCACTCTGTCCCCCTTTGGATATGGTAAGCCTATGCAGGAGCTCTTGCTCTCAACTTTCAAACTGCAGGATCAATAAATATCTTAGTTCCCACAGAGTCCTGGGGCTGGAACTTAAGGGTTAATTTTTTTCAAATGCCTCTAAGGCTAGAGGTTGCTAGAGAGATCCTGGCCATTTAGCAAGTGATTAAGAGCTGAAAACACAGTTTTTGCAGTTTAAAAAAAGAAAAAGCTTTTACCTTTGAAAGAGACTTGGAGAGGCTTGAAAAAGGGACCCTTTGCAGAAAACTCTAGGCAGAAAATGCTAGACTTTGATTGAAGGCCGTACCCCTACTTTAAAGAGTTGCCTTAGGGGACAAAAGTGAGTCTTATACTCAGGTCAATACGGTATCTTGTGGACAGATAAGCCTTCCAAGCTGTTTTGAATCACCACAGTAGTACACAACAGTGAGCAGATTAACAAGGCCTTTCTTGCTCTTTTCAACATACTGTGAAGATAGATAATAACTACTGTACTTGATATTCTGTCAGATATATATTCTTGAATACAAAAAAAGGAAATTGTCCCACAGATAAATATTATTGTCCCACAGATAAATATTCAGCCAAGTATGAGGGATTAGCAGAAAGGAAAAAAAACCTTTAAAAAAATCAAAAGAATCATGAGCACTATAAGAGCAGAGGAGAAAGAAGAAATGGCAGAATCAACATACAGTACTGTGAAGAGGCCACAAAACAAGAGAACTGGCAGAAGGAAATCCAGGAAGATACTAGAAAGAAAATCCTAGAAAGATCTGACAAATCATAGAGTCAGAAAACCTTTATTGGCATATTATAACAGCAACAGCATCCACTTCATCTCGACAAAAGGAATAAAAAAACCCCACCGGAGAACAATTTATTCCTTAGCTTCAATTTGTGCATTTGTTCTAGAATCTAATAGATCTATGATTATACTTCTCCACTACCATCAGCAGGAACTTTGCCACCCTCTTCCTGACTTCCACAGGGCTATCATGGAGAAGGTATCTCACTTTCACAAAATCAATGTTGATATGAGCAATGTCCAACCATCACAAGATAGAGCACCTGAGTGTGATCCCAGACACAAGGGCATACAGATTCCTGTCTGAGGAGAGGCACTCCAAAATCACAACACTCATGTCAGCAGTTCTGAGGGATCCCAGGCTGGATGTGCATGTCCTGGCTCAGCTACTGGGGATGCTGACATCATGCCAGGACATCATTCCTTGGGCAAGAGTACTACAACATTATCTCCAGCCATATCAGGGGCACATCGCCTACCACAAACACCACCATGTCTCTCTAAATCGGGCAGTCTGCGCTGACTTCAAATAGTGTCTCAGGGCACGCAGACCGAGTTCCGGATCTCCCACTCAAGACCCACCAAGGACTCCAGTCTGAATGGTTAGGGAAGCCGACACAGGAGGGAAAACAGCACAGGGATGATGGATGCCTATGAAGACTACCAAGAGCATCAATTGCCTGGAACTGCAAGCTAACCCTAGCCCTACAGATCTTCCTTCCAACACTAGCCCCACAGAGATGTTCTAGCGCGCGCGCACGTACACACACACACACACACACACACACACACACACACACACACAGCACGAAAGTTTACGTCAACAGGCGGGGAGGTCACCCCATATCCCTATTTCTACACAAGAAAAAGTAGAAATCACTACTTGAGCCTGGTTGGGATTTCAGCTATATGTTCGTTCTTTTGAAATGTGATAACTTGACAGAATACAGAAATGGTCTAATGCAATTTGGTACACACCATAATTCTTTCAGATTTCAAGATGAGCTTGGCACTCATGCATGCTTTCCAAGGCAAGACAATGCAGGATATATTGCAATATATGCCTTGAAGACTGAGATATTCTAATGAAAGTTGCCAAGTAATTCAGGACATCAAGTTCAGACTCTAGCTGAACTGTTGCATCCATTTTCAAAAAGACCAGAAAAGATGCACCCCTACAAAGTAATGCAATCTCTCTTGAAAACTGAAATATCAAAATAAAAGTTAATGAGCACATTCCGAAAACATTCCCACATTTTAACACCAGCTCGATTCCCAAAGGGGTTAGTAATAATGCAAAACAAATGAAAATACAGTCAGCCTTGAAGACTGAAAAAGCAAAATATAAGTTTGTTTGCAAAATCAGCACACCATTCTACATTTCAAGTGTAATTCCAAGCTAGAGTCTCCACTGCCCATTTCCAACGGAGCCACAAAAGATGTCACATGCACTGATATTCTCCTTTGAATATTAAGATACCAAATTGAATTTGGTTCCTACATTCATGACATAATTCACTGTTTGAAGTTTGAAAACTACTCTCTCCCTGAACATGTTTTCAAGGGATGGGAAAGATGCCAAATATACTGTAATTCAATATCTGAAGTATGGCCTCCCAAGCACTCTTTTTTATTAGTCATTATTTTCACTGTTATTTGCAGAAGAAAATAATACCAAAACAAATTACGTGCTTTTGTAAAATCTGCTTCCTCAAAGGAACAAATGGAGCATTAATTTATACAGCATGCTGATATAAAATGTTTGTCAACAAAAACAAAAGTGAATAAAAACATTCAGTACAAAAATAGAAGCCATCTTGAAGAAATATGAAGCATTTTACAAGATAAAACAACTTCATACAAAATGTACTTTGAAAACAAGGCAGAAGCCAAGCTAGTTTAAATCTGCAATCCTATATACACTCATCTCACAGCAAGCTACTGAATTCAATGAGAGTTATTTCTGAGTAGGTGTGCATAGGATTGTGCTGTAAGATTCATTCAGGTTTATATGCCCAGTTTGAAAACATATTTTAAATACAGCACTTTTGATTAAAGAAGTCAGAGAACAAAAATATGCGGAGACCTTATTCATTTGAAATGCTTCCTCTAAGCACCATAATAAACAGTGTACTGTATATACTGTTACTCTTAGCACACGCTGAGGTAAGAATGTGAATTTTTTATATGCCCAAACTGGCTTTCATTGTAAACATTTATTTTAATCTCTTCATTACATCTTCAGAATAACTGCCTGCTAGGACTCTGATCTAAGTAAAAATAAAAGTTTATTATATTCTAATTTTAGTGACTACAACTCTCAATTATTTCAGTTTGAAAAACCTTCATGTTATGCAGTATACATTAAGCTGATTGAAAACGGACTAGAGGGAGACACAGAGTCTGTTTTACTTTCATAGCACAGGTCTATCTCATTTTCTCTTCTATCCTTACCTAGTACCTGGGCTATTAGATTAGGTGGATAACTGAGAGCTCCGCACATAGCCTTTTTAGCACAGTCTTGTTGACACTTCATACAGTCCTACACTATACTATGCACCTGTAATAGTTCCTGCCACTGTACAGAGCCCTCCCATGGCTGTGTAGCAGGGTGGGGTCTCTAGACATTTGCTGATGATGTCACACGTCGTTGCTGACTTCGGGATAGCCGAGCTCTGAGGTGCTTGGAGATCAGTTTTGAGCTGCATAGTTTTGGGGGAACAGTGTGCAAAAGCGATCATTTTTCTTTCTAGACTTAGGACGAGATGGAGAGGCCATAGCCAGTGGCATTAATAGGGGTGTGTGACTGGTACAGGCCACACCAGGTGACACCAATTTTAAGGATGATACCACAGCTGCCACACCGCACCACAGGTTTAACAGTCTTCTTTGACCGTTCTGTGTTACTTCTTTGTGTTCTCCTGCACAGAACACGAAGAAGCGACTCAGAGCAGTCAAAAACAGCCGAGCAATTGTGTCACAGGCTGCAGGGAGATGTGACACCCCCATGGCAAAGAGTGACACCCTCTTGGCTCACCCATCTTCAGAGGCAGAGCTACTGAACACAGCCAAGTCGTGTCTTCGCAAAGACTGGATACAGCTTCGGCTCTGAGGTGGAACCACCAAACACAGCTTAGTAGCTTGCAGGGAGCCTCCAAGCCGAAGCCAAGTCATGTCTTCACGAAGAACTATTTTTGTCAGCCCTGTATAGAAAGACTGGGTTAGAAATTCACAAAAATGACTTGTCATGTTTTAGCCAAAACCAATGACCTACCTGTTGTTGCACTGGTAACTGCTGTACCACCTGAGTGGGCACAGCTGCTTGGCCAGCTACAGAAGTCTGTAAAGTCACTGTGGAACCTGTGTCCGACCCAGTCTCCGACGTCTGCATTGTCGTTTCTACATAAAATGTAAAAATATGCAAGTAAGTTGTTGGGCAACTTGTGTCATATTATAAAGCACTTCCCTCATATGAGTACCGGTATATGTGCTCTCTTTTGCTCAATTTCATCCCCAGCATATAATTTGTCTTAACACCTGTTTCAAACAATACTGCATCCTCAACTTTCTGCTCTTTCGCATTTTCCATCAGCTTTGTGCCTTGTACTTTCTGCTGACACATTATGCTTGTTCATATAAAATGGATAAAGACTTTTTATTTTCTCTCCTAACTTCCCTCTCTCAGTATTCATAATTTCTTTTCCCATTGCTAGGATGATGTATGCTGCCTGGGTGCGGTGAAGGAATGTACCTGTTACCTCCATTTCTAGTCATGTGAGGTTATGTACATAACCATTGTTGCAAAATGATTGACTTAACGGTTAACCTTATAAGCTTAAACTCAGCTCAAAGCAGAAACTTAAATTTAGCTTGAAGCATAATGTGTTAACAGGTCAGCACAGGAAACAGACACCAAACGTATTGGTTAGAAAAGGGGGGGGGGAATGTTTTGTGGAATGAGTAGCTGTGATTAGAATAGTCCATGTGACTGGATAAAATCTGGGAGGAAGGGGTCAGTGTTTTCCTATATATGTGAGGCTGAGCTATTGCTTGCCATCTTGGAAAGACTGAGCCAGGGAAAGCTGTTGCTGTTTGGAAAAGAGAACCAGGTCAGAAAAGACTGGATGAGAAGCTAGTATGAAATAGCTAAATCAATCAACAAAACAATATGAAGATTGTTTTAACTTGGCTACCACAACACTCCTATATATGTGAGGCTGAGCTATTGCTTGCCATCTTGGAAAGAAGGAGCCAGGGAAAGCTGTTGCTGTTTGGATGGTTTAGTCCAATCCTAACAGGGAGTGATGCAGCGGAGCTGCACGGTCCACACTGCGTCCTAACCCGGTAAGAAGCAGGCTGAAGATCTTGTTGAGGTAAGGGGACATTCATCCCCTTACCTTGAGTAAAGCCCCACCATGCACAATGGGGCTACTCAGATCTCCCCCTGCTAAATCACTGGCACAGAACCGAGAAGCCTTGCATCGGGCTTCGAAGCCCAGGAGGGGGCATAGGGTTCGGCATGCGGCAGTGCTGCTGAACCCGCCCTCTCCCAGGGCTGAATGTTTCTGCACTCCCCCTGTTAACCCCCTGCCCTGCCCGGAGCAGCTCCTACCTGCTCCGGTGTACGGTCCACCTGGATTCAGTGCTGGCAGGACGGCGCAGGCCTTCCCGTCAGCACTGCTTGCTCTCCAGGTGTCGCAACATGCTTTGCGGCACGCTTGCAACACCGTAGGCCAGCGCAGTGGGCGCTGTGATGGCCCAACACACAGTAAGGATTGCACCACTAGTTAGGTTTCAGCTAGATGTATTTATCTCTGTTCATTTTCTGTTCCTATTTGCTCTTATGGTTTAGTTAAAGAAAATGCATCAAGGCTGTCATTCCTTGTATATATTTGCTTACCAAAATCCTTTTCAGAATCTCTAATAAAAACTTATTCTTGCTGTTTATCTCAGTTTCTGAGGTGTTTTTGGTTTTCCCACCCTATGCCCAATAGCTAGGGGTGGCTTGTTGTTGTTGTTGATAACCACATAAAAACACAAAACACTGCTTTCTGCTAAAAAAAATCTGTGCAAAAAAAAATAAAACCATGTAATTTTGCATCATTCTTCATCTGCTGACACTGTACAACGTATACAACCTATACCACCTACTTAGTACACTTTGAAAGCAGTTAAAATTGGAATAAAAACATATAACACTGCTTTCTGCTATTTCATTTTGGTTAAACATAGAAATCTCTGAAAAAATAAAACCATTAAAAAACCACCCCATACAAATAGCCAATTCCATTCTAGACAGTAGAGATGAAGGGAAAAATCTTTAGGATCCAGTCACAAGGTGCAGAGCTGTTTTGGCAAAGGAAGCCTTAAAAAGAACTTTCACTTGGTGACAGTGAGGAAGACCACAGGAGAGAAGGGGCCAGAAGAGAGCTAAGCAAGTAGTGTGTGTTCACCTTTGCTCCCATTCATGGTACAGGTTAATGCCAGACCAGACGGTGCTATTTTCTAATTCCTTATTTTTCTTACTCAATAGATTCTACTGCTAGATCTTTAAAAAAAATCTATTCTTTTTTTTTAAAGGCTTCACAGGTCAGAGGCGTCATTGGGGGGGGCGCTGGGTCCCCAGGCGGTGGGGGTGTCACTTTTGCCGAAATTCGGCAGCAGCACGGCGTGAAAGCAACCCCCTCCCGCGCGCATTTTTGCAGCCGCTTGCAGCAGCAGGATTAGCCCTTCCAGGCTCCGTACGGCCTAAAAACGGCATGTGTGTGTGTGTGTTTTGCATCAAAAGTGATGTCACACACCCCAGGGAGCGGGGCTTGTGGCGTTCCATGGGGGGGTGTTGCGTCGACGCCCCCATGGGGGGTGTAGCGACGTCTCTGTCATAGGTAGAGCACTAATCCAGGCTTTGTTTCAGTTTCACATTTCTCTGACATTTTGTTTTTGGTGGCTCTCCCAATTTAAGTCTTTTGTTCAGAATTGTGCTGTCCAAATTTTTCACGTAGCACACTTTGATCATATCACTCCTCTCTCCAATTCATTTCTTTCCCCTTCCTCTTCTCTTGTTTTTCTTCTTTCTCTCTCCTACAACTTGAAGAGTTCTATTAAACATGAAACTTACTGTAGCTCTAATAGCAACGCAAGTTACTTTTTGGTAGGATAATTGGTCTTCTACCATTATCATGCCCTGATAGTATATAAAACATATTGCCTACGCATGCCAGGTGTATTTCTAAACATGTTTCAGAAATATTTTCAGAAGTATTTGAGGTTCCATCCATTTTTATCTCATCTATCCCCAAAGACTTAAGTTGATATGCCTAAGTCCAAAACTGCATACTGAACTGGCTAGGGAGAAATCAGTTTCTTTCACCCACAGTTCCCCATCTGTGAAATGGCAATATTTAAGACCTATCTCATGGATGGTTTGAGAATGATTGTAAGACACTTTGCACATGCAACCAAAAGTAGTGTGGGACATTCAGCATTTGTTGTCTGCTTGTTTCATGCAGCAATTGTTGCTGATGCCACGCTTTGAAGTACCATATTGTCCCGAGTATAAGACGCACCTGATTATAAGACGCACCCTTAAAGTTTGGTGCTATTAAAAATTTTTTAATTAAATCACTGGCATTATTGCAACAACCTGATTATAAGACGCACCCCTAGTTTAAAAACTTAAATTAGGAGAAAAAAGTGAGTCTTATACTCAGACCAATATGGTAATTGTTAGGATAGCTCTTTTTACAGTGCTCTTTTCAAGTGATATTTGCTTATCACACAACAAAGGCAATCACATTAATCTATTCTGAAAAGCTAAACAAACCCCTGCTGTTTTATAACAATGCTGCCCATATGTAAACTAGCTGTATATGACTGTAGGACAGACTTGCCCAACTTCAGTCTAGCCATCCTTGCCTAATGTGACTGTCAGGTGTGTCACCAGCAACAGATGCTTATTTGACAAAGGACCTTTTTATTCTGGCTAATTAAGCAGTTGGACACACCCGCCTGTTAACGGGTCTGCTTTCAACAACCAGCACTAGCTGAATCATGTGAATCTACAGATAAATAGGACACATTTTGAAAGAAGACTAATTAACCCCTAGGAGAAAAAAAGGATATTGCACTAACCCAGCTGCTGATTGTGACAAGATTAGCATTTCTTCAATTTAAGCAACAGTGTTTAGAACACGTTTTATCACAAAATTTCTCTCCCTCAATGTTCTTTGCAAAACTTGTTCAGGGTTATTTAATACACTCAAGATGCACAGTAGGAATCCTTCTGTCTTCTGTGCCTTACATACCAGAATGAATGGTTTAACAATCTGATCCATCAATTACCTAGCAAATCACACAGTGCAAATATGCCATCTTAATAGTAACTATTTTTAGCAAGCACTTTCATCAGCAACTAATTTGCTATTCTAAACACAAGGAGTTTGCAAAGTCTTGTTATACTACATCCACTTTAATGTCTACACTAAATGATGCTACAGGTTCTTAATTCAGTACAGAAACTAAAAGCCTGTAATTTACTTTCAAGTACACCAACGTTTCTTGTTTCTCTCCAGAAAGAGAAAACATTTATGTATAAAAAGTGAACTAACTTGATTAATCATCATACTGCAAACAAGGGACCTTAACTATAGAACTTACTGAATGGTCAAAATCAATGGCACAGTGAAATTGAAATTAAAAAAAATTCCAGAAAAGTTGAATTTATCTACAGATAAATGATTCAGTATATAGTATTTAGTTTATATTTTATAAAACAAAATCACAACTAATGAGTACTGTAAACTGACAATAAAAAAATCTTTAATGAGCGCCAAGGAACTGTATTACAAATATGAAACGAGCTGAATATACTACATGAGTTTTCAACTTTGCAACTAACATTTACATTTAGAAAATCCACTGAAGGCACAAAACCTGCACCAAACTTTAGCTATTGCTGCACCAAACTTTAGCTAAGTTTCATTTTCAGTGCAAAAGTTGTCATTTCAAGGAGATCCCAAAGGTTCTGTCAAATTCAACCTTCTACTCTTTCACACACTTTTCTTTTCTTTTTTCTATTTATTTATATTTTATTGATATATTAAAACATAAAAACAATACATATTTCATAAAGTTATAGCAAGCACGAAGCAATACATCCTACTAGCATACTATTCGCTATTTTCTACATATAATATCCAACTAAACCAAAATAACACCCACATTCTATTCATTAAATCCGCATATCATCACATCGTTCTTCTCTCTCTCTCTTAAAAAATCGATAAATGGTTTCCAGTTATTCACGAAAAGGTTAACTTTCACACACTTTTCATGCCTGTTTCCAACCACTGTTTCCTTTATCTACAGTTGCTTCAGCACCCCACTTTTTTTTTGTTTTTTCAGTGTAAACCCAGCTAACCAGTAAACACAAAGTGAGCATGGGATGTAATAGTGCCATGTGATCAGTGGCGTCGCTCCCGTGCGGTGACGGGAGCGTGCCGCTATGGGGTGACGCGCGCAAAGGGGTGACTCGCCACCTCCATGGCGCTCCGAGGCCGGCCCGGGAGCTGGCCTCGGAATGTCCGGCCTGGCCGGCGCTCCAGGGCCTTCTGAAGGCCCAACGCGTCAATACTGATATTTTACTGTTTTCGCGCATGCGCAGAGACAAATCCGGTCTGCGCATGCGCGAAACAAGTAAAAGTATCTGTATTGCTGCATTGGAAAGAAGGCCCTGGAGCGCCGGTCGGGCCGGACGCTCTGAGGCCGGCTCCCGGGCTGGCCTCGGAGTGTCCGGAGGGCGACGCGAAGGGGCGGGGGGGCACGCGGGGCAGGGTGCAGCTGGGTTCCCCCCCCAAAAAAACACGGCGCGGCCTATGGCTGCGCCGAAGGTTACATGGGAGGGGAACTCGGGGGCGTCACTAGGGTGATGCTCGTCCTAGTGACACTAGTGCATGTGATCACATTGGTCTACATATATCAGAGTTCAAGTTCTCCTATTACTATCACTCTGAACGGAGAAGGGGAAGGTGCCTAGTAACTCATGATATGCACTCTAGGAGCCTGTGCCATTGCACAGACTCCCTTCTGTGGTTGCATCTCTGGACGCTCGGCAATGATGTCATAACATCAACGCCAGACTTCCAAGAAAGCTGAGCTCCACGGACGCACACCTTCAACTAGAGGGAACGCTGCTGCTAACTGGGTTGACCTTCTCTGCCTTGTGATGCTGACTGGTGGTTTTATTGTCCATAAGTGTTATATGACATGACTTTGGCCTAGCTGTAAGGTAAAGGTGGTAAAGGTGACCCCTGACAATTAAGTCCAGTCGTGTCCGACTCTAGGGTGTGGTGATCATCCCCATTTCAAAGCCGAAGAGCCAGCATTGTCCGAAGACGCCTCCGTGGTCATGTGGCCGGCGTGACTCTCCTTGACGCAGCGCGTAGCATGCGGCTGGAACACGAAGCGCTGTTTACCTTCCCGCAAGCGGTACCTATTTATCTACTCGCATTAACATGCTTTGGAACTGCTAGGTTGGCAGGAGCTGGGCAAGCAACGAGAGCTCACCCCATCGCGGATTCTAACTGCTGACCTTTCGATCGACAGCTCATGGTTCAGCGGTTTAACCCACTGCGCCAGCCTAGCTGTACACCTAATTGGGAAAATTTGAATGAGGATGCAAATCTTGTTGAAAGCAAAGCAGCCTGGACTGACAACTTCATTCTGATAACATCTCAATGTGAATAGCATTCTTCCACATTCATTGCCCTAACTTGTCAATGATGTGTGACCTGATAAGGCCAGGGAATAGAAACAGGAATGTATTCCTTCTTCTCTAGGTACCTATTCCCTTGTGGGCAGTTTTGCACTCTTTCACAGAGGTTAAAAAAATTACCAGGGGGGGGGGATATCATGAGAATGGGGTAAAAGTGTTTTTTACAATACTACTCTGGGTCCCCGAGTTACAGATGTCCAAGTTATGGCTGCTTATGTTGGCACATTCACACAGGAGCAGTCCGTTCACTGTGGGCCAGCAAGAGCCAGCTGTTTTACTTTATGTATATTTCAACGTCCCGACAAACCTCCAGAACAAAACAGAACTGGTATGTACCTTGGGGACTTGGGACCCAATCCTATCCAAATTTCCAGCACTGATACAGCTGTACCGATGGGGCATGCACTGCATCCTGCAGTGGGGGGGGGGAAGAGTCACAGAAGCCTCCTCTAGATAAGGAAATATTTATTCCCTTACCTCAGGACTCCATTGCAGCTGCATTGGCGCTGGAAAGTTGGATAGAATTGGGCCCTCAGTGTAGCTATATATCCCCTATTCAGCTTATCTCTATAATTCGGAAGAAAGGAAGGATGCTATGGCTGTGGTCTTCAATGCTGATATAGGGGGCAGTGGGAAGGTAAGGTGATAGATATAACCTAAGTAGGGGGGCATACTAGAGAGGAATCACAACTCTGGTCTCTTCCCACTGCTTGATATGCTAAGCATGCTCAGCAGAACAATGGAAGATGTATAGGAAATACGGTAGCATATCAAGTGAATTGTAACAGTGAATATATGAATTGGGCGACTGTGTGGCCTAAGAAGTTTCTTGGTCTTTTGCAGTTTGTCTCGGCACACTGAACAAGAAAGGGAAATGAAGCTGCAGTGGGGTATAATTCTGATGTACAAACTTGGCATACGATCTCCAGTAAAACAAAAAATGAAATGGCCCAAGCGATTTCTTTCTGAAAAAACAAAACAAAAATCATGATGAAATCAAAATTAAATTCATCAACTCACTTAAAAATATTGCACCAAACATTGACACTTTTAAACAGTAATGACATTTTACAATATGTTTTTGTGATGAAGTTAACTGAAGGTGGGGGGGGGGGGAAGAGGAAAGAATGGTAATTGTGCAGACTTCCCATAGTAATCCTTCTGCAAAAACAGAAAGCACTAATTAATACTGGCAATTACTAATTTGGATGTGTACTGGTAACGAGAGGCTGCCTAGATAACTCTTTGTAACAAAGAGGATATTTTGAAGTCACTTGTCTTATTGTCAGTTTAAAAACCTGCATTTCTTTAAAAATGAAGTTTAAATTGGATGTTAACTGTCAGAAATTATCATTTATGGTGCAACTGCTAACACACAAATTACATAATTTAGTGTAAAATATAAGTCCTAGAAACTTACAATGCAGAACGGCCTTGTGATTCCCCGATTTTTTCCTGCAAGTATTTCTAAATGTTTTAAAAAAAAATCCACTTTAAATTTCCCAAGAGAAGGGATTGAAAAACCGGTAGTTCTTTTTGAAAAATTATATGCAGACATTATGTTCTTACACTTTCTCCTTGGACGGTGCATAAGAAGAGGGTGAAGATGCAAAAGGCTCATCTCCTTCAATGCTGCTGCCAAAGACATCAAAGCATTCTGAATAGAGCCTTGACATCAAGCCCATTTACTGCAAGTAGGTGGGCACCAAAACACCAGATTGGTGTCTGATGGGGAAGTACTAGACGACACCAGACAAGGTTAGATTGCTTAAATATGAATGTTTGCAATAATAAAATATGAGGAATATCCCAGTTTTTGTTCCTCTGGAGTAAGTAACTGTTGGTGCTACCCTATAAAAATAAATATTTTAAATATTATTTTGTTGGCCATAAAGGAGTAATTGGCCATAACTGATTTTAAATGGAATATTGTGCTCCACTCTGCTTATAAAAATAAGATAAATGATCTATATTCCTGCCTGTTCTAGTCCTTGAGAAATTGGAGAAGGTCTATAATGTGAAAAATAGTCCTAGTATGAGGGCCCTCCCCACAAGTCATGCTGCCACAGATTGTCTACTGATGGAAGACTATGAGAAGGAAGTACAGGTTCCTCCAGCATTGACTTTATTAGGAAATAACAAGAACAGCAGATGTGGATTCAAAAATAGCTACAGACTCTGTTACATAAGGCATAAAAATAAATGTGCGTATTACAATAGAGATTTCCAATTTCACATCCCCCTTCTTGAAACAGTTTTAGAAGTATTAATGAAATTGATATTTCGTTACAAAAATAAAAGGACTATTTACAAGTCTTTGACATATCATTTCTCTGGTACTGATCTATAGTTTATGTACAACTAAATACAGTGGACCCTTTTTATTCGCAGGTTCAGGATCTGCGGATTTGATTTACCGCGAGTCCCGGATCCGCAAATATCAATGCTAAAAACCCTTTAGAAAGAAAAAAAGTCCCAAAAGCACCGTTTTACCTTTAAATAGCAAAATTGCGGCATTTTGAAGTCTCCATGAGGCTTTTTGAAGCTTCATGACCCACTTTCGCGTGAAGGCTCCTCCCCCCCTTCCAGCCTTGTCCCAGGGTGCATTCTGGTGTGACCCGGAAGTGGGTTGTGAAGCTTCAAGAAGCCTCATGGGGGGTTGAAAATGCCACAATTTTGCTATTTAAAGGTAAAATGGTGCTTTGGGGCTTTTAATGAGGAACCCGGTATCCGCGGATGTTCACTATCTGTATTGTTTCATACACCTGAAAGTATCAGCCTAATGCTCTGTCTGAGAAATGTATTTACATGGGTACTGCACCCTGAGGAATTTTTTTGATGGGAAAAACAACATTTGTTCTCACCCTTAAGAAAAGTTCAAGTGATAATCATTATTTAAATATTTTGAATATAGTAGTTTTAAGATTTATAAGTTCACCAACACTGATTCTTCTTGTAAAAACGAGCTTGGCTACCAATCATACTCTCTCTTGCAGCACAAAAATGTTTTTGTGGCATTCACTTGTCACTCCCATTATCTGCACTATAAGCAGCTGGTAACAGATCAGTTTCAGTACCTGCAAAAGTAAAACACTTTTACAGAAAATTCAATGGATGTCTTAGGATTCCATTTGCTTCTCTGAAAAAAGCAAGGGAGTTAATTCATAAGGTAAAGGTTCCCCTCGCTCGAGAGCTAATTGTTACTGACTCTAGGGGTGGTGCTCATCTCCGTTTCAAAGCCGAAGAGCCAGCGCTGTCCGAAGTCGCTTCAGTGGTCATGTGGCAGGCATGACTGAGGCGCATGGAATGCTGTTACCTTCCGCCGAAGTGGTACCTATTAATCTGCTTGCAATTTCTTGCTTTCAAATTGCTAGGTTGGTAAGAGCTTGGGCCGAAGATGGCAGCTCACGCAGCACACGGGTCTTGAACTGCTGTCCTGCCTACCTTCTAGTCTGCAGTTCAGTGTATTAACCACCAAGCCTCCACAGCCCTGTGTTAATTTCCTACATGCACCAATTATGGAGACCTACACGTACTTCAGTCAATATTAACTTTGGTCAAAGTAAAATATGTTACTATTTTGTACCAATAGTTTTCTTTGGTGGTAGTTTTTATTCATTTCTGCTCAAAAATAGAATTTTATTGTGAAAAGTCTAATAATATAATGTGCAGTACTGAAACATACTTGGCAAACAAACCTGTTATTCTGAGACAAAAGGTGAGATATTATAAACAAGCTGATTTTTAAAACAGAAATTACAATTCTTTGTTCTTTAATTAGAACTTATCCAATGCAAGTAGGAAAGAACCCCAGTCAAAAGATCTTCATATACAAAAATAGAGACTGAAGCAGAAAAGTTGTTCATATAAGCTACACAATGGGAGCTCACCTAAGGTGTGATTGATACTGCACATCTCTAGGTCAACATGATGTTACACATCTTGGTCAAATCTGTCAGCAGAGGTGACCATGGCAATGTTAAAAGGCAACAGCCCTCTCTTGTTCCTGTTCTCAGTATCAGGCACTTAGAGGTGTATTGCCTCTGTACATAGAAGCTCCATTTAGCTATTGTGTCCGACAGACATTGATAGATTTATTCTCCATAATTGCTCCTAATCCTTTTAAAAGAACAACTTAATCTAATGTCCAACACCACATGTTGTAATGGCATGTTTCACGTTATTACAGTGGACCCTTTTTATCTGCGGATCTGGGATCCGCGGATTTGACTCACCGTGGCTCCCGGATCTGCAAGGTCCACTGTAAAATGAAAAAAGGATAAAAATGCATTTTTTTAACCTTTTAGAAGCAAACTGCTTCGCGGTCTTGCTTAAACAGGCTGAAATCGTGCCCCCAGAAGCCTCTTCCAGGTCACACGACCCCCCACTGTCCTGGTCACCATTGCAATGCATTCTGGAGCTACCTAGGGAGAGGTAGGGGGAGTCACACAACCTGGAAGAAGCTTCTGGAGTGCAATTTCAGCATGTTTAAGCGAGAAGAAGCAGTTTGCTTCTAAAATATATATTTTAAAAAACCAAACACTGTTCCCCATATTTTTTCTTTTACAGGTTTCAGAGTTGACCCCAGTATCCGTGGGGGGGGGGGACGCATCCAGAACGCATCCCCTCATGGATAGTGAGGTCCAACTGTACTTTTTTTTACTGTGCCCTTCTTCTAAGGTGCTCAGTGTGGTTTCAATGGTTCTCCCCAACTCATTTATCTGTTAAGGAGGTTAGTCTGAGGGAGAGTGACTTGCCCAAGGTCACCCAGAGCTTCATGGTTCAGTGGGATTTGAAGCTGTGACTCACCACTTCTAGTCCAGCAACATAACCACTACATCATGCTGGCTCAATTATGCATTGTGTGACATAGCAATTTCTTTTGTCTATCTTGAATAGATTACCAATCAATTTCATTGGGTAAGTTCCAAGTTATAGTATTAAGAGAAAAAGAAGAAAACACCAATCCATTTGCAATTTTTATAACCGTTTATCAGTGTTACTCTCCTCCCATTCAATTTTCTTTTTTCTAAACTAAAAAGTCCCAAATGATTGTTTATGTACTTTCTTATGAAATCAGGATAGAAATCTTGTAAGATTATCAAGCGACCTACAACAATTAGAAATAAGCAAAAATAGTTATACAAATTATAAAAAGTAAGTCAAGAAAGAAGCAAATTAAAAGCTATTTCAAAACAGGAGAGTCTTCAGTCTGTGCGCCTGAAGGCTGTCGGAGACAGAGCCAGTCTAGTATTCCTTGGAGAGGCATTTCACAGGTGGGTACTGCCATAGAGAAGGTCCTCTCTCTGGCTGAGCCCCATCACATTTTTGTGAGATATGGCCCAGAGAGAAGAGCCTTTTCTAAATAAGTTAAAGAACTGCCACGTTCATACAGGAGTAGGTGGTCCTTAAGGTAACTTTGTCCTAGTTGTTAAGGACTTTAAAGGCCAAGAATAGCACTGTGAATTGGGCTTAGAAGCATGCTGAGTGCAAATGGAGCTGGTACAGAGTAGGTGAGATATTCACCATGAGGTTACTCCAAGATAGTAACCTGGCTGCCACATTCTGGACCAACTGGAGCTTCCAGTTAGTCTTAAGAGGTAGTCCCATATAAGAACACTGAAGTAATTCAATGGATAACTGCAGTTACAGAATCTTCCTCTAGACAGGGCCATAGCTGGAGAACCAGTCAAAGCTTGTAAAGGACTTCTAGCTCCAGTCATCACCAGAACATCCAGGGGAAGCTCTGAGTCCAGAAGCAACTCCAAACTGTGTATCTGAGTCTTCAGGAGGAACACAATCCAAAATTTTAGCCTTACAATTCCTCCAGTAAATACCATGGCAACTGTGGTTATTGCAACAGTATAAAAATATTGGGTTGTATCCTAAGGTTTCATTTTCTGCAAAAGGAGGTTTCCCTTCTGTAGGAAAAAAGCTTCTTCTACTGGAAGAAAGGACAGAAGAATATACCATTGTTTTTAAATTTTCTATTACCATATTTTCTTCAAGTTTATAATTATTAGATTCGTAGTCATGTTATAAGCTTAAAACAATATATCTGAAACGTAATCTTATTTTTTGCCAAGTAAAGAGTAATACCGTACAGTTTTTACAGTTAACAATACTTTAAAATGATATAAAGAAAATTTATTTCTATATCCTCCAAATGCTACCTTCTAAGCAAATAAAGACGTTACCCTGTCCAGGAATGCAATAAATCATGCAGTTCAATTTCAGTTTCATTTATTTCAATGTCCTTTAATTAAATTATACCATATGATTGTCCTGTGATTCTAAATATATAGCTTTCTTTACTGTGCTAAATTACAAAGTTATAAAATCTGTTTCTTTTCATTGAAAGGTAGAATATAAATCAATAAAATATAAGCCTTTATGAGCCGACATGTGCTTCTCTAGAAAGTCTTTTTTCATATTAAAGTTCTAAACAATGCTTTTTGAATATCTCAAAAAGAGATCTCAGAAATTTTCTATTGTACATAGATTATGACACTATAGTAGATCCCCAATTATCCAGCTTTTGGTTATCCGACATAGCCATAAGACGTGCTATCAAATTCCCATGTTCTGCTTTGTTGGTTAGGAGCTCCATGTAAATACCGTATTATTCAGAGTTTAGGCCACACGTTTCTGCTCTAATGTAAGTCTTGAAACTAGGGGTGCGGCCTACAATCGGGTTGTTGCAAAAAAAACACCCCCAAACAATAAGAATACCAGTACGGGGGGCACCGTATCCGCATGGGAAGGGCCCCCGGGGGCCCCCACGGACACGCGCGCCCCCCCAACACTTACTTTTAGTGCTGTAAGCTTCCTTTTTCTTCCAAAGGTATGCAATGACCAGGTCTCATGCAGCTTCCTTGCAGGCCCGTGCATGGAGACTAGGTGCCTAGAGTCTCTGCAGCCTCTCTAGGCATCTAGTCTCTGTGGTCGGACCTTCAAGGAAGCTGCATGAGGCCTGGTCATGCTATACCTTTAGAAGAAAAAGGAAGCTTCCAACGCTAAAAGTAAGTGCCTGGTGGGGTCGCGGGGGGAGGGGGCGATGAAGAAGGGAGCTGAGGGGAGGTTGTTAATATGGTGAGTAGTGGAACTGTGTGAGGGAGAGGGAGGTAGGCTGAGAGAATAAGGAGGTGGCTAAGAGGGTAAGGAAGGGCCGTGTAAAGGAGAGGGGACTAAGAGGGTGAGGGGGCTGAGTTGAGGATGAGGTTGTTGTTTTTTGTACAGGGGCTAACTTAAAATACCAATATGGCTGATCAAGAGTGTTAAAAGTGTTAAAAATACTAGTACATGTCTTCCTATTCATTAAATAAAATACTGTTTTACTGTTCTACTAATGTGTATATTTTCCTTAAGTTAAAAAAAGGTTAAAAAGATTTTTTTAATAAATAGCACCAAACTTTAAGGGTGTGGCTTATAATCAGGAGCGGCCTATACTCTGAATAATATGGTAAATGCCCTGTTAACTCTGAATAACCATCTCTGGTTAGAGTAAAATCTACACATTCCCCCATACATTCTGGCTCGCCCTCTTAGGTTATCTGAGGGGCTCTCCTGCTCTGACTCAGAAGAATGGCAGTGCAAGGGCGAGCTGTTTCCGTAATGGTGACACAATGGGCCACCCTTCCAGGGGCTTTAAGAACTGCCTCTTCCCTCATAGTATTATGGCAAAGGCTCAAAACATTTTTGTTTTGTCAAGCATTTAGGTCAGAGGTTCACAACCTGTGGTACGGGTACCCCTAGGGGTACACGGACCTCCTGCCGGGGGTACAACAAGCCCTGCCCCTTATCTGCCCCATCAGCAGGTAATTTAAGTGTTAACTAACATGGATTTTAATTTTTATTTTTGGAGCCCATCTGTCTCTCTGATTTTGGTTTTAGGCTTATTTTTGTACTTTGGAAAATGTACTATGGTGGGATGGGGAGGGAGGAGCTGATTTTGGGAAGTGTGACTTGGGGAGAAAAAAGAGATCCTTGCATCTCTCTCACTCACTCACTCAGAGTTAAATAAGACATTTTTCACATTTAAAATTGTTTTAGTATTTTTTAACGATTAACTATCTAATTAATTGATTAATCCAATTAATTAGCAGTTAATTAGCAGGGGTACTTCAGAAAATTGGACCGTGATAGGGGGTACCCGGGTCTCCAAAGGTTGAGAACCCCCTGATTTACCGGTAGGTGATGTGCATTTGGGTGTGCTAGTCACTAGCAGCTAGTGGATGCCTCCTGTGTCTCTATATATCAGGGGCGGGGAACCTTTTCCCTGGCGAGGGCCGTTTTAAATATTAGAAATTTGCTTGAGGGCCAGCCGTAAGACCGGGTGCCATTTTTATTTATTTAATTAATTTTTGCCCCTGCCCCCCATCGGCCTCTGGAGGCTCCATGCTCACCGTCCGAAGCCGCCGCCGGGTCCGTGCATCACCTCCGGCGTACCATGCTGATGAGGGCAAGAGGGCAAGAGTTTGCCCTCATCGGCGTGGTACGCATGTGCGAAATGGCCAACGGCCTGGTGAGAAGGGGTCGAGGCGGCGGCCGGGGAGGACATGCAAAGGCCCTCTCCCGGCCTACAGAGGTGACGCACGGACCCGGCGGATCCTCCAGGGGCCGGTTAGGCAGCCTCCCAGCAATCTCTCCGGGGGCCGGACCGGATGGCCTCGGGGGCCTGATCCGGCCCTGGGGCCGGAGGTTCCCCACCGCTGCTATATATGATGCTTGTTGCTATTCCCCCCTTACTTTTTTTTTTACCAACTCCCAACTGTTTTTACTAATTGTTTTACTTATTATTGTATTTATTGTTTTATTTATTGTAAGCCTCATTGTTATTTTTTAGTGAAACTTGCAAGCCGCCTTGGCAAAGGAAAGGTGAGGTATTTAATTAAAGCCACCGTCGCTGGCTTGGATCCAAAGAAGTGGACAACTAGTTCCAAGCATTCAGATTGGCGTTGGGCTTGACTTTTTCAGAACAGCAGTGTACCACCACCACCCGGCCCACATGACAAGCTTCCTTTGCATAGTAAGTGGATTTGCAAAAGCATTTTGTACCACAGCACAGAAACTATGTTTAATTTTTCTGAAGTCAAAAATAAAAAAAATCAACAGAGGGGGGTTGGCATCTTAATCAACAGTTATCCCTTAAGTCCACCTGCAACTTCTTCTGCCCCTTTCTGGTGATGGGAGAACCTGGACTGCTCCCAGGGCCAGAGCCATCAGCTGCCACGTCCAGAAGGACCTGCCATAAACCCACCCATATATCTCTAGTATATTTAATCAGATTTTACCCATTTACTTTGGGAGCCAATCTTGGCTGGAAAGCAGGCTGAGTAGTATGAAAATGAACACAGGATTAGTACTACATAACAAAAAAAAAGTCATAATGAGTGTACTGTACTTAATCCTGTGGTAATCTCAAACAGCTCTCAGATAACATTCCAATCTTCACCAGTGTTGATAACTCAAAGTTGGATCACCAGCAAGGCCTGCCAATACATTCCTATTTTCACTATCAGTGTTGCCAAAAATATTAAATACAAGCTTAGTCCCATGACTGTTTCTTGAAGTATTCGATTCGGGATCCACGGTGAGTCGAATCTGGGATCCGTGGATAGAAAGATTTCACTGTACTTTCTTGCTGGGACTGATGCATTTTAAAGGTGTATGCTGCTGCTTTTGTTGTGTTCTGCTGCGGCCACTATTACTGTTTTTATTGTTTTTACTGCTGCTGCTTAGTTTTATATCTTGTACAGATATTTAAAATTTTGTTGTAAGATGCCTTGAGACCTATGGCTGAGAGGTGAGGTACAAATAATCCTGTAATAAATACTTTAATATATTATCTTGTTCAAAGACTGCTTCTTTATGTAGAAATGATTTCGACAACATTTCTCAATATTTCTCAGTTTCTCAACAGCCACATTCAGATCAGTGAACCAGCACATCACAGAAGCAATTATACAACATGTCCCATTGTTAACAGCTTGACTGAAATACTAAGTATAAAAAGGACTTGCCAGAACTACTACAGGGCAATTCACAGGCATATAATATAGGTGGCTTACAGTCACTTTGGGATGACAAAAATCTCCCAGATCCAGTCAGTTCTATAACAAAATGTAATCTCATCATATGTCAAGCAGGAAAATAAAACTGATTAGAAGAGCAGAACTGTACTTGTAATACTACACACACACACACACACACACACACACACACACACACACACAAGAGAAGCAAAGGAAGTGCAAACCTTACTTTAGTATCGAGAGTCTGACAGAGGTGACAAAAGTTAAAGCACAAAGCTGTCCACCAGGTGGCAGAGAAGAGACAGCAGAAAAAAAATAGCAAGACCATCACATTAAATAAAGATAGCTCTGTTTGTACAATATAAGTCAGACAAGGACAGATACAACATGTCTATCATTAGGAAACAAAATAATATGAATATCATTTTCTAAAATCACTGTGTTTCTTTCAAAGGATGCACTACTTATTGAGAGTCAGGATGGTGTAGTGGTTCTGGAGTTGGACATATACACCTGGAAGATACAGCTTCAAAACCCCACTCCGCCATGTTACCCCTGCTAACTGAGCAAGAGGCACTTTTTTCAATTGGTGCTCCTCTTATATTTAGCAGGGGGAGAGTAACTGCTCCCCTTTTACCCCAGCACAGTGTCTTTCTGGTGGCTGTTTGCTGGTGGTGTTCTGCATCTTTTTTAGACTGTGAGCCCTTTTGAGACAGGGAGCCATTTCATCATTTGATTTTGTCTGTAAACCGCTTTGTGAACTTTTTGTTGAAAAGCGGTATATAAATACTGTTGATAATAATAATAATAATAATAATAATAATAATAATAATAATAATAATAATAGATCTTAGGCAGAAAGATCATTTACTTTCACTTTTATTTTCACTTTCAAACATAAGTGAAAGGCTAAACAGCACTAACTATAACCCTGGAATGAAATATCTGTATTTTTTTTATTCTAAGATGCCATTGATTATAAGACGCACTTTAATTTCAGTACCACCAACAGAAAAAAAATAAGTTCCTGTTCCTTCCAAAGCCCGCACTCCAGCTGACGACGGAAAGCTGCTCAAGCTCTTCAGCAGACGAACTCTCCCCAGCGTGTCCCGCCCTTGCTGACGAGCACAAAGGCACTCGGTTCCTGAGCGTGATCTTCAGCTGGAGCGCGGGGCATTCTGGGGCGAGCTCTCCGGAGGCAGCCAGCCCGACCTGCTCTCTTCCTGAACTTCAGGAAGGGCTAGCTGCCTTGGGAGAACTTGCTGCTGAGCAGAGGGGGCAAAATGTTTTTGGCTGCGGCGGGAGGAGAAATGGCAGCTGTATTGGCACAGGGGTGAAAGTCTATTCCAAAGCTTCGCGGCCCAGTTCCAAACAATGGGAGTTCCCGCGTAAAAACAAAGTGTCTGGTGCCATCTGCAAAGCACGATGAAATTCGGGGGAAAAACTGCGAG